>CM046673.1:35297683-36545183 GCA_025594165.1 Tamias sibiricus | reverse complement strand
CCTATATCACTTCTGTTCTCTCCCTGTCCACCATTTGAAATTGTAAACCCTTTTGCAAACTTGCTGTTTTTATTGTAGGCAATAACTGATCATATCATTTCTGTTTATTGTGATAATTAACATCGTAGATGTCATAGTAGGAACTATTTGGTTTAATGATGTACATTGTTTGCATTGGTTGTTATTATTTGTCTCTCCCTGAACAGTGAGGTACCGTAAACCTTCAGGGACACTATAAATCCATAGGGTAGATACTCTACTGCCTCAGATCCATACTGTAAGATGGTTAGACACAAAAACAACATGAAAAAGCAAGGGAATAAATCACCCCAAACAAACCAAGATACTCCAATAACAGAATCCATCAACACCACAGTGGAAGAATGTCGGACAATGAGGTTACAATGTATATAATTAAACTGATCTACAAAGTAAAGGACCATATAAGGAATAAAATTAGAAAATACAGGAAGTGAAAGATCACTTCAATAAACAGGCAGAGATTCTGGGGTGGGGAAAATAAAGCCAAGTAGAAATTCTCAAAATGAAGGAAATAATAAACCAAATTAAAAATTCAATACAAAGCATCACTAACAGACTAGACCACTTGGAAGACAGAACCTCAGGCAATAAAGACAAAATATATAATCTTGAAAATAGAGTTGACCACAGAGAGAAGATGTTAAGAAAGCATGAACAGAACTTCCAAGAATCATGGGATAACATGAAAAGACCAAATTAAAGATTTATCAGAATAGATGAAGGCACACCTAAAGAATTAAATGGAAAATCAAATACAAGAGGCATACGGAACCCCAAATGTACAAAATTACAACAGACCCACACCAAGGCACATTATAATGAAAATGCTTAACATGCAGAATAAGTATAGAATTTTAAAGGATATGAGAGAAAAATATCAGATTACATATAAGGAGAAACCAATTCAGATTTCAGCTGGTGTCTCAAAGCTAGGAGGTCCTGAAATAACATATACCAAGTGCTGAAGGAAAATGGATGCCAACCAAGAATCCTATATCCAGCAAATTAAGTTTCAGATTAAAAAAAATTTTTTTAGTTATAGATGGACACAATACCTTTATTTTATTTATTTTTATGTGGTGCTGAGGATTGAACCCAGTGCTTCACATGTGCTAGGCGAGTGCTCTACCACTGAGCCACAACTCCAGTCCCTAAGCTTCAGATCTGAAGATAAAAAACCTCTCATGAAAAGCAAAAGTTAAAAGATATCACAACTAGAAAGCATGCACTCCAGAATATTCTCAACAAGATATTCCATGAAGAAGAAATGGGGAAAAAAAAGTGAAATATAACAAAGGGAGAAACTATACTAAAGGAATAGTCAATCAAAGGGGAAACTAATTCAAATTAAAAACTAGAAATAAACCAAAATGACCAGG
Organism: Tamias sibiricus; assembly: GCA_025594165.1. Classification (NCBI taxonomy): domain Eukaryota; kingdom Metazoa; phylum Chordata; class Mammalia; order Rodentia; family Sciuridae; genus Tamias; species Tamias sibiricus. The sequence goes on along the minus strand of CM046673.1, from coordinate 36,543,762 downwards.
AATACAAATAATATCTCAATAATAACCTTGAATGTTAATGGCCTAAACTCACCAATCAAATACATAGACTGGAAGATTGGATTAAAAAACAAGACCCAACAATTTGCTGTCTTCAAGAGACTCACCTCATGGGCAAAGACATCCACAGACTGAAGGTGAAAGGATGGGGAAATAACACATCACTCACATGGATCTTGAAAACAAGCAGGGATTTCTATGCTTATATCAGATAAAGTGCACTTCAAGCACAAGTTAATCAGAAGGGACAAAGAAGGACATTTCACACTACTTAAGGGAATTATACATGAACAAGACATAACAATTATAAATATTTATGCTCCAAACAATGGAACATCTACGTACATCAAACAAACACTTCTCAACTTCAAGAATCAAATAGACCACAACACAATAATATTGGGTGACTTTAAAACACCTCTCTCACTACCGGATAGATCCTCCAAACAAAAAAGTAACTAAGATAGCCGGGCGCGGTGGTGCACGCCTGTAATCCCAACACTTGGGAGGCTGAGGCAGGAGGATCGCGAGTTCAAAGCCAGCCTCAGCAATGGCGAGGCACTCAGCAATTCAGTGAAACCCTATCTCTAATAAAATACAAAAAAGGGCTGGGGATGTGGCCCAGTGGTCGAGTGCCCCTGAGTTCAATCCCCGGTACCAAAAAAAAAAAAAAAAAAAAAAAAAAAGTAACTAAGAAACTATAGAACTAAATAATACAATCACTAATTTATAATTTAGACTTAACAGACATAGATAGATAGAATATTTCATCTATCGATGACGGAATACAATTTCCTCTCAGAAGCACACAGGTCCTTCTCTAAAATAGACTATATATTATGCCACAAAGCAACTCTTAACAAATGCAATACACACACACACACACACATACACATATGGAGAGAGAGTGTATGTGTGAATACCTTGCATTCTATCAGATCATAATGGAATAAATTAGATATCAAATATTGAATAAAATATAGAAAGTACTCTAATACCTGGAGACTAAATAATACACTATTGAATGATGAATGGATAGTAGAAGAAATCAGGGATAAAATTTTAAAAATACTTAGAGATAAATAAGAACACCTATACAAAATATCAAAATCTCTGGACACTATGAAGGCAGGGCTAAGAGTAACTTTCATTGCATTGAGCTCATTCATTAAAAGAACAGAAAGTCAAAGAATAAGTGACCTAACATTACATCTCAAATCCCTAGAAAAAGAACAAAACCAAAGGAAATAATTAAACTCAGAGCTAAAATCGGTGCAATCAAAACAAAAGAAACAATTCCAAAAATTGACAAAATTAAAAGTTGGTTATTTGAAAAAGCAAATGAAATTGATAAGCCCCTAGTCATGCTAACAAAGAGAAAGAGAGAGAAAACTCAAATTACTAAAATTCATGATGAAAAAGGAAATATCATGATGAACACTACTGAAATACAGACAATCAAAAAACTATTTTGAAAATTTATACTCCAATAAAAGAAAACCTTGAAGACATCACTAAATTTCTAGAGACACATGACCTACCCAAACTGAATCAGGACATACGCAATTTATACAGATCAATTTCAAGCAATGAAATAGAAGATGCCATCAAATGCCTACCAACCAAGAAAAGTCCAGGACCGAATGGATTCTCAGCCAAATTCTCAAGACCTTCAAAGAAGAATTAACACCAATACCCCTCAAATTATTTCATAAAATAGAAAAGGAGGGAACCCTTCCAAACTCATTCTATGTAGCTAGTGTCACAAAATCAAACAAAGACACATCAAGGAAGCAAAATTTCAGACCAATATCACTGATGAAAATAGATGCAAAAATTCTCAATAAAATTCTTGCAATTTACATCCAAAAATATATTTAAAAGATAGTGCAGCCAGGCTTGGTGGTGCATACCTGTAATCCCAGTGGTTTGGCAGGTGGAAGCAGGAGGATTGCAAGTTCAAACCCAGCCTCAGCAAAAGTGAGGCACCAAACAACTCAATGAGACCCTGTCTCTAAATAAAATACAAAATAGGGATGGGGGTGTGGCTCAGTGTCTGAGTGTTCTTGAGTTCAATCCCAGTAACAACAACAACAACAACAAAAAGATAGTGCACCTTGATCAAGTGGGGTTCATCCCAGGGATGCAAGATTGATTCAATATACAGAAATCAATAAACATAATTCATCACACAAATAGACTTAATGACAAAAATCATATGATCATCTCAATAGATGCAGAAAAATAATTTGACAAAACGCAACACTACTTCATGTTCAAAACACTAGAAAAACTAGGAAGAGTAGGAATATATCTCTGCATTGTAAAAGCTATATATGGTAAACCCAAGGCCTATATCATTCTAAATGGGGAAAAACTGAAAGCATTCCCTCTAAGAACTGGAACAAGACAAGGATGCCCTCATTCAACATTGTCCTTGGAACTCTAGCCAGAACAATCAGATGGAAAAAAAAAATTAAAGGGCTACAAATAGGGGGCTGGGATTGTGGCTCAGCGGTAGAGCGCTCGCCTACCATGCGCACGGCCCAGGTTCGATCCTCAGCACCACGTAAAAATAAACGCAAACGCAAATAAACACAAATGCATTGTGTCCAACTAAAAGCAAATAAATATATATATATTTTAAAAAAGGGCTACGAATAGGAAAAGAAAAACCCAAACCATCACTATTTGCTGATGACATGATTCTATATTTAGAAGATCTAAAATATTCCACCAAGGGACTTCTAGAATAATAAATGAATTCAGAAAAGTAGCAGGATATAAAATTAACATCCATAAATCAAATGCATTCCTATATGTAAGCAATGAATCCACTGTAAGAGAAATTAGGAGAATTACACCATTCACAATAGCCTAAAAAAAGTATTTGGGAATCAATCTAACAAAAGAGGTGAAAGAACTCTACAATGTAAACTAGAGAACACTAAAAGAAATTGAAGAAGAGCTTAGAAATGGAAAGATCTCCTATGCTCTTGGATAGGCGGAATTAACATTGTCAAAATGTCCATAGTACCAAAAGCATTATACAGATTTAATGCAATTCCTATTAAAATCCCAATGACATTCTTCATAGAAATATTAAAAGCAATCATAAAACTCATTTGGAAAAACAAGAGATCCAGAATAGTCAAAGTAATCCTTAGCAAGAAAAGCAAAGCAGGAGGCATCACAATACCAGACCTTAAATTATACTACAGAGCTATAGTCACAAAAATGGTATCATATTGACACCAAAACAGATATGTAGACCAATGGTACAGAATAGAAAATACAGAGACAAACCCACAGGAATAATTATTTCATACTAGACAAAGGCATCAAAAACATTCATTGGAGAAAATATTGCCTCTTCAACAAATGGTGTTGAGAAAACTGGAAATCCATATGTAGTCAAATGAAATTAACCCCTAGCTCTTACCCTTCACAAAAATCAACTCAAAGTGCATCAAGGACTTAGGCACTAGAAGAGAGACCCTGAGCCTAATAGAAGAAAAAAAAAAGTAGGCCCAAATCTCCACCATGTTGATTTCCTTAATAAGACACCTAATGTACAGGAAGTAAAGTCAAGAATCAATAAATGAAATGGATTCAAACTAAAAAGTTTCTTCTCAGCAAAGGAAACAATCAATAATGTGAAGAGAGATCCTACAGAATGGGAGAAAATCTTTACCACCTGCACCTCAGATAGATCATTAATCTCCAGGTTATATAAAGAACTCAAAAAACACCGCCGCCGCGCATGCCTGTAATCCCAGCATGTGGGAGGCTGAAACAGGAGGATTGCGAGTTCAAAAGCCAGCCTCAGCAATAGCAAGGCACTTAGCAACTCAGTGAGACCCTGTCTCTAATAAAAAGGCTGGGGATGTGGCCCAGCGTTTGAGTGCCCCTGAGTTCAATCCCGGTACCAAAACACAAAAAACAAAACAAAAAACCTTAACACCAAAACAAAACAAAACAACAAACAAACCAAATAACCCAATCAATAAATGGACTAAGGAACTGAACAGACAAATCACAGAAGAAGAAATACAATGAATCAACAAATATGTGAAAAATGTTCAATATCTCCAGCAATTAGAGAAATGTTAATCAAAATGGCATTGAGATTTCATCTCACTCCAATCAGAATGGCAATTATCAAAAATACAATCAACAATAAATATTGGTGAGGATGAGGGGAAAAAAGGTACACTCATACATTTTTGGTGGGACTGCAAATTGGTACAACAATATGGAAAGCAGCATGGAGATTCCTCAGAAAACCTGGAATGGAACCACCATTTGACCCAGCTCTCCCACTCTTTGGTTTATACCCCAAGGACTTAAAAATCAGCATACTACAATGACACAGCCACATCAATATTTATAACAGCTCAATTCACAGTAGCTCAACTATGGAACCAACCTAGTTGCACTTCAACAGATGAATGGATAAAGAAATTGTGGTATATATACACAATGAAATATTACTCAGCCTTAAAAAATGAAATTATGGCATTTGCCAGTAAATGGATGGAGCTGGACAATATCATGCTAAGCGAAATAAGCCAATCCCAAAAAGCAAATATTTTCTATGATATGCAGGTGCTAATTCACAATAATAAGGGTCTAGGTGAGAATAGAGGTACTTTGGATTAGATAGAGGGAGTGAAAGGAGGGGAGAAGGTTGGGAATAGGAAGACTAGTAGAATGAATCAGACATTATTACCTTATGTGCATATATGATTACATGACCAGTGTAACTCTACATCATGTACAACCAGAAGAATGAGAAGTTATACACCATTTACATATCATGTGTCAAAATGCATTATATTGTCATGTATAACTAATTAGAACAAAAAATAAATAAAAATTAAAATTAAAAAATAACATGATATATCTACTTTCTCTCTAGAAGAGATTCACATTAGATCTGAAGATACAAAGAAGTTGAAAGTAAAAGGATAGAAAAAGCTGGGTGGTATTGCTTGCCTATAATTCCAGCTACTTAGAAGGTTGAGGCAGGAGGATCATAAATTTAAGGGCAGCCTCAACCACTAAGTGACCCTTAATCAAACTAAGAAAATAAAAAGGAATGGAGATGTAGCTCAGTGGTAGAGCACCCGTGAGTTCAATCCCTAGGAACACACACACACACACACACACACACACACACACACACTATTACATGCAAAAAGAAAACAAAGAAAGAATCAACACTAGCCCTCAAGTTCTTCTGAAAGATATTAGAGAAGGGAATACTACCAAATACATTCTGTGAAGTTAGCATTACCTTAATATAAAAGCCAAAGATATCACAAGAAGACAGCAGACCAATAGTCCTTATAAATATAGATGCAAAGAAAACCTCAACCAAATACTGGCAAAATGAATTCAGTAGCATACTAAAAGGATTATATGCTATGACCAAATGGAAAATCTCCCAGGAAAGCCAGGGTAGTTTGAACATGAAAGTCAATCAATGTAATATGTAACATTAATAGAATAAAGGTAACATCAGCAACAAAAAAAGCACACGATCAACTCAACTTCTGTAGAAAAAGCCTTTGAGAAAATCCAAAACTTCTTGATATAAACTCTAAATAGCCTTGAAATTTAAGGGAATTTCCTCAGCATTATATATGAAAAACCTATGGCTAACATCAGAATCAATGTTAAATGACTGAGTTTCCCCCTTAGATTAGGAACCAGACAAAGATGCTCCTATACCACTTCTATTCAATGTTGTACTGGAAGTTCTAGCCAGAGCAATAGGGCAAGAAAAAGAAATGAAGTAATTAAATAAGAAAGAAAGAAAGAAAGGAAGGAAGGAAAGAAGATGGAAGGAAGGAAGGAAGGAAGGAAAGAAGCATACCTGTCTTTATTCACAAATGGCATGCTCTTATATAGAAAGAAAATTCTAAAAAATTCATACACGAAGCCCACTAGAGCTAATACACAAATTCAGCAAAATTGCAGAATACATGATGAACACACAAAAATCAGTTGCTTTTCTATACACTAGCAATGAATAATCTAAAAAAAAAAAAACTAAGAAATCAATTCCATTTAAAAAAACATGAAAATGAGTATAAGACTTAATAAATGTAAGCTTTCTATCACAATAATGAAATACCTGGGATAATTAACTTATAAAGAGAAAAGGCTTATTTTCACTCAAATGTTTGGAGATTCCTATTGCAGATAAGTTAAACTCATTGCTTTGGAACTTGGGTGGGCATGCCAAGTGGCAATGCCAGGGAGCATATAGTAGAGGATGCTACTCACCTGATGTTCCAGGAAACAAAGAAAAAAATGCCCAAGGTTCAACAATTTCCCTCAGGAACATGCCCCCAATGACCTAAGGTCTTACTTCCAAAGTTTCTACACCTTCTAATAGGACCACTTTGGAGTCAAGTCTTTCACACATGTACATTTAGGGGACACTTATCCAAACTCTATGGGATTAAATTTGACCAAGGATGTGAAATAATTGTACACTTGAAGACTAAAAACTATTTCTAGAAGAAATTAAAGAGGATCTAAATAAATGGAAATACATTCTGTGTTTATGGATTGGAAAACAGCATCAAGACAGTGATGTTTCCCAAAGTAAAGTACAGATGTACAGATTCAGTGCTATCCCTATTAGAATTCTGTTTTTTTTTTTTTTTTTTGAGAAAAGGAAAAGGTGATCATTAAATACATGGAATTGCATATATCTTGAAAAAAAAAGAACAGTTAGAGCACTAACGTTTTCTGATCTCAAGGGTTACAATAAAACTATAGTAATCTGTGTGGTACTGACATGAAGATAGATGTACTCATCAAAGGAATAGAATTGAGGTCCCACCAATAAACCAGTACATCTATAATGAACTGATATCTTACAAGGGTAATGGGGTCATTCAATGGGGGAAGAGCAGTCTCTTCAACAAATGATGCTGAGAACTGGATATTCATATGCAATTAAAGAATTTGGACCCTCACATCACAGCATATATGAACATTAATTAAAAATCCATCAAATAATTAAATATAAGAGCCCCAATTGTAAAACTCTGAGAAGAAAACAGAAATAAACCTTCATTATCTTCTGTTTGAAAATATATTCTTAGTTATGACTTCAAAAGAACAAGTAAAAAATAAAAGCATAGACACATTGAACTTCATCATAATTAAAAAGTTTTGTGCATTAGAGGATACAGTCAAGAGAGTGAAAAGGCAACCTAAAAAAATAGGAGAAAATATTTGCAAATCATGTATCTGATAAGGATCTAGTATCCAGAACATATACAACTCTTATTATTCAATAATAAAGAGATGACCAAATTAAAAACAGGCAAAAGACTCAAATACACATTTCTCCAAAAAAGATATACAAATGGCAAAAAGGCATAGGAAAAGATTATAAAAACCATTAGTTATTAGGAATATAAAAATAAGAGTCACTGCAAGATACCACTTCACACTCAACGGTAGAACTATAATTTTTAAAGTATGACTTAATAAGTGCTGAAAAATGTGGAGGAATTGGAACCCTTATACATTGTCAGTGTTTGGAAAGTCAAATGGCCTAATTTCTGTGGAAAACAGTTTGGTGATTCTTCAACAAGGTAACAGAATTACCGCATGACCCAGAAATTCCACTCCTAGGTATATACCCTAAAGAATTGAAAGTAGATGTTCAAATGAAATCTTGTATTTCTGTGTCATCCGTAGAGAAAAGGAGGCCAGTCAAATGCCATGTCCCTGAAGTGCCCCTTTCCCTTCCCAAGAACCAAGCCAAGTTAAGGTACAATCAGAGGGAGTGTGGACCAGAATGTCCAGATACAGATTATCTCAAGGGACAGTTGGCTTCCTCCCATGTATTCTGGGAATTCAGGCAAGTAAATGTCACCTGTATGTGTGCATGCCAAGTGTTTTTGCATGCATGTGAAATCCCTTGGGATGCTGTTCATACAAGAGGACAAAGCAAGCTGAATTAGTGACGTCACCTTCTGTAGCCTACTGTGTAAAACCCTATCCTTGTGGTAACTGGTGTGGAACAGAGGGCACTGTGGAGAGGATGAATGCCACTCATTTAGCAGCTGGCAAGGCACTTGAGAAACAAAGAAGCTCTCTGTCCAGCCAGTTGCCACTGGACCATAAGCATGTTTTAAATAAACCTTAGGTCTCATCTCTCATCTCCAGGTATTTTCTTTGGTCTCTTGGCAACATATCCCACTGCCTGAGCACAAATGAGCTGTGGACAGTACCACCTGAATGTTCACAGCATCATTCACAATAGGTAAAAGGTGGAAACAATGCCAATATCCATTAGCAGATGATTGTATTAACAAAATGTATTTTATCCATGCAATGGAACATTATTCAGCCATAAAAAGAAATGAAGCAGGATGTGAGGGCTATCTGGCTGCGACATCTGTCACCCCATTGATCGCCAGGGTTGATTCGGCTGATCTGGCTGGCTAGGCGGGTGTCGCCTTCCTCCCTCACGCTCCATGTGCGTCCCTCCCGAAGCTGCGCAGTCGGCCGAAGAGGACGACCTTCCCCGATAGAGGAGGACGGTTCTTCGGTCAAGGGTACACGAGTAGCTGCGCTGCCTTGCTAGAACCTCCAAACAAGCTCTCAAGAAATGAAGCAGTGATTCATTGTGTGATGTAGATGAACACTAAAAACATTATGAGAGCTAGAAACAAAATCCAGATGAATAATGTATGGTTTCATTTATATGAAATACCCAGCATAGGTAAATTCATAGACAGAAAAAGCAGATTTGTGGTTGACAGGGGTGGAGGTTTAGGGAAGAATCGGGAATGATTGCTGAATGGGTATGGGGCTTCCTATGGGGGTGATGAAAAAGCTCGGAACTAGATAGCTGTGATGGTTGTTGTACAGTATTGTCACTGCACTTAATGCCAGGGAAGTGTACACTTTAAAATGGTCAATTGTATATTATATGTATTTTACTTCCCCAGAGGTTCAAATACACAAGGACCTTTGGGAGAAGTACTTTAGTCCTCTGCCCCACCTTGACTATTAGAGGTAAATACACTAAGATTCTATTGTGTACTTTTCTTTTACATATTTATGAAATACAATATACATTTGCATAGCTATCTTTTTCCCCATAAAATCTAGCATGCAGTACACAAACTGGCATTGACTTCACTTTTTCAATTGACAGTATGGTCTGGAAATCCCCCCACAACACTCAGAGATGGTCCCCTTTCTCTTACAACTATAGGTCTTCTACTGTGAAAAAACTCACTGCTCTGAAAGACCCATTGAATATCAATACCCTCTCAAAAATAATTATAATCTTTTTGAAAACTTTATCACTTTCATCCTTTTATTTCTAATCATAGTAACCAGATCTGTGTTTTTGTTAAAATCCTGAATGAGCCAAATGATTCCAAGATCAAAATTGCCTTCTAAGATACAAATGCAAGGTGATGAAGTCCCTGGTAATCTTTCTTATCTATGCCCTTCTCATGGTCTCCTTATTGCTCACTTCAGGAAATAATTGGAGTTGGTGACAATTGCTAAGAACTCAAATCCCATAAGATCTTGCAGGGGATAAATCCTAACCATTGCCATTTTAGTGTTTTCTCCATATGTGGAAAGCAAATAGGAAGAAAGAAAATAAATATGCCATTGCTTCCTATTGGTTTCAGAAATTCTTATAGGTTACTTTGACTCTCAATTTGTGAATGTATCACAGCGAGGTGATGCATGGGACCCTAAGAGTTACATACAATTTCTTCCTTGCAAGCATCAGAGGAAACCAGTAAACCTCTCAGCTGCTTTAGTAGTTCAAATCAGAAAAGAAAGTGGTTAGTAACTTGCTGAAATAAACCCAGTCGGACTCCAGATTTTAGCAACCATGAAAGAAATTATTTTCTTCACACATATGTTCAGCATAATGGGTGAAGAGATGAAAAGGAAATGAGTTTGCATGAGGTACCATTATGATTGATTATGATTCAGCAAAGATTCCTTAGTGTTGATTCTTTCCACCTCCAAGATAGATTTCTGATAAGTTGGCAGGGCTGCCTGTGAGGTTGAAGCGAAGGCAGCTCTTACATTGGGATGGATGTTCCTCCCTCTACTGCCTGTCTCATTCCTATTAGTTCTTCAAGGCAGAGCAAACTCCATATCCTGGTACCCCTTCGAGTAATGCATCTCACACAGACTTTCTTCTTCACTGTGCATCCACAATGTGCCACATTAATAGGCATTCAATAGACATGTTGACTGTTGAATGAAGGTTATCAATACTGCCTTTTAATTCTATGAAGGCTCTTCTATCAGTCAAATTTCTCCAGAGAAACAGAACCAGGATGTGCAGGTGTGTGTGTGTGTGTGTGTGTGTGTGTGTGTGTGTGTGTGTAAATATGTGCTTATTTGATTTAGAGATTTTATAGGGAACTGGCACATGTGATTATGAAGTGTCTGGCAGGTTTGAAGTTTGCACAGCAAGTCAGTAGAATCAAAACTCAAGTTGGTCCTATAGTGTTGAGGGGAAATTTCCTCTTTCCCAGGAAGCCTCATATTTTTTGCTCTTATGACCCTCAACTGATTGGATGAAGCCTGCCTGCGTAATTAAGGAGTATTTACTTTTCTTAAGGTCAAGAAGTTATAAATGTTAGCCACATCTACAAAAATACCTTCAACACTTAAACTAGCATTTGATTAAATACCTGTATTTTGTAGCCTAGCCAAGTTGGCACATCAAGTTAAGCATCACACCTTCTCATCTGATGTATAAATACTTCAAGGGCCAAGTGGAGCTTTGTTGAGGACTCAGTGTGTTTCAACTGCCATCCACTTACCTCAATTATTTCTGGCCCAAATCTCTTAATTTATCCTGGAGATATCTAATATCTTTTAAAATTTCAATATGCTTTTATTCTTAGTGCAGGCTGGTTGTCTGTCCCTTAGATATCCTGCAATATGCTTTACCTGGTCCCAAACTCCATTGCTAGACTTTTATCTCCTTATTTGAAGGATATAAGATGGTGTAGCTATTTTCTATGCCATAGCTATCATGTAAAGCCTCTGTCCATTCATTCATCGTCCCATCATCATTACTTATCCTGGGTGAATTCATATTCAAAACTCGACTCTTTTGAGAAGGCCAAAGAGAGGCATGATCACCTGAAATTGCAAATTCTGGAGGTCAAATTTAAAGCACCTTTGGTTATTAACTCTTCAGTGAGACTAGGTTAGCCAACTTTACCTGAAAGTAAATCTTGATGAGGCCTAGATAGCAGATAACAGAGATGGCAGACCATTCAACAAAAGGCAAATATTGATGAAAATGCACTGTGTTAGTCAGTTGTCTGACTCTATAACAAAATGCCTGAGGAGAACAACTTAAAGAAGGAAAGGTTTATTTTGGTTCATGGTTTTAATCCATAGTCACTTGATCCCATTGCTGTGGCTTGTGGTGACGCAGAACATCATGGCAGAAAGAGTGTGGGGAGCAATGCTTTTCACCTTATGTTGGTCAGAAAGCAGAGAGAGACAGAGATAGCAGCTATGGAGGAAGGGGTCAGGAATAAGACATAGACTTCAAAGGCATGCTACCAAAGACTTACTTCTTCCAACTAGATCTCGCCTCCTATGTTTCCACAGCTTCCCAATAATGTCATCAGCTGGGTCCCAAGCTTTTAACAGATGAGCTTTGAGGGGATATTTAAGATCCAAACCATAATACATACTTCACAAATTTCTCTGTGGTTAACTAGTCCAACTCTGCTCTTAGTGCTGGGGTAAATTTTAACTATATTTCTTTGATAGGGTTCTTTGAAATCCAAATCTCTATTCACACCATCAGTCATACTGTTCTTTTTTCTCTCTAGCTGATCTAGGCCTCTATCATTAATTCAATAAATATTTGCTTGGCCCCTGATAAGTGTCAGGCACTGGATAAGACCCTTAGCCTTTTCCATTGGGTCTGTCTAGTCCCTCATTCAAAATAACAGGCCCTGTAGCCTTAGTTATAGTATCTTCAAAACTCCAAAGATATTTGTCCTCTCTAGGTTGAAACAGAATTATTTCTGGTTCATTCAATAAGATTTAGGTCATGGAACAATGGGACATTGTTGACTGGTGCATATAGCAGGTGTGACAAAATATACTCAGTGCCTTCAGCATGCAATGACTATGGTTGCCTCAGGAGAAAACGTGTGGCAGTGTGACTGCTCATAGCACAGACAAATAAAAGAAAAGGAGATGGACCTAAGTGAATTTGGTAAGATTTATGCTTCCTTTCAGCAATGAGTGAGATTGATTTTGGCAATAAATGTACCTGTGTATTCTTTTGCCGCAGAGTCTGTAAGTCCACAAATCACAGCTTAATGGAGCCCAGGAAACTGTCCTTCTGTCTTGACAGGTCTATACTGTCATGAGAAAGGCTGAAGCTGGCTTGACATGTTAGACCATCTCTCCATCCAGAAATCTACCTCCCACCTGGTGACAAGATGGTTTTAAGGATTTTTACAAAAATGTATGCATTGTACTAAGATTGAAAAGAAGAGTAGGTTAAAAAAGCAAGAGAAGGAATAGTGATAGAATGTCTTTATGGACCTAGTTTCTGCTTTCCTGGAGCCTATGCAAGAACATTGTTCCTCCTGACTTGCCATTACACAATTTCATTTTTCTAATGGTCATATTTTCTCCACATTTTATACCTTTGAGAAAAATTTCATAAAAGATGGCATCTTAGGTGTAGTGGCATATGCCTGTAATCCCAGCCAGGCTGAGGCAGGAGGATCATAACTTTGAGGCCAGCCTCAACAACTTATCAAAACCCTTTTTTAAAGTAAAATAAATAAATAAATAAATAAATAAATAGGACCGGATATGTGGCTGAGTGGTAAATTGCCCCTTTCCCCTGGTTTCATTTCGTAGTATATATATATATATATATATATATATATATATATATATATATATATATATATTTTTATATATATATATATATATATATATATATATAAAAGATGGAATCTTAGATAAATGGAATATGGTAATCTAGGACCCCAGAACTATAGCCACACTCCATTTGCTAATCATCTGTATCATATGAGTTTTCATCATATTTTCAATTGCTTTGAATATCCATGTTTTATTTTTCTAATTAAAATTGTGAACAGTTTGAGGTAGAGAGAGAATCCGGTAGGTGCCAGACATTTTACACATGCCATTTTATTCTGAATTATTTTAAACACATTTTACAAATGAGGAAATTGAGGTTCATAAAGGTGAAATTACTTGCCTAAATTCAACTTAGTCAACTTGAACCAGGGTTGTAGAAGTAACTCTTTGCAGAGAGGTAAGGGTGGGAGTCTGCATGGTTTTGACATGGGTGGGCTAGAATTTACCCTGGAAATCTTGACTAAAATGTTTTTGTGGGTCCAGGGCACAGTTAGGTTCACACCTAGGAAACTCTCTGAGGGCAAAGCCACAGCTTGGTTAAATTGGGTGACTCACAAGTGTGAAGGTTCATATTTTAGCACCTGGCAATCAGAGGCAAAATTAAACCACTTAAAAATGAACACTGATGAAAATTCAGAAGCTTTGCAAGAGCTCCAGCCACAGCATATATTAGACTCTAAATTGCATCTAAGGACTGAATATCCTTCTGGCCCATCTTTGATTCATATTAGAGAAATATAATGTGATATCTCTAGGCAGGCGAGAGAGTTGGTCCTGTCTTGGGGTCATGTTCTCCACTTGGACAGATTTGATTTCAGGAGCCTCTCCTGAAAAGTGGGTTCATTGTAGTGTTTATTAGATAGGTTTAGAGCAGGCCAGTTATGAAGTCCTGAAAGCTGCAATACAGATCTTCGCAAATCCAAGCCTCAGGAACTTGCAGAGATAAGAAAAGACTACTGTCGCATATCTAACAGTTAATACCACTTTAATTTGAAAATAGTTCTTTATTTTTTTTCCTGGAAAAAAAAATCACAATTGTAGGGGGATAAGCAGAGAGAAAGGAGAAAAGTCCTACTATGTGTTATTGTTGGGCTCTTCATGGTAATATCATGGACCAAAGGACTTCGGCATACCTCATCTTACTATTTCTCTACCTGAGAGAAATAGTAATAGTTCACAGATTTCTCGGAACTTTTGTTCAACTTTTTTAAAAAAAGTTTTAAGTTGTCAATGAACCTTTTATTCACACACGCTAAGCAAGTGCTCCACAACTGAGCTACAACCCCAGCCCCGAATTTTTAACACTTATTATACTCTGGGTCCTGCCAGAGCTAGCTATCCACAGACACAATTGAAGAGATGACGATGGGGGTATTTTGTCACTGACTTACAGGAGAGTGTGTAGATGTGTGTTTGCAGTCAATCTAATGTCTCTGCCCCTTTAGTCAGCTGTTGGTCCTTTTGATCACTTTATGTTTCATAGATTAAAAAGAGAAAGATATTTAGATTTCCCACCTTGTATAGTTTTTCAGCCTTTCCCCGCATTTTGAGATGTCTTACAGTAAGAACTGAAGGTTATGCAATAACTGAAGGTCATGTATTAGTAATACAGATGCCAGGCACTCACTTTGTCAAGAACCTCCCATGCTCAAGAAGGCTGGAAGAGGGCATTCATACAGAAAGTGGGGAGAATCTTGGTATCTGGGATTAGAACAAGAGAAATAAAAAGTGGATCCATATTCAGCTTAACCATTTATACGTCACTTTCCCCATTGAGCTATATGCTTTGTGAGGAGAACCATGTCTTTTTTGTTTGTTTGTTACAGGGTATTGAATTCAGGGGTGCGTTAAAACTGAGCTACATCCCCAGTCCTTTTTATTTTTTTATTTCAAGACAGGATCTTGCCAAGTTGCTGAGGCTGGCCTTGCAATTCTCCTGCCTCAGCTTCCCAAGTCGCTGGGATTACAGGTGTGTACCACCACACCTAGTCAATCATATCCATTTTTATTTACTCTTGAATCTTCAGTTTTTTGCACGGTGCCTGCAACAGTCAATACTACATAAATATCTAGTTAATAAATAAATGAAAAGTGAATGAATCAGGGTAAGAACCCTGTCTATCTTGTTCTCCATAGAACCCCCAGACTAGAGCATAGAATATAGCACTAGTAGAAGCTCAACAAATTTGAATGTCTCTCTGGAACCTAAGTACCAAGTTAGACCTACAACCTTCAGTATTTACCTACCACATTATTAGGCTGATTTTCAGAAGCCATAAAATTTTTTAGATTTGTAGTTTTCAGGCAAAGAAGGGCCAGGTCTTAACACATGCATGGTCCACCTTCATAAGTGCCACCACTTTGCTTAGCTTTCTTTGAAGGGACCAACTCCTTACTAATTCCAACTGATATAACTTTTTATTAAGCACACTAAATGATCAAATCTGTTCTCTTTCTGTTGCAGGAATAAAGTAGGTGATGGAAGTCCATATTATGAAACCCTGTTATAGAAATTAGACCTGATAGTGCCAAGAATGCGTACCCCTGAATGTATAGTGGAGAGTGAAGAAGAGTAGATTAGGGTCTGAAATCTCTGTTTTTCCCACTGCTTTGCCAAAAGCCTTAATAGTTTCCTGAACTTCTTTAAGTATTTTTCTTCTTGTCCATAACAGGGACATCTTTTGAAGAAACCGTTTCACAGAATCATGTCCAGGGTGGAAAAAAAGTATAGTCAGATGGTACCTGTCTGACTGAAAATGCAATGACGAATACTGATTTGCTCATAAGTCAGTTCTTTTTTTAAAATATTTATTTATTTGCTTTAGTTGTACACAATGCAATGCATTTATGTTTACGTGGTGCTGAGGATCGAACCCGGGCCGCGTATGTGCTAGGTGAGCACTCTACCGCTGAGCTACAACCCCAGCCCCATAAGTCAGTTCTTAATAATGAATCTCCAATGCTTTGTTAGGAAGCTTGGAAACTCAAGTGTGAGTATTTCCATCTGTAAGCTCCATCCTTTGAGGAAGCCTACAGATGCAAACTCTCCTAGGCTTATTTGATGCATAAGAAAAATGTATTTAATTCTCATAGTGTGTCCTTATTTTTCTCCCTTTTTCTATCTGTTTCAGGTACAATATGTGCCAACTCGATCCTAGAGTTCTGTAGGACTTCTTTGCCTCATTATTTATCTAACGTGTGGGACTTTGATCTAATTAAAATACTTTCTCAATGTACTATCAAAGAAATTCTAGCCCTCACACATCAACGGCTTACAGGAAACCACCATCGTGATGCCCAGAAGGAAACAGGAAGTGCTGCTCCCCTCTGGGATGTCAAGATTGCTGAAGGACTTACATGATGGGGCCCATACTTTGACACAAAAGCTCTCAAATAATTTGTGGGGTTTCCTATAAATGAGTCCTTCATGTTGCCTCCAGCTTGGGAGAAATTTGTCCAAAAGCCACTTCAACTACAAAAGTTCACATGCCAAGAAAAAGGGGTGGATAGTAAAACAATAATAATGTACTAGTGTTTTCAAATACAATTTAATACAAGAGGAGTTTCTAATACTATAGAACCTCAGTTATGGAAAACACACATACACTTAGAAAAAAGATGAAAAGACAAGCACCAATAGGATACCACTGCTCACCTCAGGTGGTGGATACATTTTATTATATTCTTTCCATTATCTCTGTTACAGGGATTATATCCATGTATTATTTGGTAATCACAAGACATTAAAAAATATTATTGAAAATTATATTAAATGAAACTCTGTTTACAGAATTCCTCATTGAAAAATCATAGAATACTCAACCCTTTTATATTTTTTATTTTGAGAGAGGGTCTCACTAATTTTCTGAGGCTGGACTCTAATTGCAATCCTTTTGCCTTCATCTCCCAAGTAGCTGGGATTGCAGGCTTGTACCATCATGTGCAACTATAGAATTGTGAGCTTAGGGGATCCCAAGAGTCATCTAATTCAAACATCATAATTCATTATAGGAAGAAAACAAAGTCCACAGAAGTCAAATGACTTACTCATGTCTTGGGTGGTAGGTGGCACTGGCAAGGAGGTGGAGGTTATAATCCTTGGTCAGAGTTCTTCCAGTGCTATAAATGTAGTTACCATTGCAGAGTCCCCTTAGCATACATGAGAAGTGAGGATAGTTTTGGTTTTATAGATAAAATCTACTCTATAATCTTCTCCACAAGCTCACTGGAGGGAAAGTACAATTTCTAAAAAAATCATCAAAATCTATTTTAATTAGCTTTTGTAACTTAAAGGAGGTAAAGCTTATTTTAAGCTTATGGTTTCAGAGGTTCAGTCCATCGATGGCCAACTCCATAGCTCTGGGCTTGAGGTGAGATAGAATATCATGATGGAAGGGCATGGTAGAGGAAAGCAGGTCAGAACATGGAAGCCAGAGAGGAGGAGTGGGGAGGGAGAGAGAGAGTGTTCTGCTCACTGGGGACAAAATATAAACCTCAGAGGCATGCCCCCAGTGACCTGCTTCCTCAAACCATACCTTACCTGTTTACAGTTACTGACCAGTTCATTTATATCAATGGATTAATCCACCGATTATGTTACAGCTTTCCTAATCTGATAATTTTACCTCTGAACATTCTTGTGCTGCATATGAGTTTTTGGAGCTAACTCATACCTAAATCATAACATTCTACTCCTGGTCACCAAAAGACCATGCCCATCTCACATGGTCATTTACTTCATTTCCAAAAGAACATATTCTTAACAGTTACCAAACTGCCCCAAAGTCCACTTCCAAAATCTCATCTGAGAGTCAAGCAAACTTTTGGATGCTTTCTCCATAAAGATCAAAGGCAAATTACATATATCGAATATATAATGGCACAAAGTAAATATTTCCATTCCACATGGGAGAAATAGGGGCATAGGAGAAAGGGATGGGACCAAAGCAAGACTGAATTCCATCTGGGCAAACAAGTCCCCTAGCTCCAGGCCAAGCATCTGGAGCACATGGCGTCATAATGTTTTCTCCAGAGGACTTGTGTAGCTCCACCCCTCAGGACTTCTGGTTGAGGCCCCATGACCTCTCTCTATTCGATTCCTGCAGTTTTACTCAGCAGATGTTTCACATTCCTGGCATCTTTTAATGTTGGGGGTCTCCACTCCAGCTTTGACTTGTATGTTCACATATAACCCTCTCAGGGGCTTCCTACGGGGTTTCTGATCCTGCTTCAATTTTCCCAGCCTCTCTGGACTCTCCATGAAATCTTGGTGGAAGCCCCCTTGACTCCCTAATGCCAGCATACTACATTCCTACAGAATCAGCACCACATGGATGATGTCAAGGTCTGTTATATCATCTCCAGTGGTAGTCAGACCTCCTGGAACTGTGGTTGCAGTGGCCTCTGAATGCCTGGGGGCAGAGTATGGTGAAATAATTTCCTAGACCCCCTGTGCAAGCAGGTTGCCCCTATGGTCTCTTCTCGAAGGAATCTTTACTGTTATACCCTTGAGCCTAAGATCAGTGTGGTCTTGACAATTTTTGAGATACCCTCAAGCTATTTTTTCTGTTGTTTCTGGGTAAAGCACTTAGCATCTCTTGCTGACTATGATCTCTTTAACAACCACACCTTTCTTAGTCCCTTTTTTATTTGCTCTCAGCTGGCTACGCTGCAAGTTTTTCAAATCTCTTTGCTCTGTTTCCTGCTCCTTATTATCATGGTAAACTTAGCTGAAAGGTGCCAGCAATATCCATGCCATCCCTGAATGCCATGCTGCCATGAAACTTTCTCCACCAGATTAGCTATTCCATCACTTTAAAATTCAGCCTCACAGAAAACCTGAGGACTTGGTCAAAATGTAGACTTCTTTGGCAGAATATAAATGAATGGTCTCTAGTCCAGTTCCCTATGGGGTCATCTCTCCTATCTGAATCCTCTTCAGCATAGACTTTACTCTCCACATTCCTAGCAGTATTCTGGTCTTCTGAGTCCTTACCAGAATTGCTAATTAAACTCCACTTACAGCATTCTAGGGCTTCTCTGGCCTGCATCGCCAACCTTTCCAAACTTCCTGGAAACAGTTCCAAAGACTTCTGAACCACGTCATCAGGTATAATCACAGCAATGACACATTTTCTTGACACCAATTTTCTGTGTAAGCTTTCTATCACTGTTACAAAATACCTGAGAAAAATCAACTGAAAGGAGGAAAGGTTCATTGGTGCTCCTGATTCCAAATGTTTCAGTTCATGGTTAACCAGGTTGGTTTTATTGTGGCTCTTGATTTCAGATGTTTCAGTCCATCATTAACCGAGTTGGTTTGGGGCCCATGGTGAGGCAGAACATCAGGGCAATGGGTGCATATGGCAGAGGAGGCTGCTGACCTCATAGGATCCATGAAGCAAAGAGACAGAGGGACAGAGGAAGGGGCTGGGGACAAAACATATCCTTTAAGGGCACATCCCAATGATCTACTTCCTCCAACTAAGACTCATCTAAAATTTCCACCATCTCCCAATAATGCCATTAGTTATGAACATGTTAATGGATTAATTCACTGATGAGATCAGAGTCCTCAAGATCCAACCACATCTCAAAGGCCCCATCTCTAAACCCTGCTGCATTGCAGACAAAGCCGTCAACACATGAACTGTTGGGAGATATTTCAGATCCAAACTATCATACCTGGCAGCAACTGAGCTCAACCAGGTCACACTGAGTGGACTGCTATTCAATTAGACTTGAGTCCAAATATATGACCACTCCAGTTATGACCTAAATCACTCACCAGGTATGCCTAAACCTGTGGACAGGGAGGAAAAGGGAAGTGACTATATCTTTCCATGTAAGGAAAAAGAGAAAACAAGATATCGACTCCGTGAACAAGAGCCCAGAAATTAAATAAAATCATCTTATATATGAGAGTTTTTTTTTAAGAATTCCATTTTATAGGTAAGTAAAGTGACATTAAGAAATCAATCTATTAGTTCATGATCATAGTAAATAGCATAGATGGAAATCTAAACCCAGTTACCTACCAGACTAGTGCTTTTTTCCAATCTTTTCTCTAGCCATGAATTCCTATTTACATGGAAATAAAATATTCATTACAAAAAAATAGCTGTAACAGAGTGTTAAATTGGAAGTGTTGGGTCAAGTGCAAGGGTACAGATGTAGACTATCAGATGAAACTCTCAAATCATCAATAACCAGTTAGATAGGTGAAATGGATAGTGGTGGCCCCCAGTTGGGGTTCCCTTTACAGGATCGGTGTATCACTCTCCCAGCTTCTGTGAGTGCTGGCTCCTGGAGGTTCACAGCTACCTTCTTATCTAGAGAATTTCTCTTAACTGAACCAGTGGGATTCACCTCACCTGAGAGGCAGCCCATAACCCATAACTGACTGATATGGGGGCGGAAAAAACAAGACCTTTTGCCTTAAGGTGGGACCCAGTTGTGACACAATATATGTTACACATCTCAGAATGAAGCCTGTCTTCAACTGAGACCACCACCTCCTTGCATAGCATTTCCCTCTTTCAATAAATCACTTGAGGGGCTGGAGATATGGCTCAGTGGTAGAGTGCTCGTCTCGCATGTGTGAGGCCCTGGGTTCGATCCTCAGCACCACATAAATAAAATAAAGGTATTGTGTCCACCTACAACTAAAAAATGTATCAAAATAAATAAATAAATAAATCACTTGAACCAGAATTAGGGTTGCCAGATTTTGCCACACATTACATTCAGAGTGTTGATAAGAGAAACTGGATAATTTAGTGATTGGATTGAGGCTGTGACATAGAGTGACTGTGGAATTTTCCATTAACTTCAAGTGACTAGAAAAGGCATAGGGTCCAATCAGTTTTCATCTAGTCACAAGGAAGAACATTCTCCCCTGAATAAACTCTATAGGGTTAGTGGGAGACAAAGATACAGATGCTTTTTATTATATTTTATATGTCCTACTTGTTGGAGGTACCTCTTACATTTATATATGTAGGACTTTGTCCAAGATATAATCCAAAAAGGCTCCCAATGTTGAGAAAGCTCCAAAGAAGCCTAGAAAAGTGGCTCTTAAGAATCCATTTTGAACACAGGAAGGCCTGGAGACCACAAAGCTATGAGAGTAGCAGCAAAGAAAAGCATTCCTGTCTCCTCTGTTCCCCTCAGAGGAGTGGGTCAAAGAATCAGAATCAAGAGCTGGTGAGAGGCAAGTGGGAGCAAAAGGGGGAGAGGTGACCACACCTTCCTCCCAGAAGGCAGTAGTGGATTGTGGGTGGGTTAGAAACCTCAGCTTTGAACAGAGATTTGCTTTGTTAAAGTGTCACTTGATATTCTATAGGTTAGTCTCTGAGTTAGGACGGTTGTTGACTTGAGAGTGACTGTAGGACCTTCTGGCACCTAAGAATTAACAGAATCATCAGGGATGACCTTAACCTTTCATCCAGAGATGGGAAAGGACAAATCCCATGGAACAAGACTGAGAGAGCCAACCATGGGTTGTGTGACTCCAACCCATGAGTCTACATGTTCAACACACTGATAAATATAATCAGGTATCTGTAAAAAGGAGTAGGATTCTGGGCGCCCTATGTGCTAGGCCTTCCCCTCACTTTACAGTCCTCTGACTCCATGACCTTGGAAACCCAGTGTCAGGATGCACTGTTTGCCAACTGCTGCAGCATATCTAGCTCTCCTTTAATTTTGAGACTTGCAGAAAACAGCTTAAAGTTGATTAAAAGTATGAATCACCTCTGGGCATTTTCTTAGGATGTGCCACAAACTGACATCAGAGCATATTCCAAAATAATACTATACTCTGGGGTCACCAAACTTTTCCTATAAAGAGGGAGAGAGCAAATATTTTAGACTCAGCTCATTTGAACTTGAAAGTAGCAATAAACAATGCATAAAGCAATAGGTGTGGCAATAATGAAAAAGAGTGGGCTGGGGTTGTGGCTCAGCAGTAGAGCACTCACCTAGCATGTGCGTGGCTCAGTTCTATCCTCAGCACCACGTTTAAAGATAAACACATTGTGTAAAACTAAAGCAAATAAAGAAATATTTAAAATAAATAATGAAAAAAGTTTATTTACAAAACCAAGCAGTCTCCTGCTGTACTATGCCAAAACATCTTTTTCCAATAAGTGATCTTATTTTTTCTTCCAGAATTACCCCTCTCTACCATCTTTACCTCCAGTGCATATGGGTCAGGTGCTTGGAGACCCACTGCTCTTGATCCAGGTGTGCACATACAACTCAGGTCTAGGCAAAGATTGTGTGCCCACTATGATTGACTTAGGGGTGGGTACATGAGCCAAGGTGGCCAGAGTCAAATTAAGTTAGTTAAAGGATTTTTGCCTGAATAGCTCTGGAGTTCAGTCTGGAATGATATAAGGCTGGAATGTTTGGACCAGCACATAAAACCTGCCTGTATTTACAGTATTCAGCACATAAAATTGTCTGAATTCAGTGGGATTCCCTATAATAAGGATTTGTGCTTCCTGGAAAACCTGAGGGGGGATACGGAAGTCAGGTTGGAGGGGAGGGAGACCAATCAAGGATGCAGTATCAAGCAGTCACAGGTAGGATAGTTTGGGCTGAGTTCTGCAGAAAGTAGGGGATCTCTGGGGACAACCTCGACCACGAAGTTATTCCCATTGGGGTGAGGGAGTTGGGATGTTTATACCCCTGTGCCAGTCAAGCATTTGTTAAGGTCTACTCCTGGGAGAGCTTAAATTCCCAGGAACTTTAGCTCTCAAGGCAGACAATCCTGGCTTCCAAACTTGATGGCAAAGAGACACAGGTACTGTCTATTGGCAGCCAAAGGACAGCAGGTAAAAGTGTACAAAGGTCATGGGTAGAAAACTGAAGGCTTTTGCTACACTGTTAGAGAAGTGGCTAAAGAAAGAACCAAAGGCAAGAGATAAGAATAACGTGTTTTAAGACTATTTTGAACCCCTGTATCCAGTTATTCCTGAAACCCTAAGGTACCCCTAGACTTTGTACTTATGTAAGGGCAGGGGAGAAACCCCTTTGAGTTTTTTTTTTTTTTTTTTTTAATTTTTTTTTTTTTACTTGCCAGCAAAAATGTCTTCATTGGTAGAAATGCATAGTCGATCAGAGTTTGCCATAATAGAGAATGGCAACAAAACAAACCTGGGAAGGCAGCATATTGGCCTTTGGACCACAAATCTCAACTGACCTTTTGTGTCTTTATTTCTGTTCTTAATAAGAGCCCAATTGCAGGATTGCAGGGGTAGAAGTCTTTCACACTCTTATAAAAATTCAACTCCTGAGAATGAGGGAAGGCCTGAAAAATCTGACCTCAGTTGGGGAGGAACCCCAGGTGCACTCAAGGCCCTAATAAATAATGGAGCACAAGTAGAAGAAAAGGCAAGAAATGTGGGAAATGTGATATCTCAGTTCCAAGGCCCGGTGGACCAACACGGCAGCCTCGGATAGAAACAGATTAAGTGTGAGAAATCACTCATCCCTAATATGCAGCCGTTTCATAGACTGGGCCATTGCGGGAGGCATTCAGCCTCAGTAAGCCACAGACAACAAAATGTGCATTTTTTTCACTTCAGAGGATTTAGCCAGTTGATTAGCTACAAAAAGAGGGAGCTCGGTGGGTAAAAGACTAAGCTTTCACTTCAGGGAATTCTGGTTGAGCCCTCCAAGAACTGGAGTTCACGTCTCAGCTCTGGGACGCTCCTGGATAATAGCTCACATCAGAAAACCACAGTAAAGGATTTGGCAAGGAGGACCAGGGCAGGGGGTCAGATGGGCAAGGGATTATGGGAAGTCTCTCCTGCCACCCTCATGGAATTCTTAAAGATACGGCAACATCAGCAGAGAATGTTGGAAATCCAGTACCAGATCTGATTTGAAATTGCCTCATGGTTTTGGAAAAACAAGGATTTTTTGGCATGTACAAAGAAACACGACAGTCATGGACACATTCTTCCTTCTTACCTGTTTTTTTTTATTCCTTTCCTTACTTTTAAGAGTACATACATGTCAATAGAATTGGATATCAGGAAAACACAGAGATCCACATATGTCATTGTAGTCAGGGCTGAATTTACCAATAGGCAGATTGAATTAGATTTAACTGTAAGAAATCACTAATATTCCATAATTTTTGGTCTTCAAAAATGACAGTTGCATAGAATTCAATAATTTTCATTTAGTAATAGGGCCATCAAAACAAAACAATTTTTCTTGAAATATTTTAATGTTAATTAAAAATGTATTAAAGCAGCTTTCATGCGAAAACTCTGAATGTTGGATGTTTTTTTTAATGTTCTTTGGCATTTGCTTTATTATTCAGTATTGCCTTTATTTTGAGTTACATGTTGAAGATGGGATGTGGAGAGAAAAAAGATTTCAGGTCTTGGGTATATAAAGATCCCATTTGAGTTAGTATGAATCTCTATGGGTCTTAATAGTTTTTATATTATTCCAAATACCCAATAAAGGATCCTGAGTCCACCGCTTAGGAGCTATGTGACTTTAGATTACAGAGTAAGTCCTGTGATCTTTTAAGTCCTAACAATCCCTTTTGTTATAAAATAATAAAAGGGTATGTCTTATAGGGGTCTTGTTGAGAATTAAATAAGATAATACCTGTAAGGCATCTTCGTATAGTAAATATAATAACTATTAGCTGGGATAATAAAGTCCATCATTATTACTATTATCATTATTACTAGGGCAAGTCTGACAAAACTGAAAGCAGTGAAGCCTCTTTTCCATTTTCAGTCAAACTTCCTAGTTCACCTTTCTGGGCTTTCATTTCTCCCATTGGTAACAAGAGATGAACCTGAACTTGGAGTCAAAGAGTTAAGATTGTCTCTGTATTACCACTTCTCAAATGTATGACTTCAAACAAGTTACTTAAAGGTCTCTAGGCCTCAGTTTCCTTATCTATAAAGGTAGGAAATACTCCTCTGTGGGTCTGTAGTAGTTTTAAATATTAAACTTGCACCACTGATCTTGCTACTCAGTGATTCCTTCCCCAAGCCCAATGGCAGCATCTTGGCTGCCTAGGGATCCTGGCTTTCTTGGAGGGCCTGAGTCCCTACCCTCATCTCTCCTCTTTCCACATGGAGTCAAAACCTCATTTCTCTAGATCCTATTCTACTCTCTCTCAGTCTGGCATTGCAAAACAGTCAAGGTGCTAATGACATTCATCTATTTGAGAAATGTTCTTTTTATTTATTTATTTTTGTTCTTTTTAGAAGTACATGACAGTACAGTATATTTTGACATATTATACATACATGGAATAAAACTTTAATTAGGATCCCATTCTTTTGGTTGTACATGACATTCTTGTGTTCTAGATCACCTAATAGGTGCAAGTTGCTGGGGGTTCAACAGTGAGTAAAACAACAACAAATAATCGCTACCCTTAGTGAAATTATCCTGTGGAAACAGGGTTTGGGCTGAGTTTTTTTGTTATTAGTGGACAAACAAGGTAAATGGCATCTACAGCATATGAGATGTTGGTAATTCTTTTTCTTTTTCTTTTTCGTACCAAGGATTGAAACCAGGGGTGCTTAACCACTGAGCCACATCCCCATACCTTTTTTATATTTTATTTATATTTTATATTTTATTTAGGGTCTCATTGAGTTGCTTAGGCCCTTGCTAAGTTGCTAAAGCTGGGTTTGAACTTGTGAGCCTCCTGCCTCTGCCTCCTGAGCTGCTGGGATTACAGGTGTGCACCACTATACCCAGCCAAGTGTTGGTAATTCTTTTTCTTTTCTCTTTTTAAATTTTTTTTCTTTTTTTCTTTTTAGTTATACATAACAGCAGAATGCATTTTGAAATATTATAAATACATGGAATATAACTTTCCATTTTGTGGTTGTACATGATATAGAGTTACACTGGTCATGTATTCATGTATGAACATAGCAAAGTTAGTCCCATTCATTCTACTGTCTTTTCGATTCCCATCCTTTCTCCCTTCCCTTCATTCCTCTTTGTCTAATCTAATGAACTTCTATTCTTTTCTCTCCCTCCCTTATAATGTGTTATCATCCACATATCAGAGAAAACATTTGGCCTTTGGTTTTCTTGGGTTGACTTATTTCACTTAACATTATAGTCTCCAGTTCCATCCATTTACCTACAAATGCCATAATTTCATTCTTCTTTATATCCAAGTAATATTCCATTATATATACATATATATATTCCATTATATATATTCCATTACATACATTTATATGCCACATTTTCTTTATTCATTTGTCTTTTGAAGAGCACATAGATTGGTTCCATAGCTTAGCTGTTGTAAATTGAGCTGCTATAAACATTTGATGTGGCTGCATCACTATAGTATGCTGATTTTAAGTCCTTTGGGAGGTGTTTTTATTTTTATTTTTTATTTTTTATTTTTGGTACTGGGGATTGAACTCACCCGATTGAACACTGAGCATGCACATCCCCAGCCCTATTTTGTATTTTATCTAGAGACAGGGCCTCACTGAGTTGCTTAGAGCTTCACTTTTGCTGAGGCTGGCTCTGAACTCTCAATCCTCCTATTTCATCCTCCCAAGCTGCTGGGAGTACAGGCATACACCACTGCACCTGGTGTGTTTTTAATTCTTAAAGATAAAAATTTAAAGTGGAAAGGAGTGATTGGAAACCTGTGTGTGTGTGTGTGTGTGTGTGTGTGCTGTGTGAAACCTGTGTGTGGTTTAGGAGATTGCTAGGAAGGGCTGATTGAGAAATCATCTTTGAGTACAGTCTTGAGGGATGACAATGAGAGATGTAGGCTGAGATGGCCTCCCAGTCTATAATCCTACTACATAATACATCATCTACATGACAGGATTTTTGTATCAAGTTCAGAATTATTAGCTTTTACCTTTAAATTATTAGCTTGTACCCTTAAATAAATTCTAAGGTTTATTCACCTTTGACAAGACTTCTAATATTGCAACTGGGATTAAAAACTCATTTTGGGCAAGCCAGGTTAATACCTGGTCCTCAAATGATTGTGTTAACAGAGAAGTTACTTTCACTTAATTATAGCTGAAAGCATCCTAATTTTCAGTGCAACACCCCCCACCCTCCTGCGTTTGGTTAAAATTCTTTTCTCTAAAAAATGTGCACCATCAAATTCAACCCAGTTTACTTCTCTAAAGGGCCAAGATCCAGAGGCAAAATTGATACTTAGAACTCGATCACGATAGTTGCCAATGCTTAATATGATACTTAGAATGGGCCTAGCACGGTTCTCCAGTGCTCCACATGTGTTATATGTGACCTATTCCTCACGACAACTCTGAGGCAGCTTCCTTAGGTATCATAATTTTCCAGATGAGGAAACCGAGGGACAGAACAGTTAAGTAACTTGCTCAGAGTCATGCCATTTGTAAAACACTAGATATGAGATTTTGAATCTAGTCGTACATTTAAGTACCAGATCATTTGCTTTTTAACTCCAATGTGGAGTAGTCACCTGAGAAGCTTGTAGAACCCAAATAGCTGGGTTCCAAACTCGGAGATTCTGAGTCAGCAGGTCTAGGGTGGGACCGGATTATTTGCATTCTGGCAGGCTCTCAGGTGCTGCTGTGGCTGATCTGGGGACCAGATTTTGAAAATAACTTTGCTATGTTATGCCATGTCCAGCTGGAGGCACCAGTTGCTATGGAAGTGGCCCTCACACCCCTGTCCCCTCCTTCCCCCGTTAACATAAGAACCTGGCCCTACAGTCTCTAGTGAAAGGCTCGTCTCAGTCCCCAAAGCCCCTTTACTTTCCATTTTGGAATTTTGGAGGTAGTCATTAGGGTTGGTGTGTCTTTTCTTGGGAAGATCCCAGGACTCTGAAGGGCTAAGAAGGCCTGGTGGCTCAAGGCTCATCCTAAGCACCAGGCTGTTGGAGATGGCTAGGGATTTAGCGTTTCCCCCATAGCATTATGCCCAGCTCACCAGTGTAGGAAGGCAGCAGGTGCTGGGGTGAACTCCTAGTTCAGAACAAGAGAAGGAACATTTGTAAGGATGTTTTTGCATCTGGATGATATATTTGGATGCCTGAAAAGGGTATAAATGCAGTGGAAAAACAGAGGAGGCAGGGACTCTCAATATTTTAGCAGTTTATATTTAGTCTTTTGTATGTGCCAGGCACTGTCTCACATACAGAAGTAAATGAGGCAGGTACGGACCCTGCTCCTGTGGAGACGGCATTCTAACAGAGAAGGGCTATGATAAATAAATACTCAAAATAATACAAAGTCTAATACCAAGTTGTAACAATAGCTATGAGGAAAAGTTGAACATCTTAACGGTATTGAAAACAAGTATGTGGATAGAAAGACATATGAATCAGACATAATTCCTACATTCATATGTGAATATGCCACCAGTAAAACTCCACATCATGTACGACCACAAGAATGGGATTCTACTAAGAACAAGTTATACTCCATGTAGGCACAAGATGTCAAAATACACTCTACTGTCATGTATCTAAAAAGAACAAATAAAAATATACTAAAAAAAAAGAAAGTATGAGTGTCTGTAGGGTGTGTGTGTGTGCGGGCGCCCACGTGCGTTTATGATGTGCTAGTTAGATTTGATGGGGGGACCTTTAGTAGAGACAGGGACAAATTATCTGTGAGATACTTTGATGCAAACTGGAAGACTGTGGGTCAATTTCAGACCCCAGATATTATTTGGCTTGATGACCTCTTGGTTGGCCATTTCACATAAAACCTTGGTTTTTGGTTTCTCTTGAAGCAACACTGGGCCCACAGACCTGCAGGACAACCCTTTGCTGGAGTGAGCAATGGTTGCCCTCCTTAAATGAGGCGAGTGCTCTCTGACTAGCCTGCTCCTCTAGAGGACTTTCCCTGTCTGACCTCTTTGGGTATGTATTTGAGGTCACCAATCTTTGCCATGAGGCCAGAAAATAAAACAAACAAAAACCAAGGATGATTTCCATGTCCAAATATTACTCCTAAATCAGACCCTTATTATCTGTCAATCTGTCTTTCTACTGTCTTTGTTTATTCAAGCCTTGTATTACATGTAAACTATATGATTTCAGAATTGTTAAGATGTACCCCTGTGGGAAGTGGATTTACCAATTAGAGTACAATCTGTATGTGTAGTTCTTTTAGTGTTTAGCCTTATACTACTGTCTAGTCAAACCACTGTTTCCCAAAATTATTTGTAAGATATTTCTAACTTTGTTTCCAAAATGGCTGCTGTATTTTGCATTTCCATTAGCGATGACTGAGAATTTTAATTGCTCTCCATCCTTGTTAGCTCTTAGTGTTGCAGATTTTAAAATTTTACACATCTAAATAATTGCATAGTGGTATCTCATTGGAGTTTTGATCTGCATTTCCCTAGTGACTATTAATGTTTAACATCTTTTCTTTTGCATATTTGCTGTGTGTGTGTGTGTTCTAACTCATTAACACATACAAATATGTGTTTATTTTGGTGAAGTGCCCATTGAGATCATTTGTTCATTTAAAAAATTTATTTTTTGTTTTGTTTGTTATTGTTGAATTTTGAGAGCTACTTATATATTCTGGACACAAATCCTTTGAAAGATATATCATTTGAAAAATTTTCTCCCAGTCTTGTCATTTCCTTAACAGTGCTTTTCCTAGAGTAAAAGTTTTTAATTTTGATAAAGCACATTTAATTTTTTTTTGCTTTTGTTTGCTGTTTTTTATTCATCTTTGAAAACTCTTTTGCAAATCCAAAGTCATAGCAAGTCACTCCTGTGTTTTTTTCTAGAACTTCTAAAAGTTTTTGCATTTCACATTCTACGAACAATTTCTAGCCCATTTCTTATCACATGTGAGGTGGATGTAGAAGACTATTTTTCAACATGGGCATCTGGTTGTTTCAAGGTAATTTGTTAAACAAATTATCTTTTTTTCCATTAAATTATCCTGGCACTTTTGTCAAAAATCAGTTGACTATATTTATGTGGGTCTGTTTCTAGCCATTTTATTATCTTCCACTGATTTATGTATCTATTTTTTTTTACCAAACTACACTGTTTTGTTTATTGTAGGTTTTTTTGGGGGTTGGAGGGTCACTCATTTTAGAAGTTATTATTTAAAATTGGTAAATCAAAATTGCATATATTGATATTGGGTAAAAATGTTGTTTTGAAACATGTTTATCTTGTGGAATAACAGCTAAATAAACTTAATTAACATAGGCATTATTTCATGTAGTCATCATTCCTTTTTTATTTGTTTTTGTTTTTGTGGTGAGAGCAGTTAAAATCTATTCTTAACCTTTTTCAATACAATAGATTGTAATTAGCTATCCTTGCCAAGTTGTCCAATAGATGTCTTGGATTTATTCCTCCTAACTAAAGTTTTGTCTTTTCACAAACATCTTCCCATTCACTGTCCCCAGCCCCAGGTAGCCACCCTTCTACTCTCTACCTCTATAAGGTCAACTTCTTAAGATTTCACATGTAAGTGAGACCATGTGTATTTGCCTTTCTGTGTCTGGCTTCTTTCACTTAATGTCCTCTATACTTATTCATGTTGTTAACAAATGGTAGAATTTCCTTTTTTTTTTTGACACTGAATAGTATCCTATTGTGTATATACACTACATTTTCTTTATCCACTCTTGTAGATTGATTCTGTTTCTTACCTATTAAGAATAAATGCTGAATGAACACGCATATGAGATGTCTCTTTGACATACTGATTTCATTTTCTTTGGATATATACCCAGTAATGAGATTGCTGGATCATATGGTAGTTCTCTTTTTAATCTTTTGAGGAACCTCTATACTGTTTTCCATAATGGCTGTACTAATTTACATTTCTACCCAGTGTCCTCTTTTCTCCATATCCTCTATAGCTATTGATGTCTTTTTGGTAATAGCCATTCTAACAGGTATGAGGTGATATCTCATTGTGGTTTTAACTTGCATTTCTCTAATAGTATTGTTGAGCCTTTTTTCATATACTTGTTGGCTATTTGTACAGCTTCATTGGCTTGTTCAGATCCTTGCCTGTTTTTAATTGGGTTACTTGCTTTCTTATTATTGAGTTGTTTGAATTCCTTATATATTTTGGATATTAGCTTATTCCCATATGGTTTACAAATATTTTCTTTCATTCCATAGGTTGTTTCTTCACTCATTGTTTCCTTTGCTGTACCGAAGATTTTAGTTCGATGCAATCTCATGTGTCTGGTTTCACTGTTGTTGTTTGTGTTTTGGGGTTCATATTCAAACACTCATTGCCCAAGTTAATGTCATCGAGCTTTTCTCCTATATTTTCTTCTAGCAGTTTTACAGTTTTAGATTTTACATTTTAGTCTCTAACCCATTTTGGGTTCATTTTAGTTTTATATAGTAAGTTTTAAAACCAACTAGTGTTAGTCCTCCAAATTTTGAATCAGTTTCTTGATAACTATAAAAACTCTTGTGGAATTTTTATTGAGTTTCATTGAATCAACTGAAAACACAGAGTTGATCATCACCACAGTAGGCCTTATGGGCCATTTTGAGGACTATGGTTTTTTATTTTAGGTGAGAAGGGAATCCTCTGTAGAACTCTAAGCTGGTAATTGAAATGATTTGTCATATTTTTAGAATCTTGGCTGTTTCAGGGGGGAAAATTATGGAAGTAGCAAGGATAGAAGCAGAGAGAGCATCAGGAGGCAATTGCAATAAGCTAGGTAGCAAAAACTGTTGCTCACAGCAAGGTGGAGGTGATGAGGTATTCAGAGTTGTACTCATATTTCTAAAGTAGACACAGCATACTTACTGTTCAGGTGCCTATAAAAGTCAAAGAGGAATCAAAGGTCTACACCAATTTTTATTTTTTTATACTTTTTGGTCTGAGCCATTAGAGGAAAATGAAATTTTCATTTATTAAGATATGTTATGCAAAAGGAACAAAATTTCAGGCATTTAATTTTGAGGATGTCCATTTGGCATCCAACTGAGGCTAATGAGCAGAGAGCCAAGTAGGGCATTCAAGCCTAGAATTCAAGGGAGGGATACAGGGATACAGAGTTGAGAAATTTTAGCAGTATTTTTATGATGATATTTTCCCCTTATTTTCTCTTTCTGAATTTTTTTATTAATCAGATTTGGATTCTTTTATACCAAGTTTCTTAATCACCATGCTTGCTTTCATATTTCCAGTTTCCTAAGTTTTTTGGTTTAATTTTTGGACTTTCTGTTCCATCCCTTTATCTGCTCATTTGTATTTTGTTACAATGGTTTAATTTGTCAAGTTTTCTGCTTTTGTTTTCTCCTTTTGTATTCTGCTCTGGTTTTATCAATTTGAGAGTTCTTGATATTTCTCTGAAGATATCAATTGGTATCTTTGAAGTTTTCCCCAATTACCTCAGTCATCTTTTGGGTTTGTGTGAGTACATCAGTTTAGAGAGATTTCTTCAAGGGAGAGATGTTTAGTGACCCTTGATGTTCATGAATACAAGTGAAGTATTAAGACTCTTTTTAAGAAGCTTTTATAAGCTGAATTTTTGTGCCATGCTTCATGTGTTGAGTCCCAAATCCCCAGTACCTCCGAATGTGACAGTATTTGGAGAGAGGTTATAAAGAGGTAACAGTTAAACTGAGATTATTAGAGAGGGTCTACTCCTATATGATGGGTGTCTTTACAAGAAAGGGGATTTGTATATCCAGTCACAGAAGACCAAGTAAAGACAAAGGGGAGAAGAGGGTCACATTTAAGACAAGAAGAGAAGACTCAGAAGAAATTATCTCAGATTTCCAGCATCCAGCATTGTGGGGAAAAAATTTCTGATGTTTAAGACACACAGTCTATAGTATGCTGTTACAGCAGCCCAAGAAAACTAGCATGGAAGTTCTCAGGCATGGGGCTGTCTTTGCTTTTTGATGATTTACTAGAGAACTGACTATTTCATTGGTGGATAGTCCCTTCTCTTATTACATAGACATGTGGTTTTAGTATGTAGCTGTCATTCAATATCTCTAGAGATGAGTCTTTCAAAATTCTTCCCAAGAGGCAGACAACTAACTATGCAGAGGTTTGATGGCCCAGCTATTCAAAATGCTGACTCTTCCCTCACCCTCTGCAGTCTTCCATCTTACTCTTCTCTTCTGTTCCATCTGGTGCTTCTGAGTTCAGGTTTTCCTCTTTCACTCTCATTGGAGATGTCCGGCTGGCAGTGTTGGGGAGTGGCATCTCTGCCTGGGAGCAGGGGAAGGTGGCATATGCACGCACACCTGGAATTTCAAGCCATCCATATGCTTTTTGGTTTAAGTCTTAATGCTTGTCACGTGTCATGGCAGTTGTTCCTGAGTTCTCTGGTGCAAATAAGTCTTCTCACTGGTGTTCCTCTGGGTACGTATCTAAGGCTTCCACATCAGCCACCACTTCACCATCTCCTTTCTCTTTCACATCATCTGAAAATGTGAATAATCCTCTCCTTTTCTTGCTGAGTCATACCTTTTTTCTTTTTCTTCTTCTTCTTTTTTTTTTAATCATTCTTGTTACTGTTTCATTGAAATCACATGTTTGAGATGAGAAGAGGTACAGGAAGTTACTCAATCTATCACTTTCAGCTGTCCAGGAAACTTTTGGAGAAAGAGAACAATAAAGTGATTATAAATATTTTTCTTACTGAGAATAAATAATAATAATAAAGAAGTTAGATAAGAATTAGAGTTAATAATAGAATTAAAGTTAAAAATTTAGAGTTAATATAAATTAGATTTAATAATTTAGAGTTAATAATAGAGATAATGAAATATAATTTTTAAAACCATTTTTAAAAATTATATTGCATTGATTTAGCTGCATTTAATCTCTTTGTAATTTTATTATCTGCCAAATAATAGAGTAGGATTGAGTAACTGGTTCCCAACTGGGAGTTATTAGAATAAGCTTGGGTGCTTGTTTGTAATCCAGATCACTGGCCACAAACCCAGAGACTGAAGTTCCATAGGTCTGGGGTAGAAAGTATAAGGTCAAACAATCTCTTGACACTCTGGGCACCTGGATATTCTGTGAGTCTGAAAATTTCATTTTTGTTGCTTTATTTTCTTTTTAGCTGGGAACTCCTTTATGAATGAAAAATATTCTAACTATTTGGACCCATTTAAATCCTTAAATTGAACCTCAATCTTGCATGTGAATATCACTAATAATTAAAATTATATAGCTGATTTAGTAGCTGGGAGGGCTAAGAAGAGGTTTAAGAGGATGACATGAAATTTGAAAAAAATATTAGAATATATTTTGTATTTGGAAAGTAAAACACTGCTTTATTTAAAATAACTTCAAAAATAAAATGCAAAGTTTTTTTTTTTTTTTTTTTTTTTTTTTCTTATCTCACACAATGCACAGGAAACAGAATTTATTTTCTACCACATACAAAGCTCACTCATCAGGTTGGGAGTTGGCGGTGGAGGGAAGGCTGTCATGAGAATTTCAAGTTTATACAAAAGGCTCATGGGTTTAAAAAGGTTGGAAAGCACTATAGTAGTGAGATGGATTGGTTTTTGAAGAAAAGTGAGAAAAGAAAACCATTAAGTCCAACTGTCACTCTTCCAACTAAATATTGAAACCACTTGGGAAAAAATTGAGTGAGGTTTACAGTCATAAGCAACTTTGGTGTTTTTGAGGTTTGCCTGTGAACCTCCATTTAGCTGCACCAGAGGCTTGTAGAGATGTGATTAATTGCCATATTTTAAGACTTTCAAAAATGTTAAGTTGCCTGTTACACTGGACTAACTCATTAAAAGGTTTCAGTTCAGTTGATTTGGAGGATTGTATGCTGCATTATGGTTTGTGGATACAGAACTCAAGAGACTGAGATCTCTGTTCTTTCACAGTAATGGTATGTATGAACTGCACAGATCTCCTAGTCTTTGTCTGTAAGTCTTTGTATATCATACTTTGCATGCAAGGGTGATTCGGCTCAAAATTGGTCACCTACGGATTGTGGAGGCTCATTTGACTTACTGATTTGGCCACCCAGGTAAGTATCTTCTACTTCCCTTCATCTCTGTAACAATAATGACCAAGGACATTGAAATCCAAAGTGGTATTGTTATTTACTGTGGTGATAAAAGTAATGGTTGTAGTTGTCTTGTTCTAGAACATTCCTTCATGTGAGAGGTAAGCTTGATTAGAGTAGAACATTAAAATTAAAAGCCATGGGTCTACAGACAAGAAAGTTGATTTCGAGTCTGGATTCTCCTAGTTTTGTGGACTGGGTCAGGATGGTTGAAGATTTCTAAGCCTTAGTGTCTTTTTCTTGACAAACTAGTATAGCAATGGGTTCTGGGGGTTGCTTCTCCCCACTCCCGCCCCTAGACTCTCTGTAGGAATAGAACAATTCTATCAGCAGCTATTATGAAATATAATTATCCAAATGTTTAGAATGTTTGCAATTTATTTGTGAAATTGAGATCATAAGAGCTAACTGAGAGAATTGTTTTCAGAAACAAAACAAACAAAAAACCCCTATTTTTTCTTTTCCAAACAGTAAACACCATGCTTGGAGTTTTGGCCTGAAGATAACTGTAACACTAAAGTTTTAAACAAAATAATGCTACTGAAAATGTAAAGGGTGTGTCAGAAGCACATAACACTGAAAGGTAAGAGACTTGAAGCAGGGAGGCAGGTGGAAAACTTATAATAATACACCACAGAGTTTCATGATCGTAAATAAAGCAGAAGAGGGGGTAGAGAGGATGAGACCAACCTGAATGTTAAGAGACTGAATTTCTAGAGTTGGACCCAGATCTTATTCATTTTCGTTCACCTACTACCTCACACAATGCCTGGCATAGAGTTGGTGCTGAGAAAATATCTCTTATTTGATCATAGAATGGACTTAATCTGATTGAGTTTCACCAAATAAATAATAAGGTGAGAAATTTTATAGTTCTGATCCTTTTCCCTCATGGGTCCTGATAGACCCAATCCTTTTCTTATACTTTTTTCTTTTTTAATCTCTGACTTAGGGAGTTAGGCATTCTGCCTTCATTTCTTTGAGAAAGGGGTGCCTTAGGAGAGAGTAGGATTTTAAATGTGGTAAAGTTCATATTTTCTTTTCTTTCTTTCTTTTTTCTTTTTTTGTACCGGGGATTGAACTCAGGGGCACTCGACCACTGGGCCACATCCCCAGCCCTTTTTTGTATTTTTTTTTTTATTAGAGACAGGGTCTCACTGAGTTGCTAAGTGCCTTGCCATTACTGAGGCTGGCTTTGAACTCGCGATCCTCCTGCCTCAGCCTCCCAAGTGCTGGGATTACAGGCGTGCGCCACCGCGCCCAGCTAAAGTTCGTGTTTTCAAAAGAGCCCAGGCCTATTTAGAGGAATACATGATGAATCAAAGTCAGCAACTTCTTCACAGAGATGAACAAAGACTCCCAATCTTCAAGAACAGAGAGATTTGGGGGCAGGGCGACATGGTGACTCGAGGACAGAGAGATTCTGGAGGGCATGGCGAGCCCTCATAGCTTCCTGGGACTATAGGAGTTGGCTGAGGGTCTAGGATATTGGATAAGTTTAGAGATAAGAGATAAAGATAAGAGAGAAGTTCTGTCCCTGCAGAATGTCTGGGGGTGGGAATGGGGTGACACAAGCTCTGCCTGCTACTGGCTTGTCAAGGAAGCCTAGCTTGTCTGTGTGGCGAGCCTCAAGGATTTCTTTGTGTCGTGGCAGAACATTTCAACAGCAGATGGTCCTAGGTTCCAAAACTGCTGATAACCATATGCTGTCTCCTTCTCCATCCTTAAAACCTTGACACTCCCGGTTGTATGAACTATGGCCCCAGAATTCTGATTCAGCTCTGAGGGGAGCTGAATTCAAATGAATTCATATTAAGTCCCTGCCACTCAGTAGCATGAGAACTCACAACATAAATTGATGTCAGTTCTAGTAAAATAAGAAAAAAAAAGTCTCATTTTGTCTGCTGAGATTCAAACATGATATAACTAAGCTTCTTGAAATATTAATGGAAGTAGAATTGGCACTGATTGTAAGTTGATGCATAAACACCATGTATAGGTTGGTGCATGACCATCTTGTAAGGTCCCAGCATACACGAAATGGAAATTCAAACTGAGAACCCAGTTTTCAAAAGGGTATTGATGAATTGGAGTCTGATGAGAATGGGAGGAAAGTAGCAGAGATAACAATACGAAAATGGTACAAGTATCTCGGTCCCTTGGGTGGCTCTTGTGTTTTCTATTATTCAAAGAGGATATTGAAGATCAAAAGTAGAACCTTTATGTAACACTCACCATCTTCCAGAAACTGTCTCAAGCACTTCATTTTGGTTAACTCTCAATTCCCACAAAATCCAGAGCATAGATGAAATTATTATCACCAATGACAGGTGAAGAAATGGAGGCCCACAGAGGTCATCTGCTCAAGTTCATGCAGCTGATAAGTGGCAGAGCCAGAATTCAGACTCCGTTTTATTCCAGGGTTCATGGCCTCTCTGTCAGGTTCTGGGTTAGTGTAATGAGAGTTATTTATAGTAAGAACCATCTAGAAAGGGATGAATTCTGGTCTCAGAAGCAGGGATCTCACTGGAGTGGGTTGGGGAGGTGTCATAGAATGGTATGGAGAGGTTCTAGATGCCGATGGAGGTGGACTTTAGGCAGAATGATGGTGAGGTTTCTGATCTGAACTTCCAAGTCACAATTTCCCTAACATTTTATTTGTTAGTTAAAACACTCTTTTTTTGGGTACCAGGGATTGAACTCACTGGGACACATCCCCAGCCCTTTTTTGGATTTGATTAGAGACAGGGTCTCACTGAGTTGCTAAGTGACTCGCCATTGCTGAGGCTGGCTTTGAACTCGTGATCCCCCTGCCTCAGCCTCCCAAGTGCTGGGATTACAGGTGTGCACCACTGTGCCTGGCTGTTAGTTAAAACATGTTGAAATGGATTAAAATAGGCCTTTTTCCCCCCTGAGGTGAGCATTCTGTGCGGTTTACCGAAGAACAATATAGCAGTAAAATTCTAGCTTAGCTTAGTAGCACTCATTCTATGCATATGATCATAGTTAGAAATATCTCATTAAAAATAGAAGACCTTTGTAATATGTGAAAATCTTTTATTTATGTTTCTGTAGATCTAACTAAGGATGACTTGAAGTTATTTTCTAATTCTTTTCTTTTATATTCTGTTTTTTGGGGGGAGGTGGGGTGGACAGTGTGTGTTTGACTTTTATCTCCTAATGATCAACTCTGTTGGCTGATTTCTTGGGACTGGTTTCTCTGTGTTTTAGAATTTGTGTTTGAGAGCTCATCTTGGGTGTGTTTCAGCCATCTCCTTTTCTCCTATCTGTGCTCACTCCTATCTGTCTGACAAACCTGGGATTCTCGTGGTTGATCTGGCCTTCTGTCCTATTATGATATTGGAAATTCCACATTTGGTGGCTCATAAAGACTTCTCCCTTAGGAATGTCAGAATTTATAGTACCTCTAGAATGCATTGAGAAAGTGAATCTGTCTAAATGAGCAAATCTCCAACTTGTTTTACACGTACACTGACTTTTTCAACTGTGCAACATGAAAGGTCTGTGCTTTGTTTTAAGTTGAACTTTCTAAAAAAATATTTACTATTTTTGAATATCACATTACTGACAATCCCACCATTTGGGCTTTTGAGTTGCCAGTACCACACACCTCATTTCTACCTATCTTGTTTAGGCGATTGTTCCCGAGAGCTACAACTATCTAACAACTTTAGTAGAACTTCAAGTGAGACTGTACTGAGAATCTACATATTAAAATTATAAATTTCTTTCTGTTTCTCTTTTATATTTAAGTTATGGCATTACACTGAGTTTAAAAAGTGTATGTGTAGGTGGGTTAATTCATTATGAATTTTATTTGGTGTAAAATACGGGTTATTACAAAATATTTATACTAAAATGTAGAATTGGAGATTTATAGAGCTTTCATTTTGTGTTGAGTTTCAATTACCCTCAAACCTCAAAATGAAACCAAGCCCAAACCTCTCAATTTTAAAATCAGGGGCTTCCTTGAATCTTGACTCAACTTATTAAAAGAATACATGACACTTCACAAAAGTTGGTGGGAGGAAAGGTTTCTGTGGAGGGTGATCTGAAGCAAATATCAGATTTCAGAGAAACCATCAGAGTAATAAAATTTTACTTTCTCAGAATATTTTCAGAAACTTTCTATTTACATGGTTGTGTTCTAAAAAACAAACTAAACAAGCAACAAGTGCTATGATAAAACTACAATATTGATGCACATTTCATTGGAGTTTTTATGTCTTATCATTCTCTTAATTTTCTAATTAGATGACACAGTATCAGAGGACAAATCCTGACTGAGGATAGCAGAGTGAAAAAAAAAAAAGATTTTTTTTTTTAAACTCCAGATTGTTTTGGGCCTAAGGAGCAATTCAGTGGGAGTTCTTTTTAGCTTTTCTCTACCCCCCACTGTGGAATATCTTTCTTTATATCAATACTTTCAAAATCTATGTTATGGACTGGGGAGGTAGCTCAGTGGTAGGGAGTATGCTTAGCATGTGTGAAGCCCTAGATTCAATCCCCAGTGGCAAAAAGCAAGACAAAACCAAAAAACAAATCCTTATTCTGAAGTGTTAGAGTCTGAAAATATTTTACAAAAATATTTAAAAAAAAAAAAAAAAAAGAAAGAAGCCAAAGCATAGAGTAACCATTCATCTTACCAGATAATCAATGTTGTTATAAAGCTATAGTGAATGCAATAGTGTGTTAGTGGTAAATGAATAATTACAGATAAAACAGATACTCCAAAAACAGACTCCAGTATATGAAAAATTATGATAAAAGTCATCAGAATTGGGTAAAAAAGGATTATTACATACAATAGATAGGCTGCCAGGAAAAATTAGATTCTTGCTATATATTAAGCAGTGAAATAAATTTATGAGAATTGAAAAGATTTTTTAAATGTAAAAATAGCAAAATATATAGAGGATTAGTGCGGTGATATTAAAAAGGGAAATAGTTTTATAAGCAAAAATAGAAAGTAAAACCAATAGAAGAAATCACAAGGAGTAGCTTGATCAAATTAACTACATTGAATTTGTTTTTAATAATACTAACAGTAGCACAACTTCATTAGGTTTACACTTTGCTAGTGAGTGATCTTCAACATTCTGAACCTGTATCTCCAACATAGGAATGTGACTGCTGTGTACAGATGTCTGGGTTGTGTACTATACAAGGGCAGGATAACCAAGAGAATGCCATTCACACTGTAAACATGTTTATTATTTTGAAAAAATATTTTTTAATGATACCTTTTTGGTTTCAAAAGATAAGTTTATTCCTATATTTCTGATGACAATTCTTGAGCAATCAACTGAAGTTTCTTTCTTAACAGTATGTAGATATTGCTTTGCTTTGATTTGTAAGGAAAGGAACAAGTTCAACAAACAAAAGATTTTGTGCATTTACAGTAAACAATATTTCTAATGTTGGAAGTTGTTTTTCATTGATGTGTGTTTTAGAAAACATCCTTAATGAAAAAAAGAAAAAATTCTCTACTGGCAAAACTTAGCTAAATTTTGGTTTTCATTTTGTTGATCATAGCATTATCATTTGTTTTACCAAAATGATGTTGTAGAGTTTCCACTTAAAGTCTAATAATATTTTCATATGATGTGAGTCACTGTATAAGTAACATTCATTTATTGTTACCACAAAATAACCTTCTAATTATAGCAATTACTTATTCATTGCTGTGAAAATTTTATTATAAAATTTTAATTGATGCTAAAGTTTAATGGATCATTAGAGAAATATAATTTTAAAATATTACTACACTTCAAGATCAGTGTACAAACACATTATATTTACCCAGATATTCAAAAGTTAAGAAAATAATATATCATGATCAGGAAAATTGAAAATGAGAAATCACTAACCCATAAAATGAAAGAAATTATTTAGATCACTGAATACCCAGTGTTAACAAGAAAACGAGATAGCTATCTTGGCAGGATCTCATAGACACATCCCAGAGGAGGCAACAGGTGAATTTAACCTCTGCTTCGCTGCCTATGAGAGTGGATATATTCCTTTAAAATTTGGAGAAAAAAACATGCAGAATCTATTAAATGAAATAAGGTTTCTGTTAGCTAGTCACATGACTATGAAGTTTGAATATTAAATGTCTCAAATGTCTGTCTCAATTAAGACAACTTTAACTTCCAGAAGAAAACACAACTAGAATGTTTTTTGTAAGAAACTTCTAACACTAGAATTCTGAAAAAGGGTGGAAAAAAATTTAAGTTCTGTTTTCTTTAAAACTCTAAAACATTCTTTCTTTAAAACATTTTTATTTATTTATTTATTTTTTATTTTGCAAACTCATGATTCAAAAGAAACTGAATAAAGAGAATGGCTAGATGCAAAGATTGGTAGATTTTATCACCCAATCATGGTGAAAGAGGAACAAAGTAAAATATACCACAAACATTTTATTAAGTGTTTAAAGTTGAAATCTATTTTGAAAAAGAATTTTCTAGACACTTATTCAATTTTGAGGAGTAGTTTAAATAAAGCTGGGTACTACAATTTATAAATCTGTTTTTTTTTGTTTGTTTGTTTTTTGTTTTTTTTTTTTAAGGCACAGGTAAATGGCAACACACTGAAATCTTCAGTAAAGGAAGAAAGACAAGATGGGAACACCATCAACTCTTCAGTCTTTTCTCAGGATATGTCCTATGCCAGGCAAAGTCTGCATCTGTATGACATATTGGTAGTTTAATTTCTATTTTTCTAAAGAAAAAATACATTTTAAAAGACAACTGAATAATCATAAATGAATATTAAAAAGAAAAGACATTTCAATAGTTTTCTGTTTTCCCTAGTAAACCATCTTGTCCCATATGTGTCTTGAGTATGTGTCTTGTCCCGTATCCAACAAAGACAAGTGGGAATTTCCCCAAACTAGAAAAGTCATGATGATGCTGAGCTGCCAAAAATATGATCAGTATTCATTATGCTTTTGTATTTTATATAATCATCACTGAATACATCAATGGAAAAACCCAAGAGATTTAGCTACTTGAAAATTTAAAATTTTTGGATGACTTTTGCATGCAAAAATGTAATGCCATGAGACAAATATTTATAACAAATATAATAGAAAATAGGTTAATGACTTTTTTTTACAATTTACAAACAATATGTAAATATATCTTAAAAATATAATTTAAAAATTGCCAGAGAAATTTTTTTTTAAAAAATCACAAGATACAAATAAATAATTCACAGAACTACAAATGACTAGCAAACATGTAAAAAAAAATCTCACATGTAATCAAAGAAATGCAAAATAAAACAACTGTAAGATTGTCATTATCTTTCTATATAATGACAATTGTCTGTGGTAAATGATCTGCAAAGGTAACTGCTCACAATTCCTACATTGCTATGCATTCATGTCACATCTCTTCTCAAGAAGTACCATTTCTCCTTCTCCTGTGATTTGCTTTGAGCAGTAGAATGTGGATAGAAGTGATGTTGTGCTTCTGCTTGGCTTAGTTTTTGAGATGCTTAGCAGCTCAAGTTTTCCCTCCTTTTGAATTGAGCTGCCAGGCTGATAGGAGGACCCGATTGAGAAGGAGGTCACTGGGAGCATAGCCAAGGCCGGCGGACAGCCAAATCCCATGCTCCAGACACGTGAGTGATGCCTTCCTGGACCTTGAAGCCCAATCGGCCTCTTGCAGTCCATGAGTGGCTCCAACATATTTCACATGTACAGAAGAACAGCCAAGACAACTCAAAGACTCATGAGAAATCATGAATTGTTGTAGTTTTAGAAGTCACTAAGCCTTGGGTGTTTTTGTAGGCTTCAATAGATAAGTAACACACTCAAAGATTTCAAAATCAAAATATTCAATTTCTGTAGGTGCAGAGAAATAAGCATATCCAGATATTGCTGGTGTACATACAAATTAATAAAATTTGATTATATGTTAGTTTTAATTTTTTGAGGAAACTCTACACTGTTTTCCATAGCAGCTGTACCATTTCATATCCTTACTATTATGCACAAGGATTTAATTTTCTCCCCATGATTGCCAACACTTCCTGTTTTCCCCCACCTCCTTTTTGTGAGAGAAGCCCTCGTAATGGACATGAAGTGATATCTCATTGTGGTTTTGGTTTGTATTTCTCTAATGATTAGTGATGTTCATCATCTTTTCTTATGCATGTTGTCCATATCTATTCAAATACTTTATCCAAAAGCATTGAAAGTAGGATCTCAAAAAAAAATTTGCACACCTATATTCATAGCAGCATCATTCACAACAGCCAAGAGATGTAAGCAACCTAGATATTAACCAACAAAAATGCATAAACAAATTGTGTGTATGGCATATACATACAATGGACTCATATTCAGCCTTAGAAAGGAAAGAAATCCTGTCATATGCTATAGCAGCAATGAACTGGAGGACATCACACTAAGTAAAATAAACCAGGCACAAAAAGATAAGTATTATAGGAGTCCTCTCATATGGGGTATCTAAAGTGGTCAAATTCATAGAAATAAAAAGTAGAATGGTGGTTACCAGGGGTTGGGAAGAAGGGGAAATGGAAGCTCTCATTTAATGTGTATAGAGTTTCAATTTTGCAAGACGAGAAAGTTCTAGAGACTTGTTTCACAATGATGTGAATATAATCAACACTATTGAATCATACACTATATAAGAGTTAAGATGATGACAAATTTTGTCATTTTTACCACAACTAAAATTTTTTATTTATAAAGTTTTTTTCAAAAGTAAACTGAATAAAAAATATGAGCCCTAAAATAAAATTCATAATTGAAATCCAGAAACTAATAGCACAAGCAGATATTTATAAGGATATTCATTACACTCTTGTTTTTAGTAGCAAGTTATTGATTTATTATAAAAATATCCAGCAACAAAATTAGTGTTGTTCACATGAATTAAGATATATTTATTTAACAGACTATTTCAACAATGTGAAAAAAATGTTTATCATAAAATTCTGAGTGAATAAGGCAATTAAAAAATTATATATACATATATATGTACATACATACATACACAGGTAAATGTATTTGTTATTTATATGATCTAATCATACACAGATGTATATATCTACATAGGCATGAACATATGTGTTTTTTACATGCGTGGATTCAGTTTAATGAATAAATTTGACTTAGTAGTTTATGTGATAAAGTAACTTTATTCTTTCACCTAACTACTTTTTCAAATAAACTCTAGAGAGTCATTCTTCCTATCCCAAAATGAACTTGTGAGCAGAACCATCAACTCATCTGGTGATTTGACAACATAAAACAATCTGATCCAGGCTATCATCAAAACCTCAACCTTACCTAACATCAGCTTCTCTCCTGCCCTAGCTTAGGAAAGCTCTAAGGGGAGTGAAGGGGCTAGAAGTGTCTCTGTGACTGTCCACTTTGCTCTCCTCACCCTTCCTCTCACTTACACAGCTACCTTAAGGAGG
The DNA here is from genome assembly GCA_025594165.1 of Tamias sibiricus. Classification (NCBI taxonomy): domain Eukaryota; kingdom Metazoa; phylum Chordata; class Mammalia; order Rodentia; family Sciuridae; genus Tamias; species Tamias sibiricus. The sequence continues at coordinate 36,499,275 of CM046673.1, read as the reverse complement.
TCGGGAGACAAGGAAAGAGCAGAAAAGATCACTGGCATCATCTCTTTGGAGGAAACAAGGGTTAAAAGGCTGATTTTTAGGGGGTGACTGTCTTACAGACCACCTCCCTGTTCCCACACACTTCTCTCTTTGTAGACCTCCCTCTTACTTTTTTGCTGATGAGCTGATGCCTTCTTTGCTTCATTCCCTACCACTCCCCTCTGGGCTTTCACTCATCATGTTCCATCCCTATTTTAGGTGTCTTTTTGGAGGTGGTCCCTTTCAAGATGATTCAAGGCATGATCCCCTTTATCCACAGAAAAACAAGAATCCTTGTCCCTCTGAGCTCTCAAAGTGCAGGTACTTCCTAACTCCGGCTACTTTTCTTTGTCTCTGCTGCCTCTGATTGCTGCAGTTAGACCCAGTTCTCCTCAGAGTTTTTACAAAAGTGGATCAAAGGCTGGTACTTTTGTCCATCAAAACTTGGAGGAGCCTGTGCAAGCTATTTGCTTGAATCCTCTTACTAGGGCCAAGGTGAGAGTAAAACACCCCTCCCACAGGCATGGGGTAGAGTGCTATGTCTGGTAAGACAGGGCAGCATTATTGGCATTGCTTTTGCTGTCCTTGCTATTATTTCAAGCCTTAGCTCCTTTAGAACTAGAAGATATAGACTAGGAAAGAAATCATCCTTTAAAGAGATTAGGTAGTGTGGTGATTATCCTACACACTAAGACTATTCTGTAATGGAATCATTGGTAATTTTTTCTATATTATAATGTTAACATTTTATATAATGAATTTGTAGTACATGTTTAAATATTTTTTTCTTAAATTAAGACCAAATAAATCCAACCAATGTTCAACACCTGACTCAGAGGCAATGATGTCTTTAAACATTATTAAACTAGAAATACTTTGTCTGCAACAATGACAACCAATTTTGATCGATATAAGCCTGTACATGCATTATTTTACTTAATCTTCATAGTCACTCCATTAAGTAGGGATTTTGTCATTCCTATTTTGCAGATGAAGAAACTAACCCTAGAGAAGTAAATGAGTTGTCCAATGATACTTATAAAGCTGGTTAATGACAGAGTTCTCACTGAAACATGAATGAATTTCTTCAGTCCATCTCCTGCCCTCCATTGTTCTGGGCATGGCACCAGGCATCTAGCTGTTAGTGGTGTTTATAGTGAACTTAAATATATATATAATATGTGTATATTTATATATATGTATTAGTTGTATTAACATCTTTAATTAATTAATTAATTAATTAATTAATGTGGTGCTAAGAATCAAACCCAGTGCCTCACACTTGCTAGGCAAATGCTCTACCACTGAGCCACAACCCAGCCCCCAATTTAAATATTTTTAAGACATTCTTTGTTTACCTGCATAGTATTCTTCAGGGAAGAGGCTATTGAGCTTTCATCAAATATCTTCATGGAGGGAACAAGACAGATAGATTGTTGAAATCGTGCTTAGGTAGAACAAGATGGTGGAAACTAACTTCATAAATCTAAGACTAACTCACAGTTTCCATCATAATCATACAGCATCACTTTTTAATGGCAATGTAAGAAGTCATGAGGATTATCTGACATGTGAATACTGACCTGAAGGTATATATTTTCAGGAATGATCAACTGCCTAAATTTATATTTAAGCAAAAGGTGCGGTAATGAGTATGTACATGAAGAAAGATGTTGTTAGACTTAGTAAAGTGATTCTAGGACAAAGTCATCATGTAAATTCAGCAACTTTTTTGTAGTAAATAATCTCGAGTACATATTCAATGTAATGGTGATGTTAGAGTCCATGATGACTAAAAAGGAGGAATAACAGCTGAGGAGGCATGGGGCTGAAGGGGACTCTTGCTGCATCAGTAGGTTTAGAGAAAAAAAGAGTAAGTTGGGTTCCACAAGGTGGCAGAGAGATGAACCCCAGGTACTGCTAGGCTTAGGTTCTGGTGGTTCAACAAATGGCAGAGAATGAATGGGCTGCAAGTTTCAACCCTGAGTATAGGACTGGTATAAGCAGGGACTGATATGTGTGTCATGGGAAAGTCCTTTAATTTTATCACTGTGGCCGACATAGGTATATCTAGTCTTTTCTGTTTGAAGTTCAATGGGGAAAAAAAAAAAAAAAGCTAATGGTTAAATTCAAAGAAGGAGATTTTGCACCAGTGGTACTAAGAAAAAAAAAAAAAAAAAAAAAAAAATGATCCACGCACCAAAAACATCAGCATCAGCCAGAGGCTTATTGGAAATGAAAATGCTTGGTTCATAGCCCAGACACCATTAATCAGAATCCGTTGAGTTGGGACCCAGGAATTTGCATTTTAGCCTATTCTCTAGGTGATTCTTATGCATGGTCACATTTGAGAGGTCCTGGTCTATACCACCTCCTCCACTTTTACCACCCTCACAACAGAAAAAGCCTACTCAAGAATCCACGTAAGACGAAAGTCCCCAATGTTCCTAATATTTTGCAGTCTTAAGACTAGAGCCACAAGACGCATACAGCTATTGAGTCCTTAAAATGTGGCAGGCCCAAATAAAGATGTGCTGTAAGTGTAAAATATGCTCTGGATTTCAAAGACTGAGTCTAAGAAAGGACCACGAAGTATCTCATTAATAATTTTTATATTGATTATATATTAAAATGATAATATTTCAGATATATTGGGATAAGTATATCATTGAAATTGATTTTCCCTATGTCTTTTTACAGTTTTTTAATGGGACTACAAAACACTTAAACTTGTCTATGTAGCTTACTTTATATTTCTATTGGATGGCACTGTCATACCTAATCTCTTTAAAGGATGATTTCTTTCCTAGTCTATATCTTCCATTTATAAAGGAGCTAAGCCTTATTTGAAATAATAGCAAGAAGAACAAAAGCAGGCATTTGTTTCATATTTAATGTGTGCCAAACTTTTTACATAGTATCTTGCATGGATTATTTAATTTAATGTACACAATAACTACAATTATGAGGTAACTACTGTTATCCCCATTGTAAAGATAGGGAAACTGAGTCTCAGACAGTTTGTGGATCAAGTCTCTTGTGGATTTTAAAACCAACTGGAACTTTTCCACCTTTCAAGGACATGTACAGGTGGACCACAGAGCTTCATCAGGGGAGACTTCTAGGATGGTGTCTGTCTGCTACCACATTATATGTGACAGAGCCAGAATTCAACTTGGGGCCATCTGACTCCAAAGCACATGGTTTTATGTAGCTCCCTATACTTTTCCCTCTTGTTATACAATGTATTGAAAAAGTGTCATTTATTTTCAATGACATTTCTGTATAAAATGATTAGTGTATTATTAAAGTCTATATCAAATGGAAGCTGATTGTCAGAAAAAAATAATAACAGAAGCAACTCCATATGTAATGTGTGAATCTAAGGGTACTTAAGATGTAAGTACCCTTCCTGAAGGGAAGCTTGAGACAATCTTCCTCAGCTTTGCATCTGATGAACCGGTGAACTTTCCAGTAGATCCCCATCATAAAACTGGTCACATGGCTAGGAAAACTCTGAAAACTCGTTAATGGCTTGTGAATCAGAAATGAACCAGGGAAAAAGCAGCAACTTCATAATTCTGTGAAATCACTGTTGCTGTCCTACCAGCTTCAAGGACCTGAGCCAACCTAGGTCACAGAAAGACTATGCAAGGTGAGGTGGATTTCTTTTTATAGTCGAGTCTATTCATTAGAAGATCTGTGATAAACAATCTATGTGATGATCAAAATAACACCTTTTAAACGGTAAACAGATGCATCATCCATCTTTATTTCAGTGCCTGGAAATGGAGCCAAGAAGCTTACTGCTGTTTTGTTCCTTCTATCTATTCTGTCAATATTTGTTGGTGTCGATAGAATGCACTACCAGGGTAAGCCTCCGAATCAAGGAGATGCAGAGCCACAGAGACTTCTAGCAATAATCAACAGCCTATTTGGATAAGTCTTCACAGAGGAGTGCAGCATGTTTTCCCATTTTCCATGAAATAATTGAATGAAGTATGAGAATGTAGAACTGGGTATAAAAGAGGCAAAAAGAAGGAAAAAATCAGAGGCTGCAATGGCAGTGTTATACTTCATGGCACCTAAATCTATAAGCCTCTTCACCAACTGGGATAGACTTGATCTCTATGGCCAATAGCAACATTTATTTTTGTTAGTCCCATATTGAACATTTTTGGTTAATTATAGTGCAACAAGAATTGATATTCTGAGAATTTGTCACCAATAACCAACTTAAGTTGACCACAGCCAGATAATGCCAACGTGTTCACTTTAATGATGTTTTGCATCGGGATTGCAGAATGATCCCAGTGGCTTTTGGATCAAGTCTCTTGTGGATTTTAAAACCAACTGGAACTTTTCCACCTTTCAAGGACCTGTACAGGTGGACCACAGAGCTTCATCAGGGAAGACTTCTAGGATGGTGTCTGTCTGCTTCACAGTGCTTGTTGTTTCCAACAGTGCAGCCTTAGATTTCTCATGTTCTGAGTTCCTGGATAAGACATTTCAAACCACGGAAAATGCTGGAGAGACCCACCAAGTAGGGGTGGGAAATGACAGTAGTACATGCCCATAAAGCATTTTGCAGCTGAGCCTCAAATGACTTCATGGAAGCTGCTGCCTGCTCTCTCTCTCTCTCTCTCTCTCTCTCTCTCTCTCTCTCTGTCTTTAAGAACGCCAAATTTCAATTGCCACCTAGAGTTCCCAGAGCTTGAATGTGCCAACCCTTATATTTTCATAACTCTCTCAGAATCTCATTTGATAGAAAATGTAAGGGGACTAATGTCTAATGACAGCTTTTTTTTTTTTTTTTTTTTTTTTTTTTCACCTGGGAAATACTAGCTTTCATGTGCTTGAAAAGTTCAAGATGAAGAGTGAATAAAGCCTTCCTTTTGATATCAGAAACTCCTGGAAATATGACTCCCCCTGGCCTAGCCAGCAGTCAAATGCATCAGCATAGCTCTAGCCTCGGACCCAAATTAAAACCATCAGCTCAGCCTGACTGTGATGTGGCCATAACATTTCACCACATTAAATGTGTGATAAATGTACACGGGCAGGTAATGTGATCTGACAGCGTCTGTTGTCACCATGGAGCTGTCATGTCTGAATGGTTTTCTCAATCCCAGAATGTTCATGTCCATCATGCGTCTTTATTCTGGTCTAAAGTTGTCATGATGGTAATAATACATGCAGTGATGGATCCGAAGCAGGGGAAGCAAATTAGTATTTACTGAGTTCTCACTATGTATCAGTGGCAGCCAAACCCTAAGTTGATCCCCCATGATTTCCTACTTCCTGTTGTCCACGCCTTTGTCTAATTGCCTTTTCTTAAATGTGTGCAGGACTTGGAATTTGTTTATGACCAGGGGTTGCCACATGGATTGAGCTCAAGGTGCCCACAAAGATAACCTGCCCCTTTAACACACCCCATAATGGTTTTCTTCCCCTCCTTGTCTCATTTCCCAGCTCTCACCAGTGCTTCCTAGAACATCCTCCCAAATAAGTGGTTTGAATCTGATCCCTTTTCTCAGGGTCTGCTTCTGTGTGAACACAACCAAACAGGTAGGCACTTTACATTGGATAGAAATTTGTTAGACTCTCTATCAAGAAGGACAGAAACAAGCACAGAAATTGTTTATGAAGAGGGTCTTTAAGAATGTTCCAGGCAAAGTGCATGAAAAGATGAAACAAACTGACCAGGAACTACCAGTTTTATTTGTCAAATTCAACATTAGTTGAAGTTATCGTGACGGTCATAATATATGTAGTGATGAATCCCAAGCAGGGGAGCAAGTTAATATTTACTGAGTTCTCACTATATATCTGTGGCAGCCAAACCCTAAGTTGACCAATTCAACATTTGTCCAACTTTGGTGAATAATTTCATCCTCAAATACTTCAGTCCTGGAATGGACTTGTGCTAGGTGATGGACTCTGAGGTTTTCCCATTTGATAGACAGCACCCCCACTGTGAGGTCACATCAGCATTCTGATTTACACATCAGCCTCTTGAGTTTGGTGAGTCTAAGCCAATTTCAAAAGCCTGTCAACTGCGGCAGGAATTGCTGTGATTGAAGGATCAGACTCTGGAACTTTTACCCTAGAAGGCTCTGTCTGGTTGGGCAGGCATTTTCCTTTTATATATTTGTCACTTGTCCAAAACTTATCATTATGCAACCAAAACAATCCACTAGCTCTTTAGGAAGTAGAAGCATTTTGTGGCAGTAAGTTCCGAAATCCATTGTTTATAAATGGCATTAGGGAATATAATAATCAAACTTCCATAAAATCTGAGACTAATGTTTTCAATTCTAGAGGAGTGAAAATGTTTATGACTTTATTTTATTTTCAGTACTGGGGATTGAACCCAGGGTGTCCTTTTTATTTTTTTTTTTATTTTGAGACACGGTCTTGCTGAGTTGCCCAGGTTGGCCTTGAACTATTTTTTTTTTTTTTTTTTTTTTGTACTAGGGATTGAACTCAGGGGCACTCGACCACTGGGCCAGATCCCCAGCCCTTTTATTGTATTTTATTAGAGACAGGGTCTCACTGAGTTGCTTAGCGCTTTGCTTTTGCTGAGGCTGACTTTGAACTCGTGATCCTCCTGCCTCAGCTGCCCAAGTGCTGGGATTACAGGTGTGCACCACCACGCCCAGCTTGCCTTGAACTTTGGATACTCTGCCTCAGCCTCCTGAGTCACTGGGATTACAAGAATGGAATGAAGGTGTTTCTGATGGGGGCAAAGCCAAGGAAGTCATGGTGATCATATTGTTGAACTGGGAGCAATGATTCCCAACCAGGGAGCAAAGTAGCCCCGTGCACCTGAGGAGCTTCCTAAGAGTTTTTCTCCCACATATCACCTGCAGACTGAATAAACAGCTCTCACACAGATCTCTATGGCTGCTTTTTACACATGTAGATGGATGTTTTTATTACAGTACATTTGAATTCATGGTAGCAGGTGGTGTTTTTGATTACTATGTGTTTTCTTTATCAATGATTACCAGATAAAACTGTTGTCATGTAGGGAAGGACTTGTTAATTTTTTAGGTTAATAAGGAATCCTTATATATTAAAAGATTAAGAGCCAGGATTTAGACAACCATATAGACAATATGTCCCTTTGAATATATTTCCTAAGAACCCAATTTTTAAAACTGGGTTTTGAAAAGTGGGATAGAGGAATTAGTGAGTATCATGTTACCCTCTCTGGCAGCCCTTGAATTTAAAGTTTGGAACTTTTGCCTAAAATGGATTCCAGTACTAGGGGTAAGGCTGACATTCTGTTATGAAAACTCATTAGTGTGATACTCTTCCCTTGTTGGAGCCTGTTTATGACCCATGCAGGTAATGTTGGAACAGAGAGGAGGAACAATGGCTCCTCCCAAAGCCCATCCCAACGTCCTGGCCTGGACGGAGACCTTTCCTCATAAGTCATGGGACACGACCATCCAGCTCTCTGAGGCCTACTAGGTGTAAGAGCCCTAATAAGGAGATAGCTAAGATGGCGGCTAGCTGAGAGCCATAAGAGGTGTTTCAGTATTTTCACCTGATATTCATGCATTTATCTAAGAATCTTTTTATGCCCGTGAACACTATGTGACACACCTGTAAGTTTGAGCTGTTAACACGTGTATACTTGTTAAGGCAAAAAGTATTTAACCGGCTGAGGTTGGCTAGAGGGTGTGATTGGAGTTGGAGAGGTTGTTGGAGCTGGAGAGAGAAGTTAGAAGAAGGAAGAATAAAGAACCTATTCATTTCCAGTCTGCCTCCGAATTCTTTCCCGTAGTATCGTTGCTGCAGGTGGCAACAACTAGGTTCCACACTGATGTCTCTGGGAGATCTATCTGGGGCTATTGATCCTGAGTTCTCAATGAAAATCTTCTTCTCTGCACCCCCAGATGAAAACATGTGCCAGGAGTCAGCAAGCTCTTCAGAATAATGATCCTTCTTATGCCACTTGTGCTCTACAACTTTGCATTTTCTCTTCATCTTTTCTGCAGGTCTTGAGGTGGGAAGGGTAAAATGATCCCACTTCAGAGGTAAGGGCTGTGTCTCACTTTGATTCCTTTCTCAGGGCCGCTTAGCTAACACATGGCACAATCATGACCAAGACCAGGGCCTTTATAGAACCAATCGGGAAGACAATTGCAAGTCCAACATGAAATAATGAAGCTATAAAAATCACTGAATAATGCTCTAAATCAGAATTTATACTCACATTATATTCCTAGAGACCTTTAAAACAGCACACATGCCACATAAAATGTGATATTCAACAAAATATATTTGGGAATCCTGGAGTTCAGAGTGGAAAAATATTTAATATTTAAAGTCTCATTATTAAGCATAATTTTGAATATATTTCTATGGACAAGATATTTATGTAAGTCAAGCACTGGGAACACACTTGTAATCCCAGTGGCTCTGGAGACTGAGGTAGGAGGATTCCAAGTTGGGCCAGCCTCAGCAATTTAGAGAGGCCTAAGCAACTTAGTGAGAGCCTGTCTCAAAAAATTAAATAAGTAAAAAGGGCTAGGGATGTGGCTGAGTGGTTAAGTGCCCCTGGGTTCAATCCATGGTACCAAAAAAAAAAAAAAAAAAAAAAAAAAAAGATACTTATGTAGATTATTTCATTTCATCACCACTGTCTTCTAAGAGCTTATTATCTCATTTTTAAGATAGGAACAATAGGATGTTCAGTGTCACACAGCTATAATGCTGTGGGGTGGGGGGTGGGATTTGAAATTTGCCACCATCATTTTCTCTTATTCTACAATTCCTACCTGATGTCTAAATATTTCCCTCAAGAGAATCTATGTGTTTCTTGAATCATGATTTATCTTTTGCCTCCTTTAACCCAGTACATCGACGATAATTAGGTTCTTAAACGCCCAACTTTCAGCTCATCTCACCATGCCCCCGCTTAAAATGCTCTGCAAAGCCTCGGGTGGATTGCAGACAAAGGGGAGTTAGGCTGGACTCACTTACCAGGCCCTCTTTCTAATCCACTAAATATCTCATTACCATTGACCAGCCGGATGTCAGCATGTCACACGTTATTCCAAGAGCAGAGCAAGAGCCCCTCAGGTCGGCAGATAATCAGGAAACAGTGTTATGAGAGTTGACATCTTATGAATAATTATTTTAAAAATCTGTTCATTTCTGTCCCTTTAACTCCAGATGGGCAAGTTGGTTCTACCAAGTTGCTCAGTCAAACTGTGATCACTTAAGCAAGGTTCCAGTTGCTTTATTTTTTTCCTTAAGTAACTTTATTTGTGAGTTATATTGTGAAAGTTTATGACCCAACAACTGTAGACAAATAACTCCATGTAATATAGGTAACTTTTGGGCTCCTCTGAGAACTCCTCTTAGAGTTGTTTGGTTCTGTTTATTTTTGTTTCATATTAGTTCCTCTTGGTGTAAAGTTCTGTGGCTAGGATGGTCGATGGTGGAAAGTTGAGTCACAATGTGAACATAAAATGTTAAGCTCATGACAACTTTGAGGGGTACCTAGCTAACTTTTGAGAATGAAGAGTTTGAGGATGGGGCTACTTAAGGACTCCTGGCCTCACTCTCCAAAATATTATTTGAGATGCAATCTAGTTTTCCCAGAGTATTAGGTCTGTTCATGTTAAGGCTCAAAGTGGAGAAGACAATGTGCATTATTTTCTATTGCATTTTAGGAAGCTGACATAGACTCCTGTCCTGGGTGTGCCACCCAAGACTTTAGGCCTCCTTTCCGTCCCCCAAAAGCTGCTTTGCAGAGGTTCTGGTAAAACTTTGATCTTGTGAATAAGAATAAACTCTCTTTAATTTCTGATGTGCCACTAATGTAGGGGCAGTTTGGGGAGGAAAAAAAAAATGGAAACAGTGCCACATAAAATGTCCATCTTGCTTACAATATTCATCATTATTTTGGAATTTTGACATGTGAAAAAAAATCATCAATAAAGCTTTCACACAACACTTCTCAGTGTGTGGTTGGAAGACCACTCATACACACATATTCCTGGTCCCCACATAGATTGCAGGGTGGGGAGAGGGAGCTGAAACTTTCTCTGAATTCAGGAACTTGCTCAGGCACAATATACACCCACCTCAAGGGCCTAGAACTTGGAGCAAATTAAGTTGTTCATTTTGAATACATTTTACACAGACTATTGTAGTTCAAGGTAAGCAGAAGGACAAAAATCCATAAAATGCATATACTGAAGGGAGAGTGTGGTAGGTGGGTAGCTCACTACTTTGCTCTTAGCCTGAGGTGGTGATTCCTGAGTTGATGGCAGCAATGGGAACTCCTCTTTGCCTTCCTACAGGACAGCTGTGAGGAGGACAATCAGGCCTTGGAGCCCCATTCGAGCACTCCAGCATTGCTATTTGTTCTCCTCAAGCCTCAGTTTCCTCCTCTGCTGTGTTGATGATTCCCATGATGATTCAGCAGTAAGAAAGCAGGGGACTAGGAAAGCTCCATCTCTTAATTATAGCCTTTGCATTTATGACACAGGTTTTTTTTTTTTTTTTTTTTTTTTTTTTTTTGGTGCTGGGGATTGAACCCAGGACCTTGCACATGCTAGACAGGGGCTCTTCGCCCAAGTCACATCCCTAGGCCCTGACTCAGGCCTTCCTTAGGAGAGACTTTTAAGTCTGGGATGACTAAGTGTTCTGGTTTTCCTGGAACCAAGGGGTTCCTAGGACAGATTCAGATTTCAGTTTTTTTTTTTTTTTTTTTTTTTTTGTTGTTGTTTTTTTAATCAGAAAAATCCTGGGTAAACAAGGACAATTAGGTCACTATATCTGGTCATGATTTTTTTAACTGTGGTGCTGAGTAGAATCACCAGAAGAGCCTGAAAACATGGATGCCTAGACCCCATCCCAATTGAATCTGGATCACTTGAAGTATCTGTATATTTTTTAAAGATTATTTTGATGTCAAATACAATACCAATGAACTTTGTCTTTCAGCAGACCACACAAAAGACATAAACTTACAAAAATCATGCATGTTAAAGATGGGAGAAGTGGCTCAATGAAGTCTTAGTGAAAGGCATATTGAAGAAGGTTGCTGTCCTTAAGGACATAACAGCTGGAGCGAGCCCTCAATTGATTAAATCAACCAATTGCAGTGCTGGGGGGAACTCCAAGGACCACAGTGCCAGCACAGCCCCAGGACTTGTTTGGGGAGACAGATGCTGCTTCTGGAAAGCCATCTTCCATAGGTTGGCATCCCGTTCCCCTGGCTCATCTCAAGGAGGAGGCAGGGCATGGCCAATATGGTGTGATAAAAACAAATCTCTGTGGAGCAGGAGTTTTCTTCTAGCTGCTGAATAAAATAAGTGCATTCTGAGAGGTTAAAGGAGTTTGACTTTCCTCAAGGTAAATACTTATAAGAAAAGAAAAATCATTTCTGAATTAAGCTTCACATGAAATAGGGAATATCCCTCAGTGATTATTAGCCAGTGTGCCTTGTTTTGCCCTACCCTGTAACGTTCTGCATCATCTGTGGTCCTTTGAGGAAAGACCCGAGTTGAGAATAACTTCTCACTTATGGATTGAAAAACTGCATATCAGATTTATTTATTTATTATTATTGTTTTTTACATGTTTTAAGTTATGGATTTGATTTACACAACGATTGACTTTGATTCAAGAAAAGGTGAAAATGGTACAAAAGGAGACTTACATGGACATGATGCCTTATGAAAAATAAAAGTGGTGAATGACTTACATAGAATTTGTGTTTTGGCCTAATATACAAACTATCCCATTACTAGTTATGGCACAGTTAGTAGACACGATAAAGGAGCAATCAGCAAATACAAAGAAAACCCCCCTTGTGCAGGAATTAAAGACCCCAATCCAAGAACTAATATCCATGTTAAAGAAGTTGTCATTCTCCAAGAAGAAAGAGATAGTGTTTCTTTTTTACACACTCATGAGTGAACCACATCTATCTTATGTGCACACCACAGCCAAGGATGAAACGTACACAATTTATAGTCAGATATCCTACAGGACTAGTGTCCATTCAGATGTGCTTCTCTATTCAACACCCACAATATAGAATCAAGTTTTCAGTCAAGGATAAGATGACCATTGTGCAGCATGAGACCCCATACCACATGATCAGATGGCTAATGTACATGAACAGCAAGATCTTATGTGTGAGCATCTAATCATGATGCATATTTTGATAACCTAGACATTTGAGGCACAAATGATAATCCAAGAGAAACATCCAAAATGCAAGAGAGCTTAGACATTGCAGAAGAGCAAAGAGCAATATTGAAGAAGGAGGCAGATGTGACTGATATATGTTAGTCAGGATGCTGCAAAATATGAAAACTATGACATAGGAGGAAGTCAATCATAGATCAGGCTCAGAATTTAGTGGTGTATGAATAGACAACTAAACTTTGGTGCGCATTAGATTTAACTGGTGCCTATTCTGTGACATGATTTGTCCATAGCCAGTTGCAATGACCAAATGTGCTGCTCAGAGTAGACTTTGTATCAGTCTGTGTTTTATTACTTTTTGATCACTGTGGTTTATTTTTTATAATTGTAAAAGCAATAGTATTGAATGCTGTTTGAAAAAAAATCTGCTATTACCCAACAATTATTTTCATGTTTGTGTTTCCATGTTCATATTATTTTCTGATAGTACTAATAATGGAATAATAAGAAATTAGAATGTGATACTTAGTAAGCCTCTTCATGGTGCGATGACATTACAAGTTTTGAAGCAATAGGAGAAATGTCAGAAAGACTGACCCATTTAATAACAGACAGTTGTAACTCACAATAGTATGACTTAAGAGTTTTCGACTTCACCAGAGTGTGAAATGATATGCATTTAGTAATAGATATACTTTAAATTTTGGACGTTTTTCCAAGTGAGTAATACACAGTACAACAAGTGAACTGCAGCTCTCAGTCAGCCTTGTGATCAAGAGGGCAAGCGATCAGTCCTCCACAGTGCCCTGTGTTGCAAAGCTTGGATGCTTAGCAGGTTGGGTGTTTGAAATGCATTTTTGGCTGACAATATTTTCAACTTATGATGGGTTCATATGGATGTAAACCCATTGAAAGTAGAGGAGCATCTGTATATATAATTTATGTTTCTCCGCACATTCTTAGTGGTGTGTGTATGTATGTGTAAGATGTCATCAAGCAGCAGCTAGAATCTTGCTACACCTCTTCTTCATGTGCCTTCTGTATTTAGAGGTTGAGAGGTAAAAATGGACATTTTGCAGGCTCTTTGCAGCTGGAGTAGAAGAATCGAATTAGATTGACTCATGATGCATTCCGGGGAGGCTTTAGGGGCAAAAGTGAGACAGATGCTGCTGCTAGCCACTTGGTTTTGTTTTGGGGTATGGCTGTGGAGATGTGACATCTGAAAAGTGTTCCCACGTCTAATTCCAGCCTTGGTGGCTGTCAGGAGACATTTGTGCTATCATAGTGTGGCGTCCTAATCCTCAGGTCCCAGCTGCACTGGCGTTTTCTTCCTGATGGTGGCAGATGTAGCAGCCACTTTTGAGGATCAGTTCAGTGAGGTTATCCTTAGGGGTTCAGTTCAGAGTCTGTTTCTACAGAATCTCCAGGGATTTTTGTAAGCATTAAATTCTCTGTGTTAAATCCTTTTTGTTTAAAATTTCTAGAGTGATTTTCTTTTTGCATTGAATTATGAAGTCTTAGTAGGAACAGGCAAGACCCAAAAATATAAAAATGGAAAAACTTAGCAAAGTGAACAATTAAATAAAAAAGCACCTGAAGTAGATTTTGTTTTAGGATTTTACTCATGGCAGTCACCCAAATGACTGCAAGGAAACCACACACACACACACACACACACACACAATGTGATCCCACTCTCTTGCCCATGAGTGATCAGTTGCCCTTTAAAGCCCTTCTTAAGAAATGTGACATTGGAAATGAAACCTCTTTGACATCTTTGTATGTATTTAGAATGAGAATGCATAAAACTTTTGCCTGTGGACTGAGACATGGAGAAAGCCAGTTTGTAGTGGGAAAGAAAATTAAGCAAAGAAACAGAAGGGTTAAGAGAATGAGAATGATACTCTGCTTTCTGTTTGTTCCTAAGGATCGGGAATGCATTTCTTATTCTGCTTGAGCTTAGTGTGTCTTGGTTACTCATAAATAACAGCAATAATTTTAACTATCTTTGCAATAACAGAAAATGGGCTTAAAGATCATTCACTCAACAAATATTTATTGGGCTTTTTGTGCAAAATAACTGAGGAATAGGGCTTAGAATAAGGCTGAGCCTTCATCTTTGTGGAGTGGGCACTTGAGCAGGGAAGACATACTGAATGAGGCCTCCTAAGGAATTGCTGGTCTCCTTAAAATAATACACACAGGTCCGATGAATCCCTGTTAAGTCATTTAGAACAGAACATTAGCCAAAACAATAATTTATTCATTTGTGGTTGGGGAAAGTTCCCTTAAGTGTTTGTGATGTGTGTCCTCTCTGCAGGTGGAACACTACCGTGATCAAATGCTGAAGTTAAAAACTTCTGGGATGAAAAGATGGAGAACCTAACAGTAGACAAGATACTCAAAGTGGTGACATTAGGCAAGTCACAGAAACATTCCTTTACTTTACCAATACTAGTTTTTCAGTCCTGGTCATAGATGAGTGTCCCAAGTCAGAAACATGTGAACACTGAAAACCTTTATGGCTCTTTACTTACCCCATCATTTCTCCTATATAGCTGTGCTTTGATCTCCAAACCTACATTCAGAGATATCTATCATCATTCTCCTCCATGAGAACTCTCACTTAAGTTTTGCAGAGGGATAAAAACATGGCTACTTTTTTTGTGTGTGTTCATTTAAAACACTTGAAATAAAAATAAATAAATAAATAAAAATAAAATAAAATACTTGATTGGGTTTTTAAAGATGCTAGAAGGTTTCCTGTGATTTCTGGGCCTGATTACCAGCTGACCCCCACTTTGTCCTGTTTGGAGCTGAGGACTAACTCTGGGACAATGTGTGTCCAGGAGAAAAGCATCTGGAATCAGAAAGACTGATGGCATCCAGACTCTTATTTTCAAGGTGCACATTCTTCCAGGCCTTATTTTCTTACTCATACAATGTTGTATTCCAGCTCTATCCTCAGATTCTCTGTTGACTGAGGGACAAAGAGGAATAAGAATGCAAAAACAAACAGAAGATGGAAAGCGAGTATTCTGTGCAATAGTTATATTGCCAGCAAATGAAAATTGGTGTGAAACCCTGAACTTGAAGGAACAGAAGATGAACCAGACTCAGGTCACACCAACAAACCTGTTATAGCCAGAGGATGCTTCTACTTGGTTAAATACCAGATGAATTAAAGGCCGTTGCCAGCAGCTATGAAGAATGTCACTGGGATGCTGTCTCATTGCCCAGTGAGTCTAATGAGTGATGGGTGTCAGCTCCCATAGGAAGGTCAGCACATTTCCAATGGTTCAACTATGGGGTTTGGCTCGAGGCACCTACAGACACACAGGTGACAGGAAATGTCTCTTCTTCACAGTGTGCACTGGAATGGGCCAACTCTGTGCTGTCAGATGAAGTGTAGCAGAGATAGCCATGGCCATGACCACAATGAGGAAAAGGCAGTGAATCTGGGGCAGACAATGGTCTGTAGGGAGCAGAGGAGTGAGCCTGTGTTAGGACTTCTTTTTCTCTCTTCTCACTCCATCCTAACAGAAGATTGATTGCCCTGTCACCTGGCCTATTACTTTTTATTATAAATTTTATTAGAAATAAAATAGTGTTGGCTCAGCTAAGTATTTTTAGATATGTTTCTTGTAATCCTGGTGGGGCTGGGAGTAATCTGTGAGATGTCTCAGGGCTATCTGGTGAGAGCAAGCAGACAGACTCAAGGTCCCTTATCTCTCTTCAACCAGAAATGCTCTATTCTCAGTTATTTCTCTTGTTTATTGTATAATTTATAGTGCATAACTATGTGTGTGTGTGTGTGTGTGTGTGTGTGTATTAGTTCACTTTTTGTTGCTGTGACCAAAATAGTTGATAAGAACAACTAAGAGGAAGAAAGATTTATTTTGGCTCACGGTTTTAGACAATTCAGTCCATATTCAACTTAATGCATTACAGAAACATCATGGTGGAAGTGTGTGGCAGAAGAAAGCTGATCAGTTCATGGAATTCAGAAAGTGGAGAGAGAGTGGAGGGGAGGGGAGTGAGAAGATAAGTCCTTCCAGGGCATGCCTCCAGTGACCTACTTCCTACAACTAGGTCCACACTTCCTGGTAGTGCATTCAACTATCCAGTGGGTTAATCCACTGATGAGGTTAGAACCCTCATGATCCAATCAATGCCCCAAAGCCTCAATTTTGAATAGAGGAGACTTTGAAGTATATTTTAGCTCCAAACCACAACACACACACACACACTTAGAAAAATAATTGCCACGGGGAAGCAATTTAACATGTCCATCACTCACACAGTGACCTTGTTTTCTAGTCAAAGTTACTAGTTTATATATCAGGTTTAAATGTAACATGTTTAAGAAATGATTTCATTCCATGCAACGTGTTAAGTTTCAGGGTAACATGTTAAGAAATGATTCCATTCCACGTTACATTTAAAGTAAAGTAAAACTGAAGACCAATAGATTAGAGCTTTTCACTTTGATGTGTATATGAATCACCTGTGGATTTTGTTAAAATGCAGATTCTGATGTAGCAGGTCAGCAGTGACGCTTGAGATTCTGCCTTTTTACCCAGCTCCTGGGTGAGATTTAGGCTACTGCTCCATGGGCCACACTCTGAGGAACAAGGAACCAGATGACCTTTTTGGATGAACATATCACAGCACCCACCGTACTTTTTGTTGAGATTTAATTTACTCTTTGTTAAAATTTCATTTATCTACCATACACTTTTGTTTTGTTTTGTTTTGGTATCAGGGATTGAACTCAGGGACACACAACCACTGGGCCACATCCCCAGCCTTCTTTTGTATTTTATTTAGAGACAGGGTCTCACTGAGTTGCTAAGTGCCTCGCCATGGCTGAGGCTCGCTTTGAACTCGCAATCCTCCTGCCTCAGCCTCCCAAGTGCTGGGATTACAGTCATGCACCACCACGCCCAGCTCATACCATACACTTTTAATGTGTAAGATTCAGTGAGTTTTAGTATATTCAGAGTTGAGTTAAGGAACTATTATCACCATCTAAATTGAAAACATTTAAAACATGGTTAATTTTATGTGTTAACTTGACTGAGCCATAGGGGGCCCAGATATTTGGTCAAACATTATTCTGGGTGTTTCTATGAAGCTGTTCTGATGAAATTAACATTTAAATAGGCAGACTGAATAAAATAGATTTCCCTCCCTAATTGGGGGGGGGGGGGGAAGCACGGTACTTTTTTAGTTGAAAGCTGACTAACAAAAGGGTTAATTTTCCTTGAGTAAGAATGAGAGAATTCTCTTTGTACTTTATACCAGCACATCATTTTTTCTTGCTTTTGAACTTGAGTGGACTCTTATCATCTTCTTAGATCTTGATTCTGGCAACCTTTGGACTGGAATAATATCATTGGCTCTCCTGGTTCCCAGGCCTTCAGACTAGTACTGGAACTACTCTACTGACTATCCTGGAACTCCAACTTGCTGATTCATCTTGCAGATCTTGGGATTTGTCAGCCTCCACAATCACATAGATGAGCTATATATTCTGTGTCTTTGGAGAATCCTGAGTAATACAAAATCATATATCCATTAGCAATCTCTCTCCACTGCCCAATCTCCTCAGGTCTGGAAATCACTAACCTACCTTATACCTCTATGACTTTACATCTCCTGAGCATTTCATGTAATGGAGTCATTTGATACATGACATTTTGAGAATGCCTTCTTCCATTCAACACAATGTTTTTAAGATTTACCCTAGTGTAGTATACACCATATATTGCCCACTCTTTGCAATCCTTTCCAACCCAACTTCATATCTCACCAGTGAGAGGAACTGGCATTGTTAATTATTCTGTCTCCAGCACTAAGTACAGGGTCTGGGATTTATCAAGTGTTAATAATTAGTTGTTCAAAGAATTTATGAAAGGCAATACCCACTCATCTAGAAGTACAGAAGAGCTATTTCAAGGGATGTAGACATGAAGAGGTGACTGAGAGGTTTTGTCATATGTATAGGGGAATGGTGGGGGAGAAGTAATTGTTGAGTTGCTGTCAAATGAGAGTAGGAACCCTAAGTGACTTTCCAGAGCACAAATCAATGCAGCTGTCACCCAACCTTTTTCTTGGACTGGTTTTTCAAAGCAATTGGCTCAAGAAGGTTAAGTTAATTTATGCATGGATATGGGAATCTCTTTCAGATCTAAGAACTTGCTATGACAATCTTAGGAAATGTGGAATGAATGACATAAGATATTTCTGAAAAATAAAGTCACTTTCTTCTAAATTCAATTCAGTTATATCCACCAAACATCAATTGCATATCTATTATTCTTAAAACATCGTGGGTATAAAAATAAACAAGACAGAGCCTTGCTTTAAGAACTTTCCTTTGTGGCAATTCAATATTTTGGAAACAATCTCTGAAACATTTAAAATATCTCTGAAAAAGGAATGATTTACCCATAATGGGTAGACAAAGTCTCTTGAATTGTGAGTTAAAGCAAGTTTGCATAATTTTTCTTCCAGAAGCTGAAAGAAGATACACATGTCTAATATTACCATTTCACTTTTAGATAAGCACTAACATATGAGGATTGGAACATTGCAATACTAATCAGGAGACCTGAGTCTTAATCTTACCGACCCTCAATTGTGTCTCATTATAATATTTTCTCCACTCTCAGCCAGGGTAACATTTCTACTGTATATGCAAATCCAACCATGTCATCTGCTTGCTAAAAATCCCTTCATGTCAAATTGACTTTAGCATAGTTACCATTTGTCCAGTGGTAACAAAACATGTTATTCATAAAAGATACACTGGACAGTAAATGACACAGAAAGGCTCAAAGAAAAGGGTGAATAAAAACATATTCTGAAATACTAACAAGAATCACTAGGTGTATAATATTAGAAATATATTAGACAGAATTCAAGTAAGAACTTTTGGTTAAAAAGGGTTTTATAGCAATAAAGAGATACATATATTTTTAAAAACTAGTCACAAGCCTTTATGTTCCTACTAACACATCAAGCAAAAACAGAATTTCAA
Source organism: Tamias sibiricus (assembly GCA_025594165.1). Taxonomy (NCBI): domain Eukaryota; kingdom Metazoa; phylum Chordata; class Mammalia; order Rodentia; family Sciuridae; genus Tamias; species Tamias sibiricus. The sequence goes on along the minus strand of CM046673.1, from coordinate 36,480,029 downwards.
GAACAAATTAATAAAATCATCAGCACAATAGAGGCCAATAAATTACCTCTTTCCAAATTTTACAGATGAAGAAAATGAGATGTAAGGGTATAATGAATGTGAATATATTAATTAAAAATAGCATAATTAATTTTAGATATGATATTTACATGTATTTAATAAAAGCAAAATTGCATCATTTTTAAAGATCTAAGAAACAGTGAAAATTTTGGCAATGCATGAAAACAAAGAAAAACCACAATAAATCCCTAAAATAGAAATCATATTAAGTCATATTCTCTGTTAATAAAACTAGAAATTAAGAAGATATAGATAATTAAATTAAAAGATATAGATATAGATATCTATATGAATATTTTGTTTCCATGTAAAGAATCAATCAATAATGTATCAAATCTTCCCAAATTATTTTACAAATTAAATACAATGCTAATCAATAATTCTCATTACACATGGGGCTAAATCAGTGGGGCTCTTTCTGGTCCCCCTACTCAAAACTTCAACTTGTTCCCTCATAAACTCCCTTACCAACTCTTCCACTTTTTAACCATCGCAAAGGTACCTTCAAATGACCAGATAGTGATTTATCATGTTTATTATGGTCTGCCTTACCTTGTTACAGTGTAAATTCCCTGGAGCAGGAATCGTGGCCTATCTTACTCAGTGAGATATTCCCAGTGCATTATGCCTGACACAGTAAGTTGCTCAACAAATATTGCAAATATTTTTCTGACAGAGGTTCAACTTTTTTTTTTTAACATCTGCTTTTATGATGTATTTGCCATAGGGAAGTTAGTCTTTTGTTTGCTTCTAGTAGGAAAATCTACCAAATTTTACCTGGTTGTTGGATTTCATGACTTAGTCAATCCAGAATTATTAAATAACTGAATATATTTTAGTCTATTGATTTAATAATTTCAAAAATAAAAACAGAACTAAAATATAACTTAAAAACTCAAGGCTATTTTAAAAACTGGAAAGCTGAAAAATTCTTCTAGAAGTGTAAGCACACTAAAAGACCCAAGATAATTGTTTTTTTAATGCTGGGTAATGAAACCCAGGACTTTATACATACTAGGCAGGTGATAGTGTTCTACCACTGAGCTACATCCCCAGCCAACTTTCTCTTTTCTTTCCTTTCTTTCTTCTTTTTCTTCTTCTTCTTCTCTTCTCCTTCTCCTCCTCCTCCTCCTCCTCCTCCTCCTCCTCCTCCTCCTCTTCTTCTTCTTCCCCTCCTCCTCCTCCCTCCTCCTCCTCCTTCTTCTTTAAAGAAGAAAGTCACGGGGCTGGTGTTGTGCCTTAGTGGTAGAGTGCTTGCCTTACATGTGTGAGACACTGGGTTCAATTCTCAGTACTGCATATAAATAAATGACTAAAATAAAGGTCCATCAACAACTAAAAAAATATTTAAAAAAAAGAAGAAAGTCACAAAAATTTCCTATTAGATATCAAAACATAATAGGAATTTGCAGAAATTAAATAGTATAGTAATAGTATTAAACACACACACACACACAAAGAATGGATGAAGAATAGAGAAACCAGAATTTGTCTCATGTACAATGAGAACTAAGTATATGATTAAGGTGGAAAAAATAGACGTGATTTAGTAAAGTTATTGCTGAGATAACCAGAATACATAGAAAAAAGTTATGTCCCTTCTTTTCATCACAAACACAAAAAATTCCAAATGAATTTGAATCTGAAATGTAGTTTTAAAAACTGTTTGGGTATTAAGCCCACATGTACATGATTAGTACATAATCTTGGCAAGAGAAAAGTACCAAGATTCTTGGTGTTTCTACCTCTTTAGTCTTCCATTTCCATCAAAAATTGCTACCAAAATTATAATTTATTAAAAGTGTAGTTGGAAATGCCCCACTGGAAAGGGAGTCAGAAGAATTTGATTTTTCCTTCTTCTTTTTTTTTTTAAAGATTTTATTTTTTAGAAGGGTTCTAGGGTCACAGCAATATTGAGGAGACAGTACAGAGAGTTCCTGTATACCTATACACTGGCCGCCCCATCATTAACATTCCCCAGCAAGGCGGTACACTCCTTACAACTGATGCATCTCCACCGGTATCTCATTATCATCCAAGGTCCATAGTTCACATTAGGGTTCACCCTTACTGTTCTATATTCTATAAGTTTGGACGAGTTTATGACATGGAAATACCAGCATAGTGTCACACAGAATGGTTCGCTGGGATTACAGGCCACCACACCTGGCCTGTAAAAGTCACCTATGAAGACTGAAGCTTTAGTGTTTTTTGAGAAAGTTTGGAGAGGATAGGGAATACATTTGTTTCTGGTTTATGCACAGAAAAACTGGATTATAGAGAATTGAGGTAAGTTACCAAAATCAATACAATGGGTCACTTCATTTGCATATTTTCTTTAGAATATTCTTCAGTACCTATATTCACTAAAGAAAAGGAAGCCAGTCATTACATTTTTATTTTTAAAATCACGTTTTCTTTGGAAGTCTGAATCAAATCCCCTCTAAATTCACATGTGGACACCCAAACTCCTAGTACCTAAGGGTGTGACTGTATGGAGACAGTGCCTTTGAGGAGGTGGTGAACTTAGATCAGATGCTATAGTGGGACTCCACCCAATACACTGCCATCCCTATAAGACAAAAGGATGAAGACTCAAACAGGTTCAGAGGGAAGACCACATGAAGGCACAGGAAGAAGATGGCTATCTTCAAGCTAAGGACAGGAGCCTCAGAAGAAACCAGCCCTGCTGACACCTCAAACTTGAAACTTCTAGCTTCCAGTACTGTGAGAAAACACATTGTGAGAAAACACATTTTTATTGTTTAAGCCACCTGGCCTATGGTATTTTGTTATGGCAGACCAAGCAAACTAATACAGAAAGGTTCTTGTTGGTGGTAGTTTCATTTATAAAGGGATATGTTTACCAAGCAAAAAACTGCATCAATGCATAATACCAGTTTGTGATTATAGAATTAGGAAAATCTTCTTCTTCTTTTTTTTTTTTTTTTTTTTTCTTTGCCAAAAATCAGACTCATGGCTCAAAATGGACTTTCTGAGCCCAGGATGTGTAATTTCTGATTAACGGGAGGTGAAGAATAGAGAATACATTACCCAGTTGGTAGCAATATTTTCTATAATTAGATGTCCTGGTTAAGCACACCCATGGGTTTGGCATATTTTCATAAGTCATCAGCTGTGTATGCCCCATTAATAAATAAGTGACATGTGGAGAGGTGACAGTGATGCAAGTAAGAAATAGGCTGTCTATGCCTTGGGGGTAGAAGAGGAATGGAGCAGAGGCTTTGATAAATCAAACTGTGCTAGGGACAGTACTCCATGACCAAGCAACACGAATCCTTTGACATGAACCAAGTTGAACTCCTGGAAAGTTTGTAAACTTGAAATGAGTTCTAGATCATGGGCTGAGGGAGAATATCTATAGTGGTGCTGTTCAAATTTAATGTATTTTGAATTACTTGGTGACCACGGGAAATGCAGATTGTGAATCAGACAGGTCTGAGGAAGGCACAAGATTCTGTACTTTTAGCCAGGTGTGGTGGCACGCACCTGTAATCCCAGCACTTGGGAGGCTGAGGCAGGAGGATTGCAAGTTCAAAGCCAGCCTCAGCAATGGCGAGCAACTCAGTGAGACCCTGTCTCTAATAAAATAAAATAAAATAAAAGGGCTGGGGATGTGGCCCAGTGGTTCCAGTACCAAAAAAAAAAAAAAAAAAAAAAAAAAAAAAAAAAGATTCTGTACTTCTAGCTTGTTCTGAGATACTGCCAGGTCCACCGGTTTGGGACATTTTAAATAGAACTTGAAGTACACGAACAAAAGGGGAAGGAAGGTTGACCGTAGTCATCAAAAGGAAATTCAGAGCCACTCAGTCTCATTTTGAAATTAAAGACACACAAATTCAAACAACCAGATAGCAGCTTTGCCACTTCCATTTGGCAAAGCTCTTGAAGATTTGAGGACATCCATGGAGACAAAGAGCATGGACGTTTCTATGTGTCCGTGGTTGTGATGTTAATAATACACCTTAGAAGATGGAAACTTGCCTTTACGTATTAAAATGGAAAAGGCACGTACTTTAGAGCCCTAATATTTTCACTTCTGTAAATGTATCCTACAGATACACCCACATTCATGCAAAAACATGTTCTATGCTTTCTGTGAAAGCATTGTATATTCTAGTCCACTTGGAATGCCTATAGAAGGTTACCACCAGCATGATTTCTGACAGAGGTGAGTGTCGGGAACCAAGAGTCTGGGAAAGGAGATTTACTTCTTACTTCTTTTTTTTATGGGGTAACTTGCTTTTGTTTGTTTGTTTTATTTTTAGATTTTAAAAAAGGGAGTTGGGGGGCTGGGTTTGTGGCTCAGTGGTAGAGCACTCGCCTAGCACGTGCACGGCCCAGGTTTGATCCTCAGCACCACGTAAACATAAATGCGTTGCATCATGTACAACTAAATCAAATAAATAAATATTAAAAAAAAAAAGGGGGGGTGTTGCCGCCTGTAGCTGTTGCCGCCTGCAGCAATGATACTGCGGGAAAGAATTCCGAGGCAGATTGGGAATGAGTAGGTTCTTTATTCTGCTTTCTCTTCTGACTTCTCTCTCCAACTCCAACAACAACCCCCTCACAACTCCAACCCTACCTGGTTAAATACTCTTCACCTTAACAAGTATACACATGTCACAGGCTCAACTTACAGGTGCGTCACACAGTGTTCACGGGCACAGAAAGATTCTTAGTTGATTACATTAAGGTCAGGAGAAAACAATTAAATGCCTCCTCTTTTGCTCTCAGCCAGCCGCCATCCTAGCTACCTCCTCATTAAGTCTCTTACATTTCCCCCCTTTTGTTTTAAAAGAGGGATAAATAGATGGGTGAGTTCTCACCACATCAGGATCGACTGTGCCTGTCTTGGGCGTCCACATGTGCAACCAACATTCTTACCTGTCATCGGATAATCAAGGCTGTGCCCTTGACTCCTGTCTTAGGTTGATATGTCGGTCACATGAGACTTTCCTGTCATTGACTACCAGCCGTCCAATTGAGCCAACCAATCATGAGGAGATGCTCCAGTTCTAAGGCAGTAAGCTTTGTGCTGACGAGCCAAGTTCCATTAAATAGCGTAACAAGTTCTTTAAACAAATCAGCTGCCCTAAGTTCCATTAAGTAACGCAATGAGTTCTCTAGACAAATCAGCTGCCCTACTAGGGTTAAGAAAAGGGGTACCGCGAGGCATTGTCTCGTACAATGTCCAAACATCCTATAGTAGAAAGATCTATCAAAATATCTACTTGCTAACACGTTGATCTAGAAGGCCTCGTGCATGCAGAGCAGAGGCCACACTGCTGGTGAGGTTGTTTAATGCTTGAGCAGCAGGGATGCTTGTAGCGATTGCGATCCCTGCAGCTGTAGCAGCAGCAGCTGTCTCTTTTATGTCTAGACAATGCCACCGGCAAATCTTCAGGGCCTGCTAAGACTGGCATAGGGATGTACCTAGAAACTCAAGCAATAATCATTAGAGGAAAGGCAGTGCCATTCCAGCACTGAGTCAAGAAGCGAGTTGTAGGAGTGCAATTCAAATTAAAATTGAATTATTAGATCTTCAGGTATCTGAAGTTGATCTCTGCTCACACACATTGCTGCTTGAGCTCCCACAAACATTATCTGGCAAAATATCACATTTAGAATGTATTAAAGAAAGACTAAGAGCATTTTAGAAAAATATTTGGTTAGCTGGAACTTTTGAGCCTCTGCATACACAGTAACCTTTTATGAATATGCCTGTTGAAACAATTTAAATTAATCAGCTGTTTAACAAATAAAGTTTAATACAAATAAACAATCCCAAGTCAAATATCAAAATATCAGGCTATACAGTATTAGTCATATTCCTTGCTGAAGAGAAGTCCTAGAAACACTTATAAATTAAGTTTGAAGGTACCTTCATTTTTTAATTGTTTACCCAATTTGAATATATTTAGCTTAAATGAATTAAAGTTATTTGGATCCTATTTTTGTTTTTTTTTGGAAATAATTTTCATGAGCGCTCGGTTTTTGTTATTTGTGACGTCACATTTACATGAAATCTGGACAGACACACAGACATAAAGACATATATTTGTGACGTCACATTTACATGAAATCTAGACAAGTGCACAGACATAAAGACATATATAAAAAAAGAAAAACACAATTGTGTGCACACTAAAGAGAGATCCTCTCGTCCTGGCCGGGAGGAATGAGACTTAAGTTGTGAATTTATTGAAGGAAAAAAACGCGTAGCTTAAAAGTTTCTTAGCTTTTAAAGGCAAAGATGAGGTTCCCTTGTCGGAAAAAGAGACAAACTTGCGCAGGTGCACGGATTGATACCTCTTTTAAGGGAATCATTCCACAACAACTTCATCTTGGCCCTTTTGATTTGGCACTTGTTTTATTAATCTTGATTCTGCAACAACTTCATCTTCGCCCTTTTGATTTGGTACCCATTTTATTAATCTTGATGGTATCCATACCGGCGAGGACTCGTGCTGTGGAAAAACACAAACAGATCCTCTCCCCCAAATTAATACTGGGTCTGGGCCCTTCCATGTGCCTGAAAGAACATCCTTCCAGTAAACCAAAGGTTTATGTTGTTGATGTGGATTCCAGTGTCTGTCTCCAGCCGAATATCCTTTGGAATCCAAAGTTAAAAAATTTAAAGTATAAAGGGCAACGGCTAATCTATCTTTAGGATTTGTCCAATTTCCTTCTTTTTGTTTCAAAAGCATAAGTTTGAGTGTGCGATTAGCTCGTTCAATTATGCCTTGGCCTTGAGGATTATACGGAATACCAGTCTTATGAAGTATACTGAATTTTGCGCAAAACTGTTTGAAAGATGAGGACGTATATGCAGGGACATTGTCTGTTTTAAGCATTTTGGGAATGCCCAGTGCAGCAAAAGCTTGTAAACAATGAGATGTAACATCTTTAACTTTTTCTCCAGCATGTAAGGAAGCAAAAATCATGCCTGAGCATGTATCTATGGTCACATGAATAAATCACAATTTTCCAAAACTTGGCTTATGAGTGACATCCATCTGCCACAAATGATTGGGCATTAATCCTCTTGGGTTAATCCCATAATGTGGATTGGGCAAATGTGTCACACAAGACTGACAAGCCTTCACAATTGTTTGAGCTTAATCTTTAATTATTTTGAATCTTTGTTGTAAAGTAGTACTATTAACATGAAATTGAGAATGGAACGAGGCAGCTTGTTGGACTGCTGAAAATATAAAGATTGTTTGAGTAAGGGCATTGGCCTTTTGATTACCTTCATGTAGAGGACCAGGCAAATTAGTATGAGCTCTGATATGTCCAATAAACAAAGGTTCTTTACGTTCCCATAGAAGGTTTTGAATTTGAAAAAACAATTTAAAGGCTGGAGTATGAGGTGCTATTGGTCCTGCTAGCTCCAATTTAGGGACGGCATGTACAATATAGTGGCTGTCTGAGAAAATATTTATGGGCTGTTCTCTAAAACTTTCAAGAGCTATAATAACAGCTTCTAACTCTACCAATTGAGCTGATTTATGGGCAGTAATATGAATCATATTTTCTTTTTGAGTGACTACTGCAGTAGTGCCATTAGAGGACCCATCTGTAAATACATTTAATGCCTTAGGAATAGGGTGATTTTTTATTACCTGTGGAAATATAATGGGATGATTGATACAAAAAGATAGTATAGGAGACTTAGGAATATGGTTATCAAAATTTGCAGAAGTAGAGCATCTAGCTATAGCCCAATCATTATCACTGAAGCATAAATATTCAACTTGTGACGATGAATAGGGAGTAATAATAGTAGCGGGGTGAATGCCAAATGTTTTAGTAGAAGTCTTAAGTCCTTGAAGAATAAGTTTAGCCACCATGGAGGTATAAGACTCAATTGTACTTTTAGGAGAGACAGGCAAATGTATCCATAATAAAGGCCCCTGTTGCCAAAATACTCCTGTGGGTGTATATTGTGAGGAAATAATAATCAATATCAGCGGTTGAGTAAAATCAATTCTATCACAATGGGATCCTTTAATGGCCTTTTCTACCAACTTTAAAGCTTCCCTAGCATCTGGAGTTAATGTTCACGGTGAAGATGGATCAGGGTTCCTGCAAACGATATCAAATAAGGGTGTTAATTGGCCAGTAGTGAGGCTTAGTGTAGGGCGAAGCCAATTAATGTCTCCCAGCAATTTTTGAAAATCATTAAGAGTAGCTAGATGTTCCTTATTTATTAAGATTTTTTGAAGCCTAATAAAAGTATCCATAATTTGGAACCCTAGATATAATATTGGAGATCTAGTTTGAACCTTTTCTTCAGCAATGTTTAGTCCATATCGTTTCAAGTTTTCTGATATATCGCTAAATATGGTGAATAAGACTTCTTGATTAGGATGAGCAAGCAAAACATCATCCATATAATGGAGGCACATAAGCTCTGGGTATTTGTTCTTGATAGGCTGAATAGCTTTATCTACATAGATTTGACACATAGTGGGACTATTAGCCATACCCTGGGGTAAAACTTTCCACTGAAATCTTTGATCAGGACCTTCATTATTAATAGAGGGAACTGAAAAAGCAAACTTGGGGGCATCCAGAGGATGTAAAGGAATAGAAAAAAAAAAACACTCCTTTATATCAAGGGTTATAAGATGGAAATTTTTTAGGAATAGCTATAGGATTAGGAAGTCCAGGTTGAGTAGGGCCCATAATTTGCATAGTTTTATTGATTTCTCTAAGATCATGTAATAATCGCCATTTTCCTGATTTTTTCCTAATCACAAATATGGGGGAATTCCAGGGAGAGGTAGAAGGTTCTATATGTCCTGCTTCTAGTTGTTCTTGGACTAGTAGGTGGGCCGCTTGTAATTTCTCTCTAGATAGGGGCCACTGAGGGACCCAAACTGGCTTATCAGAAAGCCATGGTATTTTCAAAATTGTTTTCTCAGTGGCCCCTAAAAAAAAATCCTATACTTTTTTGATGACGATTTCCTTTTAGCTCAATAGGGTTAGGATCACCCTGTAGATTTTTTCCTAGTCGTTTAGCTGGAACATATCCCTGTTTTTCCCTGGGACTCCATCTTTTATTATTAACACCTGTAGGTTTGGTTGCGAGGTGTACTCCCATTTGTTGCAAAACATCTCTTCCCCACAAGGTAACTGGCAAGCTGGACAAAACATAAGGCTGAAATGTTCCTTGATGCCCTTCATCATCCTCCCATTTTAAAACTGTTGTACTTTGTTCTGGGCTATTAGAATATCCCAAGCCTCTCAAACTAGTTGAAGCCTTTTGCAAAGGCCAGTGTTTGGGCCATTGTCATATGTTGATAATGGAAGAGTCAGCCCCAGTGTCAATCAACCCCTCCATCTCTATTCCTTGAATTTTAATTTGCACATAGGCCTCTGTGAACAATCCTGAACCCAGCAAGCCATAGGTCCTGAGCCAGTGGAACCAAATCCCCTATTGCTCCTACTTTGAGGCATACTCTTAAATGAGTCATGTAAACTGGGAGGGAAAGCAGCTGAGCAATTCTATCACCTTGGTTAACAGAGCTAATGCCTCAAGGTGAACTGCGCATAATCTTGATTTCTCCTCCAAAGTCAGAATCTATCACACCTAGAATCACTTGAAGTCCAGATAAGCTTTTAGAGCTTTGTCCGAGCATAAGTCCTACAGTCCCTAAGGGAAGAGGTCCCCTGACTCCCATGGGAATCAGTTGAACCCCCATTTCAGGTGTTAGCACTATTTGGGCAGTGGAACAGAGGTCTAGTCCTGCACTTCCTCTTGTTCCTCTGACAAGGGAGTCAATGGGTAAGAGGGATTGTGTCGAGGAATCATCTGGATGGATGTTTGAGGATACTCCTCCTCTAATGCCTCGTACATTTGTGGGCCCCAGGGCATTGGGCCCCGTGCCCCGTTTTTTGAATTGCCAGACAAAATGTTACAATGGTTTCCTTTTTTACACCTGGGGCAGTGGCCTGGGGCACGAGACGAGCTTGGCCTTATTTCTATTGTCTCTTGCCTTCTTTGGGGATATTGTTTTCTAAAATAACCTGATTGACTATAATGATTTTTAGGTTGAGCCCTTCTTGTAAAATTTTGAGGAGAAGCACCTCTCATGGCTGCTGCGATTACATTACCTGTAACAAATGCATCATTTAAGTCTTTGCATAGCCTTATACATACAGAAAGGTCCCTTTTAGATTTCCAAGGTCTGATAGCGTCTTGACAATATTTGTTGGCATTTTCATATGCCAGCTGAACAACTAATGGCATGGCTCGATCAACGTCTCCACTCTACCTGCAGTTCGCAAAAGTCGATCAGCAAAGTCAGCATATGGCTCATTAGGTCCCTGAATCACTTTAGACTAGCTACCCTGTAAGTCACCAGTTCCTTGTAATGTTTTCCATGCCTTAACAGCTGCGGCATATATTTGAGCGTAAACTCCAGGATCGTACTGAATCTGAACCTGTAAATCAGCATATTGCCCTTCTCTGGTTAACATGTCTACGTTACGGTTTGGAAATCCTGCAGTCACATTTCTTCTAGCTGTTTCAACACAGAACTCTTGGAATTGAGACCTCCAAATCAAGTATTGTCCCCCACTCAATACTGCCTTACATAAGCCTTTCCAATCTGAAGGAGTTAAATTCAAAGTATTAAGGGCTTCTAACATGCTTATGGTAAAAGGAGCTTGGGGTCCATATGTCATTGTTGCTTCTTTAAAATTTTTATAGTTTTGAAATCTAAAGATTGGTGGTAACTTTGCTCATTTTGATTTTCAAATACTGGTAGATCCCAATGTCCCTGCGAGTTTTGACACTCAAGGGCACGTAAGTGCTCAGAAAGATCGTTAATCTCTGCTTCAAGGGCACGCAAGTGTTTAGAAAGACCCCTCATAGTTTCTGTAATTGATTCAACCCATGGGGGAGCAGAGGGCACAAGGGGTTCCTCCACTTGAAAGTCCTTTATCTTGGTCCTCCTTAATTTATTTTTTTTAAAAAAATATTTATTTATTTACTTTTAGTTGTAGACAATGCAATGCATTTATGTTTATGTGGTGCTGAGGATCGAACCCGGGCCGCGCACTTACAAGGTGAACGCTCTGCCGCTGAGCCACAACCCCGGCCCCCTCCTTAATTTCCTTTTGCTCATTTTCTCAGGATCACTTTTACTTAATTCCTCCTCACTAATACTATCCTCGCTGGTCCTAATTGACTCAGTGGAGGTTGTGCTCTCTTGATCACTTTTACTTAATTCCTCCTCACTACTACTACTCTCACTGGTCCTAACTGACTTAGTACCATCCTGAGTCCCAGGTTCAATTGAGAGCACGTATCCTTCAGCTATCTCTAATAAATCTTGAATAGCTGTAGCAGCTTGGATTTTTGTCATTTTTGAGTCCATCTTAATTGCTCTGACTAGAGACTCCTCAGTTCTTACCTGCTGATTCTGAACTCCCCATACGGGCCACCACTTGTTGCCGCCTGTAGCTGTTGCCGCCTGCAGCAATGATACTGCGGGAAAGAATTCAGAGGCAGATTGGGAATGAGTAGGTTCTTTATTCTGCTTTCTCTTCTGACTTCTCTCTCCAACTCCAACAACAACCCCCTCACAACTCCAACCCTACGTGGTTAAATACCCTTCACCTTAACAAGTATACACGTGTCACAAGCTCAACTTACAGGTGCGTCACACAGTGTTCACGGGCACAGAAAGATTCTTAGTTGATTACATTAAGGTCAGGAGAAAACAATTAAATGCCTCCTCTTTGGCTCTCAGCCAGCCGCCATCTTAGCTACCTCCTCATTAAGGCTCTTACAAGGGGGGAGTGGGGCGGGATGGAAAGAAAGAAAGGCTCATAAAAAGTCAGATACAGTATTCAGACTGAGAAGTGGCAGGGGCTTTCTTTGTCCCCGTGGAGGCAGCAGCCATCACTCTCTGCTTATAGCCGTACAGCCCACCCTCACCAGCATCCCTTGCTGCTGCCTGCATGGGGATCTCAGCTCCTTGAGTCGCCCAAAGTCATCCGGTGCCTCTGGAGCTCTTTAGGTTTCTGGGGAAAGAAATTCATGCAAGTCAGCTTCAGAAAGGGGGACATTGATTATAAACTTATGTGTGGAAAGAAGTACCTGAAATGGCTTCAGGTAAAGGAGACTCACTGTGTTTCCCAACTGCCTTGTCTCTATGTCAGGTGCTCGCTCGTTCTCGCTTCCCCCCCCCCCCCCCATCTTTCTGTCTCTCCATCTCAGATGTGTATACAGGGCAGCACCTTCTCCTCTCACGGCTATCATCCATCCTCATCCTGGACTCCTGCTCCCTGCATTCATGTCCTGTTGGTGACAGAGATTCCCACGACTTCCTAGTCCTGATCCGTATGCCTCCTATCTCAACTTCTGATTCTAAAAGTTTGTTTGGGTTTCCATTGTTTCCTTATTCCTGTTCCTGAGAGGGCTGAGCCAGCTTGTACAAAATATGACTCCTCCCTGAGGGGGTATCATGGGGCAGAATGGCTTCTGGGTGGTCAGCAGAGCTGCTGGTCTGCTGTTCGATATGGATAGACACTGTGACTGATTTTCCAAAGCAGATTCTCCCTCCAAATTCTTAAAGACCCAGGCTTAATGTTGAAAGACAAATAAGACATCATCACCTGGAATCTTTCAGTCTTCTGTGGCACGTCACTTACTAATTTTCTGTCCATGAGACTCTTTGCACAGAAACTCTCAGAGGCCTGCTGGACTACCCTTGTAGGTAGCTTGTTCTACTCCAGGCTATATTTATGCATTAAGTAACCATTCCAAGGTGCCATTCTTTAAAAGACTTAGGAGGTTTTTGGCCATCTTATACCAATTTGCCTAGGATCTGTGTGTGTCTGATGTCTCAGCAGAACCCATTCCACTTACAGACCACAGACTGAGATGGGTATCATGTTTCCATTTACTGAAAGATTTACAAAATGCAGACAGGATCACACCCCAGAGGCTGAGAAAACAGTACTTGTGTGAATTCCTGAGATAAAAACATATATATATATATATATATATACATATATATATATATATATATATATTATTTTTTTTTTTTTTACTGTCTTAGCAAAGTAGAGAAACTAAGGAAATAGAGTGTTATAGCTAGATGTTTCTCATTACCGCAGTTGAGAGAAGCAACTCATAGGGTTCTTTCCCAATGTCTTCCTTCATATTCCATTTAGAAAATGTCTTTCTTAGTCCAAAGAGGCTGCATGCTTTTGGTATGATACTTTCTGATTTACAGCACCCATCCCATTCTCTGAAAAAAGTGGGACTTCAAGCTCGAGTCCAGTCCTCCGAGTAGCATTCTGTATCCTTGCTTCCCTTTATCTACAACAACTAAAAGCTTGGAGAAAAGTGATGCCTGACCTCTCTATGCTAATGCTGCTGGCATCTCTGCTGTCACACTCCACAGCACCTGTTCGGTGTTCTGAAAAATTAGGAGTTCTCACTGGATAAAGACTTTGGCTACTTCCACAATCGCTCCTGGTAATCATGCTTCTTCTGGTCCTGATGCTACCCTCCTTCTGTTAAAACCCTTCCTGGCCCCTTCCCAGATGGTTTTAAAAATTGTTTTTAAAATAAAATAGAAGAGTTTAGATTGGTAACAGTACAAGATGTAGCATAGGATCCGTTTACCTTTTAACCAAAGCTCAGATAGAGTTCAATTGAATCTTGAAGGAGGCAAAATTACATCCCTGGATTTCTATGCAAGAACAGGGGGATTTCAGCTTGAGCTGCTAATGGTCAGTCTACACAGAAGAAAAGCAAAGAGCAAAAGAAGTAAGCAATAGGCAATGAGAAGCATGTGTGGGAAAGAAGGCTACTGAAGAATCAAGTCAAAGTGCCAGTCTTTTTTCCTGACTTTTGCACATATCTGAGAACCAATTAATCTGGCCAGACATGTTGACTACAAAGAGAACCCTAATACTATAGTCACCTTTCCTTTTTATCCAACAACTTTAAAGGTAGAGAAATGTAGATTGGGACCTTCTTTCCTTGCTAATACAGGAAAATCATAATGTCAGAACCCACTGTCCAAAATAAAGCCCAACAGTTCTAGAGTTAATTCAGAAAGTTTATAATGACTAGAGTGTCCCAAGAGGTCTGAGCGAGAGAGAGCCTACTCTATGGCCCTGTGACTGAGTGTGCTGGCAGCTTTTCTGCAAACTTCTAAGAAGGAGCTTGATTTTTTAAATGGCACTTAAAAAATCAAACAAACAGTTCTTTTCCTTTCTCTCTTCCCAGTCTTCACTATCTATCTTCCCTTGGCATTATTATCATTCTCTTTCAAAATTTTCCTTGTGTGTGTGTGTGTGTGTGTGTGTGTGTGTGTGTGTGTGTGTTTTCCTCCTCTAAGTTACCCTGAAGAGAGAGAGATTAATGAGAAGACACAAAGACCTTGACACAAAAGCCAAAAACCGTCTAGGATGTGGAAGGAGCATATCGACAGAAACCGAGGAGAGTGCTGGGGACACAGTGGGTCTTCTGAGTGCAGAATCAACAACGACGACGACAGAGGTTGATGTGGAGGGGATTTTGTTAATGAAATAGCCCCATTCCCACCACCACAGGGAGAAAATGAATTGGAGATGGTAGCTCACTGTAGACCGTTCTGTTCTCAATGTCTTTCCTCATTTAACACTTGAAAGAAAAGCTGTCCATTTTCCTGGATGGAACCCTTCCTTCTGGGTCATCTCCCCAGTGGAAGCTCAGAGTTTTTGGACCTAATAAACTCCCCAAGGCCCAAGCATCCTGGAATTTGGCCAAACAACAATTGTCTGGGAATTTCACTTACTCCTAAGTTTTAGATTCAGAGGCATGCCGAGAAGGACACCAAGCTGCCACTTAGGTGAGTGAGAGGAATATTTTCTATGTTAAAGAGATCATTAAGTTCATCCACATGAGTGGGTGGTGGTAATAGAGAGATTAGCATTAGGGGTTGTGAAGAAGATGTGATGAATAAAAGGCCCATCCTTGGGTCTGGAGAACTGGGTTTTAGAGCCATCTTGTTACTAACGAAGTGCTTTCATTTAACACAAAATCAATTAACAACAGAATACACACTAATATACACTTGATTTCTACTTTAGCAGTTTGATTCTATGTCACACTGATCCTTGAGGCCACACTCAAACAATGAAGATACAGGTTTATAGTATAAGGGGGGAAATAAGTAGGTATTTTCAAATACTTGAATATAATGGACAAACACCAGAGTACTGAGACTATAAAACAGAACAACAACAAAGATATGTTGGTAAACAAGGTAAGTGTTAGGGACGAAAGAGGAAGAAGTACAACAATCTGAAACAGGTTCCAGTAATTTTAAGTAATTATTTTGTGTCCCTTTTGACAAAGGTTTGAAAATCAAGATCAAATGGGTGATGTATAGTCAAAAAATACATGGGAAAAAATACTCAAAAAAGCCAAGTAGACTATAAAATCCAAGGAGGAAATTGAAAAGTTTGCCAAGAAATGCCGTTTGAAGGGGCACTAAGCTTGGAGTATACGCAATTCTCCAGAAACAATTTCCAAGTTCTTCAGACTACAGAGTCGACATGATGCTCATATCAAAATCAAAAATAATAGCAGTGAAAGTTTCATTTACCAATTTTAACTCTTTGTTTTCTTTCTTGTTAATTTTAGCTCTTCTGATAATTTTCTGTTTCTTTTGGTTTATTCTGTACTTTTCCCCTACTATTCCTAGTTTCCTGAGAGTTTATACTATGAACGTATGCTTGATTTTGTCAAATAACATGCTTTTCTATATCTACTGTGATGATTATATAGTTTTTATATTTTATCTGTTAATATGATGAGCTACTGATTTTTAGATGTGAAACCAATGCTGTAATCCTGGGATAAGTCCCGGGAAATGAATGTGGTGTATTATACTGTTTATGTATTATTGGACTCAATTTGCTAAAATTTTAGAAGGATTTTTTCCCCTTTATGTGCATGGGAGATATGAGTCAGTAGTTTTCTTTTCTTATAAATTCTTTGCTTTTGGCATCAGAGTAATGCTGGCCTCATAGAATGAATTGAGCAATATTTTCTCCTCTTTAAAATTTTGTGGAGGGGGCCGTGGCTGTGGCTCAGCAGTAACGCACTTGCCTGGCATGTGTGAGGCACTGGATTGGATTCTCAGCACCACATATAAATAAATAAATAAAATAAAGGTCTATCAACAACTGAGAAAATATTTTTAAAAATTTGTGAAGAACTGATAGTCTTTCATCTTTAAATGTTTGATAGAATTCACTAATGAAGCCATTTAACCTCATTTTTTGGGTAGGAAGTTTGTTGACTACAAATATATTTTTACAAATACAATGTTTGTTGACTACAAATATAATGATGATGATAGCTAATATATTTTATTGCTTATTATGTGCCAAGTATTGTGATACTTATGTGGCCATTGAAATCAGTCCTGGTAAAGACATTATAATGCTAGTATTATCATTTTTCTCATTTCTAGATGAAGTAATTGAGGTTTAGGGAAGTGAAGTGACTTACCTGAAGCACATACCCAGTAAATAATAAAGTGAGACTTTGGATTTATGTCTTTTATACTCTGGCTTCTGCATCCTTTATCCACATCTTGATTATAAATGTTTTGTTCTAGCAATAAGCCTGGGAGTGGAAAGTGTAGTTCGAATTCATTCATTTATTCATTCATCTTCTCACTTTTTGCTTTACCACGAGGCCCTACCATGTCTCAGGATCTGTGTACTAGGTATGCTAACTGGAAACTCAGAAATGAGGTGGGTATAAAGGACAAGTTACTGCCAGGCACGGTGGTGCAAACCTGTAATATCAGAAGCTCAGGAAGCTGAGGGAGAAGGATCGCAAGTTCAAAAGCAGCCTCAGCAACTTAGTGAGGCCCTAAGCAACTCAGCAAGACCCTGTCTCTAAATAAAATATAAAAAAGGGCTGGGGATGTGGTTCAGTGGTAAAGTACTCACGGTACCAAAAATTAAAAAATAAAAAACAATTTACTGAAGAGGAGGGCAAACATCTCCTGAATGTACTCAGAGAGAGATTTTCCGTATAGGTGAGCATCTCTGCTTACCTCTGCCAGCACGAAAAGCATTTTGAGCAACTCTCTCTCCTAATGAACTCTTTCTAGCATTCCATTCTAACTCCAATATCACATGATACAATACTCCCAAGAGCTTAAGAAATGTGCTACCTGAGTGGCAGGTCAGTGTCTTCATTGTACTACCCATGAAGACATGCCATTCTTTGACAAGTACAGAAAATAAACATTCCTGGTCCTTATGTGCCAGCTGCCACGCTAAGTAAACCACAATTCCCTGGTGTAGAATTGTCAAGGAGCTATTAAAATCAAATCCACATAATTTCCTTAGAGATAAAATCCATCCCTGCCCCTCCTCCACCGAATGCTTTTTGGTTTCTCAATAAATCCTGAAGTATTACAGCCTTACAAATGTCCCAGCATTTTTCTATCTATCTATCTATCTATCTATCTATCTATCTATCTATCTATCTATTTATTTTTTCCATGTAGAGACAGAATGAAATCACATATGGACCTGCCAGGAGACTTTCAGTTATCTTTTTCTTTTTTACTTGAAACCACATGTTTCTTGTCTTTGAATATTTTGTAGCTGGGTTAAAGGAGGCTAGAGTTGAAAATGTTCTTACACTTAAAAAATAGTTTTTGCCAGGAGGGTTTTTCCCAGTTTGCAAAATAATGCGGTGTGCCTCCAAATAAACAGATGCGTCACAAGAACTGGAAGCCAAGAGACTAAAAACAAAAAAAGCAAATGAAACTCAACCCTAACATCTGCTCAGGTGTGTGTTGGTACTTGATGGAAAAAGTTAAACCTGCATCTGTTATGGCAGTCTAAATTCCTACAATGTGAAACATGCTTTGATAGGTCCAACTGGAAAGCGGCACCTAGGAAAAGACAACATTGAACTTGTAGCTAGAGCTTCTTGGGATTGTCAGAAATTTGACTTTATGTTTCAAAATCTGCCCTCTAATTTCCTGATTAGATTATCATACTATGCACACTCCAATGATGAAGAACACAATTTTAAAATATAAAGGATCTTAAAGAAATCTACAGTTCATGGCATAATGTTACAAATGAGGAAACTGAGGTGCATAAAGGCTAATTAATTTGGCTAACTGGCTAATCTTACCTCTAGGTAGTGGTAGAACTCAGGCCAGAACCCAACACATCGTGAATGACACAATGGATTCTTTCCTTCACATAATACTACTTTAATTTATACAGGTAGAAAAACTGATTAAAGAATGGAGCTTGATAGTAGGACCGCAATGGAAAGCAGTTTAGAGATTTCTCAGAAAACTTGGATGGAATCACCATTTGACCCAGCTATCCCAATCCTCAGCTTATACCCAAAGAACTTAAAATCAGCATACTATCATGATATAGCCACACCAATGATTATAGCAGCTCAATTCACTAGAGCTAAACTATGGAACCAACCTAGATGCCCTTCAAAGAAGTTGTGATATATATATGTGTGTGTGTGTGTGTGTGTGTGTGTGTATACGTATATTTATATATATTATGTATATGCACACACATACACACACAATGGAATATTACTCAGCCTTAAAGAATAATGAAATTATGGCATTTGCTGGTAAATGGATGGAGTTGGAGAATACCATGATAAGCGAAATAAGCCAATCCCCCAAAACCAAAGGTCAAATGTTTTCTCTGATATGCAGATGCTGATCCGTAATGGCCGGGGTTGGGCGGGTAGGCAAGAATAGTGGAACTTTGGATTGGGCACAGTGAGGGAGGGGAGGGGTGTGGGAGTGAGAAGGTGGAATGAAGTGGACATTATTACCCTATGTCTATGTATGATTGCACAAACTTTGAGACTCTGTTCTGTGTACAGCCAGAGAAATGAGCAGTTGTGCTCCATTTGTGTACAATGAGTTGAAATGCATTCTGCTGTCATGTATAACTAATTAGAACAAATTAATTAATTTTTTTAAATGGAACTTAAAAAAATGATTTGGAGTTTTTCCTCGGTTCAGTGTCTACCCGAAGACTCCCAAGCTGTCATACTTCAACATACAGGTAAAACATATTCCTAGCAGCAAAAAATGTGGTATGTGGTAAACACTAAACAATATGCAAGATTAGGATATGCCAACTGAAACTTTAGGAGATTAAGATAAGACGTATAAGACATCTAACAGAGTGTTTGGTACCTGCGTAGAGGTTAATAAATGCAAATAGTACCTGGAGCATACAGGCCCACAATTAAAGTTTGTTGCCAACAATGATTTATCCATCTTCTCATTATAAGCATCTAGAATACAGATGCTTGAAAATAAAGCAAGCTGTCTCCCAGGGTGAGACCATTTCTTTAGGGAAGTAGGTATCTCTCTTGCAAACTTATCACTTTCAGCTTATAACCTGGACTGTCTGTCTTCAGCTACCCAGAGGTGGTGGACAGTGCTGGGTTCTCTCCACCAGTGGAAAAGGCTACTGGACTCATGGTTAGTGTTATAGAGACTGCTGCTGGCCTGCTGTATCGGTTAACTTTTGTCACAGTTCAGCTGCATGAACAATCACTACGCTAGTGTGACAATAGTTCATTGATAGAACAGGGGAGAGGAAGATGAGACCCAGTGGGAAAGGGGCCCTGGGTGAGGATGTCTTTAAGGGAGTATTTTCATGGGAAGAGTAGAATAAGAGTAGAATATTCCTCTCTTTCTTACAAGAACTAAAAATATTGAGTTATATCAGAAATGACTATTACAGACGATGATCTGCATCTCTTCATAAGATGGTAACTAAGAAGACTACAGAGAGAAAACTCTAGTTTCTTTACAGGGTCCGTGCCTTTTAGCAAAGGTAAGTAGTCAACACAAAGACACAAAGTTCATAATCATGCAGATTTGAATTGACTTAAGAGTTCTTACAGTTTGGGGAGAATTTACATTTCTAACAAGTTGCATCTTTCCATTCATGAACAACTCATATTCATTTAGGTATTCTTTGATTCTTGCAAGAGAATTTTGTAATTTACAGCATATAGATCTTATACATATCTTATTAAGCTTACATCTAAATAGTTCATTTTCTTCAGAGGGGTCACAAGTTATTGTGTCTTAAATTTTTCTTACCACATGTGCTCATGTTCCTTGTCGTATATAAAATGCAATTGATTTTGGTGCATTGATCTTGAAGATTGATCTTTTAAAAAGCAATGTTATTTAACACATGTTTATGTAGTATTTCACTTTGTATAGGTCACATCATATCTAGGTAGGATATTAATTATGTTCATACTATTCAAAATACCCTTAGCAGGTTCAAGAAGTGAAAAATATAAGATTTCATTTTAGTTCACGTGTTATATGGTTTACATAGCATGTTTGAATCACTGATGAGATGTTTGGCAAAGGGACAGGGGAAAAGTATTGGGTACAACGAATTTGAAGAGTACATTGGGTTGGAAAGGTCTCAAGCCTAGGATTCAGTATATATATGGGCTCTGTTTGCCTTCTAGATTTTTTTCTGTGACCCTGGCAACCCAGGTATGACTTTCTCATTTGTGAACGGCTCATATCACATACATACTTTTTATTTTTTAGCAACATATTTCAGAATTCAAAAAGATAGCACTCATGAACATGCTTTTGAAACACAGAAATACAACACCAGTATAAGGTTAGAAGGTTTTTCTCTCCTCCGGTGCTTTAAATAATTAAGAGCCATTTTCCACTTGGAAAATGCTTTTAAATTTTAGCATCAAGGTGAGATGTGTATTATCAAGGTAGCCTCTCTAGCCATGTTTCTGGGGAACAGGAGTTAATTACATCACACCATGTATGAGTGAGTGTCCCTTCCATCCAGGCCAACTGGGCATTATTACAAGTACAAGTAATTGCCCTGCCTTTCATCACTTGCCTAAGTCATTAGAACACAAGATTATTAAACTAAGACCCTACCAATTTAGCTGCTCAATGATGGAGTCTATTAGACCATCTGCTACCTTATCAACACCAGGCACAGCAAGTCCAGGCAACTTTATACCCAACATGGAGCATGGTACTGCTTCCAACTGGTCCATATACTGTTTTTAAATGATTGTTATTTAATTGCTAGGGCTAACAAGCAATGCAACAACTGCTCCTCAGCTGTTAGAAAGATTTGCCAAGAGTGGACTGTTTGGTTCAGAAAGAGCCATCGTACAACGTAAGTTGATTTCAAATCATGTTGTTCAGGCTAGAGTCTTGGAAATATTATTTTGGGAAGGCATGAATATTAAAGGTACAGGACTGTGACCTCATTCTCCTCTCTGCTCAAGTTCTCTCAGTAAGTGAAGGCTTAGTTATTTTAAGAAAGTGAATAGCAAAAGACAAATGTTGAATGTAGAAAATCTGTGTTTTTATATTTATTCTCTCTGTGTCCTTCCTCTCTGTCCTACCTCTTATCTCTCCCAGAGGCAGAGTGAGTTCTGTGTTGCCCAGTATCATATCCGGCACTTGATAGATACTTAACAAATATTTTACACATAAATAAGTGTTACCTCAAAGAATGTATAGGTACACACACTTCCAGGGAAAGAGGTTAGGAAGGGTATATGCACAGAGTTTAATGGGAGGAGGAGGAAAACTTGGCAGGTAGCTATGAGTAGGGAATCTCTTGATGGGTGGCTCTTGGCAAATACTTCTCAGAATCAGGGAGAGTGAAGGAAATGATCTGGAGGTGTTGGAGAACTGGCACAATGACATAAGATTATAAAGGAAAACTGATAATGCCTTAAGTGAAAGTGGAATGGAGGTTTTTCCATCCTCTTTTCCCAAATAAGTTCTCCTCTCCCATTCTTCAATGATGCAGCATGAATTTCCTCCAGACCCCTGAGGTAAGGAGGTTTCCCTACCTGCTGGCACTTACCTGTACATTGATTGAAAGCAGTATTTTGCTTTTTGTCTAAGTATGTGACACTGTATTAGTCAGGGTACTTTAGAGGAACAGAATCAACAGGAAATATAATTATAGAAAGGAGATTTATCAGGTTGGCTGGATAGTCCACAATGGCCGTCTACAGGCTGGAGAGCTGGAAGAACCAGTAGCTGTGCAATCCAAGAAGCTGAAGCCCCAGGACAAGAGGGATCAAGGGTGTTACCCTAGTCCAAGACTGAAGGCTTCTGGAAACTCCCTAAAGAATCACTGGCAGAGCCCGTTTTGGAAGAGTGATAAAGAGAGAGTCTGATATCCTCAGACAATGGTGGCAGCAATCAAGAACCCAGTCAAAAAAAATCGAGCTTGCATGTGCTGCCACTTCCTTGTTCTTCCAACATTTTATTCCATCCAAACCATCATCCTATTGGATGGTGCTGCTTACACTTAGGGAAGATCTCCATTTCAGTTGGCTATCCCACATGCCAATCATTCCTAGACACACCCTCACTGACACACCCAGAAGCCTCTTAATCATTGGCATATCTTAATCCAATCAAGTTGACAATTCAAATGAACCATTACAGACACATTGTAAGCTCTTCAAAAGCAAAACCATGGTTGTATGTGTATTTTTTAGTGCACTTGGCAAAGTGCATAGCACATGCTGACCACAGGTCCTTTGACAGAGGAACCATGTTTTATCTTCTCACCAGGATGAGGGGGAGGCAGCATGTGTTTCCAAATCATTTTCCATTAAGTACTTGAAAGGTTTGAGGGGCAAACCCACTTTTTAAAGATTCTCTTCAAACCCCCTTCAAAGAACTAATGGATAATGGGGTCCAATCCTTTAAGTGGCTCTTCCCTTCTGCAACTTTAGTCAGATTGTTTAAGGATACAAAATTATTTGAAACACTTAAAAAAACTGCAATGATATAACAGAGAGGATTCTTTGAAATTAGACAGTTCAAATCTAATATCATTCCTTATAACCCTGTGAACAAAATCAAGTTATGTAACCTCTAGAAGTCTTGTTTTTTCTTTCCTATAAGATTGTGTTGATAAGGTGGCCATGAGAATTATACATACATGAAACTACTGAAGACAATGCCTGACATTTTGGTGACTATTAATAAATGGAGCTAATTATCAACTTTGATTGACCTCTCTGATCTTTGATGTCCTCCTCTAAATAGGAGGATGACAGTTATATTCATCTCCATGGTGTTTCTATGAGTATTGAATGTACACTTCAGAGGAAAGAGGAGTGATGGTATACTGGATTATTTTCTTGATATTAAGACACTATTCCCAATACAGCAATGTATTAGCTATTTTAAAATAGAAAGGAATATATGTATGAGTCTTATTAAAAAAAAACACATTTCAGAATAAATTTCCACTTGCATCCATGTGTTTAGGACTACCCCTTAGATCTTAGGGAATTATAATCATTCCATGCTGTTCCTCGGGTAATTTGAAGGAACAATTTGAGAACACTAAGAAAATTATTGGTAAACTATAAAACACACACATAAACACACACACATAAACAAACAAACAAACAAACAAACAAACAAAAAACAAGTAATTGAAGAGATGCATCTGGTACCTGCTAAACTTTCTCAGCATGACCAAGATTCAGACATTGGATACATGTAGACGAAAACAAGTTAAAAAATGTTTCTATTACATTCTCATCATAGTCTATCTGCACCAGTACCAGTTTCCTTCCCTCCAACACCTCTTCCTGCAAGACTGCTCCAATTACTTTGGAGGATTAAGAAATTCTTTGAATACTGCTTGGTATTATGGATTTAGTTGCTGAAGATTTTCAAGTGAATATCATTCATTGTATTCTCCCATCAGAGAAAATGACTACAGACCAAACATTAAGTTGCCATGTTCTTAGAACTCACAGAAGTGTCATACTTTACATAGCTCATATGATTTTTCTAGCAGTTAACCTGATGCTTATTTCTTCTTAGCAATTCTTCTCATTATATCTCGAAGTTGCACGTTATCAGAGACGTTTTGCTTTTATAGAGCTATTTGCTACAAAAATTATACTCACACTTTCCCTGTCACCTTCGTAACAACATACAACCCTCCTGAAAACCAGTGAGTGAACCAATGGTTCCAGATGGCCTCCAGGTGTAACTGGGCTACCATAGCTGAAGATTAGAAATTGCACAATCCAGGTTGGGTGGATTTATTTATCCATTCAACAAACATTTGTTGACACCCTATTATAGGACGGATGGGCAAGGCATTGGATAGATAGATGAATGGATAGATGGGCAGTGGCTGGAGGAAGGGGTGGATAGAGGGATGGATGGGTGGTTTGATGGATAGATTTATGATGATTATATGGATGGATGGTTCCCCAAAATGTGTGACAATAAATAACTAACATAAATTAAACACAGTAATCCTAAAACAGATCAAAGGTAAAGAACATTATTTTTTAAGGCATAAGATCAGATCTGTGACTATTAGGTGCACACTATTTCAGAGATAGCTTGAGCTCTGAGTGGAGTTTCCTGGGTGTTTGTGATAGTTGATCATAGAAGTATTACAAATAATTTCAAACGTATTAGGTAGTAGCCTTTCTTTGATATCACCTACTACTTGAAATAAATGCTTTGGTCTTTTCTGGTTGAGATTCTCCCAGCTCTAGTATGTTGGAGCAGAACCACGGAGTTGCTCAGTGCCCCACTTTTTCTGAAGCTGGCTTTGAACTCATGATCCTCCTGCTTCAGCCTCCTGAGCCACTGCCTTTAAAGTCTAAGGATGAGCTGAAAGTTTCCATTGTTGTTCTGCAGAACTAGGGATTGAACCCAGGGATTTGGGCATGATAGCTCTACTGTTATGTTTTAATTAATATTTTCAGTTTATATAAACTGCCCTTAAACTTTGGTTTTGGAGAAATCATTCCTCTCATTGATTTTCCTGTCCATAACAGTGTGACCCATGCATATAAATGCCAGCTTCCTGAAGACAAGGACTTTCTAGCTGTGTTGTTCATAGCAATAACCTCACAACCTGGTGTGGTGCCTGCAACTTTTGATGCATGGATGGAAGGATGACACATGTTAAGTCTCATCACTGCAGTTATGTCAATCCACCTTGCTACATATTGGGCTGTATTTCCTCAGTAATTATAACTCTACTTCAGCCCTGAGGATAAATCATATCAAAAGAAAAAAATTAAAAGCATTAGAAACAAAGAAAATAGGTTAAGTCTACTGTATTTAAACAAAATCAGAATAAGCCTTCTATATCACTCTGGTCATCTCTCTCCTGGGTCACATAGTAACAGTAGTTCTACTATGTTTGAAAATTAAGTTATTTTTTTAATACTTTCCCAGGTTACATTAGATTTTTTTTTTTTCAAAGAGATGTGGAATTTTGTCCTCTTTTTCTATATAGAATACTCTTGGGGGAAAAAATTGCCCTTTAGTTTAAGTTCAAATACTGGTAGATATTCCCATCTAACAATGCCAAGCCCCAAAATGGACCATATTACCCATTTTCCCAGTTATAAGCAGAACATTTTAAAATTCCTAAAGAAATAGTCCTAGTTGGTATATTTCCCCAAATCTGGCCTGCAGATTGAATAATTTCTACCATTAAAAACATGGCTAAAAGAATACCTGGCTCCATTTATACTGTGAGTGTCAGAGAAATCCTATCCTTCTAAAATTCTTGGCCAGCTTGCCACATGTTTACCCCACATTATTCTTTTGTTCCATTAATAGAGCTTGAACATTATTTTCAAATAACAAAAACCATAATCTTAGTAATACCTTTCAGAATCTCTCCCCAACATATTAGGCTTACCCAGTGCTGAAACTTTCTTAATTTGGTTGAGTATCTTTCAAAGACCTGTATCGGAGGACTTGTACTCAAATAGAAGATTAGGAGAAAATGCCTGTTCCTACTCTTAAAAGCTGATTGCCAGGACCTATGTAAGTCTACCCAATATTGACCTTTGTCTTGATGCAAAACATTTTCCAAGGCAAGATAATGATAGCTAATACACACCATTTGGGACCAGAAATGTCATTTTCAGGTTTAAGAAACAACTAGAAGATCCTGTCTCTTATGAGCTACATGTGGGTCCCTTCCCCTCCCCTCAGTGCCTATGTTGAAGTCCTAACCCTTGGTCCTTCAGAATGTGAATGTATTTGGTGATGGGGCCTTGAAGAGATAAAGTCAAATGAAGCCAAATGAGTGGGACCTAATCCTATACGACTGGTGTCTTTATAAAAAGAGATTAGGCCTCAGACACATACAAAGACAGAGGAGATGATGGACGTGTGCCAGCCAAGACATCCTCGGAAGACCAACCTACGATGATACCTCAGTCTTGGACTTCCCAGCTTCCAGAATTATTAGAAAATAACTGCCTACTGTTTAAGCCACCAGTTTGTGGTACTTCATTTCAGCAGCCGTAGCAAACTAATATACTCTCACAGAAAATCTGGAGAAGCGATGCCTGACACAAAGGGGAAAATTAAGAAAAAGTGAGGTTCTTTCAAGTGTCTGAGGTGGTAGAAGTCTGAAATGTGTCCAGAGACAGTTGCATGCTGGGGAAAAAAAGAGCAGACCTTAATGAAGATGAGGGACCTTTCCTTTGGCTCTACTTACTTTCAGGTGAAAGCTAGATTGATTTCTGCTTTGTTCCCCAAACAGCTTGCATTAGCAACTGGCCACTGCCAAGCTTGGACTGGGAGGGAAGAAGGCTTTATCAGTATGCAGATGAGGAGCTGGGGGCAGGCTGCTAACCAAACAGCCTGGTGTCAGCAGCCTTTAACCTGATGTAGGAATTCAGCCTCATTTCTGGCCAGCAAATCAATTCAATCCAGAAAGAAACCTTGGGGATAAAAATTCACACACCATCAGGAATTCAAAACCTTACCTCCTGAAAGACTGGCTTCCAACAATTTGGAATAATAATACACCTCTACACAAAGACCCAAAGCAACAAAGAACATCTCAGCCTACTTAAACACATTTAAAAAGCTCTAAGCAGATGGTCAGCTCCGTCCCAAACTGAACAGGCTGCAGTGGACCTATCAAAACACGGTTAGCATGCTGCTTTCATCTTTATTCCAAAATCTAATGCTCACTAAGCATTTCCAATATTAGACAGGCCCCATTTTATTTCCATTTGGAGAAAGATGTGAACCAGCCCCCACAAAAATTTAGGCATATAACTGTCTTAAAACCCATAAGCAATTACACCTTGAATATCTAAAATACATTGTACTTTTGTTTTCTCAGTGGCTTCCTACCATATTTGACCCCTTTAGTGGATCATTTGTGACACCTTCTCCTCTATACAACAAAATTATTTTCAGCGATAATCACAAAATAAAATGAATAATGGTCATAAAATAAAAGTAAAGAGTAAAAGTTTTTCTTTTATTTAACTTTGTATGTCTAGTGATTTTAGTGAAAAGGGAGAATAGAATAAAATATTGACAGCGAGAACATGAGCAAAGAATGGGTTAGTACTTTTTAATTAAGTGAAAAAGTCCAATCTAAGTAACTATGAAGTCATATCACTAATTTAATGTTGTGGTTTCTGGATTTGTTTCTTAATTAACAAACACTAAGAAGGGAAGAAATATCAATTTTAAAGATATTCAAATTATTTAAGATATTTCAGGAATGAACTAAAATTTGCACTTACCAAGCAAAATATTACACTTTGCAGCTCACACCCTCATTCAGTGTTTGAATTTTAAACAAAAATAGAAACTCCAAGTGATTATAAAGAAAGAAAAAAATGAAACAACTCACGTTCTGACACTTTTTAAATTTTCCTTTTTAGTGCATTGTAGTTATGCATAATCTAATTACTTATTTTTATTATTGTTCATTTTGGATTCCTCCTAAGGGTTGAAGGCTTAAATTGTGCCTGAAGCAAACATAAGTGACTCAGAACCATTGGGGACCGTTTCCTAAACAGACAGAGGTAGTTGAATCCGTAGGTATCACAAGAAAAGCACAGAATATCCAAATAAACATCCATGCTGATTACCTATTTAGTAAAGGGCAATAAAATTGTGCTAATCTAAAGATTGCATAGATAGTGATTGTCTAGAACCTAAGACTCACAAAAAAATTTGTGTGAAGGGGTGGTCTATCACTGATAAGTTTAAAATTGTTGGTGCATGGAAGAAATAAAAACTTTTCTGTTGCAATTTATAATTTTAAATTCTCTACAGACAACACACTTCTTTCCTGCCTACATCTGGGGACACGACCTCCAGGACCTCCTGAAAGATACGGTTATCTACCTGTCCTCCTGCCCCCACCCTAAACTTCTCCCATTACCTGGCTCTGCTAAGGCCATATAAAAGACAGATCCTCAAGGTGGCCCACCGCCATTTTGCCCCCAGAAGATGTTCTCCTCTGATGCTGAATAAAGCCTCACTGGTCCATGGGGCTTCCCTCCATTTTTCTTTTTCTTTTTGTTTCTCTCTCATGTGCTTTCACTTCCACTTTCAGCATCCCACTAGCTTCTCCTCCCTGCCAAAGTTAAGCGAAACATCTTCTATTTTTTTGCTGCTCACTTCATCCCTCCTGTAGCCTATAAAATTCTCTTCCCACGAAACCACAGAACCGCTTTGACCTTTAGCTAAACATACTAAGATTTTGAGAGCAGGGATTATATTTCTCTCTTCTTGATATTTCTCATGGCATAAATTCAAATTGAAGAAGTGAGCAAACCAATGAATAAAAGATTTACTAATTTTTCTAAAACATACACACACATATCACATCCTGGATATTGATTCCATGTATCTTTAATTTAAAAATTGTTATATGCAAATTTCAATGTTAGAAGATGTTACATAATGAATCTCACAAAGAAGGTTGAGAAAACAAGAGTCCACAGTGTATGATTCCATCAAAATAAACTGTGGAAGCAGCAAAGCTATTCTAAGCTGCTAGGTGACAG
This sequence comes from Tamias sibiricus, assembly GCA_025594165.1. Classification (NCBI taxonomy): domain Eukaryota; kingdom Metazoa; phylum Chordata; class Mammalia; order Rodentia; family Sciuridae; genus Tamias; species Tamias sibiricus. The sequence goes on along the minus strand of CM046673.1, from coordinate 36,451,024 downwards.
GACTGTCACTCATAACCCTGGGCAAGGCAGGGAGATGGCACTGATGATGAAACAGGGATCCAAGGGGTGTTTGGGAGGCTGCAGCAATGTCGCTTCTTGATCTGGTTGCTGGTTGTCCAGGTGTGTTCACCTTGTGAAAATTCCAAGAGTTGAATATCTGTGAGATGTATGCTTTTCAGTAAATATGTTATACTCAGTAAAAATCATTTTTCTTAAATGACAGAAAAATGCATTGTGTATGAAAGAGGAAAGATATGTTTTGACCACATATGGGAAATACATGATCAAAACCTTCCATAGAGGCAGGCAGGTATTTACCTAATTTCTCTAACCTCCCACAATCTTCTAAAGCCACAGGGTTTTGCCAGTTTATTTGGACTTGTTGTCACTCTCTGGAGAACTAAAACCAGTTTCTAAAATGTAAAATGTGCTCAATGACAGTTTCGGCTCCAAATACATTTTTTTTTTTGTACTGGGGGTTGAACCCAGGGGCACGTAACCACTGAGTCACATTCCCAGCCCTTTTTTATTTTTTATTTTGAGACAGGGTCTCTCTAAGTTGTTTAGGGATCGCTAAGTTGCTGAGGCTGGCCTTGAAGTCATGATTCTCCTGCCTCAGCCTCCTGAGCTTCTGGGCACATCTTTTTTACACCCACCAACTGAACTGACTCTGAAATAGTCTCTTGCAGTCAGAACTTTCATCACTCTTTTCTCTTCATGCTTCATTCTCCCGTTCTTGTGGCATTCCTCATTTCTCTCTCTCACCTCTTTTTTTTTAATGTTTTTTTTTTTTTTTTTTTTTTAGTTGTGGATGAACCTTTATTTTTATTTATTTATTCATTATTATTATTTTTTTTTTCATGTGGTGCTGAGAATCGAACCCAGGGCCTCACACATGCTAGGCAAGTGCTCTACTGAGCCACAACCCCAGCTCCCTTCATTTTTCTCTTTACATGAGGCTTTCTGCTTACTGAATATTAATATTAAGACTTCCTCTTCCTAGAATCCCGATACACACGGGAAAATTATCTCAGCTTGTCTTCAAACCAAGTCAGCTGATTGCACGTAAGTTCTAGACTCCCTAAAGTTTATTAGCAATGAATGTCCTGGGGGCCTGAATCAACTGACCACCCTCTTCTACTTTTTCTGAAGACTCCCAAACCCATGGACTTCCCATGAATCATGTTCTATCCTGAAAGGAGGAGGATGTGCAAGGGAAGACAAGCTGTGAGGGGAAATATCCCTGACTCCATGGTACATGGGAAGACTTCAGAGGAGGGAAGAGGAGGAAATGAGAACAGGTTGCAATCAAATAGGGGAACCACAATGAGTCACAGGTGTGCCACAATTTAACACAATAGTAAGAGTAGAAAAACATTTATTTACTGGAGTTTCTCAGAATCTACCGACAACAACAACAAGGACAGTATAACAATAGCTGTTATATACCTTCAGCTTCTCATATCAGGTCCTCCAGCTAGCTACAACAGCCCTCCTAATTAGGGCTCCTCATCTACCGACAACAACAACAAGGACAGTATAACAATAGCTCCTCCTCCTCCTCCTCCTCCTCCTCCTCCTCCTCCTTCCCCTCCTCCTCTCCTCCTTCCCTTCCTCCTTCTCCTTCTCCTTTTTTGGTACCAGGGATTAAACCTAAAGGTACTTAACCACTGAGCCACACCCCAGCCCTTTTTATGTTTTATTTTGAGACAGCATCTAACTAAGTTGCTTAGGGCCTCACTAAGTTGCTGAGGCTGGCTTTGAACTCACGATCTTTCTGCCTCAGCCTCCCAAGCTGCTGTGATTACAGGCATGTGCCACCATGCCTGGCTAGCTACTACTTCTTGAGGGTCTATAACGTGACAGACACTGGGTTCAGCACTTTCGTTTTGTTTGGTCCTCACGATAAGCCAATGATGTAGGTATTTTCATCTCCATGCTGCAGAAGAAATCACTGAGACTTCACCATCTAGTTTTTATCTGAAAATCCCTATCTCCACCCAATGTGGCAAATACAATACAGAGAATGAAACATGGCTCTAACACAGAGTGAATTCAAATCCCAGAATCCATTTGAGGAATGTTAGTTTCAATCATGAGTAGTCCGTGTTCACATAACAGAGAGGGTAGTCAATCCTGTTTCTCTTTGTACTCGCTGTATTTCATTGAAATTGTTGTATACCTCTCATCTACCCCTGGAAACTTTTGAGATGTTAGCTATTGGATTTTATTTATTTTTGTATCTGCAGAATTTTGCATGGTGCCTAGCACATTAATAACAATGGAGATCATTACAGAAAATAATTCTCAAGATTTTCATCTCTTGGTTTAACAAAATCAAGCAGAGGACCACTTCCCCCCATTTGGTCACTCCCTAGGAAGCAGCAAATCTCCACGTTCTTATATCATCCTATCAGCTTGAAGTTAGGACCCACAAAACCAATAACCCAAATCAGCAACAATGGTTTTCAAACCCTTAGCCAAACATCCAGGTGGCTTTTTGTAGGAGATGCATTTTTTGTTTTTGTGTTGTTTCTGGGGGACAGGTTTAACTTATCCAAATACTCTTTTACCATCTAGACTTTAAATTGCTTTCTTTTCTTTTTCTAAGTTGTTTTTCTACCACTATGAGGTCTTATAAAAATCTTGTGATTTAGATAAAAGAGGAAAAATATTCAGAATCCTTTTAGAGTTTTTCGCTTGTTTTCTATTTTCAATTTTAAAATAAGAGATGAGCGGACTTTTATAGGTCCATTTACACAAAATACACTAGGAGCAGTAGATTTTTACTACAGAATGGGAGGTTGTGTTTATACACAAGAAAAATACTCTGATTGACAGAAAGACATGACGAGTACCCCAGAGAGCTGCTGATAAGAGCTATCATAGCTCCTTGGGACTCAACAAGGGGCTGGATAAGACAGCTCCTCCAGACATCCTTGGAAGATTTCATTTAAAAGTCAAGTTCTATAAGAACTTATTGTATGGCAGATTTAGTGTAAATAATCATCAATGGTAAGTTATCTTTTCAATCACACATTGATACTGACTAGGGAAATCTTAGTTCTGAAACTCTTAAATCTGGGCTTGACTTGTCTCTTTACACGATCAAAAATCTGAAACACAAAACAGCAAACAAACAAACAAAAACTCTTCACAGAACCAGACAGATACAGGAAAACTTCTTTGATAAGGCTCCACTGTGCCCAGGCAGTGGAGCAGGAATATAGAACAATGAGCACAATTCTTCCCATGGTTCTTTCTAGTCTTCCCTTGTCAACCGGAGGAAGAATGAGCTGGAACATGGTTATGACCCTGGGCTCTACATTGAACCAGGCTTTTTTGTTGGCAAACAGAAGCTTTTTTATCCCCTGACTCCCAAAGTTTATCCAGGACAGATAATAACCACAGGTACCAACTTGCTTACAAAGCAATCCAGGCGAGGGTGGGGATACACATGTAGAGATGCTGGCTTATAATCCCAGAGACTCAGAATGCTGAGGCAGGAGGATCGCAGGTTCAAGGTCAGCCTTAGCAATTAAGTGAGGCCCTAAGCAACTTATCGAGACTGTCTCAAAAAATAAAAAGGGCTGGGAATATAGGTCAGCAGTAGAGTGCCCTGGGTTCAATCCCCAGCAAAAAAAAAAAGGAAGAGAGAAAGAAAAAGAAATCTGGGGAGAAAAGATTTTTAGAATTAATTCTAGCTCTGAGACTACTCAGATACACAAATGAGAAATAGAGCTATCAGTGCTATTAATATCAAGAGTGTAAAATACTCCCTAGTTTTATGGTAGCCTTAACTTTGGAAATGAAAGTGAATGAATACACACAATAAAAGTTTAATTAATATTATATTACCGTCAATTATATAACCAATAGCATTACATAACGTCTTTGATATGCTCTCCCTTTTTAGCAATTCATAGCTCAATGCTCTGAGCAAAATTACAATAACATAGAATTTCCATCAGCCCCAATGTCTACATCTGGGATGCAATGCTTCAGTAATTTGTGTTTCTAATTTTGCTGAACAAAAGTATACTTTGGGGGCTGGGGTTATGGCTCAGTGGTAGAGTGCTTGCCTTGCACATGTGGCGCACTGGGTTCAATCTTTAGCACTACATAAAAATAAATAAAGGTATTGTGTCTATCTACAACTAAAAAAATATTTTAGAAAAGTACAATTTTAGCATGCTTCAGAATAAGTAAGCCACAGGATTCAGATCTAATAAACATGTAGCCAACTTCACAGGATCATGTGATCTAATCCATTTTAGAAATTAAACTCCCCATGTCCCTCACCAATGATGGTGCGAGGACCTGGTGCCCCATCTTCTTGGGACCACTCTGGTAACTTTATGCAGCCCATCAAACTAGAAGTAGAGGTTTTTCTTTCTTTTGTGAGGGTGAAAGTAACTATTCTTATGTAAGAATCTTATGTTATGAAGTATTTGGTTATGTATGGTTCCATAACCAGTACATAATCTATGTTTCTTCTTCATATTAATTTAGTCTACAAATATTTACTGAAAACATAAAAATGTGGACATTATTCTATATGCTTGTCTTACATCTATGAATAAAACCAAATTCTGGTCTATGTGAAGTTTATATCCTAGGATGGATATATAGATAATAACAATGAACATTATAAATAAGTATATAATATAGCATGTTAGAAGGTGAAAAGCAATGGGGAAAATGTAAAGGAGGATAAGGGTATTTATTAATATTCATATGTGGTATAAAATGGGAAAAATAAAAACATATAAACAAAGTTATATGGTCAATCTATAGTAATATTTGGGTATGGTTTAGTTTCAATAGACAATGCCATCTAAAAGAAAAATTTCCCTTGGGAAATTGAAAAGAAAACATCAACCAAAATATCCTTTTTTTCCTAAATAAGTCTCTGACTCTATTGCATGACGAATTCACAGGTGAAAAATTAGAGGAGATTTAAGTGTATCACTACTATAGATTCATGTTATCCTCAGAAAACAAATAATAATTTACTTGATTAGTCATTTTTATTTCTAACTTGAATGTTCAAATCCAGATAGGTTGCATTTGGTGACGTTTGCATCTGACAGACTGTACAAGCCACATAAACCAACAGTCCTAACCAGACTCAAGAACAATGTTAACACCACCCAGCTCAAGGAGTTGCCCTTTCTTGTACCTTCATTTCTAGAAGGAAATGGCTGGCCTAGAGCCGCATTTTGATGAAACACGTGTATGAAAGATGAGGACTCCGATTCTAGCTTCCAACTATAGGAGGAAACGCTGTTTGAACATAATACATTTCCTGGGATATCATTGTGTACACCATGCTCCCTCCTCCTCCCCAACCACAAACTGTCACACCCTGACACCCTCCACCCTCAAGTCCATAATCCATGACTCCTCCAAGCTGACCCAGGAACAATGGGGGTACTACTCCCTTGGAAGAAGGCGGAGAGGGTGGAGTGACCGTTGACTATACTCTGGTTTTTTTTTTTAACTGTCATATGGCGAGATGGTAGTGGGTTTCAATGCTGTCACCTATTCAGTCAGCCCAGATGAACTAGAATCACCATTTCAGTTTTATCATAGCTCCAGGCAAGAACATGTCACCCTCTTTATTTTCAGCTTCCAACAAGCTGCTTAGGCAGATGCTAAATGTGGTCCTCCCTGCCACGTTGGGTAGAGTGGCCTTTGTGTGGGTTAATTGAGCCCCCACTCCATTTAATAGGCTGTTGAAGTCTTATTGAAACAGAGCTAGTGCCGCAGGTTAAATACATTGCAGTGCTCTTGCTAATCCTCTCATTAACAGGGCTGGAAAGCTGGTTGGGAGCTGTGAGTTTGCATATATTAACAGGGAGCTCTTCGCTCAAGTGCTATCAATAAAATGACAAAGCCAGTTTGCAAATAGTGAAATCAACAGTGACACAACGCTAGATACCTTTTAAAAAAATAAACAGCTTAATAACTGATAAATCTTATATTCACACTTGTGAGAAGAAAAAGATAAGCTGGGAAGAGATGCCTTTTGTTGAGTCAGACTTAAAGACAGAAACGAGACTGATGTCAACCCACTGCAGAGACTAGTGGGTGAAGTTGAACTGAGAAATGGCGCTAATGAGCCATAGAGACTAGACCCACATTTGGAAGTACTCAAGATGGCAGAGTGTGCTGGTTTTTTTGTTTTAATAAGGGAGGAAATAAGATACAATAAATTGCTGTCCGTGGCTGGAAGAGTTAAGATGGAGACATGCAGGTCGCCAGCTTTCCTAGGAAAACAGTTCCGACAGAACCATTTCAGAAACTAAGTGGCCTCTAAAGCCACCTCCCTAAGTGAAGACTGTTCCGTGCCAGCAGAGGAAGTAGGGGCAGGGGGACCTGTGAAAAGGAGGAGGGTTTCAAGTGTCTTCTTCCGAAGACTCTCCATCCTCAGTTTGTATGTCATACAAGAAAATGGAAAGGGGATTTGTGGAAGAGAGCATCAGTGAATGGAGAAGGAGTCAAAAAAGGACGAAAACTTGTGGCCCAAAGACAAGACTCATTGTCACCTGCTCTGATCCATTAGCAGCCCTTAGCGCTCAGTGAAAAGACAAAGAAATGCTCTGTGGTGTCAGATAGCAACATGGAGCCCTATGTCTAGGTGGATTCTGGTATGTTGGGTAAAATGGAATCTACAGTTTAGGAAAAAACGTTCTTCACGTTGACTGGCAAGAGTTCACATCCTGCACTAAAGTTCAAAAAACAATTAATAGCAGATGATGGATAGGGATTAGTGACACTGTTGAAGAGCAAGACTATTTAGTTTCCCCCCACACCCATCACCCATTTGTGTAGAAAGAAAAAGTTCCTGGTTTCCAAGTAAATCAAAGGTCACTGGTCTGATCTGAGAGTTACTAATCTTAAGGAATCAAGCAACTATGCAACTTTTTTCTCTAACTTTTTGGAAGTATGCAAGTCTTTTTTTTTTTTTTTTTAACATTTTGAGTTGGCACAACTACCAAAATTCTGCTAAAATGAGCCATGTTTAAAGTGCTATGCTGGATAATTCTCAATTAGATCAGCAATTATTCTGTGGCTAACTAGGTGTGTGATCCTACGCAAATCATTTACTCTGCAGGACCTAAAAGTCCTTGTGTGTAATATGCATGAGTTACATTAAAGGAAGTCTAAAATCTCTTCTTGCTCTCAAATCCCATGATTAAAATAATAGGACAACTGTAAAAAAAAAAAAAAATGGAAGATTTTATTCTATAAAACCAAGGGTCAGCATAATTGATCTGTGGTAATGGTTGGAAAGTGGAGAGAAAGTAAATCGTCCATTTTTGGCAATGGACTTATATTTGACAGATTCACTTATCAGTTCCCAGAGGAAAGGACTGGGTTTTCCATGCTTCTAAAAACCCTTATAGAGGATCACACAAATTGGGCTTTACAAGTTTATTATTATTTCAAACACCAATTCGAATGACTTCCTGAATTTAAAACAGACATTTTGAACCTCTTCCATCTATAGCTTGATTTATGATTGTCTCACTTTCAATATGAAATCTGTTGTCAAGTCTTTTCAATCTGTATCTAAAGGAATCTCAAATCAGCCCTTGCTTTCTTTTCCCACTACCACTGCCCTTCTTGCTCTTCCTACTGATCTCCTTCCCAACACATCTTCTGCACAACAGACTGGCTAGTTTTCCTAATGCTCACATTCAAACATACTATTTACCAGTTTGCAACCTTTAATAAATTGCTGGCATTAGGCAAAATAATTACAAATTCTACACCCACCATCTGATGCTTTTCATAATCAGACTCTCACCATTTTAGGCTTGTTCTCCCTAATTAACTCTAAAAGGTACTCTATGTTGACCAAACCAGGGGAGGTTTGCCCAACTTGCCTCCACCTTCCCATTACTGGTCTCTATCATCCCACTGCCCAAAGTCCCTAGCACAACTCACTCAAAACTTTAACTTCTCTTTAGTCTACGAACTGGAGACAAAACAAATAGCTCTTAAATTTGCTATAAAAATCAGTAGAACATCATATTATTCAATGTCATGTTTCTTCCTCATATTAAATCCTTCCTGAAATATTAGACAGTAAATTTCATTGAATTCTCCTCATAACCTTACAGTTTACAAACTTCAGCATGGCAGTGAATAATGATGGTGTCATTATTTTGAGTTTGCCTGAATGTACCTTGCAAAAAGCCTCCTCCTAGAAGGGGAACTATAAAGATTTATTGAATTATATGGAATGATCTGCACCCCCAAAAAAGAACTTTAAAATCCTCTTGTGAGTTCAAACTGCTCTTTAAAGAAATTCTTTTAAAATGAAGGTAACTACTTGTGATTTATTCTTTGGTACCTTGGATTTTCCGTGTTAGATTTTCTTTATGGACGTATATACCTGTGATCAGGCAAAAAACCTCCTGTTGTAAAAGAGAAAATATAGGGTGCTTTAGTGAGCTTTTTTGTTGTTGTTGTTGTTTGGTTGTTGTTGCTGTGACCAAAGAGCCCAACAGGAACAATGTGGAGGAAGACAAGTTTATTTGGAGCTCAGGGATTCAGAGGTCTCAGTTCATAGCCAATTCCATTGCTAATGGGTCAAACATGAGGCAGAAAATCATGGCAGAAGGGTGTAGGGAAGGAAAGCAGTTCAGAACATGGTACCAGGAAGCAGAAAGAGAGAGCTTCCCTCACCAAAGACAAAATATATATATATACACCCCAAAGGCACATCTCCAGTGACCTACCTCCTGTTACCACCCCATTAATCCATGTTAATGGATTAAGCCATTGATGAGATTGCACCTCTAAAAAGCTAATCATTTCTCCTGTGAATGTTCTAGCATTGTCTCACACATGAGCTTTTGGGGACATCTTAGATCTAAACCATATCATAGGGTCTCAACATGGTTAGTAAGATATTGAAGGTCACACAGTTGGTTACCGACAGAACTAGGACAAGAAGGGTTAGGTTTTTATAATCACGTTCAAATGTGGCTCATGGACCAGAAGCATCAGGATCACTGGGGAGTTTATTTATTAATAAATAAATGCAGCATTTATTAATAATTTATTAATAATGCAGAATCTGAGGCCCCATTCCAGACCTACTGAGTCCAAATCTGCATTTTAACAGGAGAATCATATGCATATTAAAGTTTAATAAGCTCAGCTCATGGGCTAGGGTTGTGGCTCAGCAGTAGAGCACTTGCTTAGCATGTATGAGGCCCTGAGTTTGATCCTCATCGCCACATATAAGTAAATAAAATAAAGGTATTGTGTCCACCTACAACTAGTAATATATATATTACTACAACTTTATATATGGAGAAGCTCAGCTCACAGGCTCTACTACTAGAAAAGATATCATATTGTTGAAGTTTTCAAGGATCAAAAGACAAAGATAACAAGTGCTGGTGAAGATGTGAAGAAAAGGAAACCATTATACACCATTGATGGTATGGTAAATTAATATAGCTATTGCAGAAAACACTATAAAATTTCTTCAAAATGTTAAAACTACCGTTTGATCCAGAAATCCCACTGGATATATATTCAAAAGAATGAAAATCAGTATGTCAAAGAGACATCTGCACTCACATGTTCATTGTTGTATTATTCACAATAGCTAAGATACATGATCCATCTGAGTGTCCATTAGCTGATGAATGAATACAGAAAATATGGTCCATATACAAAATGAAATACTATTTTGCCACAGAATGAATGGAATTCCGTTATTTGCAACAACATGGATGAACATGAAGATCATTATGTTAAATGAAAGAAGTCAGGCACTGAAAGACATTTATTGCATGATCTCACTCATATGTGGAATCAAAAATAAATCTGCCTTTGCTATGATCATACTGAATTATAGTGGCAAGGGAGGGGGGATGAGAGGAATGAAGGAATGTTAAATAGAAAAAGGGGGGTGGGGAAGGGGCAAGGGGAGAGAAAACAATGGCAGAAAGAGTTGGACATCAATATACTAAGTACATATATAAAAACTCAAATGGTATGAAAATACTTTGTGTAAAGCCAATGACTTGGAAAACTGTGCTCTTTATATGTAATATGAAAGGAATTGCACTCTAAAAGCATGTCTAACAAATTAAATTAAATTTAAAAAATAAAAAATAAATAAATCTGATAGTAGTAGAAGGTACAATGGTGGTTACCAGACACTTGCTTGGTTAGGGGAGAAGGGAGCTAGACTAATGGATATATACTTATGATTAGATAGGGTAATTTAAAACAAAATGTGTCCAGAATAGGTAAATATATAGAGACAGAAAGCAGATAAGTGATTACCTGGGGTGAAAGGAGGAAGAAGAATGAGGGATGACTACTACTGGTAATGGAGTTTTTTTTCATGTGTGTGATAAGGTTTTAAACGTATTTTGTGACTGTTGCACAACTCAATGATCATACTAAGACTCGCTGGATCATACGTTGTAAGATATATGAATTATATCTCAATAAATCTGAATACATGAATACATGCATAAACATAGATCATCAAAAATGTTTGTTTTGATCCAATCTCACAGATAAATATATTTTCATCAACCTACAGCTATCATGAAGGTAGTGCAGGACAAAAAAACAAGCTACCAAAAAAAAAAAAAAAAAAAAAAAAGAGCTTTGCTAGCATACTTTCTTATTTGTTCAGGACGGATACTCATTATAGTATGTAGGGTCAAAACAAAACCTCCTTTTACTGACTCACATAAAAAGTTATCAGCAACTTGCTGATTCAGTTAAGTCAAAGGAATGAATGAAATTGTTTTTCTCCCTACTCCATCCAAACAGTTACTATTCTAGTTTAGTATAAAAAATTTCAAAGGCTGCACTAAAAGTCTTTGGGCCACTCTTAAATTTCCCATTACCGAAATCAAGTACCCTACATTCACAATCAGTGATCTTTTAAGTATAAAAGTATGACTTTTCTTTAGGAAAACTGGGGATTGTTTTTTTGTCTGCCATCATGCTGCCAGATTTATAAAGCATTGTTTACACCACCAGTTGTAAAAATAAATAAATGAACAAATAAACAAATGCAAAGGGAATCTCTTAGCCAAATAATGCACATAATCAAACTGAAGAAAGTAGAAGACTGTTAATTTAAATTTGTTCTCTCCTCTTTTCCCATCTCACCTCTTTTCTGCTTTTCTTTAAAAAAAAAAAAAAAAAGACTTGTCAGGGAGTTTCCTTGGAGAAGCACCTTGTCATTTCACCACTGTTTAAGACAACTGTGGAATCCAAGAGGGAAATTCTGACTTAAGAATTCCCCTGTATTATGTTGCCCCACGTTGAAACTGATCACATTTATCAAACGCTATAGAAGTGCTAATGCTATGCATTGTTATCCACAGTTAATGCAATCAAGGGAACACCTCCAGTACTCTGATATTTGTGTGTGTGTGTGTGTGTGTGTGTTTGTGTGTGTGTGTGTGTTTGTGGGTGTGTGGGTGTTGTGGGCATGTGTGGGCATGTGTGCAAGAGCTGTTCTTTGGGTGAAGAAAGCAGGAGTGATTACAGCATAGATTAGTGTGAACTTCTATCCTTTTAAAGACAGGAGGATTTCGGTGTCAATTTGGTAGAGTGCTAACAGCTTCTTGTAAGTCCTCTCTCACTATTCAATGAAAATACGAGAGGCAAAAGGGAGGGGGAAAAAGGAGAGAGAGAGAGAGAGAGAGAGACAGAGAGAGAGAGAGACGGGTGGGGGGGTTGCAGAAAGGGAGGCACTAAAACAGTTCTTAAGGAGGGAAAAAAAAAAAAAGACAAAGCCATGTTACAGTAAGGGGAAAATTAACAGTAAATTCTGTTGGTCAGAGAAACATTACCCTAAAATATTCACATTTCACTCTCTGAAGCCAAAACAACACAGCAGGTAAGGGTTGGAGTAGCAAAAACAAAAGAAATGGGAGAGTTAAATAAACTGCTGTCTCCACTCAGCTGGCCTAAATGCAGTACAGAACTGAACTTTGGGTCCAGCCCTCCCTTGATCTCCAACAGCATGACAATTTTTTCTTTTATTAAAAAAAATAATAGACCTTTAAAAATGCTTCTGTGTCCAGTTAATATTACAGGAAAACTTTTTTTCACTTAAGATTTTTAAAATAGGAAGTTTCTAATTGTTACAATCCATGTCATAACATGGTAAAGAAGGAGAAGGAGGAGGAAGACATGGTGATGGAGGAGGAGGAAGAGGAGGAGAACCATTCCATTAAGGATTACAAAGGTACTAATATTGCTGCAAAACTGGATAAGAGTCACCCTCTCCATGAACACTATTGATATATTTCATGTAAGTAAGAAAAATACTATATATCATAATATCAGATAAAATTAATATGATTGCAGTAGCTATAGGTTTTTAATCTCCCCAGCACACTATTCTATCCTATTCTAAACTAAGTATCACAAGTTTATCACTGTGTTTATCAGACCTGGAGTATCATGTTTAGCATCAGGACATTCATTAAGGAGTGTCCTTGGGGTCAATTTCTGTTAAAGGGAGAGAAGAAAAGCAAGATTGGGCAGTGGGAGAGGTTGACTTGTGATATAGCTTCCCCAACCTCCTCCGTGGGGCCCACAGGAATCTCTGTCAATGAGGTGGTCCAGCTTTTGCTCCCACATCAGTCAGTCTTTGGATGTAGGCCATACCAGGAGGAATGTGACATCGGGGGAGGCAACTCTTGCATCCAATGCTAGGAAAGAAGAGCTCCTTCTTCATTCTGGAGTTGTTGGGTTTGGTCTGCTGGTAGCCAGAGAGAGCCTATTTATTATAATATAGAATTCAAGAGACATCAGAAAGGAGGAAAAAGCAACTGTAAATCTGGGTTTCAACAGTTTGTGACTTGCAATCCCTAAGACCTGATTCCTTCAGCCTTTCCTACGATTTTCTGAGATATTTCTAAAAATCTTTTCCTTTCTTTTAAGTTGATATGAGTTGAGTTTTTATTGCCTCATATACAATATCAGATTAAATAAGTTACCAGAGTTAAATAAGAAACACATAATTGCAGGCTAAACATCAAGTATGAATATATTAAACCATGCCATGAAAAAAAGGATTAAAGTTGTGTATAAAAAAGCATAACCCACTATGATAGCTAATTTTCAGTGTCAAATTGACAGGGTTAAGGAATATCCACATAGTTTATAAAGTATAATTTCTGGATATGTTTTTGTGGATGTTTTCATTAGAAAATGGCACTTGTATCAGTAGATTGAGTAACAAAGATTTGCCTTCAACCAATGTGGGCAGGCACCATGAAATTGGCTGAAGGCATAAAAGGAACAAAAAGGCAAAGAATTTAACTAGCAATCCTCCAGGCCCTTAGCCCTTTGTCGTTGGACAGAGAGTTACACCATTATCTTCTCTGCTTCCGAGGTCTTTCAATTTTGATTGAATTAGCCCTCTTGACTTCGAATCTCTACGTTGTACATTTGCTGATATATTCAGGTTTTCCTCAGGGATTTCCAAGATGCACGAATAGAGAAGGTTGCTTCCCTAGCTGCTTCATAGTGTGAAACAAAAGCAGCTTCTCAGCAAGGTGAGTAAACAAAAATAGTGTATAGGGGGGACTGGAATTTAATACTGGATGTTCAAAGCAGATATGGGTCTCAGGAGTTTGGATATAATAAAATAAGGAAGAAATCCGCAGTGCAACAGCCCTTGCTGCAGCCAGAGTCCAAAGTGGCGGGAAAATGTAATTAAAGGAACCCACATTTTTAGGAGGCCTGAGACATGTCTGGGTACAAGGAGTTTAGAGATCAAAGACACTTCTCAATTAAACTGAAAGGTGTGTTTGTGTTGGAAAGAAGCCGCCAATCCTCCAGGCTGCAAGCAGAGGACACAGGAAGGAACCATTTTGCAGTTGCAGCATGGGGTCTGGCAGCTGGGGGAGCCAATTCCTGGCAAACCCTAGTTTGGCCTGGAAAGCCCACATAGAGTGTGCTTAAGTGATCATGAGAAAATCAAACTTGGAGAAAGGTTTACACAGGGGACAACTGATTGTGAAAACCCACCCAGCTCTACCCCTTCCCCTTCTAATCTGGCTGCTTGCAGGACTGGCTGGGAGAGATGGCACCTGGCTAGGAATTCAAAGGGGCAGGGGTGAAAGAGATTGAGTTTGGAGACTGAACCAGAGACCATGAGTGGAATCCAGGGGAGATCCCTGGGGTACAGTCTTCCAGTGTGGACTGGTAATTGCTGGGCCCTGGAGGTGTGCTGATATAATGTCTCCAAACCCATTGGCATTCAGCAAAGAACCTGGAGCCCACCTAAGCCCATGCCCCTCTTCCAAGAGTCCTACCTACAGGATTGCCTCTCTCACCCCAGTGACCCCACCTAACACTGCTGACAAGGGAAGCTGAGAATCTTTTGAACTCCAGTGGACACAATTCTTTAACTTTTTAACTTTTCATTGAGATTTTTTTTCTCTGTTTAATTGTGAACTTAATGATTCATGGATATTTATACATATTCATATTGTTTTTCCCCCTCATTTCTAGCATTTTTGAAGCCAGTTATTTTTTATGGATCAGTATTTTGAGGACTAGGATATCTGATTAGCATATTTCAATTCTGTTTTATATTCTTTTATTTTCATTTTTATTTTTAATTAAAAAATTTTACTTTATTTTTATATATACATATATATGTGTATGTACATGTATTGTCTTACTTATCTGTTTCCCTTGATTCTTTCTCTATTTTATTCTGATTATAGCCAATCTATATTGTTCTCTCTCTTACTCTTCCCTTAATTTTTTACTTCTATATTCTCTACTCCTCCCTCAAAATCATCACATCCTATATCACTTCTGTTCTGTTCAAGCCCACCATTCAAAATTGTAAACCCTTTTGCAAACTTACCATTTTTACTATAGGTTAATACTGATCATATCTTTTCTGTTTATTGTGATAATTAACGTAGATGTCACAGCAGGAACTATTTGGTTTAATACTGTATATTATTTGCATTGGTTGTTGTTATTATTTGTCTCCCCCTAAACAGTGAGGTACTAGAAACCTTCAGGGACAATATAAGTCCACAGGGTAAAAAATCTACTGCTTCAGATCTATACTGTTAGATAGGTAGACACACAAACAACATGTAAAAGCAAGGGAACAAATCTCCCCCAAACAAACCAGGATACTTCAATAACAGAATCCATTGACATCACAGTGGAAGAAATATCAGAGAAGGACTTTAGAATGTACATAGTTAAACTGATCTGAAAGATAAAGGATGATATAAGGAGTGAAATCAGAGAGAAAATACAGGAAGTAAAAGATCACTTCAGTAAAGAGAGATTCTGAAAAAAAAAAATCAAGCAGAAATCCTTGAAATGAAGGAATCAAAAAACCAAATTAAAAATTCAATGGAAAGCAGCCAAAACAAACTAGACCACTTGGAAGATGGAGTTTCAGGCAATAAAGACAAAATATATAATCTTGAAAATAAAGTTAGCTGAGGAGAAAAGATGGTAAGAGACCATGAACAGAATTTCCAAGAAATATGGGATAACCTAAAAAGACCAAACTTAAGATTTATCAGGATTCACTTTGGGAGGCTGTGGCAGGAGGATCGCGAGTTCAAAGCCAGCTTCAGCAATGGCGAGGCACTTCGCAACTCAGTGAGACCCTGTCTCTAAATAAAATACAAAAAAGGGCTGGGGATGTGGCTCAGTGGTCAAGTGCCCCTGAGTTCAATCCCTGGTACCACACACACACACACACACACAAAGATTTATCAGGATAGATGAAGGCTCAGAGATACAAACCAAAGGAATGCACAATCTTTTCAATGAAATAATATCAGGACTTCCTTTATAATTGTGTGAATCAACTCCCCTAGGTTCTCCTCTATATCTCTATCTCTATTCTATATCTGTTTCTTTATCTATCTATTGATCCATCCATCCATCCACCCCTCCATCCATACTACTAGTTGTGTTTCTCTGGAGAACCCTAATATACCAGACATAACAAATAAAGTAAACCCTAGCAAGAAAAGTATTATTCAACATAAATTTTGTGATATTATGCAGGTGGAAGGGTAGGAAACCTGCCAAGATCTTTGCTCACTCAACGTACATGAATTAAAGTATAAAACTAATATATTTAAAATCTCTAGGTGGAGGAAAGTGAATATTTTTAAAATGTTGCATGGGACAAGTTTACCATGTGGAAAACAGTAACGGATTAACTAAACTTTTTGGGGTCAAATTAATTAAGAAGTAAATAACAAAACCAAAATGTACAAAAAATAAATGTAGCAATTTTTTTTTTCAGATAAAAAGTCAATGTCTTTAGTATGTACAATTTATACAATTAAAAAATCACTAAGGTCCTAACAGAAAAATAATGAGGATAGAACCTCACAATTCACACACTGAAGGATTCAGATCAGATTCTTCAAGACTACATTGGCAAGTGACTGAAATAAAAGTCAATTACTTCTTTTTTGCCTACAAAACTATTTTGTCCTGTATTTGAGTCTTTTTGGTATAGGGAATAAATCTTCAATTTTTCAATAAATAAAATCTAAAACAGCAATAGGAAGAAAGTAATTAACTTATATTTATGTATATGGCATGTGCTAGGAAATTCTTAATCCAAGAAGTACATAAAATAAACCATGAAGTTTAATCTAACAATGAGCATGAAGTTAACAAATAGCTTTTGTATTTCATAAATAAATATAGGCTCACTTACCCTGGGAGAATTAGAATAGAGGTAGCTATATGTTAGGATATCAATAGCACTAAAATTAACAATTGCTGCAATAAAGTCTTCTCATTATCTTTTAGTTAATACCAAGAAAGAACTCAAAAACTCATAAAAAGAGTCTATATATTTTAAAGGTAATTTTATGGAGTAGAAAGCAATAACCAGAGAATCAGGATTTAGGATTTTGTTAGTTTTATTTTAAAGAATAAAAATAAGTTTTATTATAACACTTGACTATCTTCAGGCAATGAGCTTGAGATAAGAATGGACTTTATTAATTTCTTTTCAAAAGGACAAATCTTAAGACAATGAATAGATAAATAAATAAAATTTTATTTCAAATTTAATGACAGTTAATGGATATTAGGTCCAACCAGGAGGGTGACAATGTAAAAGTCACTTGAAAGCTCTAGATATCAGTTGGACTTATAGGTTATTTGACAAAAATAATCCTTAGAACATCTTCAGAACCTAGAATTTTTGCATTGTTTATGCTTGTGATCCCTTCTTTTTCTGAAATCTCTTATGTGATCTTAGAGGTCATCTGTTCCCAACACAATGAATGGAAAGAAATGCTATGGTTTAAAGGCTTGTGTCCCCTAAATTTCATATGTTAAAACCCAAGTCCCTAAAGAGATAGTATTAGGAGCTCTTTTTTATCTTTGGGAGGTGAACGGGTCATGGGATGGAGCCCTCATGAATGCGTGTCCTTATGAAAGAGGCCTCGGAGAGACCCCTGGCCCCTTCCATAATGTGAGGACACAGCAAGATAATCACATCCATGCACCAGAAACGTGATGTTCACCAGAAGTGAAATCTGCTGGATCTTGGGTTTTCCTGCCTCCAAAATTTTGAGAAACAAATTTCTGTTGTTTATAAGCCACCCAGTTTATGGCGTTTTGTTATAGGAGCCCCAACAAACTAACACAGCTAGTTATAAAGATCTTTCACTATAATATTTCAGAAATGAAACTTCCAATGGAATATAGCTCCAAGAAGCTTGTCATTTTATTCCCTTCTATGTTATCAGTACTTAGGATAATACCTAGCCTGTCATAGAAACTCAAAAAATGTTTGTTGCAGGAGTGAGGAAGAAAGGATGGAAGGAAATAAATGGGTTTCTAGATTGAAAAAGTCATTCAGTGCCCAGAAGGAAAAAGGAAAATAGACCACCAAGGCATACTATCATAACATTTTGAAATACTGAAGATAAAGAAAAAAACCCACAAAAGACCCTATGGACCCTATGGACTTCCAGGGAATAAAAAATAATAGTACATAAGTCAGAAAGGTTTGTAATTTTCACAAGTAACATATACATAAGACACTAGACTAATGCCTTCTATATCTATCTATCTATCTATCTATCTATATATATATATACATATATATAATTTTTGGTCAGACTGGAGTTTGAACTTAGGACTTTGCACATGCTCGGCAAGCACTCTACCACTGAGCCCTTTTAATTTTATTTTGAGACAGGGTCTTGCAAAATTGCCCAAGTTGGCCTCACACCTGCGATTCCCCTAGCTCAGTTTCCCAAGTAGCTAGGATTACAGGTGTGCGCCTTCACACCCAGCTCAACTCAACATTCTGAAGGAAAATCATTTCCAACCCAGAACTTCACTTTCAAACTGTCAATCAAACATGAAGGTATAATGTAGATATTTTCAGATAGACGCTCTCAAATATTTACTTTTAAAAAATCTTTTCTTAGGAAGCCAATCCAAGAAATAGTAAGACATGAGGTACAAGAAGCCGAGGATTCAGCTCAGAGAAAGGAGATCCCTGCTTGTTAGCCATGGAGGAATAGAGGACAGCAACTCCACATAGAAGTTGGTCCAAAGACTCTTTTTTTTTTCCCTAAGAATGAGAAATTGATAAGTACCCAACACATTGAACTATCTTAAGAGGAAATCTAGATGATTAATGGAGTGAATGAAGTTTGAATTAGTGTTGTTTTGAATCAATTGACACATCAAATAAGACTGTTATTAATCAAACAATCGACACATCAAATAAGACTGTTATTAATCATAGCAAAGTAAAAAAACTATACAGGAAAAAGGGAAGTTAGCAGAGGATACTCCATGACTCAGCTGTGAAAGAATTTTACAGCTCCATGAGCACTGACGGACATCACCAACAGTCTAAGGAGATGAGAAGACCTCATGAGCAGGTAGGGGTCGAAGGTCGGCTAAATCCTTTCCTTCTGCAGGGAAAGCTAAAAGAGAAGGCTTAAAACTGAAATGTCAAGATGCAGCAATACAAGCATATGGTTTTGAAAAAGGGACTTAAAGGTCAAATAGAAACAAACTCTTCTCAGTCTAGTCAAACTCTTTTCCCCACTTGGCAACAACCCTGTACATAGTCTCAGAGCGGAGGGGCCACCATGCTCTTCCTGGAAATGGCAATAAGTAGCATGGTGTTCAAATTGTTGGTAAGACAATTGCCACTGGGAGATTGCCTGCTGTGATGGTGCGTGCTAACATGAGAAAGAGGGAAAGACATCACTGACAGCTGGCCATGTACCTGGCTCTGGGCTAGCTTCCCACATTTGCATTTCTCATTTAATCTTGTTTGTCAGAAAGAACAAGTAGCAGTTGTCTCTGAATGCCTTAGCCTGAAGAATAGAATGTTTGTTTTTAAGGTGACATGTGTTCAAGATGTATTCCACCAAAACCAATGCATAAATCTCATGTTATAAGCGTCTTAACAGCATGAGCAATTTCACTGGAATACTGTAGATTCCAGGTGAAGTGTTAGAGCTCAAGAAATATACATGAAGAGAAATCCCAAAAAACCAAAGGCCGAATATTTCCTCTGATATGTGGATGCTGATCCATAAGGGGGGTGGGTGGGGGAGCATTGGAGGAATGGAGGAACTTTGAATTGGGCAAAGGGGAGGGAGAGGAAAGGAGGGGACGGGGGATAGGAAAGATGGTGGAATGAGATGGACATCATTACATGTATGAAGAGACAAATGATATGACTCTACTTTGTGTACAACCAGAGACATGAAAAATTGTGCTCTATATGTGTACTATGAATTGAAATACATTCTTCTGTCATGTATAACAAATTAGAATATATGTGTGTGTACAGGGATAAAGGCCAAGGAACATTTGGCTAGTTCATAATGTTCCAGATTTTGGATCCTAGTTAAGTATACATTTTATAGAGGCCTGGACTTAAAGGGAATAGAATCTTTAATTATATTTTATCAATCTATCAAACATTAGCATGACTTTTGATCATTGGGTCTTACATACACATCTAGTTTTCATTTTCTTTAAAGCAACACCTTTAAGCTGAGTTCATTATAAGAAACAGAGTACCAGTCAAACTGAAAATCATAAAACACTTTAAGGGGCATGGGTTTTTCCAACAACTTTAATGGGGGCTGTTGAAAAAAATCTAGTTTTCATCATTTCACTGCATTTTAGTTTGGCTTTGAAGCCCACATTACTCCAACCAGTTCCTGTCACCACTTGAGAATCATAAAATATAGATGGCAAAGATTACAAAGTTGGGCATCTGTCTTCTCCATATCCAGTGACAGGAAACAAAAGACGCTTCAACACTACAAAGACACAGACTGATGGATAAACACACCTTTATTAACTGTTTCAAGACAAATCTCAAAATAAAGAAAGAGAAGATCTATCTGTGCAGATCCTCATGCACCAGGACTTTTAAAAGTATCATTCATGATATCAGGTACACACAAATCCAGAAAATTGAGTGTTTATTTTATTTTTAGTTTTTAAAATCAATACTTTTATAAGTACATAACTTTGCTATTAATTACTGAAGGGAAAGACTTTATGATGTGAATTTCCAAAGACAGAATCAGTCTCATTATTTTTGAGGAATGAGGAGGTTGAAAAACTTCAACCTCCTGATCCTGATGGAAGAAACAGACTTTTAAGTCAACAAATGTGTAATTGAGTGCTTTGTTTGTCTGTTCATTCATTCAAAAATATTTTGGGCACCTGCCATAGGCTTGGCACAAGAATACAGAAATGGGAAAGAAAAAAAAAAAAAAAAGTCCTCGTATTCAGGAAGCTAGTATTCTGGTAGCAAAGACAAAAAAATCAACCCAAGACCTTGAAATCTTGTTGAAAATGAAGAAAAAGTGTCAGAGACTAGGAAGTGAAGGAAAGTTGGTTAAGGGAATCATGGGAGGAAATGGAGTTGGAGATGGAGCCAGAGGCCAGACACTATAAGACTTCAGAGGCCATAGTAGGATTTTCTGTTTTAAGTATATTGGAAAGTTCACAGGGGGATCCAAGCATGAGCGATATGGTGAGTTTCACTACAACATGTTGTCTCTGAATCCAGTTATTTGTAGCACTGAATGTTTGGTTTATCTGGCTGTGTTTTCCTTTATCTCATTTCCAAAGCTTATTTTTAAAGACATGAAAGACTGTGCCTTCAGCAGAGAATCTTTAATTTGAAACACAAAGTTGATGCTTTGCAAGCAAATCAGAAAAATCTGCTAGATTTAAAATTCAGATATTTCATTTCTTTGTTTGCAGATCTGTTTCTTCTTCTGGATTTCTGCTGTCTCCTGCTAATACAAGTTCTGTTTCTTTTCACTCACTATTTCTAGTGATATTTAAACAGCAATGGTGACTTTTTCCAGAATAGTTGGAAACCCATTGTATTTCAAAGATGCAATAACAATTCTATGAAACACAACTTTCCCAGTGGCTCTGGAAGCTAAGTCAGGAGGATCTCAGGTTTAAGGCCAGCCTCAGCAACTTTGGGAAGCTCTAATGTGGCTCAGTGGTTAAGCATAGTTGAGTTCAATCCCTGATACCAAAAAAAATTATATATAAAAATTTAAAAAACAACAGTAAAAACTGTAGCTTATCTACAGTAAAAACTGTAGCCCATATCTTAGGCTTTGTGGAATGGTCCTGATCTCAAGTATTTTGTGTCTATGTCCCTAAAGGATACTTGTATTCATTGTCTCATTATCTCCAGTTCAGAGCAGATGATCACTGTGCTTGTCTCACATTGCATAACCTATTGAACTGAGATTTGTTCTAAAGAGCTTTCAATTGATCTTGGAAATATGCATCAATATGCTTTCATCTCTTCACATCTGGAATAAAAAGAACTGTCATGAAAAAATGCACTTATCAAGGAATGGATCATGATTTTTTTCTTTTAAGTTTGCAGATTTTATCGGTCTTAGAAATAGACATTCAACTTCAGTCTTTGAGCAATTAATGAATTATCTCAGCTAAAGAACATTTTTCATTAATATTATACTAATAGAAATCTCCAAAGAGAAAGAGCAACTAAGTCTCCAAAGACAGAATCAGAAAACAACTTTCTTGCAAAGAAAGGAGTGTTGGGGGGGGGGGGGGGGAAAAGAAAGGGGAAGAAGGGATGAAGGGAGTGAGGAAAAGAAAAAAAAATACGTCCCTTCTCAAATCTTCTGGAAAATATTTTGATTTATTTCAAGGCTCAATGCATCATAATTAACATACTTCTAGATGATACGCACCCCCAACTGTAACTTTGTTCTGCTTTTCATTTATGCCCAGCCAGAACTCTTGCCTTTAAACACACTTTGCTCTGATTTGCTTATCTTTTATGATTCCAACCTGTACCAATAAAATTGTGCTCCATACATATTCACTTAGCAAAATATGCAGCAATTTAAACATATTTTTAAAAGTCAGAACAACAAAAAAAATGTATTGAGAATAGTCTTGACAGAGGACAATGTCTGTCCAGCTATAATTTCAGAGTCAATCACAATGGCAAGATCAAATGTTGGGTTTTTGTTGTTGTTGTTGTTGTTGTTTGTTTGTTTGTTTGGTACCAGGGATTGAACTCAGGGGCACTCAACCACTGGGCCACATCCCCAGCCCTTTTTGCATTTTATTAGAGACAGGGTCTCACTGAGTTGCTAAGGGCCTTGTCATTGCTGAGGCTGACTTTGAACTTGCGATCCTCCTGCCTCAGCCTCTCAAGTGCTGGGATTCCAGGCGTGTGCCACCACGCCTGGCTCAAAGGTTGGTTTTTAAAAGGAAAAAATTTCTTCACATATAACTTTATCTAATAAAGAGCAGGAACATGAGGGGACCAAGTTAGGAGTCCTACACCAGAGCCTCCACTAGACCTGTGAGCTTGACTAAATTAACCATTGTAAGCCTATTTTTCCATCTGTAAGTGGAAGGGAGATTTCATACACAAAATATTTAGCACCTAATGATTAGCAAGGTGCCTGACCCGTAGCAAGGTCTCCACTGATGGGAGCTGTTTGTTATGATTCAGTTGGCCTCGGAGTCCTCCCTCAGCCCTACTGTCCAAAGGCAGCTGTCTTTGATGGACATCAACTGCCAGGAGGCCACAGCCTCTGTGGGGTGGAAAGTACCTCAGAGGTCTTTGAGTTCAACCTCCCACATTTCACAGAGGAGGAAACAGCCCCCAGTGGTAGAAATATGGCCCAGGGACAGACACATCCTTAGTTATGAGATTTCCTAACTACACAGTTATGGGTTTCCTGACAGCAGGGCCCATTTATTCCCTGTAGGTAAGCGGTATCATCCAGTCCCCTCAGATGTCTCCTTTCACTGCTGTCCCCCTTCTCATTCGGCGTCAGCCCCCCCTGACCAGGCAGTCTTGGGGACATACTGGGCACCTTCCAGTCACAGGGCCTCGATCCTTCTGCCTGGGTGGATCACTGCCTCCCAGAATTCCCCAAGGCTCTGCCTTCCCAGCATTCAAGTCTCAGCTCACATATCCTCTCCCCTGAGAGGGTCTCCATGACCTTCCCTGCATGATGCCCCTGCCCCTGCTACTCTCTCTTCTCTTCTGCCTGCTTTGTGTTCTTGACACTATCGTTAGCTGACATTTCGCTGAATACTAGTTTCTTTGCTTATGTGTGTCTCCTCGCTGAACCGTGAGCTCCATAAGATCAGAGAGGCAGGGTCACGCTTGCTGTGTGTCTCCAGTCTAGAGGAGCATTCGGCTTACAGGAGGTTCACTAAGTGTATATTAAGCAAATTGAAAATCCTCATGTAATAAAATGAAATTAAATCTCTTTCTCTCATCACAAAATTTAACTCAAAGTGGATCAAGGACCTAGGAATTAAACCAGAGACCTTGCACCTAATAGAAGAAAAAGTAGGCCCAAATTTCCACCATGTTGGTTTAGGCCCCAACTTCCTCAATAAGACCCCTGTAGCGCAAGAACTAAAACCAAGAATCAATAAATGGGATGGATTCAAACTAAAAAGCTTCTTCTCAGCAAAAGAGGAAGGGAGCCCAGCCGGAAGGGGTGGAGGAGGGCTCTGTAAGTATAACAGGCTCAATGGAAGATTCCTGGGTTGCGGTAGAATCATCAATACAAACTACTTTAGAGAGAGAGCAGACATCTTTTTAAAAATAAGTGCTTTGGTCCCCCCACTGGTTTAAATGCATGAATTTATTGTCTGCCTCCCTCATTC
This sequence comes from Tamias sibiricus, assembly GCA_025594165.1. Lineage (NCBI taxonomy): Eukaryota > Metazoa > Chordata > Mammalia > Rodentia > Sciuridae > Tamias > Tamias sibiricus. The sequence goes on along the minus strand of CM046673.1, from coordinate 36,426,793 downwards.
TTTTGCAAACATATTCAAAGTAAGAACTTGTTCAGTTCTCTGCTAAATCCCCAGCACTAGACTAGTAACTGGTACATAATTAAAGTTCAATAAATTCAATGATTCACTAAAGTTTTTTTTTTAAAGAAAATAACTGGAAAATAATTTGGATTTAACATATCTAGAATAGGCTTTGAAAACGAACCAGACTTTAATAAGCACTTTACACACTTTGGCTCTGATAAAGTTTTAAAAAATGCTTTAAAAAACTGAATTCATACATTATTTTCTTTTCTTCATCCCTCCCTCTCTCCTTTCCTCCCTTCCTTCATTCTTTCCACTTTACTTCCTTCCTTCCTTCCTTCCTTCCTTCCTTCCTTCCTTCCTTCCCATGTACATGCCCTGTTTACCATCAATAAACCCTATTTGGATGGAAATTCTCTTATATTCCTTTATCTACTCAAAAAATACTTTCGCAGGAACAGCTATGAACACTGTTAGAGGCTACAAAAATGATTACAGAAAGGGACATGATCCTTACTCTTATTACATTCACACTCTCATAGAGGAAAGAGATTAAACAAGGTCACTTGGAGCTAATTGTCTAAGTGTTCTAAGGAAAAACAAAGGTGCAATAAAAGAGAAGAAAAAGTAGGTTCAAATCTTCATCATGGTCCCAACTTCCTTAATAAGACTCCTAAAGCGCAAGAAATAAAATCAAGAATCAATAATGGGATGGATTCAAACTAAAAAGTTTCTTCTCAGCAAAGGAAACAATCAAAGAGGTGAGGAGAGAGCCTACTGAATGGGAGCAAATTTTTACCGCAAGCACTAATATCCAGAATATATAAAGAACTCAAAACACTCAACACTAATAATACCAATCAATAAACGGGCAAACAAATATATGAATATATGAAAAAATATTCAACAAATATATGAAAAATGTTCAACATCTCTAGTAATTAGAGAAATGCACATCAAAACAACTCTAAGATTTCATCTCACTTCAGTTAGAATGGCAGTTATTGAGAATACAAGCAATAATAAGTGTTGGCGAGGATGTGGGGGGAAAGGCACACTTATACATTGCTGGTGGGACTCCAAATTAGTGCAACCGATCTGGAAATTAGTATGGAGTTCCTTGGAAAACTTGGAATGGAACCATCATTTGACCCTGCTATCCCACTCCTCAGTGTATACCCAAAGGACTTAAAAACAGCATATTACAGTGATGCAGCCACATCAATGTTTATAGCAGCACAATTCACAATTGCCAAACTGTGGAACCAACCTAGATGCCCTTCAGTAGATGAATGGATAAAGAATCTGTGGAACATGAAGACACAATGGAGTATTACTCAGCCTTAAAGAAGAATGAAATTATGGCATTTGCTGATAAATGAATGGAACTAGAGAATATTATGCTAAGCAAAATAAGCCAATCCCAAAGGACTAAAGGCCAAATGTTTTCTCTGATATGTGGATTCTAATTCACAATAAGGGGTGGGGAAAGAATAGAGACATTTTGGACTAGACAGAGGGGAGTGAAGAGAGGGGAGAGGACATAGGGGGTAGGAATGATAGTAGAATTAATTGGACATTATTACCCTATGTGCATATATGATTGCATGACCTGTGTAACTCCACATCATGTACAACCAGACAAATGAGAAGTTATACTCCATATATGTATAATGTGTCCAAATGAGTTCTACTGTCATGTATAACTAATTAGAACAAATAAAAATTTTTAAAAAATATACCAGTTAACAAACAGATATTTTCAGAATGGACTTTAAAACATTATCTGATATGAAACTCACTTCAACTACAATGTTATAGACAGATTAAAAGTGAAAGAGTAAAAAAAATATTTCCTGTAAATACAAATAAAAAGGATTTGCTATATTAACATTAAAAAGGTTAACTTCAGGGCAAAGAAAATTACCAGAGGTAGAGAGGGACATTATAGAATGATAAAAAGGTCAATTCACCAAGGAGGCATTTTAGTCCTAAATGTGTATGCACCTAACAACAGGCCTATAACACAGGTGGGCCAAGAACTAAGAGAACCAAAAAGAAAAAAGCCAAATCCATGATCATAATAGGAAACTTCAATACTCCTCTCTCAACAATTAATAGAACAACTAGATAGAAAATCAGCAAGAATATAGAACTCAACAACACCATCAACCTACATGACCTAATTGACATTTATAGACTACATCCAACCAACCAAATACACATTATATTCAAGGATCCACAAAAAATATACCAAGATAGATTTTATTCTGTGCAATAAAACTCCAAAAATATTAACAGAATATAGATTCAGAAATTACAAAGATTCTTCAGAAAACAAAAGGAACACTTCTACCTAGAAGAAATCAAACCAGAAACCAATAACAGAAAGATAACAAGACACTCTCCAATAGTTAGAAGCTATAAAACATACTTCTAAATAACCCATGATTTAAATTCTCAAAGGAAATGAAAAATACATTGAACTGAATAAAAATTAAAATACAATATATCCAAATCCATTAAACAGCTAAAACAGTGCTGAGAGGCAATTTTATGATATTAAATATATACATTATAAAGAGTTAAGAATCTAAAAAAAAATCTAAAATTCCACCTCAAGAAACTATAAGAAGTTTACATCCAAACAAGCAAAAGGAAGAAAACTTTAAAATTAGAAATCAATGAAATAAAAAACTGAAATGGCAGAGAAAAATCAATGAAACAAAAAGTTGTTTTTCTTTTGAATTATCATGTAAACCTCTAGCAACATTTTAAAAAAGAGACAATGGACACAAGTCACTAATTTCAATAATGAAAGAGAGCATATCACCTTTTGATTCATCAGATATCATAAGGGAATGCTACAAGCTACCCTACATAGGTATATTTGACAATTTCAATAAAATGGGCCAGTTCCTAAAAAAATGCAAATTATCATAACCCCCCAATATGGAAAGATAATTTGAATAGCCATATAACTGTTAAGGAACTTGAGTTTGTCATTTAAAATTAAAAAAATATCTTCAGGTCTGCAAGTTTTCACTGAAAATTCTACCATTTAAAGAATTACTACCAATCTATCTAAGGGGATAGACCTCATCCCAAATAATTTTGTAAGAGTAGTATAAGACATATACTAAAAGCAGAAAAAGACAGTACTAAGAAGTAAAGAGCTATATCCCTCTTGAATATAGGTGCAAAATTATTTTAAAAATGTTGATAAATAGAATTTATCAGCATATAAAAAGAATTACACATCATAGACAAGTGGGATTTATTCCAGGGAAGCAAATTTGTTTTACTATTTGAAACTCAATCAGTGTAAGCCACCATATTACCAAGCCAAGGAAGAAAAATCACATGCCTATGTCAATCAATGCAAAAAAAAAATTAACAACCATTTTATGATTTGAAAAAATAATGAGGCAGCTCTCAAACAATGGGAATAGGGAGGAATTTTCTCAGCAAAGGACATCTACAAAAATCTTGCAGCTAAGATCAAATTAGTGATAAAATGTCTTCCTCCTAAGATCAGGAACAAGGCAAGAATTCCCAATCTCACAACTCATACCAAATAGATTGCTAACCAGTGCAATAAGGCCATAAAATAAAATAAAAGGCATATATGTCAAAAAAGGAAGACAGAAAACTGTCTATATTTGTGAGTAACATGGTAGTGTATGTAGAAAATGTAAAAGAATCTAAAAAGAAAAAATCCTTATAGAAGCAACACATGATTTCATTAGGGTCACAGGACATAACATTAACATAAAAAAGAAAATAAGCACGTGAATGTTGAAATTAAAAATACAATACCATTTACAAATGTGCAAAAAACAAAGTATTTGGATGTCAATCTAGTTAAACATGCACAGGACTTGTGTGTTGAAAACTATACCACACTAACGAGGAAAAAAAGTTCTAAATGAATGGCGAGACATACTGTGTTCATGGATTGGGGGCTCATCTAGGTAAAGATGTCAGTTCTCCCCAAAGCAAAATACAGGTTTAACACAATTCCTACCAATACCACAGAAAGGTTTTTTTTTCAATATAGAAAAGATTATTCTAAAATTTATACAGACAAGCAAATGACATAATAGTTAAAAAACAATTTTGAAAAGGAAGAATAAATTAAGAGGAACAGACTTCAATACTTAATTACATCCAAGCCAGCAGTAGTGCAGAAGGAGTCAACACATAGATGAATAGAATAAAATAAATAACATCACTAAACCCACACAAATATGTCCAACTGATCTTTTATCAAGGTGCATTAATGCAACATAATGGAGAAAAAAAATGGTCTTTCAACAAATGATTCCAGAACACTTGGACCTCTCTGAACAAGAAAGGAAGGGACTTTGACCTAAGCCTCACCCTGATACAAGATTTAGCTCAAAGTAAATAACTGACTCAAATGTAAAATGTGAAACTTTGAATGTTTTAGAATAAGAAATAGAAGAAAATCTTCAAGATTTAGAGGTAAGCAAAGAGTTTTTAGACTTAATGCCAAAAGCATGAGCCATAAATGAAAAAAAAAATAATATATTGTAACCCATCAAAACTTAAAGCTTTTTTGGAAGGCTGAGGCAGGAGGATCACGAATTCAAAGCCAGCCTCAGCAATGATGAGGCACTTAGCAAATCAATGAGACCTTGTCTCTAATAAAATACAAAAAGGGACCAGGGATGTGGCCCAGTGGTCAAGTGCCCCTGAATTCAATCCCCGGTACCAAAAAAACAAACAAAAAAAAACAAAAAAAAAAAAAAACCACCTTAAAGCTTTTAACACATGCACTTGGAAAAAATCTATACCTTACTATACCATAGCTATGCCCTAATATATACCATCGCTCATCATTCAATCACAGAAACCCAGCATCAGGCCCAGCACTAGGCATATAAGTCAATGTTAAATAAATACTTGTCAAACAATTCTACAAATATTTGCAAAGTACCTTTAAAATCTTAATCTGCTATTTATGGTATAATTCATTTGTGTCCATTGAACGCCTATTATTGCAAAGCACTATATTAGATTCAGAAACACTGGATTTTAGAGAAGGGAATTGGAGGAGTGAAAAGATTGCAGGGTAAGGAAATGTTAACCCAATGTCTGCCTTCTAGATAATAAATATCACCCTCTGGGTAACAAACCACAGCATCTTTTCTAGACCATGCATCTTAAAACTTTGACATTTGGGGTGAGCACATGTATCCCAACTCACTCCATCAGGCCTTGGTCCTATAAATGAATTATAATTCCTTCCATTGTGATTGACAGATGCTTGACACGATTGTGATTTGTTTCCTATCCTCTGTCATGGCAGACTTTGCTATACAACGCTATACAGCACTGTCCCTAGAATGGCATCAGAGTCCATCTCAATCCAGGGCTCAAGGCAGTGCTCACCACATGATTGAATCTTGAGAAACAGCTGTAATGACCTCTAGATCTGAATGGTGACCCTGCATAAATCATTTCACCTGCCTCTTGTGCATTGTGAATCTCTCACTGACCTGCTTGTGTGGAACGTGGCCTCCCAGGGTTCTGCAGTTTAGTAGGAAGAGGAGACTGCAGGTGTATGGCTTCAACTGGGTCATCCTCCTTCAGAGGACTGGCTCGCAAACGGAGTATTTTTCCTCATCCTCAATAGACACGTCAGCACTGTCCCTCCCTGCTGGCCCTGGCAGAGAGAAAGGGAGAGACAGGGACGGAGGGCTGCCATAAATTCCAGGTGTCCCTTAATGCAGTCCAGCGTGGCCACCACGGGGCCTCTCTGCTCACCTGCAGATATCCTTTTGAGCGTTCAATTAAAAGGGACATTTGCTGACGTCCGTAGGTGGTGTGCCTGGTCCTGGCAGTTTCAACATGTTGGCTTCCAGCATGGATGTTTATAAGATTTGGGAGACTTTTTTGCATTTGTTGAAATGCAAACATTAATGTTCGCAAAGCCTTGGCAATCTTGTGTTTGTTATAAGCCTCATAAAATAACAGGACTACATGCTTTAGTAAACTAGATCATATTTTGCAAAAGTTTTCCTGCAGTGACCACAGATGATTTAACATTAAAAAATTGAGATTCAGAACGAAGATTGAACAATAATTTTCACAACCCTCCCAGCCCAAAGTTTGCAAAGTGACACCAAAAAGAATTGCTTCTTTTACTCCTTGAATCATGTTCAGAGAAAGCTTAGGAGTAAGAGAGATCTAACATGAGTATTGGATCTCAGTATTCTCATTGATAAAAACAAGGCTACTTACAGGATTGCTGAAACAATACAGGGAATGACTGAATTCTTCTATCACTTTGGAGAGGGAGAAGTCTGATTAACAATTACACAAAATCCAGGATGCATAAGAGAAAAAGCTGATAAATTAAAATGCACTCTTAAAATCAGCAAATTAAATGCAAAAGAAAAAATGGAAATAGCTGTGTCATATCACAAAGAACTCAGCACTTTCATATATAAAGAGCGTCTAGAAATTGAAAAGAAAAAAGGCTGAAACGTTGATGAATAAACTGCTTACAGGAATAAAAGAAATGCAGTTGGCCCATGTATTTTTAAAAAGGATGTATTTCACTCACAATAAGAAACAAAGCATTGTGAAATTACACTGAAATAGCACTTCTCACCTATCAGGTTGGCAAAAATCCAGAAGTTTAACAACACTCTCTGTTGCCAAGGTAGCAGAGAAACCAGCATTCTCATACGTTCCTGGTAGGGTTACAAATAGTATAACCCCTGCAGCGGGCAATTTGGAAATCTCTATCAAAAAATTACAAACGCATTTACCCTTTGACCCAGTAATCCCACTTCTGGGAAATTTTCCTATGTGTAGACCATACATACATGAAATAATGAACACATTAATAGAAGCCTTAATAGCAAACTACAAGAAAAATTCAAATGCCCAACATCTCTGTATACCTGTATGTATTTCTGGTGTATTTCTTCATTCACCTTGTGTGTGTGTGTGTGTGTGTGTGTGTGTGTGTGTGTGTGTTTGTGGTGCTGGGGTTTGAACTTGGGGCTTCACACATATTTGGCAGCACTCAAACACTGAATTATATCCCCAACTCTTTATTTTGACTTTGAATTGTGTGATCTTTTTTACCTTTTTAAAAATAAAAATTTAGGAAAAAGAATCAAATGAGTTAAAAGAACATAAAATACTTAGCTAGGGTTCCAGGCCCATTCAGGTATAAATGTCAGGGGCTTATATAATTTGAAAAGGTATCCTCAGGGTTATTTAATTGGGCTCAGCAGAGATCAAGGGCTGTTTCTCAGACAGTAGGACCTCAGACCACTAGCCTCAGAATTATCTGGGGTATGTTTTAAAAAATGAAGATTGTTGGGTCTGACCCAATACTTTCATGCATAATCAGAATCTCTGGAGCTGAGACCTAGGAACACAGCCTTTAAAAAGTCTACCATGAGTGTTTGGAACCTCACAGTTTGAGAGCACCATGGCCTTCTCAGATACACTGTAAAGGGTGCTGAAGGTAGCAAGCATCAGGAGCCTATTCAAGTCACGACTGTCACTACGACAGCAAGGCTGCTAAGTTCAAAATATACCACTCACGCCTTGTGTTCCATCCCTGTGTACCCAGTTTCCTGTTGGCATCTTCACTTGACTGTTTAATAGGAATTGGGAATATCATGCATCCGAAATTACACCTGGACTGCTGGCTTAGAATCGATTCCCTATTTACACATTCATTCTCTTACAAGTTGTTCGTGTAGTCTTCCCCATCTTAGCAAATGACATCATAATCCACCTTGTTCCTTAGCTAAAAATTTAGACATCACCTTTGAGTCTAACATTTGTCCTCTTCTTACATCTTATCTATCATCAAGCCCTACCCTTTGCAGGGGTTATACCATTTTGAAAAATATGACAGTGCCCACTTCTTCACTAGCTTGCCAACAGAAATTGAAATTGAGCCCCTTTTCATATGTATGAGATACTTGTATTTCCTTTTTTTATTCTGTAAACAGTCTACTTAGGAAACTTGGCACTATTATTTACTTTCTTCTTAATTTCTAGATACTGTTGATAATATGTCATCCCTATATTATCAACAGTATATTATCTCTATATTATCAACAGTATAGAGATAAGTTGTTCAAAATATAAATGCAGATATTTCCATTTTTCTTTTATAATTCAATTTGCTTATTTTTGTGATTAATAAATATAAATCACATTATAAAATAATTTTGAGTATAATTATTTTAAATCAAAATAAACCCTATATAAAATGATTATTATTGTTATTATACTAAATATTTTCAGGTATCAGTTTTACTTGTATGGCCCGGCGTCTTGAGTCATTATTAAAAGGTTCACCTGACCAAAATCTTTAAACCACGTCTCATATCTCTGACTTCTCACTATCCTCATTGCCCCCCCAGAACCCGCTCCTTAACACTTTGCTCTTCATAAATGATCTGCTTTGAGCAAATCTAACCAGGGCTTCTCCCTTCCCTGCCCTCAATGGCTTCCCACTTCACCCAGGAGAGAACGCTGAGTTTTCCTCCCTGTGACCTATCAAGACCTGGATGATGAGCCCCTTCCGTTCTTTCTTATTTCCTCCTGTGCTGTCTTTCCTGTTCTCTGTTTCAGCCTCAGAGCCTTTTGTCCTTTCCTGCATGTGCATGCTCACCCCTGCTTCAGGACCTTTGTGTTTGCTGGGCTTCTGTATAGGATTTTTTTTTTTTTCTCTCTCTCTCTCTTTTTAAAAATTTCTTATTTGCGGGGGGGGGGGGTGTACCAGGGATTGAACTCAGGGGCACTCGACCACTGAGTCCACATCCCCAGCCCTATTTTGTATTTTTATGTAGACACAGGGTCTCACTGAATTGCTTAGCGCCTCGCTTTTTGCTGAGGCTGGCTTTAAATTCTCAGTCCTCCTGCCTCAGCCTCCAGATCCACCGGGATTACAAGCATGCACCACCGTGCCTCGCAGGATGTGTGTTCTCTTGAGGCTCCCAAGGCTTTTATCTCTTTGGGCCATTCAGGCCTCAGCTCAAATCTCATTTGCTTTCGAGAGATCTTTCCTGAGCACACCAAGCATGCCAACTCATACAAGATGCTTCATCACTGCCCCACCCCAGAGGTCACTGTGTCATGGCTCCCTCTTATTTTCCTTGCAGCACTCATCATTATCTGATATTGTTTCTGTATTTGTTTACCTCTTTATTACCTCAATTCTTCCCCCAGAATGTAAGTGCCATGAGGGCTGGGACTCTGCCCATTCTGCTCATTGCTATGTTCCCAGGACCTGGTCTGTGGGCGGCAACTCAGTAAGTTCCCAATGCATAGTTGTCAAGGAGTTAGTACCTCCTCTTGGCGTCTCTCCACTTAGCCTCATAGCCTTGGCTTCAGCTGTCACTGTTAATACCTGTTTCTTTCCATCACTGTTCCCAAACCTTAATGAGATATTATTGCCAGCTTAAAAAATGAATATTTTTAAGTCACACAACTTTATGATATAACATATGCATCTCATGTTGTGAAATATTCACTACAATCAAGCCATACATAATCACCATCTATCCTCTTAGCTAATTTCAAGTATATAATACAATATGGTTAACTATAGTCATTTTTTTTTTTTTTACATTAGATCCTCAGAATTTATTCATGTTGCCTCACTGAAGTTCTGTACCCCTTGACTAACATCTTCCTATATCCCCTTCCCATCAACTTCTGGTAATCATTCTGTTCTGGTCTGAGGTTGACATTTTTAGATTCCCCATATGTGAGATCATGCAGTATGTGTCTTCCTGTGTCTAGCTGAATTCACTTAGCATAATGTCTTCCAGGTTCATTTATGTGGTTCCAAATGGCAGAATTTAATTTTTTCAAAGCTGAGTAATATTTCATTTTATATATACTATAAAATTTCTTCTTCCATTTGTCTGTTGACCAACACATTGATTCTATATCTTGGCTATTGTGAATACTGCTTAAATGAACATGGGGTGCACATAGCTCTTTGAAATACTGATTTGACTTCCTTTGCATGCATACCCACAGGTAAGACTACTCTACTTTTAATTTTTTGAGGAATTTTCATACTATTTTCCATAATAAGCAATTTATATTCCCAATAATACTATACAAGGGTTCCCTTTTCTCCACATCCTTACCAATACTTATTATCTTTTATCTTTCTGATGATAGCCATTGTAACATGTGTGAAATATTTCATTATGGTTTTGATTTGCATTCCCTGATGATTAGTGAATTTGAACACCTTTTTATACAGCTGTTGACCAATCATATGTCCTCTAAGAAATGTCTATTCAGGTTCTTTGCCTTTTTTCCCCCCTATTGAGTTACATGAGTTCTTACACATTTTGGATATCAACCTCTTATCAGATATATGGTTTGCAAACATTTTCTTCCATTCTGTAGGTTGCCTTTTTACTCTGTTGGTTTTTGCCTTTGCTGCACAGAAGATTTTTAGTTAAGTGACATTCTTTTTGTTGTTGTTGTTTTTGTCGATTGTGCTTTGGTTGTGATTTCCAAAAGTCTATCGCCTAGGCTAATGCAAAAGGCATCTTCCCTACATTTTCTTCCAATAGTTTTATAGTTTCAGGTCTTGGGTTTAATTTTGTAGTACATTTTGAGTTGATTTTTGCCTATGGTGTGAGATAAGGGACTAATTTTATTCTCTTGCATGTAGGTATCCAGTTTCCCCAATACCATTTATCAAAGAAAGTATTCTACCTCCATTATGTGTTCTGGGTACTGGGAACCCTTGTCAAAGATTACCTACCTATAGATGTGTGGGTTCATTTCTGAGCTCTCTATTGTGTTCTATTGGTCTATATGAATTACTATCTGAAAAAGAAGTGGAGGAAACTATCCCATTCATAGTAGTTTCAAAAAGAACAAAGCGCTCAGCTATTTTTTTAAGGTAACATCTGATGGATCCAGCTCATCTTTTTCCTTTTTTCATGAGTTTGCTGACTTGATTCAAGTTCCCACACAGGATCCAAAGGTAGAGATCATATTTGAGTAGGTGACTGTAGAACAAGAGTCATGTGGTTTGCATCAGAGTTGTGAAAAGGCGGGTTTCCTTTAAATAAGTCTAGGATAGCATTAGAATATATAGGCCTGGAACAAGTATGTGAGGAAAAGAACCTACTGAAACAGAAAAGGGAACAGGAAAAAGAAGACTGAGGACAAATCTTCAACAGCGTCTGCCTTGTCTGGGATCCTTGTGTCTACTCTGTCCTATTGAGGCACCAGTTACTAGAAAACCAAACCAAGGACAAATAACCCTGGGAGGGGACTGGAATTCACATATTTTGTGAGCATGATTCAGACTCGAGTGTATCAATCCTAGCAAGAGCAAACAGTATCACAGTGTCATTGTGATCTGTTGCTCTGTGCCATCCACATCTTGTCACTAATTAGCAAAGGAATCTAGAGTCTCACGGAAGAAGCAATTCTCACTTTAGTACATCATAGAAACAATTTAAACTCTGCTTTATCTTTGGCATCTCTGGCTTCAAGCAGAGAAAACTCTGCAGTTCATTTTAAATGAGAACAGCATCTTCTTTCCCCTTGTTCCTTTATTTATTTTTTTTTTGTAAGTCCCAATAAAATAAAGGCACCAGGTTCCCCATAGATAAAAATCCATTCTCTCCCCTCGTTCACATAAGTGCATCCCCACGTACTCACGGGCTTCTGCAGATTTTAATAAGGTCCCCTGTGTGGATCTCTTCAAATACGGGCAAAATACTTAGAGTGAGAAAATGTCACATCTAATCAAGGGTGCTATAAATGCAGCGCCCGTGGCAGGCAGACAGTTCACAAGTGGCTTGAACCAAATCACAGTCCTTGTCTGTTGGTGACCAAAATTGAAGGACCTCATTTTGGATTTTCATTTTAGCCATTTTGATGGCCAAATATGTAAGATTTTTTTTAAGGACATTACATTTGAACTGGACAAACAACATAACCTGCTATTTATAATAAAACCCCAGCACTTTATTCCCTGGGGATAAAGTGCTTATGAGATCAGCAAGTATTCTTTTAAATATAAATACCTAGAAGTACAGACATAAGCACCTCAAGTCTCATTACCTCTCAAGTTCTGTCTAACTCTATACTTAATCCTTTTATTACAAGAATCTAGACGTCTCCAACCTGGAGCTCTTTGGGCCTATGCCTTTACATCAACATTCTATGCTCTATCATGTACAGAAAATTTCCTGGGTCTCTGGAGGATTTAGTAGGTGGGCACTGTCCATAAGAGATATTTGGCAATGTCCAGGATATTTGTGGTTGTCACACCTTAGCAGAAGAAGCAGGCTAGTGGGTAAAGGTCAGGGTGCTGCTGAACTTTCTTCAATGTTCACAACAGTCCTGAAAACCAGCATCATCAGGCCCCAGATGTGCACAGTACTGAAGCTAAGAAGCCCTGGGGTAAGGACTTGTGTTTCTGTGGAGGCTCTTAATATTGTAGCCATTGCAGGCTGCTTCTCCATCATCACAAGGTCCTGTCTGCAGTCCTCAGGTTGCACCCTGGGTCTCTGCTGGTTTGATAGACAGCTTCTCCCGATTTCATCCTTTCTCTGTGAGAAGCAGCTGCTGCCATGCTGGGATCAGTAGTCAGAGTGTTGAGTTAGGGAAACATTATACTGCTCTTTATTGAAATGTCCCCTCGTCTTCCCCTCACACAGGGGCCTTTGACTGGAAGTTTTTGTGTCAAGGAGAGAGAGGGAAAACAGAGGGCTACAGAAGGAACAGGTAAAAATATTGGCATTCTATTGTTCTTTAATTGAATTGTTTTTCAAAGGCAAGTTCCTACCAGGACTTCCCTGTGGTCTGCCTTTTCTGCTGAGGCCCTGACACCTGAGTGTTGGTACTCATCCTCTCCTGTTCTCAAGCTGCAGCTGTCAGTCTGCACTCTCTACTTCTGAATTGTCCTCGTCATCAATTATGCTTTCCTCTCTGTTTCCAATTCCCACCCAAATGAAGCTTTTGGTTCATTTCTACATCCGAGTAACCTAAGAAAGGCCTCCGATCCCAGGACTATAAGAAGTCTCAGAGAAACTTACAAATTGCATTATTTTCATGAACATACTCTGGATCAACATTTCAGGCAGGGGATCCTTCTCAAATAAGTCTGTGGAGTCAGAGAGAAGAACAAAAGAAAACTGTGTTTTTTCTCTCTAAATCAAGCAAGGAAGGACTGTGGGTTTTCTTTTGCTTTATATTTTCAATCATGTGAGGAAGGAAGGGCTATATAGAGTCATGATTAAGAGTACAAGAAAGTTCTGGATTTGAACTGTAACTCTGACATACAAGCGATATGATATTGGGGGATGTTACAGTTTGGATCTTAATTGTCCCCCAAAGGCTTATGAATTGAAGACTTGGTCCCCAGCTGGTGGCACTATTGGGAGGTAGCAGAAATTTTAGGAGGAGGGTGTAGTTGGAAGAAGTAGGTGTCACGGGAGCTGTGTCCTTAAAGGGTGTGTCTTGTCCCTAGTCCCTCCCTGCCCACAACCCCCTACTTTCTGCCTGGCCACCACGAAGTGAGTAGCTTTGCTTCACCACCCTCCTCCCCACCATGATGTTCTACCTCAGTGGTTCAGAAACAATGGAGCCAAATAACAATGGACTGGAACCTCTGAATCCATGAACCAAAAGTCTTTTCTCCTCTAAGTAGATTTTTTTCACATATTTCGTCACAGCAATGACAACTGGTTAGCACAGGAAAGCTATTTACTGTCCTTTTGGTTTGGTTTCCAAATATGGAAATGACAGCAGTATCCACTGATTAGAGGTTGAAGGATTTAAACAAGGCAATTCATGTAAACACTTAACATTGAGCATGACATGTAACCAACTGCTCTGAGAACGCAGAGAAAGATTACCTGCAAAGGGGACATAGATACTTCCATAATGCGGGGTGCATTCCATCTGGCAAGCTAGAAGGATGGAATTGTAGGTTTAGAGGGATGAGCTGCGCTTTGTATTTCTATGGTTCTTAATGAGTATTTGTCATGTTTATTAATTATCTAATTGGAAAAAAAACACCAATCCCAAAGGAATCTTCAGTGTGAAAGAGGAAAAAAAATATTCAAAGGGACACTACTAAGAGGCAGAGATAAAGGGAAAGGGAAAAAAAAATCTGCATTTTCTTCACTTTACATTCTGGCCCGTGTGAATTTTTATAATAATTATGAATAGTTTAACAGTTATAGTTTTATAAAAGATAGACGTGTGTTTTAATCAACCCAGTCATTATTGTTAATTTATTTACCACAGTGCTGGAGATCAAACCTAGGCATGCCCTGTACCACTGTACCACCAGTCCCCAAAACGTGCAATTTAAAAGACATACATATTAGTTTTTAATTTGTTTCTGCTCCCTCATATTGAACAAGTGATATCTGGATTGTGATGATGATATGGCTGACAATTGTCATAGTTTTTACGTAAGTACAGCTAGACACATAATCCAGCTGGTAGAACAATTTTTTTATTTGTTCTTTTTAGATATACATGACAGTAGAGTGTATTTTGACACATTATATATATACATGTGGTATTACTTATCCTAATTATAATCCTGTACTCGTGGTTATACATGATGTGGATTTTCACTGTGGTGTATTCATATACAAACACATGAAAGTTATGTCCAATTCATCCCACTTTCTTATTCCCATCTGTCCTCCCTTCCCTTCATTGCTTCTTGTCTAACCCACTGAACTTCTATTAAGTAGACCAATTTTTGTATTTGTCATTAGTTATCCTGTTAAAACTCTACTGAATGTGCTCACACATTTTTGAAAAAATAGAATAAACAGTTTCAGGCTTATTATTTCTCCAGTTTGAATATTAACACCCTTAGAGGAAATATGTAAATCTCATATTTGCATCATCTCATTGCCAGGATCTAAAACATAACATGGATCAGTTCCACACTGAAGGTCTCATATTCTCATCTTTGCATTTACAGATGTCATCAGGAGAAGTAAGGAACACAAGGTATGCCAGTAGATCACTTCATAAAATAAGTTTTCAGTCTCAGACATGTTTCAGAGCTCTTGTGAGGTTGGTGAGAGGTTCCCCCACCAAAAATAAACAAAAAAAGACTCTGAAAAAGAAAGGATTTGTTTTGAAATTAGCTGTAAGTCAGGTGGGCAAGGAATGGCAAAGGTTATCGTAAATGAGGTGTGACTAATCTCCAAACTGACTTCTATTACAAGATAGTGACCTTACCTCACCCATGGGGGTTGCCACTTCTTTTATGTGTCTCTGAGTCACTTGTTGTGGGTGAACCTATACTTCAAAGATGAAGATCAATGACAGTGTGTTTCTGGGTGTATGTTTTCCTGCATATGCACTTACACAGTTCAGGGCTCATGAAAGAAAGGCTAGCCCTTCAGGGGGTTCCTGGAATAGGCCTTTTGAGAAGGACACTTGGATTTTCCAGTAGGTTCAGGAGACAAGCAGTTGATTTCCCAGTCTGTTTCCAGAGACTCATTACTTTTCTCTTTTTCCAACATCCATGGTTTGCAGGAACCCATAAGTTTCATAAACCAAGCTTCCTGCTTGCACATTGATGACTTTAGAAACATAGCATTTTACCTAAATTCTATTTTCTTCCTAGAACAACATTTGGAGACCTCTAGAGAAGTTCCTCCAAGGGAGAAATTGTTGTTCTCTTATCTCATATCACACCTCCCAATTTTTCTCCTGAGCCAATAACTATGGCTATAACTTCCAGCTGATATTATTAGCCAGAAGAATGAAGGCATGAATCAGGGCATGAATGAATGATTGAATGGATGTTGACTGGCAAAAATTCATAACATAAACCCTGAACACCATCCACACACCTCCATGCAAACACTTCACTAGCCACCATCTTGGTCATTTGTGGTCATTTCAGTCCTCCTCCTCCCATTTCAGTCATCAGGCCTTGCAAAAAAAAAAAAAAAAAAAAAAAAAAAAAAAAAAAAAAAAACAAAAGTTTTGCTTCATGAAAAGTTGGGAACCTCCTACCTGAGATATGCAAAAAGCACTGATAAATCTGTTCTTGTCTCCAACTACTAGTTTTTGGCAGTAGTTTTTGACTTTGTGCTATATGTATGACAGAGTGTTTATTCCTGCCTTCTGTCTTTTGTTTCTGTTAAAATTTGTCCATTTGGGAAACTATGTTTGTACTGGAGGGAGTTTGTATGTTAAGTTCTATGCATGCTAGCTAGAGCCATTTTTTTTTGCAAAGGGAGCGAAGATGTTTTTGTTCCTGCTTTTCCTAAAACAGTACAGGACACATGGGTTTTCTCAGTCACATGAATATTTCTTTTCTCAACAGAATGGAAAACCTGTGACACACCACCCACAAAAGCAAGATGTAGGGTATCTAAGACTCATTGGCTTGCTTGTGGATAAATTTTAAATAGGAAGAGAGTTTTAAAGATCTAGGAATGAGTTTCATCCAACAAAAATCCAGTTTAGGAAATAGAGTTCAGATCCCTCCCATCCAGGCTGGTACCCTCTCAACCAACCCTGTGCGTGTGATCACAGCTCTTATACAAGGCAATCATGTTGACTTTGCAACTTGAGTTTACTTTAGGTTGAAACTCAAAACTAAACTTGAGGGAAACCAGAGCCCATCGCAACTGAGAAAAAGAAAAAGAGAAACAGAGGGAGATTGTGTGGACAGAAACTGTGAAATTTCCCACTGCTTGTATTCGTCGGCATCACATCAGAAGTCACATCAGAAGTCCCCACCTACCTACCCTCCCTCCCTCCTTCCCAGTGATGCTGAGGGAAGCAGATTCAGAAGCAATGGGAACATGTGCATAAGAAAGCACTGCAGGGCATGGTCTCAGTGATGTGGATCTCCGCAGATCATTTACCCATCTCTGCCTGGCACAAATGGCTTCCTTAACTTGCTTTGTTTAAAGTATTAGTTTCAGCACCTGGCAAGTGACATTTAACTTTATCTCCTTCAAAAGGGCACCCAGAGGCCATCGCCACCCAGTTCCCAAGTTGCTTTTGGGACTTCAACTCATGTGAGAATAAATGACAAGCCACATGGTACTTTACCCACCCTCCACCCACACATGGAAACCCAGCTCACCCTGGGCTGTCATTGAGAGCACCTTACTCAAACATCTGTGTCAAAGTGAAAGCATGAGGAGGGCTCACCATTGGCATCATACCCAGCACTAATTGAGCACTTACTGTGTGCCAGGCCCTGTACTAAATATTGTACATGAACAAACCCATCCAATTCTCAGGAAAAACTGTATGATGAAGAGGAAAGTAAGACAAAAGAGAGACTAAGTCACATACTTAAGATCACTCAGCTGCTACATGGAGAAAACAGGCACTATAATTCCCGAGCTTACTATTTTAACAAGCATATTCCTTAAGTTCCACTTATATATTTGTGTGAATGTGTGTGTGTGTGTGTGTGTTGTGTGTATGCATTTGCTTGTGTGTCCAATATGTATATAAGTGGGTTTGTGGAAGGGAGGTACTGGAGGCAACATAAGGACAAAAAAGAACTAGAAGGAGAAAAAAAAAGACATATTTGGAGTCTTGGATAGCTATCAATGGACACACCTTTCATGCATTGTCTGGAGAGGCCCTTATAGGCATCAACAGCATGGCTGTTGGCAGGATGTATAGCAGTTTCTCACTCTGCCCCAGTGACAGTTTGAGGGGACCAATTCAATAAAACATCATTTGTCAATTACTGGGGTTTCCAAGGAATTTCTTTGGGAAAGGTGTGAATTGTAGTAAAAAGTCCTAACCTTTTCAGGTCCCAAAGCTTGCTCTCTCCAGCTTTGTTCTAAGTGGAGGTAAAAGTAGCAGGTGGGGATGATGAGAAAAGGGAGAAAATAGAAGCCAAAAAAAAAAAAAAAAAAATCCAAACCCAGAAAAAGTATCTCCATCTTACACCATCTTATAAAAGAAACTTAACCATTTTACTTTGATTTTTCTTCCCCAAAGGGTTTCTATTGTTATTGAAAGTTGCAAGCAACCAGAAAAGCCATCTATCTGGTTATGAAAAGATGAGCTTTTTTTCAGAAAGTAGATCATTCTGACACCTTTTGGGGGGAATTTAAGATATTTTACCAAATAGTCATCCTGAAGGGTTAGAAAATGATTGCTTTACAGATTCATTTGCCATGTCTCTCCTTTGTTCTTTCTCCATAGAACTTCTCCCTAGAACTTCTACAAACCCCAAGGAAAGTCCTATATGGGTAGAAATGTAAATAATGAAAAAAGTTTGTTTTCTTCTATTTCTATTAACACAGCCCACTAGGTATTACTTCCCAAAGAACTTAGATGTCATTCAGTGCCCTCTTCTTATTTTTGGGATAAGGAAAACAAGGCCCAGATAGCCTCTAAGCCACATGCTATCTCCAGGTTTGGTCTCACTCTGAATCTCACTTCATTTCTCACCTTTACTGGATCTTTTATATGCTCTATTTGATTAAGAGGCCAATAGACTGCTCAACATGAAAAGGGTTGTTCAGAAACTTTCACTGAATCAATACACTAATTTTGGACTAGCAATCTTCATTTCAATGTCTTTTTAAAAAAATATTTTTTAGTTGTAGATTAACACAATACCTTTATTTAATTTATATATTTTTATGTGGTGCTGAGGATCAAACCCAGTGCCTCATGTATGTAGGCAAGTGCTCCACCACTGAGCCACAACCCTAGCCCCCATTCCAATGTCTTTCTAAAGAGATTTAAAAAAAAAAAAATGTGTGGCCCTCTTGGCCAAATTTAAATGTTGACAAAATCTAAATCTAATTTTGCTTTCAGTTTTTAGGGTAGTTTCCTAGCTCTATTTAATCTTTTAAAAAAATTTAGTTGCATTAATCAGTAGGGTTTCTTACTGAGTAGAACTGAGGCAGAGAAGCAAAAGTAGAAACCAAGTGCTCATGATCAAGGTGAAGTCACTATGGTGGCTACGAGCTCCATGAGGACAGAGAGCTAGTTTATTTTATTCATCACAGTGAGCTCAGGATTAGCAGAGTATGTGATAAATGGTAAGCACTCAACACATTTTGGGTAAATGAATTAATGAAGAGTAATAGGAGAAGGAGTTCCACATACTCTGCTCTATCATGTTTGCCCAGTTGCCCAAAGTGTTCAGGACAATGTATGTTTTGTTTTGTTTTTCCTGGGGATGGGTACCAGGGATTGAACTCAGGAGCACTTGACTACTGAGCCACATTCCCAAACCTATTTTGTATTTTTATTGAGAGACAGGGTCTCACTTAGTTGCTTACCACCTCGCTGTTGCTGAGGCTGGCTTTGAACTCGAGATCTTCCTGCCTCAGCCTCCCGAGCTGCTGGGATTACAGACCTGCGCCACAGCGCCCAGCAAGACAATGTGTTTTTAATGGCTCCACATTAATCTCCTACAGCTGGATCAGGCCAACTAAATAGCATCTTCCTAAAAAATGAGGCTAAGAAGAGAGTACTGTTTGGTGCTCAAAAGTGTGAAGGTGCTTATGTGCACAGTGACTGGAGAGGTAGAGCCATGAATGTTCTCTTCCTTTCCACATTATCAATACTGTCAGCCACATGTTATCTCTGGATATCTCCTACTTCTCAGGGTTGCCTTCTCTAAGCCTCAGATTTCTTGTCTGTAAAACATCAGTAGTTTTGGTTAAAGGTGGTAATCAAAAACGTACCATTTCTGCATGTTGGAGAAAGACATAAGGAGAAATGATTGACTAATAGAAAAATCAAAGCACGGGCCCGCACCATCAAAGTACACCATGAGTGAGGGGCTATTGTCCAGGGTAGTGCAGTCCTTCTTAGTGAAAATCCAGCAAGGGTGAATCAAGAGGTGCTCTCTGAGATAATTAATGACAGAACAGATGAGTAGCTATGCCAGATGACTTCTACTCTGTTCATCTCTCTCCTCATATTTAGCAGTTGGCCATGATTTTGTGTGTAGGTTAAAATTCTAAAAATGACCTCTAAATACTTCAAGACCTCTGTTTTGAGGATGAAAAATGAGTATGGAGACTGGAGAGAAAAATATACTACAACTATAAATTCATATATAAAATAAAAAGGCAGCTCCTTCTTGCAGTGCAAAATGTCAAAACACATTGCATCTTAAGTTTTGCAACCATGAATTGAGGAATCATGTTCTTGGTCTCCACACCTCAAGAAGGCTAGAATCTGTCATTCTCTCTCCACCAAAAAGAAGTTTACAATAAGTGCAGAGCCCAATACAAAAATAACATTTCACATCTGCTGAGGAAAACTCACATTAGATGCCTATATAACCCTCCCAGCCAGTAAGAAACACTCAGCATTTAAAGAAACACAAATCATAAATTTAAAAAATTAAAATGAACTAAATTCTAGGGAAAGGGGAAGAAATAAACACCCATTTTGAGAGCATAGGCTATAAATATTAATTTGGTCTCAACAATAGGAAAATATATTTCAATATGTTAAAAAAATGGCTAAACATGAGTTAGCTAAAAGTGAAAACCAGAGTTTTCAAAATACTGATAGAAAACAAAACAAAACAAAACACAAAAACCAGAGAAGGCACAACAAAAATAATAATTTACTGGTCAATCCAGTGACGGGAATGAGAGGAAAATTACAGCAAATAGAAAAGAAATTAGATAACAGGTATAAGATCAGACACACATGTAATCAAAATAAAAGACAATGGCTTGAACTTCATCATGAAAAGACAGGCTTTCAGATTCAATTTCAAAATTTAAAAGTGCATAAATGGGGTTTATAAGAGAAGATCTTTTTTAAAATATTTTCTTAGTTGTCAATGAACTTTATTTATTTATATGTGATGCTGAGAATTGAACCTAGTGCCTCACACATGCTAGGCAAGTGTTCTATCACTGAGCCACAACCCCAGCCCAATCAGAGAAGATCTTTAAAACTGATTTTAAAAAGATTGAAAATATGAAGATTTACAAATATCTGACAGAAAATAAAGAGACCATTCACAGAGGGAGAAATCTAAGTTGTCTATAAATCTATGAAAATGTATTCAACCACTAACCTGGATAAGAATAAGAACTGAAATGGCAATAAATAAATAAATAAATAAATAAATAAATAAATAAATAAAGCATTTTCCACTTGTAATAAGTTAGGCAAACATTTGAACAATTAGTGGTAGCCAGGGTTGACGAGGATGAGAGAAACAGCCACTAAGAATGGAAAGATAAATTGTCTGGGATTCTCTAAGTTATAGAAGGTTTCCAGGAGAGGGAGCAAAAATGGAATGGTTCTACCAACATAACTCCAGGGTAAAGACTTGGAGACAGGACAAAGGTGTTCAGAAGTGTTGCGTCAACAAATCGTGTCACTGTAAAAGGTAGAGACCCAGACCTAGTTCTGACCCTTCCTTTTTATTCTCTATACAAGTCTTTTTGTCAAACAGAGCTTCAATTTCTCCTTCTGCCTACTGTTGTCTTTAGATGAAATTAAATAGCCTTTGCAAAATACTTTATGAAATAACAAAAAAACTACATG
Organism: Tamias sibiricus; assembly: GCA_025594165.1. NCBI lineage: Eukaryota > Metazoa > Chordata > Mammalia > Rodentia > Sciuridae > Tamias > Tamias sibiricus. The sequence goes on along the minus strand of CM046673.1, from coordinate 36,405,235 downwards.
GTATAAAACATCATTTTAATAATAATGATAAAATGTATTGATATACTCCTACAGAAAACACAGAAAAAAAATTAAATGTGTATAAAATTGGAAAAAAAATCTAGCTACCACCACCTGAATGCTTTTCTTGTGTCTCAAAAAATTTTAAACATTTTAAAAGAAATACTTTCTCACATCTGATGTTAGAGCTCAGTGGCACTTGCCTAGCAATGGGCAATTACCAGCACTGTAAAAGAAAAAGAAAAAAGTACATTCTGCATCTTTGGATAGGTCCAAATATATGGTCAGCTTGTTTTCTTTATAAAAATGCAACGAGATGTCCCCCTGCTCCCCACAGCTGTGCCTGTCTAAAGCATTCACAATCACTGAGCTTCTTAGAGATTCCACTTAAGAGAAACCAAAGAAAGTGCTTTTAGCAGCTGTGTCCCAAACCCAGGCCACAGGTCTCTGTGTAGCTTGTCAACCCTGAAGTGGGAGGCAGGGACTCGGGATTTGGGCTATACCTTCCATTGTCTGCCTTTTACTGTCACAGCTACTATTATTTCCAAGGATGACATCTGAGCAGGCTTTCATCACTGGGCAAAGAGAGAAGACTTCCACAATCCAGGAATGACAGGGTTTCTCAGAGGGGATGAAATTGTTTCCTTTCTTAAACCCTTGGTATCATCTTCAAAAGTCAACTTTTCCATGGAAAGTTTCTATTGAACTACGACGTTCTATTTGAGTCATTACTCTATGTACCAAAATAGTTTTTTAAAAAAAATATATTGGGCAAGCTGGGCGCAGTGGCATACACCTGTAATCCAAGCGGCTTGGGAGGCTGAGGCAGGAGGATTGCAAGTTCAAAGTCAGCCTCAGCAAAAGCGAGGTGCTAAGCAACTCAGCGAGACCTTGTCTCTAAATAAAATACAAAATAGAGCTGGGTATGTGGCTCATTGGTCAAGTGCCCCTGAGATCAATCCCTGGTACTCAAAAAAAAAAAAAAAAAAAAAAAAAGCATTGAGCAGATACCAATATACTTTAGGAGGAGTTACAATACTGTGTTGGCATTCTGGATCTGCTTGGCTCTGCTTGTTATTACATCTGCAAGCTTGCATAAGGTATTACAATTCTTTTTTGTATTTAAATTGAGATAATAATAATACCTTCCTTATAGACTTGTTGTGAGAATTAAATGAGATAATGCATGAAGCTTTTCACGTAGTCTGGATATGCAACCGGTGCTTGGTAAATGGCAGCATTTTTTTTTTTTTTTACACTACTTAATTTCAAGACTTATCATAAAGCTACAATAATTTAGAAAGTGTGACCATGGAAACATCACTTGGTGAAAGGATGGAAACAGATCAATGGAACAGAATAGACAGAAATAGGAGTGGTCCCTACAGATGTGATTAACTGATTTTTTTTTGAGCAAGGTACAAAGTCAATTCAGTGAGTAAAGGTTAATTGTTTTGACAAATGGTACAGAACAATTCATATCCATATGCCAAAACATCTCAATCTATAACTTGTGTTATACACATATTTAACTTAACGTGGGCAGTAGATCTTAATGCAAAATCTAAAACAATAAGTTCAAGAAAGAAAATGAACATTTTGTGAGCTTGAGTTACATAAAAATTGCTTTATTAATGATATGAAAAGCAATTTGCATAAAAGGAAATTTAATAAATTGGCTTTCACTGAAGGTAATTTCTTTTTACTCTTTAAACTGCATTGTTAAGAATATGAAAACACAAGACTTGAACTATAAGAAAATTTCAGCAAAACTTATATCTGGCAAAGGAATTGTATCTAGGAAATATAAAACTTTCTCAAAACTAAATAGAAAACAACCCAATAAAAATGAGACAAAAGATTTGAACAGATACTTTATGTGTGTGTGTGTATATATACATTGTATTTCCCTAATAATTGTGTTCAGCATTTTTTCTTATGTTTCCTAAGGAAAAATGCCGAACACAATTATTAGGGAAATACAAATGAAAACCACCAGGAGATACTACTAAGTACCTATTAGAATGTTTAGCATTTACTGTTAAAACTTGGCATGGAATTTTCATAAGTTGTCGGGGGGAAAAGTGTGGCACTTCTTGTAAAGTTATATGTTTATCTTATCACTCAGTAGCCCCTACACAAAAGTCTGTACATGAAAATGTATAGGGTATTCATTTATTATTCTCAAAATAAAAAAAAATCCTGAACACAAGCCAAACATCCTTTAACTAGTGGATGAATAAACAAGTTATGGTTTATCCATGTAATGAATTGATACCCAGCAATAAAGAGTAATAAACTATTGACACGTACAGTAACATGGATAAATAGCAAAGACCTTATGCTAAGTAAAAGAATCAAAATTTAAAAACCTGCTTTCTGTATGATTTCATTTATATGACATCTCAAAAGGGCAAAGATATAGAGAAGGATAATAAATCAGTGGTTTCTAGGGGGCTGGAAGTGGGAGAAGTGATTGACAACATGTGGCATGAGGAACATTTCTGGAGTGATGGACATGTACTAACTATTGAGAGCAATTGTGGTTTTATGACTGTGTTTCTCAAAACTGATAGAAATATACATTTGACACACTGTTACTGTAAGTAAATAATACCTCAAAAAAACCCTCACTTTAAAAACAAATCATAATGAGATGACATGCGAGATCAATCCACCATCTCCAATCTTCAGCTTGAACTCCAAACTACTACGTTGACTAGTGTGGTATATATTAAAATTTGTCTAAGACAGCACCGGATTTAATTTCCTCATTTTTCTATGATGGAATAGTAACCATAAAGGAAATTTAATAAATTGGCTTTCATTGAAGGTAATTTTTTTCACTCTTTAAACCTCATTGTTAAGAATATGAAAACACAAGACTTGAACTATAAGAAAATTTTCAGCAAAACTTATTTCTGGCAATGGAATTGTATCCAGGAAATATGGATCACTCTTTATGATGGAATAAATAATATATTATCAGACCTTGTCTTTAAAGAAAACACAAAATAGAGCTGGGGATGTGGCTCAGTGATGGATTGCCCCTCAGTTCAATCCCTGGTACCCCCCTCCCCAAATAATAATAATATAAACAAGTTTGAGAAGTGGGGATAGGATAAGACTCTGGGTCTTTAAGTCTGGTTTGCATCATGGGTCTTCAGGAAAGAAACTGTTGGACAAAACCAACTACATTGTAAATTTGCCTGTTTGGCCTTTCTGAACATACTTTGTAACTTTCAGAATGGTACATCAATGGAAGCTGATTTCACAGGGTATTCCCCAGCAATCAAACTTCAATTTCTGTTGATGGAACATTTTTGTCATCGTTGGCTTCTTTACACCAATCTAGACAGGAAATCCCTTCTGGCAAGAGCTCTAAGTTCATATTAGGTCAGGTTGTTTGGTGACACATTCTCTGGAGAAATTCAGATCTGGAGCTTCTTGATTATGCAATAAACAGTTGTCCCTTGAATTGCTAGAGAAAGTTTCTTTCAAAGTTCTAAGTGTCATAAATTTATTTTTTCTTATTAGTTTCCAAAATGTCTGCTTTGAATTAGGAAAACAAGGGACACATTACCATTCACCACATGTAAAAGCTAAAACCGGGGTTGCTGGTAGGTTCTGAATTGTTTCTTAAACCCACTTCAAGAAAATGACCACATTTAGAAGAAAGAATGATGGAGTCTTGATTCTGTTGCAAAACCTCTGGGAAGGATCAGTCTCTTGTACGTGGGAGGGGTTAACATAAAACAGTTCCTTTTCACCTAAAGCCATTTGTTTTTAAACAGCCTCATTAATTTTATCTTCTGAAAAGAACTTGGCCATCAAATTTATATCAAATACCAGAAAGCTGTCTTTTGGTTTTGAAAGGTGTCTGAGTCACTTAGGAGTCACAGGGTTCTCTGCTTGAGGAAGAGCTTCTTTGGTGTTGAAAGATGTCTGAGTCATTTAGGATATGTAGAAAGATGGCTCCCTGCCAGCACGTGGGTTATCTAACATCTGAGCAGCCCAAAGTTCATGTTGGCTGTTTGCATTAATCACCATAATTTGACTAACAAGCCCGAAGTGACAGCTCAGCATCCGTGTGGCACTAGGGCCACAAACTGAACAAAGAGAAGAAGAAAAAGGGAGAGCAACGACACAGAAATCCCCCACTCCCTTCCATGATAGTTGAGAATTTCCAAAATGTCACTAAAAGCATTCACAACTCAAGGAAAAAAGACAGTGAGGGGGAAGCCTGAGTAAGGTGAGGACAATTCCAGCTCCATGTTCTGGCTGTGATTTTACTTCTTGCTACAAATACCAGCCAGTTTCTCTCTGACTTTTGGAACAACCACAGCTACTACACCCAAGACTATGTTGGGTTCCTTTAGCCACACTGTTCAAGAACCCAAGATGAGCACTGTAGATTTCAAACAATTTGATTTTTGTTTTCATTTTCTAATTGAAAATACAATACATATATCCCCAAGACCCGGGTAAGAATGGAATTGTTTAGAATTTCATTGAAATAAGAAAGAACATTTTATTTACAGGGGAACTATAAGTCCAGCTATCCCCCTCACCATCACCTTCTCCCCCACCCCACTTTCAAAGACATAGAAACAAATGACTTTATTAACACAGATTACATTTTATATTAAATAATCTAAGTCAAGCAACTGATTGGCGTAGTTCTTAAGCAAGACATGTATCCATAGTTTTTTCAACTTAAACTTCACTCTTTCAATTTGCCTGAAGTACATTACCTGGCCAAGTCTTAAGTCTTGGGTTTTGATGAAACATGGCTTCTTTGCTTCTTTCGGTGGGTGGCTGGACTTACTAGTCATGTGATGGCACTCTTCCTTGAAACCAAGCAACCTCTCCAAAGATTCTCTCCCATTTCCTGAATAGAGTTCCAAAGACTACTTGTTTCCTGAGATGTCAGTTAAAAAAAAAATTTTTTTTTTTGAAGGATGAGATGAGATGAACAAAATTGTCTGAGAATCTGTTTTAAACACAGATTTAAGCAAGGCTTTCAGAACCTTTTGTGTGTTTGTGTTTTATAGTGACTCTCTATAAGCAAACACGGCATACATGGTTTCCCAAGTCGATTTGACAAAGGAGCCCCTTTAAAATTGTCCACCACTGCACTAGTAATTCCATTTAACACAGTTTGAGAATTTCTGTCCAACTCAATTTTCTTTTTCAATGGCAAGTGACACTCCTTTTGTTTCTATATCTGTAGTACTGTATTTCATCCTCTGGTCCCACCTCCAGCTCCTATGCATTTGCTGAACAAGTATGATTGACACAGCCTGAGTCCAATCCCTCCTTCCTGAGTTTACAACCATTTGCATTTCTCCAGGTGTTGAAGATGGGCTTGATTGGTTTTGATATTTTGCCATGCTAAGAACTGAACCCAGGGCCTCACACATGTTAAGCAAGTACTGTACCACTGAGTTACATTCCAAGCCCTGGAGATATGTCTTTTATCAAAAAGTAGTCTTTCAGAATTGAATTCATTGCAGTTATGTTTTGTAATTACTTCACATATATGGTAACACACACACACACACACACACACACACACACATACACACAGTGTTCTCACATTGCCTTATCCCAAGTTAATTCATAGACACAGATGTATAATGTTATCGCCTCACCAAATGGTCCACTTGCTTCCTGTTCTATCCTAAAAATCGACAGTGTTCAAATCTGTGCCTCAGAAGGCGGCCATAACACAAAATGAAAGATTCTGGATATTTAATAAGATATTTAGTAAATATTGCCCATACGTTCAAGCCATAGCCAGTCTTCTTATTCACAAAATAAGGCCCGATTTAAAAGAACAACTATAAATCTGCCTGATAATATCCTAACTTTTGATTTCTGAAAACAAAGAAATAAAATGATACAATCCTCTTTTAATGACTGAAACTCATTTCAGTTTTCTTTGGAAGTAGGAATGAACTAAATTAAATTTGGAACAGTATTGATTTTGATCAATTTTGGACTTGTATAGCTTGACTCCAACATACTCTGAGGTTCTCAATATAGAACAGTGGTCACTTCAAAAAAACCCTTGGAATAAAGATCAACCATTCTTCGCTCTTACATTTCTTAGAGTATATATGTGTGTGAATATATGTATATACATGTACATACATATATATGTATATATATGTATCTCAGAATTTATATATATGTGTATATATATATGTATATATATATATGCACACATATATGTATATGGGTTCGTAGCATTTGGAAGAAAACAGAGATAGCTGAGGGAGCAGGAGGAGGTGTCTCCTGTTTTCACAGAGATTTCAAGGCTTGAGTCATCCTTGTCATTTTCAGATTTAACTGCTCAAAGCTGAGTCACAGGAGTGGGATGGAGTAGGGGTTAAACAGTGCTTTAAAATTTGTCCGTCAACTTTAGTAGCTGGTCACACACGATGGTAACCCATGGAAGTGTTCTCATACATTACCACCTCATGTACTTTTTCTGGTTCCTTTCCATTTTTCTCTGAGTAAGAATATGTTAGGTGCAATTTTCTTTCCCCAGATGCCTTCTCCTACACAGGGGATGATATAGTTACTAGTAAAAAAAAAAAAAAAAAATCCAAATATTTGGACTTGGAAAGCTTAACACTCAACATGACCTGAGGTTCTTGATATGAAACAGTAAGTCCTTATTAAAAACTATTGGAATAAAGATCAACTATTCTTCATTCTTTGAGTTATTGTGAGGAATAAATGAGTCAATACATGTAAAACAATTCAAATAGGGCCTAGAACAGAGTGTGTGTATTAGCTTGCCAAATGGAAAACAAAAATGTCTACTACTCTCTGCTACTATGTATTACTACATCTACTACAGCTATCAGTATCTCATTCAGGATCCCTGTATTTCCTTGAACATTAACCTTCAAAGTAAGTGAGGTGTTTTTTAGGTCCTCACTTCTCAGAGTGTGATCAGCAGCAGTACCACCAGGTACCTTATTAGAAATGCAGAATCGTTGGTTCCATCCAGGTTTCCAGAATCAAGACCACATTTGGACAAGACCCACAGGTGATTCATGTGCACATTAATGTTTGAGAAGTAATCACATAGCAGAATAGTCTGGTTAATGAAACTTAACCTCAACTACCACATACAGGTACACATACAGATGACTGACTTTTAAAGGTTTGAAACTAGAATATGACAAAAAGAATTTGCTTTTTTAATTCGCTAGGGACGAATGCAAGACACCAGAGGTCAGCTGCATGTTCTGTATTATCAGGACCCTGTTCTGAGTGACAAGGGGGACAAAACTTTGGTTCAATCCTTCAGGGGACTCCAGGACAATAGTGTATCCTTGCAACTCAGAGTGTGGTCCATGGGACCAGCAGAATGCCATTACTGGAAACAAGGAGGAAGTGTAGAATCTGAGACCCTATTCTACCCCTACTAAGTTGGAATCCACATCTTAACAAGATCCCCCAAGTGGCTCACAGGCATGTTAAAATTTGAGAAACACTGCTGTAATTCATATATCAAAGTTGTCCCAGTCAGGCTGTACCAATCTTGGGTTAAAGTCTGGTCCTAGGGTTCACAACTTCCTTGATAAATTTCTAGCCACTTCCTATTCTTGGCGCATGCAGACCAAGGAATTTCACCAATCTGAGGTCAGCCCCTAACCAAGAGACCCAGTTTTTATCTGCTCCCAAGTATTGGCGGAGAGTGAAAATACACCAAGAGCTGGTGAACATGGAACTGGTGAAGAAATCCCAGAGGACAATGGGATGAGAACTAGAAGAGCCTGCTGGTCTCCATTTACCTACTCTTCTTCATTCTGCTTTTCCTCTTGTCTTCCCTAGCACATAAATCATCCACAGAACTATGATATCACTTTCCCTCACTTGCCAAGATGACTAGGCAGCCAGTCCTCTCAGTCCTCTTCTGCAAGCGTTCTCAAATCTCATCTCTGTTATTCGTCACTTTGCCACTACCCCAAGTTCAACTCCCCTCCTGCTCTCAACCTATGCTCTTCTCATAGCATTTTTGTATACTTTCAAATTTGTCTAAAATGCTCTTGTTAGTCGCTTACAGAACTGCCATCCAGGTAGATCCCGAGCTACTGGAAGATGAAGAATGGGGTTGCAAGCCAGGCATGTGCATATAATCCCAGCTACTTAGTAGGCTGAGAGGTAAGAGGATTGCAAGTTCCAGTTCAGCCTTAGCAACTTAGCAAGACCTGGTCTGAAAATAAAAAATAAAAAGGACTGGGGTTGCATCACAAGGGTGAAGAACCTGGGTTCAATCCCCAGTACAGAAGAAGAAGAAGAAGAAGGAGGAGGAGGAGGAGGAGGAGGAGGAGGAGGAGATTGCACATCTTAAGCAGTATATATTAGGAGCACAGCAAATATTTATTAAATAATAAAATTATTGATTTTAACGTATTACCAAGTACTGTAATATATTTAAGATTAAGTGCTAAGTTTATATTCCTTCTCAAAAATATGAATGCTGTATAAAAGGGGGAGGATAAAGATGGGAGATGTTATACACAAGTTTTCATATTTTCCATAGAGGAAACCTCATTTATTTGTCACTTGGCAGATTCTTTCAGTTGCTTTTGGGGAAAAAAAAATTATGTGGAATTGTTAATGCAGAAATTGGTCACACACATTTGTACCTAATGGCTAAAGTCAATCACTGCTTATTATTCTAGCCATTCAATACCAATTTTCATATTCATTGCAGACTTCAAACTATGTTTCTCCAAAACAAGTCTTGGGAGTAAATGCTATTGGCTGTTACTAGTATCATCCCACAGCAAGTGCAACGTTTGTTACTTGAGTAATTAGCATCCAGTCTGTTCTTTCAAATTGTATCTCTCCCTCTCTCTCACTAGAGCCTGCCTGCCTCTCTCTCTCTCTCTCTCTCTCTCTCTCTCTCTCTCTGCTTTAATTAATGCTAATGCATACTGCCCTACAAGAATTTGCAAGCTGTACTGAGAAATAATGCAGTGTTAGTTTTGTAATTTAGTGCACAGAGCACATTTGTGCAAAAGCTTTGTAAACTGGGCCCGTGGTCAAAAGGAGCAATTAGCACTTTGTTAGTATGCAATGATGTACTAATCTGTGCAGTCCCCAAAAGCAATTGTCTGTTCCATTTTGCCCTCATGTGCAAATTTTTTTTCCAATGTGTACAGCACTCCTCTAAAAATAACATGTTGCCCGCTTGGTGCTATAAATTGGGTTCATGATGATGAAGACATATCAGTTTGAAGGTATTTGTTGGGGGGAAATGAACATAAATTTGGCCCTCCAATTTTCAATAAAACAAGGAAGTTCAGGCACATCCCAAAAGGGGAGCTATCGTTGTTTGTACATCCATCAAATTTCACAAGCAGAGTTGCCGTCATCTTTGGAGAAAGACTATGGGGATGGCATTTGGTGGCAAAATGAGACCTCAAACCAGAAAAGTTAAACCCAGCATCACACAGATTTCAACCTCACTAACATGGCAGGACTGATTTGCATTTAAATAGATGATACCGTTTCTTTATTTAAATAACACATAGGAACCATATATATCTATATTTTTAAGATACCAGGGATTGAACTGAGGCGTGCTTAACCACCATTTTTGTTTGTTTATTTATTTGTTTTAAGACAGGGTCTCACTAAGTTGCTTAGGGCCTCACTAAGTTGCTGAGGCTGGCTTTGGACTCACTGTCCTCCTGCCTCAGACTTCCAAGCCTCTGGGATTACAGGTATGCTACTGCACCCAGCAGGAACCATATAACACTTTGTGCTTTCTTTGGACTTTTCAAGTTTTTAGTAAAGCACATGATTATGTTGGGTTAATAATAAAAATAACGATAATGTCTTAGATTTTTAGAGTGATTGGCAGTTCTCCAAGGTACTTTAGACTCTTTTGAGTCCCTCACACATCTGTGGGTTCAGAGAGGTTGGATGACTTATACAAAATCACCCCAAAAGTAGTACTGTATAGTGGTTCAGAGCCTGCACTTTAAGTCCAGGCTGCCTGAAGACAAATTTCCACTATGCTTCTCTCTTGGCCATGTGAGCTTGGCTTCACCCTTCTGAGCTCCAGTTTCCTCAACTGTAAAATGGAAATGACAGTTATAGTAGGTACCCCAAGGGGTGGCTTTGAGGATTAGATATGAAGCACTTAGCATAGCGCCCCATACAGATTTGTGGCATACAGGCATCAACTGTTGCTATTGTTATTACTTAGCATATGGTAAGTGAAGAGCTGTGACATTCTCAGATGTGGGGGCTTTGAAAAGATTCAAAGGCATCTAGTATATAGAACAACTTTTTTTTCCCCAAGGACTTATTTTTTCAGACTACCCAAACTATCAAACATAGTTTTGAAGATAAAAGAGAGTCAAAGGGGAAAATAACATTATTCAGCTGAAGGAAAAGCTATTGAAAGGATAGAGATATTGTTCTTTATTACCACCAAAGACTGATATAATTAACGGTAAGAACATGTTTTTGATTTGACATAGAGATACTCCTAACAGTAGAGAAGAGGGTTCTTACAGTGCCATAGGTTGCAAAAATGACCACAATCTAGCACCTTTCCTTGTATCAATGACCTTTGGAAGTTACTTTGTAGCTTCTGCTATCAAACAATGAAGTCTTTGTTCCCACAAGTGAATCTGGGATGGCCTGTGACTCGTTTTGGCAACTAGGATTTAGAAGTGACACTGTGACAGTTCTGAGTCTCAGACTCCAGAGGCTTTCCAACTTCTACTCTTTGTAAGCTGCCTGTCGTGGCCAGCCACAAACGCCGCGGGAGGAAAACTCTCGGAGGCAGAGTAAAGCTATTACTACTTTTACTTCTACTTTCTTAGAGAGAGCTTAGAGAGAGAAAGAAAGATTTTTCTTCTTCTTAGAAAGAGCTTAGAGAGAAAGATTAGAGATAGCTTTTTCTTCTTCTTCTTAGAGCTTAGAGAGAAAGATAGAGCTTTTTCTTCTTCATCTTCTTAGAGCTTAGAGAGAAAGAGAGAGAGCTTGAAAGAGAGAGATTTCTTCTTTAGAGAGAGAGAGAGCTTAGCTTTTAGAGCTTCTTTCTTCTTTCTTCTTTCTTCCTCGGGAGCCTCAGCCTGACTCTGACCAGCAATTACTTCTTCTATCTGGTTTCTCTTCTGTAACCGCTCTGCCTACGTTCTGGCCGCTCTGATTCTTTTCTTCTTCTCCGACCCGAACTCTTCTTCCGACCGAGCGACTGCATGACTGACTGAATGCATTCATTCTTCTCCTGACTCCGACCGCTTTCACCCGGTTATATACCTTTTGCTTTGCGGGTGCCTCACGTGCATTTACAGGTGCGTCACATACATACTTATTATCAGGTGGAACTTATGGCTTCCAGCTGACCGCAATAGCCATCTCCCTAATTGGGGCTCCTTCATATTCCTCCCTTTTAGTTTAAAAGGTGCTTTTTAATTCTATTTTCTATATTTTATTTTCTCTATTTTCTTTTATTTTCTTGTCCCTACCTGGCTTTTCACCTTTTGTTTTTAAAAGGGTGGATATTTGAGCCCTTTTTGAGAAGGTGCTGCGGCTTTAAGGAAGCCTTCTGCTGAGGAGCAGCTAACGCACTTAGTTAAGCACAATTGCATAAGCGGCTTTGACTTTTTTTTTTTTTTTTTTTCTTGTCTCTTCTTTATTTTTATGGCTTTTTTGCCAAAGCTCAATGGCTTTTTTTCTCTGCATGGTTTTCACCGTGCTTTTTAATTCTCTATTTTAAGCTCATGGCTTTTTTCTTTATGGCTTTTTGCTAAAGCTCGAGGCTTTTTCTCTGCATGGCTTTTACCATGCTATTACTTTCTGGCTTCTTTATTTTTTATGGCTTTTGGCCGGCTACTCGCTTCATGGCTTCGGCTTCTCGCCGGCTCTCGCCGGCTACTCGCTTCGGCTTTTCGCTAATTCTTAACTGGCCTCAACTGAGTACTACTCTTTTTGCTGGTCTCAACTGAGTCAGAGGCTATGCTTTCTTCTCCTCTCTCCTCACTATCTTAGCTTCTTGTTCTTATATCTTATTTTTTCTTCTCTGCCTGCCGAGCCCCGTGCGGGCCACCACTTGTTGCTGCCTGAAGCGGAAACCGCCTTGGAGCAACGAACGCCGCAGGAAAATTCGGAGGCAGGATGAAAATGAAAAAAGGTCTTTTATTCTTCTTCTCTCTCTGGCTCCAGCAATCACTCCAAACGCTCTAACTCCAACCACCACCTTCTTCTTCTTCCCGCACACACTAACTAAACTCACCCAGTTATATACATATCGCTTTAACAAGGACACGTGCTTACAGCTCGAGCTTACAGGTGCGTCACGCAGTGTTCACGGGCATACAAAGATTCTTTGGATAATGTATTACTATCAGGTGGAAACTAGAACATCTTTTATGGCTCTCAGCTAACCGCAATCTTTAGCTATCTCCTTGATTATAGGCTCCTTCAACTCTTGCTCTTGGTTTGCTGCCCTGTTAGCCTGAGCTAGCCTGCTGGAGGTTTAGAGAGAGGGCCCAGTCACTCCCCTGCCCCAGGAAACAGCCAGCAAACACAGAGAGCAGCCATCTAGCTCACTGGCAATGACCTGCAGGTGTATGAGCAAGCTTGGCTGTGTCCAGAGGAACTGCCCCGCTGAGCACAGGCCAAACTGCCTACCCACAGAAATATAAGTAAAATAAATGTTGATGTTTCAAGTTGCCATTTTTAAAAAAAAGTTCTTAGGTCATTTATTTTAATATATGATACACAGAACTTGCGTATGTCTACTACTCTTATCTTTTTTAAAAATTTTAATTTGTTATATATGACAACAGAATGCATCACAATTACACATATAGAGCACAATTTTTCAAATCTCTGGTTGTATACAAAATAGAGTCACATCATTCATGTCTTCATACATGTACTTAGGGTAATGATGACAATTGCATTCCACCATCTTTCCTATCCCCATGCCCCCTCCCTTCTCCACCCTCCTCTTTTCCCCTCTGCCCTATCTAGAGTTCCTCTAATCCTCCCACCCCCCACCCCTGCAGGCTATTATGAATCAGCATCCTTAAATCAGAGAAATCATTCAGCATTTGGTTTTGGGGGATTGGCTAACTTCACTTAGCATTATGTTCTCCAACTCCATCCATTTACCTGTAAATCCCATGATTTTATTCTCTTTTAATGCTGAATAATATTATATTGTATATATATATATACACCACATTTTCTTTATCCATTCATCTACTGAAGGGCATCTAGGTTGGTTCCACAGTTTAGCTATTGTGAATTGTGCTGCAAGTTGCCATGTTTTGGGGGTAGTTTGTTACACAGTGAAAGCTAATTTAGCACTAGGAGGTTATGGCGTCTGTGACCTTCAAAATTCTTGAAGACAGCATAGGCTTCTCTCAGTGGGAACAATTTTGGGAAAAAAAAATATATATGTACGTACATATATAAAATAATGAAATAGGAGAATTTAGAGGATTTGTTCCAACACATGTACTTCTCTGAGTTGGTGAAATCAAGTTTTAAACTCCACCTAGAGGATTATTCTTCTGTTCAAAAGGCAAACAGCATAATCTTTCAATGATGCAATCAATAATCATTGTTGCATACCTACTCAAATAATGAAGTAGAGACCTCCTAGAAGAACAAGCAAATAAAATAGCTTTTACCCTATCTGGTTCACTAGGTAATACTCAAAATCAAGGTTTTTAAAATTGTTTTTTGGTTGTAGGTGGACAGAATACCTTTATTTATTTATTTATTTATTTATATATGGTGCTGAGGATTGAACCCAGTGCCTCACACCTGCTAGAAAAGTGCTCTACCACTGAGCCACAACTGCAGGCCCAAGTTATTATTTTTTTTTTAAAGCCAGATTGCATCCCCATAGAAATCATTTGTTTACTGACAATATTACATGAAAAACAAGTAAGTTACAAATGATTTTAGAGTATATTATAGTAGTGTATATATTATATTATAAATGTAATAAGACCTACTTACAAAAAGTTGATCTAGAATTGGACATTTGGTAGACAGCAGACCATGTTGTCATTTAACATTCCTCAATAAAAGTTTGCAGAGCAAGGCTGAATATTTGAATTTTGCCTCAAATGCATGCACTAATCAAAATTTCCTGTCTTCTAAGTCTGATACACCAAGTCTGGCTACCTCTTTCCCTATCTCTCTTTGCCATTTGGATGCCATACTTTTAATATAATCCTCATTCTCAGGACATTCTTCTCCTTACACTTGTTCTCTGTATTGTGAGCTGTGGTTAGTGCCCCTGCCCCTCTCTCCTCCAGTCTTGGCATTTATGCCCTTTCTAACTGCAGCACCATATTGGTTTGGGGATCAGTATTCTTCCAGGCAGGTTGTAACAGGATGGTATGAGGCCCTACCAGATTTATCCCAGTTAGTGTCTATTTTCATTGAAAAGACATGAGACAATTCAATTTTCTTCTCAGTGGCCTGAAGCATAGTACATAACCCATAATGGTTTCTCATTCATTCATTCATTCATTCATGTGTTGCTTCCCTCAACAAGTGACTAGTAAGCCAGGAAATGTGTTAGACTTGGAAGATGCAAATGTGAACCGAATGTTAACTTGAACTCTGCCTTTGTGGAGCTCGTAGTCTGGTAGAAGGGACAGAATTTTGTCAAATAATTACAAAAACAAAATTGCCCTCTGTACCACTGCCACATGGAATATGAGAACTTCATAGTAACTGAGGCCAGAAAGAGCCTCCCTGAAGAAATGGTTTTTGAAATGAAATATGAAGTTGGTGAAGACATCAACCAAGAGAAGGAGAATGCAAAGTGGAATGGCAAAAGGGAACTGCAAGTGCAAAGGCCCTGCAGCAGGCAGAGGCGTAAAGAGAATTTGGTACACACAGCATGGCAATATACACAGTCAAGTCAAAAACACAGGTGGGATGAGGATGCAGAGAAAGGTAGAGCAAGACTATTCAAGCTTTGGCCAAGAGTGTATCTGTATCCCCAAAATGCAGAGGAATCCAATGAAGGGTCTAGCCGCATATCAACATGGGCAGAGTAGCATTTTGAAAAGATGACTTTGGCTGACGTAGGGGGCAAGGACACACAGAGTTTATTTTCCATAAGAAGTCTCCCCACCAGAAGCCCAAACCAAGCTACAGCTGAGTCTTTAAACCAAGAAATGAGAAGGAGTGGCAGGTGGAAGATGACTTAAGTGAAGACCAAAGACAGGGCTAGGACTCCTGTCAAAATATTCCGAGTACTTTTTTAAGCACCTAGATTCCACGGTTCCATCCCATAATTTCTGCGTCAGAATCTCTGGAAGGTGAGACCTGGAGTCTGTCTTGGTATATCATGACTCTTGACTAAGAATTATATTGTTTAAGGCAGAAAGGTTAAGTGGGAAAATGATGAAGCTGAAACCCTCCCAGATCCACGAACTCTCTGTGTGAGCTTTGGGGAAATAGGTAGAAGGAAGGACACAGATTCAGTGAGAGAGCGCTGGCGTGGGTTTCCTTCCGGGCTTACTCAGCACAGCACCCTGTACCCTGGGTTTGTCCCAGCACCTCACTGTCAAAGCTCCTTCCAGCAGGTAATGCAAATTCTGAACTACAGCCTCTGCGTTTTTCCTATTTCCCCCCACACTGGGGTGTTATGCATTTTATCTGCATTTCATTATGATTACTGGTGGAAACTTGTTGATAATATTTTAAATAAGGGTCAACAAATGAAAACTCATTGGCCAAACCCAGCTGGTCCCCTGATTTTGTAGCATCCAGAAACTAAAAATGGGTTTATGTTTTTAATGGCTGAAAATATATAAAAAGACTTATTTTACAACACAATAAAATTATAGGAAATTAGATTTTTTGTTCACAAATGAAGTTTTATTAGAACACACAGCCATGCTCACTCATGAAGAGCTGGTTTTGCTCCATACATATTCCAGAGAGGTAGAGTTGAATAATTATGATAGAGACCATCTGGTCCACAGAGTCCAAATTATTACTCTATTTTTTATGTTTTAGATAATTTTATTATATAATATTATTATAATTGCTATATTTTATTGTGAATTATTGTTAATTTTTTGCTGTGCCTCATTAATAAATTTTACTTTATCACAGGTATGTATATACAGGGGGGAAAAGTATGTACAGGGTTTGATACTACCTGCAATTTCAGGCATTAGCTGGGGTGTCTTGAAATGTATCCCCCACAGATAAGGGAGTATTACTATACATCAAAATATATTCTACTGATACATATTTAAGTTGTTTTAACTCTTTTACTACTGTAAATTGTATTACTTGTACCATTTATCAAGCATTTCATTGTACCTGTGTTAGTTCACAATTCTGTAAGTGTATTTCATGGCTACTTTTCTGGAGGAAGAATTTCTGAGTCAAGGGCAAATGTACTTTAATTTTTTAGTCTTCATTGCTGTTAAAAGGGGCACAGTTTTCTCTATTCCCAACAATGCAAGCATCTCTTTCCCTACCACTGTGTGAGTGCATTATCCAACATTTGATCTTTGCCCATTTGATAGTAAGGAAATAAGTGAATAAAATATAAACAAACACACAAAACAAATAAATAAATAAATCACACATAGGAATTTGGTTCTTATATTCATTGTCTAGTGGCAAGTGAAGTTGAATGTGTTTTTGTGAGTTCTGTTTTTGTTTTTGTTTTTGTTGGTACTGGGGATTGAACCCAGGGACACTTAACCCCAGAGCCACATCCCCAGCCCTTTTTCATATTTTATTTAGAATAGGGTCTCACTAAGTTGCTTAGGGCCTCACTAAACAACAACAACAACAAAACCAGAATATGTTTCTGACCTGTTCTTAAATTAACCTTTCAGTGTCTTTGGTCTCAAAATATTAGCAAATTACCAAGCTCCTGTGAAGCAAATAATTAATTCATAATACAAATAACTGCCTTTAATTTAAATCTTTCATAATGAATCTTCTTAGAACTAGACATGTTTTATCTTAGTTTACTAACTTATTATATGAATCTTTGGCTTCATAAAGGTTCTAACATGATTATTAGTCCACTGTACATGACCCATGCTTGTCTAGAAGAACCAATTAATAAGACAAAACCAGCCTATAATCTCTAATTGCTTTATCTAAAACAGGATGAATGACTTCTGGCTTGAAACACATTCTTAGTCTTCCACCGTGGGACAATACTGTACTTTTGAATAATAGCATTTTGTGAATATGCAAAATGCTTTTTGGAAACAGTAAAAATCAGATAATTCACACCAATGACAAGGAGGCCCAGTACAGATTAGCACATTTCTTGGGAGGGAGGATTAATTGAAAAAATCATTGTAAAAAAGTTTACTGAATGGTTTTGTAAACTATGCCCAGAGAGACACACACACTGTTGACAAGAATTGTTCCTAAAGATACTATAACATATCCGGTTAGCAGGATGGGAGTTGTTCTTGCAGGGGACCTCATTACAGCTGCTGGCTATGAAATCTTGGTGGAGAAATGGGGTGAGACTGCTGGGTTTTCTGTGAGAAGTATTGAGTTTGTGGATTATTAAGGAGGTGAGAACCAGTGAATAAACAGGGTTAGGCTGTACAGCACTTTTCAAAATTCATTTTTGTCTTTAATGCTTAGACTGTTAGAGACGGTCATCCTCAGATTCAGCTAAAGTCTAGGAATTTTTTAAAAATATTTTTGTTTTGTTTTGCTTTTATTTTTGTATCAGGTACTTCTGTTTATAGCAATAAAATCTCTTAATGGATAATTAGGATGGAAGAGAAATAACAAATAATAACCTTTAGATGTCATCTCCCCTGACTTTTTCATGAGAGGATAGATAGTTTTAAAGCCCAATGGGAAAGGAAATTAAAATTGCTTTCCCTGGCCTGAGCCAGATGAGCCATATTGTAAGGAAAGCATTTTCCCTCTCCTGCATCCACTTCCTCAACTCATATCTTTTTAATTTTTCTAATCAAGTATTTGCTTATCCCTTGGGCATCAATTCAACAAGTATGTACTTAGCACCTGAGAGGACCCAGGGTTAACCCCCTGGCAGTTTCACAGAGAGCTATAAGAAATGGTGCCGGATGGATTGGCCAACCTAGGAGAGCGGCTATAATGATGTCAACTTCTCATTGAATTCACATAATTCAATTTTATTTCCCACTCTTGTAACTTTTCAATGTGGAAACTGGGCCCAAGCTCCTTCCACCTTCCTTTGATATTGAATCTATAGCTCTGTCACACCCTAGGGTGCCAGGGACCCCCATTAGAGGGCAGAAACAGAGACCGGTGCTATGTGGGAGGTTTTCCATGAAGTGAGCATGGAAGAGGCCCTCACCGTGCTCTGTTGTGCTGCTCAGAGCTCCGTCACCAGGACAGAGTTCAGAGTAATGAGTGTAAAATGTGACAAATGTCATTTAAGCCCTCCCACGGGTAGAAGGAAATGGATTGGTGAAAAGAGCTAGCCCGTCGTGGACAAAACTGTCTTCGGGAAACTTATTTCTCCCGTATTTGAGCCATGGACCACTCAAAATTGTCTTTACAGATTGACATTCCTTTCACACTTTCTGCCACTCAACACTCCGAAACCAAGCTCTCGGGATGAGGGGAGGTAGGGATGGAAATGTTAACTTTGATTGAAAATGGAGATTAAATGAGAAACCACACTATGCCTTATTATTTTAATAAGTAAATTATTTTAATCCTACTCAATCCTTTCAACCACTCTGAAATGCAGATTTTATTATCAGAATATAGCTGATGACAAACTGAGATCCGGAGAGATTAAAATCCTTTCTGATTCACTGGATGCCCCACCCCCACCCCAATTCTAGCACACTTTTCACTACTTCGCTGCCTCCCAAACCTGAGTCTTTCACTCCTTACCACACTAGCACCTAGTATGTTAGATAAGCTCTTAAAAGGTAGTCTCAGCCAAGGCAAATTGTATCTGTGATATGATCTGGTGGCACTAGATTTTCTGGTACATCAGTGGTCAATGCCTCACACTAAGGCAGTCATCTGATGGCCTTTATCTTCCTCATTTGTCATTTAGGACAATAACCTGATAAAACCATTCTGAGCAAGGACAAAAGGACAGAATTCATGATTCTATAACCCTTTCCCTGTTGTTTTTCATTTTTAAAAAGATAGGCACCAGGCATGGTGTAATCCCAGCAGCTCTGGATGCTGAGACAGGAAGATTGTGAGTTCAATGCCAGCCTCAGCAACTTAGTGAGGCCTTGTCTCAGATAAAAAATAAAAAAGGGCTAGGGATGTGGCTCAGTGGTTAATCACCCCTGTGTTAAATCTCTGATACAAAAATAAATAAATAAGTAAAAGGCAGGGTTAAACGCAGAGGAAAGGTTCTCTAAAATAAAATCTCTCAAATTTAAAACATAGTGCATTATCATTTCATAAGCACTGAAATGACTAAGAAGACAAATGTAAAAAGCAAAATTGACAAGGATATTGAATAATCAGACCTCTCATAAATAGCGGTAGGGAGTGTTAAATCAAATAACCATTTTGGAAAACTGTATGGCAGTTTCTTAAGAAGTTGAATATACGGCTATTATTGACTCAAAATTTCATGTGAAGCTATTTATCCAAGAGAAATGAAAACTTTCTCCCCCCACTTACACACACATATACACGCATTCTACAAACCAAACCTGTACAGAATGTACAAAGATTCCCAAACTTCTTGGTCTTAGGACATTTTTATATTCTTATAACCATGGAGGATTCAAAAGGCTTTCGATGATGTCATTTTTGTCTGTTAATATTTACCAAAATATAAATTAAAACTGAGAATTTTAAACAGATTTGTTCAGCTAAAATAAACTTAGTTAATATTGTTAACACTGTTAGCTTAAATAACATATTTTTATGAAAAATAGCTGTTTTTTAAAAGTCCACATGAAGAGTGGCACTGTTTACATTTATGCAATCTCCTTCACATATATCTTAATAGGAGATAGCTGGGTTATCACAACTGGTTCCACATTTAATCTGTTGCTCTATCACATTGCACAGCCTCTAGAAAACCCCGCTGTACATTCATGAGAATAAGAATGACAAAGTCAATAATGCCTAGGAAGACTATGAAAATAGATTTAATCTTGCACATCTCCCGAATGCCTCTCAGAAAACTCTAATCATCCCTGTACCATTCTTTGGAAACTACTGCCCTGGAAAATTTTCCCACATACCCAAGCATTTAAGAATGTTTAATATGTAACAGAATGATTACATATACTATAGCTTGAATAGGAAAGAAGTTACAAACAATAAAAATTGCATTTAACAGGAGGATAGATAAATATAGAATTCACAGCATGAAATAGCTATTCAACTATACATACTTACATGTCTCAACTAGGTAAACTTCAGAAACAGAATATTGTCCAAAAAGAACAAGAAGAATAACACAGAGTATGAGACTATTTTTATAAAGGAAAAAAATATGAAGGAATGTTCTAAATCGTTATTTACTATATAAATAAGTAAATATTTTTTTAAAAATTGCATGTGAATTACAAACTCCAAATTTAGAGTAATTTGCTTCTGGATGAGAGAGGAAAGGAAGGAGGGGAAGATTGGAAAAGAATACACAGGGACTTCAGTTGCATTTAAACATTTTATTTGAAAACTCAAAAGTAAATATTGCAAAAATGCTAATATTTGACAAGGTTGGATAGTTGGTACATGAGTAAGAGTTATTTTTACTTATTATACTTTTATGTATGATTGAAATATTTCACAATGTTAAATTTATGTACAAGAGTCCAAAAGCCTTTGGGAGTGAGCTAAGCCAATGTGTTTATAATTTATCTTTCAAAGGTCATTCACAGTTTTGTTGTTTTGAAACCATTTTCTTAAAGTCCTCCAAAACAAATACATCAATTCATGCAGATATTTTTGTACTCAAATCTTTCCTGAATTTGTAATCTTTCTAAATTTTAAAGGAAGAACTTCTTTAAAATGATACATATTTATATCTATCAAATGAAAAGTTATTGAATACATTTTATCAAAAAGAAGAAAAGAAAGGAGGAAGAGGAGAAACTGAGAGGTATTGGAGAGGTATAATGATGCACATTTTGCATCAACCAACAGTTTGACAAGAAAGCCATTTATTATTCCACTGGATTCAGAGATGAATGGATAATCCAGCAAATATTTGTTTGGAATATATGCAACAGCATATGGTTACATGTGTATGAGGATGATTTTTTATTTCACTGAATCATTAACTATTAATGAGGCAAGGTTGAATAAGTTATGGTGAGTCTGCATAATAAGATATTATCCAGCCCTGGATTACAATAGTATTGATATCTGATAAGGTAAACACTTCATTGTATAATTATTTTTGTTTGTTATTTTTTGTTTAAATAATTTGTTCTTTCATAAAAGTTTTGAGATAATTTTATCTAAATCTAAAGAAGAAATCTTGTTTTTAATTAGGTTTACATAAAATTTAACTGTAAACAATTTTGGGAGAAATGATATTTTGTGATTTTTAAATTGTGCAATTTAAGAACATATGGGTTTCCATGCCTTTGAATCTTGTGTTATATCCACCATTAAGGTGTATCGTCTTCTTTATCTTGGTGCTTACTGTCTTTGCCGTGCTTAATATATTTCAAGTGCTTTGTTTGTTTGTTGTCTCTGTTGTTATTGTGAGTGAAATGTTTCACATTCCAATTTTCAGGTACTAAAGGCTAGAATCTGTGATAACTACATATTATTCAATATATTAATCATGTATATAGACAAATTTTCTTGCTAATTCTATTCTTTCATTTTTAACAATAAAGATGCTATGGTCTGAATGTGTCCTCCAAAATCCATGTGTTGACAATTTAAACCTCCATCAATGTTGTTGGAAAATGGGTCCTCTTGGAAGGTGTGTAGGCCATAAAGTTTCCACCCTTATGAAGGGTTAATGCTGCTATGAAAAGGCTTGAACAGTAAGTTCACTCACTTCTGCCCTTCTTCCATGTGAGGACTTTGCCCTTTAGCCTCCCACCACATGTGGATACAGCCAGAAGACCTTTACCATCTTGACACACTTATCTTGAATATCCCAGCCTCCATAAATAAATAAATTTCTATTCTTGATAAGTTACCGGACTGTGGTATTCTGCTATAGCAGCATAAACAGACCAAAACAAAAAGTTTGCTATGTATCTTTGTAGTCCTCTTGGGGCTCAGGTCTGTTTGATCTATGTCAGGTCGCCTCCTGAAGGGAAATGAAGTGGGCATGCCCAATGGCTCTAGCAGTAGCAGGCAGTAGCAGGCAGCCTGCCACGCCCTGCTGAGATACCTACATTGAAGAACCTTCCCACTCCCTGTTGCTACCTGCAGCTATTGCCGCCTGCAGCAATGATACCATGGGAAAGAATTCGGAGGCAGACTGGAAATGAATAGGTTCTTTATTCTTCCTTCTTCTAACTTCTCTCTCCGCTCCAACAACCTCTCCAACTCCAACCACCCCCTCTAGCCAACCTCACCCGGTTAAATACTTTTTGCCTTAACAAGTATACACGTGTCAACAGCTCAAACTTACAGGTGCGTCACATAGTGTTCATGGGCATAGAAAGATTCTTAGATAAATGCATGAATATCAGGTGAAAATACTGAAACACCTCTTATGGCTCTCAGCTAGCCGCCATCTTAGCTATCTCCTTATTAGGGCTTTTACAACTCCCTAGCCTCTGTTCTCTCTCAGCATTCAGACTTCCTGTTCAAAGCCCTGGGCTCTTGGAAATCAGGGATCTCTGGCACTCTCATGAAAGGCCAGTGATGACTATCTCCCTGGAGTTCAACATCCTTGATGTGAATTCTTTCCTATAGTTCTACAAAGCTATTCTTCACATACTCACCTAGCCAGGAAAGAAAGTCCCATATGGGCTTCCACTCACTGGGACCAACATGTGTGAGTCTCAGAAGGGCAAATAGATTGGAATTGGTAAGGAAGTCAAGGGTTGGAGTTGAGTCTCTGTGTGTCCAGAATTTCCCTTTTTTCCTGTTTCTAGATTATTAGGTCTAGTAGATTTGATATTACTTTTTAAGGAAGCTATTGAAAGATGTATCTATGGCTTGACCCTGACCCAAACACTTGTGACTTAACTTCTCACATTCTTCCATTCTCATCCACTACCTAGCCACGTGCCTGAACTAAACAATGTCTAGCTTATTTTTGAAGGAATGTTTTACTATAATAGAATCTCATTTCACCCACAGCTAAGCCAAGAGACTTAAAACTTGCATTCAGTTGAAAAAGTTACAGAATACTTGAACAAATCACCTTAGACAGCCTATCATATAGGACTGGAAACATCACTAAATTGCTGGAGATTAAAGGCCACTGTGTACAACATACATCTGTTGGTCTCCAAAGAAACCTCCCAGTGAACCACATCTCCCAGTCTTTCTGTCCGTGTGTAGTCCACTCCAATGTGGAATGTAGGCTCTGTCTGTGCACCCTGTCAATTAATAGGATGCAGGAATAGTGACAGCAAACAGTTACAAGGCTGAAGCTTGTAAGAAGGTCAGCAACCTTGAGTCACAGTGTAAGATGTCCAGCTACTTTGTTAGAGAGACCATGTGAAACCATTGTATGTAGGTGCCATTTAAAGAAGAGTGAGAGAAAGAGGGAGAAAACTAGCCATTTTCCCCATCAGTTAAAGTTCCAGGTATAGGCATCCTTACCAAGGTACCAGTAAACATTTTAAGAGAAGAATCTTGGATATTTGAACCTCATCCACAATCTGACTCCCCCTGTATAGTAATGCCAAGTGGGACCAGCAGAAATACCACCTGATGGAGCCTATTTAAAAGTAATGAAAGAAATACTGTGAAAAATGCTCTCTGAGTCCAGACCTTGGGCTGAGGTTGTCTTAGTTTATTCCAAGATCATTCTTCAGATCAAAGAATGTAAGACATGATAGAATGGTCCTCATTTTATATCACTAAACATTGGAGTGGTTTGTCCTGTAGCAATGTATAACCAAAGCACATTAAGGCAGAAGTCGGCAGTGAAGATTGGGATTCTCAAACCCCATGAAGACTTCTTTCCAGAACTGAATTTGTCATTTTGTCAATGTTTCCATCTGTCCACCCCGAGCCTCTGCCACCTTGTCCCACTAAGATGAAATTCTAACATCACATCCTGTAGAAGAAGATCTAGGGGTCATCCCCAACTCCCAGGAATTTAAGAAAAACCCACTGGAACCTACAGTGAGGATGTAAATAAAAGCAATCCTACAACTTGGATTCCCCAAGATATTATATGCACCTGCTGCTGGAGTGCGAGAGCTTGTTTCTTTTCCCAAAAGCACTGGGCTTTGTGAATCAAGCTTTCGATCCAGTGAAGTGTCTACAAGAGTAAAATAACACACACACACACACAGGCCCATGAATTCATCCTCATAATAAAACCCCCTCAGACATTTTTTTTTTTTTTTTTTTTTTTTTTTTTTTTTTTACGGCTGTGAAGCAGCACCTGCCATTAGCTGTGGTGTTTCCTATTTTCATATTGTCTGACAGTAGCAGTTGGATCAGGCTTGAGCCAGTGTGACTGAGAGGCAGGCTCCCTGCTTCCACAAAGCTGAATTTAATAAGATGAGAACAGCATGCCAAGATGGGGAGCTCCCTCCCTAACACTTATCCTGACACCAGCCCCTCAGCGGGGCATATTGCTGTGGTAATCTGGGTGAGCCGGACAGAGCGTCCTGCTTACAAGTTCAATATAATGGAGCAGCAGGGGGTGAAGGGCTGGCAGAAAAGCTTAGCAAAGTTAAAGCCTATTACTCTATGCTTGAGGAAAAATGAGTCACAAAATATTACACCCAGAGCAAGACTTGAACCTGCCAAATGCAGCAGCAACACACGCTAGGCCTTGTCCAGAATGGCACATTCATTATTCGACCGTCCAGGGTAATGTGGATTTAAATGTCTTTAACCCTAATGGAAATGTATATGCAAATTTCCTCTTCAGCCCATCCCTCCTTCAGTATTCTTTTGCTCTGAGTTTTAACAGACAAGGTGACTGTACACTACATATGTCAAAGAAAATGATGCCTTTTTAATCTGCCTTTAGTAGTGAGAAGGCAAGAAACTGCACAGAAATCTTCCCAGCTGCATTTTGTGGCCTTTGTGGATGTTGTTTTATTCCTCTGTGGTGTTGAATTTAAAGCTAATGGAAGAAACAGCATGCAAATGATTTCTGAGTTTAGTCCTGGATGAGAATTAGCTGGCTTAGTTATTTTGAATATTAACTCTTCGCTATAAGTAAGTTCTAACAAAAGCTCTTCAAAACGGGGTAGTGCTGGCACAAATTCTTCAATACTAGCTAATCAAAGCACACTGCTGGACTCAGAGCAGATCTGACTCACATTTTTCATCAATCAGTGCTGCAGAAACAGTTTAGGGCTCTAAGACCATTCTTTAGAATCCTGGACCTTAAATTGTTCTAAGATGGAGATTCTTTGAAAGAACAATAGAACAAGGACTTGTGATTCCTTCTGCTTCCCCTACACCAGCTCCTAGTCCTCAAGACCATCAGGTACAATGCTAATGACAACAGCCACCCATTTCTGATCTCTTACCATGAGTCAAGTTCTTGGTGGGTGCTTTATAATCACAATCTCTAATCTTTGTAGAGGTTGTAAATTTTCTTACCATGTACAAACAAATTTCACCTTTATTTATAGCTGATCAAATTATCTTTGTGATTTTCCAGGGGAGAATCAACCTGAAACGTCAGACTTTCTAAAGTATGTCTCCTGTCATCTTCCAATTTTTACAACCTCCTTGGCAGTGCAGGGACTCTCTGATATATGCGGAGTCTTTTGGATTTCTTTTCCTTTCCCTTGCTCCTCTTGAACATGGTGTCTGGGACTCCTAAGCTCAGCATCAGTGAAAAGGAGGGACTCCAGACTCACATGGTGAGTCTTGGGTTCCCGAGGGCCCTGCCTTGAAATGACCGGTGTCGTTGACTCCACGTGGTGTCGTTGACTCCATGTACCACAGAGCAATCCAGTCTCCCTTGCCAGTTGTAGCCTCCTGCTGCTAACTGCTAGAAACTGTGGCCTGGCCTGTTGTCTGTGTTTATGAGCCCTCACACATTGCAGTTCTGACTCAAGGAGTATGACAGTCCACCTTCTGTCTCTGAATTCTGTGTCCCCAAATAGAAAGCATAGGGTTATTTGCACCTTTCATGCCACATGCAGGCCAGGAGAGCAAGACTTTCCACTTTCTCAGACGTGTCTTTCCAGCTCCTCTTTAGTCAATGGTGTATATGCATTCCCACCCCATGAGCCAAAGGTGCAGAGATGAATATGGAGTTCTTCTTAAGATCTCAGCTATGTCTAAGGAAACAGACCACTAACCTTGAGGTTTTGAGTGATCTTCTATTTCCATCTGGATATTTCCATTGTCCTCTCACTCTAAGAGCAGGACCAAGAGTCAGGGAAATGGGAATTCTGGCATCTGACCTTCTTTCTTTATCTTTCTCACCTTTCTTCTACTTAATACTGTCCTTGGCCAAGAAGCATGGCTTACCCCTTCCTCCTCCTCCCTTGCCAGACTCCTGTGCCTTATATCCCGACTTCTTCTTGTACTGGACTGTCCTAATTCAAGTTTTCCCCAGAGACAGACAGAGATTCAAGTAGAAGTATTTATTTGGGAGAGGCAGAATACACTAAAAAGTGGATTAGTTGAGAGGGAAGGCAAGGCAGTGTATAAACTATTCATTAGATGCCCATCACCATGCTGGGCAACTGGACCTTCATCCCATGGAGTGATAATGTAAAGTACCTGTTCAGAGCAACATCATGCAAGGGCTAAAGAAGCTGCAGCATTTATACACCAATTCCTATTACTTATTAGTTGAGGACCACTCCATTTGGAGTAAGAGAGTGGTTCATTGACTTGATTGTGGTGAGTACATAAATCTATACCTCTGTTAAAATTAATAGAATGATGATATGCAGATGCCGACTATGCAGAAGACAAGATATTCAACGTTATATGTCATTAGGAATTGCAAATTAAAACTACAAGTCATCACTACACCCCCAGTCAGAAGGGTGAAATTATAAAACCTGACAACACTAAGTACTGGCAAGGATGTGGAGCAAAATGAACTCATTCTTTGCTGGTTGAAACATGAAATGGTACTGCTACATTGGAAGACAGTTTGACGGTTTCTTACAAAACTAAACGTATTCATATAATCCAACAATCATGTTCCTGATTCTTTTGCCTATATTATTTGAAAACTTTTGTCTACACAAAAACCCACACACAAAAGTTTATAGCAACTGTAATTGCAACTGCTAAAATTTGGAAGCAATCAAGATGTCCTTCAGAGGGAGAATGGACAAACTGTGGTATATCCATACAATGGAATATTAGGCAGCAACAGAAAAGAAATGAGCTATCAAGCCATGAAAAACAAGTACTCTCAGCTAATATTACTAAGTGAAAGAAGCCAGTGTGGAAAGTCCCCATGCTGTGTGATTCCAACTACATAGCATCCTGCAAAAGGGTGCCAGGAGTTAGGGATAAGGGAGGGATTAATAGGCAGAACACAGAGGATTTTTTTAGGAAGTAAAACTATTCTGTATGACTCTATAATGATGTATACATGTCATTATATGTTTGTCAAAATCCATAGAATGTGCAACAGGAAAAGAGAACCCCACCGTAAACTAAGGACTTTGGGCAACAGTGATGTCTTAGAGCAGGTTCATTGGCTGTGACAAAGGTGTTAGTCTGAAATGTTAATAGTGAGACAGGCTATGTGTGTGTATAGGGGCAGGAAATATATGGTAACTTTGCTTTATTCTTAATTTCACTTTAAACCTAAAACTCACATAAAATATAAAATCTATTTTTTAAAAAGCCCCTTAGCACTATATACCAAAAAAAGTCATTTACTATATGTAAATTGTTTAAATAACCAAATAGAAAGAAATGAGGGGGGGGGTAAGGAATCAAGGCATTATAAGATATCTTTCATTTTTGCATTGTTTTATGGGAATCTTAATATTTACTCATGAGAGATGTCATATCTATAAGCAAGATATTACAAGTCAATTGCCTGCCATTTTACCTAGGAAGAAGTAAGTACCCAACAGCTGGCCAGTGGGTTCTACTGCTACTTCCTGACAGAGTCTACTTGGAGTCACATTAGTATTTATTCCTATTGTCATACCAGTCCAAGGGGCAAGAGTGGTGGTTTTCAAACCCAGTGCACAGTAGAATCACCTGGAAAGCTTACCAAAACACAGATTGCTGGGGCCTAGCTCCAGATTCTGATTAAGCAGCTATGAGGCAGAGCCTCTGACAATTTCCTGGATTATACTACCGTTCCTGGGACCATACTTTGAGAACTGATTTTCACATTCTTCCCATTCCTCCCTATCCCAAGCAGCTGCCCACTTTCAAAATGACTAATGCTTACATATTGGACTTCTGATTGAGCAATAAGTTTAGTGTGTAGCCTGAGTGGTTTTTTTTTTTTTTTTTTTTTATCTTCTTCTTCTTCTTCAACCCATCTTCCGAGGTAATTCTAATGTAAAGTCAAGGTTGAGTACCAGGGCCCTGGAGGCATGTCAGTAAAGCCCTGCATCCCAAAGCATCATTTTCAGATCAGCAGCATCTGCATCACCAGGGAGCTTGACTGAAGTGCACAAATTCAGACCCCACATAGACCTAAGTAACCAGAATCCACTTTTATAAAAATTTTAATCGCCGTATCATAATTACAGATTCATGGGATATAATGTAGATATATTAATATGTGTGGACAATGTGTAATGAACAAACCAGGATAATTAGCATACATTTCTTTGCATGATATGAAATTTGCATGTATGAAAACACTCAAAAGACTTTCTTCCAACAATTTTGAAATGTATAATAAATTCCATTAACTCGGGCTGGGGTTGTGGCTCAGCGGTGGAGCACTCACCTGGCACGTGAGCGGCCCGGGTTCGATCCTCAGCACCATGTAAACATAAATGCGTTGCATTGTGTACAACTAAAGCAAATAAATAAATATTTTAAAAAAATTCCATTAACTCTAGTTATCTTACTGTGCTATGGAACACCAACAACAAATCCTCTTATCTAATTGCATTTCTGTACCAACTCTTCTCTCTCTCCCCCTCCCACCTACCTTCCTAAACTCTGGCAACCACCGTTCCACTCTCTACTTCTCCTAGATCTACTTTTTCAATTTCCGCATATGCATGAGAACATACGGTATTTGTCTTACTGTCCCCAGCTAATTTCCTCCAGTTCCACCCATGTTGTTGCAAAGGACAGCATTTCTTTTTCTTTTGGAGGGAAGGGTTTGTTTGTTTTTTGAATGGCTGAATAATCCAGAGTCTGCATGTTCAACAAGATTCTTCTAAAGAATTCTTATGCCTGTTAAAGTTTGAGATGCCCCCTCACCATACCAGACTTTAAATTATACTATAGAGCAATAGTAACTAAAACAGCATGGTATTGGCACCAAAACAGACTAGTAGACCAATTGTACAGAATTGAGGACACAGAGACTAATACATATAATTTCAGCTATCTTATATTAGACAAAGGCGCCAAAAATATACAGTGGAGAAAGGACAGCCTCTTCGACAAATAGTGCTGGGAAAACTGGAAAGCCATATGCAACAACATGAAATTAAACCTGTATCTCTCACCATGCACAAAATTCAATTCAAAGTGGATCAAGGATTTAGGAATTAGACCAGAGACAATACATCTAATAGAAGAAAAAGTAAGCTACAATTTCCAACATGTCGGATTAGGTTCCAAGTTCCTTAACAAGAATCTGGTAGCGCAAGAATTAATACCAAGAATTAATGAATGGGATAGATTTAAGCTAAAAAGCTTCTCAGCAAAAGAAACAATCAGTGAGATGAATAGAAAGCCAACTAACTGTGAACAAATATTTAATACATGCACATCGGATAGAGCACTAATATCTAGAATATATAAAGAACTCAAAAAACTTGATGCCAAAAAAACAAATAATGCAATTGATAAATGGGCTAAGGAATTGAAAAGACATTTCTCAGAAGAAGATACATGATTAATCAACAAATACATGAAAAAATGCTCAACATCGCTGGCAATTAGAGAAATGCAAATCAAAACTACTCTGAGATTTCATTTCACTCCAGTCAGAATGGCAGCTATCAAGAACACAAACAACAATAAATGTTGGAGAGGATGTGGGGAAAAAGGCATACTCATACATTGCTGGTGGGACTGCAAAATGGTACAACCATTATGGAAAGCAGTATGGAGATTTCTTGGGAAAATGGGAATGGAACCACCCTATGACCCAGCCATCCCACTCCTGGGTCTATTCCTAAAGGACTTAAAAACAGCATATTACAGTGACACAGCTACTTCAATGTTTATAGCAGCACAATTCACAATAGCTAGGTTGTGGAACCAACCTAGATGTCCCTCAGTAGATGAATGGATAAAGAAAATGCGGTATATATACAAAATGGAATTTTACTCAGCAATAAAAGAGAATAAAATAATGGAATTCTCAGGTAAATGGATGAAGTTGGAGAATATAATGCTAAGTGAAATCAGTCAATCTAAAAAATCCAAATACCGAATGTTTCCTCTGATATAAGGAGGCCGATTCACAGTATTGTTGGGTTGGGGTATATAGGAGGATTAGAGGAACACTATAATGGTCAAAGGGAAGGGAGGGGAAGGGAGGGAGCAAGGGAGGAAGGGGGAAAAAAGTGGTTGAATAAGATGGATATCTTTGCATGATTGAAGTCTTGAATGCTGCGAATATACTTTGTATACAAACTGTTTTGTGTAAAAAGATGCTCTATATGTATAGTATGAACTGTAATACATACTACTATAAATAAAATTTTTTAAAAAAAGTTTGAGATGCCCCCATACAGAGTATCCTCCCCCACAACTCACATCAGAAGCGTCATCAGATCTCCCCTTTGCCCCAGAGTTTCCCCTTCCTAAAATACCAGGATTGTAGAATAAAATGAAGAACCTGCTACCTGTGCCCCTTGCCCCAAAGAGAGCAGTTTTTGCCTCCCACATTTCAGGCATGATCCTGAAAGCTTTTCCTCTTTGCCCCGAGCCTTTTCTCCCCCGATCTTCCCAGACTCAGTTTCTATCACTAGACTTCATCACACCTGTTTATTAATGCCAAGGCTTCATACTCTGATTCAAGTATAGATGGGAAGCAGGATCGATGTCTCAGTAGGATTTAGAAAAAAAAAAAAAAAATGAAACTCTTCTTTAAAAAAATGTTAGCACCTGGTTTCTCCCTAAATTACCCTAACACGCAGATGTGTGGAGATGGTATTAAAATAGAATCCTTATCCACTACAGGCTAGAAAGTGAAAAGTGACATGGAAGGGATGCCTAATGATTTGGAAAAAGAAGAAGATCTAACTGCATTAGTGAAGAAATTATGAGGTGTCTATGACCAGAGAAACCTGAAATGTGCTAATTGAATGCCCTCAGATGCCATTATCAGTGGAGCCCCTCTGGAGTGAGCAGCACAAGCACATCTGAGCAGAAACCTGAGCTAACAGCACACAGAGCTGCCTAAGAGAGCAGGCCTGAGTGGGGTTGGGTGGTGCATGAGTCAGCAGGGGAGGGGCCTGTGCAGGAGGCTCCATCAGGAATCCTCTACAAAAAAGCGGGAAATCACCTCTGGTTGGGACGCCATTATGTGTTTAAAACCCAGAAAGAAGACAGACAAGCTTTGTTTCCAGAGGGAACGGTAGTAGCCATATTAGGAATATATGCATATACTCATAGGTACTCATGTATAGACGTGTACACACACACACACACACACACACACACACTTCAAATCACAACTCTTGCCACTTAAAATATGTTCCAGGGGTCAACAGCATCAACACTATCTGGCCCTACCTCATACCAAGTATTTAAGAATCTGCATTATAACAATGTCCCCAGGTCAGTTTGATGCACGCTTGAAGTTCAACAAGAATTTCTCTAATCCATTGGTTCACATCTTTGGCTGCAAACAAGAATCACTCGGGGATTTCCATGCAGAGCAGATTTTGAGAACCAAAGACCTAAAATACAAGATGAAA
This sequence comes from Tamias sibiricus, assembly GCA_025594165.1. Lineage (NCBI taxonomy): Eukaryota > Metazoa > Chordata > Mammalia > Rodentia > Sciuridae > Tamias > Tamias sibiricus. The sequence continues at coordinate 36,373,052 of CM046673.1, read as the reverse complement.
CACTGCCCAACTTTTCCTGCTCAGATGGAGTCTTTTGCCTCTTTTAAAACAGTACATTGATCTAGAAGAGAAATACTCTAAGACTGCTGTTGGCAGATCTGGCTAATAGCTCTCTTTAAAGGCTAACTTTATTCTGTTCTAGTAGTTATGACTTACTCTGCTCTACATCAGACTTCAGGCCAACCAGAAAAATTAGGTGGATGCTCATTTAATATTTATAATTAATGATAAATTACTAATAATAAATTAAATTCAGAATTCTGGCTTCTCTGTGCTGGTCCTACCCTGTATCAACCGCATTTTAATTGTTGGAGGCATTATTAGGATTATATCTCCCCAGTAAGACTGTATACTCTTTGAATTCAGGGACACATTTGATATTTCCACTCCCCTTTCCATCCAAATGTGTAAGATATTCATGAACACAGAATGACTATCCATTATTTATAAATTGTATTGACTGTCCTCAAGTTTTTAATCCAACTAAGAGACATGATTTTACAAGAGAACATCTAAATCTATATCAGTCCTATCTATAATAAAATATATGGATAATTCCATTTCTATTAAACTATTTTCAGTGCTTAATTGATTTAGCAATGCATATCTTTTGATGTTTCCTGGTATATTATTTACAGTATGACAAATTTGATCATTTATTTGGAGATTTGGTGAAGGTACTAAACTAAGCACTGGAGAGTGGGCATGAATGCACAGGTGGAAGTGGCCAAAAGACAAGAGTGTTATTAGAGATAGACAAAGATATTCCTAGAAAGTAGAGGTTTCATCAAGGATATAGCTTTGGGCCGCGTAATCCCAGCACTTGGGAGGCTGAGGCGAGTTCAAAGCCAGCCTCAGCAATGGTGAGGCACTTAGCAACTCAGTGAGAACCTGTCTCTAAATAAAGTACAAAAAAGGGCTGGGGACGTGGCCCAGTGGTCGAGTGCCCCTGAGTTCAATCCTCAGTACCACACACACACACACAAAAAAAAAAAAGACATAGCTTTGTGCTGGATGTGAAATACAAGAACAAAAGACAATATGGTGGATAGTATTGCAGAAAAAAAAAAGTAAGCAGAAGCATGGAAGCCCTCTGCAAATTCAAGGCCAAGGACAAAAGAGTAAGAGGCCAGCTCTTTCTGCTTCCAATGCTGCTTCAGTTCAGATATGAGGTGTTCCCCAAAAGTCCATGTGTGAGACAATGCAAAAGTTTAGAGGTGAAATGATTGGGTCATGAGAGCCTTAACCTAATCCATGCATCAATCCCCTGATGGGGATTAACTGGGTGGTAACTATAAGACAGGTAGGGTGTGGCTGGAAGAGTGGGTCACTGGGGGTATGCCTTTGGGGTATATATTTTGTCCGTGGTGAGTGGAGCTTGCTCTTTAAGTAGACATGGTGCACATGGCCAAAGCTGCTTTCCTTTAGCATGATGTTCTGCCTCACCTTGGCTATCTAAGGACTGAGACCTTTGGAACCATAACCAAATACATTTTTTCTCCCCTAAAATTGTTCTTATCAGGTTTTTGGTCCCAATGGAAAAAAAAAAAAAAAAAAAAAAAACAACTAAAACAAGTGCCAAGTAGCAAGAGGACAGAGAGAACAAGCAGCAGGAATCTCACCACAGTGTCTCTGAGCAGTCATATAAACTCCCCAGGTTTGGAGTTCTGGATTCCTAACCAGCCACCACTGTGATTGCCACCACCACCACCACTACAGGATTTCTAGGGAACTGTGGCAGTAGAAACAAAGAGAATAAAAGCAGGAGGCTTGCTTGCTTTCTGTCTCTCTCCATCTATCTGTCTGTATCTCTCTCTCTTCAGACTAAAGCTAAAGGACTTCTCCTGGCACTCTTTCTGCCTGCACCTGTTGCTTAGTTCCAGGTTTCTAACTGTCTTTGGGGCTAAAGCAGGCAATCCTAGAAGAGAAAGAGGGTTCTCTGTTTCTTCAGGTTCCGGTTTCTTTCCCCGATCTGCCTGCTACCTTTTACTTTTGTAGGCTCCTTAAAGAACTATTCCTTCCATTCCATTCTGGGCATTTAAATGTGGACATGGTGTATATATTTACTCCACTTTGACTGGACATCCGAGAGAAGTCAGGACATCCCAGAAGGGATAGCTTAATGACTGGAATAACAGCTTTGTGACTAAAAATGCCCAGAAAGCATCTTACCTGACATTTGAGAGTCATGGGATCTATCTTAGAGTTCATCCAAGATCTGGGGAAGAAAAGAGTAAGGTTATTTTATGGATGGTCTTTCAACTTAATGGTTACATATGGTTAAATCTTCATAAGGAATATTGACAGGCATTTCACTTTCAATGATCAATGCTACAGAACTGACAGGGAAAAAAAAAGGTCAATCTGAAAGTACTTGACATGCTTAATTGTTTTTCAGAGTAGACAGTAAGGGGGAAAAAAGCCACAGATCTCAGTGCTGGCTCTCCGCTTCACTGAATCATCAAAATAAAGGGGAGTCTCCAGTCCATGGCTTCAGATTAGGACAAGATGGGAACTTCATCATGCTTATGTTATTGTTGGGGGATTGATTTGAAAATAAAAGACCTAAGTTTCAGCTGGTCCTAAACTATGGAGAATTTTACCCACACAAAGGCCCCAATTGCCAATGCAAATCTGGTAATTGGACACTTAATTACCCTATTTGCACACATAAATGAGGGGTGTTCCTGCAAGAAATCAGAGTCCACTCTTAAAACTTTGGCCCCAAGCAATGAAACCACATGCTTTTGTCAACAGTTAAATTGATTAGAATTGTGTTTATTTCTGCTCGTGTTAGTCCACACGTATTTTCATTGGAGCCTTATGTCCATTGAGTTAAAAGCTTAGCTAAAAAAAGAGAAGAAGAAGAAAAAAAAAACCTATGTTATGCAGAAAACCTAGATAGTAATTGCCAACTATGTGCCAAGTATCCTTTCATTATATAGAGAATGCGAGATCTGAATAAAAAGAAATATTCTTTGCAACCTCATATGCTTGGGCAGACTCAGCAGTCTTATGGTCATAATAAAGACAGAAGGGCCTTTTAAAAGAATACCGTAAGCAAAATTTCCAGCATGGATTACTTTCTTGGGTTAATGGCTCAAACATTGAATTTTCCCCCTAGGGCAGGTAGAGGAGTGAATTTTCTCTGAATATCTTCTAGCTAGGCAGTGTCCTAACAATGTCCTTAGGGGGAAACGTGTTCATTGATTTGGAAGTGTGTATCCTGAGTAGGCCCATCTGGGTTTCCTCCCCATGAATAGAAACTCCAAGGCTTGGCTGTCTCCTGATCGTTGATTACATACAGGCCTGGGTTCTAGTTCTGGCTCTAACTCAAACTAGCCATGTAAGTCCTGGGGACAGACTCAACTCCTGATAATTTTTGAAAATGGAGAAGGGAAAAGGGAAAGGTGACAAAGTTAGCCAGGCAGCAAGTCTAGATATGGAGGTAAGCCATGAGAAGCCATAAGGTGTCAAAAGTGAAGAAGGATGATCAGGAAGGGATGACCATTAGATTTCATGATTTGAAGGTCAGCAATAACTTCCCTGGCCACTAGATGCTCGATAAATATTTGTTGAGTAAATGACTTAAATATCAGCACCATTTGTTGAGTGTCCTTGCACAGGGAGCACACAGAAAAAGAAAATGTGCTCTTATTTCAAAAGGAGCTGTAAGAGTATTCCTTGAAGAACAAAAGCTGAACAAGACACTCAAGAAAAGTCAACATGACAGACTGCAATTATCAAGAATACAAGTAACAATAAATGTTGGCAAGGATGTGGGGGAAAAGGTACACTCACACATTGCTGGTGGGATTGAAAATTAGTGCAGCTACTCTGGAAAGCAGTATAGAGATTCTTCGAGAAAATAGGATGGAACCACCATATGACTAGGAATTGCGTTTTGTGGAGAGGTTCCTCTCAGGCCTGACTTGACCACTTGACCACTGTTACAATCTCCTTAGGTTCTGCAGATGCCAAACAATGCAGAGGAGATGCCCATGAAGGACAGCCCCACTAACACGATCAAAACCTGTGGACTCTGGAATCAGGCCTGGATTCTGGCAGCCCAGAGGTAGAATGCTTGACTTCTTTGCTCTCTCTCTAGATTATGGGGCATTAGGATTCTGTGGCTTGGACTCCATCTTCTTCCATTATTGCTTTTGTGGAGCATTGGATAAATGCATAAATAATCAATCAATAAACACATGCACATAAATACATATATATCATACAGAGAGAGATGAGAGAGAATACTCATTTATATTCTCCTTTCACATATAAAATATAAAACAACATCAATGTTTATAGCAGCTCAATTCACAATAACAAAGCTATGGAACCAACCTAGATGCCCTTCAACAGATAAACGGTTAAAGAAAATGTGGTATATATACACAATGGAATACTACTCAGTCATAAAGAATAATAGAATTATGGCATTTGATAGTAAATGGATGGAACTGAAGACTATCATGTCAAGTGAAATAAGCCAATCCCCCAAAAACCAAAGGCTGACTGTTCTCTCTGATATGTGGATACTAACCCACAACAAGGGAGGAAAGAGAGGAGAAAAATAGAAGTTCATTGGACTAGACAAAGGGGAATGAAGGGAAGGACAGGAGAATAGAAATGGGAAAGACACTAGGATGAATAGCACATAACTTTTCTATGTTCATACATGAATGCACACATGACCAGGGTAACTCTACATCATGTACCACAAGAATTGGATCCTGATTAGAATGGGTTATACTCCATGTATGTATTATGTGTCAAAATATATTCTACTGTCATGTATATATAAAAACAATAGATAAATAAATAAAGGGCTGGGATGTAGCTCAGTAGTAGACTGCTCACCTAGCCTGTGCAAGACCCTGGGTTTCATCCCCCATACCACAAAAGGGTCAACTAAAATTTTAAAAGCTAAACAACTTGAGCTTGAATTAAATAATTTTTATTTAAAATGTTGATATTCATACTATAATGTATTTTTGTCTTTTCACTTTAATAGATAAGTTAAATATTTTAGAAGAAAAATGATTTAAAGCATTTAAAAATAATTTTTATTTTTTACATTTCTTTGATTTCCATTTTTATTAAAACATTAAAATTGTGCATATGTTGAATGCAAAAGAAAACATAAAACAAATACATCTCTGTTTGGAAAACCACACTCCTATTTATTATTTTATTTCCAAGGCAAATATTCAAAAGAAATTCTGCTAAGGGGCAGTTATGTGTGAAAATTCCTAATGTGAGAACAGAGATTGAAACAGGGACTCTGTCCATCATATTCACTATATGATTGTCTGCCTCACTACCTTTTCTTCCTCCATGAAAAGTATTTTTAATCTTCATCCTGATTTTCTTTTGCTTTCTTTCCTTCTTCTTCTTCTCTTTTTTTTTGGGGGGGCGGATTTGGGGGTGCTTTAGCAGGGATTGAACTCGGTGCACTCAACCACTGAGCCACATCCCCAGCCCTTTCTTATATTTTATTGAGAGACAGGGTCTCACTGAGTTTCTTAGTGCGTCAATGTTGCTGAGGCTGGCTTTGAACTCATGATCCTCCTGCCTCAGCCTCCAAGCCACTGGGATTACAGGTGTGCACCACTATGCCCAGCTACTTTCTTTTCCTCTGTATTGAGTACCTGCAGGTGCAATTCTGGTGGGTTGACTGGAAGCTGTTGAAAGTGATTGTATTAGTTGAATATAGAGGTAACAGTGTTGAGGAATGAATTATCTGAGGATAAACACTCCGATCAGAGTTAGAGGTCAGGATGGGGTAGAAAAAATATTTTTTCTGTGTTAAAAACCTGTTAATCTCAGTTGGGTCCTGTTGGTTTAGAAGCAAGCAGAAGAAAAGAAACAAACACTTATTAGTGTGGACTAGATGCCAGGCTTTGGCATCTAGTCCACACTAATCATCAGTTAACATCATCTCAGTTAACTCTCTCTGCCACCTTGGGGTAGGTATTAACATTTGTTTTACACAGGAGGAGAATATTTAGAGAAGTTTAGGAATTTGCATGAGGCCACCCAGTGAAGGGTCCTGTGATCTCAAACACATCTAAATTATTGGTGTTTTTCGAACCATTAGTCAGGAAGTCAACTTAGTGTCATGACTAGAAGACTTTAAATTTTAAAATAGAGTATATTAGATTTGAAAATATCCAGCAGTCATTTCCTGGAGCTTTTACTTTATGTAATTGTGTATGTACATGTCATAAGGAAAATTGCATTTCTCCCTATGAATTTGGGTCAAAATTTGAAAGCCACTGCCATCGTCCATGCTGATATGATACAATCTTACCTACCATTCTTTCTCTGTTCCAGGTTCCCATCCAGTACACAGTACAGCTAGTCGTCCTTGGGCTCCTATTGGCTATGATATTTCCTCATTTTCCTTGTTTTTAATGGCCTGAGATTTGGAGGTGTTCTGGTCAGGTATATTTCAGGAATGCCTTTCTACTAGAATTTGATTTCTTTCTCACAATTAGACTGAGGTATAGGTTTTAGGTAGAAAGATAACAGAGTTAAAGTCTTTGATCTGTTTTAAGTTAACTTTTGCATGTAGTATGGGATAGAGGATGGAAATTCATTCTTTTGCACAAGGATATCCAGATTTCTCAATGCAATCTGTTGAAAAGACTCGTTTTCTCTATTCAACTTTTGTCCACTCAACTTGTCTTCCTTTTCAAAACTCAATTGACCAGATATATGAGGTTGTATTTATTGACTTTCAACTGAATACCATAGATCTCTATGTCTATCCTTACGCCAGCACCACACAGTTTTGATCACTGGAGTATTGTAGCAAGGTTTGAAATGGAAAAAGGTAGGCCCTCCAATCTTGTTGTTTTTTCAAGATTTTATGGGAGAAAGGAGTATTCTGAATGATTTGCATTTCCATATGAATTTTAGGATGAACTTGACAATTTCTAAAAAAAAATGTCAGCTGGAATTTGTATTGAATCTATAAAAAATCTGGGTAGTGCTTCAATATTAATAATGTTAAGTCCCCAATCCTTGAACATGGGATGTCGTTCCATTTATTTAGACCTTTGGAATTTGTTTCAGCAAGTATTTTTGAGTTTTCAGAATACCAATTTTACACTTCTTTTTAAAACATTTATTGTGGAGGCTGCCAGCACTGTGTCCTGGGCCCTTCTTCCTGCCCAGGAGAGTGTAAGCCACCAGATAAGTGAAGTCAGAAATAATTAGTGAAGAAGAAAAGACAAAGAATTAGAATTATGGTTTTAAATAAGAATGCCTGACAGGCCCAACCCACACAGGAGCTGGAATTAGACAATTAAAAAATGGCTCCCGTGGTTTAGTTAAGGGGGTACGTCAAAGGCAGGTGGAGTCTTGCTTTGTGATGTCTTGCAGTCTGCAGGTTGACTGGCATCTTGGCAGGTTACACCCATCTCTGAGAGGCTATGTGGCTGCAGCAGGTCACCCCATCTCCGGTGCTGTGCGGGACCTGGGGCAGAGCTTAAATAGGGTCACATGTGTCTGGGCAGTCTTGGCCAGAGGAAATTTCCACTGGAAGTTCCCAGACACCAGATTCTCCTATTCATTAGGCTGCAATGCCAGTGTAGTCCACACACAGCCCATGGATGGCTCTTGACAATTTATTTTCAAATATTTCCTTTTCTTCAATGTCATGGGAAATAAAGGTGCTTTTTAAACTTTGATTTCTGATTTTGCCTTGCAAGTGGATAGAAATAAAATTAATTTTGTATATTAATCTTGTGCCCTGTGATTTTGCCGAACTCATCTATTAGTTCTAATAGTTTTAGCGAATTCACTAGGATTTTCTATACTCAAATTTATGTCATATGCAGAAAATAGTTTCACTGCTTTCTTTCCATTCTGGATGCTTTTTTGTTTTCTTTTCTTGCCTAACTGACCTGGCTAGAAGCTCCACCAAAATATTAATACAAGTGGTAAGAGCACATATCTTTGTCTTGCTCCTGAGCTTCAAGAGAAAACATCTTTCAAGATGTTGTGAATTTTTGTAGATGCACATTATCAGGTTCAGAAAGTTGGCTTCTAGTGCTAGTGTGCTGAGTATTTTTACATGAAGTGGTGTTGATTTTACAAACTGATTTTTCTGTAGTGTGGTGATGTGGGTTTTGTACGTTGTTTTATTGATAATGGTGTAGCAAATTAATCAATTACCAGATACTGTATTATTAGAGTTCCCCAGAGACAGAATGAGTAAGATATAAATGTAGATATATGAGAAGGAATTTCTGAGGGGGCTTGATTAATGGGATCTAGGTGGCCGAGAAGTCCCACGATGGGCTGTATGCAAGCTGGACACCCTGGCGTGCTGGTTGCATGGCGCAGTCCAGCCTGAATGCTTTAGAACCAGGAGAGCAGATGGTGTAACTTTCAGTCTGATGAAACCTGAGAATTTGGGAGACCATCATTGTAAGTCCTCCAGTACAAATGCCCATAAGCACGGAGTTCTTACCATCCTGTAGTTGTTCTCTTGAGGCCCCAGGCTAATTGGATGATGCCCTCTTGTCCAACTGAGGGCAGATCTCAGACTCACACATTAATCTCCTCTGGAAACATCTTCACAGACACACCTAAAACAATACTTTTCCAAGTTTCTAGATATTCCCTAACTCCAATCAAGTTTATACCCACTATCAACTATCACTAATTATATTCTCAACTTCTATGAGAGCTATGTTTTTATATTCCACATATGAGCTGAGACCATGTGGTACATACATTTCTATGCCTGGATGATCTCACTTACTACAATGATTTCTAGTCCACCCATGTTGTTGTGAGGACAGAATTTCATTATTTTTATGGCTGAATAGTGTTCCATCATGCATATGCATCATGTTTTCTTTATTCATTCATCAGTGATGGACACTTAGGTTGTTTCTGTTTCTTGGCTATGGTGAATAGTGTTGCAGTGAATATAGGGGTGCATATGTCTCCTCCATATCCACATTTCTTTTCCTTTGGATATATATGCAGTCGTAGGATTGCTAGACTGTATGGCTGCTCTATTTTTAATTTTTCAAGGAGTCCCCATACTGTTTTCCATAATGACTGTACAAATTTACATGCCCATCAACAGTGTGCATAGGTTCCCCTTTCTCCACTTCTTTGCCATCAGTTGTTTTCTGTAGTCTTTTTAAAAGCAGTCCTTATTACTGGGGTGTGGTGCTGTGATATCTCACTGTGGTTTGATTTGCATTTCACTGGTGATACTGAGCATCTTTTCATGTACCTATTATCCATTATTTTAATTGGGCATTTTTCCTTGGTATTGAGTTTTTGGAGTTCCTTGCATATTCTAGATATTATTCCTTTGTCAGATATAGAGTTTGCAAATATTTTTTTTCCCATCCTGCAGCTTGTCCTTTCAACTCTATTGATTAGTTTGTTGTGTAAATCTTTTTAAGTTTTATGTAATCCCATTTGTCTACATTTTGCTCTCATTTCCTGGGCTTTTGGATTCTTCTCCAAAAAAAAAAAAAAAAATTTCTGCCTAATCCAATGTCCTAAAGGATTTCCCTTTGTTTTCTTCCAATAGGCTCATAGTTTCAGGACTTCTATTTCAGTCTTTCATCCACTTTGACTCAATATTTGTAACTGGTTGTAAGAGCCTTAATGAGGAGGTAGCTAAGATGGTGGCTGACTAAGAGCCAAAGAGGAGACGTTTAATTGTTTTTTCCTGACCTTAATGTAATCTACTGTAGGAGCCCTGTTTGGGGAGATGGCTTGAATTGCGGTTGACTATGAGCCATGGAGATTTGGGCATTGTCGCCTTCCGTAGTCTCACGGGACTTGGCCCGGGATCTCGAGTGACTTGGCCAAAATTGCTGATCGGGTCAGTGCCATTTTGGTGGTGTGTGCGGTGCGTGTTAGTCGTTGTTAGAGCCAGAGAGAAAAGTTATCAGAATAAAAAGCTGTTTGTCTCCAGTTTGCCTCTGAACTTCTTCCCGCGGCTTCGTTGCTCCAAGCGGCCATCGCTTCAGGCAGCAACAATCTACTAAGAATCTTTCTGTGCCCATGAACACTGTGTGATGCACCTGTAAGTTGAGCTTGTGACACGTGTATACTTGTTAAGGTGAAGAGTATTTAACCAGGTAGGGTTGGAGTTGTGTGGGGGTTGTTGTTGGAGTTGGAGAGAGAAATCAGAAGAGAAAGCAGAATAAGGAACCTACTCGTTTCCAGTCTGCCTCCGAATTCTTTCCCGCGGTATTGTTGCTGCAGACGGCAACAACTGGTAAAAGAACAAAATCATGTTGTTTAACCGTACATTTCTCCTTTAAATTGGCTCTGTGTCAGTGTGTCGTTGGCTTTTGGTTTTCTTTGCATCTCGTGCCAACATTCCTCATTGCCTCTTCCACTGCCATGTCTTACATTGAGTGAATATTTTCTACTGCAATATTTTAATTCCTGAGTGATTATTTTTACTATGTATATTTTTACTTACTTTCTTATTGGTTGTTCTAAAGCTTGGCATATACATTTTATCGCTTCAGGTATATGCTGCTAATTCCAGTGAAATACTGAAATGTTTCTCCTCTTCCCCCATTTTCTGCTATTATTATAAAGCTATATACTTTTATAATTCAATTTATATATACATATATATTTCATCTGTATGCTACAAACCTAGCACATATTATAACTAATATTTTATATAGGCATTCTTATAAAAATTATTTTATATAACTTTATGTGTACTAAAAGGGGTTAAGAAAGAAAGGAGGGCAAATGTAAATCTACGAAGTTTGTTATGCTGATCTTCTTCTTAAATAGTTCTTGTCCTTTTCACTTCTTCTTGTGGATTTAAGTCACCATTTGGTGTCATTTTCTTTATCCAAAATGGGTCTACCACTGTAAGCTGCCTGGTACCGTAACCCGGGAGGAAAACTCTCGGAGGCAGAGTAAAGCTTTTACTACTTTTACTTCTACTTTCTTAGAGCTTAGAGAGGGAAAGAAAGATTTTTAGAGAGAAAGATTAAAGCGAGCTTTTCTTCTTGTCTTCTTAGCTTAGAGTCTTAGAGAGAAAGAAAGATAGAGCTTAGCTTAGAGAAAGATTAGAGCTTCTTTCTTCTTTCTTCTTTCTTCCTTCTTCTTTCTTCTGTCTTCTGTCTTCCTTGGGAGCCTCGGCCTAACTCTGACCAGTCATTACTTCTTCTATCTGGTTTCTCTTCTGTAACCACTCTGCCTACGTTCTGGCCGCTCTGATTCTTCTGACCGACCGAGTGACTGCCCGACTGACTGAATTCTCCGTTCTCCTAACTCGGACCGCTTTCACCCGGTTATATACCTTCAGCTTTGTGGGTGCCTACAGGTGCGTCACATACATATCAGGTGGAACTTATGGCTTCCAGCTAGCTGCAATAGCCCTTCCTAATTAGGGCTCCTTCATACCACCATTCACCTACTCTGTGATATTATTACATTTCTACATATTATAGGTTCCAAAGTATCAAAATATTCATAATTTCACAAAATTACTTTTTAAACCACTGATGAAACAAAAGAGAGGAAAGAGGAAACATGCATGTATACTGTCTTTTAAATTACCTTTATTGGTGTGTGTGTGTGTGTGTGTGTGTGTGTGTGTATTTAATGGATTCAAATCACTGTCCGGAGTTACATGCTTTCAGCCTGAAAACTTCCTCTAGTATTTCTTATAAAGCACATCAGCTAATGACAAATTCTGTCCATTTTTGCTTATTTGGTAATGTCTTCTTTGTCTCACCTTCATTTTTTGAAGACAGTTTTGCTTAATATAAGACCCTTAGCTGACATTTTTTCCTCTCAGCATCCTACTGCCCTCTGACCCCCATTGTTTCTGATGAGAATTCAGCTGTTCATCTTATTGAATATTCCATTGCATGTGATTGAATGTTTTTCCTTGATACTTCCAATATTTTCTCTTTGTCTTGTCTTTTAGCATTTTTACTATAATGCATTCAGTCATAAATTTGGGGGACTTGTATTATTTAGAGTTTGTGGAGCTTCTTGGATATGTAAATTAATATTTTTTGATAAATTTGGGAATTTTCTAGCCATTATTTCTTCATCAAATATTTTTCTGCTTCTCTCTTTCTTCTATTCTTCCTTTTGAGATATGCTAATATCTTAATGGTATTCCACAATATTTTAAGCATTTGTTCATTTTTCTTCATCTTTTCCCTTGTTCCTGAGATTTCAAAATATCCACTAGTCGTCTTCAAGTTCACTGATTCTTTTCTTTGCCAGTTTAAAACTGTTGTTGAGTCCCTCTAGTTAAAATTTCATTTTTGTTATTATGCTTTTAATAATTCCCACCTGGTTCTTTTTAAAACTTCTCTCCACTGATATTCTCCATTTGATAAGAGATGAGATATTGTCATCATAACTTCTTTTCCTTCCTTAGACATACTTTCCCTTAGCTCTTTGAACATATTCATAACAACTTCTTTGAAGTCTTTGTTAAATTTGATATCTGGGCCTTCTCACAGTAGGTTTTTGTTGCTTGCTATTTTTTTGTGTGTAGGCCATCTTTCCTGGACTTTCTGTTTGTTTTTGCATGTCTTATGAATTTGCTGTTGTTGTTTTAAACTGCCACTGTTTTTATATAGCAATAAACTGTTTTTATATAGTAATTCTAGGTACTGATTCACCTCCCCACTCCCAGGACTTGTTTCTGTTGCTCTCTTGTTTGACTTTTTTTTTTTTTTTTTTTTTTTTTTTTTTTTTTTTTGCCTTTTTTCCCCCTCTCTCCTAACCAACAAACCTATTTTAGCAGGGTCTATTTCCCCTGCATGTGTAGCCTCTGTTAACATTTCTCAAGGGGGAAGTCTTGGGCATGTACATAGTCAAACTGGGATGACTGGTTTGGGTAGGTTTGTTTTGAATGTCTCTTTCCCTGATATTTTTGTTACCATGCTTGCCTTTGCTATCATACCCAGCTTTTTTGTCAGTAAGAGAACTGCTAAGCATATTTTATGACTTACTAGTTTTGGCTTAGGACTTAGGGCAGTTAAGCCTTAATTTGCTCAAATTATAAGACACGGGGGGGGGGGGGTAGTAGGGAACACTAGAGAAGAATAGCATTACCTTAGATTAGGTAGAGGGAAATGATGGGAGGGTAGAGGAGGGGATGTGGGGGATAGGAAAGGTAGTAGAATGAAACAGACATTATTCTTTATGTATATATGTGACTACATGACCAATATGATTCTGCAACATGTACACTCAGAAAAATGAGAAATTATATCCTATCTATGTATAATACATCAAAGTACATAAATGCATTCTACTGTCATGTATAACTAATTAAAACAAATAAAAAATTAATAAAAAAAGACATGAACAAATAACACCTATCCTGATAGATTATGCCAATTAAATCAAATCATGGAAGTAAAAATGTCTAGCATAGGATCTTTGGCACAAAGTATGTAGTTCACACTTAGTTCCTCTCATCCAAACACCTTCAGTACACAGAAAGCTAATGGGTATACAAATATAAAATTTCAGAATGCTACACTCAAAATATTACAGAAATAACTATTTTCTTTAAAAATCTGGTTCTGCCCATCTGCTTTATTTGCTGGATGATAAAATACTAATTAGAATTAAACTCTTCATTTCTGCTTTCAAGATTCATTGAGTATCAGAGAAATTCCAGAATGGATTTGTTTAGCATTCACATACATTTGATAGTCAAATACATCTGCAGAAAAAATTCCAAAATAAAAAACAACTTTACTCTTGGTAGTCACAGTCATGTTCTTCCCTAAGCACTACCCAAACCAGATCTCTCCCTGAGAGGAAAATGTGATGTTAATCATTCACTGAACAGTTATTAATTATATTCCAGGAGAAAAAAAGATTCTTGACATAAAGAAATAGAAAAGAAAAACATTGCTCTATCTTCCTTAATTTTATAATCCTATTAAGGTCAAGAGTCAGGTTATTTTATAAGTACTAAATTGAATTGCTTCTGAAACTAAAAATTTTCTCCAGGTTGGAAATCAAATTTGTGTGAGAAATATCTTTATAGTCCTGAACAAAGTTTACAGGTTATTTGGAAGAAACTAGTATTTGAAAAGTAGAACATAATTTTTACTTCAGTTGAATTCCAGAAGATTCTGGGTTCACGGGGGATATAGGCAATTAAAATACAAAAGTACATAGCAGTGCCCCAGATGCAAAGCAGGCTGTTCTATAATGGAATTGACTGCTTGTATTACTATTTACTAAGTATAGAAAGGCATTTGAGAAATACAACACAAACTCTGCTGTGTACTTATACCAGATAGCATATCATCAAATATGACTCCTAAGCACAAAGGAAACAAGAATCACCTAGATTTGCATATAATGGCTACCTTCATTTATTCAGCACTAGTGTGAGAACTCCAGGAAAGTTAAAACACGCTTGCATTCAAGGTGAGTGTACTCATAGAAAGGACTCAGGACAGAGGACTCAGGACCAGATCAGCTGTTCATTGTGAGCCTACTAGTTGTAGGAGCAGGAAGGGCTTAAGATTTCTGAGCCTTTATTTCTTCGTCTGTAAAATGAAAATGAAAATACTTAGTCCCCAAAGCTTTTGTGAAGATTAAAATGCTTAACAGAGTTAAAAATTAGTGTGAAAATGTGTTGGGGAAATGTGGAACTTATTGCTATAATCAACAGGAGAGATGCTAACTGCCCTTTACATCTATTGGACCATCTCCCTAGGTTCTTTATGCTCACACAGGGGAGCTAGTTACCACAGCAAATGGGCCTTCCCTTCTCTAGCCCGCTCTGCTGTTCCCATGCAAGGTAAATCCAGCAATGATCGTGTGGGTAAAATGGAACCCTAAATGTGATGCCCTTTCTCCTTGGAAGCTTAAGCTTGAATATGACTAATTCTGTACTCATCCAATGCTCCCTAATCCCTGCCCTCTCTCTCCCACCCACCAAATTGGTTTCATTCTCCTGTTAAAGTCACACCCCACCAGAAGAGTCTTTCTCCTGTTACATTCATCTTTTATCTCCCAAGGTTCATAGTAGAATGATTAGCACGTAACTGGTATTTAATATTACTTTTAAAGAAAAAAAAAACATTTTATCTGCTGGCATTTAGTAAAATTAGCTCTAACATTGTTGATAATTCTGCTACTCTCTGGTATCCAACTTTAGCCAGAGGGACAATTCATTCTTTGTAAAAATGTTTAAGTTCAGACCAGCATTGGGAACACAGTAGTGAGCAAAACCAGACCTGTCTTTGCTCTCATAGAGCTTAAGATCTATTTATTGCTCATGTCAAATAATAACATTGTACATTATAAATGAAGATCAAAAGAAGGAAAAGCTAGGCACGGTGGCACATGCCTGTAATTTTAGCGGCTCAGGAGGCTGAGACAGGAGGATTGTGAGTTCAAAGCCAGCCTTAGCAAAAATAGAGGAGCTAAGCAACTCAGTGAAATCCTGTCTCTAAATGAAATACAAAATAGAGCTGGGGATGTGGCTTAGTGATCCTGTGTCCCTGAGTTCAATCCCAGTACAAAAAAAAAAAAAAAAGAAAGAAAGAAAGAAAAAGAAAAAAAAAATTCAGGAACAGACTTGGAATTCAGCAGGAACACACAGAATAGCTGTGTATATGACCAGAATCTACTCAGTGTTTAGGCCATGTATACAAAATATTTTTATAATAACTTGTACCCAAATCTAAATTCATTAATTCAAAATGCCTATTGCAAAGTAGATGAAACATCATCACCAATTTAGTCACCTGCATTTGGGTTTGTGTTATAAGGTGACACTGACCTGGAGGGCCAGTGCCCCACTGCTGAACACAAGCTGTAGTGCAAATCAGTGCTCACTCAGATGAACTCCTTGGTAAGGACAAAGCCCTGCGAGCCTTCGCATGCTTTAAGAGGATCTAACCCTGTTTTCCACGGGATGTACTTCATAAAATAGCCCAAAGAAATGTAAGATGTTTTTCAAAGAGAGTTCCATTACCAAAATAGAGGAAAACCGCAAATTTAAGAGAGAATGTGAAAAGTCTAACAAAAAGTCCTGCAGTAAAAAAAAATTCAATTCAATTAAAAATCTGATGTTGAACACAAGACTCCTCGCCTTGGTTTTTTAGAGCGATTTTTCCAACACACACACATAAATATGATGAAAGAATAATGTTCTAGGGAAGATATTTCTGGATCCTCTGGTTTAACTTATTCAGATTCTACTCTGGTGGTTTTTGTTTTGTTTGTTTTGTGAATTTCTATCATAGAAACTTGATCAATGTATTGAGCTGTTTTCTAGGTCCATTTTGATCAGTTACATCAACTTCTGAACTGACAATCGAATTCCTTTTCTGTATTTTACCCCAGAAAGCAGTTGAGTGTCATTATAATAGCCATCCACCACCAGAAAGTCAGACAGTGACAGTCTGGATAGGTACTGGGTGGGGCCAAAGACGATTCATTCCATAAGCTCCCACACGATTCATTTTTATACTTTCAGATTTATTTCTCTCATATTTTTCTTTATTTTGGCAATCTTAGATAAATTTCCAATTTTTCCAAATTCCCTGCAGTGAAATCCTATCCCCAGAGGGTTTTTTTTTTTTTTTTTTCATTCTCTTAAACAAGTTACACAATTCAAATTGCCTCTCCCTATCCACCCATCTGCTTGTTTTTGCCTTTCTTCCTCTCTGCTGGATTCAGTGTAGAAATCCTCTCTGCCTCCTCTCTCCCCTCCCTGTCCACTGCCCTAAACTCTCCCCCACCGTTCTGTCTATCCTCTCTGTCAGAGTCCAGGGGCCCCTTCTGTTCAGATGGCTCTGGGCCACCTGTACCGGCCCCATCTGTCAGCAAAGCAGCCTCAGCGTCCCACAAACCTGGTAGAGGAAATTCTCCTCCGAAGAATTGACGTCACTAGGTGTTCTCCTGAGAGTTGTGCCCTGAAAAATTAGCTACATTGAGGAAGAATAAAGGGCATTTCAGCATGGAATAGACGCACTGGCATCAATAAAACTTCGCCCACACAGGACCACACTTTGGTATTTCCTTTTGAGCATTATTTACCATTAACCAGTAAAATATTACAGGAAAATAGAAATTTGAACAGATAATACCTTTGGACTAACCAGATACATTAAAGTAATTATCTGTATTTCAATGCGTATGAAGATAAGGTTTAAATTATCTATTTTGAAGCATAGCATGACCAAACAGATTTGCAGAATCATTTCCTCTCATTCTTTCCACTCAAATAATGCAGCACTGTCTTCAGAAGATGTCACTGAGCTCTAGTTTCTTGACACTATTTGCAAAGGAGTCCTATTGCAAAGGAAGTATTTCCTTGAAAGATTTTATTTCTGGGATTGGAAATTCCCTGCCTTCTATAAAATACATATAGTGGAGACAAAAAAAAAAAAAAAAAAAAAAAAAAAGGAGAAGCTCTACAATTGAATAACACAGTAAAGCTTGGCTATTTTTTTCCTGTCTGAAATTTGATTCATATTTAACCCAGATCTGTGTGTTTGTTGATTTAGAGACCAAAATGCCAAGAGGAGAACAGAATGGTCACAGCCAGCCATTGTAGAGAGTATCCTGTGCCAGGACCAAATAAGTTCTCAAAAACGTTGATGGCACCAGAATTTATACAGTAGAAACCCTTGAATTACGAGCTGGCCTCTTGGTTCTGATGTTCCCTCGCCTGTTTCCTGTGTCAGGCGAAGCGCTGCAGCGACCCTGTTTATCTGGCCCCTGCACAACATTGTCAGGACACATTTCCATTTTCCAAGTGACTGCTGCCACTGGGCCGCAGTCTGTGCTCATTTCTCGAGTAGCTAAACCCTTTGACACTGTGGTTTTTAATTAAAATTACATTAAAGTTAATCAACCAGAAAGAGGCTGCTGTAGAAGGCAGGTTTGATTGCAACCTGCAAAGGGCATGGAGGCTGCCAACTTGCTAAAGATGTGCCTGCAGATGCCAATCTGCCCCCAGGAGCCCCACGGTGACAGAGCTGCCGAGGAGAGGTCAGTGCTGCTTGTATTTTCCTTGGACTGTCAAAAAAAATCGAGATGGCAGTAGCATGGCATCAAGTGAAAAAACAGACAAGCTTCTCCATCCAAAGAACACCAACCCCTACCCAGCATTTCTACTGCTGCCCCAGACCACTGTTGCAAACCTCACATAGCCCAAGTGTTTCCCCTTCAGAAGAAGCCAGAAGAGTTTGGTCAGTGATTTGGGGAGGCCAGGGATACTCTTAGAAGATCCTGTCTTCTTTGGGCTGGCTTTCTGGCATATGGTGTTGTATTTGGCTTCGCTTTGTTTTGAAAGGGACTGAAAAAAAAAATATTTGAATGCACTGGATTCCTTGTTCCTTTCCAGGTTCGTTCTTTGCAGAAGAGCTTCTTTGGAATATGACTACACAAAGCGTAGCATATCTTCATGCCTGTGAACAAAGAGACTATCCAATAAAAATGCACAGCCCAGGCTAATTAGTTATTTGGCATTTATTAAATGTTGCAAGAGTGTTGAGTCTAAAATTGAAATTACGTGCTGTTCAGTTCTTCCATGGTTGGTGAACTGAATATGCTCAGGCTTTAAGCAAGTACTTGGTCCTTGCTGAGAAATTAGTTTTGGGTAAGAGAATGAATGAAAAATAAATGAATAAAAGAATTAATGAAGGCTGGGGTTGTAGCTCAGTGATAGGTGTCTTGCCTAGTATGTGTGAGGCACTAGGTTCAATCCTGGACACCACATAAAAACAAACAAATAAAATAAAGGTATTGTGTCCATCTACAACTAAAAAAAAAAATGAATGAGTAGATGAATGAATGGATGAAAAGTGTGCATTGTCTATCACAACTAATTCTATGTTTTTTTTTCCTAAAGCTGTGTAATAGTCATTAGTATAAAAAGTTGGATGTCATTTTGAGTTATCTACTCTGAGCTATCGTAGTTGCTGCTTACATCACTGTGTTGGGAAGGATTCTGAGGCTGTACCCTAGTGACTAAGCAGAAAACCTCATGTCATGGGCTCAGAATGCTATCCTTATCCTCAAGCCTAGAAAACCGTATGGAGACTATGTCAGAATTCTGCAATTAGTAGGTAGCAAATGGACAAAGTCCAGTGGGAAAAACAAACTTAGAAGAGGAAAAGTGAGGAAGTCTACTGAGTTTCAAATTCTTTAAACACTGGAAAACATTTTATTTCCTTTATTCGTCAGTGGCTTCCTTGGTCGGGAACTGATTCTGATCCCTGCTTTGGTCCTGTCATTGCTAGCTTGTCTATGGAGAGACACGTCAAGTGCTCCATTCAGGAGCAACTTTCTTGAGGCAGGTGAACCCCAGGTGCTATGCACATCTACGTTCATTTGCTGTTGATACCAAGAATACCAGAGGCTGGGTACTTTATAAAGTGAAGGGGGTTATTTAGCTCATAGCTCTGGAGGTTCAAGAGCAGGGAGTCAGCATCTGCTGGCCTCTGATGAGGACTGCATGGCAGATGGCATCACAAAGGTGGGAGCCTGTGCAAGAGTGGCAAGTGGTGCATAGCAGAAGAGAGAGCAAGGGCAGGTGCCAGGATTGCTTTATGACAAGCCACTCCCACAGTGCTAATATGGTCCCTGGAGGGCTGAAACTCCTGGGAGATAACATTGACTTTCACGACAGAGGAGGCCTCATGGCCCAATTACCTTCCACCAGCCGCCACCTCTTAAAGCTTCCACCACCTTAACACCTCAACATAGGGAACAGGCTTCCAGCACATGAATGTCTGGGGACAAACCACATCCAGTCCACAGCAACCTCACAGCTGTGAATGTTCATGTCTGGCAAAGGGTCTCCCTACAAAAAGTTGGTTTTGTTCTTCGAAAACATTAAATGTATTGCCCCAATGTTTAAATTCTTTTAAAGCAGAGTAAAGAATGTTAGTATGTGAGTTTTGTTCATTCATCTTTTTGGCATTCTCTTCTTATTGATTATATCATGAAATAAAATTGAAACTAAATTCTTTTTTAAAGGGGGAGGTGGGTAGTGGAGATTGAATTCAGGGTCACTCTACCACTGTGGTTTATCTCCAGCCATTTTTTATTATTTTATTTTGAGACAGGGACTTGCTAAGTTGCTGAGGCTGGCCTTGAACTTGTGATCTTCCTGCCTCAGCCTCCCAAGTAGTGCGTATTACAGGTGGGTGCGCCGCAGTGCCTAGAGAAACTAAATTCTTGAAGACTGCTTTCTTTTACTCGTAAAAGCATTTCATCTAAATGTTCTTTTAAGTAGGAATAACTCTTTAGGGTAATTTATCCTCCTTCCTTTCAAACTTTTCTAAAAATCGTAATAAACATAAGTTTCTCTTCTCACTTCAGATTAGATGGTAACGTTTTTTTATGCCCTCTAAATCATGGCCTTGATGACACCCATATAAATATACGATTTCCAACACAGCTCCTACACTCAAACAAACAATATTGTGGTACAGCCTCTTTCTCTAACATCCCAGAAGAAGAAAATCAGTTTTTAACTATGACAAATGTTATATAAAGTACGTTAACTCGATCAACTAATGTTTACCAAGAATCTACCAAGGGCTAGTCACTCTTCTCTGGGGAAAGGCACAGGAGTGAGCAAGGCCAGTGAGGTTCCTGCTCCCATGGAGTTTTAATCCTCCTTATGAGACAGCAGCTATATGAAATGTGGAATATAAGTTCATGGTGGTTTTGGAAGACCATAGGCTGGCTGCTCATCAGACGTGTCCTGTCCTTCCTTGCTAACAGCATTCCAGTTTTGTTTGAGAAGGCATTGGGATGGATTATGACTGCTTATGGCCAGGATGGTGGACCCATTCCTATCAACCATGTGCAATTTACCCAGCCTCTTTTGAGCTGGAGAAGGCCGGATGACACTGTTCTAGCCAATAAGATATAAGAGCACTCCTGTTTGAGTTAAAGCTAGAAGAGAATATTGCCTGGGGGAAGTTTTGTGGAGGCCGCCAGAGACCTATTTAGAGAGAGATATTACTCCAAAAATCTGCCCAGGCAAGAAAAGCTAATCTTTGGTATATTTCTCCACTAGGGACTTTAACAAGGAATAGACAGATTTTTGATGTATTATGAACACTATTTTGAACACAAAGATGTAGAATGATTAACATATTAGAGTGGAAAGACAGTAGATTATGAGATTGGGAGCTTTTATTTTCCGTTGGAAAATAAGATTACTGTATTAATTAGGATGATTTTTGCTGTAACAGATTTTCCAAATAATAATGGCTTAAGTATTGTGGCATTGAATTATTTCAAATAACAGGAAATCTAGAAATTTCAGTTTGGAGAACATAGTTCAAAATATCTTTAAAGTCACAAGTTTCCAACCTTCTATTTTATCATCTTCAAAATTTGAAATTTGGCTTCTTGTCTTGGTCCCAGCCAACCGTAACAATTGTGCCTCCTGGCTCCTGAGGCTGAGCACCCTCCTCATCTCATGGTTCATGTCTGTGGGAGCCACAGGGAGCCAAGATCTGTAACAGCCCCTGATCATCAGCCTTGACCCTCCCTCCACCTGAGAAGCATGTGAATTTTTGAAGAAGTGAGCTGCATATCTCTACGCTGAACACATAGGGTTTTATTTTAATTATACTAGATGACCTAATTATTAATATAAGTTTGGTCCCTATCTAAAGTGATGATTGTATTTTCTGTATCTGGGAAAAGACATATGGCTTACCGGGAGGTGTTTTTTTTTTTTTTTTTTTTTTTTTTCTTTTCAGAATCAGAGGAAGGTTTTTCCCAGTGAATGTATTTTGAAGGGTCAGTGGTAAAGAAGAAATCAGGATGCATTTTGATTGCATCCCATGAGACATGCCTGTTTAAGGATATGGCTACATACACTAATATCAGACAAAATAGACTAAGGTAAAAAGGTTTTACTATTATGCAATAGTAAATCCATTTGACTATGACTATTTTTTAAATTCTAGGTTTTTATGTACCTGAAGTATATGAGGCAAAAATTAAAAGAAGTATAAATAGGAATTTACAATTCCACACTCATGGTATGATTTTATCATATTTGCTGCAATAATTAATAGATAGATAAATCAATAAGGATATAGAGAATGTTAACATCATAATGACCTTGGTCTAGTAAGCATATGTAGAATTCTGCACCCAGTTCTTTAAAAGTGCACACCAGAGACACAAAAACAATGAAAATTTATCACATATTGTCTCCATTTTGGTCCCTGAGGAAAGTTTGCCATGAGGCCTTTCTCTGGACTTGTAGAGGAATTAGTCCTACTTTTTAATACTTCTGGAAATGTGACTTTCTTTCTCCAAAGAAATGTCTCAGTGGATCGATTATTTATAAATTCAGTAAACAACTATTACTGGAGCGCTAGAAATGATGTTAGGCACATAAGAATTTCAGGCCAGTTGTTTGATTATCCTTGCACCTCTCAGGATCTTTGCAGCCGATTGAACAAAACTAACATTAAGAGTTATGCTGGATCAGCATCCACTTATCAGAGAGAACATTCGACCTTTGGTTTGGGGGGATTTACTTACTTCCCTTAGCATGATATTCTCCAACTTCATCTATTTACCTACAAATGCCATGATTTTATTCTCTTTTAATGCTGAGTAATATTTCATTGTGTATCTTTATCTATTCATCTATTGAGGGACATCTGGGTTGCTTCCACAGTTTAGCTATTGGGAATTGAGCTGCTATAAACATTGATGTGGCTGCATTACTATAGTATGCTGATTTTAAATCCTTTGGGTATAGACCGAAGAGTGGGATAGCTGGGTCAATTGGTGGTTCTATTCCAAGTTTTCTGAGGAATCTCCATACTGTTTTCCAGACTGGTTGTACGAATTTGCAGTCCCACCAGCAATGTGTGAGTGCTGATCCATAATGGGAGGGGGCATGGGAAAATATGGAGGAACTTTGAATGGGTAAAGGGGAGGGAGTGGTGGAGAGGGGACAAGGGGACAGGAAAGATGGTAGAATGAGATGGACATCATTACTCTAGGTACATGTATGACTGCACATATAGTGCAGTACTACATTACATACAACCAGAAAAATGAAAAGTTGTGCTGCAGTTATGTACAATGAATCAACATGCATTCTGCTGTCATATATACCTAATTAAAATAAATTAATTAATTAATTTTAAAAAAGAGTCATGCTGGTAGTCTATTACCACAATAATACTCAATAATACTATATAACAAGTAGCCACCAAACCTCACTGGCATACAACAGCACACATTTATTTTGCTCATAAATAAATGGATTAGCTGGTGGTACTGAAGCTCTAATCTGGGTGTGGCTGGTCTCAAATGAGTTTGCTCAAGCACCTGCACTTAGCTGGCAGGTTGGCAAGTCTGGGATGTCCTTGAATGGGAGGACTCAGCTCTACTCCATGTTATCTCCCATCCTCCAGCGGGCTAGCCTTGGCTTGGTCACATGGGGAGGAATCAGGGAGAACATGGAAGTACAGGAAGCTCAGGCCCACAGCTGGCACTCTCTCACTTCTGTAGAGTTTATTGGCCAAAGCAAGTCACCAGTTCAGCTCAGCTTCAAAGGGTGGTGGTATAGAATCACCTCTTGATGAAAGGAACTGCGCTGTCACATGGCAAGAGGAAGGACAGAGGAAGGGATGGAGGATTTGGGGAAATTCTCTTTTTTTTGGACCGGGGATTGAATTCAGGGACACTCCACCACTGAACAACATCCCCAACCCTACTTTGTATTTTATTTAGAGACAGGGTCTCACTGAGTTGCTGAGTGCCTTGCTTTTGCTGAGGCTGGCTTTGAACTCTATCCTTCTGCCTCAGCCTCCTGAGCTGCTGAGATTGCAGGTGTGTGCCACTGTGCCCTGCCTTGGGAGAATTCTTAAGATCAATCTACCACCAAAGGCTAACTTGACTCCTTAGCAGAAGCTATAACAGGATGAAATAGAAATTAAAAGGTATATGTCTCTTCAAATCTGTGTGAGTTTTACCTCTTAAAGAAATCCATACCTTCAAAAAAGGGTCAGCTACAAAGGACCAACTTAATATATGAAATAATAATTGATGAATGAAATATGAAAACAATTGCTGAGGTTTCATGAGCTAGAACAAATCTGACTTTTGTCCTGGAAATCTGAATCAAATTATTCAGTGTAGCAAGGCATTTCTAAAAATGTTAGATACAAAATAAAACATTGACAGACAAATTAATAAACGTGAATGTCAACATATCTTAGGAAAATATTCTCATTTGGGCTGTGTGGCTCCAAAATTTAAATAATAAGACTCTCTTAAGAACCAGTCAGCCATTCCAGAAAATGAGGTTTCTGCTTTTTGATGGTCCATTTAAATTCTATAATCAGGCTGGAATATCACATCTTTTCCAGGTTTTATGGGGAAAAGCACCTTTTGCGTTGTATATTTAGTACAAAGACAAGTAGCATTTATTGTACCATGGGAGGGTGAAGGTAGAAATCTTTATGACATAAAACAGCATGAGAAATGTAATTTTCACTTCCAGCTCACTGAAAGCTGTATTATAAATGCTCTTGAAGATGTTGTCAACCATCTATCCAAAAACCAGGATTCCTAAAGGATGAATTTGTTCCTTACAACATAAATTTTAATTGATTCAATAGTACATTTAAACTTCCTGATAAGAAAGACTTATGTTTTAAAGAACAAATTAAAATATCTTTTTTAAAATTATTTTTTGAGCAGTAAATAACACATCATGAAATTTCACTTGGATTATTGCACATTCGTTAAAACTTTGTCCCTCTCTATGCTTATAAGATAAAAGTTGTGGAACAAAAGTTATGTTTGAAAAAAGAATTGCTTACACAACTCTTTTCAGAAACAACAAAGAACTATGTTTATTGACAGAATCAGCAACTTAATTAAGAAGTCTGTTAATACTGGTGTTAATAAACCTGGCATGTTTTCAATTTAGATTGACACTCTTTAAACTGATACCTGTCAGTAATATGTCATAAAATCTGGATGAGAACATTGTCTATCTAAATTAAGCTTTGATTCCTTGAAAATATTAGAAGTTATCACAGGTGTTCTGTGATGAAATTATAATTTTTTATAAAAATGTTCTACTTGGAAAGCCAAGATGAAATAAGGCATTCTGTACTATTTACCTTGTGGTAACAGAAAAGTTGTCAACACATAATTATCCATGATATTAATGTTTTATATAAACAAACTAATTTTTAAAGGATGGATGTGTGTTATTTGGAGTTCAAAATTGAATAATTGCTTTATTGTTACTTTGATTTCTTTAGTAAATATTTGTTGAGCTACTATTATATGACAGGCACTTTTGTAGGGGTTGGGAAAAGTTAGAATGCAGACAAATAAATGACTGTCCTGGAATTTACATTCTAGCGATTTTATTATTAAAATTCAATGAATCATATTAAAGAATGACTGGAAGGAACATCTCAGTGACACAATAGCTTCTTGGAAAACTGTAATAACCCAAAATAAAATTTTTGAGGAAGATTCAAGTATTGCTAAAGAGTTGTCTCAGAGGAACCCACGTATCAGAACCTGCTGGCCTCTCCAAGATGAGACCATGTCTTCCACTCCCATTACTTTGTCTCCAGAAGTTGAAAGTGGTATCTAAGGCTTCTGGGATGAGGTGAGAGATGATGGCTTATTCTCAGAAGCATCACAAGTTTCCATCCCCGGGGTTCTAGAAGTTTCTTCTGGTCCACTGATTTCACTAAACAGAGCTCAGTCCCTTTCTTTTTTCCACCATAATCATGCGCATCATTTCCTAGAACTCTCCCTGTTTTCCATTGTTCTTGAGGCACAATGGTGGGCGTTTTATTTGTGTTAAACACACCAAGCTGACTTCTGCCTCAGGAATCTTTATGCTCAGCAGCGCCTCTGCCTGGAATGGTCATCCCAGATCTCTGCACAGCTCAAACCTCGGTTCATTCCTGTTACTGTTGGAATGTCCCCTCCTCTAGCCACCCTTTCTAAAATACCACATATACACCTCTCACTCACTGCCTCAACACCCTGCCTTATTTTTCTTCATCATATTGGACAGCAGGGATCACAAGTTGCATTTACTTATCTGTTTATTGTTTCTCTCCAACAAGAATGTTAGCCCCATGACATCCCAGACTCACACTGTTCACTACCATAACCTTCAAGTCTATATAACATGCTGAGAACCCAAGATTTGCTCAATTAACATGTGCTGAATGGAAAGAGGGATATGTGAATACAGGGAAAATGGCATGCAGATGAGTTTGGCAGACTTTATTGGAGAGTTTGAGGCTAAGATGAAAGAAAGGTTCAAAGTGTAGCAATGGAAATCAAACTGAGAGAGAATTATAAGCATCCAAACTCAAAGATGCCCTATAGCCACTCAGTTTCCTTCCTCTTTGAGATGCAAAACAACAAATTCCTGCCCTCATCTCACAGATGAGCTCCTTCTTTTTTCATAAGTTTGGGCACCCATCAAGCCCAGACCCCACAAGGCCTCCCATCCCGCCCATACACAGCTTCATATATTTTGCACACATGAGTCTTTCCCGTAGAGGAAATTACTTAGTATCTACTATGGAAAAGTTAAAAATTTCTCCACTTCATTGCATTATTTATTAGAAGCATTTCAAAATCAAATTTTCAAGGTAAGTATTTTCCCAGATAAAAACTATGTATGTGGTGAAGAGAGATATCTGAAAGATAAACCTATCCCTAACAAGTGGGAGCTTTTAAACCAGATTTACAACTTGAATTTTTCTGGGGAAGAAATCCACTTAGATCTGTCTGACAGTGGAAACAGTAAATTAGACACTATGGTCACATCTGGGGACAGGCACAATAGGTGAGAGGTAATACCAGGAAGCTTTTTCGTGGTGTGGAAGAGTTACGTGTCTTGATTGTGGTGTCTTGGTTGTGGTTGTGGTTGCATGAATCGATACACAGAGTAGAGCTTTATAGAACTATTCACAAACATAAATGAGTGCACGTAAAAATTAGTGAAATCTGGCCAGGTACGGTCGGTGGCACACGCCTGTAATCACAGCACTTGGGAGGCTGAGGCAGGAGGATCACGAGTTCAAAGCCAGCCTCAGCAATGGCGAGGCACTTAGCAACTCAGTGAGACCCAGTCTCTAAATAAAAATACACAAAAAGGGCTGGGGAGGTAGCCCAGTGGTTGAGTGCCCCTGAGTTCAATCCCCAGTACCCCCCCCCCAAAAAAAAAATTAGCGAAATTTGAATTTGAATACTATTCAATTTCATATTGTGTTGTACCATGTCAGTCTCCTACTTTTGATATTGTACTATAACTATATAGGATATTGCCATTGGGAAAAACTGGGTTTGAAGTACCCGCAGCTATCTGTACTATTTTTAAAATTTTTTTAAAAATACTTTTTTAGTTGTAGTTGGACACAATACCTTTATTTTATTTATTTATTTTTATGTGGTGCTGAGGATAGAACCCAGGACCTCACATGTGCTAGGTGAATGCTCTACTGCTGAGCCACAACCCCAGCCCCATATCTGTACTATTTTTGCAACTTCCTAAGAGTCTATAATTGTTTCAATATTAAAACAAAAACAGTATAAAACAAAACAAAAAACCTACAACTGAAGTATCTAGAGGAAAGTTTCAAGTATCTATTGAAGGCCTAGATTGTGATTCTGATGATAAATATGTGGATAATCAAGAAAATTATCCCAGGCCTGTAGTGGTGCCTGCCTGTAATACCAGCAACTCAGGAGGCTGAGGGAAAAGGATTGAAAGTACAAGACCAGCATGGGCAACTCATGAGTGCCTGTCTCAAAATAAATTTAAAAATAAAAAGTACTAGAGATGTAGCTCAGAAGGGGAAGGCTCCTGGTTTTGAACCCCAGTACCACAAAAAGGACATTTATAAATTTATTGAAGAAAATGGTTTTATTTCATTAGAAATTACAATCTCGTTCTCAACAAAATTAATACAGTTATAAGTTTATCCATGATAAAAATGTGTTGATTGGCAAATTGACCAAACCCCATAATACATGAAGAGTTTAAAAAATAAAGTTCAACAATTAATATTGTGTAAGACTTATATATTGACACTCTCCCAAGCTATATAAATTCTTTTAAATCAGTTTTGCTACAGTGGCAATGAGGGTTATGATGGTCTTCTCAATGCCACAGCTGCGTTGTCAAGTGACGTTTCACATATCTTTCAATTTAAATATTGTTCCTGAGGAGCAGTCTTATCACAGAGCTATTTCTCACTTGCAAGGATCTGCAGGAACTTCCAGACTCAGTTCTGTTAGATGTAACTCTGGCTATTTCGATATTTATGAGTGTCAACAGGTCACAGCTGGTCATAATGAGTCCCTTAGTAGGCTATACAAGCCAGACATTGCAAGGCACTGCAGAATGAAAATGAGTTCCCTGTGAATGGTAATAAATTACATTTTTTCTTCCCCCCCAAACCTCTAGCCTTCCTTTAGTGCACCTGCATTTAACACCACCATGTTTCACAATGAAGAGAAACGTAGTGGGGCAAAATAAGGCGATTCTTATGAATCCATAAGGATTGGAAAGCCAGTGTTGTAGCTCTTGATATCCTGCCTTCTAGACACTATCATGTCTCCTATTCTTTTTGTCTTAGATTTTCTGCTGCTGTGATTTCAAGACCCAACCAGAACAAATAGAGAGGAGGAAAAGTTTATTTAATGGCTCACAGTTTAGGAGGTCTCAATCCATAGACAGCAGGCTCCACTCCTTAGGGCTCAAGGTGAGGCAGGACATCATGGAAGAAGAGTGTGGCAGAGGGAAGCAGCTCACTGGTGATCAGAAAGCAAAGACAGACTCCATTCTTCAGATACAGAATATATACCCATTGCCACCCCTCCCCCAGTGAACTACTTCCTCCAGCCATACCCCACCTACCTCCAGTTACCACTCACTTAATCCCATTAAGGATTAATTCACTGGTTATGTTAAGGCTATAACCCCAACATTTCTCCTCCAAACTGTCTTGCGTTGTCTCACATATGAGCTTTTGGGGGACACCACATCTAAACCATAACACTTTTGGAGCTAAAGTTGTCAAATTCTAGAGGATCATTATATCCAAGTGCTGTTGGTAAATTTAATCTTCTGTAGTGGTAAATACCCTGATATGATAATGTTCTTCATCATTATATTCCAAAGCAAAATTCTTTCACCCTGTGTGTCTTTGGAAGAATTGGATTTTCCTCGACAATACACCCATGTTTCACATCAAGAAAGACTAGTGTTTTATAGAGAAGTTTCAGCCCATCTTACTAGGAGAATTACAGCTGCTACAATAGAGGATTAACAAATAGCCCATGATACTTGAAAGTGAAATCAAATGCTTCCTTGTTAACTGTCTACTGGAATCTGTTGCCTATAATAAATTAGAAATGCCCTGGGAGAAAGAAACAGAAATGGAATGGAGTGAGTAGGAATTGGAAGTGGTTTAGATACAAGGTGTCCCCCAAAAGCTAATGGGTGAGAAGATGCAAGAGAGTTTAGAGTTGACATTATTGGATTTCATGAGGTTTAATCTAATCAGTGCATTAATCACCTGGTGGGGAGTAACTGGGGTGTATATTTTGTCCTTGTTGAACAGAGAGCTTGCACTTGCTCTCCCCTCTCCACTACCTGCTGTCATGTCTTAATCCACTTCCCTCTGCCACACCCTTCTGCCATGATGCTGCCTCACTTCAGGCCCTAAGGACCATATGGAGTTGGTCATCTATGAACTGAGACCTTTAAAACCATGAGCCCCCCAAATAAACTTTTCCTCCTCTAATTGTTCTTGTCAGGTCTTTTGGTCACAGCAGAAAAGCTGTGACCAAAAGCTGACTGAAATAGGAA
Source organism: Tamias sibiricus (assembly GCA_025594165.1). Classification (NCBI taxonomy): domain Eukaryota; kingdom Metazoa; phylum Chordata; class Mammalia; order Rodentia; family Sciuridae; genus Tamias; species Tamias sibiricus. The sequence goes on along the minus strand of CM046673.1, from coordinate 36,343,156 downwards.
GAAAAGAGAAAAAGTTCAATCCCTGAAATGCAAATGAAGCTTATAAACCATAGTTTGTTCCCATGTAAACTTCCTGGCTTAGGCAATATAGTGTGGTAATATAAGATGTTATTTTGGGGTGAAGCTGAGCAAAGAGTGCACTGGAACTATCTCTGCAAATTACTGTGAGTCTTAAACTATTTCAAAATTAAAAATATTTTCTTTCATAAAAGAAACCAGAGAACAACAGAGAAACTGAAAATACAGGGAAGCTCCCCTCACACACAAATGAATTTGCTGAAGAAACCTTCACATACTGTCCTTAGCTGCAGATGGGCAGTAGTTCTGCAAAAGGTTTTTAAGTGACAATATTACCTGATATCAATCACTTGCCATTATTTGTACTAAACACTATACTAAGTGCTTTGTACACATCATTTTATTTAATCCCCACAACAGTCCTCCCCTAGGGCCAGTCAACCCTCCAACAAGTAACTGTTGCTATCTTCATTTTACCAATGAAGAAAACAAGATCTAGACAACTTGGTTTCTCAAAACCATGTTGCCAATAGGTTGGGAATTGGAGTCAATGTCTTTGACTTCAAACTTCATGTACTTCATGGCAAAAGTGACATGGATTCTTGATGCATACTTGATGGCTCAGAAAAAGAAGGTATGATGATTTCTTTCCCATGGTGTTTTAGTCAGCTTGATTCTACTGTGACTAAAAGATCTGATAGCACAATTGTAAAAGAGGAAAAGTTTATTTAAGGGCTGACAGCTTCAGAGGTCTTGGTCCATATCCAGCCAGCTCCATCATGGCGGAAGCCATGGTACAGGGAAGTAGTTCACATGATGATCAGGAAGCAGAGACAGAAAGAAAGAGAGAGACTCTACTTGCCGGATAAAAACTATGTACCCCAAGGTCATGCCCCCAGGAACCCACCTCCTCCAGCCACACCTTACCCACCTTCAGTTATCACTCAGTTAATCCCCATCAAGGGATTAATTCAATGATTTGGTTAAGGTTTTTATAATCCAGTCATTTCTCCTCTAAACCTTGCATCGTCTCACACATGAGCTTTCTGGGAATACCCCACATCTAATGACACAAGACACGTGGAGAATGTGTAAATTGAACCAATACATCCTAGTCAGTCCTTGGACAGACTAAGGAGCAGGAATGGTCCAATTTGAAGGCCATAGGTGGTTCCCTCCTCCTAAGCTTCTTTTCTTTGTATTCTAGGGACATGACACTGTGGCCACAGTTCATTGGATTAGGAAGTAATGATACAATATAGAATCCCATCACTGTTATTGAGGCTGCCAGGAACCTAAAATTTTAATTTTTTAAAAATGAGTAGGATTATTCAAGCATGAAGAATAGAAACAGAACTCTTGCAGGGATAAGAGGAGACCTCAATAGGGATAACCTTGAAATTTGATTTTGATGCACATCAGATTAGGGTTCTGAGTTCAAACAAGGGAGTCCAGTTGCCTTGTTATGGACTAGGATTAGAACTCTGCCCAATTGTAGTGTTTGATATTAGATGGTGACTAAGTAACCCAGTAAAGACACTCTTGTGAAATTTTGAATGCAAGATACACAAGGAGAAACAGAGGAATCAGAGACAGACAAAGGCTAAATGTTGAAAATAATATAGACTTTAGGTAAAAGATCAATGACCACAAGCTATTGAAAGAGTGTAAAATAGTTGGATTTCTAGAGATACTCTTGAATCACAAATTGCAATGATTGGTGCTCTAGGTTTCCAAAAGTCTGATTGTGTAATTATTTCTAGTGTCCCTTTATATATTTCAGTCTTCTTGGTGCTGCTGTGATCAAAAGACCTAACAAGAATAACTTAGAAGAGGAAAAATTCATTTGGGGCTCATGGTTTCCGAGGTCTCAGTCCACAAATGGCTGACTCCATAGCTCTGGGCTGGAGGTGATGGAGGAAGGGAGAGGGAAGCACCTCCCCTCATGGTGAGGTCAGGAAGCAGAGAGAGCTCTGCTCACCAAGGACAAAATATAAACCCCAAAGGTACACCCCCAGTGACCTACTTCCTCCAGCTAAACCCTACCTGCCTATAATTATGACCCAGTTAATCCATATTAATGGATGAATCCACTGATTAGGCCACAGTTCTCATAATGTAATCATTTCACCTCTGAAAATTCTTGCCTCCTCTCACATATATACTTTTGGGGGCCACCTCATATCTAACCATATAAGGGAACATTGTACATTGTCACCTATTTTTGTAATTAAGGGGTTCTCTGTAATTGGAAAGTACATATTGAGAGAAGAAGTTTCTTGCTGTTAGGAAGTATAAATCGAAAGAGCAGATTTCTATATAGGATTTAAAAAAGATTTGTCAGATTTAAAAAGAGCAATAAATATACAAGATCATACATTTTTATGCAGAGCAATAGTTTAACGTTTTCTGAAATAATTTCAAACTTAAAAAGTTGCAAGAATAGCATAGAGTTCCCATGAATGCTTTGTGTAGATTCATCCATTACTAATATTTTTCTCTGCTTGCCTGATCAATCTTGCTTTAATTGCCTATATGCATACTGTTTTTTTGTGAACCACTTGAGAATAGGTTGCCAATACCATTCCCCATTATTCTTAATTATCAAAGGTATTTTCAAACAATATTCTCCCTTCAGTTAACCATAATGCAGGTTTTATTGTGAAATTTAACACTAATGCAATATGATTGCCTAGTTTACAGTCATTATCCCAATTTTGCCAACTGTCCCATTAATATCTTCACAGTAATTTTTTCTGGTCCAGTGTCCCATCTAAAACATATACTGTATTTAGTTGTTACATCTTTTAGGGTTCATTTAGTCTGTTCCTCAGCCTTTCCTATTCTTCTGTTGTCTTTAAGATTACAGGTCATTTCTTTGTAGGATACCCTCCCTTTTGACTTGCCTGATGTTTTCTCACATTTAGACTCAAGTTATGTCATTTTGACAGGAACACTACCTATATAATGTTCTTCTTCTTAATGCCTCACGTAAGGGGCATAAAAAGTGAAAATCACCATTTGACAAACATCATAGTAATGCTTGAGGAAGATGATGATTTTCAGTGGATACTAAGTTACTAAGTAAAATTTCAATGAAGAGCAGAACATTGACACAACCTCAAAGTATCTTCCTATAAATGCCTATTAATTACAAAAGGAAGAATAGTAATTTTGCAATGGAGAAAGCTGCTGGCTACCTCCTTAACAAAGTGATCAGAATCACGTACTCTTAAAGTTAATAATTAAATACATTGGGGATTCCTTGGACATGTTTCCAGTTTTATTTTCTAGCACCTACATGGAAAATTACATACAAAAATGAAAACTAACAAGAAGGGATAGTGAGACAAAATACATCAGCAGAGAAATAGCACCTTCCTTTCACATACATCCTAAGTAAATGGATCTTATAAGGTGAGATATTTCTACATTGAATTTCTGCACTAACTACAAAATAAATACCCAGAAGTGTGCCTGATAGATTTCAAACCCAGAAGGAGCATGACTATGACTCCTACATTCTTTACATGTGATAATACTTCTAGCTATGGATGGGGGGTGGCAATGATGTGACCACCAGAAACTATTAGGTTTCTGAGCAAGGGTGCTATATGGAGTGTAAAGAGATAAAGGAGAATAAAAACAGGTGTGGTGGCACATGCCTATAATCCTAGCAACTCGGGAGGCTGAGGCAGGAGGATCACAGGTTCAAAGCCAGCCTCAGCAACTGAATGAGGCCCTAAGCAACTTAGTGAGATTTTGTCTCAAAATAGAAAATAAAAGGGGGATGTGGCTCAGTGGTAAATCAATCTCTCTCTCTCTCTCTCTCTCTCTCTCTCTCTCTCTCAGACACACACACACACACACACACACACACACACACACACACACATAGAAAGAGTGTAAAGACAACCAAGAAGCCTTGTAATGGCTACAGCTATAAAACCAATGAAAGAAGGATCATATTGAGCTGTTTTTAGTTTAACTAGTTGGAGATTTTTTTTTAACTTCCTATAAAATAATAGCCCATATGGTCTGGGACCATGAGATCCAGGCTAGAAATCTTGCCTCCAATTTACATAAACTCACTTTCTTGGTGATTGACTTGAATTTTCATAATTTTTGAATACAAGTGATAATGATGAGCAAGTTTGAACTGCCACAAATCCTCACAGAAAAACAGGAAATGATAGCAATGCTCAGATGTCTGTTTCAGTATTCACTGGTGGAGACTTTTCTTCTCTTCTAAAGGAACAACTTCCCTGGGGGTCTGAGGATGACTTAGGAAGTGCAAAAATAACTTCTTTGGAGATTAAATGTACAATGGCTGTTATCTGACATGAAATTCACAGGAATTTCCACTCTGTACAGGGTCACTCAACATGGAGGCTCATTCCTGGATTTTTTTAACTGTGTTATAGGTATAGTGGGGTGATGGCAAGTGAGACCCTAAGAATATTTAAAACTTTAATGAGTTGATTCTGGAAAGCAGTCATTTGGAAGTTATAAGGCACTCCTATCTTTCATGATGTAGAGGTTAGACTTTATTTTTGAAGCCAGTTGACCTTGTTTTGGGGGGGGGGGAAACCATCCAAATGGACTTCTAGTTGTAGACAGAGAAAGATTTCTGAAATGCAGAGATTTGAAAAGCACAAGAGCTACAGAGAAATGGTGTGAAACCTTAACTTTTATAGTGATCAGAGGTGGCACCTCTTCAACTGAATTTCTTAAAATAATTGATAAAGTTTAGTTTTAGAGCAATTTTAGGTTTATAGACATATTGAGCAGAAGATAAATAGTTCCCAGGAATCCCCCCACCCCCACTGCCCACCTACACCCTCCCATGTTATTAACATTTGTGTTTCAGGGTACACGTGTTACAATTGATGAACCAACGCAAATTCATAGATCATATCAGCAATATTCTTTATGCTGTGCATTCTGTGGGTTTTGACAAGTGTATACTGACACATCCTGCCATCACAGTACCATACAGAACAGTCTCACTGCCCTTAAACTCCCCCATGCATGACCTCTTGGTCCTTGTTTCTCCTCCTGGCAATCACTGATCTTTCTGCTGTCTCTAGGATTTTGTCTTTTCCAGAATGTCATATAGTTGGTATCATAAGACAGTTCTTTCTAGACTGACTTCTTTCACTTAGCATTACTCAATTATGTTTCCTCCAAGTCCTTCTGTGATTTCATGCCTCATTTTGTTTTATATCTGAGTAACCTTCCATTGTCTAGAGGTACCACCGTTTGTTTATTCATTCACCTACTGAAGGACATCTTGGTTGTTTCTAATTTTTGACAATTATGAATAAAGCTGCTAGAAACATCCATGTGCAGGTTTTTGTGTGGACATACGTTTTCAGTTCTTCTGGGCAAATACTGATGAGTGTGATTACTGGAGCATATGGTGAGAGCATGTTTATATTTGAAAGAAACTGCCAAATTATCTTCCAAAGTGGCTATATATTTTGCATTCATAACAGATTTTCTTTCAGCTATTGACTTACACTGTCTTCTATCTGTATTATATTGGTTTGCTTAGAAGTGTGTATGTGTGTGTGTGTGTGTGTGTGTGAGAGAGAGAGAGAGAGAGAGAGAGAGAGAGAGAGAGAGAGAACAATTGTTTCCAAAGGATTAGGAGATGAGGTACAGTGACTCCAAGATGTCTAAAAAGCATTGTGGTTGGTAGTATAATGGGCCCCCGAAGATGTCTATGCCAGAATCTACAAATATTCTTTTTATGTTATGGTAAAAGGAGTTAAGTTTGTAGTTAGAATGAAGGTTGCTAACCAGATAACCTTAAAGTAAAGATATACCCTAGATTATTCCCATAAGCCTAATATAAAAACCAAGGTTTTTAAACTGTGGATAAGGCAGGCAGAAGACTCAGAGTTACCATGACGCAGTGTGAGAAACTGCTGGCTTTAAAGATGGAAGGAGACAAATTTCAGCTATAGAAAATAGAAAAAGCAAGGAAATAGATTCCCCTAGAGAACCTGCTGACACCTTAATTTTGACTCAGGGAGATTCATTTTGGACTTCTGACCTCCAGAACCATAAGATAATAAACTTCCACGGTTCTAAACCCAAGTTATAGTAATTTGTGACAGCAGTTATATGTAGTCTTATCTTCTCAAGAGATTTTGAACAGGGATAAGGTTGGACTATTCGTGATTCACATGTAATTCCAAGATTGAATGACCCAGAATCAAAAACATATGTCCACACAAAAACTTGGACATAAATAAGTTCATAGCAGCGTGATTCATAATAGCCAGAAATATAAACAATTCAAATGTCCACTCACTCATCAGTGAATTAACAAGATGGGATCAATTCATACACTGGGCTATTATTCAGCCGTAAAAAAGAATGAAGCACAAATGTATGTTACAATATGGATGAACCCTGTAGACATTATGCTAAAGAGGCCAGGCACAAAAAGCCACAGAAAGCATGATATCCTGTGAAATTTCCAGAATAGGGAAGTCCATAGAGATGAAAATATATTAGTGGTTGCTAGGTTCTAAGGACAGGGGATTGGAAAAAGGAAGGGACTTTTAATTGGAAAACAAATAAATTTTAGAAATCTAAACTTAGTGACTTTTAATAGCACAATTTATTCCATGTTCATCCTTTGTGTCATTGCAAATTAGCAGGGAGCTCTCTTCCATCTCTCCTCTTTCTGGATCCCAGGTTGATGATATAACCATCATTCCAAAATTGCTAGGTTCAAGTTTTTAAGGATGGTTATAGACAATTTTATTTTCTGAGCTGGATGTGGTACAAGTTGCTTCTACTCATTCACTGTAGCTAGTTACAGACTCCACCCAACGAAAAGAAGTCAGCTAGCGCAGTACTTCCCTTGTCCAGATTGCAGATTGAAACTATCTGGTGAATAGCATCAAAGACTACTGTAGTAGACTGAATAAGAGCCCTCAGAGGCATCAATCCTACTTCCTGGCACCTGTACACATTACATTATTGGAAATGGGTTTGAAGATGAGTTAACATGAAGGATCTTGAGACTGGGAGATTATCACACAGGCCCTTAAATGACTTAATATTGTAAAAGGGACGCAGCAGGAGATTTGACACAGACAGAAAAGGAGGGGCTGGTGTGACCATGAAGTCAGATGGAGGTGAGGCAGGCACAAGTCAAACAATGCAGTTACCATCAGAAACTGAAAGAAGCCAGAAATTATTCTCCCCTAGAGCCTCCAGATGGAGTGCAGCCCTGCCGACACCTTGATTTCTGCCCAGTGATGTTGATTTGGACTCTGACCTCCAGAACTGTGAAAGAATAAATTTGTGTTGTGTAAAGCCACCCTGCTTATAGCAATTTGTTATAGCAGCCATAGGGAACTAATAACTAATACAGCTATCCTAATGGGTATGGTAGATGTGTTTCAGTCTCTCTCTTCAAAACAACTAATGGTCCCTTTTCCATACTTACATACCCATGAATTATTACATTAAAGCCAAGTAGAGGAGTTAGATGAAGAAGAACCTAGTAGAGAACCACAGTCAAAAGACTTGAATATAACTAGAATGGAATTGAGTAACTATTCTTACTTGAATCCCACTGCATTGTCCTCCAGTCTCTAGAAAACACCCACTGAAAGTCATAGTACTATTTTTACTATAAATAAACAGTCCAAAGAAGTGCAGATGCCTGTGAGAAGCAGGCCTAAATTTGGCAAGAAGAGACAGAAGTAGAATGATCATTGGCCCATGGCCCAGATCAACTGGTCAGCTGGTCATCATGACAAATGACAGATTGATGGAATGTGTAGGCATTTCTTGGGTCTTTCTTGGAGTACCTGGAGAAGGAAATATAGTCGGTATCTGAATTCATTGATCTCAAACAAATGAAACTCAAGCTATTGAGATATGGGTATTTAAAGAAAGTGTATCCCTATAATAAACCTTTTTGGCACTGGAGGTATCAGGGATTGTACTCAGGGGCACTCAACCACTGAGCCACATCCCCAGCTCTATTTTATTTAGAGACAGGGTCTTGCTGAGTTCCTTAGTACCTCACTGTTGCTGAGGCTGGCTTTGAACTTGTGATCCTCCTGCCTGAGCCTGGGATTACAGGCATGTGCCACCGTGCCCAGCCTCCTCTAACAAACTTTTATACTTTAAATATTAGGAATTATAAAACTTAAGGAAGACTTGGAGAACATTTAGTACAATCACCTCATTATACTTATGAAGAAACTGAGGCTCACAGGAGCTGCCAGCACCTCAAGTTCTCCATCTTTAAAACAGAGAAGTTGAGTGCTATGGTTTTAGATGTTGAATGTCTCCTGAGGCCTGTTAAAGGCTTGTTTTTCAGGTTGGCACTATTGAAAGGTAGTGGAAACTTCAAGAGATGAGGCCTAGTTGGAAGCTTTTAGGTTATTGGGGGCATGCCCTTGAAGGATATTGGGGAACCTTAGCCCCTTCCACTTGCTCTTTTGCTTCCTGGCCAATGAAATGAACAGTTTGCTTTGCCACACATTCCTGCCCTGATGTGCTGCTTTACCACAGACACAAAGCAAATGGGATCAATTAAACATGGAATAGAACTGTGAGCCAATGTAAACCTTTCCCCTTAATAAGTTGATTGATATAAATATTTTGTTATAGCAATGAAAAGCTAACTAGTTAAGTGAGGTCATCATAAGTGATTCTTTAAATAAAGAGTTGAGATTCTAATACATTAGCTCTAGGACTCAAAACTTGAATGAAATAAAAGAAGATCCTTTAAAATTGTGCATATGAGCTGAAATTGACAAGCATATTTCTTCTCAAAAATGTTGTTGGGATTAGAAGAGATCATTACAGAAATGACCATCATCTTTAGGGATTGCTTAGTATTAACTATAAAATAGCCAATTCTTTAAAAAGCTTTTTAAAATAAGTCTTAGAACATGGTGATAAATACATAGTAAATGAATGGGGAGTGAATGACCACACACATTTTTTAAACTCCTAAATATTTTATATGTAGCCATAGCCTTTCATCAAAAATTGTTTTGCAAAATAGGACTCCATCCTCAAAATATATACAGATCTGACCACTCTGGGCACCTCCATTAGTTTTACCTTGACCTAATCCACCATCATCTTTTGCCTGTGTTATTGCAAAGTCATTGTAAATGGTTCCCTGTTTACACCCTATAGTCTATTCCTAATATAACAACCAGAAGAATTTTATATATATATATAATAAGTCACCCCTCTGCTAAAATTTTGTTTCCCCTCAATAGCTTTCCATCTTGGGTGGAGCGAAGTCAGTCCTTACAACAGCCTGAGAGGCTCCTCTGAGCTGGCTGCCCATCACCTTTCTGAGCTCATCTCTCCCCTCTTCCCCACTCACTCATTTTGGTCTAACCAACAACCCTGCTTCTCCCTCACTTCCTTCAATCCTCCAGTGATATTAAACAAGTCCTTCTCAGAGAGCTCAGCACTCATAATTTCACCTCACTCAGCTTTATTTTATCCATAGTGCTAATCACCAAATAAAATACATTTGCCTGTGAATTTTTATTTTCCTCTCGTTCCGTTAGAATATAAATAAGGACTTTGTTTTCCCTGCTCTATCCCTAGGATTTAAGGCAAATTCCAGCACAGAGTGGGAACTCAATAAGTATTTGCTGAATGAATGCATGAGTATAGTCTCACTAGTAGGGAAGATGATGTGTAATAATTATGAGAAATGCAGAGATAATTTGCCACAAGTCTGTCTTAGTGAAATGACATCATGAAAGACCTTCCACTGTGCCACGCTCAGGGTGATGCCTATTGTCACAGAGATAGCTGTTTCAAGGTTGTAAAATGGCTACCATAGTTCTAAACAACAGCCTCTCACAAATATTTGCATTCGATCATTCAGTTATTAAGTAAATATTAGGAGAAACTACTAAGTATCAGGCATTGTTGTAAGCATGGGAACATCACCACATAAAAATAAAAGAGGTAGTCCCAATTCTCATGAAGCTTCATTGTAATGTAAAAAGATCAAGAAGAGAGAAGAGAAAACAGCTTTCCTTAGCTTTTTCTTCCAAGAAAAATCTTTCTTGGAAGTCACCCATCAGTCTTCTCCACAGATCAGAATTATGACATATCTGGAAAGAAGCTAGGAAAGCAAATCTCCAAAATCTTCAGCTTCTACCAGGACAGGTGGGTTTTGCTACAGGAAGGGAGACATGGGGGTGCGGCTGCTGCAGGGTTTGCTACAAATAGTGCTAAGCATATGCAATCATCCAATATCTATCTGGGTTTTGTTTAAAGCATTGAGGTTGGCAATCATTGCCCTGTGGCTAAAATTTAATATTTATTTCTGAAGATTTTTTGTTCCCTATGTTTCTGTCACTTCTTCCAACAGTGTTGATCTCACTGCAGCCCCAAGATTTGTGCAAAAATGGTTTGGAGATTTACCAAGAAATCCTGGATTGCTCCTAGGACTGAGCAGTGGCATTTAATTTGCTCACCTGGAAAGGACCACAACTCCAGAAATGGCAGAAATGCCATTTCTCCTCATTTACTTATTGGTCAACCTGCAACCTTGAGGCTAAAGATGTGAATATATGTATTGTGTCAGCCTTCTCTATATGTGCTTCAGGACCATGCCTGAGTCTCAAACTTCTTTGTCCAGGGCCACTGCAAGACCAGCTTCAGATTCTTCACGCCCCTTCTCCATGGGCAATAAAGCAGCAGTTCCATCACCATTGTCCAAATGGCAAATGAGAAGTGATGGTTTGAGTATAGGCTGTCTGGAAAAGAAGAGAAAGAGGCAGCTCTTCTGACAGAGCTGTTCACACTTCTCCTGCACAGCTGGGAGACATTAGCTGAATTTCCCCAGACTGCTCTGCTTTCTGGCATGAGAAGTTAAAAACCCTGAGAGCCTCCAAGGTAAGCTGGATTTCTATCATACACATTTAGCAGCTAAACCACCAAAAGTCACTTTCAAAAATTCATGCAAAGCTGCATCTTTACCGAACGTCAAGAGTTCAACAGAAGTTAGCAAAAAAGGAATTGTGGACAGGAGGCAAAAGGAGAGAGAGAATATACTGACAAGTTATTTCTTTTCAAGAGCTGCTTTCATTTTGATGGAGTCTGTGTTTGTGAATGTAAATTTTTAACAAATGGTTCTTCAATACATAGAATGGAATAGGTATTAGAAGGCCAAATAATATTTCTATGTATGTCAATATAAAGTAACATCTCTACATATGTCTATTTATCTTTTAAAATCAACTTATTTATTTTGTTTTAATTAGTTATACATGACAGAATGCATTTATGCACTTTGATATATCATACATAGATGGGATATAATTTCTCATTTTTATGAGTGTACATGTTGCAGAATCATATTTGTCATATAGTCACATATATTCATACAGTAATTATGTCTGTTTCATTCCACTGTCTTTCCCATCCCCACATCCCCTCCCTCCCCTCCCATCACTTCCCTCTACCTAAGGCATCACTATTCTTCCCTGGTGCCCCCCATCTTATTGTGAATTAACATTTCTATTCCTGCCCCCACATTAAGTGAATGGAAAGAATGATGGGCCAGAGGACCTATACAGTTTATATAAATCATTTGAAATTTATTAAGCAAATCACTGACATTTTAAGATGCTTTCCCCACCACATTTATATTCTGCAGTCTGATAATCCTCTCTCAAAGGCTGCCAACTGATCTTATGCAAAGGTTATATATAAAATCTGTTTAAAACAAAATCTGTAGCAAAATACCTAGTCTTAGTATGCTTTTTTGTCAAAGTTATCTTGAATCAGGTGCCTGGAATATTTCTTAAGGAAATTTTTGAAACCCTGTGCTATTTGGACAGAGAAGGTATAGAAAAATGAAAACATCATCTTAGAATAGAAAAGTCTAGATTTTAGTCCCACCTCATAACAAATTAACAGTGAGGTTTTGAGCATGTCATTTAACCATGACACTGAAAGTCCTATACCCTTCACTTTGTGGGAATTTAGTTATAAGTAATTCTGTTTTCCCCAGAATTTACTGATCCATCATCAGCTTTTTATAACAGACAAAGACTCTCTGGACTTTGCATTTTTATTCTTCCTTATTCTAAAGGAATCCCAGGTTGCTCTATGGAACAACTTATATGACTTTGGTGTAGATCTTAGATTTTAAGCATTTTTCTAAAATGATATAGCAATTTCAGGATATATTTTGAAAGTGCTAATTCTAAATTATGTAACATGTATGTACAAATATGTAAAAATTCCCACTGTTATGTATAATTGTTATTATAATTACCAATAAAAATAAGAAAAAAAAAACACAAAAACCACTCAAATAAAATAAAATGAGTGGGCTAAAAAAGAATGTGTCTAGATATCTTTGTTTATAACTTTTACCTAAATAATTTAATTCTGCTTACCTAAAAGATCTATATGTACCCTCCAAAATATATACCCAACATATACAAAAATTTAAAGACAAGCAACCCACATTAATGGTAAATCTTACAATATAAGAATGATCTCAAGAAATCATGAAGTTTACTGGCAAACTGTCAATTTGAATAAAAAGTAAAAGAATTACATATCAATAAGATCATATTTTAGCTTTCTGTGGTTTCTCTTGTTCTAGAACTAGGGATCATTGAAGTAGGACTGGAACTAGGCAAAGGCAAATGGATGCAGCCCAAGCTTTGCTCCACTCTCAGAGGAGCATTTTGGTGTGTTGATTTTGTTTCCTGGACTTATACATAAATGTCATGTAAAGAAAGGGACTTCTTTATTAAAACAAAATATTATGTCTGATCAAAGAGGTAAACCAGTAGCCATGAGACTAAAACTTGCCCATGGAATATATTGGCATATGACGCATTGTTAAACTTTTAACATGTTGCTGATACTTAAAAGTAAGTCATTTTACATAAAAAATCTGAATTTCCAGATCTCTTCATAATTTTGATGACTGAAAACACTGAGATCACGTACCCATAGACGGTAATCAAGTGGATCAGTGCACTCAATGCCTTGCTTTGGAAAGACTCATGGGACTAATTCACCACATCCCCACCAGTCTCTGGTTTTTATCCACCTAGATGCATTCACATATTTATTTCACTTGCCTCCCACTTGGAGGTATTTTCGGTGGTGATTCCCAATCTACATGTTGAACACCAAACCATACACATACCTCAGGACCATTACATTCCGGCATGTCAACCAGGGTGTGCTCCTGCTCAAAATGCTCAAAATAAAGCTTTCTGAATTAGCCACAATGAGACTTGAAGGACAGCATTCAGTCTCTTCCACCAACGGTTTGTTTCAGCATTTGGACAGATCCGGCAAATTTGTCCTCCCTTATGTCCTCATCACACTGAGGAGGAGCCAGCTCTATCTAGGCATAACCTCAGATGCAGAACAGGAGAACATCAGCTTTCTCATCATATATCTGAGGACTGATCACAAACTCCTTCTAAATGACAGTTCAGAGTTCCTTCACCCTCTACTCTCTACAACAGTCTTACTCAAAATCATAGCTGAGATGAGACATAATGAAGGGTGGTTTGAAGAAGTGTTTCTCAAACTTATTTTTACCACAACCTGTAGTAATAAATGTGTTGGGCCACGTGTACACACACACACACACACACACACACACACACACACACACAGTTTTATGTAATGGTATCTGCCCTTATTGAATACAATAGCACATTTGTATTGATGATACATATAAATCTATAAAAGTTATTGTTTTATTTTTTAAAGGGCTATTCATAACCTACTTGATTTCACAATCCATAATAGGGCAAACCATCCTTGGAGTTTGGAAATCATGGGTTTAGGGGACATGCTGTTAATTCATCTCCAAGGCTTTTAAAGTTCTTTGTCTATACTGGTTAAATCTTAAAAAAATAACATGCTTACATATTATTATTGTACCTACCAATGGACCGACTTCACTGAATTATGAATGAATGAATATTTTCAACAAAGATCATGATGAGAAATGGCCATGTGCTTGCCAAGTGTTCTTTCTTTGTGGGGCAACATTCCTTACAACGTACAATGTGTTCCTCTCACTGTTCAGGAGAGGTTTAGTTCTTCTGATTGGTACATATTGCCAAGAAATGATTTTTCTAAAACACAAATGTGATGAGCTAAAACACAAAAATGATCACTCCTCTACTTCAAATAATTCCATGGATCTCCTTCAACCTTGCCTTCAAGTGCCTTTGTTGGCACACAAAGATTTTTCTGAAAACTTATGCTGTTAAATACTGCTTATATGATGTTAAAATGTGTAATAGTCCAAAACCATTGCTAGAAAAAGAGAAAAATATTTAAAAGGTAATAAAAAAAGTGTAGTACTATACTATTGATTCTATAGTTATTTATTATTTTAATACGCACATATAAAAGTATAAATATGATGCTCATCTGTGCAGAAATGCTCTGACTTACTCAATAAAAGGGAAACTTGTAGACATGGATCTCAAACTGAAGTTCAAGGGTCAAAGTCAGCCTTCAGACAGGCTTAGTTTGTCATGAAGAGTGTTTCAGAATTTTCTCCTGTTTACCTTTAGAAGGACATGTGCCTTCTGGTTTACCAATCCCAAGTGTCCCCACTTAGCCTATCGCATTCATGTTAGCTACCTGACTGACCCCAAGTGACTTTGGAATTTATAATTTTTGTTAGAAATTTGAAAAATCCAGGCAAAGTAGTCAAATGGGATTGTTTTGTGATGATCTATTTCTCAAATACTGTTTTTTGCATCTGCTTTTCATATCCTTTCCAAGTTTGATTCTAAAAGTATCTGAAATTCCAGCTAGGAAAAAAAAAAAAAAAAAAAAAAACCACCAACAACAACAACCATATTCTTATCAGTCTAAAACACTAATAAAACCTCAGGTACAGTCTTGAGAAACTCATCCACATTGAGGTGGTATTTAAGCTAACAGTGGAAGATTTGCATTATTTCTATGCAAAGTAACAGAAAGAATGTTCTAGGAGAAGGAATGCAAGTGAAAACAAAGAGCCTGAGTCAGGAGAGAAGTCAGGGATTAGACCAGTGTGACTGGGGCTTAGTAAGACAGAGAACAAGGATGATGTTCAAAACATTGCATTGAGCCGGAACATGAAGTGCTCCACAGACCATGGTACTACTGGGTCTGGATTTTTTTCAACATATAATAGGAATCAAGAATTCTGAGTTAAGGAGTAACATGGTATGAAGTTTGTTTTTAAAGGAACATTCTGATCACTGTGGAAAAAAAAAAAAAAGAATTAATGGAACTAAAGAGGGGTTGGGAGAACTACCAGAAGGTGCCTCCAGTAGTCCAGATGGGGATGATGGTGGCTTGGATCAGGTAGCAGCAGTGGAGGTGGGAAAAGTGGTTGGACTTGACATATATTTTGGATTATATTTGACAGAAATTGCTTATTAGCTGGATGTAAAGATGATATAGAAAAAGCTACTCAAGGATGTATCCCACGTTTCAAGGAATGGTACAATTTACCATGGGAAAACTGGGAAAGGATAAGATTGTGTGGCTATTTGCAGGGAGCTAAGAGTTTCACTCTGGATATATTCAATTTGAATTCTGTTAGTTATCAGATCAGCAGGATTCAGAGGAGCACTAGGCTTGAAATACAGATTTGATATCAGACGGAGATGAAATTTCAAGCCTTAGTCAGGGATCAAAGAAAAAAGGAGAACCTCAAGCCAACATCAGAGATAGTCCAACATAAGTGTTGGAGTAAAATGGAAAAGAGGAGTGGGAGGAACACTGAGAAGAAATAACTGAAAAGGAAGGAAGAAAACAGAGAGAATGAGATGTCACCAAAATCATCGAGAAGGATGAAGATGTCAACCTCATTAAATGATGTTGAGAAGTTACATAAGATGAGGTAGAAATGTAGGCACAAGGTTTTGCAAAGTGTAGGTCCTGGTAACTGGAATAGCAGCAGTTTTGATGAGTAGTGAGTGGTAGGAGGTGGTATTTAAGCTGAGAGTTGAAGGCTGAGCAGGGAGCTAAACAAACAAACAAACAAAAAAAAAAAAAAAAAAAAAAAAACTCATCCACACTGAGGTGGTATTTAAGCTAACAGTGGAAGATTTGCATTATTTCTATGCAAAGTAACAGAAAGAATGTTCTAGGAGAAGGAATGCAAGTGAAAACAAAGAGCCTGAGTCAGGAGAGAAGTCAGGGATTAGACCAGTGTGACTGGGGCTTAGTAAGACAGAGAACAAGGATGATGTTCAAAACATTGCATTGAGCCGGAACATGAAGTGCTCCACAGACCATGGTACTACTGGGTCTGGATTTTTTTCAACATATAATAGGAATCAAGAATTCTGAGTTAAGGAGTAACATGGTATGAAGTTTGTTTTTAAAGGAACATTCTGATCACTGTGGAAAAAAAAAAAAGAATTAATGGAACTAAAGAGGGGTTGGGAGAACTACCAGAAGGTGCCTCCAGTAGTCCAGATGGGGATGATGGTGGCTTGGATCAGGTAGCAGCAGTGGAGGTGGGAAAAGTGGTTGGACTTGACATATTTTGGATTATATTTGACAGAAATTGCTTATTAGCTGGATGTAAAGATGATATAGAAAAAGCTACTCAAGGATGTATCCCACGTTTCAAGGAATGGTACAATTTACCATGGGAAAACTGGGAAAGGATAAGATTGTGTGGCTATTTGCAGGGAGCTAAGAGTTTCACTCTGGATATATTCAATTTGAATTCTGTTAGTTATCAGATCAGCAGGATTCAGAGGAGCACTAGGCTTGAAATACAGATTTGATATCAGACGGAGATGAAATTTCAAGCCTTAGTCAGGGATCAAAGAAAAAAGGAGAACCTCAAGCCAACATCAGAGATAGTCCAACATAAGTGTTGGAGTAAAATGGAAAAGAGGAGTGGGAGGAACACTGAGAAGAAATAACTGAAAAGGAAGGAAGAAAACAGAGAGAATGAGATGTCACCAAAATCATCGAGAAGGATGAAGATGTCAACCTCATTAAATGATGTTGAGAAGTTACATAAGATGAGGTAGAAATGTAGGCACAAGGTTTTGCAAAGTGTAGGTCCTGGTAACTGGAATAGCAGCAGTTTTGATGAGTAGTGAGTGGTAGGAGGTGGTATTTAAGCTGAGAGTTGAAGGCTGAGCAGGGAGCTAAACAAACAAACAAACAAAAAAAAAAAAAAAAAAAAAAACAAAGAATCTTCTAGGAAAAAGGAACAAGTGCAAACAAAGAGCCTGAACCGAAGAGAAGTTGGCGTGAAATGAAAGTCAGATAGGAAGAGTGGAAGAGAAAACGTGAGGTGATGGCATGTGTAGAAATTAACTGAATCCCTCTATGAATAGCTGTGCACAACTCTGCTACCTTCTCGAATCACTTAAAGCATCATGAAAATATAAATTCAAGGAACATATTTTCAATATTTACTTTACTTTGAGGATACTTTTCAATTTGAAGAAGACAGATTTTCCCTCGAATCAGTGGCTGGTAATGTTTTTCACCAAGCTCTTCTTTTCAGAAGCAGTTTTTAGACTTGGCTGTGATCATTCTGCCTGTCAGTATACTTCAGGGCCTGAGGTTATCTCAAGATGGTGTGTTGGAGTCTGTACAAGTTTCATTTATTTAAAACATGGACTTGGTAAAAGAGTCTCTTGAGATATCACACCTCCCTTCTCTGGCAGGCATAGGGAGGGGAAATAAATCATACACAGCAAATATCATTTACACCACTGTAACACATTCATAGCACTCTTACCAAACCCTAATGAAGGAAGAGAGAATGCATGTGCAAAAGAAAAGTTCAGAAAATGCAAACTCTAGAGTAGTTTTAAGAATATATATTCCAGTAAGGAAGTTTAGGAAAAGTTACTAACCACAACATTTATTTTTTAGTTTGAAGAGATATCAATACTTAGAATGTAAAAAATCCAAAAATAAATAGATTCTGTACAGAAAAAATAAGCAAGAAAATACTGTTATTTGGTACCCTTTGATATTTGAAAAATAATAAATAATAATTTTCACTAAAAAATTATGAATGAACTGCATCTTCCAGTAGAATTGCAAAGGTTAGACTTTCAATATTCCTCATTTTAGAGATTCTGTATCTAGCTAGAATACTGCCACTTAACCCAAATACAAATTCAGCCCAAATTTTGAGTGAAGAATTTTATCGTAGGCCAGGCACGGTGGTTCACACCTGTATCACAGCAATGTGGGAGGCTGAGGCAAGAGGATTGCAAGTTCAAAGCCAGCCTCAGCAACTTCATTGAGGCCCTAAGCAACATAAAGACCCTGTCTTAAAATAAAAAGGGCTGGGGATGTCACTCAGTGGTTAAGCACTTCTGGGTTCAATCCCTAGTACAAACAACAACAACAAAAAAATCGCCTTTTGAACCTCTTACTCCCTATTACAGAATCACAGGAACTTCAAAAGGAAGAAATCCTGAACTATCTAAACCCAGTTTGCACCTAAAGAAAAGTTATCATAAACTGAATCAGGATGATATACACAAGTTAAACAGATCAAATTCAAGCACTGAAATAGAAGATGCCGCCAGAAGCCTGCCAACCAAGAAAAGCCCAGGACCGGATGGATACACGGCTGAATTCTATAAGACCTTCAAAGAAGAACAAATACCAATACTCTTCAAATTATTTCTTGAAATAGAAAAAGAGGGAACACTTCCAAACTCATTCTATGAGGCCAATATCACCCTGATTGCAAAACTAGACAAAGACACATCAAAGAAAGAAAACTTCAGATGAATATCTCTAATGAACATAGATGCAAAATTTCTCAATAAAATTATGGCAAATTGATACAAAAACATAACAAAATGATAGTGCACCACAATCAAGTGGGATTCATCCCAGGTATGAAAGTTTGGTTCAACATACAGAAATCAATAAATGCAATTCACCACATCAGTAGACTTAAACATAAGAATCATATGATCATCTCAATATATGCAGAAAAAGCATTTGACAAAATACACCACCTCTTCATGTTCAAAACAATAGAAAAACTAGGGATAACATGAACATATCTCAATATTGTAAAAGCTATGTATGCTAAGCCCCAGGCCAAAATCATTCTAAATGGAGAAAAATTGAAAGCATTCCCTCTAAAAACTGGATCAAGACAGGGATGCCCTCTTTCACCACTTCTATTTAACATAGTTTTTGAAATGCTAGCCAGAGCAACTAGACAAATGAAAGAAATTAAAGGGATATGGATAGGAAAAGAATAATTCAAATTAGCACTATTTGCCAATGATATGATTCTGTACCTTGAAGACCTAAAAAATTCCACCAGAAAACTTCTAGAACTAATAAATGAATTCAGGAAAGTAGCAGGATATAAAGTCAATACCCATAAATCAAAGGCATTTCTGTACATCAGTGACAAATCCTCTGAAAGAAAAATGAGGAAAACTACCCTACTTATAATAGCCTCAAAAAAAAAAAAATACTTGGGAATCAACTTTATGAAAGAGGTCAAAGACCTCTACAATGAAAACTACAGAATGCTAAAGAAAGAAATGAAAGAAGATCTTAGAATACAGAAAGATCTAGCTTATTCTTGGACAGGAAAAGTTAATATTGTCAAAATGACCATACTACCAAAAGCATTATACAGATTCCATGCATTTTCAATTAAAATCTCAATGACATTCCTCATAGATATAGAAAAAGCAGTCATGAAATTCATCTGGAAAAATAAGAGACCCAGAATAACTAAAGCAATCCTTAGCAAGAAGAGTGAAGCAGGTGGATCAAAATACCAGATCTTAAACTATACTACATAGGAATAGTAACAAAAATGGCATGATATTGGCACCAAAATAAACTTGTAGACCAATAGTACAGAATAGAGGACACAGAGAAAAATTCACATAATTACAGTTATCTTATAAGAGACAAAGCCACCAAAAACATATTGGAGAAAAGATATCCTCTTCAACAAATGGTGCTGGGAAAACTGGAAGTCCATATACAGAAAAATGAAATTAAACCCTTATCTCACACCATGCACAAAACTCAACTCAAGGTCGATCAAGGACCTGTGCCTAGTAGAAGAAAAAGTAGGCCCAAATCTCCATCATGTCGGATTAGGCACTGACTTCCTTAATAAGACTCCTATAGCACAAGAATTAAAATCAAGAATCAATACATGGGATGGATTCAAACTAAAAAGCTTCTTCTCAGCAAAACAAACAATCAGTGAGGTGTAGGGAGAACCTATATTTTGGGAGCACATTTTTACAACACGCACATCAAATAGAGCACTAATATCTGGATATATAAAGAACTCAAAAATCTTAACACCAAAAAAACAAACAACCCAATCAATAAATGGGCCAAGGAACTGAATAGGCACTTCTCAGACGATGATATCCAACTAATTAACAAATATACGAAAAAATGTTCAACATCTCTAGCAATTAGAGAAATGCAAATCAAAACAACTCTAAGATTTCATTTCTTGCCAGTCAGAATGGCAGTTATTAAGAACACAAACAACAGTAAGTGTTGGCAAGGATGTGGGGGGAAAAGACACACTCATACATTGCTGGTGGGACTGCGAATTGGTGCAGCCAATCTAGAAAGTAGTATGGAGATTCCTTGGAAAACTTGGAATGGAACCACCATTTGACCCAGCTATCCCACTCCTTGGTCTATACCGAAAGGATTTAAAAACAGCACACTACAGGGACGCAGCCACATCAATGTTTATAGCAGCACAATTGACAATAGCTAAATTGTGGAACCAACCTAGATGCCCATCAGTAGATGAAAGGATAAAGAAACTGTGGTATGTATACACAATGAAATGTTACTCAGCATTAAAAGAGAATAAAATCATGGCATTTGCAGATAAATGGATGGAGTTGGAGAATATCATGCTAAGCAAAGTAAGCCAATCCCCAAAAACCAAATGCTGAATGCTTTCTCTGATATAAAGACGCTGATTCATAATGGGGATGGGGGGAGGGGAGCATGGGAGGAATAGATGAACTTTAGATAGGGAAAAGGGAAGGGAGGGGGAATGGGGTAGGAAAGATGGTGGAATGAGATGGCTATCATTACCCTAAGTACGTGTATGAAGACATGAATGGTGTGACTCTACTTTGTGTACAACCAGAGACATGAAAAATCGTGCTCTATATGTATAATATGAATTGAATCGCATTTTGCTGTCATGTATAACAAATTAGAATAAAAAAAATAAAATAGGTTGGGGGATGTGGTTCAGTGGTTGAGTGTTCCTGAGTTCTATCCCTCCTACCAAAACTTAATTAATTAAATTTAAAAAAATTAAAATAAAGAAAGTGGTCATCCAAATCCCACTTAAAAATTTTGCTAATAATCCTCTTATTCCCATCCAGAGTGGATACCATTTTGGAACAGGTTTTATTGTAGTGGAATGTTTACTATTACTTTAATTCTGTTACCATGTGTTGTGACATGAATCAAAACATCTAAATTTTAGAATGAACTATAAAGTCTCTCCATTAAAATGTTTTCTCTTCAAAGCAAGTTGTTACACTGTTGAAATGTTTATAGCAGGTGCCTGTGAAAATTATTTTATAGTTCTTCCACCTTATATTTACATTTATATTCTGAAATGTGAAGGAGGGCAGGTCTCTGGATATATAAGCAGGTCTCTGGATGTTCCCTCTGGGCACATAAGTCTAAAGATAACTGTTTTCAGAGTCCTTCAGCCATAGTACAATTTGGGGCACGCGCAGACAAGACTCCCTCTGCCTTGGGCAGCTTTCCTGAGCCTTGAAGAATGGACTTACTATAGATCCTAGGCTTCTGTTCATCTTTGCTGCCTACCTAGATGTAATAAGTCTACTTTGCCTGACTTTTGTGTTTTCTGTCTTGCTGGACTCATGTAACTGGTAAGGGACCTTTGTAAGATGGTTGTGGTCAACTTTATCAGTTCCATCTCTCTTGTATGTCCTCCTGCTATGGAGGATAATAAATCAAATACTTTCTTTCCCAGACTTTCTTGCAGCAAGAAGTGGTCATGGAACTCAGTTTTGACCAAAGAGAGAAAGAAGGCGAGGTGGGGGGAGCTGGGCAAAGACTTAGAAGAAGAGAGACAAATTTGGAGATCCCCCACCCCATCCTTTTGCCTACTTTCTGCCTCCAGATTTAGGATTTAAATTATAAGTATGACATATCTGAAGCCACTACTGCTATTATTCAACTAGAACCCTCCCATCTTCATGGAGTTGCTGGACTAACCCTGCAACCAGGCACCTCTAAACTTTTTGCTAAGTAAACTAGGGGTGTCTAGTTGGATTGAGTCAAAGTTAACAGGATTTTCAGTTACCTGAATTTATAAGCATACTGACTAATATAGTAGGCAATGTTGTTATTCTTGCTTCACACAGGAGAAAACCGATTTATGGAAATTAAGTAAATATCCCACAGTTGCACAGAGGGAAATTGGTAGAAACATGACTCAAACTTTTCTTTTAGTCTCAGAACAAAATTATGATCTATAGTTTGTCAAATCATTTTTGTGTGTGTGTCACGTTTTTCAGATCCTGCATGGTGCTGGAAAGCATGATATTGTCATAATTTATTTTCTCAAAGTAGCTCCTAAATGTTATTCTTTTAAAATTGTTTTTATTAGTGCATTACAATTATACATAATAGCAAGGTTCATTGTCACATATTCATACATATACCTAACATAATTTTCTCCATCTCATTGCCTGGTACTTTTCTTTTCTTCCCCTCCTTTGTCCTTAATTCTGTTCCTCTATATACATATTTGTGCATCTATATACATATCTGTTCCTCTGTATACATATTTGTGCATTATGCTTATTCTTAAAAATGGGATTCATGTTGATAAATTCCTACATGCACCCTGCATAATTTTGTTGGTTTTAGTCTCTGGTACCTCCCCTTGACTCCTTGTTTTTATTTTATTGATGCATTATAATTATACATAATAGCGGGATTCACTATAGCATATTCATACATGCACACAATAGCTCTGCCCTGATTCTTAAAGTCAAGTGCAGTCGCTCTTCAAGCTGGCCAATGTAGAGGGTGGAAGGACTTTATCTTATTTGATACATTGATATGAGTGCAGACTAAAATTTCAGGAGCTTTTTATTCAGACTCTTTACCTTCATGCTAATTTATATTATTTTACCCCTACTTTCCTTTTGACTCAATAATATGTAGATAAGGGAAATGACTTCAGGAAATCAGAAGGGTTTCTTTAAAAAGCATTTTCTTCAGTCATTTAACTTTATAAATACATATAGGATAACAAATAATTCTTCCCAATCAAATGAGTATCCCTTGTGCATTTAAAGACATTCAGACACAAGGATTCCTTTATCTCACTTGTTTAAAATTGTCATGATGAGAGTGCCGCCAGGCCCAGGCTCCATCCAGTCCCGCTGACCTCTGCCCCAGAGCAGGAGACAGCAAGGACAGACCTGCCAACTCTGCCTGAGCCCAGGCTGGCCCAGGGTAGTCCCAAGGACCTTCACCCGAGCGCGGCCAGCCCCAGGTCAGTCCTGCCGACGCCCACTGGTGTGCAACTAGCCTCCAGTCAGCCATGCTGACCTCCGCCCCAGAGTAGGAGACAGCAAGGACAGACCTGCCAACTCTGCTTAGAGTGCAGGTGGGCCCAGGGCAGTCCCGGGGTCCTACATCAGAGTGCCACCAGGCCCAGGCTCCATCCAGTCCCGCTGGCCTCCACCCCAGAGCAGGAGACAGCAAGGACAGACCTGCCAACTCAGCCTGAGCCCAGGCCAGCCCAGGGCAGTCCCACTGACCTTCACCCCATTGTGGTTAGCCCCAGACCACCACAGGAGCTCAGACTCAACCAGTTCGGCCTGCACCAACCAGTGTGAACCCAGCTTCACGTAGCATACTTTGAGGGTTCAGTGGCAGGTTCTGATAGTCCAGCGCTAAGGGGAGGCACAGACAACCTGCAAGGGTATTAAAAAATATAGGGAAGAATCTGTAATAACGCAGATTTACACTGCAAAAAGTAAAGCAAATAGACATTATGAAAAAACAGGGGAGTAAAATACCCCAAACAAACCAGGATTCTACAATAACAGAACCCATGCTCAGCGAAGTTGACGAAATGTCAGAGAAGGAGTTCAGAAGGTTCATAATTAAAATGATCTGTGAATCAAAGAATGACCTAAATGAGCAAATACAGGCAAAAATTGACCACTACAACAAAGATATAAGAGAGCAAATACAGGTAGCAAAAGATTACTTCAAAAAAGAGATCGAAACTCTGAAAAAAATCCAGTCAGAAATCCTTGAAATGAAGGAAACAATTAACCAAATTAAAAACACAATTGAAGGTACCACCAACAGACTAGATCAACTGGAAGAAAGAACCTCAGACAATGAAGACAAAGTATATAATCTTGAAAAGTTGACAAAGTATATAATCTTGAAAAGATTATATACTTTGTCAATGAAGACAAAGTATATAATCTTGAAAAGTTGACCACACAGTGAAGATAGTAAGGAACCATGAACAGAACATCCAAGAAGTATGGGACATCATCAAAAGACCAAATCTAAGAATAATTGGGATAGAGGAAGGCACAGAGTTTCAAACCAAAGGAATGCACAATCTCTTTAATGAGATAATATCAGAAAATTTCCCAAGCATGAAGAATGAATTGGAAAACCAAATACAAGAGGCTTATAAGATACCAAATGTACAAAATTACAACAGATCTACACCAAGACACATTATAATGAAAATGCCTAGCATACAGAACAAGGATAGAATTTTAAAGACCGCAAAAGAGAGGAATCAGATCACATATGGGGGGAGACCAATTCGTATCACAGCAGATTTTTCAATTCAGACACTCAAAGCTAGGAGATCATGGAACAACATATTCCAAGCTATGAAGGAAAAGGGATGCCAACCAAGAATCTTATACCCAGCAAAATTAAGCTTTAGATTTGAGGACAAAATAAAAACCTTCCATGATAAACAAAAGTTAAGAGAATTTACAAGTAGAAAGCCAGCACTACAGAACATCCTTGGCAAAATATTCCATGAAGAGGAAAAGAAAAACAATGATGAAAATCAACAGAGGGAGGTATTACACTAAAGGAAAAAAAACAATCAGAAGATAAACCATGTCAAGGTAAACACCAGAAATAAAAATGGCTGGGAATACAAAACACATCTCAATAATAACTCTGAATGTTAATGGCCTAAACTCACCAATCAAAAGACATAGATTAGCAGATTGGATCAAAAAAACAGACCTAACAATATGCTGCCTCCAAGAGATTCATCTCATAGGAAAAGACATCCATAGGCTGAGGGTAAAAGGTTGGGAAAAATCCTACCACTCATATGGACAGAGGAAACAAGCAGGGATTTCCATCCTCATATCAAATAAAGTAGTCTTCAAGCTAAAGTCAATCAAAAGGGATAAAGAAGGACACTATATACTGCTCAAGGGGACCATACACCAACAAGACTTAACAATTATAAATATATATGCCCCTAACAATGGAGCATCCATGTTCATCAAACTCTCCTGAAGTTTAAGAGTCAAATTGACCATAACACAATAATTCTGGGTGACTTTAACACACCCCTTTCACCACTGGACAGATCTTCCAAACAAAAGCTGAACAAAGAAACTATAGAACTCAAAAATACAATAAACAACTTAGACTTAACTGACTTATATAGAATATCTCATCCTTCAACAAGTGAATACACTTTCTTCTCAGCAGCACATGGAACCTTCTCTAAAATAGACCATATACTAGGCCACAAAACAACTCTGAGCAAATACAAAAAAGTTGAGATTCTACCCTGCATTCTATCCGACCACAATGTAATGAAATTAGAAATCAATGATAAAATAAGAAATAAAAGCTACTCCAACACCTGGAGACCAAATAATATGCTACTGAATGAACAGTGGGTTGCAGATGACATCAAAGAGGAGATTAAAAAATTCTTAGAGGTAAATGAGAACACAGACACAACATATCGAAATCTCTGGGACACTATGAAGGCAGTTCTAAGAGGAAAGTTCATTGCATTGAGTTCATTCCTCAAAAGAAGAAAAAGTCAACAAATAAATGACTTAAAATTACATCTCAAAGCTCTAGAAAAAGAAGAACAATTCAACACCAAAAGTGGTAGAAGACAGGAAATAATTAAAATCAGAGCTGAAATTAATGAAATTGAAACAAAAGAAACAATTGAAAAAATTGACAAAACAAAAGTTGTTTCTTTGAAAAAATAAATAAAATTGACAGACCCTTGTCCAGGCTAACAAAGAGAAGGAGAGAGATAACTCAAATTACTAATATATGCGATGAAAAAGGAAATATCACAACAAACACTACGGAAATACAGGAAATAATTTGAAATTATTTTGAAAACATGTACTCCAACAAAATATAAAACACCGAAGGCATCTACAAATTTCTAGAGTTGTATGATGTGCCCAAACTTAAGCAGGAGGATATACATAATTAGAACAGACCAATTTCAAGAGACAAAATAGAAGATGCCATCAGAAGCCTACCAACCAAGAATAGCCCAGGACCAGATGGATACACAGCTGAGTTCTACAAGACCTTCAAAGAAGAACTGATACCAATACTCTTCAATTTATTTCAGGAAATAGAAAAAGAGGAAGAAGGAGTACTTCCAAACTCATTCTATGAGACCAACATCACCCTGATCCCCAAACCAGGCAAAGACGTAACCAAAAAATAAAACTTCAGACCCATATCTTTAATGAACATAGATGCAAAAATTCTCAATAAAATTCTAGCAAAACGGATACAGAAACATATCAAAAATATAATACACCACGATCAAGTGGGGTTCACTCCAGGGATGTAAGCATGGTTCAACATATGGAAAACAATAAATGTAATTCACCACATCAATAGACTCAAAGATAGGAACCATATGATTATCTCAATAGATGCAGAAAAAGCATTTGACAAAATACAGCACCCCTTCATGCTCAAAACACTGGAAAAACTAGGGATAACTGGAACATATCTCAACATCATAAAAGCTATATATGCTAATCCCTAGGCCAACATTATTCTAAATGGAGAAAAATTGAAAGCATTCCCTTTAAAAACTGGAACAAGACGGATGCCCTCTTTCACCACTTTTATTGAACATAGTAATTGAAATGCTGGCCAGAGCAATAAGACAGATGAAAGAAATTAAAGGGATACAGATAGGTAAAGTAGAACTCAAACTATCATTATTTGCTGATGATATAATTTGATACCTAGAAGACCCAAAAAAATTCCACCAGAAAACTTCTAGAACTCTTAAGTGAATTCAGCAAAGTAGCAGGATACAAAACCAACACCCATAAATCTAAGGCATTTCTATATATCAGTGACAAATCCTCGGAAAGGGAAATGAGGAAAACTACCCCATTTACAATAGCATAAAAAAAAAAACTTGGGAATCAACTTAAACAAAGACATGAAAGACCTCTACAATGAAAACTACAGAACACTAAAGAAAGAAATTATGGAAGACCTTAGAAGATGGAAAGATCTACCCTGTTCTTGGATAGGCAGAACTAATATTGTCAAAATGACCATACTACCAAAAGCACTATACAGATTTAATGCAATGCCAATCAAAATCCCAATGACACTCCTCATAGAAATAGCAAAAGCAGTCATGAAATTCATCTGGAAAAATAAGAGACCCAGAATAGCTAAAGCAATCCTTAGTAAGAGGAGTGAAGCAGGTGGCATCACTATACCAGACCTTAAATTATACTACAGAGCAATAGTAACAAAAACAACATGGTATTGGCATCAAAATAGGCCAGTAGACCAATGGTACAGAATAGAGGACACAGAGACTAACACATATAATTTCAGTTATCTTATATTAGACAAAGGCGCCAAAAATGTACATTGGAGAAAAGATAGCCTCTTCAACAAATGGTGCTGGGAAAACTGGAAATCCATATGCAATAAAATGAAATTAAACCTCTATCTCTCACCATGCACAAAATTCAACTCAAAGTGGATCAAGGATCTAGGAATTAGACCAGAGACACTACACCTAATAGAAGAAAAAGTAAGCTCTAATCTCCAACATGTTGGATTAGGTCCCTTAATAAGAATCCTGTAGCACAAGAATTAATACCAAGAATCAATAAATGGGATAGACTCAAATTACAAAGCTTCTTCTCAGCAAAAGAAACAATCAGTGAGGTGAACAGAGAGCCTACTAATTGGGAACAAATTTTTACCACATGCATGTCAGATAGAGCACTAATCTCTAGAATATATAAAGAACTCAAAAATCATAACACCAAAAAAACAAATAACCAATCAATAAATGGGCCAAGGAACTGAACAGACACTTCTCAGAAGAAGATATACAATCAATCAATAAACACACATGAAAAATGCTCAACCTCTCTGGCAATTAGAGAAATGCAAATCAAAACCACTCTAAGATTTCATCTCACACCAGTCAGAATGGCAGCTATTAAGAACACAAACAACAATAAATATTGGAGAGGATGTGGAGAAAAAGGCACACTCATACATTGTTGGTGGGACTGCAAAATGGTGCAGCCAGTACGGAAAGCAGTATGGAGATTCCTTGGAAAACTTGGAATGGAACCACCTTATGACCCAGCTATCCCACTCCTTGGTCTTTACCCAAAAGACTTGAAAACAGAATACTACAGGGACACAGCCACATCCATGTTTATAGCAGCACAATTCACAATAGCTAAACTGTGGAACCAACCTAGATGCCCTTCAGTAGATGAATGGATAAAGAAAATGTGGTATATACACACAATGGAATATTACTCAGCAATAAGAGAGAATAAAATCATGGCATTTGCAGGAAAATGGATGGAGTTAGAGAATATAATGCTAAGTAAAGTTAGCCAATCCCAAAAAGCCAAATGCCAAATGTTTTTTCTGATATAAGGAGGCCAATTCACAGTCAGGTTGGGATGGGGAGCATAGGAGGATTAGAGGAATACTAGAATGGCCAATGGGGAGGGAGGGGAAGGGAGGGGGCAAAAGGGTGAAAGAACAAAAAAAAAGATGGTACAATGAGATGGATATCATTACCCTAAGTGCATGTATGAAGTCACGAATGGTGTGAATATACTTTGCATACAACCAGAGATTTGTAAAAAAGTGCTCTATATGTGTAATATGAAATGTAATGCATTCTGCTGTCATTTATAACATCTTAGAATAAAAAATAATTTTAAAAAAGAACAATAAAATGTAACAGCATAAAAAAATAAATAAAATTTTCATGATTATCATTAACCATGTCAATATGATGTAAGTTGTACAAACATAGTGATATTTTGTCTCTATACTATGTCCTCAGCATCTTAGCATAGTAGCACATATTAGGCAGTCAGTAAACATTGGTTGAATGCAAACATTCTAAGAAATTCTTCCTTCTAGTTTAAGTTCTTAAATTTATTTCCCTAGATTCTTTGCACAGTTAAGACCCCAAAAGGAATGACCTAAGGTTCAGACAGACGCTTTGCAAAACCACAGTTAAGGGATAGATACATTTATACATTTAATTAGCTCTTCTTTACTCCATTATTTAGGAAATGTTTAATACCACTCCTTACACAATTGATAACATTGTTTCCAATCACATTCAGTGTAACCAATTCCTTTTGCACCCTCTAACTGCTGATCTGCCCCCAAACACATGTTTAATCAATTAATGTCACATAGCATGGAATCCAGAGTTATGCTGAAGCCAGTGAACAGTGAATAAACAAATGAATGAATAAAACCTCAATCTGTTGAACTCACAAAGTTCTCTTTAATCTTCAGTCTTATCTCCTTTCACAGCAGAATTTGTTTCTAAACAAACCATTTTGACATTTTTCTAATATTCTGGGATTTTTTTTTTAAGTTCTCCTACTTTTGTAGAAATTAAAATTAGTCTATAAGGTCTATGTTGTCTGTGTTTCCTTTTCTTATCTAATCTTAAAGAATTTCACTAGGTCTCCATGATACATGATTGCTTTCTGGTTAGCCAAGGGGTCAACTTCATATTTTAATCAGATTTCAGAAGAATATGTAAGTACTCATTGTCATCAGTTTAATCAATTATCACCACTTTTTGTTGCCGCCTGAAGCGCTTGGAGCAACGGAGCCGCGGGAAGAAGTTCAGAGGCAAACTGGAGACGAACAGCTTTTTATTCTGATAACTTTTCTGTCTGGTTCTAACAACGACTAACACACGCCACACACACACACACACCAAAATGGCGCTGACCCGATCAGTAATTTCGGCCAAGTCACTCGAGATCCTGGGACAAGTCCTGTGAGACTACGGAAGGCGACAATGCCCAAATCTCCACGGCTCATAGTCAACCGCAATTCAAGTCATCTCTCCAAACAGGGCTCCTGCAACTTTTGTTTAATTATTTTGCTTTCTCTCCTATAGGGAGCTTGTCCTAGTTTTTGGCTTACTTGCCACAATGATTAGGAAAAATCTTTTAGGTATTAAGTCCAATAGAAGGCTAAGAGAAACATGTCTAAAGTACATACAGTTATCAAAAGAGCTTGCCAAAGCTAAAACTAGAAAGGGACTCAGAAAAGAACAAATTATAAAAGTATAGTCCCTCACCTAGTAAAAATGATCTCAAATAAGGAAAACTAAGATGTGAGTTTTCCTGAGAACAGATTCAGAAATATACTGCTCTAAATTTCATCTAATCTAATGGAGAGCATTTGAGGATCCTCTTCATGAGTGACATTTACAACTTGGTTTGCCTGCCAAGTGAAAATATAAACGCGTCCATTTCTGGACCTAGTTGACTAAAAAAAAACCAAAAATACAAAACAAAACAAAAAAAACACCCAGAGTCAGAAACTACACATCTAAAGTCCTAAGTTAACAGACCTTACTGACATCATTTACTGTGGACACATTTTATGAGTTAAACACCTAAATAAAAAAAAAAAAAAAGTTTTAAAGATAGCTATTACATGCTTTGATGTTGGTGTTATACTTCACAGTGTGGCACAGGTCAAGGCAGTTGTGATAAGACCCACCACCCTCTGCCAGACAATTGTTCTATGAAGTATCTGCTGGACATTCTTTATCAGAATAATTTCTAACATCTGACTTAGGCTGTCAGGGCTCTGGTGAAAGAAACTATGGTATCCCCCCAAATATAAAACCCAAATCCATCATTTCCACAGGAGTGAAAAAAAAGGACGGAAGAGTTATGAAAATGAGCATGTCCTGGCCAGGCATGGTGGCGCATGCCTGTAATCCCAGCAGCTCAGGAGGCTGAGGCAGGAGGATTCTGAGTTCAAAGCCAGCCTCAGTAAAAGCTAGGCGCTAAACAACTCAGTGAGACCCTGTCTATAAATAAAATACAAAATAGGGTTGGGGATGTGGCTTAGCGGTTGAGTGTCCTGAGTTCAATCCCAGTTACCCCCTGCAAAAACAAAACAAAACAAAACAAAACATATGTTTTGTTAGATTTCTGTATGAAGCATTAAAGAGAAATAAAAGGTAAGAAAAGTATTGGGAACTAATCAATTTATTCCCAATCTGCCTACAAATAGCTTCAAAATCCAAGGACATATATTTCTTTGCCAGATTCAACCCTCAAATATTATTTTTTAAATTAATTAATTTATTTATTTTAATTAGGTATATATGACAGCAGAATACATTTTGATTCATTGTGCACAATTACAGCACAACTTTTCATTTCTCTGGTTGTACACCATGTAGCATTGCCCCATATGTGCAGTCATACACGTATCTAGAGTAATGATGTCCATCTCTTTCCATCATCTTTTCTGCCCCCATATCCCCTCCTCACACTTCCCTCCCCTTTGCCCAATCAAAGTTCCTCCATTTTCCTATGACTCCTCCCCATTATGGATCAGCATTCACTTATCAGAGAGAACATTCGGTCTTTGGTTTTTTGGAATTAGCTTACTTTGCTCAGCATGATATTCTCCAACTCCATCCATTTACCTGCAAATGCCATAATTTATTCTCTTTTAATGCTGAGTAATATTCCATTGTGTATATATACCACATTTTCTTTATCCATTCATCTATTGAAGGGCATCTAGGTTGCTTCCACAGTTTAGCTATTGTGAATTGAGCTGCTATAAACATTGATGTGGATGCCTTACTATAGTATGTTGATTTTAAGTCCTTTGGGTATAGACCAAGGAGTGGGGTAGCTAGATCAACTGGTAGTTCCATTGCAAGTTTTCTAAGGAATCTCCATACTGCTTTCCATAGTGGTTGCATCAATTCATAGTCCCACCATCAATGTATGAGTGTGCCTTTTCCCCCACATCCTTGACAACATTTATTGTTGTCTGTATTCTTGAAAGGGCCATTTTGACTGGCATGAGATGAAATCTTAGAGTAGTTTTGATTTGCATTTCTCTAATTACTAGAGATGTTGAACTTTTTTTTATATATTTGTTGACCAAATGTATATCTTCTTCTGAGAGGTGTCTGTTCACTCCTTAACCTATTTATTGATTGGGTTGTTTGTTTGTTTGTTTGGTGTTAAGTTTTTTGAGTTCTTTATATATCCTGGAGATTGGTGCTCTACCTGACATGCATGTCATAAAAATTTGCTCCCAAAATGTAGGCTCTCTCTTCACCACTTTGTTTGTTTCTTTGGCTGAGAAGAAGCTTTTTAGTTTGAGTCCATCCCATTTACCAATTCTCAATTTTATTTCTTGTGCTTTAGGAGTCTTGTTAAGGAAGTTGGGGCCTAATCCGACATCATTAAGATTTGGGTCTACTTTTTCCTCCATTAGGCATAGTGTCTCTGTTTTAATTCCTAGGTTCTTCATCCACTTTGAGTTGAGTTTTGTGCATGGTGAGAGATAGAGGGGTTATTTTCATTTTGCAGCATATGGATTTCCAGTTCTCCCACCACCATTTTCAACCACCATATATTCTTTTTTTCTTTTTATTCAAAGTTGTTGTATTTATAATAGTAGTATACATTATAATTCATAATAAATATATAGAGCATCTTTTTACAAAACACTGTATACAATGTATATTCGTACCATTAAAATCTTCAATCATGCATTTAGGATAATGACATCCATCTTATTCAACCACCTTTTCTTTTTTCCCCTCCATCTCCCCTTGCTCCCTTCCTTACCCTCCCTCCCCTTTGACCTTTCTAGAGTTCCTCTAATCCTCCTATGTACCCCGACCCAACACCACTATAAATCAGCCTCCTTATATCAGAGAAAACATTCAGTATTTGGATTTTTGAGATTGACTAACTTCACTTAGCAATATATTCTCCAACTTCATATATTCACCTGTGAATGCCATTATTTTATTTTCTTTTATTGCTGAGTAAAATTCCATTGTGTATATGTACCACATTTTCTTTATCCACTCATCTACTGAGGGACATCTAGGTTGGTTCCACAATCTAGCTATTGTAAATTGTGCTGCTATAAACATTGAAGTGGCTGTGTCACTGTAATATGCTGTTTTTAAGTCCTTTGGGAATAGACCCAAGAGTGGGATGGCTGGGTCATAGGGTGGTTCCATTCCTAGTTTTCCAAGAAATCTCCATACTGCCTTCCATAACGGTTGCACCATTTTGCAGTCCCACCAGCAATGTATGAGTGTGCCTTTTTCCCCACATCCTCTCCAACATTTATTGTTGTTTGTGTGTTCTTAATAGCTTCCATTCTGACTGGAGTAGAATGAAATCTTAGAGTTGTTTTGATTTGCATTTCTCTAATTGCCAGCAATGTTGAGCATTTTTTCATGTATTTGTTGATTAATTGTGTCACCACATATTCTTGATGTGAGCAGAAATCTAGACAATGTCTTTGTAGGGTAATTTAACCAAATTCATTAAAATTTAAAATGTACATTCTTTTTGAGAAATTTATTTTTAGTACATACAACATATATAATTCATATGTTTTCAAAGTTGTGTATGTACTCTTTATAAGCATGAAACATTGAAAACACCATAAATGTCCATCAGCATAGAACAGGTTAAATAAATAATGGTACATTCTCCAGTGGAATGGTACATGGCCTTAGAAAGTATGAGTGATATGAAACAATCACCAAAATGAATTAAGCGAGAAAAAAAGAAAAATATATAGTTTTTTTCTCCCTTCTTGTATACACACTGGAATTCTCTAAGAAGAGGTACACAAACAGGTGACTGTAGCTGTGTTGGGAGAGAGAAACTGGAAGACTTGGGAGCAGGGAAGAAATGAACAAAGAATTGTATTTCATTACACAACAGATTAGATTTTTAATATGTCTATGTATTCCTAGCTTAAAAATGATTTTAAATGTATGAAATGCTATATTCAGAACATATTAGATAACAGCAAGTGATCTCAGTTTTAACTAAAAGAAATCCTTATTACTTTTAACACTAATGATCCATACTAGAGATTTATCAGCTGACATTTTGGGTGTGTGGTACTGTGGATTGAACTCAGGGGCATTCAACCACTGAGCCACATCCTTAGACCTATTTTGTATTTTATTTAGAGACAAGGTCTCATTGAATTGCTTAGCACCTCACTTTTACTGAGGCTGGCTTTGATTCACAATCCTCCTGCCTCAGCCTCCCAAGCTGCTGAGATTACAGGTATGCACCACCTCACCCAGCAAGAGCTATTTAAATATGAACAATATATACCCTTCCTTCCACTTTTCTCCCAACTATGGTATAAATAGTATAGAGTAGAAGTTCCTACCCTGGGGACCACAGAGGAGTTAGAGGTCTCTGAATTTGAATGGGAAAAAAATTAAAACATTTCTTCTAACATCTAACTGAAATTTAGCATATCGTTCAATTGTGAATATAACAATAATCCATAGTTGTATTACCATTTTTGTGATTGTATTACTAATGGAAAATACATTTTTATATCAAAATTGTTTCACCTATCTGGAAATTACGACACTTAACCTTATTACAAATAACTATAATTATATATCTAATAACTATAGTCATTAGATCAGTCAGTGGGTCTTGTTATTTAGGTGGTAATAAAGCATATACATACATATATATGTATACATATATATATATATATCAACCATTAGTTGGATTTTAATAATATTTCATTAACTGTATTGCAATATAAATGTTTTTATTTATAATGCTTTGCCTTTTATTTCATTCATTTAAAAGCATTATTCTGAAAAGATTTACAAAGGGGTCAAAGGAACAATCAAGATTAAGAACACTGGAATAGAGTGAAGCAGACTTTCCTAAAAAGAGGACAACTAAAATAAGACTTCACCTCTGGAGAATGAACCCTGGAGAAGCTAGCAGGCTGGTGGAAACCTTGGAATTGAAAAGACATGGAGATGGGGAGCAGGGTGAAGGGTGGCCACCATGTAGTCATTGGGAGAAGCAGCTGGAAGAAAGACTTTGCCTGGTGCTCTTGCTTCTCATCCACATTGCCTTAGAAGAGTCATTGCAGGCTTGATGGGCATTTCGAGATCAACGCCCACAAAAGAAGCCCAGGTCACTGGTTTGGTCATACCACCGGGGCATCAAAAAATCTCTGGAGAATAGACAAATTCACAGCAAGGGTATTCACTCACCTATCCCCTCCTCTTCCAAACCACCAAAACCAGAGGATTATAATCCCAAACCCATCAGCAGTCAATTATTATCCTGATATACCTACAATTCTATGCCTGGGGCTCATCCTTTCCTCTGCCTGAATCCACCAGAAGGGGCACCAACCATGCCCTGCCCTACCCCACCAGATGATAGTGTCCTCAAAGTCCCAGGGGGAGCAATCTCTCCCAGGTCAAAATACCTAGACCCTGAGGAGTGCAGCCACTATGGAAAACAGACAAACTGACCATATAAAGATTTGTAAGGCTCTATACCTTAAAAGACCCCAATATCCATGAAGAGATAAAGGAGGGTTTTTGCTGGGGTTTTTAGCTCCCCCAGACCGGGGATTAGCCCTCTCCAGCCAGCGGAGAAGGCTGGGGGAGCACGTCCCAGTGGTGAGGCTGAGTCGGGAAGAGGCAGGAGTCGGCTGGTGGCCCACACTCAATCCTCAGGGTGAAAGACAATCAGAGACACCAGGGAGAACAGTCAAGTTGGAACTCAAGTTTAATGAGGAAGTTGGATGGCCTTTATAGAAGACATGGGCCAATCAGTAGAAAGATCATAGGGGAGCATAGGAAGCACGAACAGATCACATTGGTGGATCAGCCACTAGCCTATCCTTGTGGCGGTCTGATTTCTCATTATATGTCAGGGCAACACCCCTTGGCTAGGCCAAGTCCACGTATCAGGAAGTGGGAGACAACCAGAGAGTTAGGTCGGCTGACATGTTCTTAATGTCCCAAACAGGTTTTAGTAATTTTAAATAGGATATTACAGTGTTGAAATCCAGTAGGCAGCATAAAGCATACCCAGTATGAAGGGAGACTAATTTTTGGTCACTAATTTGCCTAAAGTTCATGAGGAAAACTAAATTTTATCAAGGTTATGAGTTCTTACAAACCATACTCTGAGATAAAAGAGAACTACAGGGTCCAGTGCAATTTTTAAAAATCAGTAAACTAAACAAACATGAAAGGAACAGCCACAGTTTGCACCAGTTGCAGAGGGTCTCCTGGAGCAGGGCTTCGAACCAGTGCTTTTTACAAGAGAGGAATAGAAAAGCTGGTAAAGGGGGAAAAGAGAGGACATTAAAGGCACAACACATGGATGACAGGGCAAAGGTAGAATGAAGAAAATCCAGACCTGGAAATAGCAGGTAGAGTCATCTGGCTTGAGCTGACCAAGTATTTTAAGAAGAGAGAGGAAAGAAGAGAAGATCATGTCGGTTATTGGATAAAAGATTCAGGAGTTCAAATTTTATATGCTAGGCAATACGAAGCCACCAGAGATTCTTAAGAAGCTAATTGACAGATTTCCATTTCATAAGTTTGACATGGAGGGGGAGAAACACCTAAAACGCATTCTTAGACTTCCATTTTACATCATCTGCCCTCGTTAATAACCGAACATCACCCGTACTGTTATCATCCAGAGCATCACCAGTTCTCTGATGAATAACCTGGTGGGAAACACTAGAGTTTCAAGGTTTCAATGATAATATATTAGGGTTTTTCTTGTTAGAAAAGCTCAGTTTCCAGAAAATTCATCCTGAAAAAAATAAAAACAGTATTCTTAGAATTTTTATGTGATCATTGACATACTAAAATGTCATGGTCAAGATGTGAGGCTTAGCGGCTATTAATGCATCTCTGACAAATTAAACATGAAAAAGTATTCCTTGTCAGTCAATTAGGTCATTCTCTGCTTCCTTAATGATTTCAGGAGTCTTTATTGTGAATTCTGAGGTCTAGATTTGAAGTGTAGCTACAGTTGCTTTTAAAAAGGCATACTTGTTACATCAATGATAGTTACGTATTTCATGATGTCTTTAAAACCACATGTGTAAAAGACCCAAATACTTATTCATCACATTTCTTCCTTTACTTCGTACTAATAACCTTTTTCTCTTTCTAATGTACCTTATAACTGGATATTTACCAGATTTGGATCCAAAAAAAATTTTCATTTACTTGTTTATTTGTTCTCTAAACTGGGCATTTATATGAATTATATATTAGATAATTGATTATTATTTTCACGGAGTTTTAAAATTCTTATTTTTATCATATAATATGTATAAGTAATTTTGGATGTCAAAGAGTTCCAAAAGTCTTCCAACAAACATATGGTAATTTCTTCAAGTATCAAGAATACATGTGACAGTAAATGTTGGTGAGGATGTGGGGGAAAAGGTACTCTTATACAGTTGCAGGTAGGACTGCAAATTGGTGTAACCACTCTGGAAAGCAGTATGGAGAGTCCTCGGAAAACCTGAAATGAAGCCACCATTTGACCCAGTTATCCAACTCCTTGGCATATACCCAAAGGACTTATAATTAGCATACTATAGTGATGTGGCCACATCAATGTTTATAGCATATCAATTAACAATAGCTAAGCTATGGAATCAGCCTAGGTGCCCTTCAACAGATGAATGGATAAAGAAAATGCAATATATATATATATATATATATATATATACATATACATATATATATGCAATGGAATATTACTCATCTATAAAAAGAATCAAATTATGGCATTTGCTGGTAAACGGAAGGAACGGGTGACTATCATGCTAAGTGACATAAGCCAATCCCCCCCAAAAGAAAGGCCAAAAGTTTTCTCTGATATGTGAATGCTAACACACAATAAGGGAGAATGGGAGGGAAGAATAGAAGTTCATTGGATTAGACAAAGGGGAACAAAGGGGAACAAAGGGAAGGGAGCAGGGATGGAAATGGGAAAGACAATAGAATGAACTGGACATAACTTTCTTATGTTCATATATGAATATACGACCAGTGTAACTCCACATCAGGTACAACCACAAGAATGGGAAGTTATACTCTATATATGTATCATAGATCAAAATATATTCTACTATCATGTATAACTAAAAAGAACAAATACATTTTTTTAAATGACCATTTCTTGGTGTGTCTCTCATTATCCCCTCTGTGATGGACTAAGTCATGTTCTGGTTGGCTGCTCTGATATGTGCATCAATACATAAAAATATACAAAAGCTGTTTCTCTACATTTCTCTAGAAATCAGATGAAGTTGCTGCTGACAAAATCAATGTCATTATAATTTCACATTCTTTTTAATGTGACCCATCTTTCCTGAGATAATTTTTTTACCAAATTGTGTTATGTACCTATGTGAATATGTAACAATGAAATGCACTATTACATACCAATTTTAACAAAGATCATTTTTGTACCTAATTCTCTAAAATTTCACAATCATTCACCACAATATATGTTCTTTTTCATGCATCGTGCCAGAACTCTTATCTTTCACTTTGGAGAAATGTTCTTGTATTTCTTCATCACCATTTTCTCCATATTTCTCCCTAAAATATCTATTCATTGGCTATTACACTTCTAATTTTCAGGACTTTTCTCCTGTTATCCATCTTCTTTCTTTTTGATCAACTTTTGTATTTCCTTATTTTTATCATTCACCACTTTCATTAGGTTTACCAAATCTACTCTCACATTTTAAATTGCTCTTTCTGGTTCCTTTAATGGTAATCTGTCCTGATTTTATTTGTGTAATAATTCTCTTACCTCTCTGATATCTCTTTGAGGATTTTCTTCTTGCATTTTCTCTGTTTTTTCCCCCCTTGTGTTCTGTTTCTCTATGTTTCCCAGTCTTTTGTTGTTGTTGTTGTTGTTGTTAGAGGTTATCTCAAATTTCTGGTTATAACTATGTCTTTATAGATAAGAATAAAGGACTAAGAAATTGACTGACAACTGTGCAAGGGTGGGGTTGTATGCTGGTGGGCTGCCCTGCAGAACCAGGGAGAAGCTTCTCAGTTTTTCACTTGTGTGTCCTCCACATCAATATCAGGATGCTTTTCCTCTGGAGTTGTCTTTCTTGTGCATAGAAGAAGACTCTAGTCTCCTGTTGGGAGATGAGGTGATGACAGGGAAGGATAAATAACCAGGCTGCTGGTGTTCTTCTGGAACTGGGTAGGAGACAGAACCAGGCGTTATTGCCATCCAGCGTGCTCCTTGTTCACTTTGTAACACTGTCTTCAGTATGCCACCTCCTTCCACCATCTGTCCTCTGTGCTGGTGTTCCCAATCCAGAAACTCTATTTTAGTTAATCTGGAGAATAATCATCTAGTTTTCTACTACAGTAGAGCAAAGGGAACACACTGACTGTGCCAGATGAAAATGAAGAGTAGTAGGTACCTGCTTTCAGAACCTTCCTCCAATTCCTAAGCCTTTCTCAAGTCTATAGAAAACCTCCGCCTGCCTCTGGTCTGCCCTTGACCCACATTGGTGCTCAACACACTCAGTCAGGTGTTCAACACACTTAGCCACTTGGACATGACCTTCTTCCTGACTGCTACATCATTTGTGATTTCTCCATCTTCTTTAGTATTCCTATTTCATTTGAACCAAATATCTCCTAGTTATGATTGGCAAAGCAATTTTTTGTTCATTATTTCTGTTCTTTGAAGAGGTTTAAAAAATATCTTTATTAAGCTACTGTAAGACAAAAAAATCTCCTAGAATGCAACTGAAGATTTGATCGTTTTTGTGATTGATGAGGACTGTATTGGTTTTAGATTAACAGCGCCCAAGAATTATTTTGCAGTGCTGGGATCCACCCTGGGGCTTCTTGCATGCTAAGCAAGCACTCTACCTCTGAGCTACGGCCCAATCCCAATAAATATTTTTGAGCTAATGGAACAATTCTAACCTAGCACGGTACACCAGCCAAATATAGTTGCTGAACACTGTAATGCAGCTGATGAATTGAATTTCTAATTTGATATAATTGTAATTTAAACTTTAATACATACCTGTAGCTGGTGGCTACTATATTGCACAGTACAGTTTTAGATGGTAAATACCATGAGATGTCAAACAAAGGATTCCAGTCAAATTAAAAGCCTTCTCCAGTCTGCTTATAGATTTGGCCCATCCTCACTGATAAATGATCAATGCAATTCCCACAATGTTGTACTCAATACTTCTATAGTATTATAGACATTACTTTATGCTGGAAGTTCTATGCCATCTGTCACAGCCCAGAAAATGTTAAAACGCACTCCAATGGAATTTTCAATTATTTTAAGACCCTTTAGAAAAAGAAAACAGCTACCAGAATTGATGGACTACCAATAGCCTCATCTCACCAAAATATGGATGAACTCTTCTCCTTTATGAATGCATTGGCCATGTATTGATTAAATTTTAGATGGCATTTGCTAAAATAACTTTTCAGTTTGCAAATAATTAATACTAATCCAGTTATAGGAATTATTCAAGAATCCTTGGTCCTCTGAGGTCCTGCCACATTCACTAATGTGACAGCATATGATTTGTATACAGAATAGTATTGTTTATTCCATTTGTTAAAGCCAAGATGTTTATATCTAGGTCATCCTAAAGCAGGTTAAAATCATTAAGATATAGAATTAAGGACAGAAAAAAATAATAGAGTGCCATTTTGAGCTCAGAAGTTAACAGACAATTCTCATTCTCATGTTAGTAAGAAGTAGGTTTCAGAGAATCGAGTAATTAGGGAGTCTGTATAGAGTCTTTGTGGAGTAACCCATCATAGTTCTGGTCTCTGGATCCAAACACCAAGGATACAGGTACAAGTAGCAGACACATTACAATATTTCTAAAAAGTTTCTCCATGGGATCATAAAGCATAAAAGAATAATCTAAGATGAAAATAGCCATTCCAGAGCTGCTTCCCCTGTAGAAACCATTGGCCTGGGAATCCAGACTCACAGTTTGCTGAGAAGTCAACTAGAACATTTTAAAGCTGGAATTTATTTTTTTTAAATTTTTAAAAATTTTTAAAAATTCTAATTTGTTATACATGCTTGCAGAGTGTAATTCATTTTGTATTACATATAAAGAACACAATTTTTCAAGTCACTGGTTTTTCATAAAGTATTTTCACAGTTGTGTCTTCACACATGTACTTAGGGTATTAATGTCTAACTCATTCTGCCATTATTCCTATCCTCTTGCCCCCTCCCCTCTTCTCCCCCACCTTTGTTCTATTTAAAATTCCTTCATTCCTCTCATCCCCAGTCCCTTGCCATTATAAAGTCAGTATCTTCATAACAAAGAAATCATTCGACCTTTGGTTTTTTGGGATTGGCTAACTTCACTTAGCATTATTTTTCTCCAGCTCCATTCATTTACCTGCAAATGTCATGATTTTATTCCCTTTTAGTGCTGAGTAGTGTTCCATTGTGTATATATACCAAAGTTTCCCTATCCATTCATCTGCTGATGGGCATGGGATTGGTTCCACAATCAAGCTATTGTGAATTGTGTTGCTATAAACACTGATGTGGCTGTGTCCCTACAGTAAGTGTTTTTAAGTCTTTTGGGTATAGACCAAGGAGTGGGATAGCTGGGTCAAATGGTGGTTCCATTCAAAGTTTTCCAAGGAATCTCCATACTACTTCCCAGATTGGCTGCACCAATTTGCAGTCCCACCAGCAATGTATGAGTGTGCCTTTTTCCCCACATCCTCTCCAGCATTTATTGTTGTTTGTATTTTTGATAGCTGCCATTCTGACTGGAGTAAGATAAAATCTTAGAGTTGTTTTGATTTGCATTTCTCTAATTGCTAGAGATGTTGAACATTTTTTCATATATTTGTTGATTGGTTGTATATCATATTCTGAGAAGTGTCTGTTTAATTCCTTGACCATTTATTGATGGGGTTATTTGTTTTTTGGGGGGGCTAAAGTTTTTGAGAGCTTTATATATCCTTGAGGTTAGTGTTTTTATCCGATGTTCTTGTGGTAAAGATTTGCTCCCATTCTGTAGGTTCTCTATTCACCTCACTAATTGTTTCTTTTGCTGAGAAGAAGCTTTTTAGTTTGAATCCATCCCATTTATTAATTTTTGGTTTTAATTCTTGTGCTATAGGGATCTTATTGAGGAAGTTGGGGCCTAATCCAACATGATGGAGATTTGGGCCTACTTTTTCTTCTATTAGGTGCAAGATCTCTGGTTTAATTCCTAGGTCCTTGATCCACTTTGAGTTGAGTTTTGTGCATGGTGAGAGATAGAGCTATAATTTCATTTTATTACATGAGGATTTCCAGTTTTCCCAGCACCATTTGTTGAAGAGGCTTTCTTTTCTCCAATGAACGTTTTTGGCACTTTTGTCTAATAAGATAACTATAGATGTGTGGGTTAGTCTCTGTCTTCTATTCTGTACCATTGGTCAACTGGTCTATTTTGATGCCAATACCATGCTGTTTTAGTTACTATTGCTTTGTAATACAATTTAAGGTCTGGAATAGTAATGCCACCATAAAGCTGGAATTTCTGTCAAGTTGGTAGCTCCACACTTGGAGGGACATGAAAAATAACTTTTATTTATAGCAACATGGAAAAAAATGACCCTTTTATATCCATGAACTCTTAACTATATTCACTGTTCTTCAGTAAAACTTTCTAATCACAATTGGCTTAACAACTACACTTTTTTTGTTGTTGTTTTTTGTTGTACCAGGGATTGAACTCAGGGGCACTCGACCACTGGGTCACATCTCCCAGCCCTTTTTGTATTTTATTTAGAGACAGGGTCTCACTAAGTTGCTAAGTGCCTCGCCATTGCTGAGGCTGGCTTTGAACTCGTGATCCTCCTGCCTCACCTCCCAAAGTGCTGGGATTACAGGTGTGCACCACCACGCCTAGCACAACTACACTTTTGATACAAACATAAACAAAAATTTAAAAAAGGAATCATTTTTGTTTCACAGGTGCCTGGCAATGACTGCTTCAATAGAGGAATGTATGTAATATGTTGTGATATATAAGATGTGTGTTGATACTGAAAGACTGAATACATTTTAGTTTCTGCAATTGAGAATATTATCAACTACATTAATTTGATTCCATTTTAACTATTGTTCTATCATAAAGAAGAATAATCAGCTAATCTAAATAAAGGTTGATGTCTTAAATCCAGCAAAATATGACCTAAGCCTGGGTCACTATGCAATGTGAGTGATGTGCAAATCAAACACATTTATGAAACTCAAGTACTCACTAAAGACTGAGGTACTAATGACTTTAATAAGAGTGAAATGTTGTGCTTAAAGCCAACTGATTGACCTTGACAAGAGAAGTGTAAACAAGAGTCTAATGAATATTAATATTTCTTCTTTCCTGCATTAACTGTAACTATTGATTAATTCACTCTGACACCTACATGGTCAAATTAACAAGCACATTTGTGAGACTTTTCCTATTGTTTGTAATATCAACAATATTTCTGAACCTTGGTAAGTTACTTGTCATCATTTTTTACAAATCTACCAGATTACCTTCAAACCATCATATGTATTATTTCCTGAATTGTAGGTGCATATTTTTGGATGGATACATATACTTCCAATAATTTATGATGGGATTTCAGAGCCTAAGCCAAAATGTAATAA
Organism: Tamias sibiricus; assembly: GCA_025594165.1. Classification (NCBI taxonomy): domain Eukaryota; kingdom Metazoa; phylum Chordata; class Mammalia; order Rodentia; family Sciuridae; genus Tamias; species Tamias sibiricus. Next base: position 36,298,970 of record CM046673.1, on the reverse strand, counting down.
TTATTCCACTATTAGACTTACACATGAGTTAGATTAGTTATCAGCAGCACTGATGCAGGGAAGGTTTGATGTATCCAGAACTACCATATTAAACTAAGTGCCACTTCCCATTGTGCCCTTGCCATCTGTATAATGACATCAAAGGAGAGAAGGCAGGAGCAGATGGCACCAATGACATACAAGAACAAAAGTCACACCCACAGCATGCTGCTGAGTAATGAAAGTGAGGTGATGCACAGGCAGAAAACAGAAAGAAATTAAACAAGGGTCATGTTGGTGCTATGGCCTGCTTAACTCCTATCATCATTATGAGAGCTCCATGCCCCACCCACTCCCACCTCCCCTCTTTAGGGAAATGCTCTTTCACCATTCCCAGCATGTGCTTGCAGCAGGGGATGGCATGTTTTACAGGACCCCAACCTCCTCAGCCACAGTTAATTATCTCAGGAGGTCAGCATCTGACCCAATCTGGACCTATTTTGCTCAGAATTTGAACTCAGTAAAAGGAGATATTCCCTCTGTACTTTTGGTGAGAGACACAAAATGAAAACATATTAGCCATCCACAGTCTTGTCTCCAGATATGAATAGAAACCCATTCTCCCTACAATTAGAAGGAATGACATTTGACACCAATATTGGAGGAAATATTTCAGAGAGTAAAAAAAAAAATCTCTGAAATATAACAGAGGTGAAACTAAGATAAAATTGCTTCTATGGATATCTACTTACACAAGGAAAAGCACAAACTTTTACAAGCCTCTGTAGAAATGTGTAAAAACTGTGATGTCCAACCTTGACAGTGAGGTCTGATCAGAGCAGCACTAAGGTCATTTGCTTCCCCTACCTATACCTGTAAGAGATGAAGCTGTTTTATAATTAACCATTTTCCCAACAATGAAGGAGACCACTTAACTCATGCACAGCAATGCTGGCTCTCTCCAGATTTTACTCCACTCACAAAGCTTATTGAGGATGCTTGAAGTGCCTAATTCTTTTAATCCTCTAAATCTAGTGGAAGCCAAAACATTACTATAAATCTATAATTAGAAATCACAACATTGGGGTGGTTGGGTTCTCTGTTGTAGGCACCATGTGCATTATCTGCTTAAGAATTTAATGATGATGATATTTAATAATAATAATTAGTACCAATTTCTTATATAAGTACTTTATACATACTAATTAATTTAATTCTGACAACAACCCTAAGAGGTAAGTGCTAAAATATCACTATTTTGTAAATGAAAAACCAGAGGCACAGAAAGATTAATTTGTTTAAGGTCATATGACTAATAATTGGCAGATCCCAGATGCTAAGTAGGTAGTCTAGGGTCAGGTGATCTAAATTCCACTATACCCTACGTTGTCTAGTGTTAAGGAAATGTTATTCATATTTAAGTTAAACTTTTGTCAGCTTGAAAATTTGTGTATCAAAATGTTAACAGTGGAAATCAATTTCAAAATATTGGATGAACTTTCATTATTTTATCATAATTATTATAATTATTATTACTACAATTGTTATAATTTTTTACCAATGGATATGCTTTATCTTTTCAATAAGAAAGAAGTATCATAAGTTTTCAAGGTAATATAATTCGAACTATCTTGTTAGCCTTTCTACACATTGCAAGGGAATGTTCTGAAAAGCAAACAGCAGGTTCCTTTCCAGTTGGTAATTGAGTTGCTCTGTTCTGTGGTGATTGGCAGCAAGAGTAAGATTTTTGCAGATATGTTGAATGTGTTATTTTCACCCCTCATGGCATAGTATGCTGTTTAAGAACGTATATGTTATTCCAAGTACATATGGGAGCAGGTAAGATAAAGTTGATTTTCATTCAACTGATACTGATTGATCCTGCAAAGTGAAGGCCATGTAAATTTTCTCACGATACACCAAGTAAGTATCTGTAATTTTTGTAATCCCTTTCTGGGAGCAGTCATGCCTGAGAACTGGAACGGTACAGAATGGCAGCACGATTCTACAAAAAGAACTTGAGACTGAGAATCAGCAGACTAAGATTTAGAGCAAACAGGTAGTTTAACCTATTGGAAAAGGTATTAATCTCAATGATACCTTAAGTTACATCACCCTATATGAGACATTTAATCTCTCTGGTTTTTAGTTTTCTTATAAATAGATTCTCACTTTAAAAATATAAGATTTCATGGCTAAACACTAATGAATTTGGCCATATCTATAGAATTCACTTTCATACTTTAACAGCAAATTTTCTTAATTATTCAAAAACTGAAATTCCCAGTCTTGTTGGACAGATGTATAACACTCCCTCAGGGAAACAAGTTGCTATAGCTACTGAAACATGTTCCTTTATCTAAATGGAAGTCAAATATATACATCCAAAAAGGCAGGACTGGCAGCTGAGGTTAACCCTTAAGACATGAGTTTCAGGCTGTTATCAACAGTGCAAAGGAAGACAGCTTTCACTTTACATAGAGAAGGCAGCACTTAATATTGATAGCGTCACATCAATGCTTTCTGACATGGACTATAACAGAAAAGAAAATAGATATAAGACTTAATTTCTGCCTGAAGACAGTTCATTTGGCAATCAGATGGCCTATATGTAAAACATTATTTATTTTTCTAAATAAAACATGACAAATAAAAAGGTTAAGTTCTCAAAACTTACAGCAATTGTTAATGGGCAGAGGAGAAATTTTGGAGATGATGTATTCTATTTCTTGATTTTAGTGGTAGTTACATGAGTAACTGAATAATATAGCTACTTTTTTTTTATTTTTTATTTTTTTTTTTTTTTAGTCAGTAGGTGGCACATGCTGTAATCCCAGTGGTTTAGGAGGCTGGGGCAGGAAGATCATATGTTCAAAGCAAGGCTCAGCAACTTAGTGAGACCCTAAGCAACTCAGTGAGATCCTGTCTCAAAATAAAAAATAAAAAAAGGGCTGGTATGTAACTCAGTGGTTAAGAGCCCATGGGGTTACTCCCTGGTACAAAAAAGAGAAGATGAAAAAGAAAAGAATACATGGGGTCATATTGTCACCATATCCAAAAACATTCCTTCTCATTCTCCATGCTAAAGATCATAAATATTCCAAAATACTGAACTTTGAAGTTAGGCTTACCTGTCAGCTCATAAATTCCAGACAATAATTCTGAACAAGAAAAGTGATGCTGGAGGCATCAAAATACTTGATCTTGAATTATGCTACAGAGCTATAGTAGCAAAAACAGCTTCTGCACAGTAAAGGAAATGGTTAAAAGAGTGAAAAAGCCTATGGAATGGGAGAAAATCTTTGCCAGGTACTCTTCTGACAGTGGATTAATATCCAGAATATATAAAGAAATAACCCAAAGCCCAAATAACCCAGTGGGCAAAAGAACCAAAACTAAACAAAAATTTCACATGAGAAGAACCATAAATGGAAAACATAAGAGAAAAATGTTCAGCATCTCTAGCAATTAAGACAGTGCAAATCAAAACTACACTAAAATTTCACATCATTCCAGTAAGAATGGCAATTATCAAGAACTTGAATAGTAATTGTTTTGGTCAGCCTTTTTGCTGTTGTGACTAAAAGATCTGACCAGAGCAATTGTAGAGGAGAAGTTTATTTAGGAGCTCACAGTTTCAGAGGTCTCAGTACATAGAAGACCAGCTGCATTCCTCCAGGTTGAGATGAGGCAGAAGATCATGGCAGAAGAGTGTGGTGGAAGGAAGGAGCTCACATGAGGATCAGGAAGCAGAGAAAGAGACTCCACTTGCCAGATACAAAATATATACTCCAAAGGCATGCTCCCAGGGGCCCACCTCCTCCAGCCACATCTACCCTCCTTTAGTTACCACTCAGTTAATCCCCATCAGGAGATTAATTCATGGGATTAAGACTCTCATAACCCGATCATTTCACCTCTAAATCTTCTTGCATTTTCTCACACATGAGCTTTTGGGGGACACCTAATATCTAATAATAAATGCTGGCAAAGATGAGGGAAAAGGTACACTTATATTATTGAAGGGACTACAGATTAGTAAAACCACTTAGGAAAGCAGTGTGGAGATTCCTCAAAAATCAAAGAGTGGAACCACCAAATGACCCAGCTGCCCCACTCCTCAGTATTAATCCAAAAGAACTAAAATCAGCCTACTATAGGAATACAGTCACATCAATATCATAGCACCACAACTAACAATAGCCAAATTATGAAATCAACCCAGATGCCCATCAATAGATGAATGAATTAAGAAAATGTGGTCTATGTACACAAGGGAGTTTTACTCAGCCATAAAGAAGAATTAAATAATGGCATTTGCTTGTGAGTGAACAAAATTGAGAAAATCATGCTAAGTGAAATAAGACAAATTCAGAAAATCAAGGTTCAAATGTTTTCTTTAATATGTGAAAACTAGAGCAAAATAAGGGAAAGAAGGTGGTTGGGGAGGGCCTCATAAGAATACAGGGAAATTCAGTAGAGTAGAAGAAGGAGAATAAGAGTAAGAAAGGATAGAAAGTAAAGGGGATAAAAAATGGAATGAATTTAACAGAATCATTATATTCATATATAGAGGTATCAAAGGAATCTTACCTTTATGTATATATAAAAGAAAGGAAGTTTATTAGAGTAGTGGAGGAGAAAAGGGGGAAGGAGGAGAGGAGGGAAAGGGGGGGGAATGAGTATGAAAATAAAATTCCTTGAATGTATGATTTTGTCAAAATGAACTGAAATACTATAATTATAATGCTCTAATAAAAAAGAAATTACAGCTAAGCAAATTATTAATTAATGAGAACTAAACTCTGTCTTTAAAAGTGTTCATTGCAAGGTTACTTATGATAGCAAACAATAAGTCATACATAGGCAGCATGGTGAGCCAATTAAAAGTAGGACTCTGAACCCAATGTGATTAGTTTAAATGCTGGCTAGATGGATATTTTTTAAAAGTTTCTTAACACCTCTTGTCCTAGATTCTCCATTCTTAAGTGGATTTGATAATGGAAACGACTTTATGGATTTATCATAGGGATTAAATAAGTTAAGTTAATATTTAGGAAGCTCCGGCTGGGGCGAGGGCTCAGTGGTAGCACACTTGCCTGGCATGTGTGAGGCACTGGGTTCAATTCTCAGCACCACATATAAATAAAAAATAAAGGCCTATCAACAACTAAAATATGTATACATATATATTTTAAAAAATATTTAGGAAGCTCTTAAAGCAGTGCCTGGAATGTAGTTAATGCCTAAATATGTATCAAAAAAGCAGTCAGTGTTTTCGTTGCTGAATACCAGAGTTCTAATCAAATAATAGCTCATTTTAGTGTAATTTTTTTCTGATATATGCTAACATAATAACTTGATACTTAATGGATCTGAATTTTAATGATAAAATAGCAAATTATGTTTGTTAAATTACAAATATTTTTGAGTAGTATCTTCAGATTTGTAAGGTTTTCTTTAATAGCAAGTCCTCTGTACTCTTCAGAATGACATGTATAGTTATTTTTTCTTAAGAGGAGGACTATAAAAATATATGCATATAAATATGTTTATAGTATAAATGTATATTAAAATGTATGTCACAAGAGAATTTTCTGGGATGACTAAAATATTCTATTTCTTGATCATGTTGGTGGTTATTATGAGTATATACATATTTGTCAAAACATTGAACTCTATATTTAAATTGGCTACATTTCATTGCATCATTAAAGTAGATTTTAAAAAGAACTTTATGAAGACATAGTCACCATACTCAGAAGGATTCCATCTCATGTTTGTGCTAAAGATCATAAAACTATAAGCTTATGTATTAGCTACATCCCTATATACCTATTGATATATCCTTAGTGGTATATATACTAAAGAACAGAAGAAACCAAACTATGCTTACTGATTATATCATAAATAATATTGGTATGGTTATTTTCATGTATATTGCTAGGTTAAAGCAAATAAGTAATTATATTAATGCCATTAGAAGCCAAGATTTTTAATATTTAAGAAAGGAGATAAAACAGTAAATTCAAATAAGTTAGACAAAAAAAATCAAAATTCATGTTGGAAATATTAATGTGAACTAACAGTGTCATTTTTTTTTACATAAAATATTACTTTTTTCCTATTCAAAAGGCCTAGAAAAGATGAATGCTGTGGTAATGAGCACCCTAAGTGTCCAGATTGTGGTTTCTAAATACCATTTCCCACAGAAAAGAAACAGCTCCTCTGAGAAATGACTGGTTCCAGTCAAGCAGAGGTACAAAGGAGCTTCTTGTCACACCAGAAAGCAAAGAAGCTATAGAAGATAGGGAAGTGAAAAAAAAAAAAAAAAAAAAAAAAAAAAGACAAGTCAACATGAAGGGGCTCCCTTAGAGTAAAGATGAGATAATTTGTGAGTTTAAAAAAATTATTTCAGTGTTGAAACACATGAACTTTTCATAAAGTTCACAATTTTCTAATAATAAGCAAATTTTAGAAAACCTCATCGAGTATTTTTCCTAATTTTCACTTATAAACTATTGCCTTAAGGTAGCAGGGGACTTTATAGCAGTTGGATCAGGCTGACAATACTTGAATCTATTAATCTGTCTTGACATTATTAAAAGAAAAAAAAAAAAAAAAACGACAACCAGACACAAAATGCTTTCTGATATGATACTAACCATATGATTAGTAAACATAGTTGACTTTGCTATATATTTCACTAAGGATGTATCAATAAATACAGAAAGATGTATTGGTATGATACAATGGGATTCAGGCCCATTGCTGAAATATTCTTTGAAAAACAAAAATCAAATCTGATCAAGCCTCTAGATCTAATTATTACTTTACTGGAAACTTGGAGGCTAGAATAGCATCTTACACAACAACTGATCAGTAAATCCAGGAAGTACAAATTTCTATGTCACACATGATCTGCTTCTTCAACAAATAAATAGCAAGAAGAAAAACCCCAATAGGAATAATAGCAGACTGAGTTATCCATGATTACCCTAAATACATGTATGAAGACACAATTGTTGTAAAAATACTTTATATAAAACCAGCAACTTGAAAAATTGTGCTCTTTATATGTAATATGAAATGAAATGTACTCTGCAAACATGTATAACAAATTAGAATTTTAAAAAAGAGGAAAAATATAAAAGAAAACCCCCAAAATACAGAATTTGTAAATGAAGACATTTAAGAGGCATATCAAATTATACCATGTATAATTGTTAGTGCATCAACATTTAAACAACTACAAAGAAAAACAATTATCAAATAAAGATTATAAAACAGCTGAAGAAATTTGAATAATTAGATGTTTAATGATAGTTGAAAATCATTTTGTTTTAAGTATTATAATGGTAATGTTTCTGTTTTGTTGTTGTTGTTCAAGGTTGTCTTTTAAAGACACACTTGGAAGTATGTATAGGTGAAATAATAGGATGCCTGATATTTGCTTTAAAATAATCCAGATTAAGGATCAAGGGTACAAATAAAATTGTAGTGGTTATAAATTAAATAAGTTAGGCCATGTCATGATTAATTACAGAAACTGAGTGATAAGTTTATTATATTGATCTCATTTTGTATATGTTTGAAAAAAAATCCATAATAAAAAGGCACCACCTTCTTCCAATTCCTAGTTGAGTTTTAGCTTCTGTATTCTTTTGAACCACTCCTGGTTTACGCTTTTTGTAATTAAATTGTGGACTGAGGCTTCTTACAATTGAATCAAAACAAGATATGGGAGTGGAGTGGTAGGTAGGAAGCCACGAGCATATTCAACCTAAAATCTCCTGGCTTCCAAGTAATATATTATTCTATAATTACATGTGTCCTCACTTTTGTTTGACTCCAAATGAAGCTACATTTCTTCAATTGGCTGCCACCGGATAATAGTGTGCGATGAATGTCAAACATAATTAAAACATAGCAGAGCACAAGGAGAGACATTGTCAGCAGCCAGTGAATACAGTGCTGTTCTTCCTCCAGTAAAAAAAGGTGCCACAGGCAGATGAACAGATGCTACTTTTAACTCAAAAGAGTTTATAGAAAAGGGAAGCAATTTCACAATACAATGTCACCCTGTTCATTTCATCTCCTGGCCCTCATTACCTGAACTATTCAGTCTCTTACCTGTATTCCTTGCCTCAAGACTTTCACGAATACTTATTTTCATAAAATTTCCCCAGCTCAGATCTTTGGCTACTCAGGCCCTCCTCACCTGTTCAAGTCAACCCTGGTCCTTAACCTGGCATTCAAAGCTTTCCACCATCTGCTCCAGCCTTTGTTTCTGGCCTTACCTCCAGCTACTCTCTTTCCTGCAACTCATGCCCCAGGTGAATGGGCTACTTGTTATTTTCTGAGCACAACCAAACTCCTCTTTCAGAAGGGCCACCTAGTTACACCTATTGCTTCTACCATTTTGTCCCCACTTTTCACCACCCCCATAACTATTCGTTAATGCGAAAGTTTATTTTATAAAAAAACAAAAAGGCTCGTAATCTTTGGATTATGTCACTTCCTATCTCTCTTATTTGCCTTTTGAAGTCATATATAGATACATATTCAACTCCTTCTTTCAAATTCCAAAGCCATTTGTCAGTGTCCTCCCATTGTATTTCACTTTGCTTATCTTTCTTTTCTATAGTTCATTCTTTCGAGTCAAGCTCTCATTTCACCCTGTACTTGCCAGGTATATACATTCTCCACTGTTTGCATAATTACTTGTTTCATGTATAATTCCCCAACTAAATAATAAATTCTGTATGGCAGGGACCATATTTGTCTTTTTTATCCTATAATCCCAGGGTCTGGAGAAAGAGACAAAAGGAATATTTTCTGTGATTAAATGCATCTTTAATATTGTCATTTTAATTCACTATTAATTATTCATTATTAATTTTACTTTTTCCTTATGTTTGTATACCCTCCACTCCATATCAGGAAAGAACTTATTTTTTTCTTTTCCTTATTAAAAAATATTTAAATCAAAAGTTTCCTTACACAATTTTTTTTTCCAAATGGGATATATATGAACTTTAACAATTCTAAAATATTCCAATAGAGTATTTGTTTTTCTTCTTATATCCATGTCAATGCTCCAAATTAGGAAAACTGTAAAATAAATAAATTTGGGGTAGAAAATTAAATCTAATCATAAAAAGTGATATGCACACCAAATAGTCATTCTCAAACTACAGCCTATGGGCAAAATCTAGCCTGCAGACTGTGTGTGTTTGTGTGTGTGTGTGTGTGTGTGTGTGTGTATACGTGCGTGCGCATGTGTGAAGTTTTATTGGAACACAGCCATATCCATTCATTTACACATGATTTTTATTTGTTTTAACACTACAAGGACAGAGTTGAATAGTTGCAACAGATGCCTGTGGCCCACACAGCCTCAAATATTTACTACCTATCTCTTTTCAGAAAAGGTTTGATAACCCATAATAGAAAAGATTGACTTTTAAAGGATGATGCCAGAAGCATTTGTGGTTCAGTCCCCATTAGAAAGAAAGACATCTTTGGAACACAGTTTGAACTATACCATGAATGATTTGCCATGTCTAGTAAACTTCCTGATAAGAAGAAAAAAAAAAATGAAGGCATAGTATCACAAGGAAAACACATATGCTCAAAAGAAATAATGTATTAGTAGAAAAACAGCAATAACAACAGAGATGATCTCTTTGCAACTGGAATGAACTTGTGAAACAAGTATTTTTTAACATTCCAAACTCAGAACATAGGTGAGCAGTACCAGAACTAATTATCCAAGAGTTTGCTCTTGATGTTAAACAAGTATGGGGGAGCTTGGTAATGTGGTGGATGATGCTAAGAGCCACAGTGAAAGTACGTAAACCTGGGAAGATAAGTAAGTGATAAACAGGGAATGAAAGGTATAGTGGGAGCCCTGGGGCAAACTAGTTCACCAACAATTAGTTCTGGCCTTCCATTACTGCACATGTGAGAAGACGGATGCTATTATATAGAAGCTTAAATAAGAAAATGTGTGTGAAAGTGCCTGGCAAAATCAAGTTAATATACTCTTGACTAGGCTGAATGGAATGGTATAATCAATCATGGACACTAACAGAGTCAACTCCGCATAAATAATAGTGATGATCTTTAGTGAGTACATCTAGTTGTCCATATAGGGTTGCATTTCCTCAACTAGTCATTGCATCGAAAGCATTGCATTTTTGTTACATGTGGTAGGTGGTTACAGAGTCATCTCACAGATGTGACACTTGCCAGGTTTTAGTACTAACTGCAATGATATCTTTTCTGTGAAATTGTCCCGGTGTTTCTGTCTGAACTATTTCCACCAAGGACCTGGAATTACTATCAGACTTCCAAAGTCACATGAGAAAAACCCTGGCCCTAGGGATAGGCAGGTAGCATTACCTACTATCCAATTCTTCCCACTGTTTCTTTAAGAAAATCTCTGATCTGGTCTGTTTGACAATGACTTCCCTAGAAGATCAAACAATTGTGCTTATATGGCATTTTTCTTTGTTCTTCTATAGCGAACATGCTTTCATTTGCTCATTGAGGATATACTATCTGCCTAGGACTTGAATACACACTACTGAACATTAATATTTCTTAAGGTAATGTGAACTGCTGTAGTGAATAAAACTCCATATTTCATTGCTTTAAACCAAAAAACACATATTTCTTAAGGAACACATGCCTCTAGTCTGTGTGAAATACAATGCAGGAAACAGGGGTACTCTGTGCCATCTAGTCACTCAGGGATCACAATGATAGATATGCTGAATCTTCTATACATGGATTCCAAGAAGGTCATGAGCTTTAACATGGAGCTAATAATGAGGAGTATAAGAGGATAAAGGATGATCCAGGATATCATAGGTTAGGTCGGGAAGGGGATTTACCTTACTTCATCCACATTCCACTGACCAGAACTTGGATTCAGTGCATGCTGAGAAATGGTTTATATGGCTAGAAATTCTTCCTGCTGTTAAATTCTATGCTGTCAAAGAACATGAACTTTTGTTAGACAGTTGACCATTTTGCAACACTTCCCTACAAAGAGGAGACACCATTAGCAATTACATGCATAAATATTTAAGCATGATCCCAGTTCTGAAAAAAGCAAGTTTGTCAAAGGAGACACAGAAGTTCACATTTTCTGCTCACTGACAAATTTTAATAAGCCGTATCAAATCCTCTGAATGCAATCCATAAGAGATTCACACCAAAAGCAGAAGAGAATAGACATGCAAAAAATAAAAATAAAAAAAACAAGATTAATGCGGGGTTGTTTTGTTCTGTTTTTGTTTTGTTTGTTTTGTTTTGTTTTTGTGTGTGTAACTATCACTTTTATTAGATCATTTGGTTGTTTTCTCAAAACTTTTTCATCTTGGATTTGTTACTATATTATGAGGGCATTTAAATAAAGTCTCTGTTGGAGACTTGCTTAATGAACATCTGGCATGGTGTTTAATTGTATATTCATAATAACCATAAAAATGCATTCATGACTTTAGCAGTCTTTATCTGTGTCTCATGAAATTGTCTCAATTTTGTAGTATGAAGTTTTTGTCAGAGGAGTGAGTAGAAGTTTCCATCTATCACAGGAACTCTGGGTCCTAATTAAGCAATTGGATTCAACAAAGTGTATATTAATGTAAGATCACATACCTTCGGGGCATTGAAGTCTGTTCTAATTTGTAGTATCACAATTTCACTGTAAAATGTCCTCAACTGGAATGGAAAGTATCTTCAAAGTAAGCAGAGAGAAAGTTTTCATCCTTACACTGTAGGACACTTGGTCTGAAAGACATTTACTTCTAGGTCCATACATAGTTTTATTGTGTAATAGTTCTGCCTCTTTATATGTAACAATATCAGTATGTGACTATTTTTTTAATATCCTCTCTTATATCTATGTTGCACCAGGTGATATTTGTCAGCAATAATGATGAAATAAAAAAAAAAGATAAAACATTTAGAAAAAATAGCACATTTATTAAAGGGCAGTGTGTCCACAGGAGCAATAGTGCCCCTTAGGGTCTTTTGGAAATTTGTGGGGGTGCATTTAGTCGTTTCAATCATTGGATGACACTACTGCACTCAGTGGTAGTCCCCAGGGATACCAGCCATCCTGTGATAAATAGCCCCATGTAATGAAGGATTGTTCATAAATTTATAGGATTTAACGTCCAACCAGATATTCATGAACTGTGCAATTCCTTCCTATCTGAGGCTAGAAGCTAACTCTGCCTTACATATTAACACAAAGCATTTTTTGTACAATTTTTTAGATTCATTCACCTTTCCAGGATTATACCTACCATGTAAATTGATGGAATCACGTCTTTTGTTTTGTTCAGAACTTTAAAAAGAGATGTTCACCATTTCAACAAGTTGCATTCCCAGCTGTAATGCTGGTTATGATAGTGAATCACCAATATTATACAGCCAGCATTGTGGCTCTCTCATTTGTGTGGATTCTAATTTTAAGCAATATTGTGACCACATTTTTACACTCCATACCTGACCTTATATTATTCTTTCATTATAATCTACTTTCCTTGTTTTGTCTGTCCTTTACTGTAAGTTTTTCTGTTTTGTTTTGATTTGTTTTTGTGGTGCTGTGGATTGAACCCAGAGCCTTGTGCATGTGAGGCAAGCACTCTACCAACTGAGCTATGTCCCCAGCCCTTACTATGGGTAAGTTTTTATTGGTCTTGGTTTATTTTGTTCATTTAGGGGACAGGGGTTAGTACTGGAGATAGAACCTAGGGGAACTCTACCATGAGCTACGTCTCCAGCTGCCCTCTGCGCACCTTTTTTTTTTAAATGGGACAGGGTCTCACTAAGTTGACCAAGCTGGCCTTAACTTGCCATTCTCCTGTCTTGCCTTCTAAGTAGCTTGAATTTCTGGGCATTATTTGCCACTGTGTCTTGCTTTTTAAAAATCTTTGAATATTGGGAAACTTGTAAAAATTTAGTGACACTGAGTCTGAGAGGATTGAAAACCACTATTTAAAACAGTGTAGGTTTTCAAGACTGTGAACAGATTATAATTATAATAACAGCCACCACTTACTGGTTGTTTAACATGCACCAAGCAGTGTGCTAATCACTTCACAAGTATAATTTCATTCAATTCTCACAATAAACCTATCAATAAGTACTGTTTTTATCTTTATTTTACAGTGAGACCATGAGGCATTCAGAGGTTGAGTCATTCAGCTATTGCACATTAGTAAATAATAGAAAATCTCTGGAACCCTAATGTACCTAATCTTAAAGCCAGGGTGTGTGAATAGAGGCTAACCCACAACTCTGGAAAAGACTGAGGGAACAACCCAAAAAGGTAGTAACTATATGTCAGAACTATCATTTCTTCCTACATAGCAAAACTAGACTCCTGATTTCACAAGAGGACAGAGACTACTAAAAAGTGCTTCTCTAACTTAAAGGACATTAAATGTACCAATCCCCACATGAGTGTACATTAAATGTACCAATCCCTAGGTGACCTGGAATCATATTAAAATTCAGGTTTGATTCACTAGGTGGCTGCTGGTCTACAGATCACTTTTTAAGGAGGAAAGGCCTAAAGATAAGTTTCAAATAGAAGTTCATCCAACATAAAGAAATTTGTTAATTTTCATATAATTGAAGCAATTTCAAAAATGCAAATAGAAAAGGAATATGCAACAGTTTTTACTTTTTCATAAATGATTGGTATGATGCATTAGTATGATGTAAAGGAAAAATATTTAAAAATAAAATACCTACAAAAAATAAGAAAATAGTCAAATAAATAAGGTCAGTGAACATAACAGAACTTTTATACACAACTAGGAACCTCATCAAAACCCCAATACACAATAAGTTCTAAGAATGAGAGATGTTTCATGGGAAAAAATATAAGTAATCAAATATTAAATGGATACAATATGTAATAGCATCTATAATGAAATTATAAAACATAGAGACTGGTCCAATATAAAAATATTAAACATTATCATTATTAAACAATTATTAAACATTATTTATTAAATCATGTCAATGCCAGGAATTAGCCACAATTTTGCTGTCAGTATGCCATATACATGTGTGTGTGTGTATATATATATATATATGTATATATGTATAAATCTAAAACTAGGTTGGCTTTGGTAAAATATATCTATCGACACAATTCTGGTTGCAGTATGAACAAATTTGATCATTTGGTAGGATAATCTTATTAAAAACCTTGAAAAAGTTCATACTTCATTACCAAAATTCTTTATACTGCTAGGCTGTTTATAGTACCAAAGCTATTTTTCTCATTTTAGGAGTAAAAAATGCAGCAAAAGTTTCTACAGGCAAAATCTTCTCTGTACAGCTCTTCTCTGTGAACAACTTCTTCATATACTCATGAAAATCTTTGACCCCTAAGAAGGCAGCATCCTTCATAATTATGTCTCAAAAACAACTCTTTCTATGGTAGTTACATTATAATGGATTCAGAGACATGAATAAAACATCTTAATTTTCAAGTATTTCTTTTTAAATTAATTTTTGAAAGAAAAATGTCTTGTAAAGAAAAGAGATTTTTTTTTTTTTAGGCATGCAGCTCTTGCATAGAGGAATATAGTTTCCATGGCCTGTCTTGTTAAAACTGTTCTAGTACCCATCTGATGCACACTTATTTATGGATTTTAGACTAAAAGCTCTTTTTTGCCAGTTTTCTTCATGAGCACTTATCTCGACATCCTCATTAGGTGGTTTTTCTCTTTTCTTTTTTGTTGAGGCCTAGCCATGCCCTTGGTACTCTCTTTTGTTCCTTGCTGCAAAAGGAATGGTTTTAAAGGCTCCCTCTCCACCAGTCCCACCTTTTTTTCCTTTGTAATTAGCCTTATTTGAGGATCAGAAAAGCAAAAGACTGGAAAGAAATACAAAAACTGTTGAACAAAAGATACGATGTTCTTTACCCCAACCATATGCTGTACAGCTCATGTACAACCTGGGTCAGATGACTTGCATATATGCCTTTAAAATGAAAAGAAAAAGAGAAAGAGAAAGAAAGAAAAAGCGCTGACTTACACAGCAGCTGCATTGGTATAAACAGGCTCAGAGTAAATGTCACAGTAAAAGGAGAATAATACATTTTACCTTCGTTGCAAAAGTAATTCACTTTAAAACCAATGAACATGAAGAGAGTAGTACCTGATAACAATGCTTGCAGAGAGCCATTTGAAACATCTTAATATGAACTTGCTTTAATGGGAATGAGAGAGACACTTCTCTTTTTTCCAACTCAAATGCTTTGTCTTTCAAGACATATGCAACTGGAATTATTCAGCTAATTCCTTTAAAATGGGTTCATTAGATACAGTGATGACTCACGAAACATTTTCTTCTGCCTCTTTCATTAGTTCATTGGGTAAAAGCCTGTGTCTAAGTAAAGGGCTGAGGGATTTGTGCCAGCCTTATATCTCGAAGCAAAACTCTAGCTTTTTATATTAAAATTTTATATTAACATATTAAAATTCATGAACACCATGAAGCTATTGGACCTAAAAGAGTGTTCTGTATTCTTACAAAAACAAAAATAAAAAAAATTATGTACAAATAAAATTCCATGAAAATAACCATCAAAGGTAACTCTAAAGGGGCAAGTTTTACAAAGTATAGAGATAGGATTCCAGAGATACAGTTGTCAGGAAACCAACTTCATTCAGTCTTACTCTCCACTCTCACTTATGAAGTTTGTCCCTAGGACCAGAGAGGGAAAGGACAGATACCATGATTGAATCTAGAGAGGCAGCATTACAAAATGAACTTATGGCTTTTGGAAAAGACTTGTAACCCACCCACATGACCTTAAAATACAGAAGTTAGAGGAACAAACACCTTAACCCTTCTCTTTCCCTGCCTTCTGATTTTCTGCAGATGTCTCCCATTAGGCAAACCCACCTGGAAACCAAGGAGTAGAGAGAAAGTTACTGATGCCATCCATACAGATCAGGCTGCATAGAGAAGGTAGAAAGGGAACCCAGAGAGGGACAGGGGGCAGGGTAGGCAAATCAAAGTTCTCCATTGTTTTGCAGTAGCAAATAAATGCCTGCTTTTATTTTTTCTTTTCTTGTTTACTGACTTTTATTGATAAAGTCATCTATTCCTTATTCCCTTCAAGAATTCTTTTCCTTTAACAAAAATTCCACTTAATGGCATTTCTTTCGGAAACAATTCTGAACCTGGAGCTTGTGTTCTCTTTATGAACTTACCATATCAAAAAGCTCAAGATAACACCCTCCTATTGGTTAGAAAGTGATTAATAGATATAGGCATTTCATTCAGCAAATATTTGAGCAGTTTCTAGAGGCAAGGCACTGTCCCAGAACCGTGGGGTGCCCAAAGGTAAATCAAATAAGTTTCCCATCACTAGCACATATCTCTGTTATTCCCTGTCCTGCCTCACTTTGTTTTATTTGTTTGTTTGTCTGTTTATTTATTATTTTCTGTTGCCTGTGATTAGCCACTGAGTTGGATGCATGATTCAGACCAACAAATTCACATGCTGTTATTCCCTGTGGGCCAAAGGGATAGACTCAGGACAGACAAGTCATGTAAAATAGATCAATAGCAGTTTTATTTGCAACTTCATTGCAAATTTATTAAGAAAGGTTTTTTTTTTTTTTTTTTTTTTTTTTTTAAAGGATGTAAAAAAAGCAAGTTGAGATAAGCAGAGGTGAGAAGTCAGAGACTGAAGCTCTGGCTCTAGCCATGCCCCAAACCCATTAGACTTTGCAGTGTTCTGAGACAATCAATTATCTATAATTTTAGCCCTTGCAACCAGATGAACCTTGATGAATACATTATCCTCAAGAAATTTATACATAATAGAGAAGATATGTGTGTATGCAAGACATGAAATATAAAGTAATAAATGCCCTTTTAAAAGATAAATAGTTCAGAGAAGGTAGGTTTACTTCTAGAACTAGCAGCCTAAACAATCGAGGCAAGTAAGATGCCATTTGAATTGGGCCCTAAATCATAGAAAAGTTACAGAACATTGATCTTTGGGAGTTGAGACATGAAGAGAAGTGGACAAATATGGTATTATGTGTTTGTATTTCCTTTAGGAAATAATTTTGAACCTGGAGCTGTGTCCTCTTCATGACTTTAACATATTAAAAAGCTCAAGATAGCTGGGCGTGGTGGCGTATGCCTGTAATCCCAGCTGCTCAGGAGGCTGAGATGGGAGAATCTCGAGTTCAAAGCCAGCCTCAGCAATTTAGCAAGGCCCAAAGCAACTTAGCGAGACCCTGTCTCTAAATAAAATATAAAAAAGGGCTGGGGATGTGGCTCAGTGGCCAGTGCCCCTGAGTTCAGCCCCCCGTACCCCTTTCCACCACCAAAAAAGCTCAAGATAACAGAAAAATGTTAATACTCTCTCTTACCCACTGTTGGTTAGAAAGTGATCAACTTACTGCAAGTGAGAACACAAACATTTAAACAATGTACATGACTTTAAAAACATACAGAAAAATTTTCGACAAAGGTTGGCTTTTGATAATAGAATCATGAATAATTTTTTTTTTCTTCCTTTCAAATTATATTTTGTTAATAAAGAGAAAATGTCAGAATCTGTTTAAAAAAATAAAAGAGGAAGGTCACAATTAATACCATACTCTTTAAATGCTGATTTTTTTTTATTTGTTCTAATTAGTGGTACATGACAGTAGAATGCATTTTGACACATCATACATAAATGGAGTATAACTTCTCATTTTTCTGGTTGTTCAAGAAGTGAAATCACGCCAGTCGTGTAATCATTTATGTACATAGGGTAATAATGTCTAATTCATTCTACTATCCTTCTTACCCTGGTACCCCTTCCCCTCCCCTCTGTCTAATCCAAAGTACCTCTATTCTTTCTTACCTAGCCTCCCATTGTGAATTAGCATCTGCAAATCAGAGAAAACATTTGACCTTTGGTTTTGGGGGATTGGCTTATTTTGCTTAGCCTGATATTGTCCAGCTCCATTCATTTACGGGCAAATGCTGTAATTTCATTCTTCTTTAAGGTGAGTAATATTTCATCGTGTATATATACCACATTTTCTTTATCCATTCATCTGTTGAAGAGCACCTAGATTGGTTCCACAGTTTAGCTATTTTGAGTTGAGCTATTATAAACACTGATGTGGCTATGTCACTGTAGTATGCTAATTTTAAGACCTTTGGGTATGAACTGAGGAGTGCGATAGCTGGGTAAAACGGTGTTTCCATTCCATGTTTTCTGAGGAATCTCCATATAGCTCTCCCCAGTGGTTTGCACCAATTTGCAGTCCTACCAGAAATGTACAACTGTACCTTTCCCTACAACATTTGTATGTTGCTTGTATTCTTTTTTTGTGGGGTGTACCGGGGATTAAACTCAGGGGCACTCAACCACTGAGCCACATCCCAAGCCTTATTTTTATTTTATTTAGAGAAAGGGTCTCACTGAGTTGCTTAGTGCCTCACCTTTGCTGAAGCTGACTTCATGATCCTCCGCCTCAACCTCCTGAGCCACTGGGATTACGGTGAGTGCCACTACACCTGGACTATTGCTTATATTCTTTTTTGTTTTGTTTTGTTTTGTTTTAGTTGTACACATGCCTTTATTTTTACGTGGTGCTGAGACTCGAACCCGGGCCGCGCATGTGCTAGGTGAGCGTTCTACCGCTGAGCCACAACCCCAGCCCCTGCTTATATTCTTGATGATTGACATTCTGACTGGAGTGAGATGAAATCTTAGGGTAGTTTTGATTTGCATTTCTCTAATTGCTAGAGATGTTGAAAATTTTTTCATATATAAAATGCTGATATTTAAGTCCACTTAGTTTTGAGTTTTTTCAAGATGAAAGATGAATTTATTAGTCAACAACAGTTCTTAAATTCATGCCCAAAATTCAAGGGTAGAATTCACTCAGGCCATTGCAGCTCCATGCTTCATGCTACTCCCAGTCAGTTTTTACAGGTTGCCTAAGATCAATGCATGTGTCAGAGAACTTGTTATAACACTTCTGCGTTGCTCTAGGAAACTAGATTTTAGTACATGGTCTTATCATAGCAAGCCAAGAACGCATGCCACATCATGGCATAAACCTAACAAAAACATCAAAACTGGAAAAATCTAAGCAGATTGTAGAGTTGCATCAAAAGCTAAGAAGAGTTTGAACATTTCCTTCCATGAGGAACAACTGATTTTGTGTTGAATTTAAACAATGCTAAATGTGTACATGCCAGCCTTTAACCATTTGAACTATCAAAATAAAAACAATTTTTTTTAATTGAAAAAGACTATCCCCAGTTTAGACTCAGGAGGAGCTGAAAATCTTTTGTTACTCCATAGAAAAGTACATTTTAGATTGTTTTACTTTATCCATTAAACAGGTTTATAATCAGAATTTGGATAACAAATTTTTTGGCATTCTTCCTACCCTGCCAACTTTAATCTTCTTTCTTTTTCCTCTAGTTCTACATATCTTTCATTGGCTTTATGTGGCTGAAGTCTAGGAAAGCAGGAATACAGGGTCTGGAGCCCTCGGGATATAAAATTTAAGATTGATTTTATGTGACATCACAAAAAATATTTTGTCAGGTTAACCTTTAAATTTGCTATTGGTTTTAGATATTGCTTGTTTTGCTGTTAGAGCTTCTCCTTATGTTTCCAAAATGAAATGTAACTTGTATATATTTCATTCTACAAAGTTTTAAGCATGTGTTAGTACATTTTACATATTTATATACACATATACACAAACCTACTGTTTTAACACATTTGAATTTACTCATTTCAAGTTTTTTGAGTGGGAAGAATGATTAACTTTATACTTTTAGGGAAAACTCAATTTTAAAAATCATGCTACTGTTGCTGCCTGAAGCGCTTGGAGCAACGGAGCCGCGGGAAAAACTTCAGAAGCAAACTGGAGACAAACAGCTTTTTATTCTGATAACTTTTCTCTCTGGTTCTAATAACGACTAACACACGCCAAAAACACACCCTAAAATGGCCCTGACCCGATCAGCAATTTCGGCCAAGTCACTCGAGATCCCGCAACAATCCCGTGAGACTACGGGTGGCGACAAAGGCCAAATCTCCACGGCTCATAGTCAACCGCAATTTAAGCCAATCCCCAAACAGGGCTCCTGCATTTCCCCCTTTTTGTTTTAAAAGAGGTAATGCTCTAGGACGTCTATGTGCAACCAACATTCTTACCCGTCATCGGATAATCAAGGCTGTGCCCTTGACTCCTGTCTTAGGTTGATATGTCGGCCACATGAGACTGTCCCGTGCGACTGTGCCTGTCTTAGGTTGTCCCCCTCTGGGGATCTTACCCGTCATTGGCTAACCAGCCATCCAATGGAGCCCTTTAGGATCGACTATATATGATGACTAACAGCCGTCCAAATTGTGAGGAGATGTTGCGGCTTTAAGGCAACAAGCCTTTTGGTGATGAGCCAAATTGCATAGCATATCAAATTGTTTAAACGAATCATGCTACCATATGAATGGGGGAGGGTGGGATCACCAGAAAAAAATCTAGAATCAAATCTATGTTACATTCAGGACTTACCCACTTTAAAAAAAAATACAAAGGAAAAATTGGTCAATAAATAGACTTATCTACTTTGAAAAAAATACTATAGTTTTACTGTACACCATCCACAGAAAGTTGAAGAAATATAAATATTTGATTTTTTTCCTTTTTGGTATCAGGGATTGAACCCAGAGGCACTTAAGAGTCACATCCCCAGCTTCTTTTATTTTTGATTTTGAGACAGGGTCTTGCTAAGTTGCTTAGTGCCTCACTAAGTTGCTGAGGCTGGCCTTGAACTTGCCATCCTCCTGTCTCAGCCTGCCAAGCTGCTGGAATTGCAGGCACGTGCCACCATGCCCAGCTTGAATCATTTTTTAATGTAATACATTATAGTAAAATAGATTTATAATCTTATTATGACTAAGACAATAAAAGGTTTTCTAAGGAATATAGAAACTATGAAGGAAAATTTGTAAGACACACAATTTTGTTACATTTGTAATTCAAAGACACCATAAACAAAGATATATGACTTGAATTAATGGATTGAAATAAAATATTTTAAATATGTATCTCAGAAAAATGGCTAATACCCTTAATATATAAAGGCTTAATACAAATCAACAATGAGAAAAATAAACAACCCAATTAAAAATAGTACCAGATGAGATAAATTAGGTGCTAAACTCACATGGAGATATTTAAAACACAAATAAAGATTCAGTAAAATAACAATGAGATATGGTGGCAGTAATTTAGAAGCTTAATAACAAAGTATTAGTGAAAATGTAGAGAAACAGGCAATGAGATTAACAACATAACCGTTGGTGAAATGTAACTCTATATAACTTTTAGGAAAAGACATTATGACCGTATCTTTATGTTTAATCCACATACTCAATTACCCAGAAACCTCACCAGGAGGAATATACATCATGGAAATACTGACATGAGTGTGCAGACATATCTACAGAATAATGGATTATTGAATCTTATTTAAAATAGAAAAAAAAGACAAGACCACCAAACAAACAAAACAAGTACCAATGCCTATAGTTGTTAATAGAACACCGGCAAAATGAATCAGTGTTATCTATGCATTTCATTCATCTGTTTATACGTAATTAACCATTCCAAAACTTGTGCCTTAAAACAGTATAATTGATTAGTTCTCACAATTCTGTGGGTTGGGAATATAGAGAATCTTTCCTCTATGTGATATTGGCTGTGGCCAATCTTATGCTATAATAGTCAGTGGCTGTCCCAGGCTGGAAGTTCCCAAATGCTTCACTCATGTCTGGCACCTTGACATTCCTCCATACAAAAGCTCTCTCTTGACATTGCTAGTTGAGCCTCCTCACATCATGATATTTTCACAGTAGTCAGACTTCTTACACTAATGTAACAGCCCCCTAAACATGCAAAAGAAAATAATCTAGCCATTTAAAAAAGAAGGAAGAATCATTTTTATAGTTCTGGATTAATATAAAATTGTCCAGTACGTTTTTTTAAGATATCTGATCATGGTGCTTTCTTCTTTTAAAGCAAAAATTTATAAACACTACTGCACGTGCTTATCACATACATGATGTGTGTGTGTGTGCACGCGCGTGCATGTGTGCCTGTGAAAGAGAGATATGGGGTGGAGAGGAGACCTAAAAGGATGTATTCCAGTGCACTCCAATACATTCCATCAATGGTAATTACTGGGATTAGGATAGAGATGGACAAGTTGTTTATTTTTTAAAATTTTTGTTAGATTATAATTTTTCATTCTCTTTTGTATTCTTTAAATTTGTTACAAATAGTATGTGTTATTTCTGTGGTGTTTTAAAAAGGAAACTTATTCAGAAAATCTCCTTAAGTTCATGGTACAGACACATAGCAGTTACAATAAGTAACACATATTATTCTTTTTTTCTATTTTGGTGTTGATAAAAATAGTGTTTACAGAAATAACACATACTATTTGTAACAAATTTAAAGAATACAAAAGAGAATGAAAAATTATAATCTAAGTCTAACAAAAATTTAAAAAAATAAACAACTTGCCCATCCCTATCCTAATCCCAGTAATCACACTGATGGCATGTATTGGAATATATACTGGAATACATTGTGATCTGTCAAAACAGGGTACTGCAGAGGGGTGATAGGTAAGCAGCATAGTACAGAGACATGAGCCAAGGCAGGACAATCTACTGTAATGACTTTTTAAACAGGTTTAAAGTCTTAAAGATTACCTTCATAATCCCTCCCTTTTTCTGAGCATGACAAACCCTGGGCAAATTCGAGGGTGATTTTGGTAATAATCACAATTTGATTTGTTTTGCCACACACAAAAAACCTTCTAGATGAACTTTTCATTTCTCTTCCTATGTTGATAGGGTAATAACCAGAACACAATGATGATGATGGTGGTGGTGGTGGTGTTAATGATGATGATTTTGATGTTGATAGAAATAGTGTTTAGTAAATGTCAAGTCCTGTATTAAGCATGTCACTTGCACAACAGCACAAGGAAGTGTCTAGTACTATCATCTATATTTTCAGTTGAGGAAACTAACACTCCCCCTACATCATATAGCTACTATTGTGGAAACTGAGATCTGACTTCATGCAGTCCTGGTCCAGACCTCTTACACTGTTTCTCCATGGAATTGATGATAGATAGTTGCTGTATGTATACAAAAATATCCTTAAAGAATTAGAAGTCCTGTGCTGGAATTGTGGCTCAGGGATAGAGCACTCGCCTGGCACATGCGAGGCCTTGGGTTTGATTCTCAGCATCACATAAAAAATAAATAAATAAAAATAAAATAAAGGCATTGTGTCAAACTACAACTAAAAAATAAATATTAAAAAAAGAGAATTAGAAGTCCTATTATCTATACAAATCAAAGAAGGCTAATAATTGAAAGCTTACACTACTAAAATCCATTTTCCGTTATCATTTGTGGTACAGCTATCTAATGTTAAGTGTGCATTTATACCCATGATCTTGGCTTCCGTATAAACACTTGATCAGTTGGCCAGAGTATCCAGAACCACATATCAATCTCTCTGTGCCATAAGAGTTGTTATGCCAGGGAAAATCTGATATACCAATATTCTAATGCTTCAAGTGGAGAGCTCAAACAACACTGATTGCACACCATGAGATCCACTAAAATCTGATAGCAGGTGTGTTCACCAATTTTGACCATAATGATGGCAATAAGGAGACTTTCTGTTAAAGGGACAAGACAGCAGATATCTGGCACTGGGCACTGGAGAAAACCAAGACAGTTTTAAACAAGTACCACATGTGGTGACTCATTAGATGTTGAGAGCTAATAAGAGGCTGAAGATTTTTAGCTTAGCACTGATGCTGTGGACAGCAGGATACCCTAACATCTAGAAATTGAGAATGAATCAGGAGTGGTGATAAATCCTGTGCTGATGCCTGCTGTGCAAAACTGTTATATTTTTAAGATAAAAGCAAAGATGTAAAAATCCAAGAGAGTTCCAGGGTAAAGCACATACACTGAGACTGGCACATTTGTGTATTCATTCATTCACTAAACAATTGCTACAAGAGGGGCAGCGTCCCAGGTTTCAGAATACAGAAGTCCACTAAAAAGACACAGCTCCTTTCTGATGGAGCTTGTGATCTAACCAAAAAAGAAGCAACCAGATAATGATCATAACATGTAATGAGTGTTATGATAACAGACATATAGGATATTGTGCCTGTTGTAGTCTAGAAAAGTGAAGAAATCCCTGTGGGATTGAGGCCCAGGACAAGAAGAAGAAATAGCACACAGAGAGAAGGAAGTCCTGTAAGTAAGGATGTTGGGAGGCAGGAAGCTGGGGCTTGTTAATGGTAGGAAGTCAGGATAGACAGTGGACAGATGCTGATGCTCTATGCAAATGCATCTCTATTGTTATAGACATGCAAGTTATTTTAATGGCCACTGTTCCTTCAAAGCAGTCAGCTAACCAACATTTATATTTTGAGAAAATGCTAAGTGCCACATAGTGAGTAAGACAGTTTTCGCCCTCAAGGGGAGGATTCAAATAATAAACGCATAAAAATAAATACAAATAAATACCTACCAACCGCTCGGAAGAAACAGGGTGCCACGGAAGAGAATGAATGAAGGAGCAGGGGGCACTCTAAGTCTGAAGGTCGAGAATGACCTTTCTTATGAAAAAATATTTGAATCAGGGTCTAAACAGAAGAGAAAGGAGGAGTCATCTGGAGGCCCAAGGACAGCATTCCGAGTAGAAAGAACAGCAAGCACAAACAGCTTGTGGCAGAAAGAAGGCGAGCTTGTGTTCAAGGCCATTCACAAAAGAGAAATAATAATAACCAACTGACTTCCCTGACAGAAATTAGGCCAGTGTGGCCAGAAACAGTGGCTGAAGGCAGGTGTAAAGGGGCAATGCCCAAGAAGTGAGGACAAAACTGTCAGATCTTCAAGGAAGAGTGAGTGACCTCACATCCAGCTAGGCCCATGATTATCCCAGGTACTGCTCTTTAACCCAGTTTAATTATTAATAACAAGCCCTTTGGGCATTATAGTTCATATGAAAACCACTGGGGGCTTTTAAGCATGGGAGCAACAGGATCTGCTTCATGCCTTTCAAAAGTTGCACTGGCTACATTTTAAGGATGTTCTGTTAAAGAGGGAAGAATAAGAGGACCCAGTCAGCGGGGTCCCATTTGTCTATCCATTCTGTTTAAGTCTCTGATACCAAATAGCCTCTAGCACTTCTCACGGTATTCTAAATTCTTTGAATTTGGAAAGAGTCTGAGAACTCACTTGGTCTACTCTCTCATATCATGTAAGAATGTTTCCTACAACAGCTGATGCCTGCAACTGGCTCTACTGAAACTAAAATCAAAGTTGGCTTTTAAGTAGAAAACTGCCATGAAATGAAGACACAGGAGACTTAAAGTGAAAAGAAAGAGCAGAGTCTTCAGAGCAAGACAGAGCCAGATGTGAGTCCTGATTCTTTACGAGTTTCGTGATGTTGGACAAATGACTCAGCCTCTTTGAGTCTTCTATTGCCATTCACAAAATAGAAATAATAATAACCAACTGACTTCCCAGACAGTATTAAAAATAAGGAGCTTTGAGTGCTGCCTGGTACACACCCAGTATTCCAATATTATAAAAATGAATTAAACAATAAAGACTCTCAGATGCTATTTCAAAGCACAGTCCTACCTGACTTGTGATTTTCAAGTGATCCTCAATATCATTCTTTCTAGCTCACTTTGAGACTGTTGAAAACAATATATCTTTTCTCCAGAACAATGAACATTGATATACAGACAAAATTTTGCAAATATTTATGGGAATTGCATTCAAAATAATGTTTTTTCCAAAACTACAGAAGGACTCCTTTTATTTATTTACTTACTTACTGCTGAGTGATGCTGGGGATCAAACTCAGGGCCTCAGGGCCTCACACAAGCTGGGGAAGTATTCTACCACTGAGCCACATCCCTCCATCCCAAAGGGCTCCTTTTTTTTTGTTGTTTTTTGGATACTGGGGATTGAACTCAAGGGCACTCAACCACTGAGCCACATCCCTAGCCCGATTTTGTATTTTATTAGAGACAGGGTCTCACTAAGTTGCTTAGCGCCTTGGTAAATTGCTGAGGCTGACTTTGAACTCATGATCCTCCTGCCTCCACTTCTGGAACTGCTTGGATCATAGGCATGCGCCACCGCACCTGGCCCAAAGGGCTCCTTTTAAAACAAAGAACTGAGCTGGAATCAGAGAAGTGGAATTTCATCTAAGCCCATCCTCAGTATCCCAGCTTCTTGACAAGGAGGCATAAAACTTTCTCCTTCTTTTGCTCACAACCCTTTTCTACCTGTGGTCTAACTGACCTCATTAAGCAAATGAATGTTATAAGTGACTGTCAGGCACAGAAAAAGGAAAGTTTTACGGAATTTCATAAGGAAAAAAGAACCCATTGAAGGTCTCCAGCAATCTCCGTAACAATGTTTTTCAGTGCAAGTGGTTTCGGTCCTGAATATTTCGGTCAGATTTGACTGTTCCTGAAATATACATTCCCAGAGTCTCATTCACTCCCGCGACTAGAATAAGTGACCCAAATTGTTATGATTTATCACTGGTGCTAGAAGCCCAGGACCACAAACAACTATCCACTTCTAAAGGAGCCTCTTTCTCAGAGGACTTCATTGGTAACTATACTAGCTCTAAAAGGAGGTCATCATAAGGATATCAGAGACACTTGCATTCATTTTTTTAAAAAAATATTTCTTTTTAGTTCTAGATGGACACAATATCTTCATTTACTTTTATGGTGCCGAGGATCGAACCCAGTGTCTCACACGCGCGAGGGAGGCGCTCTACCACTGAGCCCCAGCTCCAGCTCCTTGCATTCATTTTTGATAGCTGCCATTACAAAGGTCCACAAACAGAGGCTTCAACAACATAAATGTATTCTCACAGTTCTGGAGGCTAAAAGTGGGCAGAACTGGGTCCTTCCTTAAGGCTGTGAGAGGGCATCTATTCCATGACTCTCTCTTAGCTCCTTGCAGTTTCTAGAAATCTCGTCTGGTGTCCCTGGCTTACAATGCATCAACCTGATCTCTGTCTTCGTGTTCACATGACATTCTTCGTGTGTGCTTGTGTCCTTTCCCATGGCATTCTTTTCATAAGAACACCATACATATTAAATTAAGTGCCCACCCTACTCTGTATGATCTCATTTACCTTTAAAAAATTCCATCTGCAACAATTCTATTTCCAAATCAGTTTACTTCTTATTCTACAGTACTGGGAGTTAGAACTTAAACATAAATGTAGGGGAACACAATTTGATCTGTAACAACACTGAAATGAATAATCTTTTCACTTCCATTTGAACTTCTCTAGCTTCTTTGTTTTGTTTTGTTTTGTACCAGGGATTGAACCCAAGGGTGCTTGACTAATGAGCCACATTTGTGTGTGTGTGTTTTTGTTTCTTTGTTTTGAGACAGGGTCTTGCAAAGTTGCTTAAGGCTGGCTTTGAACTCATGATCCTCCTGCCTCAGCCTCCCCAGCTGTTGGGATTACAGGCATGCACCACTGTGCCTGGCTGAACTTCTCTAGTTTAAAAAGAGTTCTGACTCTTTTAAAAGAGATCTTCAGAGTTACTTAGGACACTTCTTTTTAAAAAGCTATTTCCTTTGAAAATCGTCTGCCTTGATTTTTAAAAAAAGAAAAAGCATTATAAAAAGGAATTAAAAAATGAAGAAGAATCTGGTGCAGACCTCCCTGCAGGACCCCCTCTGCCACCACTTGTTCACAAAGTTGACATTTGAGTCTCAGGGGTGATCACAAACATGGAATTCATTCCAAAAATCTCTGCTACACACTTGGTACAACTGTTTGTATTTATAAGGCACATGCTATGATGAAAGTTCCATTTATTTTAGATTAGTCTAGGGTCTGGCATCATAGTTCTAAAAGTTTGAAGATGAAATTATAAATGTAAACAGCTTCAGTTAGTAGCCAAGCCTGCTGTTTGCTGTAGCAGATGTCATCTGTGCTCTGCCTACATCCTGTAGGCACTGTCCAACAGTACGGCCTGCGACTCTGCCCAAGGGCTTTCTTTAGGCCCACATGTAGCACAGACTAGAAGTGCTGGGAGGTTTAACACCACTTGGAGTACCCTTCAGCCAATGGTTGATGGAAGTTGGCAGATGCATGCTCCAGTTTCTCACAACTTGCTTAGGAAATGTCTCCACTGATTCCCAGCAACTCTAAGAATTCCCCAGCTGCATTATATTTCAGTTGCCCATTCTTGCAACTTGATTTACAGTGCACCCTTCGTAAACTGCTTTCCTTTCCTTCTCTTACTTCCCTACCTCCCCAGCATTTCCCAGTTTCATTTCCTAAATAAACCACTATACATAGTTTTAGGAACCCAAACTAGACCATTATCTTCCCAACAGCCATTCCTGTCTTACTTGTTTATACAACTTCAATTTGCATGAAGTTCCCACCCTCCTTGCCGGTGCCATGGATTTCAAGGGAGGCTGGCCACCCTTGCCCCTGGGAAGGGTCCTGCCTGGTCTAAATCAATCATGTCATTCTTACTTTGAGAAGGTGGTTCAGTTATGACCAGTGAGACATGAAGCAAAGCAAAGACAGCCAGGGGATGTTGAAAATACACAAAGAGCCAGTTTACTTTCAGCCCCTGAATTTTGTCATGTCCAGATGAAATGTTGGAACTGGTGCAGCTATCTTTCAGCAATGAGGGGAGCTATTGAGAGAGCAGAGATAATGCAGCAGATGGCAGGGCATGAGAGGCCCTAAGAGAAGCGAGCTCTAATTACACTGAGAAACCTGGCCTTTGAAATTCTTTTATTTTTTAAAAATATATTTGTCCATAAGTTTTTTATAACTTTATTTATCTATTTATTATATGAAATAATTTTAATAATTTAAAGGAGCCAAGTGAGGATTCTTTGATACTCCAAGTAGAAAGCATCCAATTAATACATGTTTATACTTGAAAAACTGTCCACACTCCTTAGGATGTCAAGAGGCTAGATATGGCAAATCAAGAGCCCAACAGGGTCAAATAGACATCAAGACAAACAGGTCAGGAGCAGCGTTAGGTGACATGGAATCGTGTTCCCTAAGTAATAATGGTAGTAAACAAAGCTAGAATGTATAGACTCCAGAAAGGGAGGACATCTATACTGGAGAATCTGCTGATTGTCTAGTTTCTTTCCTTTTTTCTTTCTTTCTTTCTTTCCTTCTTTCTTTCCTTCTTTCCTTCTTTTTCCTTCCTTCTTTCCTTCTTTCTTTCTTCTTTCTTTCCTTCCTTCTTTCCTTCCTTCTTTCCTTCCTTCTTTCCTTCCTTCCTTCCTTCTTTCCTTCCTTCCTTCTTTCTTTCCTTCCTTCCTTCTTTCTTTCCTTCCTTCCTTCTTTCTTTCCTTCCTTCCTTCCTTCCTTCCTTCCTTCCTTCCTTCCTTCCTTCCTTCCTTCCTTCCTTCCACTACATTGGCTGAGCACCTACTCCATCCTGGGAACCTGTAGGAATTGTGCATTCAGTGGTAGACAGGAGCAACATGGCCAGAGCCCTTGAAAAACCTGCATCCAAGAGTATCGTGGGCAAGTGAGAGCCTAGGATTACTTGGTAGTAACTTAGTAGAGCAAAAGAAGGAAGGAGGACACACATACTGGCCCCGATAAAACTCTGGAGCAGCTAAGATACTGTTTCTCTATTCTCTCCCACAGGTAGATCTAGGTTCACGTCACATGTAGACTTCAAAGGGGCCAAGGATGACTTCTGACCTCAGACAAAAATAATAAACTCTGCAAAAGATAGAAAACTCTTCAGAAGGCCTAGGTCAAAAACATATGAACTGGTTAATATCTGGCAAAATGGTGTTTCGGAAGAGAAAAGTAACTTTTACTAAAATTACAATGTGAGATGGACACCAGTAGTTGGCAAATTATTTTTCTCCTCAGTTAAGCAATGGCCTAAGTTGGGGGCATCAGATAATTGCTACTGAAAATCTGTATTGATTAATCCATTCTCATTAGGGCAAAAAATGCTGCAATGTCTGCCATTGGCACAGAAAGGATGACAGCTACTCAAATACCCATCTGCAATAGCCTAATTGCAGGAAAACTTGGAAGGAAGATCTAGCCTTGACTCCTCCAAGAGAAATTACTTTGTACCAAGGGAGAATAGAACCAAAATGTAAGAGTATACTTATTTCTCTCCTTGGGATCAAATTTATGGCATCAAAAACTGGGAATCCCACTCTTGCATATTGAGCAATAAATTGAGTCTGTTGAATCAAACCTCTCTTAAATGCAAAATGCAACATTACATCAGTAATTTACATGTAGATTATGCTTTATGATTTATGAGCCTCTGAGATTTACTTAAAACATTTTACTGGTTGTTTATTACTTGAACATTAAATTTGATAACACCTTTGTTTTTTTGTTTGTGTTTGCACTGACTTGCAGATGGCTGTGTCACCTACTGCTGTTCTGCTTTGCATATGCTCTGCTTTATTTTCAGACAGACCAAAAATATCCACATACAAACATTTATGCTCTCCTTTTAAGGCAACATGGCTGATGATAGTGTTATTAAAATATATTATTGCTAAAAAGAATCTTTTGGGCTTTTTTTTACATTCTGAAAGCATAAAGACCATATTTTATTCATTTATTTATTCATTCATTCAACAAGTATTTTTGGAACACCTAGTAATTGGTAGATTCTAGAACTCTGGGCCAGAAGTTAGATTTAGCACTCTGTTTATAGAACCAACTTTTCTACTATAGCCTTAGGATGGAGCCTGCTAACCACAAATTGTGTATACCAAGCTCTAAACAGTGAATCAATACAAGATGGGAATTAAAAAGTTCCAAAAAGAAGAGATTTGATGAGACATGAAAACCAAATGTTTTGAGCAAAAGAAAAGTTGGGAGAAGGACAAAGTTACATAGTGAGGATATATTATGAGTTATACTGTCTTAGAATAGAAGATTCAAGATAAAAATGATCAAGAGAGAGTATGAACATCATGGGGAAATGTGAGGCCCCCAAACCACAGAAGCTTACAAATAGATAAGCAATCTTAGGCTGTGCATACTTGATGTGGGCAAATTCTCACTACCAGAGAAATATGTTGACAACTCTGAGCCTCGTCCTTTTGTCCCAAATGATGTCTCAGAGATAACATTAAGGGGCACAAGCAAAGTACTATTTTCAACTACAGAGATTTTACTATTTCATCACAAAAAGCCAGTCCTTCTTCAATTTCTATTTTATGTTTATTCCTATTAAATTACAGTTGCTTTCCAACTGTGAATGAAAAATCCAACATTGTATCATTGGAGGCATGATCTGAATTTCTTCTTCTACATTGATCTATAGTGTATCTTTGATTTATGGTATAGGATCACTATGCTACCTGAATCTCCTAAGATGCAAAGAACAGGACATCACATCATTAAACCAGAATGTTAGACAAAGGGAGAAATGAAGATAATAACAAATTCCAATAAAACAACCTCCTACTAATGTGCAAAGTTTAGTAGGATGGGCAGGAAAGGCTGGCAAACCTCCTCAGATAGCACTAGGATTTAGAGGACAAACTCTGAACGACGGTATAGAGTCAGAAATTTTGCTTTATTATTTTTCTCAGGGCTAACCAGTTCCTGGAAACTGATAAATTAACTCTGAAAAGATAGGAATATATATTGGTAAGTTGATTATTTATTTACAGGAAGGAAAGTTCAAAATTCTTATATCACCTTTCTAAATCTCACAAAATATCTAAAACCTATTAAGAGTTTTATTAGGGATTGAGATTAAGAATAACAAAAGGCAAAGTGTCTTGAGAATCTTTTATGCAGGCAGTGGCCAAGCTTGGTGATCTGACCCTATCCCATGTCATCTAAGCTCTCACACCAAGCAGATGCTTTTGTACAAGTGGCTAAGACACAAGACACTGGAATTCCATTGACTGGAAGCTTTTATGTTTCCAGAGTTACTATACAAAATACAGAAATGTTATGGTTTGGATGTGAGGTGTCCCCCAAAATCTCATGTGTGAGATAATGCAAGGTTTATAGGTGAAATGAGAGCCTTAACCCAAACAGTGAATGAATCCCCTGATGGAATTAACTCAGTGATAACTGAAGGCAGGTAGGATATGGTGGGGGAGGTGGATTCCCAGGGGTGTGCCTTTGGGATATATATTTTGCATCTGGTGAGTGGAGACTCTCTCGGCTGCTTGATCATCATGTGAACTGCTTCCCTCTGCCATACTCCTCCACCATGATGTTCTGCCTCACCTTGAGCCTAGAGGAATGGAGCCTGCTGCCTATGGATTGAGACCTCTGAAAGTGTGAGCCCCCAAATAAACTTTTCCCCCTCTACACTTGTTCTGGTCAGGTCTTTTATTTGCAGAAGTGAAAAAGCTGACTAAAACAATATGAAAATCACGACCTTTATGCAACCTATGAGTCTTCTTTTTTTAATTTTATTTTTATAATTTTTAATATGTACAATTCATAGTGCATGTACTTAGCATCTTTTTACATACAACTGTTTGTATACAAAGTATATTCGTACAATTTAGGTCTTCAATCATGCATTTAGGAAATTGATATCCATCTCATTCAACCACCTTTTCTTTTTTTTTTTCTTTTCACCCCTCCCTCCCCCCCCTTGCTCCCTCCCTTCCCCTCCCTTCCCTTTGACCATTCTAGTGTTCCTCTAATCCTCCTATGTACCCCCATCCAACAATACTATGAACTAGCCTCCTTATATCAGAGAAAACATTTGGTACTTGGATGTTTGAGACTGACTAACTTCACTAGGCATTATGTCTTCCAACTTCATCCATTTACCTGCAAATGCCATTATTTTATTTTCTTTTATTGCTGAGTAAAATTCCATTGTGCATATATACCACATTTTCTTAATCCACTCATTTACTGAGGGACATCTAGGTTGGTTCCACAACCTAGCTATTGTGAATTGCGCAGCTACAAATATTGAAATAGCTGTGTCACTGTAATATGCTGTTTTTAAGTCCTTTGGGAATAGACCCAGGAGTGGGATGGATGGGTTATAGGGTGGTTCCATTCCCAGTTTTCTAAGAAATCTCCATACTGCTTTCCATAGCGGTTGCACCATTTTGCATTCCCACCAGCAATGTATGAGTGTGCCTTTTTCCCCACATCCTCTCCAACATTTATTGTTGCTTGTGTTCTTGATAGCTGCCATTCTGACTAGAGTGAAATGAAATCTTAGAGTAGTATTGATTTGCATTTCTCTAATTGCCAGCGATGTTGAACATTTTTTCATATATTTGTTGATTAATCATGTATCTTCTTCTGAGAGGTGTCTTCTCAATTCCTTAGCCCATTTATTGATTGGGTTATTTGTGGTTTTGGTGTAAAGCTTTTTGAGTTCTTTATATATTCTAGAAATTAGTGCTCTATCTGATGTGCATGTATTAAATATTTGTTCCCAATTAGTTGGCTCTCTATTCACTTCACTGATTGTTTCTTTTGCTGAGAAGAAGCTTTTTAGTTTAAAACTATCCAATACATTAATTCTTGGTAGTAATTCTTGTGCTACAGGATTCTTATTAAGGAACTTGGGGCCTAATCCAACATGTTGGAAATTGGAGCTTACTTTTTCTTCTATTAGGCATATTGTCTCTGGTCTAATTCCTAGGTCCTTGATCCACTTTGAATTGAGTTTTGTACATGGTGAGAGATAAGGGTTTAATTTCAATTTGTTGCATATGGATTTCCAGTTTTCCCAGCACCATTTGTTGAAGAGGCTATCCTTTCTCCACTGTACATTTTTGGCGCCTTTGTCTAATGTAAGATAGCTGAAATTCTATGTATTAGTCTCTGTGTCCTCAATTCCGTACCATTGGTCCACCAGTCTATTTTGGTGCCAATACCATGCTGTTTTTGTTGCTATTGCTCTATAGTATAATTTAAAGTCCGGTATGGTGATGCCGCCTGCTTCACTTTTCTTGCTCAGGATTGCTTTAGCTATTCTGGGTCTCTTATTTTTCCAGATAAATTTCATGACTGCTATTTCTATTTCTTTGAAGAATGACATTGGGATTTTGGTTGGAATTGCATTAAATCTGTATAATGCTTTTGGTAGTATGGACATTTTGACAATATTAATTCTACCTATCCAAGAGCAAGGTAGGTCTTTCCATCTTCTGAGTTCATCTATAATTTCTTTCTTTAGCGTTCTATAATTTTCGTTGTAGAGGTCTTTCACCTCTTTCATTAGGTTGATTCCCAGGTATTTTTTTTTTTTTTTGATGCTATTATAAATGGGGTAGTTTTCATCATTTCCCTTTCAGAGTCTTTGTCGCTGATGTACAAAAATGTCTTTGACTTATGTGTATTGATGTTGTATCCTGTAACTTTGCCAAATTCATTTACTAGTTGTAAAAGTTTTCTGGTAGAGTTTTTTGGGTCTTCTAGGTAGATTATCATGTCATCAGCAAATAGTGCTAATTTGAGCTCTTCTTTTCCTATCTTGATCCCTTTAATTTCTTTCGTCTGTCTAATTGCTCTGGCCAGAGTTTCCAGTACTATGTTAAATAGCAGTGGTGAAAGAGGGCATCCCTGTCTTGTTCCAGTTTTTAGAGGGAATGCTTTCAATTTTTCTCCATTTAAGATAATGTTAGCTCGGGGCCTTGCATAAATAGCTTTTATAATGTTGAGGTATGTTCCTGATATTCCTAGTTTTTCCAGTGTTTTGAACATAAAGGGGTGTTGTATTTTGTCAAATGCTTTTTCTGCGTCTATTGAGATGATCATATGATTTTTATCTTTAAGTCTATTGATGTGATGTATTATGTTTATTGATTTCCGAATGTTGAACCAGCCTTGCATCCCTGGGATAAACCCCACTTGATCGTGGTACACTATCTTTTTGATATGTTTTTGTATCCGATTTGCCAGGATTTTGTTGAGGATTTTTGCATCTATGTTCATTAAAGATATGGGCCTGAAGTTTTCTTTTTTGGATGTGTCTTTGCCTGGCTTTGGAATTAATGTGATATTAGCCTCATAGAAAGAGTCTGGAAGAGCTCCCTCTTTTTCTATTTCTTGAAATAGTTTGAAGAGCATTGGTATTAGTTCTTCTTTGAAAGTCTTATAGAACTCGGCTGTAAACCCATCAGGTCCTGGACTTTTTTTTGTTGGTAGCTTTTTGATGACGTCTTCTATTTCTTCGCTTGTAATCGGTCTGTTTAAGTTGTGTATAACCTCCATTTCCAGTTTAGGCAAATCATATGAATCAAGAAATCTGTCAATGTTTTCAATATTTTCTGTTTTATTAGAATACAAGTTTTCAAAGTAATTTCTAATTATCTTCTGTATATCTGAGGTGTTTGTTGTGATATTCCCTTTTTCATCATGAATGTTAGTAATTTGAGTTTTTTCTCTTCTTTTTGTTAGCATCGCTAAGGGTCTGTCAATTTTGTTTATTTTTTCAAAGAACCAACTTTTAGTTTTGTCAATTCTTTGAATGGTTTCCTTAGTCTCAATTTCATTAATTTCTTCTCTGATTTTAATTATTTCCTGTCTTCTACTGCTCTTGGTGTTGGTCTGTTCTTCTTTTTCTAGTGCTTTGAGGTGTGATGTTAAGTCATTTATTTGTTGTTGTTTTTTTTCCTCTTAAGGAATGAACTCAGTACAATGAATTTTCCTCTTACTACTGCCTTCATAGTGTCCCAGAGATTTCTATATGATGTATCTGTGTTCTCATTTACCTCTAGGAATTTTTTAATCTCCTCTTTGATGTCTTCTTCAACCCCTTGTTCATTCAGTAGCATGTTGTTTAGCTTCCAGTTGTTGGAGTAGTTTTGCTTAATCCTTGTTTTGTCATTGATTTCCAATTTCATCCCTTTATGGTCTGATAGAATGCAGGGTAGTATCTCTATTTTTGTTATATTTGCTGAGAGTTTCCTTATGACATAATATATGGTCTATTTTGGAGAAGGAGCCATGTGCTGCTGAGAAAAACGTGTATTCGTTTACTGAGGGATGAAATATTCTATATATGTCCATTAGGTCTAAATTGTTAATTGTTTTAAGGAGGCTTAAAGTTTCTTTGTTTAGCTTTTGTTTGGATGATCTATCCATTGGTGAGAGAGGTGTGTTGAAGTCCCCTAGAATAACTGTGTTGAGGTCTATTTTACTCTTGAACTTGAGAAGAGTTTGTTTGATGAATGTAGGTGCTCCATTATTTGGGGCATATAGATTTATGATTGTTATATCCTGTTGATGAATGGTTCCCTTAAGTAGTAAGAAATATCCATCTTTGTCCCTCTTGATTAGTTTTGGTTTGAAGTCTACCTTATTTGATATAAGAATGGAAACCCCTGCTTGTTTCCGCAGGCCATGTGAGTAATAAGACATTTCCCAGCCTTTCACTTTCAGTCTGTTGATGTCTTTTTCTACGAGGTGTGTTTCTTGGAAACAGCAAATTGTTGGTTGTTTCTTTTAATCCATTCTGATAACCTGTGTCTTTTGATTGGCGAGTTTAGGCCATTAACATTCAGGGTTATTATTGAGATGTGATTTTTATTCCCATCCATTTTTATTTGTATTATGATCTTTAGCTTGATTTGGTTTCTCTTCTGGTTGGTATTTCCCTTAGTTTAATATCTCCCTTTGTTGATTTTCGTTGTTATCTTTCTCTTCTTCTTCATGAAAAATGTTGCCCAGGATGTTCAGAAGTGCTGGCTTTCAAGTTGTAAAATCTTTTAACTTTTGCTTGTCGTGGAAGGTTTTTATTTCATCTTTGAATCTAAAGCTCAATTTTGCTGGATATATGATTCTAGGTTGACATCCCTTTTCTTTCAGAGCTTGAAATATGCTATTCCAGGATCTTCTTGCTTTTAACGTCTGGGTTGAAAAATCTGAACATAGTCTGACTGGTTTCCCCCTATGTAATCTGCTTCCTTTCTCTTGTGGCTTTTAGTATTCTCTCCTTGCTCAGTATATTAGGCATTTTCTTTATAATGTGTCTTGGTGTGGATCTGTTGTGGTTTTGTTTGTTTGGTGTTCAGTAAGCCTCTTGAACTTGGTTTTCCCATTCATTCCTCAAGTTTGGAAAATTTTCTGTAATTATTTTGTTAAATAAATTACTCATTCCTTTGGCTTGAAACTCTGCCCCTTCCTCTATGCCAATCACTCTTAAGTTTGGTCTTTTTATGCTGTCCCATAATTCTTGGATGTTATGTTCTTGATTTCCAACTAGTTTTGCTGTATAGTCTAAATTCTTCTCTAGGACATATATTTTGTCTTCATTGTCTGAGGTTCTTTCTTCCAAGTGGTCTACTCTGTTGGAGATGCTTTCAATGAACTTTTATTTTGGTTTACTGCTTCTTTCATTTCTGGAATTTCTGTTTGGTTTCTCTTTAGAGCCTCTATTTCCCTATTGAAGTAATCTTTTACTTCCTATATTTGTTTTTGGAATTCTTTGTCAAAATGATCTTTTGCCTCCTGTACTTGCTCCCTCATCTCATTTTTTAGTTCATTCTTAAGTTCCATAAACATTTGGAATATGTAATTTCTAATTCCATCTCTGGCATTTGACCAACTGTGTTTGCCATGGAATCTACTGATGAGGTATCTTGATTTGTTTGTGTCACTTTCTTCCCTTGTTTTTTCATGTTGCTTGTGTGTCTTTTCTTCCTGCACTGTGGGACCTTGACTATTTTGATTTTACCTTAAAGCCTTATGTTGTTCCTGTAGTACTATGCTATCAGATCCCCTTATAATTCCTTTACACTTTAAAATCTAACACTTTCTATTCAGAAAATCCAAGTTTGACCACAATGTACAGATTTGGTTAACCCAGATATTGTTTCCAATTTACTGTGTATGCTTCTGATGGGGTTTTATAGCTTCAAGTATTGGATACAGAGGTGTTATGTTTAGGAAGAAGGAAGTGTCTTGAATTGTACTTTCTTGGAAAGTATGTAAAGAGAGTTCTATGGAAGTGGTTTAGTGGAAGTGGTTTAGTATCAGTAGATGAGAGAGGAAATAGAATGGAGTAGACAATTAGGTGGAAAGACTATATATAAAGTAAGATGGAAAAGAAAAAAATGATAAAAGAGTAGGAATTGGTATAAGAGAGAGGAGAGAAAGAGTCAAGAAAATAGAGAGTGAACTATATATAACACCGCTTTGCTATCCAGTTCAATTGCACCGGTTCTAGAAAACCCAAGTTCTGTGTATAACTTGTTTTTGCCTCTGTTTAGTATGCACTGGCAGGGTATAAATAGAAAAGATGAAGGAGGAAGAAAAGATGCAAAAGTGAGAAGGAAGAAAAGAAGGAAAGAAAAGGGGAGCAGAAGCAAACAAACACATTGACAATCAATGCAAAAAAAAAAAAAAAAAAAAAAAAAAAGCAAAACAAAACAAAGCCAAAAAAAGAAAAAGAAAAAAAAAACAAACAAACAAACAAAAAAAACCCCAGAAAACCAATAAAACAAGCAAACCAAAAAAAAAAAAAAAAAAAGTCAAACCCCAAGTCTCAAACAAAACAAGCCCTGGGAAGCCCCCCTCTTTTTTCCTTTCCAGTTTAAGCCAACCGCATCGGATCGCGTCTAGACAGCAATCCTGCCAGTGGAATCAAGGCTGCACCTTTGGCCAGTGGCAGAATGGCCCAGTGGAAGAGCGGCTCAGGGGGGTTGTGTGTCTGCAGATGAATGGCACTGGGAAAGGGACCCTCCAGAAGGCACCCTTTCTCCACGCCCACCCACAGTTGTAGCTTCTTGGGGCCGCTGCACCTGCCTCAGACATGCCCTCCCCTGCTGGTTACCCGAGCCTCACCCAGGTGTGCGCTGTTTTCAGAGCGTCGGCGGCTCCCTGGATGTCTGCAGCTGTCCTTCCTTTCTGTCTTTTCCCCTTTGTCTGGGTCAGCCACTGTACTTCCCAAAGATGGCGGTGCTCTCCTCCCGCTCAACAGCAGCTCCGCAGACCCTGTGTCAGTCCAGAGTGTGTGGGATTGGCTTGGCAAATTGTTGAGTTGGTGATTCTGTGTGAAAGAGCTCTAAGTGGACACCACCCACGCCTCTAGGCTTCTTTCTATCCCTCCTCCCCGATTGGTTTGAAGCCGCTGGGTGGATGGTCCCCTTGCCGAGATGATATCTGACAGCTGTGCCTGCAGTGCAGACAGTGCTGCTTCGGACTGTGGACGGCTCTGACTCTGCTCCTGCTCGTTGTGGTCCGGAGAACGTTGTATTTCACTGTCCAGAGGTGCACAAATGTCTCGGCTCCCTTTCAGTTGCAATAGAATTGCTAGTAATGCGCTCAAACTTCCCACTCAGCATCTTTTAGCAACTGTGTCCAGAGAACACCTCCCTCCTGTCAGCCATCTTCCCAGGATCCTCAACCTATGAGTCTTCTTAGTGGTGAGACTCAAGTAACAAAACTGAAGTGCCTGACAAGTCATTTGATCAGTTTTACTATACAACTCCTCGAATAGGAGAAAATAGATGATAAAATTATTTAGCAGTATGTTTTATCAGGAATTTTTTGAAGCTTATGGGTTAAACTCAACATAGCAAAAAAGACTACCTCTGCTAGATGTGCTGTGTTTGCTCTCAACATCTATTCTCTAACCTCATCCACCCTGCCCTGTGTTGCAAAGAGCTGATGTTTGTGGATACATTAACCAAGTTAACTCCTCTTCTGGCTTCCACCTCTGTTCAACCAATGGAACCCATGAGCAGAAAGTTAGAAATTAGAAGAAGGAAGAGATTATTGCACTAGGCCTCAAAGAGTTTGCTTTTGAAACCGTTTTCTACTCTTAAGAGATAAAATTGTGTCTATTGAGCTTAGAAACTAGAACAAAAATTATGTATGCTGATATTACCAAAGAAAACTGAAGCTAAAAAAAATTGACATAAATTCGCTTTCAAAATAATGAGCCCATTGTACATTAACATAAGTAATACTTTTCTGAAAAATATTTTTCCCATGTAAATTATAATGATTAATTTGATATTGTTTGGTATTTTTGCAAATCTCCTGAATATCTGACTTAATATAAGGCAGCCAGATTTTCATATCAGTATCTGTATTTGTGCGAATCAATTT
Organism: Tamias sibiricus; assembly: GCA_025594165.1. Classification (NCBI taxonomy): domain Eukaryota; kingdom Metazoa; phylum Chordata; class Mammalia; order Rodentia; family Sciuridae; genus Tamias; species Tamias sibiricus. The sequence goes on along the minus strand of CM046673.1, from coordinate 36,258,774 downwards.
TCTGTCATGGTGACAAAATACCTGAGATAAATTAACTTAAATAAGGAAAGGCTTATTTTGGCTCACGGTTTCAGAGGCTTCAGCCCATGAGCAGTTAGTTCTGTTGTTTTCAAGCCTGTGATGAGGTAGAAGATCATAGCAGGGAGCATGTGGCAGAGCAAAGCTACTCACCTCATGGTCAGCAGGAAACAAGAGAGCTGGGAAGGAGCTAGGGTCCCACCATCCCCTTGAAAGGAATGTCCCCAATGGCCTAACTTCCTTACTGTAGACCCCACCTTCTAAAAGGTTCACTATTATATAAGAGTACCACAGATTAGTGACCAAAGCCTTTAGCACATGGACCTTTCAGGGACATTCTAGATCCAAATTATGGTGGTATTCAATCTGTATCAGTATCACATTATGCGGTCCCTGAAAAACTCCTCTGTGTGTTCATGAGACAATAAAAGAAAATAAGGCAAAAGCTATCTCAATATTACTATGAAAATACTATTGAAAAATAGTTACAAAAAGCCTTGGGACACCAGGAAGTCACTAGAAAATTGCTCATTAGGCTATTGATTTCCCTGGTTCCTTTTTTGCCACACTGGAAGTTGGCAGTGGCAATGTCTTCTATTGGGCAGCCAGTTTTCCCCTACACTTAGAAGATACATTTTCCATTCTCCATCCATCCTTTTATACTCATGGGTGATAAAGGCTTCTGCTATTGTAAGCCCCAACCTGCTTCAGCATTCCTTTTTGGCCTCTCTTAATCTTGCTTATACCTGTGTAAATAGATCTTTCATTAAACTTTCACCCATCTTTCTGTATGTGCTCATCATGATGGACAACCTTCCACTTGAGTGTGGAGGGGACCTGAGACTTGCTTCTAAATCATAAAATATAGAAAAGCTGATGGATGCCACACCCATGATGACACCATGTTGTATAAGACCCATCTTGCTAGTAGATGGATTCTAGAGACTCTCCCTCTTGGCTTGATGAAGCAAATGATCATGATGGAGAAGTGATCATATGACAAAAAGCTGCATGCAGCCTTATGGGTGCCCCACAGCCTATATATACACAATGGAATATTACGCAGCCTTAAAGAAGAATGAAATTAGGGCAATTGCTGGTAAATGGATGGAACTAGAGAATATTATGCTAAGCAAAATAAGCCAATTCCAAAGAGCCAAAAGCCAAATGTTTTCTCTGATATGCAGATTCTAATTCAAAGTGGGGCATGGGGAGAATAGAGGTATTTTGAACTGGACAGAGAGGAGTGAAGGAAAGGGAGGGGGTAGAGGGATAGGAATGATAATAGAATGAATTGAACATTATTACCCTATGTGCATATAAGATTACATGACCTGTGTAATCATGTACAACCAGACGGATGAGATGTTATACTCCATTTCTATATGATGTGTCAAAATGCATTCTCCTGTCATGTATAACTAATCAGAACAAATAAAAAATATATTTAAAAAATGAGTGTCCCATGGCCTCCAGCCAATAGCCAGCAAAATGCTCCACCTCAACTCTCAGCCACAAGGAGTAAACTGTGCCAAGGGTGTGAGTGGACTTGAAAGCAATTCTTCCCAAATGGAGTCTCTAGTCAATACCTTGACTGCAATACCATGGGACCCTAAGCAGAAGGTCTGCCTAAGCTGTGCCCTTATTTCTGATCCACAGAAACTGTGATACTAAAGGCACAATGTTTCAATGTGCCAAGAGAGTGGGGATTTTTGCATAGCAGTAGATAACTAGAAGAATGCCATTCACTCCTCCCCCTTGAATGCTGACCCAGAAATCATTCATACATCATCCGCAAAAAAAAAAAAAATACATATTTTTACCAGTCTTTCAATTTTTACCAGCCCTTCCAATATTCATTTACATGTCACACAATGGCTACAAAATCATTATCAATTAATAATGTGAAGAAGTAATGATGGAGTTAAGCATTTTGGTTGTTAGGAATTTTTCTCCAGTTAACTTTTTTCCAGGTTAGAGGGATATAGTATATAATGGTTATACATATAAGACTTTTCTGTTTTTAACCACAGAATAATTAATATCAGTAAAATACACAGAATTTCTGCATATGCCTCAATATAAACTATGCCTATATTTTTAAATGTATATAGTATCATGATCACTTATGTAACCATCACCCACATTAAAAAAACAAATATTATAGAAAAACCTTTGATGCTAAATCCTTGGATGTATATCTAAAATCATATTTTCTTTTTGGAAAAAATTTATTATCATCATTAGTACATAATAATTGTACAAAATACTGAGTCTGTGTACATTTTCACACATGTGCATAGCATACTTTGGTTGTATCCACCCTCCCTCATTACTTTTTCTTACACCTCTCCTTTGGCTTCCTGGTCCCCTTCCTCTTCCCTAACAGTCCCCTTCCACTTTTGTATCATCTCGTTTTCCCCCTCGATTCCATATATGAGAGAAAACGTGAAGTACTTGTTTTTCATTTACCAGCTAACCACACTAATTATAATGGTTACTTGGTCCTAGAAATCAAATTGTAACAACATTAAAAGGATTGAGTTCTGAAATTTTAAAGCCAAATTATCGTTTTTGTGCTCATGTGTCTGTGTATGTGGCTAGTGACACAGTATGGTAGATGGCTCTAGAAGAAGAAAAAGAAAAATATAAAGTTCTGTTCCAGATTTTGCTACTACTCATCCATGAGTCCTTAAACAAATCACTCACTTTCTCCCAGATGCAGTATGTCAAATGCAAAATAAGGAAACTCTACCAGCTAGTCTTCTACATTCTTTCTTGTTCTAATATTTTGAATTCAAGTCGCAGGCTGAGTCAAGACATGATTCTCATACTCTGCATTAAAACTGAAGCTTAAGATTGAGAACACCTAGTTATTTCTAGGGCATTATACTATAATTTATTTCTGGATGATTGTGTTATCATGTTTTTTTTTTGAAAGTAGTATGTGGAAATAATGCAAAAATATATATATATGAAAGAATAGTTCTTCATTATTGTAAATTTAATGAAAGAATCACATTGCAAGAAATTCATATTGTAAGCTCTGTTATCTTGAGAATTAATCTACTATAACTGTAGCATTTTCTCATTTTTGGGTTATGTTTTTATGTTGGCTTTTGTTCCATTTATATACTGTTGCATAGTATGTTATCCCAACACTTAGTGACTTAAAACATAAAGTAGTTGACAGCATTTCAGTTTTCTAGGTTGGCAATTCAGGCACCAGGGTTTCTATTCAGTTGGCAGTCAGGCTGATCTGGAATATCCAAGAAAGCTTTATTTACATGCCTGGAATCTTGGTGAGCACAGCTGGAGAGCCGGGCACATTGTGTCCCCCCTCTCATTCTCCAGCAAGATAATTAGACTGCTTACTTTGTGACTCAGTGTTTCCAGAGACCAAGGTTAAGGCTTCGAGCTGGCCAGGTCTGAAATTGACATTGTACCATTTCTGCCATATTCTATTTGTCAAAGCAGTCAACAACCAGCCCAGAGTGAATGGAAACAGTATCAAATAATCTGTGGCCAGTTTAGTCTTTCATAAAGCAAGACATATCAAATACTACAGGATTTATGAAGGCCTCATCCTGCTTTCTCTCAAATAAACCACTGCCACCACCAATAGCAGAGAGAATAAATGTTGCTTAAATGTCCAATACATTATAGCAATTCCTGTTTGAAGGCATGTATTATGAAATACAGCTAGTTAGCATCTTGCCTTATTCACTCCAAGGGTTAACAACATCATGTATTGCCTCTCTATAAAAGCATGGGAATATTTAGCACAATATTGGTATATAATAATTGTACAAACACATGGTAATTGTATCAAATTGTTGTTATGCAAAATTGTATGCAATACAGCTAGAAACTTTGGTGCTTTATTTAACTTCTAGTAAAGAAAATATAGACTATGTTAATGACCATGTCAAAAATTTTAACTATCAAAATTTAAATGAACCTATATCAAAAAACATCATGTGTTAGTCAGCTTTTCATTACTCTAACAAATACCTGAGATAATCAACTTACAAAGATAAAAAGGTTATTGTACCTCACAGTTTTGGAGGTTTCAATTTGTGATTGATTGGCCTCATTGCTTTGAGCAAAGCAGAAAATCATGATGAGAGCACATGATGGCAAAAACTGCTCACTTCGTGGCTTTGAAGCAAATGAGGGGTAGATAAAGGGATTGGGGTCCTGCTATCTACTTTAAGGGTACATTCCCAATTATCTAAAGACTTCCTACTAGAATCTATCTCATAAAGTTTCTACCACCTCTCAATAGTACCTCGCTGGGGACTAAGCCTTTTACACATGGCTCTTTGGGGGATAGTCTGGATCCAAACTATAGCATACATAAACAAAGTTCAAAGAAAGACAACACATTTGAATAAAATGTTTTCAACATATATAGACCATGGATTAGTATCTAAATTATACAAAGAACACCTACAGACCAATAGAAAAAGATAAAACCCATGAGAGAAAATGGACAAAGAATATAAAAAAGCCATTCACAGAAACAAAAATATACTAAGAAAGTCTAAAAATCAGGGAATTGAAAACTACAATCAATATAATAGCATTCTGTACTTATTAGATTGATAAAACGTTTAAACTTACTCATTATTAGATTGATAAAACGTTTACACTTACCAATATTGAGTATTAGCAATATTGTAAAGAGATGGAAACTGTGGATGGAACTGAAATTTGTGAAGATCAGCATTATTTATTAAAACAAATAAAATTGCACACTGTCTGTTACCCAGTAATTCTGTTTTTCATTAACTTTCCTTGTTGCTCAAAAAGGAAACATTTTGATTTTGCCAAAATTATTCACAAAGTTACAACTTTTACTATACTTTTAAAAGCAGTCAGATAAAAATGTCTGGCTTGCTAGTTATAATCTACAAGTTTTGTAGGAGATATTATATTAAATGTATTAACAAAATTGATGTTTGGTACATATAATATGTATAAAGAACTATGTTAAGAGTTAAAAAGATTATAGCATCATTTGTAAGTACAAAAAAAAGATAGAACTTAAATGTTAATCAATAAGGGAGGTGCTAAATTAAATGTACTATAACCTCAGTTATAGAATGGAGCTAGGGGCTGGGTTTATGTATGGCTCAGTGGGAGAGCACATACCTGGCATGTGTGAGGCACTGGGTTCAATTCTCAGCACCATATATATATATATACACTGTGTCCATCTACAACTAAAAAAAAATTTTTTTAAATGAAGTTAGGTTTATATGTAATAACATGGACTGGTCTCCAGGACAAAATGTCAAGTAAAAAAGAATATGGCAGAACATTACATATAATGGAATCCTATTTAGGCTAAACAAATACACATAAACACAATACAATTCATTGTTATGATTTTGTAAGTAATGTCATGTAAATGAAGATAATAAGGTCTGGAATGACATTTCCAACGCTGCCAACACTGGTGATCTGTAAAGAGATTGGGAATGAGGACTGAAATCTAAAAGCAAGATTAAAGAGGACTTTAGCCCCATCTGTAATACATTAATTTCTATCACACCAATGTATTTATTATGAAAAGTAAAAATAATTTAAAATAAATCACAGAAGTTTTTTATTTCAAAATGTTTAAAGATACAGATTACCATTAGTAACAAAATGAGATATCCACATTATTCTTTTAAGTGAACAGAGTAAGTTTTAGTATGATTCCTTTAGTATACCTTCATTGGAAGAGAAAAGTCTGTTACCAAGATGAATGCTGTATTTGAAGGGAGTGAGGTGAGAGAGAGAGAAGATGTGGCACCCCTTTTAAAAAATATGTTTCTCTATTGTTTCAGTTTTATACAAGCACACACTTCTCTTATAATAAAATAACTAATTTTTAAAAAGTAACTTTAGGGATGGCCTCCATGGCTAGTTATAAAACATCTTGGATTTCACACCTAGACCATGGACTATCTCCAGGTCTCACTTTTGCTTTAAAGACAAAAGCACCCATATCTAAGGGATTGACTTGAAGGTCTTGTGCTATCAATAGAAAACAGCCTTCTCACTTCACATGTGCACTGATAGGGCTCCTTCATTAAGAATGAAGAAAATAGGGCTGGGGATGTGGCTCAGCGGTAGAGCGCTCGCCTAGCACGTGCGCGGCCCGGGTTCGATCCTCAGCACCACGTAAAACCGCATTGTGTACAACTAAAGCAAATAAATAAATATTTAAAAAAAAAAAAAAAAAGAATGAAGAAAATAGGAAAATGTAAATTATTCTTTTCTAAAGGTTTGTAACACATTGCTTTTCATTATTATTATTATTGGTTTGCAAATCTCCAGGCTCAGTGTGTAAAAGCTAAATACTCTAAAAATCTTAGTCAAGAATTCGATCCAGAACTATAAAGCAACCACTAGAAGAAACTGTACGAATTGCACAACCACTGTTTTCATTAACTTAGTCACAATAGGATAAGTGTATAGACCGACATTACTGTTCCACCCTTTTTTGCCCCCCCAAAAAAAAAAGAAAAAGAATTTTTTTTTTTTTATAAAAAGTGTCTGTTTCGATGATATCAAACATGGTAGGAAGAACCTCTTCCTTTAGTCGTTTCCTGTTTGTCAGTTTTCTATCTAGGTGTCAGGTTTAAATTTGGAACATGCAATATGCAGTGAATTTATCTCAGGCAAAGGAAGAAAAAAGAGAAAGGAAGAAACAAAACCTCAAATTACCCATTTTAAAATAAAATGTAATTTAACATATAATGTTACTTTTTCTAGTTATATAAATGGAGTTAATTTGCACAATGCCAATGAGTGCCACAAATAAATACAGCTCTAATTGTTTATGAATTGTTAGACTGTGATTTGAAGCTTGGTTTAGAAATTGCTGACATTAGAAGATTATGAAGTAAAAGTGTTAATGAAAAGCAATAGATTCCAAAATGGAGGAAAGTCAAAAGTGAAAAATAAAGAGCAGAAAAAAATGTCAGAACCTCCCAAGAAAATGATAAGAAGTGAGTATTCTAATACAATCAAGAAATACAATAGTGGCCAGGCATAGTGGTGCATGCTTGTAATCCCAGCAGCTTGGGAGGCTGAGGCAGGAGGATCAAGAGTTCAAAGTCAGCCTCAGCAACTTAGCGAGGCCCTAAGCAACTCAGCTCCTTCTATCTCTAAATAAAATACAAAAAGGACTGAGGTTGTGGCACAGTGGTTGAGTGCCCCAGGGTTCAATAGCCAGTACCCCCACTCCCCCCAAAAAAGAAATACAATAGCACCCATTAAATCATTTGATTTATATAAGGATTCACTGTAACAAAACTATAGTTCTCTCTTAGCTAATATACAGAGAAAATGAAGAGAAAGAAGTGCTATTAGACCTTCCTAAGGACTGACCTTAAGAATAGCAAAACACTAAGAAAATTGTCTTACCTGCCTAATTTTCTTTATGTACCTGCCTAAATAGTAGGTAGAATAACCATTCCTGGATTTTCCTCCAATGCCAGATTACTTTTTAATTATGATATAGATGGCACAGTAAAATGTACAAATCTTTAGTGTACAGCACATTAATTTTTGTATATGTATACATCTGTGTAACCATCATCCTGATTATGATATAAAACAATCCGTTACTTCAGAAGATTTTTTTCTGACCCTTTCCAGGCATTTCCTCTTCCCTCAGAGCTAGCCAGCCACTATTGCAACCCCCATCATCATAGTTTAGTATTCATGATATTGAACTCGATACCAACAAAGTCATATAATATGTAATCTTTCATGTCTGGCTTCTTTCATTATTGAATGACACTTGCATTGTTGCCATTTGGAGATCATCAGGAATGAAGTATTCTTTAAAAGTCTTCATTTGGTATTCATTGGGTATATGCCTAAGAAGTGGAATTGCTAAGTCATAAGTAAGGTGTATACTTAACTTTATCATAAATAGTTTTATCATTATCCTATATTTTATATAATGTCTATATATTAATAAGAATTTTACATTAGCCTCATTCCTGACCGTATTTTCTGTCCGTCTTTAATCTTTCATATTTCTTTCTCACTTTTTAATATTTATGTTATCTTACTCTTTGTCATGACTGGAGAGGTATTTAATTTTCAGAGGTGGAAGGGACAGCTCACAACTCACTAAGAGATCACTAATCCTTATGTTATGATGTTCTGGTTATCTATTACCATCTATCAAACTCCTCCAAAATTTAGTAGCTTGAGACAACAAGAATAATTTGTTTTGTTACCAAAACTGCAACTTAATCAGGCTAGTGGAGACAACTTATCTGCATTCTATGCAGCGTTAGCTGGGGTTATGTAACTGGGGCTGGAGGATCCACTTCCAAGATGGCTCATTCACATAGTCAACAGGTCCATGCATACTATCAGAAGGGTGCTCAGTTTAATGTCTCATTCCATTGCAGCATCAGACTTAGCTCAAAGTATCAAATATTGTTATCTAAGTCAGATTGTATTAGCTCAGCCTGCCATAGCAAACAAAACACCATGGACTCAGTGGCTTAGGCAACAGGAATTTATTTCTCACAGTTCTGGTGGCTAGAAAGCCCAAGATCCACGTCCAGCAGAGTCTGGTTTCTGGTGAGGGCTTTCTTCCTGGCCTACAGATAGCCATCATCTTGCTGGGTCCTCACTTAGGAGAGAAGGGAAGGTGGGAGATCCTAATAGGAGTGCAGATCTCTCTTCCTCTTTTTATGAGGCCACAGCCTATTTAATTAGGGCCTTACCCTTATGACCACATTTGTCCTTATTTATCCCCTAAAGAATGTATCTGCGAACACAGTCACACTAGGTATAAAGACTGCAACATTTTGATTTGGGGGACACAATTTAATACAAAGCACAAGTCTACCTATAGACCCTCAGGTGAGGTTCCTTGAGTACAGGTTTATGGGTAGAGTTCATATTTATTATAGAAACTGTTGATTAAAGAAAATATTTTTCTCAGGCTGTGATGGTGAGATAGAGATTGAATGCCCATAATAGACATGCCCATCCAAAAAGTGAAGGAACAAAGGTACATAAAAATCACAGATCCATGGCAATTCTGAAATCCACTCGAGCACATGGCACCAAGCCTGCTTGATAAGAGCACAGTGCTGCTTCCCGAGTGATTATCCTTGGCCCTTTGCTTGGACCTCTGGGTTCTAGGATCTCTCTTCTGAATCATTTCCCATTTCTAGGTACAATTGTTGTACAAAAAAATTACACCAAAGTGTAATGGCTTCAGACAATTGTCATTTAATTATATTATTATTATTATTATTATTATTATTATTATTATTTTTTGTGGTGCTAGGGATTGAACCGAGGGTCCAGAAAGCATGTTCCAAGGACCCAAAGCAGAAGCTACTAAGTCTCTTCTGACTTAGTCTTGAAGACACACAATGAGTAGCTTCTGCTATATTATACTAGCTATGAGTGAGTCACAAGACCTGGGGGTATGGTGGGTAGGAAGGAACAAAGAGATATGAATAGGGTACAAAATTAGTATATCAGTTGAAGAATAAGAAGAAGCACTGTAATGCCACCATTCCTTATCCAATCAACAAATAAGAATGTTCAACTTTTTAGGTATTATGATTAATCTCTGTGTTATATAAATTAAACTTTCTGTACTTTGTTTACCTTATATGTTAAGTGGGGATAATGATACCCATGTCATATTTTTTTGTGATGAATAAATCAAGACTATAATGTGCTTAGTTGAGTGTCTAGCACGGGCAAATGTGAGGCATAATAACATAAATTTGTAATATTTTTAGTTCTTATTCTTATAGGAATCCTATTGGAAAGGAATTATTTGTGACATATATAATAAACAACAACATAAACAGACTCAATGAAAGTACCAAGATCTATTAGCTGAAATGTTATTTTATTGTTGGAGCTCAGATACAGTCCTAAGTTATGTTGTGAAGGGGGTATGTCCTCAGAAATGTGTCATTATGCAATTTTTTTTTTCGTGTGATCACAAAATATATACACTAAGATCCCTAAGACATCACTAGGCAATATAATCTCATGGGACCACTGTTATATATGCAGTCCATTGTTGACTGAAAGGTCATAATGCAGCACATGACTACATTTATAAATGGGGCTTGTAAATGTGAGCAGGAAGTTAGAAGGGCATTGATACATGTGAGCTCATCTTAGGGCAATACTGAGGACCGGTCCTAAATCTCTGAATGACTTTAGTAAGTCTCAAGATTATTCTGAAAAATGTTGCAAAGACAAGATGCAAAGGGGATTCATGTCATTCATAGGGTCTTCTCTGGCTTAGATTACTCCAGAGAACAGGAAAGGCCATCCCGGCAATGCCTCAGAGAATCATTCTGCTTCAGAGCCAACTACGAATTTAAAAGGATTTTCAGAATTATTTTATTTTATTGCCCCAAAGGGCCTATAACCAATGAGGCCAGCCAATGCATGATTCTAACGGACACATTTTTAAATGTGTGTGGTGCTCTCATAGACAAATGCTCTACTTTTGGGGCTGCTCACAGTATTCAAAATCTTAAACTTCAATATCTGCTCCAGAGAAAGACGTCTTAGTTTCCCAGGTCCCACATCCACCTCTCTTTTAACCAATTTGTGCTTTCTTGGGTCTATAGCTAGACAAGCTATAGATTTGGAATAAGCTCTTCAGGGCATGGCACTCCCTTCCTCAGGAGGTATGCCCAGTGAAGATGAAAGTGACTTTTCCAGGATCTTTTTTGATAGGAACAAGTCTCTGCCCTTGGTCACATTTCATACTCTCCTTTTTTTTTTTGGGGGGGGGAAGGGCAGTGGGCGGTACCTGGGATTGAATTCAGGGTTACTCGACCACTGAGCCACATCCTGAGCCCTATTTTGTATTCTAGAGACTGAATTGTTTAGCACCTCACTTTTGCTGAGGCTGACATTGAACTTGCAATCCTCCTGCCTCAGCCTCCCCACCTGCTAGGATTACAGACATGCCCCACTGCACCTGGCACATACTCTCCTTTTAAGCCAGTTTCTTCCAAACACTGCTGTTTTCAGTTTTGAACATGTCAGTGATGCTGCTAGGGCTAAGCATTCTCAGATGTTTGGTCAACTCAGGTCTTCCAGGAAGATCAGAACAGACCTGAGAACTGAAGTGTCCTAAATCAAAGTGGGGTCATAGTGAGAAATGATGGTCATTCTTATTCAATGACTGCAGAGTACACTAGCAGGCAATTGGGGATTTAAAGAAGCGTAAGTACATATGACTTTACTAGCCCATTTGCAATGATGCAAAACAGTAAAAATAGTATGCTACATAATAGACTGGTTAGGAGTGTTGGAATGTTATACTTCTTTCAACTATTTACTTCTTATCTCATTCTTTTTCTTGGGGGGGTGTGAAGTTACCAAGGATTGAACCCACAGGTGCTTAACTACTGAGCCAAATCCATAGTCTTTTGTATTTATTTTTTTTAATTTTGAGACAGGGTCTGGCTAAGTTGCTCAGGGCCTCACTAAGTTGCTGAGGCTGGCTTTGAACTTGTGATCCTCCTGCCTCAGCCTTGGGAGCTGCTGGGATTACAGACATCACTAAGTCTGGCCTCATCTCATTTTCTTGCCACCCAAACATTTAATGGCTTGGCATTTGCTTGCCTAGTATTATACCCAAATCAAGAGAGAAGCAGCAATTTGGGTCTATGTATTTATATTGGGAAACATTTAAAGAACAAGGTTATTGCACAAAGATCTGAGAGTTTGTCTGAATGTTTAGGAGAAATATATACTTTCTGAAAAAAAGAAGAAAGTATAAGAGATGAAAGAGACAGTTTTTTGAATGAGAGAAGTAAATTTTAATTTAATTTGGTACTGAGCCAATATTTTAAAGAAGACTCATAGCATATTAATAATGAATTAATATGCATTGTATTAGTGTAGCACCAAAGCTAATACTGGCCTAGGAATTATTATTTTTCATGAAGGATTAAAATTTGAGCTTATTTATACTTCAAAAAGTGAAAGTGGTTAAAGATCAACTTCTATCTCTTAGTTCCTCTTTTCAGTTATGATACACTACACATCAAAACTAACTCACTGAGATAAAAAAAAAAAAAAAAATCAGATCCCCCATGACTTAGCAAGTCAGATCCTAAATTAACAGACTTTATTATTAGGGTAAGAGAACAGCAGCAAATCAAAAGCCAATTGGAGAGATGCTGATGCTGATGCCAATGCTGATTTTAAGTTACAAAACTGCTCAGAAGGCTCACTATATTTATTTAATGTCTCAGAGAACAAGGCCACAATTTCTGGCTTTGTCCTATTAAAGTTACACTGATTGTTAAAATCTGATAAAGAGTTTCTGTTCCATTTTCTAATTCCATGAAAGACTGACTCTTTTGTAAAATGCCTCACTTCATTCACTCATTTATAACTGAAGATATGCACCGATCTACTCAAATGTCTTATAAAATAAAATTAAAAGTGTAAATGTGGTTAACATTTTAAAGATATGTCAATTGAAAGTACTCTTTGAACTCATTTGACCAAGTATATTTTCCCCATTTTTTTGAAATCACACCTGTGCTAAGACATGCACTCTTTTCCTCTATCTGGTAAGCACAAGGTGTGGGAACTTGTGCAATGGATAATTAATCTCTATTGCTATCTATAGTTTCATAGTTAACACTGTCTTAGCAGAAGTGTGAAAACACATTCACACCTTTGAAAATGGATGATTAACTAATCAAATGACAATATGAATGTTAGACAGAATTACAGAAATGACTGCAAGGCAGAGCTATTTATGATTATAACATTCTATTTAATTTTTTAAGGGTGGATTGTTCAGTATAATCTGTGTTCCTCAAACATCTGAGCAGATTCTCAACTTTTTAATTGCATGACTCCTCAAAAAAGAATGAAGACAATTTCATATTCTCCCTTAATTAAGCATTTTTAAATACAAGGGGCTAAAAAGGGGAAAGAGAAGTATAGGTTAAGACCACAGAGTTCAGTGAATAGTCAGTTACTTATTTTTCCCTTCCAGACTTGGCCATTTCCATTTAAAACGCAAACTAATCTGAATAGATAATTGAATATTCAGTCTATTAGAGCAAGTTCTCTTTTGATTGTCAAAAGTATAAAAATCAAAATTGGGAGGTAGGCCTCTATCTTCATTAATTTGCTAATTTTCTAATTTTATCTGTGAGCCCTCTTCAAAATATAATCATTGGGAAAAGGTAATGACACTGGTGGAGAATAGCAGATCTAATAATTGAAACTTTGAAACCAATATCCCGTGTATATTGTGTTAAAATTTTTTTGAATAAAAATATTTTTCTGTGTTATACTTAAAGCTGAAGTGTATATATGTGGCACATATCACTTATTGCCTTATAGTATAGTATTTTGAGGGCATCTTACTTGCCCTAGAAGGCTTTGCAATCTGGCTACATATCTGTCTTATTACCCTGTTCTTAATTAGCCCAGAACTTTCTTCTAAGTAGGCATCCTTGTCTACTGAATAAATACTAAATAGTAAACAATGAGCAAAATTCAGCCACAAAGTTGCATACTCATGGAAAAACTTAGTTATTTAAAACACAAAAAAGCATTATGCTCAATTCATACATGAGTCACATATTTCTTTGTTATATAGAAAATAAAAATTTATTAATTAGCAGTAGTTTATCAGTGAATGCTGAGATAGTTTGACCTTATACTTACTGTTGACTGTGGGGGAAGCTTAGGTGTATACTGATACCCATTCTTCCCCTCTGGTCTGTCCCCTTTGCTTTCCTGAAACCACCTTTGTCAAGGTCTTTACCATCTTTTTTCCCCCTAATTTTTACTTCTCAGTAACATTGACACCACTCAATACTTCTTCCCTTTTAAAACATTGCTTTCTCTTGGTTTCCTTGCTATGGCATGCTCCTGATTGGCCTCTGATTGACATCTCTCCTTAAGAGAGCTCATTACCTCTTCTGGATTCAGTTATAGGGGAATATATTATTATGTATATGTTATTATGTGTCATTATGACTTCCAAGCTTACACCTCTAGTCCAAATCTCTTTTCACTTTCAGTTCCACATATGGATGTGAACTTTTGTGCACACACATGCATACACACATGCACCCCCACACACCACTCTGTCCCCCAGTCTGCTCCTTCACTGTATTTCCCTCTCTTAGTGACTGAGGAGCTATTCACTGTTACCCAAGTAGAAACCTGAGTATCACTTTTCAATCTTTTCTCTCATACCCCACCACATCCAGTCTCTCACTATGTTCTACTTATTCCATCTCCCAAATATTTCTTGAATTCATCTTTCCATCACCCCACTTCACCCGGATTGGGTAACTACTGTCTTGTCCTATGTGTTGAAACATGTTCTTCTTGCCTGCAGTCTGTGCCCCTCTGTTCAGTGTCATACTGTATTCTAATGATTTTTCTAACAACAATCTTTAAGGGTTTTTGCTCACAACTCTCCATAGAAATTTGGAAAAAATATATATATCCTCATATGCATTTTTAAGATGGCATTAAATTACATTACTATAAATTTAAATAATTACCAAGAAAAAAAATAAAGAATATACATTTGGATACATTCAAAAGAAGGACAGCTGTGTTCTCTCTTGAATATATCCAAGTTAATCTAAATAATAATATTTGATACCTGTCATTGTCCTCTTAAAAATGCATGAACAAGTTCTTCTCTAGCAGTTAGTAATTTCATGGTTTTTATTTCCTTTGAACTTGTATTTCTATTTCACTTACCTCACAGATCTTATTCTGAGGGAATACATTTTAGTTTCTTATTAATTATTCTATCACACTGCAGCAAAATCACATATAATAGCTGAAGTTTCTGTTTATTTTTTGTACCATGCACTCAAAGCTAAATAATACTATACAGATTGATTTACTGTTATATATATCATTATAACTGATGAAAATAATACAAATATACTTTACATCTAGAAATATGCTTATTAAATAAATATAAGTAAATTTTTATAAGAAACCATTTCTTTATGTCTTCAAGAGTTTATGTGCCTGCAGATAAATATCACTATTTCTGTAACAAGCATTCAGAAGAAATTCTATGCCTATATTTGATCTTATAGATATAACTTTTGAGAAGTCTTGATACTGCAAATAACCATATGGGTCAAAAAAAGTTTATTATAGCAATGACAGTCATTTCTTTAACTCTTTTCAAGTAATGCACAGAAATTCACAGGGTATAGTGTTAAAATTATTTTAATAAGTTATCAGTTGGCAACTTGATTAGATCCTCCTTCAATTTATGAAAAATGGTTGGACACCATCTACTTTGTGAAAGTATCTTTTACTATTTATTAGAGTTATTTATTTGGTAAATGTCCAATAAGTATATTTTAAAAGTTTTAGCAAAACATATATGACAATTAATTTTATTCTTTCACTAAGAGGCCCCTTATTTTTGGACCTAAAATTAGTTTAAGGCAAGTCATCTATCTATCTATCCATCTATCTATCTGTCTATGTGTGTATGGAATTCATGTTAGGATATTTCCTGTTATCTGTTTTCATGATACCTTAAAAGGTACAGCATATCAACATAAATATAGGCTCTTTAGAACTGTTATAAATAAACAGTATAATAATGTTATTTCATGGTAAAAACAAATTCAGAATTAATTCAGTAAATCCACACCTGGAACAGTAGAAAATTAGTCATAATAAACTGATGCTAAATTTAGGTTAAAAGCATTTGTGAAAATTAATAGCAAGAAGAGAAGGCATTGCTACATTTTAGGGATTGCTATTCATTGCATTATTTAGAGTAGAACCTACAACATAGTTCCTTTAAGTTATTATCATTGTAGCCAATACTTGGAAGTGAAGAATAGATGACTAAAAGTGCTGATGAGTGACAAAGAGCAGGAGAAAAGTAATTAGTCTCTATGTGTTTACAGTATTCAATCCTTTCTAGGTAAGGTAATGAAATTGTTTTCCCACAATCTGAATAGAAACACAAAACGTAAACTTATCTTTGTTATATGTTCCTTTCACAAAGGCTGTAAAAGCTCTTGAAAATAAGTTAATTATTTTCTACTTTTTTCTCTTTGATATCAGGCAAATTATGCAGCTAAAACACATGTGAGAATTCGTTCATTGGTGTTGGTGAAGCTCTTTCTTCTTACCATGCAAGATTTAAAAAAAGAGAGAGAGAGAGAGAAAAGAAATGTGCAGTCAGTAGCCTGTTGGAGATTCTTGTTTTCTAACACACTTTTTACAATTTGGAATATTCCATTTTTAAAATAGATACAGGAGGGAACTCTGCCTTGAGTTGTTGCCTGGATGAAGTAAGGTGCCAAATTCATCAATGTTTTTGACCAAAATACTCTTTCTTTTCAGGAGGACTGTATTATTTAATAAAGGATCAGGAATCAAAGGGACAAAATTCTTAAGAAAAATTATCATCACTCCATCATCTCCACTTTGCAATTTATCTTATTCCAAAACATTCTCGCACTCTATTTTTGAGTCCTGAGTAAACACTTTTTAAGCAAGGGAAAGTCTCAAATCCTAAAAAGTTTATTGTACCTTGATAAAAGGAGTCTTCACCAATACTGGTATTTTGAAATGTACATTGTTTTGTGCTGTTGATAACCTCACCAAAGCAAGACTCTAAATGGGGGAATGATATGACTTTTTTTTTTTTTTTTTTTTTTTTTTTTTTTTTTTTTTTTTTTTTTTAGTAAGGAGGAAGCTAGACAGTTTTGACAGGAAAAGAGGGAAGGGAAAAATACCTGTTGCTTTTCCCATAAGCATGGGCTTTCTCAAGTAGAAGAATACAGAAAAAAAACCTTAAAAGTTGAGGACCTTAATACTATTTCAAACTGTTCATCCTTGTGACCCTGTTTTAGTCACCTTTTTGTCACTGTGACCAAAAGATATGAGGAGAATAATGTAGAGGATTGCAGTTTTAGAGGTTCAGTCCATGGTAGAAGGCCTCCACAGCTCTTGGCCTGAGGTGAGGCAGAATATCAAGACAAAAGGGCGTAGTGGAGGAAAGCAGCTCAGGACATGGCAACCAGGAAGCAGAGTCTACTCACCAGGGATCAAATATATACTCCACAGACTTGCCCCAGTGACCTAAATCCCCTATCCATACTTGACCTGCCTACAGTTATCACCCAGTTAATCCATATCAGCAGATTAATTCTCTGATTAGGTCACATCTCTCATAATATTATCATTCACCTCTGAAAATTCTTGCATTGTTTCACACATGAGCTTTTGGGGAATACCACATATCCAAACCATAGCAACCCTTGAGCCCCAGTACATGAGCTTACCCCAGTTTGAAGTCTTGTTTTAAACATAATTTCATGTCACTTCATGGATTAACCTGTAAGTGTCCTTTGTTATGCTCTAAGGATCAAGGCTAATCCCATGCATGTTACCTATAAGGTCAAGAAGTTCCATTTACCCTGCCTGTGTCTACGACCTCACCTCTTAGGCTTGTACTTAAGCATCAGCCATATTGAACTTCCTCAGGGTTTTCAAATCTACAGGCTTCTTTTCTTCCTTTGCATATTTTCCTCAGTCTGGAACATTTATCTTTCCTGTTCTTTTTAGCCTGAATTGTTCCTATCTATCCCATTTTTTTAATGCCAGTTCCTCTTAAAATTCTTTTGAGACCACTTACCGCCCCAAGCAAGGTTGGATGAGGTACCCTTGTTAGGTACTCTGTGCTATTTTTGCTACCTGTTTCCATAAGGTTCTACTCACTTATCATCCTTCTTAAATAAAATCTTACTTATGGACATAAGCATCCTGAGGGTCACCAACACTACTTTATTTACCATTGAATCATCAATACACATGTCAATGCCTAGACTATCAGAATTCAATAGTGACCCTGATTTTTAAAAAAATATTTTTTTAGTTGTAGATGAACACAATATCTTTGTTTATTTTTTTATGTGGTGCTGAGGATTGAATCCAGTGCCTCATATATGCAAGGGAAGCACTCTACTACTGAGCTACAGCCCCAGCCAATGAGCCTGGTTTTTAACAGCTATGAGAGAACTTATTCATTCAAATCAATCTTTTTTTTCCCTTTCCTTCTTCATCATTTAAATTTGAAGTCTTAATTAGCTCATCAAAACAATAAGAAAATTAGATAAATCTTCATCCATTCTGTTTATTATTTAGTTTTCCGATGAAATGTTTGGTGTTGGAAAAGTGAAGTTGGAGCTTTAAAATTACTGTGGATTTTATGAAAATTAGGTTTCATTATTCCCACTCAAAACAAGTAACTATTGATATCATGTGTGTAACAAATTTGACTATATTTCCTATGGAAACTCTATCTTGGAATTTTCTGATGATTTTCATTGATGTATCACATAAGTGTGTTTCTGTGTTTTTTTTTAAACCCACATGTTCAATAAATTAATAAATTCATATTTTTTTAGAATGTGTAAGACATTACATAATCCTAGTGGTTTGGGAGGCTGAAGCAGACAGTTCAAAGCCAGTCTCGGCAGTTTAGCAATGCCCTAAGCAGCTTAGTGAGATCCTATCTCAAAATGAAAAATAAAAAGGGCTGGGTTGTGGCTCAGTGGTTGTGGCTCAGTGGTTGACTACCCCTGAGTTCAATCTCTGGCACCAAAAACAAAGACAGTGAAGAATTAAAAATGCCAAAACCAATTAAAAAGGTGAATAACAACAGTTGTACCAAGGACTTGGAATGAGTGAATTCATGATGTTCAGCAATTAAAATACTGTGAGTTTCCTGGTAGCTAATAAATAATGGGAAGTTCATTGACTAAACTCATTCTGTGTCCAATAGAAAAGTATCTACAGATGTTTTCTTTCCTAGACAGATTCCACTGCTGTGGTCTCCGTGTTTTCCACAAAAACAAAACTCATGTTGAAATTGAATCCCTTAAAGTTATATGTTAATGGCATTTGAAGGTGGGGCCCGAGAGGTAATGAGGATTAGATAAGGTTATGAGGATGGGTCCTCATAATTGCATCAGTGGCTTTATAAAGAAGGGTAAGAGAGACCTGAGTTAGTAACTTTGCAGTGTCTTGCCATATAATGTCCTCTGTTGTGTCATGACTCAGCAAGAAAGTCCTCACCAGATGCAGAGCAGACGCCAACACCAGGCTCTGGTCTTTCCAATCTCCAGAACCATGATCTGAATAAACATTTTCTCTTTATAAACTACCTAATATGTGGTACCCAGAAACAGCAACAGAAAATGGACTACATCACTCTTTGAGGCATAGACAAAATTTAACATAGATACTACATAAATCTCATTATATTTTATACCTTCTGAGTCACAGCTACAACATGAATTTATGAAATTTCAGGTGAACTGGAAAGTTTTGATAAGTCAAAAATGTCATATCTCAAGATTTGTTTTCCCCATCTGGTAGAAGACAAGACCTCTTTACTTTTTAAAACTGAGACAATGGCTTGCTCTTGGAATAAGAGATCAAAAAATCAAAATTAGAAAACATTTTGGCACTAGAGAATAATGTCTCTTAGGCCATATATCACTTGTACTTTTGGTTTGCTACCAGTCAATATTTGAAATCAGAACTTTTAAGAAACTTCATCTAGTAAGGATAACAATGAACTCCTTATGTAAATGAGAAATACCATAAACTCTAAGAATAAGGAATTTTTCTCTAATTCAATTTATTTGGCCTAAATGCAGCTAAAACTTTTAATTTGAAACTTGACATAATGTCTTATCACTTCCATCTAGTTCATCAGACGTTGACAGTTTATCTTTGTTGTTTTTAACCTGTGTATCTCATGGGGGACATAGACCATCATTTATACTTTCTGAAGCCAACTTGCAAGGTAAAAATAATCTACATATTCAAGAAGGTGTATTTCACCCTGAAAGTAAACAGGGTATGCAATCTTTCATGGCAAATAATTTCTATAATTGGAATACATCCACTGTAATTAATGGAGTTAGGTTATTCATCTTTTCTGAAAACTAGCTTATGTTGCCCTCTTAATGGTAAGTTGAAGAGACTGTCATTAACAATATTTCACAGATGGGTTGTGATTGAAATTTTTAAATTTATTTCTTTTCCTCTCCAGACTTTTTCCCCTTTGTGATTTCAAATTAAAATAATAAATAGTTTGAAGTAGAAATAGAATAGATAGTGTCATACCCTTTGTCTCCTGCAAGCCCCAGGTGAAAGAATGGATGGAAGAATAAATTGGAGAATGGTTGAATAATAAATCAAGGTCAGTAGAAAAGAATTGACTGGTGGGCACTAGGGAAAAGGGAAGGGTTGGAGGGAGGCTAAGCCAGGGCCTTCCTCCAGATTACAGTTACTAGCTGAACAGGCCTTTAGTTTAGTTGGTATAGTCAGTTTCAAAATCCAGGAATTAGTGAGCCAAATCAGATCAAGCTATATGGTTGTGTTATTCTAGAAAGAATGCAAGCATGCAGAGAGCTAGAGAACCTAGTACGAACCTTAAGAAGCTAACGCCAACTAGAGAAGGATATAGGATGCCAGACAAGAGTATGGTCAGCACAGCCTGAACAAAAGTCAGCTACGTAGACATTTTGAGTGTATGGGCTACTGGTAAGGCAGTAGCTGAAAGGAGTTCAAGAATGCTCCTTGATAGGGTCTTTGGTCAGATCCTAATAGAGTCAAAGGAAGTTTTTAAGGTTTCAAGGTGATTATGTACCCCACAAATGATTTAAACCTTTTCATACATAACTAAACTAACTTTATTTTTTTTAAATATTTTCTTAGTTATAGGTGGACCACAATACCTTTATTTTATTTATGTGGTGCTAAGGATGGAACCCAGGGCCTCACACATGCGAGACGAGCATCCTACAGCCCCAGCTCCTAAACTAACTTTAAACAAAAGTGTAATGTACACCAAGCAGCTATTCTTGCCAGATATTGTGTGGATCGTCAGAAATATGAGATATGAGATATGGCCCATATATGACTAAACCCCACTCACTATCTAGTGAAGGAAAAAGACTTGGCAACTGTTGAAGTAAAGCTTGAATTTAAGACAAAGATAAGAAGATGGTATGTGGAGTCATTATTAAAATTCCCTGAGAGAGTAAGGGAAGTCTGCAAAAAGGAGGAAGCTTTATTTTTAGAAGCTTTACTTTTATTTATCTCAGTATTAATTTTAATAGAAATAGTGAAAACTATCTAAACACTGTGAAATAAATTGTGGTATCTATAAACAGCTTTGATGAAGACTTTGATGTGTTCTGAGATTCTAACAAATAATATTCATGAATAAAGGGGAATATTTGTAGATATATTCAGTGTATGTATCATAAATGATTGATAAGTGTTTCAAGCAAAATCAAGTGAATGATTATTCCCTTTTCTAGTTTTTTCTTTCAAGTGCACAGGCATCAATGTCTTTATATATTTATTTGACAGAGTTTTGCTGAGTACCATCTACATCTCAGGTATTGGAGGAGATCTGGATCAGCTGATTTGGTCCTTGTGGGTCATTTAGGTGTAAATTTTCATTTATTGAAACCATATAATATGGGACTAAATTTTTATGTAGAATGATGCCCAGAAAATCTGACAGTCATACCTGGAGTAACATGATCAATGGATCTTCACAGAACCAATGCCTGGGATGAATATTGGGAGCTGGAGTTTTAAGCTAAGGGATTTTTAGCCAGATAGAACAAAACAAAGAAGAGTAGATCACAACATGCAGGAGCCCTGTTTGGGGATTGACTTGAATTACGGTTGACTATGAGCCGTGGAGATTTGGCCTTTGTCGCCACCCGTAGTCTCACAGGATTGTTGCGGGATCTCGAGTGACTTGGCCAAAATTGCTGATCGGGTCAGCGCCATTTTAGGGTGTGTTTTTGGCGTGTGTTAGTCGTTATTAGAACCAGAGAGAAAAGTTATCAGAATAAAAAGCTGTTTGTCTCCAGTTTGCTTCTGAAGTTTTTCCCGCGGCTCCGTTGCTCCAAGCGCTTCAGGCGGCTACAGGTGGCGGCCCGTACGGGGAACTTCGGAGCAGACAGGTAAGAACTGAAAGGTCTCTAAAGATGGGTTCGAATATAACTGAATCCCAAGTGATAGAGGCTATGCAAAGACTCCTTGATATACCTGACTCTGTTCTCAGTGAGGAGTATATAGACAAAAGTGAAAGTGATCAAAAAAGTGTAGATTCCACTGGGCCAACTGAGACCAGTAAAGAGAGTATTAGAAGAGACCCAAAAATGACAAAAATCCAAGCTATTAAAGCTATTCGGGAGTTATTGGCGAAAGCTGAAGGATACTTGCTCTCACTGGAACCTGGGCCTCAGGATATTGCTGTCAGTGAAATTAGCAGTGGTGAGGAATCTAGTAAAAGTGATCCTGAGAAAATGAGGAAAAAGAAATTAAAAAAGACCGAGAAAAAGGTCCGTCAGGCAGAGGAGTCACTTGTGTCCTCTACTCCCCCATGGGTGGAATCCATTACAGAAAATATGAAGGGTATTACTAGGCATTTGCATACCCTAGAAACAGAAATAAAAAGTCTTTCTGATCGCTTATGCGCTCTCGAGGACAACTCACAGATACATTGGGAACCGCCAGCATTTGAAAAGAAAAATGGACAGAGTGTCCATCAGTCAGTAGATTTCAAAACAATAAAAAATCTCAAAGAGGCAGTAATGACTTATGGGCCCCAAGCTCCTTTCACGTTGAGTATGCTGGAGTCCCTTAACACCTTTAGCTTAACCCCCTCAGACTGGAAAAGTCTATGTAAAGCAACATTAAGCGGGGGGCAATTCTTGGTTTGGCGATCGCAATTCCAAGAACTTTGTATAGAAACGGCTAAAAGAAACGCGGCTGCAGGGTTTGAAAACTATAATATAGACATGCTCACAGGAGAAGGGCAATTCGCAGACTTACAGGCTCAAACAGATTATGACCCATATATATATGCTCAGATAAATGCAGCTGCCTTAGAGGCATGGAAAACTGTACAAGGACCTGGGGATCTACAAGGTAGCTTGTCAAAAGTGATTCAAGGACCTAATGAGCCGTATGCCGACTTTGCTGATCGACTTTTGAGAACTGCAGGTAGTGTGTTTGCAGATGTTGACCAAGCTATGCCATTAGTTGTTCAATTAGCTTATGAAAATGCAAATAAATGGTGCCAAGCAGCCATCAGGCCATGGAGAACTAAAAAGGATCTTTCCGTATATATACAACTATGTAAAGATATAAATGGCGCCTTTGTCACAGGAAATGTGATTGCAGCCTCAATGAGAGGTGCTTCCTCTCGAAATTTCACAAAGGCTAAACGTAGATATTATAATCAATCAGGATATTCCAGGCAAAATTATCATAATCAATCAGGCAATTCTAGGCAAAATCCCAAAAGAGAAATAAGATCAAGCTCATACCATGCCCCAGGCCGCTGCCCCAGGTGTAAAAAGGGAAATCATTGGGCCAATAAATGCTATTCAAAATTTGACATCCATGGAAATCCTTTGTTCAGGAATTCAAAAAACGGGGCACGGGGCCCAGTACCCCGGGGCCCACAAATGTACGGGGCATTGCAGAAGGAGTATCCTCAAGCATCCACTCAGATGCTTCCCCGACACAATCCCTACTACCCATCCACTCCCTCGCCAGAGGAACAAGAGGAAATGCAGGATTAGACCTCTGTTCCACCGCCCGAATAGTGTTAACACCTGAAATGGGGGTTCAACTGATTCCCACAGGAGTCAGGGGACCTCTTCCCTCAGGGACTGTAGGACTTATTATCGGGCATAGTCCTAAAAGCTTATTAGGTTTGCAAGTGACCCCAGGTGTAATAAACTCAGACTACAAAGGGGAAATAAAAATAATGCTTAGCTCACCCCAAAGTATAGCTTCTGTTAATCAAGGAGATAGAATTGCTCAGTTGCTTCTCCTTCCCAATTTACATAATTCATTTAAAATGGGTATGCCTCAAGAAGGGAACAATAGAGGATTTTGTTCCACTGACTCAAGTCCCATGGCTTGCTGGGTTCGAGACTGTTCAAGGAGGCCTATGTGTAAAATAAAAATCCAAGGAATAGAAATGGAGGGATTAATAGATACTGGAGCTGACTCTTCCATTATTAATTTACGCCAATGGCCCAAGCACTGGCCTCTGCAAAAAGCTTCAACCAGTTTAAGAGGCTTGGGATATAATAACCTCCCAGATAAAAGTGCAGTAATTTTAAAATGGGAGGATGATGAAGGCCATAAAGGAACATTTCAGCCTTATGTTTTACCTAATCTACCGGTTACTTTATGGGGAAGAGATATTTTGCAACAAATGGGAGTACACCTTGCAACCAAGCCTGCAGATGTTAAATGTGAAAACCTACAGGGTAATCTTAACCATAAAAGAACTCATTATCAAAAAGTACAGAGTAATCTTAACCCTAAAAGTAATCATTGTCATAAAGGAAAAAGATATTTTTTTTTCGGGGCCACTTAGAAAATAATTTTGAAAATACCATGGCTTTCTGATAAGCCAGTGTGGGTCCCTCAGTGGCCCCTATCTAAAGAGAAATTACAAGCGGCCCACCAATTAGTTCAGGAACAATTAGAAGCAGGTCATATAGAACCTTCCACCTCTCCCTGGAATTCCCCCATATTTGTGATCAAGAAAAAGTCAGGAAAATGGCGATTGTTACATGATCTTAGACAAATCAATAAATTTAACTCAACCACTGATGTTGATTATTATTTCTTCACAATATACACCCACAGGAGTATTTTGGCAACAAGGGCCTTTATTATGGATACATTTGCCCGTCTCTCCTAAAAGTATAATTGAATCTTATACCTCCATGGTGGCTAAACTTATTCTTCAAGGACTTAAGACTTCTACTAAAATATTTGGCATTCACCCTGCTACTATTATTACTCCCTATTCATCATCACAGATTGAATACTTATGCTTCAATGATAATGATTGGGCTATAGCTAAATGCTCTACTTCTGCAAATTTTGATAATCATCTTCCTAAGTCCCCTATATTATCTTTTTGTATTAATCATCCTATTATATTTCCACAGGTAATAAAAAATCAACCTATTCCTAAGGCATTTAATGTATTTACAGATGGGTCCTCAAATGGTACTGCTACAGTAGTCACTAAAAAAGAAAATATGACTTACATAACTGCACACAAATCAGCTCAACTAGTGGAATTGGAAGCTGTGGTAAGAGCTCTGGAAAATTTTAGGGACCAGCCCGTAAACATTTTTTCAGATAGCCACTATATTGTACAAGCCGTCCCAAAATTAGAGTTAGCAGGACCAATAGCACCTCATACTCCAGCCTTTAAATTGTTTTATCAAATACAAAAACTTCTGTGGGCAAGAAAAGAACCTCTATTCGTAGGCCATATTAGAGCACATACTAATTTGCCTGGTCCCCTCCATGAAGGTAATCAAAAGGCTGATGAACTTACAAAAACAGTATTTATACTTTCAGCGCTACAACAAGCTACTTTATTTCATTCCCAGTTTCATGTCAACAGCACCACCTTGCAACGTAGGTTTAAAATCACAAAGGAGCAAGCCAGAACAATTGTAAAAGATTGTAAATCTTGTATGACACATTTGCCCAATCCTCATTTCGGAGTTAACCCTAGAGGATTAATGCCCAATCATTTGTGGCAGATGGATGTTACTCATGAGCCAAGTTTTGGAAAATTGCGATTTATTCATGTGACCATAGATACATGCTCAGGCATGATTTTTGCTTCCTTACATTCTGGAGAAAAAGTTAAAGATGTTACATCTCATTGTTTGCAAGCTTTTGCTGCATTGGGCATCCCCAAAATGCTTAAAACAGATAATGGCCCCGCATATACGTCCTCATCTTTCAAACAGTTTTGCGCAAAATTCAATATATCCCATAAAACAGGCATCCCATACAATCCTCAGGGTCAGGGCATTATTGAAAGAGCAAACCGAACACTGAAAATTATGTTATTAAAACAAAAAGAAGGAAATTGGAAAAGTCCTAAGGACAGATTGGCAGTTGCCCTGTTTACCTTAAATTTTTTAACTTTAGACTCTAATGGTTATTCTGCTGGAGACAGACATTGGAATCCACACCAACAACATAAACCCTTGGTTTACTGGAAGGATGTTCTTTCAGGTACATGGAAGGGTCCAGATCCAGTATTAATTTGGGGAAGAGGATCTGTTTGTGTTTTTCCAAAAGACGAATCCTCTCCAATATGGATACCATCTAGATTAATAAAACAGGTACCACATCAAAATGATCAAGATGAAGTTATTGAAGAATCAAGATTAATAAAAAAGGTACAAAATCAAGAGGACCAAGATGAAGGTAT
The DNA here is from genome assembly GCA_025594165.1 of Tamias sibiricus. Taxonomy (NCBI): domain Eukaryota; kingdom Metazoa; phylum Chordata; class Mammalia; order Rodentia; family Sciuridae; genus Tamias; species Tamias sibiricus. Next base: position 36,232,382 of record CM046673.1, on the reverse strand, counting down.
AGAATGATTCCCTCAAAAGAGTCCTTCAAAATATTTCACAACTTAAGTGTCATTCCTCCCGGCCGGGACAAGGAGATCTCTCTTTAGTGTGCACACAATTGTATTTTTTTTTTTTTTTTTTCCTTTTATACATGTCTTTATGTCTGTACATTTGTCTACATTTCATGTTAATGTGACGTCACAAATATATGTTTGTTTGTTTGTTTGTCTGTCCAGTGTGATGTCACATAGAACAAAGCGCTTATGAAAAAGAAAAAATATATATATATGGATCCAAATAACTTTAATTCATTTTAGGTTAAGAGTATTCAATTTAGGTAAATAATTTTATAAATGAAGGTACTTTCAATTTTGATTTATAGGTGTCCCTTGGGACTTCTCTTTAGCAAACAATATGACTAGTGCTATATAACCTGATATTTTGGTGTTTTGACTTAAGATTGTTTATTTGTTATTAACTTCATTTGTTTAATAGCTCATTAATTTCAATTATCTCAACAGGTAAAAAATTGCTCTGTATACAGAGACTCAAGGGTTCCAGCTAACAAATTATTTCTCTCAAGTGCCATTACCTTTTCTTTAATCTATCTTTAATGCAGTAATTACCCTCAGTCTTTCTTTGTTTTGTTCTAAATATGACATTTTTCCAACTTATGTTTGTAGAAGCTCAACCAGCGATGTATGTGAACAAAAATCAACTTTAATTTTCTAATCTAATTATTCTATTTTGTAGTTTGACAACTCGCCTCTTGACTCAGTGCTGCAATAGCACTGCCTTTCCTTTAATAATTGATGCTTGAGTTTCTAGGTAGCGGGCCCTGAAGATTTGCCAGTGGCATTGTCTAAACATAAAAAAGACGTCTGCTGCTACAGCTGCAGGGATCGCGGCCGCCGCAAGCATCCCTGCTGCTCAAACATCAAACAACCTCACCAACAGTGTGGCCTCTACTCTACATGCATGGGGCCTCCTACATCAACATGTTATAACAAATGGACATTTTGATCTTTCATTGTTTGGGACTTTACGGGACAATGCCTTGCGGGTATTTGTCTAGAGAATTCAGTGTGTTACTTGATGGAACTTAGGGCAGCTGATTTGTTTAAAACAATTTGATATGCTATGCAATTTGGCTCATCACCAAAAGGCTTGTCGCCTTAAAGCCGCAACATCTCCTCACAATTGGACGGCTGTTAGTCATCATATATAGTCGATCCTAAAGGGCTCCATTGGATGGCTGGTTAGCCAATGACGGGTAAGATCCCCAGAGGGGGACAACCTAAGACAGGCACAGTCGCACGGGACAGTCTCATGTGGCCGACATATCAACCTAAGACAGGAGTCAAGGGCACAGCCTTGATCATCCGATGACGGGTAAGAATGTTGGTTGCACATAGACGTCCTAGAGCATTACCTCTTTTAAAACAAAAAGGGGGAAATGCAGGAGCCCTGTTTGGGGATTGACTTGAATTACGGTTGACTATGAGCCGTGGAGATTTGGCCTTTGTCACCACCCGTAGTCTCACGGGATTGTTGCGGGATCTCGAGTGACTTGGCCGAAATTGCTGATCGGGTCAGCGCCATTTTAGGGTGTGTTTTTGGCGTGTGTTAGTCGTTATTAGAACCAGAGAGAAAAGTTATCAGAATAAAAAGCTGTTTGTCTCCAGTTTGCTTCTGAAGTTTTTCCCGCGGCTCCGTTGCTCCAAGCGCTTCAGGCGGCTACAACAACAGACAAAGAACAGGTAAATAGTAGTCTGAGGTAATTCTGGAGACTCTTTCTTCTGCCTGAATTTTTATTTTTTCTCATGCAGTTCAATTACTTGCAGAAACTTATCTGCTGGGTGGTGAAGGAACTATTACAGGTATTTGTACTAGTTGGGACAATGTCTTTGAGTAGCAAGGAGTAGGAACCAATAAGAACCAGCTTAAAAGAGGGCACAATGAACAGTTATCTTTTAGCTTAATTTGTGTTCAGGTATATTATATTTAGAATATAATCCTAGGAAACAGGAGTGAGGAAGAGGGAAGAAGGAAACAACATGTATGGATGTATTATTGAGTTTCCCACTATACAGATGACTGGTGCTGGTTACTATGAGATCTTCCAAGGCATCTTATACAATGTATTTCTAAAGGGTCTGTCCATGGCATGAAAGTGGGACCATACAGCCATTGTGTCCTAGTCACTTAATCAGGGTGGCCTCACAGGTCTTAACTTTGCCTGCACTTATGCATTATATGTGCATTTCTGCTGAGCCAGTCCCTGCAGGCGTTTCAAGCAATAGTAGCAGAGAAACAAGTGGGAAGTTCAGGGTTGAAGCAAGGGGCTATCAGGTTGCACCAATGCACCTATTTTATAGAATAAAACTTTGTAAACTAGGAGTTCATTTGTCTTTCTCTCATTGAATATCTAATTATTCTTAAGACCTACTTCAAAGAAATATTTATATGAAAGTCTTCTGGAAGTTGAGTTAATTTCTTCTTCCTCAGGTCTCCCACATTATCTTCTATCAAGTTGGATTGCAACTTTTTGTTCATGCATTTGTCTCTCTCTGTCCAGAGAACAGGGGCTTCATATCTTTTTTAATCCCTGGACTCAGTATAGTGTATGGATTATAAAAAGTTCTCTGATTCAGGGGAGGAGTAGATGTTGAATGCAGGATGTTTGTCCTCTTTCAGATTAAGAGTGAAAAGACATTGAGTGTAAGTCACTAAGGTTTTCACTGACTTTATTTCCTCTACATAAGAAAAAGTTCCCTGAGAAGCTCTCAGTGCAGTTGGCCATCTAAATAGAATGTCACTGATATTTCCGACTCAGTACAACAAAAGCACTACTGCTTTTATTTGTCACATTTGTCAGCTCCTGTGAGAAATTCTATAAAGGGTCATAGCATCTGCTCAAGACCACAATAAGAAAAATCCAAAATAAGTTATAATATTATCATTAGTTTTATCATTATTCTGTCCTTTTTTAGGAATAAAAAGTTTCTGACCACAGAGAAAATTTGTGGTCTGTCTCAAAGGAGGCCACCCAGAAAACAATACATAGTAAAAACAAAACATAAAATATAGAAAGCTTCCCACAGAGGTGAGAGGTGAGCTTTCTCACACTTTTTTTTCTCACCTGATAAGTGATAGGGCACACTGCTAAATCTCCTCTGTTCATTTGAAGGATGTTTCACATAAAACTGATTTAAACATATTATTACCTAGATTTCAGTCCTGAAGGCAGGCTAGGTCTGAGCTATTAAATATTTTAAAAGTTACTTACAATATAAAAATAGTTCAAATGAACAATTTTCTAAAATGTAAAATAGAAAATTAAAGGATAATTATCATAGTAACAATAGCTACAATTTAATGAATGGCCTACTGAGTGCCAGACACCATTATCAGTGTTTGTAATAGGTCAATTGTTAAGGTTAAGATCAATTATTCTTGGGTGAGTTCTGTTTTTACAGATGAGGAAACTAGGATCAGGAGGATAAGTGATTTATATCAAATGTCACATTAGAAGTAGCAGAATTGATATGTAAATACACCACAACACAAATGAATCTCATAGCTAAGGAGCTGAGCCAAAGAAGGAAGAAATAAAGGCTATACACTATATGATTACATTGGGATAAGGTTCAAAAATAGGCAAATCTAAAGAAAGCTTATGAAAGTCAGGAGAGTAGTTACTTTTGTGGGGTGGGATTTTACTGGGAGGTTGTATCAAGGAAACTTCTGGACTACTAGAAATGTTTTTAGGTTGACATGGATAATAGTGCAAAAGCATATACATCTGGTAAGGCCTGCACTTGTAATCCAACTACTTGGAGGTCGAGGTAGGCGGGCTTAGCTCAAGGATAGCCTGGATGACTTTGTGAGATCCTGTCTCAAAATAAGAAATAAAAAGATCTGAAGATATAGATTAGTGGTGGGGCAGCCCTGGGTACACACACTAAGCCCAGGCAAGGTGGAGGACATCTATAATCCCTGTGATTCAGGAGGCTGAGGCAGGAGGATTGCAAGTTGAGATCAGCCTCAGTGATTTAGTGAGATTCTGTCTCAAAAATAGAAAGGGCTGGAGATAGCTCAGGGGTAAAACACCTTTGGATTCTATTCTCCCCTCTACACACAAAAGAGTTGTGTTAGTCAGCTTTTCATCACTGTAGCTAAAATGCCTTGCAAAAACAATTTAGAGGAGGATTTTTTTTTCCCTCAAAGTTTTAGAGGTTCAGTCTATGGCAGGTGGACTCCATTGTTCTAGGCCTGAGGTGATGCAGAACATCATGGCAGAAAGATGCTGTGGAGGAAAGCTTCTCAGCTCATGGCAGCTGGATGGAGAGAGAGAGGGAGAGAAGGAGAGAAGGGGGGGAAGCTAGGGACATGATATAATCCCGAGGAGCATGGTCCCCCCCATGCCCTAATTTTTCTGCCTACAGTTACCTATTTCTGGTATACAGCAGGATATTTTGATATATATGCACATACATTGTGGGATGTATTAATCAATTAGCATATATGTACTGCCGTGTATTTATCTTTTTCATGACAAGAACACTTAAAATTTAATCTTAGCAAATTTCAAATATACAATATATGGTTATTAACAAAAGATACCATGATGTATAATAGGTCTTTTGAACTTATTCCTTTTGTCTAACTGAAATTTTGTGTCCTTTGGTTAATATCTCTTCAATCCCTCACTCCAACTTCTAACTTCTGGTAACCATCATTTTACCCTGTTTCTATGAGTTTCATTTTTTTTTTTGGGGGGGGTATGCACTGTGAATGTTAGTAAGATCATTCAGTATTTGTCTTTCTATGCCTGGATTATTTCACTTAGCATGTCCTCCAGGTTTATTTATGGTATCACAAATAACAGGTTGTCCTTCTTTTTTATGGTTGAACAGTGTTGTATTTCCATATTTGCTACATTTTAAATAGCCATTCACCTATCCATGGGCACTTAGGTTGATTCTGTATCTTGGCTCTTGTGAGTAATATTGCATGAATATGAACATGCAGATACCTCTTCTACATTTTAGTTTCACATCTTTTGGCTATATACCCAGCAGTAAGATTGCTAGATAGTTCTATTTTTGTTTTTTGAGGAATCTCCTCACTGTTTTCCATAGGGCTATACTAATTTGCTAACTCTCTAACAATGTACAAAAATTCCCTTTTCTCCATATCCTCTCTAATACTTACCTTTCATCTTTTGGATAATAGCCATTCTAACAGATGTGAGGTGATATCTCATTTGTGGTTTTTATTTGTATTTCCCTGATGATTAGTAAGCTTTTTCCCCCTCATACACTTTATGGTCATTTGTATATCTTCTTTTTTCCATTAGGAAAACAGGGTCAAAGTGTATTGCATTGGGGAAATGCCTATGCTAGTCAGTTTTCCATCGATGTGACCAAAATACCCAACAAGGACAACCTGGAGGAAATAAGAGTTTATTTTGACTCACAGTTTTAGAGGTTCAGTCCATGTTTGGCTGACTCCATTGCTTTGGGACCAAGTTGCGGCAGAACATCATGGTAGAAGGGTGTGCTAGAAGAACACTTCTTGTAATGAAAGAGAGGAAGTTAGGGGGAGAAGGGGAAGGGGCCGCAAGGAAAATACACCCTGTCAGAGCATGCCCCCAGGGGCACACCTCCTCCAGCCACAACCCACTTATATACAATTACTTTGGGGGGGACATCTCATCTCCAAGCCATATTACAATGCCAAAGTTAGTTAGGTTAGCAGGCCTCTTCCCAAGTGATTTGGGATTCAGGGCAGAGTTTTAGTTTTTATAAAGAACTAAAGAGTTTTATGGGCTAAATTTTGTCCTCCTAAATTCATATGTGGAGTCTGAACCCCTAGTACCTCAGAATGTGACTGAATTTGAAGGTAGGATCTTTAAAGGGGCCTTTTCTAAATAAAAAGAAGTCATTGGGGTGGTGACAAAGGTGTGCCCTTTTGGTTGGTGTCCGTATAAGAAGAGATTAGGGCACACACACACACACACACACACACACACACACACACACAGAGAGAGAGAGAGAGAGAGAGAGAGAGAGAGAGAGAGAGAAAGACAGTGTGAAGACAGAGGGAGAATATGGTCTTTTATAAGGTAATAAGAAAGACCACAGAAAAAACCCAACCTTACTGACACCTCAACTTTAGACTTCTACCCTTTAATCATAGAAAATAAACTTCTGTTGTTTAAGCTACCCAGACTGTAGCACTTTGTTATGAAAGACCTAGCAAATCACACAAGTGTCTCTAAAACAAGGGTCAACCTGGAACTCAGTCAATTCAAATCAGAGAGGGCCTAGGCCATGGGGACCACGAGTTAAGTCATACAGCTCAGAAAGCAGACAAAGCTACCAGGAATATTTGGTTAATGATCTTCTAGCCAAAAACTAGTTCCAAACTTTATCCACTGTAGGGATGGGACTTCTAATATTCTTTGAAATGTGATTCTCACTGACTCAAATATGGGGCGGAATAGAGCTACAGGTGGAAAATCTTTAATTCTGATGCTGAGCAGAGTCAGATGCAAGCAGGGGTTGACTCACCATTTCAACAAGCTAACTAGTTGTATATTAACATATAAGAATGAGGAGTGCTGTTCCAGTCAGGATTGCTAGACGAGATACTTGTTTCTCTTTGCGTATTCCTTGGGTATTAGATTAAGGAGGACACGTGTGTGTGTGTGTGTGTGTGTGTGTGTGTGTGTGTTTGTGTGTTTAATATCCAATCTACACAATGGATGCTTCAATTCTTTTCCTTCACATGCTATACCATGATTCAACCACTGTCATTGCTTCTGTGGATTACTGCAAGTTCCTCCTTCTGTCTTACTGGTCTTTCTTACTCCCTGGCCCCCAGAAGTGAGGAATAAGGGCAGAACATTTTAGGTGTGAATAGGCACATTGTCATGATTTTCCCTTTTGCATGCATATATTTGCCAAAGGAAGAAATCACCTAGAAATTGTCTTGAATCCTTGTCCTAGTCTCTTAAGTCCAATTCTTTCTTTGCAATTACTCTCACATTCATCCTTTCCTTTTCCATTTGTACATTTCTTAGTTCAGGTCTTTTCAGATCCTCCTGAGCTCAGAAATAGCCTTACTCTTCTGTTTAACTCTTCTCTTTTTCCTCAGTACCTAAAATTTATCCTACACAAAAAAATTTATAAAATATCTCTATAAAATTTTGACCACGGTGCTATTTTCCTATTTGTTAAACTTCAATAGCTCTAGACTGTTTGCAGCAACAAGTTCCAACACTCCTGAGCCTAATATTTAAGGCTATGAGAATCTGGCCTTTGCTAGCATAACCTATTTACAGCTGCTCTAGATTTCCAAATCTTCAAATGAATTGAAGTGGTGTCAGGTATTGCCTTTCACAAGCCGGCCACCCAGCCCTCTGCCTCCCACCCTTGTGCTTTTGTTGGAATGGCGTCATTCCTTAGCCTCCATCTCTTCCCTGTTCCATCTGTCTTTCAAGACCAACTCAAAACTCAGATGCATTTGTTCTAGTTTTTCTTCCACTATAACATGCCTTCTCCTCTGCCTTTCCATGCTATTCATCTTTTATGGCTAAGCATAATTTTAACTTAACTTTCAAATCTTTCCTAACCACCCTGGCCTTCAGTCCTTCCTGAAAGGCTATCATGGGGCTATTAGGAGCCAGACATTGTCTGAGCCCTAGGGATCATAGCTCGATAATGTACAATTCCTAACATCCAGAATGGTGTACTCTCCTCTTTAAACTACGATTGCAGTTACTGCCCAAAGAATTGTCTTCCAATAATGGAATGTATTAGGAAATTTTTTCTGTTTTGAACTGTCAATTATATTTCTAGAATTTTCCTTTAAAAAATGATGTGTCTTCTCTACTTAGATTGTAAAGATTCTGTTCCCCACCCAAAGTATCTAGTATTTATACAAGAATGGAGAGACATTTATGTACTAGGCATTGGGGTGCTATTTTTGATAGTGTTCCACCTGGTGTAATATGTCAATTTTGTGGGGCACACAAAACCCATGATTTTAGAGGCATTATTGCTTAGGATAAGGTTAAAGTTGACAGTAGCTATTTAGGTTTTTCAAAAAATGAATTAATTTAAATTTAAAAAAATAAGTAACTGTTTCAAGTTATAGTTTTGGCAAAAACTAAGAAGTGTTTCTTCAAGTGTGCTATATAAGAATGAACTTGCAAAGTAGAAAATAAAGCCCAGAAATACACTGGATCCTACTCAAGTTACCAAACTTGTAAGTTAGGCTACAGGATTCAAGTGAAGGTACCAGGTTCTGCTAACTGAAACTCTCTAAATTTACCCCCTTTACCATGTACCATGATACTCTTTTGCAATGTCACCCATAGGAAAGGTTTAGTTTAATTACTTGATGTGTCTGACCTGTGTTTTTATACCGCTTCTCATCACCTCTGTTAAGATTTGCTTTTGCTTTTTAAATTAGACCCTTCACTACTAGAAAAATGAAAGGGGCACGAGTGAATTTTGTGTGTCTCTAAGCACATTTTTAAAACATAGAAGGAAAAGGACCCGATTTCCTGCCTGGCTGAGTGAAACGTTAATTCTTCACGTTGGCACCTCAACCTGCAGCTGTAATCAGGGCGGTTATGCCCAAATAGGCCCTTAAACGGAAGTCCTGCTGAGCAGAGACCCATTTTCCCAGCCCCGCTCAACTGCGTTGTCTTTTCTGCCAACTGACCAGGCGGAAGCAGCAGCAGGGGAGGAGGGACTGCAGGTAGGTGGGGAGGGGATCATTTTGAAAGCCCTAAATCCCTTTCAGGGAAGAAGCAGCTGCTCCTTGTTTTTCTAAACATCTGTCCCATCTGTGCTGGCCGTACCTCACCATTTGTTGGCTTGAGCTAGTTAAACGTATCTTTGAGGAGGAATCACTTCTGAATGCTCGTTGGTGAGTCAAATAGGCCCAAGTGCCACCCAAAAAGTTTCTTCTATTGAGAAGAAGGCAGCCGGGGTGCTTAAGGAGGATGCTGTTTATTTTCTTCCCACAAAACATACAGCTTTAAAGAACAGAATTGTTATTTGTAACATTACCCAAAACACCCCGGGGTTATTATTTCACAAAAGTTACTCCTAGAGCTCAGATTTAATCTCCACGAGAGGTACCGGCCCCTGATTTGAAATAGGCACACCATGTACCACTTTAGTGGTAGGACGAGCTGTGCACACTATGAGCTGTGTCACACCGGTAGCCTTCAACAACGTACTGCTTTTATTTGATTTCCTTGCTACTCCTGTGCTCCTGAGAATAAAGTCCTTATTTTTATTCAGTTGTTTTTCCCGGGCTGGAACCTGGCGAATATAAAATGGAGCTTTATGAATGAATGACAAAGAAAAACAAAGGGCGATGTTTCGTTCGGCTCTCTGAAAGAGGGTGTGGAGAGGGGGCTCGGACTTTGACACAGCAGCGGAGGGAGGTACAGTTCCAAAGTGACAGTTGCCACAGATGCGGAACCACAACCCAGTGCTGTGACTCCCAAAGCCAGGATGCGCAACGGGAGTCCGTCCCCGCAGAAGCGCGCGCAGCCACGCCCCCTTCTCTAGTCATTCCCTCTGCGAGCTGGGTCCGCTCCAGGGACAGTTTCGGGGCGGGGCCCGCGGGGCGCAGGCGCAGTGCGCGGCGGAAGTAGGAACTCGGGCAGGGTAAGGGATAGGAGCTTGCCCCGCTTTGCGAAGGGCGCCGCGCTCCACCTCCAGCCGCGGGAAGCTGCGGCGGCGCACGTGCGTTCGAGCCCAGGCCCCTCCCACCAGTCCTTGCCCTGAGCCTCCGAGCCGCTGCCATCTCCGCCCGCCGTGATGGCGCTCGACCCCGCAGGTACGGGGGCGACCAGCGTGGTTTGCCTAGGGCCTGGGCTCGGGTCTCGCGCCGCGGGCCTGCGGGCGGGGCGCGGCCTGGGAAAGGTGCAGAGTTGAGGTTGCACCGCTTCCGCACACATCCCCTCACGCCTGGCCGGTTGCTATAAGGTTTCCTGCCGGCCCTGGCTTCTTCCCTCGGTTATAGGTCATTCTCAGGTGTTAGGTGAGGGGCGTTGCGTTTGTTGTCTAAACTCTCGTCCTGTTGTGGCTTATGAACATCTTGCAGAGAGGGACTGGTTTCCCCATCGCCATCCTTATTTTCGCTTCATTGGCGGCACCGGCTCCTTTAAACAGGGTGTCTTGCAGACATTCTTGCCACAGAAAAGATTTCATTTTTGTCCGAGCGCACACTTTGACATTTCTTGGACCCACGTTCATCTTTGAAGCCACGCTTAACAGTTCAAAGGCTTCATCCTTGGGGCCAGAGTCACTTTCTTTGGAAAAGATCTCCAGAGTTTTGAGCGTTCCTTTAACTTCATGTTTCCCTTCAACTTACATTTGCTGTGGCGTTCAGTTTCTCTCAAATTTTCTTCCTTACCGTAAGCCTCACCCAGTGTACTTTTCTTCAGGATATTTATGTGAGAGTGTAGTCGAGGAACCTTTCGTTTTAGAGAGAGAAAAACTCAAAAGCATTCAGAGGTGGGATGCTTTCAAAACTTTGGAGATTCTGAAGTCAAAAAGTCACTTTCGTGGTATCTCAAGGTGAATGAAAAATATGTGCAGGGCACAGATGATAGTTTGTTAAATATTTTATTATCAAGCAAAGTATTCTCATTTATCTAAAAGTAGTATCTCCATTTTACAGAATAGGAAACTGAAGTTCAGAGAGGTAGTGGTAATATCTGGGAGTACTCTTAATTGAGGCATAAAGGATCTTGAACACACATCATGATCATACAGGGTTTGGGCTGGATGACACTGGTGTAAAATGTACCTAAAATAGACCACGCTGCTTTCATGGGCCTAAAAACCATTGCACACGTTTTTTCTTTTTCTAGAATTTTCTCTAGAATTTTCCCTCTTCCTTATCCCCAAATCTAATTCTGGTTCAGTTTTTGCTTGTCACTTTAGAGTCAATTTTGTAGGAGGCTTTTGCAAATTGTCACCACTCCCCAGTCTTTCAAAAAAATATATATTTTCTAATATTTAGAATTATTTAAAATTCACCAAAAAGTTACATAAACTGTATACATTTTTTGTTTCATTCTAGATCTAAAGTTTTCCCTTGAGAAATAAAAGGAAATAGAGATACAATATGTATACATGTAACAAAAATAATTTGAGACATAAAGACAAACATGATTTGGAGAATCGTGTAGTAAACAGTAAATATTTCTCATGTGATGTCACCTCTTTAAAACTCATTAGGGACTAGATGACTATAAAGAGTAATTCTAATAATCTTCATGGGAGATTGCCCATGAAGGAGTCAATGCACTATTGTGGACTCAGATCTAAATTTGTCTTTTTCTTTCAGATTTTGTCATTAACCAAGTCTAAACTGTATGGTACAAGGTTTGAGGATGAGGGGTAGGGAGAGCAAGATATGTTAGATATTTATTAATATTTCTTCAAGCCTTAAACTTTTATGATTCTGAATACTTGTTGGTCTCCATGGGTTCTTAACTGCACAGTCAATTCACCCCAGAAAAGAATGTTTATTTTATTGAGTGAATCAGTATCCTTAGTTTTGTATAAGGGTGTTAATTTGTAGAAATGTCTATGTTTGCAGATGTCAAAAAGATGAGAAATATCAACTAGAACTTGATACAGGTAACAATGTTGTGCCCAAATGAGAACATTGCTGTCCAAGTTAACCTTCTCCTCTGTGGGAGCCTCTTATTATATCTTCGCATTTTAAATAAGGAGATCAATGGGCAAGATTTATAAGAACTCCTAGCATTGTGTTTTTGCTAAAGGACTATTACTGGGAGACTCTTAAAGATTTAAGGGTATGTTAATTATCTAAGCATGAGTAATTGAGAGTAGAGAGTTTCAGGTGTTTATTCTGCAGAATAAGGAAGCTTACCTATATTACTCATTATTGTATATACAATACCTGACTTAGTATTTGGTACAGAATAGGTGGCTAGTAAGTGTTTGTTGGTAGAATAAATATCTGTAACTATCAGATATTGAAATTCTCTTAAATATTCATGCATTTGTTAAACAGTTAAATGGCTTTATTGCACACTTACCGTATGCTAGGAGCTAGAGGGGTGTTCTTACTCTTCTGGAGGCTAAGAAGTCCATTAACAAGATGACATCTGATTTGGTTACTGGTGAGGACTCTTTCCTAGCTTGAAGATGGCTGCCTTTTTTCTGTGTCCTCTTGCAGTGGTGGTGGGGGGGTTCTCTGCCTTTTATACAGCTACCAATCCTCTTGGATTAGGGTTTTACTCTCATGACCTCATTTCATAATACCACATTATCCTTTATATAGGACACATAAAAATTTAAGTTAAGCAATTTCATAAGTGTCAATTGTATAGGACACCTATATAATTTTATAGGTGCCCTATATGTAGGGATGCTGGGACAATGGGCTAATTACCTCCTTAAAGAATACAGTCACTTGGGGAGCTTTGGCTTCAACACTTGAACTTTGAGGAGCAGTGGAGGAAAACAATTCAGTCAATAGCAGTCCCTTATCTAGCAGGAGAAAAAGATTGCATAGATTCTGTGATTAGAGCAATAGAATTGGTGCAGGTGAAATCATGTGGTTAGAAAAAGGAGAAATTGCTTTTGGGTGATGTACTCAAGAAGATCTTTGAGATGGAGAAGTATTGGGTTGGATTTTTAAATGAATAAGCTTTGATAATGAAAAATAAGAGAGAGAGAAGATGGAAAATAAAAAGAGAAGATTGAACTGGAGTTTGGTTTTACAAGTTATTTGCTGGGTAATGTTAATGAGATTGTTTTGAGTTGAGCTCATTTCTTCATATCTGCTTCTAAATGAAATGCTACTTGTAAAACAATTTCTTCCACTTTTTTTTTTTTTTTTTTTTTTTTTTGGTACAGGGGATTGAACTCAGGAGCACTCAACCACTGAGCCACATCCCCAGCCCTATTTTGTATTTTATTCAGAAACAGGGTCTCACTGAGTTTGTTTAGCACCTCTCTTTTGCTCAAGCTAGCTTTGAACTGACTATGATCCTCCTGCCTCAGCTTCCCAAACCGCTGGGTACAGGCATGCACCACTATACTCGCTCCACTCCTTTCTTCCTTCTGCAAATGTTTATTGTGCTCCTTCTGCATATATAAATGTAAGCTGATTTGTCAACTAAGTAGGATAACTAATGGAATGGCAAAATGCAGTTTTAAATTATAGAGAAATTAAGTTAAAATTGAGATGCTGGTAGGATTTGGAAATTACCAACACTGTGGCAGTACTACAGTTATAGAGATGGAGGTGAGTACTGAGAACTCTACAGGAACACTATCTTTGAAGCTGGAACCTGTGGGATCACCTCAAGAGGAGTAACTGCAGTTAATTACCTTGACGGCCTCCATATTTTTTCTAGAATTGCCATTGTTCAGGATATTATTAAGACTGCTTTAAAATGTGCCTTAAGCCTCTACAATATGTTAATTTTAATGTCTTCATTTTGGCAAATCTTGTTCTGAAAGTGAACTTAAATTTCAGATAAAGTTTAGCCAGAGATAAGCTGATGGAGGTGGTCGGTGATCATCCTAGGAAATGCTACCTCTGTTCTCTCCACCAAAAAAAATTACATTATGGATCTGATCTGGTTTTCATGTTTGAGTGAATCGATTCTGAAGGCCATATTAAGAAAGATGATGTGATTTGAGCAAAGGCTACATTTTTGAATTATGTGAATAGCTTCTTAATATAAAAAGTTCCCCCACCTTATTATCAATGTAGTACATGTTCTTTATAAAAATTTTATGAAATATTGTAAGATAAGAAAAACCAGTGGAGATAGGGAGGATAAGCATTGGAGAACATTGATAGAGTTGAAAATGTCTTGCATCTTCTAGATGTATATGAGAGAAAAAAAACAAGTCAGATAATACAATGCTAAGTATGCCACAGGCAAACTGTCTTGTATTCTTCTATCAAATATCTTCTTCTTCTGTTCCCTATAACATTGCTGTTTTTTTTAATTAGATATCAATGGGAAATTATACTTTTTGGCAGACATAGTTTCAAAGTTTTACCAAATAAAGTAAATGAAACTTGTAAATTCATTTAAGAAATTATAGTTGTATTGTAGTTTATAGCAGATTTCTAAATTTGACGTGTCATATTGCATAAGTTGATTTCCTGCTTTGATACACTTTTCGATTTGTTGAGTGAAAGGGGAAGTTTTCACACCTAGAAGTTTGTATGATCTGAAGTTCAAGAAATTGGTGGTATTGAGAAATGAGCATCTAGTGTGAAGGAGTTGGTTATTAATAGTGAAAACTGATAAGAGAAAGAAGTTCAGATGAAGTATGTCATTGTGGGATATAGGTAATATATGACTCAGAACCTAAACAGGAATAAGCACATATACCTTGTTGATGTAGTTTCCATATTTTGTAAGAGTTTGAGAATAAAAGATTAGATGGTGCTAATTGACCTAATATTTTATATTTCTTCTCTTAAAAGAAAAGGTGTTTTTCAGCTACCCAACAAATTGCTCTTCTTGCTTTTCTTTTTCTTCTTTTTTTTTATAGTCCCCACCCCCCCATGGAAGGGATCAGAATTCATTTGTCTTTACTTTCTGATCAAAAAATGAGAACTGTGAAATTTTGAATTTTGCTTGTTCCAAATGATACTTCTGAAATATACAGTTGTATTGTCTTAAGGGTTATTTCCATGCTTTGGAATAACTGCAGAAATTCAGTTAACCATATTTGCCAGAGTCCCCTTAGATAGGTTCTGTGTGTAAGATGGTATCATGGAAGATCTGAGACCTGGGTTATATGACTTAACATTGCCTTTCATTAGACTTGGGTCATTTCACCTCTGTGAGTCTCCATTTCTTCATCTGCACAATTTGATCAAAATACTTAACCTGGGAGGGTTGTTATGAAGACTATATGTCTTTCATTGTCCTTGTCTCCTTTTTATTTTGTCAGTTACGAATGGCTTGAAGGTAAGACTGTATTAGGAACATTGATCCTAACTGTCTTAATTTTCCCAATTTAAGACCTCTCCTTTATTCCTTTTCTCATGTTACACTTTTTGCAAGAAGGTATGAGCAAGCTGGAAAGAATATGAAAATCTTGTTGTGAGCATCCATGTGGAGGGAACTAGAGTCTGCCTAGCTTCTGGTGTGAAGCACTTAGTGTTATGGTTTGGATATAAGGTGTTCCTCAAAAGCTCATGTGTGATACCATGCAGGAATATTCAGAGGAGAAATGATTAGATCATGATAGCTATAACTTAATCAGTAAATTAATTCATTTGATGGATTAATAATTTGAATGGATTAATGGGTGGTAACTGTAGACAGGGAGGGCATAGCTGGAGGAAGTAGGTCGCTGGGGGTATGCTGTGGGGATTATATCATCCCTGACTTCTGGCACTGAAGTTTTCTCTGCTTCCTGGCTGTCAGGAACAGAGTAACTTTTCTCTACCATGCCCTTCAGCCATGATGTTTGGCCTCTTCTTAGGCCCAGAGCTGTGGAGTTGGTGTGCCATGGACTGAATCTCTGAAACTTTGAGCCAAAATAAACTTTTCCTTCTCCAAGTTGTTCTTGTCAGGTATTTTAGTCACAGTGATGAATATTAGGAAGTAACATATTTAGGAAGTAATAATTGAGGACTATGATCTTATTCTATACATGATGCCTTCTCTTTGATACTCTTTGTAGCTAGTAAAGAAGAGGGACATAAAGATTGAAACTGCTAATGAAAACACTTTTGTAGATTTATTACAAGCATTTTTCTTGTCCCCCCACCCCCAGAGTAAATAGTAGCATGGAAATGTCTTCAGGAACAAAAGGAATACCTAGGAAGTTTTTTTGAATTGGCATTAAGATCTGGTTAGTCCCAGTGGCTTGGGAGGCTGAGGCAGGAGGATTGTGAGTTCAAAGCCAGCTTCAGCATGTTAACAAAGCCCTAAGCAACTCAGCAAGACCCTGTCTCTAAATAAAATATAAAAAAGGGTTAGGGATGTGGCTCTGTGATTAAGTGCCCCTGGGTTTAATCCCCTGTATACCTCTAGCCCCTCCAAAAAGTGGAATTAATTTAAATAAGAACTGAATTAGTTAAATCAGAACATGCTATGAAAGATTCTGATTTGCTTCACTGTTATCTTTGTCGATTCATTGCAAGTGCTGTTCTCAGTAGCCTTATAATCTGGTGCTGCCATATTGCAAAGAATACATGAGCCCCAAAGCAAAATCTGAGCTAACAAATTCAGCCAGTGAAAAAGGTGAAAATTGACTTTTAGGTGATGATAGAATGTTGAGAAGTTAGAGCTTTGGAAATTTTTCGTGGTGGTGTTACCCTGCTTTTTTTTTTTTTTTTTTTTAATAAATTCATGTGACTATGTAGAAGGAAACTTTAAAAATTTGATTTTTTCCCAGCCTCTTATACAAGTATGTAACATATGTGTACAACATTGACATTAAGGGAGTCAGATTGTAATTTTTTGAATTTTATGAAAAGTTCCATATCTATAATATTTGCAGTGTTGAAGACAGCTTTGAAATATGTATAAAATTATAATTAATTAATAGTTAATGTTTAATGACTGGTGTGCTACCAAATGCAAAATCTTTAGAATTTATGAATTTTTAGAGGGGTTATTTTTGATGCAATACCAAGAGTTTGGGAAACTGAAATCAGTATTCATGCAATTCTGCAATTATTTATTTGCCATAGGAGGCTTTAGAAGAATCATCAGAGGAATTTTTGTAAGCAGTTTAAAGAACATGTTTGATAGGACTATGTTAACTTATAATTCATAATGAAGATAAATTTCTGTTATAATTTATTTATGGAAAAATGGTTCAGTATTACAAAAATCATCAATATTACTAAATCTATATCCAGGAAACTGATTTAAAAATTGCTTTAGTTATGTATGACCATTGCAAGATTTATAGAACAAAGAGATTCATTTGGTACATTATAAATAAGTGATATCAACTAAAACAGAGGTGAAAGAGGTAAAACTTTGAAATTGAGCTTTCAAACTTAATCAGTATATCACAATATTTATTTGAATCTGCTCGTAGTTACACTGTTAATTATTGAGATCTGATTATGATTTATGCTGTAACAAGGTGAATGGAATGTGTGGAGATAGTTCTAGTTTTACTTACTCTTCAAGTATACATTAACTTTCAATTCAACAAGATGACTCACTCAGCATTTCAAATTCAACATGTCCACAACAGTCCCTGGTCTTTTGTATTCTTTATCTCAACAAGTGGTTACATCATTTCACTTGGAGCCAGAAAACAGGGTGCCCTTCTTGAATCATCTCTTTCCTTAGTCCTTTCAGGCCCTGCCACTCTTGTGAGATCTCCCTTGAATCTGTCCTTTTCACTCCATTCATATTTTCAGCTTGTTCTATGAGCTTAGTTTTCTTTTTCTAATTTTATGGCAGTTTCTTGCAAAACAAAGGGAAAGGAGAAAGCACAAATAAAAAGTATAGCACAGATTTCAGCAAACTTGCTTGTGGGCCAAATCTGGGTAAGGCTTGCAGAAGCTGGGAATGGTTAGTAACCTTTTTAAAGGGTTGTTTGAAAATACACCCTCCCACACACAAACACACACAGATGGTATGTAGCCTGCAAACTTAAAATACTTATACTCTGATTCTTAAGGGAAAAACTGTCCAAATTGGGATACAACTAGAGGTGTGATAAAGAGAAAAAACATTATATGAATACCTTCATATAATTATTGTGAAATTTTAGGTGAGATAGTGTCCTTGAGAAATTTAAACTTACAAAACTGCCAGTGATCCAAGAGTAAAAATCCCTTAGAAAATCAAATTAATAGTTAAAATTCTCTTTGTGTCTATATGCCCCATATACATTCTCCAAACTAAGGCCTTGATAAGTGGTGTATCTGTATCCCACAAAAAGAAAAAGAAAGAAAGAAAGAAAAAATCAGTAGATCTATATCCACCTATGTGAGTATCTGTATTTTAAGAGATTTATTGCAAAAAACTAGCTTAGGTGATTATGGGTGGCAACTGGGCAAGTCTAGAATATGGGGCAGGGCAGGCTGTCATAAAGTGCAGGCTTACTACTCTTTCTTGGTCAAGAGCTGAAGCTGTAGTAGTATATTGTTCAGGAAAGCCTCGCTTCTGCTTTTTATCCTGTTAACTAATTGAATCAGGTGCATCCAAATTATTTTGGGTAATTTTCTTTACATAAATCTGCAAGGTACCTTCAGAGCTATCCCTGGATTAGTGTTTATTTAAAAAACTGGGTTTCCATAACCTGTAAAAACTGATCCATAAAACTGACCATCACAGGTGGTTTCTGCCAAATTTTGAAGGAACTGATAATAATCTTTATATAGGTTGAGCATTCCTAATCTGAAAATTCAGAATTTGAAATGTTCTAGAATGTGAAACTGCACAATTTAGGTATGCTAAACTGGTAAAATCTATGCAAACATCCCAAAATTCTAAATCTGAAACACTTCTAGTCCCAGTCATTTCAGATAAGGGATATTCAACCTGTAAAGAGTGTTCCAAAGAATATTAGAGGGAGGGAAAGCTCCCTAATTTCTTGTTTAAGTAATGTAACTTCGATACCAAAACAATACAAAGACAAGAAAGTCATAAGCAAATATCAACATGAAATAACTGAAAAAATTCCAAACAGAATTTAAGCATTCAAGATAAGCATCCTGTAAGTTACTATTCACTATTTTTTTCTGAAGAACATAGCCATAGAATTAAAAGAGAAGATACAAAACAGTCCCTAAAATTGTCTGCCTAGATACTGGAAGAAAATCTATTGTCAGATTACCAGAGTAATAATAAAGTAAGGTTATGTGGGTTTTAAGGACAATATTAAAAGAAAAATTAAACCTGTATACCAACAATAGATAATTATAGGAAATAATTATTTACTGTGAAATAAATATTGTGAAATAACACCTTAACCAATAGAAATTTAATTAAAAAATGAGCAGTATCTTTAAGGAGAAAAGCATAAGACTTTTTGTCTACTTAATTATCTAATTTGTAATAATTTATGTGTTAAAATATCTGTTAAACTATTTATCTTTTTAAAAGCTAAACTATTTTAAATGAGATGACCAGCCAGTGAAATTTATAGACTTTAGGTGCGTTCTCATAAGTGTATACTCTAATCAAGACATCCATCAGAGAATACCCCTTTCCACTCCCATAGACAGCCACTGTTCAATTTTTGTCACTGTAGATTATTAATTTTGCATGTTCTTCAATCACGTAGCTAAGCAGCAAGTATTCTTGAGATTCATCCATGTTGAGTATGTCAGTATTCATGATAGTATTATTTGTAGGGTATCGATAATACCATTGTTTTTGTTGCTAAGTAATTTTTGGCTATTATGAGTAATGCTTCCATAAACAGACTTGTATAAGTTGTTTTCTGGACATAGTGAAGTTTTCCAAAGAAATTTACCATTTCATACTCTCACCAATAATGTATGAAAGTTCTTGTTGCTTCACGTTGTCTCTATTGTTCAGTATTGTCTGTGTTTTTAATTTTAGTCATTCTTGTGGTTATGAAATAATATGGGTTTCATTTGCATTTTTGATGATTAATGATTTGGGGCATCTGTTCATGTGTAGATTTATAATTTGTTTATCTTTAGTGATTTTTTGTCCACTTTTTATTGGGTGATTTCTTTGATTACTGATATGTAAGCATTCTTTATATATTATGGATTCAAGTTCTTTCTCATATACATATACTTGAACTTTTTGTTGGTCTCTGGTTTTGCCTTTTAATTTCCTTAATATCTTTTGATGAACAGAAGATACTGTATTTGGTGAAGTCAAATTGATCACTTTTTTTTCTATATGGTTCTTTGTATTCTCTTTAAAAAATTTTTGCTCCAAGGAATTAAATTTTTTGTTTAATGGTTTTAGTTTTACATGTTGGTTTGTAATCCATGACAAATTACTTTTATTTTTGTGGTAATCGGGATTTAATCTAGAGGCACTTAAACCACTGAGCTATATCTCCAACCCTTTTAATTTTGAAACAGGTCTTGCTAAATTGCTAGGGCCTGTCTAAGTTGCTGACTATGGCTTTGAACTGGTGATTCTCCTGCCTCAGCCTCCAATGTCACTGAAGTTACAGGTGTCCACTACTATGCTCAGTGACAAATTAATTTTTGTGAACAAAATGAAGTAGGGGATCAATGGGATCAGGTTGATTTTTTTTTTTTTTTACATGCTCATATATTCTGCCACCATTTATTGAAAATACTTGTATTTTCTCATTGACTAACTTTGGTGCATTTGTCCAAATAAATTCATAGTACATGGAATTAAGATTTTTGAGTTCTTCATATATTCTAGAGATTAGTGCTCTATCTGATGTGCATATAGTAAGAATTTGTTCCCAATTAGTAGGCTCTCTGTTCACCTCACTGATTGTTTATTTTGCTGAGAAGAAGCTTTGTAATTTGAGTCTATCCCATTTATTGATTCTTGGTATTAATTCTTGTGTTACAGGATTCTTATTAAGGAACTTGGGGCCTAATCCAACATGTTGGAGATTAGAGCTTACTTTTTCTTCTATTAGGTGTAGTGTCTCTGGTCTAATTCCTAGATCCTTGATCCACTTTGAGTTGAATTTTGTGCATGGTGAGAGATAGAGGTTTAATTTCATTTTATTGCATATGGATTTCCAGTTTTCCCAGCACCATTTGTTGAAGAGGCTATCTTTTCTCCAATGTACATTTTTGGCGCCTTTGTCTAATATAAGATAACTGAAACTATATGTGTTAGTCTCTGTGTCCTCTATTCTGTACCATTGGTCTACTGGCCTATTTTGGTGCCAATACCATGCTGTTTTTGTTACTATTGCTCTGTAGTATAATATAAGGTCTGGTATAGTGATGCCACCTGCTTCACTCCTCTTACTAAGGATTGCTTTAGCTATTCTGGGTCTCTTATTTTTCCAGATGAATTTCATGACTGCTTTTTCTATTTCTATGAGGAGTGTCGTTGGGATTTTGATTGGCATTGCATTAAATCTATATAGTGCTTTTGGTAGTATGGTCATTTTGACAATATTAGTTCTGCCTATCCAACAGAGTAGATCTTTCCATCTTCTAAGGTCTTCCATAATTTCTTTCTTTAGTGTTCTGTAGTTTTCATTGTAGAGGTCTTTCATGTCTTTGGTTAAGTTGATTCCCAATTATTTTATTTTATTTTTTTGATGCTGTTGTAAACGGCAATCAATAAATGGGCCAAGGAACTGAACAGACACTTCTCAGAAGAAGATATACAATCAATCAACAAATACATGAGAAATGCTCAACCTATCTGGCAATTAGAGAAATGCAAATCAAAACTACTCTAAGTTTCATCTCACACCAGTCAGAATGGCAGCTATTAAGAACACAACCAACAATAAATGTTGGAGAGGATGTGGAGAAAAAGGCACACTCATACATTGTTGGTGGGACTGCAAAATGGTGCAGCCAATACAGAAAGCAGTATGGAGATACCTTGGAAAACTTGGAATGGAACCACCTTATGACCCAGTTATCCCACTCTTTGGTCTTTACCCAAAAGACCTGAAAACAGCATACTACAGGGACACAGCCACATCAATGTTTATAGCATCACAATTCACAATAGCTAAACCGTGGAACCAACCTAGATGCTCTTCAGTAGATGAATGGATAAAGAAAATGTGGTATATACACACAATGGAATATTACTCAGCAATAAAGAGAGAATAAAATCATGGCATTTGCAGGTAAATGGATGGATTTAGAGAATATAATGCTAAGTGAAGTTAGCCAATCCCAAAAAGCCAAATGCCAAATGTTTTTTCTGATATAAGGAGGTCAGTTCACAGTCGGGTTGGGATGGGGAGCATAGGAGGATTAGAGGAACACTAGAATGGCCATTGGGGAGGGAGGGGAAGGGAGGGGGCAAAAGAGTAAAAAAAAAAAAAAAGATGGTAGAATGAGATGGATATCATTACCCTAAGTGCATGTATGAAGTCATGAATGGTGTGAATATACTTTGCATACAACCAGAGATATGTGAAAATGTGCTCTATATGTGTAATATGAAATGTAATGCATTCTGCTGTCATTTATAACAACTTAGAATAAAAATTAAATTAAAAAAATTCATAGTACATGGAAGTATTCTGGACTGTATTTTATGTTACTTTATTTGGTTAACCTAATTATGCCAGCACTGCACCAACTTTTTGCTGTAGCTTTGTAGTAAAACTTTGTAGTTGCTGCAAGTCATCCAAATTTATTCCTCTATTTTGATGATGATTTGGTTGTTCTAGATCCTGTGTTTTTGTATGCATTTTTGAGTTTTTATTCATGATTTGTATAGTAATAATTTAATGCTCACAAGAAATTGCAAACTAGTATAGTTTTCATGTACCTTTACCTGCCTTTTTCTAATGATACTATCTGACATAACCATAGTACACACTTTCAATGGGACAAAACTTGTTATTGGATGGAGGCAAAAATTCTGCTTTTAATATATTAAAGCCCTGTTACATATACAGTACATAACTATTCAATATATTTTTGATGTTAATATTTTATGGGTGACATTAGGAATAAATGTCAACAAAGGGCTCCTTTTAGGGAAAAAATGAAAAAAAATTGTTGGGGCACAATGATAAAGAAGAAAAACATGAATTGACATTGGCATGATACTGTTGACTCGGATATATACATATCTTAGTTGAATTTTACCGGTTGTTACATGTACTTTTTTTGGTCTATATGACATTTTATCCTATGTGAAATCTGAGTACGATTTAAGTAACTATGACCACAGTGTACAGAACTGTTCCATTACCATTAAGAAAATCCCTCCTTACCTCCTGATAGGTTCACCCTCACTAATATGTTTTCTATTGCTATAATTTTGTTACTTCCAGAATTTTATATCAATGGAATTATATACTATGTATCCTTTAGGATTATTTTTTTTAATTTAGCATAATGTCCTTAAAGCCCATCCCAGTTGTTATTGTGTATTAAAAGTTCTTGTGTTTTATTGCTGAGGAATATTTAATTGGATGAACTATTCATTGACCTGTTGAAGGAGTTTTGTGTTATTTCTAGATTTTGGCTATTACAGATAAAGCTACAATGACATTTTTATGTAGATTTTTGTTTTCATTTTCTAGGATAAATCCTGAGGAGTGCATTTGTTGAGTTGTAGGGTAAGTTTTTGCTAAACTTTGTAAGAAAGAGCATACTTTAGAATGACTAAACAGTATTGTTCCCTTCAGCAATGTATGAGACCCATTTGCTCTGCATTCCTGTCAGTCCTGCATTCCTGTCAGTTATTTTTAAATTTAATCTATTTTAGTAGGTCTCGAGTAGCATCTGTTTGTAGTTTTAATTTGGATTTCCATAATAGCCTATAATATTGAGCATCTCTTCACAGATTTATTTTCCATTTCCATATTTTCTTGGTATAGTGTCTGTTCAAATCATTTGCCCATTTCTAATTGGATTGTTGGTTTCCTACTGTTGAGTTTAAGGAATTCTTCCTATATTCCAAATACAAGTCCTTTGTCAGATATGAGATTTGCAAATGGGTTTTCACAGAGGAAATGTCTGTAAATTTGATGAAGTCACATTTATTGATTTCTTTTTCTTTTATGGATCATGTATTTGGTGTCATATATAACTCTTTGCCTAACTCTGTGCCCTGAAGATTTTCTCATGATTTCTTCCATAAGTTTTTCCTTTGGCTTTTTATTTTGAAGTAATGATGGATTCATATGAAATTGTAAAAACTAATATAGTGTCTTGTGTAAGCTTAGCCCATTTTCCTAGGGGTAACATAAAATTTGTAGTAAATTATCAAAACCAGGAAATTGAAGTTGATATAATACTTTAATAAGATTATGGTGCTTTTCAGTTTTCACCAGTTCTAATATGCACTAATGTGTGTGTGTGTGTGTAGTAGTAGTATACAATTTTTTCTTTTTGCAATTTTGGGATCTAACCCAGCTCCTTGTGTCTGCTAGGCAAGCATTCTATACTTAGTTACATTTCCAACCAGTTCTATGCAGTATTTCACATTCCTGCTTTTACAAGAAAGTGTTTTGTGTTTTGCCATCCAGTATGATGTTAGCTATAGATTTTTTGCAGATATTTTTTTTTCTACTGGGATTGAACCCAGGGGCACTTAATCACTGAGCTACATCCCTAGCCTTTTTTTTTTGGTATTTTATTTAGAGACAGGGCCTAAATTGCTGTTGAATTGCTTAGGGCTTTCCTAAGTTGCTGAAGCTTTGAACTATCCTCCTGCCTCAGCCTTCTGCAACACTGGGTGTCCCAGCTTACAGATACTCTTTTTTTTTTTTTTTTTTTTGGTACTGGGGCACTTGACCACTGAGCCACATCCCCAGCCCTATTTTGTATTTTGTTGAGAGACAGGGTCTCACTGAGTTGCTTCTTCCTTGCTTTTGCTGAGGATAGCATTGAACTCGGGATCCTCCTGCCTCAGCCTCCTGAGCTGCTGGGATTACAGGCCTACCCTGCCATGCTCAGCTGCAGATACTTAATTGAGTTAGAGACATTCTCTTCTATTCTTAGTTTATTGAATATTTCTTGTTTAGTTTTATGAGTGTATACTAGATTTTGTCCAGTATTTTACTGTATCAATTGATATGATTATATAATTTTCCTTTTATAAACAATAATATAATGTATTATATTGATTCAAATTTTAGATAGGTGAATCAGTCTTGTATTGCTGGAATAAACCTGATTTAGCTATGGTGTATTTCTTCTTTTATATATTGATGTGTTCAGTTTGCTGAGATTACGTTGTTGAGGTTGTTTGCATCTGTGTTCTTGAGTGATATTGGACTGTGGGGTGTGTGTATGTCTGTTTTATAAATACTGCATTTGCTTTTGGTACAAAGGTAATGTTCATCACATAAAATGTGTTGGGAAGACACTGTAAAATTGGAGCTTGTTTGTTCTTTAAATATTTTATAGAATTTACTAATTAAGCCATCTGGGCCAATTTTATGGGTCTTTTAAAAACAAGCTTCAGTGTGTTTATCTCATTTGTATTTCTTTTGTCAAATTTATTGCTTTCTGTTCTTTGTTATTATTCTCCTTATATAAAGTTCATTTTTTCCTTTTTCTAGTTTAGTCAAGTGGAAGCTTAGATTATTAGTTTGAGACTTTTCTACTATAAGAGTTTATTGCTATCAGTTTTTCCATCAGTACTTTACCTTTCTTACAAAGTTGTTCTGTTCTTTTTAAATTTTTGACACTTCCTTTCTGACCTGTAGATTATTTGCAAATGTACTGTTTACCAAGTGTTAGGAGATTTTCTTATTATTTCTGTTAGTGATTTCTTGTTGATACCATTATGATCAGAGAAAATACTTTCTTTTTAGTTTTTGAGTGTTCTCTTTGATTTACATATTGTGTTTACCCTGTGTTTTTCCTTTTTTTATTTTTAATTTTAATTTTAATCTATTTATTTATTTTGGTACTGGGGATTGAACTCGACCACTGAGCCACATCCCCAGCTTTATTTTTTATTTTATTTAGAGACAGGGTCTCACTAAGTTTAGTCCCTCGCTTTTGCTGAGGCTGGCTTTGATCCTCCTGTCTCAGCCTCCTGAGTTGCTGGGATTACAGGTGTGCACCACCACACCTGGCTTGTTTTTCCTTTTTAAAATATTATTAATTATACTTACTGATGCTTTAATATTAAGTGAAGTCTTTTATCCTGTGATAAACTCTACTTGGTTGTGAGGTTTTATCTTTTTATATATAGTAGATTCAATTTGTTTTATCTTTTGTAACACATTTCCATCTTCAATCATGAGGTTATTAAGAGTGCTGTTTTTTTGTTATACCTGTGTCTGGTTTGGGTATCATGGTAATGCTGGCCAAGAGTACTTTTCTGGATGAAGAATTTTTGTAGAATTGATAAATTTTTTTCTTAAATAATCAGTCAATCATCAGGGAGCCTATCTGGGCCTGGAATTTTCTTTTAACTTTAAATTCAATTTCTTTAACAAATATAGGGCTATACTACTGTGTATCTGTCTGCTTGAATAAGCTTTGGTTGTGTTTTTAAAGGAATTTGTTCATGCCTTTGTAGTTCTCAAATTAATTTGCCTAAATTTGTACTTACCGCTCTTTTATTATTCTTTAAAAATGTTTACCATTTTTGGAATGATGTTTGGAATTTGTGAGTTGTGGTTTTACTTTGGCTAGTGGTTTATCAATTTTAATGATCTTTTCAAGTAACTAGTTTTGGTTTCATTGATTTTGTTTCTATTGTGTGTGCATTTTTATTTTTGTTTTTATTTAATTGATTTCTACTTGGATCTTTATATTTCTTTTGCTTGCTTCATGTTTAATTTATCTTTTTCTTGGCTTCTCAAGGTAGAAATTAAGCTGATTAAAATCTTTCTTTTTGTATGCTAGCTTTTAGTGCTACAAATTTCCTCGTAAGTATTGCATTAGCTGCATCACACAAATTTTGATATGCCGCTTTCATTTTCATTCATTTCAGAATATTTTCCAATTTTTCTTTTGGATATGTTAGATCCATGAGTTATTTATAAGAGTATTAGTTAGTTTGCAAATATTTGGAGATTATTCAAAGATCTTTCTGTTATTGATTTCTAATTTAATTACATTGGTGTCTAGGAACATACTTACATGGCTTGAATTTTTTCAAGTTTATTGAGATTTGTTTTATAACCAAAATATGTTATTTTGATAAATGTTCTGTTGTTATTTAGTGTAGTAGTCAGTATATATTAAGTTTATTGATAATGTTCAAGTGCTTTATAATTTTAAAACATAAATTTAAAGCAAGAGAATTTAGACAAGAAAAGGAAATAAAAGGGCTAAAAATTTGTAGATGATATGATCCTATACTTAGAAGATCCAAAAAACTCCACCAAATAATTACTAGAGCTAATACACAAATTCAGCAAAGTAGCAGGTTACAAAATCAGCATACAGAAACCAGTAGCTTTCCTATACACCAGTAATGAATCTACTGAGAAAGAAATCAGGGAATCAATCCCATTCACAAAAGCCTCAAAAAAACCCCAAACAAACCTAGGAATAAATCTAACCAAGGACGTGGTTAGGTCCTATATACAATGGTGTTTTAGTCAGCCATAAAGAATGAAATTATGTCATTTTCAGGAAAATGAACTTGAGAACATTATGTTAAGCAAAATAACTCAAAATCAAGGGTCATGTGTTTTCTCTGATAGGTGGAAAGTAGATAGTAAAAGGAAAGAGGCGGGCGGGGGTCATGAAAATCCAAAGGAGATCAGTAGACAGAAGGGATCCCTGAGAAGGAGGAGGTGGAGTGGGAAAGAGGAAACACTGGGGAATGGCCAAATCATATAGTTATATGGCATGCATGTACAAATATGTAACAAATATCCCACTATTATGGACAACTATAATGCACCAATGAAAATATGACAAAAACTTTAAATGTATATTTTTCTAAAAAAATATACTTTATATATTTCACATGTATGCATCATGGATTCATCTTTATTTTAATAAAGTATTTTAATAAAGTATTTTCTTCTACTCATACATTTTATTTTACGAAGATCAGATCCCATCCCTCAGGTTCTTTGATAAGGTGGCTTTGACACAAAGAATAGCACCTACCCTTACCCCCACTTGAACATGGGCTGTCCTTAATTACTTGAAATCATATAATGTAGCAGGAATAGTGTTTGCATGGCTTCCATGACAAAGTCAGAAAAGGCCGGATGGAGTTTTTCACTTGGTTGTGTTGAAATGCTTAATCTGCAGACATTACTTATGAGATTGTTCTTTCTCAGGACCTGTTTGCCTTACTGCAAGAAGCCAAATCAAATAGAGAGGGCATGTTATGGTTTGGATATGAGGTGTCCTCCAAAAGTTCCTATGTTAGTGTAAGAATGTCCATTGAATGGATCCTGAGTTGTAACCTAATCAGTCCATTGTAGTTTGAATGGCTCTAGTAGGTGGTAACTTTAGGCAGGTGGGGTGTGGCTATAGGTGGGACAAGTACCTTCTGTAAGGCTTCATCTTTCCTGTGGGGCCTTTTTTCTTCCTCTCTCTGCTTCTTGACCCCACCAGGAGCTGAGCAGCTTTCCTCTTCTGGGCCGTTGCACCATGATGTGCTTCTTCATGTCGGGCTCAGAGCAATGGAGTTGGTCATCTGGGTATTGAACCTCTGAATTTGTGATCCAAAATAAACTTTCCCTCCTTCACATTGTTTTTCTCAAGCATTTTGGTCACAGCAATGAAAAGCTAACAAACATAGGTCATGTGTAGGTCATGTCTGGTTTACAGTCCTAACTGAGCCCTTCTTTTGGCCATTCCAGCCCAGATATCAGAAATGCAAGTGGTGAAAGAAGTAATTTTGGAAGTAGATCCTCCAGTCACAGCTTTTGCTTCTGTTGAAATTAACATTTGTCATTTGAGTGTTCCTAGATGAGGCCCTTCTGACTATAGGATCCTTAAGCATAATAAAATGTTTATTGTTCTACTATTGATTAGCAGTTGTTGCACAACACAAGTGATAAGGAAATTACGTCTTTTTCTGTTGGGTTTGAAGGAGGTAAACATTTTAGTTTCTACATGTCTGAAAGTGTCTTTAACCTAACTCTTAATTGGTGATTTACTTGACTATAGTTTTCTCATATATAGAGTAATTCTCTCAGTACCTTGCAGTTGTTTCATTGTCTAGTTGCATACATTTGCTGGGGAGATATGATGCACATCTGATTCCCATAACTTGTCAAAATGGAAAAAAAATTCTGACACAAAATTTTGACTTTTAGATTTCAGATATTTCATCAGAGTGCATTTGGATATCTATGGTCTTTTTCCAACTGAGGACTCATGTCTTTTTATTTGCCTCAAGGTATTTGTTTTACTTGTTCTAAAATCTTATTTCCTTTACTCTTTTAGGGATCCTTTACTTTTTGATTAGTTTTAATTGGATCTCCTGTTTCACTGTGTTGCCCTTCACCAAATTTAGGTGATTCTTGGGTGATTTTTTTTTTTTTTTATTTTGTTTGCTGTTTGAGAGATTTTTTTGGCTCTCCTTTCTGAAAATATATATCAGTTCATAGCTGCTTGCATGCAGAGCTTATTGGGAATAACAGTAACAGAGAGAGTTTAAGGTTCCTAGTCTTCTGAGTGTCACTGGATACTGGGAAACTTACTGGTCTTTTGGAAATAAATACCTTTATTTCCTTCTTTCACCCATGGTCTGAAAGCAGCATTAAAGGTGGCTATTTGGCTCCACTGACGTACTTCATCCAATAACCAGTTTCTTCCAGGGAAGTTTCTTGCTCTGCGTGTTTACTACTTCAGAGCAAGGAGCAACACCCACTTTCACCATCAGTTTTTTCCTCTGTGCTCTATAGAAATGTGATTGTCTTCCTTTAATCTAATCTCGCCTGCTTTTTTTCTTTCAGAGATTCCTTGTTATTTATTTTCACCAAGGATGTTTAGCTTTTATTTGTTTTACAGGGCACTTTCAGAATTTAAGAAGCAGGTGGGAGGCTCTAGCAGTTGCTCCTTTTGCCATTTTAGTCTTATGGTGGAAGTTCTGTTTAATATGCACAGAAGTCTCACATGCTTTGTTTTGTATATGGATCTGCAGTTCTACTTTTTCTTCTGCCAATTCTTTCTTTCTTAGGCTACTCTTTTTACTATGTAGACAAACTATTCATATAATTAATCTTAATCTTGTATCTCTTCCATCTAGCTATAAATCTCAGTATCAATAAAAATCTTGTTTTTGAGGATTATATTATTAAGAAAATGACAATGAATTACTTTAATTTTGACCAATCTACATTATCAAGTAAGTATTGTAATATAGTTTGCAGAAATGTTTAGTAAGATGGTTGCCTTTGTTCCTCACATTTTATTATTGTATATAAAAAATACATTTCCAAAGCTTTTTAATGAGTAAAATAATCACAGTTTTATCAGGTGGTAAATGCAATTTAAAAATATATTTAGAGAAGCTTTTATTTTAACAAACTAGAGTACTTCTTTTTCCCCTAGTCTGGTGATTTATTTGAGCCTTTAATAAAGATCTTTTTTTCTTTTTCTCCAGAGCAGCATCTCAGACATGTCGAAAAAGATGTTTTGATCCCAAAAATAATGAGGGAAAAGGCCAGAGAGAGGTGTTCTGAACAAGTTCAAGGTAAGAATCAAATATTCCTATAAAGATCAAATTCAATTTTAATAATATGATCTGAATTTAATCCTTAGCCTCAGAGTCAAGTAGTCAATGAATTAATATGTATGAATTGCTTCTCACCCTTTCACTGAGATACCAGTATTTCAGCTTTCAGAACTTCCAGGCAGTGTTCAATTCATTTACAATTTAAAAATATTCTCCCAAATTACTAGTAAAAAAAGCCTTTTTTTCCCCCCTGGAAGTATGGTAATGTATAGAGAAAAACTTGGTGTGAGTATTCTGGAGAAACAAGTTATTTTGGTGAGTTTGATAGGGAAAGAACAAACATGTAATCTAACATGTACCTGTTTTTCATCTATCAACATATTCATGTGTATATACTAAGATGATTTTCTTAGTGCCATTGTCTATTACTGAATTGTTAATGGAATCCCAATAGGACCTACAGTGAGTATAGGGAGTTTTTAATGTGTGTTTCATTTTGTTTTGTTTCATTTTATGTTTCTAAGTAAAGGATATTTATGTAAATGTATGTTATAGGCTCCCACACATGTATATTTTCTTTGAAAAATATTTTTAACATTAAATGTTCTTATATACTATAAACTTTAGACGTTGTTGATTAATATGTACTATTTTAGTGAAAGTATAAACAGTGGTGATAGGTAAAAAATGAGGTCATAATACATCTGTAAATGATGGATAATTAGGAAAGCTGATGGCAATATTTCTGTAGAACTGTGCTTTAAAAAATCTATACCTTTTGGAATAGACTTCAAAAAAAGTGGTAATACTTTACTGACATAGGCTGTTTTCTTCATTCCCCTTCTTCCCTTTCCCCTGTAGTATCTTTGTTGAGGATCACCATACTTCCTAGGATAATGGAATGCAGTTCCATTACACCTTCTTTACAGACAAGCAAGGTTGTGTCAATGCTAGTTTCAATACAGTGCCAATAATTTTTGAATGCTAAGAACATTTCTTCCACCTCCCCACCTCCAACCCTTGGAGATGTTCTTTGAAGATTGTGGATGGAGACTATAAAATAAGAGTAGTTTCTTACACTTCAACAGCATGTGATGGTCACTTTTGTTTCTTTTGTTAAATGTCTTATTCTGGTTGGCATTCTGTTTTTAAATCCATCTACAAATTAGCAATTTAAAATAACAATCATTCTGTGGTATTATTTTTGCTTTCACTGTCAATTAGTTATTTAATAAAAGCACCTTTCAGCCCCACTCCAGGTGTTGGGAGAAATTAACCTATTGGCACCTACAGATAGGTTCAGTGCACATCTGGCAGTAGCAGGTATCATGCTGACATTCTCAAGAGGTAGCCTTCCACTTGCCTCATAGAACTTTCAAAAATATGTATCCTGGTTCAGGTGAGGGAGGATAAAACTTCAAAATGGAATAATAAAGATATAGGGTTAACTTTTCATTAATAGGAAAATTTATTTGTTACTGATACATCAGTCTAAAGTTATAGGTTGTATTTATTCTGTTTTATGACTGATAATCCTAGTAGCTAGAATGAAAGAAAGCTGGGCAACTCAATTATAGATTTCGTTTACTTTTTTACTGGTTATGATTCAGATGGGTTTCAGAACTCTCTTTGCTTATACTTAGAAACTTTCTTTTTGGTTATTAAAGTGAAAGAATAGAGAATAACTATTTACTTGTTTGTGTTGCCCAATGGTACAGAAAAGAAAATGTTTATTTTAAAATTTTTTATCAAAAATTAGATTTTTTAAGATGTTGACATGGTTAAGGTTTTGTTTTCTTTCTGGAGACTAAGCATCTTAAAATCTGAGATTCATTTGTATTATATTAGTATGTTAATGCATTTTCCCTTATTAGAAAGCATACTATATTATAATTGATATGTTAATATTTGGATTTCTTAAAGGTAATCATATATTGACTTTTTTAGGCCACATGGTCCAAAATAGTATTTTAGAATGTAAAATTGATTATTTTATAAAAGAACAATAAATCCTTAATATTTCCCATTTAACCATATGAATTAGAAAAGAATATACATTAGTATTGCTTAAATAGCAGAAGAAAGCTACATTGAAGCTAGCAATAAGATGTAATTTAACTTCCACTGTTAGTTTATTTACTATTTATAGTTTTTGTTTTATTAAATAATTATAGGGTTTTACATAAAAGCATTATATATGCTAATTTTATGGTTATTGGATAAAGATATAGGAATTTGAATAAGTAATCTGACTTTCTGCTAACTGCCTGAAACATGATTATGTAGGAAAGCTTTTCTGTTTAATTTTTTTTTATGTCATTTCAATCCAGCTGATCATAAGAATTGGGTCATATTGCCAGCAACTTAGGTTTGTGAAGGGAATGGAACAGCTTTTCGAGGGACAAAGAGAAATGAAATCACTTTCAATGAGAGAAAGATGCCTCATTATAGTCACCAACAGCAGTTATTGACAGCTACACTTCCTATTAACAAGGAGCATTTAACTAAGAGTTTGGCTGTTGGATCTTTGGACTTGATCTAATTTGCTAGCATTAATTAGTTTCTTTTGAGCACAGACACTTGGTGCTCACAGCTATAGATTTGGAGGGCTAATTAGGATAGAAAATTGAACAGAATGGGGTAAGGCATTAACCTTCAACCATTACCAGCTGGGACACTGATAAAGACCACAGAGTCCAAATGCTCCCTATTGATGTGAAGAGTACCCTAATGAATATCAATTTCAGCCAGGTTGCTATATTTTTTTTTTTTACTAGTTCTCTATTCATTATAATTTTTTAACCAGCTTCCATGATATCTTCATTATCTGTACACTATTGGTTTTTACTATACACTGATTTAGTCTGAGTTGCACATTTCACCTAATGTTTAAACAATTAAAATTTGTCTTAGCAGATAACATGTAGAATATTTCATTGTTTTATACCTTAATACTTGTAAAATTTAGCTTCAATCTATAATTACATTATTCTAATTCTATAATACATTTGTACATAGTTATAGTAACTTCAGTATGATAAGGAATATAACTTGATAACAGGAAAATTTCAGCTTTTGGATAACAGGTAATGTTTGTGTTATTCAGCTGGTATCAACTAGAGTGTCTGTATTAAAAATATATTTTGAAGAATATAAAATAAGAAACATCAAAGAATATGTTTCTTTTTGAAGAGAAAACTGGTGCATACTACCTTTTCTTTGGGAATTTCATTGATTTGATTAGTAGAGGTGTTGATATAAAGATTAGATATAGCATAGAGAATTGTGATCTTATTATTATGAAACTTTTTGACAAGATTATAAATTGTTGATAGCAAAAGAAATGTTATTGATTTAAATTTAGCTTATTATTTTGCCAGTGATGTTATTGGCAGTGAATAGAGCCATTGGAATAAATGACTAAAGTGTATGTGTAGACTTCAATACACTGAGCACATTGGAAATGGAACTGACAGAAAATTCTAGAATGGCCAAATCTCTATCTTTTCCCACTTTTCCCCATCTCCCAAGAGCAAAACACAAATCCTCTTCTGCCAGCTGTGATGATGGAATCATGCTTTTTCTTGGATCTGGGAATTACCAGCTCATGTTTTAGGGAGATGGTTTGACAAACTCTGGAGATTGCTTTCAACTTTGTGTCTTTTCCCGGTCGTTTCACTTCACCATATTAATGATTTAAATTTTTTGTATTAATCATATTTTTAAAATATGTATTTTTTTTGTCACATTTACTGCTAAAATATACATTTTGTATTTTAGTATTTAAATTTTTCTTCTGGAAATAGGGCTTCCATAAAAGGAAGAGTTGCTAAATTGCAGTGTCGTTTAAAAAAAAAAAAAAAATTCCTCATTATATTCCTTTGTTCTTTTGAAGGGCATAGTTGATATTTGGTGTAAAGTCTCTATCTTGAATGTTGTTTGTTCTAAAAGTAATAAGAGCTTTTCTTTATTTTTCCTGTGAAAGATCAAGATCAAAAATTACTTTGTCATGAGAGAGCTTGGAACTTTTTGTTCTCCTCCTCACTGACTTCTATCCCATGGGCCTTCTTTAACATTATTTTAATATTTGTTTTGTGACTTTGTTATAGCCTTCTTGATCTTTTTGCCAGTAAGTGGGATATAGTTCTGAAGGAATTATATAAAATACAAAGAAGCATGAATTGTTTGTGTCTTTGAAATATCACAGAACTGTGGTTAAAAAACACATAAGCTTGGTAAAATGCCTGCCCTCTACTATCACTCACACATAACAGCAGTATGTTACTTTTTGCTAAATTTCAAAGATATATGAATAAACAAAAAATAAAATTAAATTAAGGACACTTAGGATATTCTTTAGGAAGTTTACAGGAAGAGAACTGTTAAAATAGCATTAGCACAAGTGAGAGGGTTACAGAATACACGCTCCAAGTGATCAGTCTCTGTGCGACTGTGTTACTTGAACCTGCCCCAGAATTCTCACTTATTGTTTAAACTGACCGTTTTTATCACAAATATTTTTGTCATTTAATCAGTTTACCAGTATTAACTAACACCAAGGTGGACACGCAACACATCTTTGGAGGGTCTATGTAACATATAAGAGAACAATAAATAAAAATATCAAATTTGATGAGTATCTGTTACATATAAGACCATGCTATGTACTCTAAGAAATATAAATAAATATAAAGCACAGTTTCTCCTCTTGGTCTTACAGTGGCCTTTGTCAGAGGTCCCCAGGACCATCCCTGGGTTCACTTGTTTTCTAGAAGGACTCATAAGACTCAGCATATAGTCTTAATCATGGCTAAGATTTATTATACCTAAAAGATAAAAAGCAAAGTCAATGAAGGGAAAAGGCAGGACAAAGTTCATAGACAACTAGTTTCTAAGAGTCCTGTCTCAGTAGAATCACAGTAGAATGTGCTCAATTCCTTGAACATTAAATTTTGACAACACACATGAAATGTTATCTACCCGGGAAACCTATTAAAGACTTAGTCTCTTGAGTTTTTATTGAGAATTGAATAAAATGATGGGCACCCTCTGCCTAACATGTACCCAGATTTCACACTCCCAGAAGGAAAGCAGGTATGAAATATAAACATATTGTTTACACAAACAGTCTAGGCACAGCAAACTGCTCCATTAATTAGGTAATTGTAGGACCATTCCCAAAATCCAAGTTCTCGGTTGCCACCTAGGAGCCAACCTTGCATGCAGTCCTTTCTAAGGATAGCAGCAGCATGTCTACTATGTCAACTCTTTTCTGCATATAGACATTGAAAACTAGCAGTATTTGTGTATGACTAAGGCCTAATGTTATGCCAGTGGAATCAGGACAAATAAACTCATATAAATCACAAATAGTGATGAATTAATCTTAAAAAACAAGTGAACAAAGTATCTGATGGTTATTGTTCATTGATTTAGTGGTTCTCAGGTTTCTTAATGTATTCATACTTCTGTTAGAGTTGGTGGCTTAATGTGATTTCCTTATTTTGATAGGTTAATTTTGCAATAAAATTACATGTAAGTAGATATAAATACTCTTGAATAAAATGATAAGCTTTTGTCTCACAGAGAAAGTGCAGAATATTGTAATTTGAGAAGTGAGTGAAATCTTTAAATGACAATTATTTAATTTAAATGACTAAATTATCATGAAATTTTGTCAGGACATACGAATACAATATTTTAAACAACCAATTTATGCAAATCACACTTGAAAGTAATTGTGAAAAGTCAACATTTGAACACAAAAACAGAATTACATGGCTTGAAATGAAAAAAAAATGTTAAAATAAATAAATATTAATATAAATCATGACATAGCTTTTCTGTGAATACTTCATTAATAAGTTTTTATTATCATAGTATTCCTTGACAATAACTTTCTTATTTTTGTGTAATAAACTTATGAGAAATTAATTAAAAATTATTTGTGCTCTTTAAACAGTATCATGCATTTATTTTTAAAATCAAAGTACAAGATCTTGATTCACTTAAGCTATCTGATGATCTTCCAGTTGTAATTGATATTCTTTCTAAATCAGAGTCTGATGCTGGTAAGCTTTTTGTAAATACCCACAAATAATTAGATTTTGAGTAAAATATATTTTAATAGGTATCTCATACATCTGTTGGAAAAATTATAATGGCTGCAGCTTGGCTTGTACAAAACTTTGTAATGTGTTAGTGTGGAAAATTTAGAACCATATAAAAAATAATCAGTCTTGCTGTTCAAGGTGGTGCATGCCTGTAATCTCCCCAACTTGGGAGGCTGAACAGGAGAATCACAGGTTCAAAGCCAGCCTCAGCAACTTAGCAAGACCCTATCTCAAAATAAAACATAAAAAGGGCTTGGGATGTGGCTTGGTGGCTAAAAAAATCCCTAGTACTGAAAAAAAAAAAAAAAAAAAAAAGAGAGAGAGAGAAAATCTGGTCTTTTTAAGTGGGGAGAACTGGAACTTGCTTTGAACTGTATTGCCTAAACATATAATATTTATTACATTATAAACAGACAATATTTATTATATCATTTGATTTTGTTGCATTTATAGAGTCTATAGAGTCAATACATGAAAGTAGTATTATTTTTTATGAAGGATACTTTAAATTAGCAATTACAGATTTCAGTTGCAGCATAGTATTTCTCCTTTCAGTTTATTTTTGTGGTTTTCTTTTGGAGGGGATGTGAAGTATAGGGTAAACCTGAAGTCACATGACATTCCTCATAGAAATAGAAAAAGCAATCACAAAATTCATCTGGAAAAATAAGAGACCCAGGATAGTCAAAGCAATCCTTAGCAAGAAGAGTGAAGCACGTGGCATCACTATACCAGACCTTAAACTATACTACAGAGCAACAGTAACAAAAATGGCATGGTATTGGCACCAAAATAGACTTGCAGACCAATGGTACAGAATAGAGGACACAGAGACAAAACCACATAAATACAGTTATCTCATACTAGACAAAGGTGCCAAAAATATATATTGGAGAAAAGATAGCCTCTTCAACAAATGATGCTGGGAAAAATGGAAATCCATATGTAGCAAAATGAAATTAAACCTCTATCTCTCACCATGCACAAAACTCAACTCAAAGTGGATCAAGGACCTAGGAATTAGACCAGAGACCCTGCACCTAATAGAAGAAAAAGTAGGCAAAGTAGGCCCAAATCTTCATCAGGTCAGATTAGGCCCCTACTTCCTAAAGCACAATAAATAAAATAAAAAATCAATAAATGGGATGGTTTCAAACTGAAAAGCTTCTTCTCAGCAAAATAAATAATCAGATGAATAGAGAGTCTATAGAATGGGAGCAAAATTTTACCACATGCACTTCAGCTATAATGCTGATCTCCAGGGTATATAAAGAACTTAAAAAATTCAACACTAAAAAAACCCAATTAACCCAATCAATAGATGGGCTAAGGAACTGAACAGACAATTCTTAGAAGAAGATATATGATCAATCAACAAATATATGAAAAATGTTCAACATCTCTAGTAATTAGATGCAAATCAAAACTACTCTTAAGATTTCATCTCACTTTAGTCAGAATGGCAGTTATTAAGAACACAAACAACAATA
Source organism: Tamias sibiricus (assembly GCA_025594165.1). Classification (NCBI taxonomy): domain Eukaryota; kingdom Metazoa; phylum Chordata; class Mammalia; order Rodentia; family Sciuridae; genus Tamias; species Tamias sibiricus. Next base: position 36,194,528 of record CM046673.1, on the reverse strand, counting down.
AGTATTGGCAAGGATGTGGGGGAAAAGGCACACACACTCTTCTGTTGCTGGTGGGACTGCAAATTGATGCAACCAGTCTGGAAAGCAGTATGGAAATTCCTTAAAAAACTTGGAATGGAACCACCATTTGACCCAGCTATCCCACTCCTTGGTTTAAACCCAAAGAACTTAAAAACAGCATACTACAGTGAGGCAGCCACATCAAATTTATAGCAGTACAATTCACAATAGCTAAATTGTGAAACCAACCTAGATGCCCTTCAGTAGATGAATGGATAAAGAAACTATGGTATATATACACAATGGAATATTATTCTGCATTAAAAGAGAATAAAATCATGGCATTTGCAGGTAAATGGATGGAGTTTCATGCTAAATGAAGTAAGCCAATCCCAAAAAATGAAAGGCCAAATGTTTCTGATAAGTGGATACTGATCCATAACTGGGGTAGCAGGGAGCATGGGAGAAGTGGAGGAACTTTGGATAGGGCAAAGGGAAGGGAGGGGAAGGGAGGGAGCATGTGGGTAGGAAGATGGTGGAATAAGATGGACATTATTACCCACACGAATGGTGTGACTCTACTTTTTTTCTTTCTTTTTTTTTTTTTTTTTTGTACTGGGGATTGAACTCAGGGGCACTTGGCCACTTGGCCACATCCCAGCCCGTTTTTGTATTTTATTTAGAGATAGGGTCTCAATGAGTTGCTGAGTGCCTCGCCATTGCTGAGGCTGGCTTTGAACTCGTGATCCTCCTGCCTCAGCCTCCCAAATGCTGGGATTACAGGTGTGCGCCACCGCGCCCAGCTACTTTTTGTGTAACCAGAGAAATGACAAATTGTGCTCCATTTATATATAATGAACTGAAATGCATTCTGCTGTCATGTATAACAACAACAACAAAAAGAAGTAGTTTTAAATAGTAATGATTTCTTGAGATTTACTCAAATTTCCAGCAACTTGTTCAATTAAATAGAGATCAAAGAGTTTTATTTTAAGGCCCCAGAAACATCTGACATCATATTTTAATATAACATTTGTTGTCTCCTTTGTGTTAATTTGATAATACTGTGTGTATTTTAATGTGATTTATTGCATCATTAAAACTTTATTTTTACAAAGCAAATCAGAAATTTTCAGATTCACTTGAGCACTTGAGTAGAACCTTAGGGTTATATGGAATATAGTAATTAAAATATTCATTATTTTCTATGTGTCAACTACCATTATATAAACAGTGAATAAAACAAACACAAATCTTTATACTTATGACCTTACCTTTCAGTGAGGGGAGGGGGATGTATAATAAGCATTATAAGTAAATATAAGTGCTCCAGAGAAAAATAAAGTTGATAGGAACAGTGGGGAGTGATTGTTGGAAGAGGCATATCGTTTTTAATAGGTAGTCATAGGTCTCACTGAGAAAACAATATTGATACAAAATTATTGAAGGAGGTGGAGTGATATATGCAGATATCTCTGAGAAGAATGATGTGAGCAGAAGGAATAGCTCATGCAAAGACCCTAAGGAACTCAGCAAAGCTGGGTTTAGTTTAGTACCAAAAGGACCCTGTAGTTAAGGTGGAATGAATTAGGGCCAGAGTGAAAGGAGAGCAGTTCCATAAAAGGATTGGAGGCAAAATTGTTTAAGATCATGTAGGAGCTGGGCGTGGTGGCGCACGCCCGTAATACTAGCACTTGGGAGGCTGAGGCAGGAGGATCAGGAGTTCAAAGCCAGCCTCAACAATGGTGAGGCACTTAGCAACTGAGTGAGACCCTGTCTCTAATAAAATACAAAAAAGGGCTGGGGATGTGGCCCAGTGGTCGAGTGACCCTGAGTTCAATCCCCGGTACCAAAATACATACATACATACATACATACATACATAAATATATATATATATAAAAATCATGTAGGTACTAAGCATTCATAGGTCCTGAGGAGAGAAACAGAAAAGCAAACATGACTTTGAACAGTGGAGTAAGAGTCTGATTTATATTTTAACAGTACTCATTGCTATGTTAAGAATAGACAATGGCAGCAGTTGCAGAATCTGGGGTGCCAGTGTGGATGTGCTTGAGACAATCCAAGTGACAGATTGGAAAGGTGGGTGGCAATGGAGGTGATGAGAATGTGCACATCTAGGATCTATTTTGAAGGTATAGGCATCACAGAAAGAAATGACTCCTTATAAAATTTTTCATGAACTAGTAAAATGAAGGGGTTAACAGCAGGGATAAGGAAGACTGTGTAGGAAATTTTATTATTTTATTTTTTGGTGATAAATGGATCAGGAATTTAGTTTTGGACATGGTAACTTTGATGTGCCTATTAGATATCCAAGAATGAAGCCTTTATTTTTTCATTTAGTTTTTGAGCCCTGTTTATTCATATTGTTTAATTTATTCATCAACATTCTAAATACTAGACAGCAAAAATAACTTTTGGAAATTAGAGTAATAATTGTTACCATTAAAATGAGAGTCTCTTATTATCACATATTCATATCAAATAACTGTGTACATACATAGATATTAAATATAGCATGCATATTATGTGTGTGAGCACACACACATGTGTTTGGCACATTTCAAACTGCATATAAACTAAAACATGTCCAGGACAAAACCCCAAGTCCTAAGTATAAATATTCTGCCAAATTAACTTATAATCCATTTATTTCTATTTTACTTATTTTTAAATCTAAATGAAAAAGTCCCTTTTTATCAAAGGCATTTCTAAAATGTCATGGTAACCTAGAGGTAGGTCATGGTCATTTTATTTTTCATTAAATGGAATAGGTTAAGAGTTCAGATCTGAGCTCTGCCATTTTCTGTTCGTGTGACAGTGGGCAAGTTAATTTTTCCTACATACCTCAGTTTTCTTCTCATAAGGCTAGTAACAGTAGCTGCTTATCTCTCCTCTCTTCTAAGAAATTGTGTGAAGATTCTGTAAGTTACATGTAAAGCTTTTAAGAAAATTTATGCCACGTGGAAGATCTCAGTAACAACAGCATTATCATTATACCCTATGACTCAGAAATACTCTAGGACCTACCATAGTTTTGTTGTTGTTGTTGTTGTTTGTTTTTGCAGGGGTGGGGGGCAATTATCAGGGATTGGACTCAGGGGCACTCAACCACTGAGCCACATCCCCAGCCCAATTTTTTAAAATTCAAAGTTGTTGAATTTATAATAGTAGTATGCATTACAATTCATAATACACATATAGAGCATCTTTTTACAAAACACTGTTTGTATACAAAGTATATTCATACCATTCAAGTCTTCAATCATGCATTTAGGATAATGATATCCATCTTATTCAACTACCTTTTCTTTTTTTACCCTCCATTCCCCCTAACTCCCTCCCTTCCCCTCCGTCCCCATTGACCATTCTAGTTTTTCTCTAATCCTCCTATGTACCCCGACCAAACACCACTGTGAATCAGACTCCTTATATCAGAGAAAACATTCGGTATTTGGATTTTTGAGATTAACTTCACTTAGCATTATATTATCAAACTTCGTCCATTTACCTGCGAATGCCATTATTTTATTCTCTTTTATTTCTGAGTAAAATTCCATTGTGTATATATACCACATTTTCTTTATCCACTAATCTACTGAGGGACATCTAGGTTGGTTCCACAACCTAGCTTTTGTGAATTGTACTGCTATAAACATTGAAGTGTCTGTGTCTCTGTAATATGCTATTTTTAAGTCCTTTGGAAATAGACCCAGGAGTGGGATGGCTGGGTCATAGGGTGGTTCCATTCCCAGTTTTCCAAGAAATCTCCATACTGCTTTTCATTAACAGTGGCACCATTTTGCAGTCCCACCAGCAATGTATGAGTGTGCCTTTTTCCCCACATCCTCTCCAACATTTATTGTTGTTTGTGTTCTTAATAGCTGCCATTCTGACTGGAGTGAAATGAAATCTTAGAGTAGTTTTGATTTGCATTTATCTAATTGTCAGCGATGTTGAGCATTTTTTCATGTATTTGTTGATTAATCATGTATCTTCTTCTGAGAATTGTCTTTTCAAGTCCTTTGCCCATTTATTGATTGGGTTATTTGTTCTTTTGGTGTTAAGTTTTTTGAGTTCTTTATATATTCTAAAAATTAGTGTTTATCTGATGTGCATTTATTAAATATTTGTTCCCAATTAGTTGGCTCTCTATTTATCTCACTGATTGCTTCTTTTGCTGAGAAGAAGTTTTTTTAGTTTAAATCTATCCCATTCATTAATTCTTGATATTAATTCTTGCACTATAGGATTCTTACTAAGGAACTTGGGCCTAATCCGACATGTTGGAAATTGGAGCTTACTTTTTCTCCTATTAGGTGTATTGTCTCTGGTCTAATTCCTAGGTCCTTGATCCACTTTGAATTGAATTTTGTGCATGGTGAGATATAAGGGTTTAATTTCATTTTGTTGCATATGGATTTCCAGTTTTCCCAGCACTATTTGTTGAAGAGGCTATCCTTTCTCCACTGTACAGTTTTGGCGCCTTTGTCTAATATAAGATAGCTGAAATTATATGTATTAGTCTCTGTGTCCTCAGTTCTGTACCATTGGTCTACCAGTCTGTTTTGGTGCCAATACCATGCTGTTTTTGTTACTATTGCTCTATAGTATAATTTAAAGTCTGGTATGGTGATGCCACCTGAAGCCATTTTTTTGAAGTGTAATAATAAACTAATAAATCTCTAGAGGGAAAGAAAGAAGTAGAAGTATGATAGTAGTGGTTCTAATATTTTTTCTAATATTTTTGTGTAATAGTCTAAGTTGTTTTAGGGTATAGTCAGTACATATGTTCACTTGGACATTTATATATTAATAATTGACATTTTTATTTTTTGATATTCCTTTTAAGTTCCACACAGACCACTTCCTTTCCAGAGTGAACCATAACTATACTGATTTGTTAATTCAGTTAATCACTGATTTGTTAATTCTACTGAAAGTAGAAATACCTTTCATTACTGCTGTGGCAATATATCGTGCTAGGTACAATGGAGAATTGGAAAGCTAGAGTCTCAAACCCCAATAAAGAGAGTAAATTACCTATTCAGCCTTTAGTATGTTAATATAACAGTGCTGTAATTAAGAGTTCAGGTATCTTAATTCCTGGCTTAGTGCTCTTTTTATTTTAATTTACTATCTGACTGTATGAAAATAGCAAATATAGTTCATCTCCTAGCATACTATGAATGGGGTGAATCAGAAAATGTATCATTAGATTAAATAGCTCTATCATGAGAGGTGGATTTGGCAAATGATATGTGTTGGGTGATATTTTTTATTTCTGGCATACATACTGCTTTGCATGTTAACTTTGAGGCACCCGTTAGTTCCTAGATCACGTGTACTAAGTGATATTTATACCATATTTCAGCAAGATGTAAAAGTCATTTTTTTCCTGTACCTTAAACAATTTCAAATTTTTATTTCATTTCTTCCTGTGATGCTCTTTAGGACTGTAACCCAACATACAGAAACTGTGAGCCATCTACTGATTAAAAATGCATTCATCCGAAGTAATGAAATCAGCATGTCAAAGAAACATCTGCACTCCCATGTTCATCACAGCGCTATTCACAATAGCCAAGAAATGGAAACAACTAAGTGTCCATCAACTGATGAATGCATAAAGAAAATGTGGTACATATACACAGTGAAATACTATTCAGCCATAAAAAGAATGAAATACTATTCAGAGATAAAAAGAATGAAATCCCAACAGTGGCACACACCTGTAATCCCAGCTACTCAAGAGACAAAGGCAGGAGAATTACAAGTTTGGGGCCAGCCTTGCCAGTTTAGCAAGACCCTGTCAAAACAGACAAACAACACAATATCCTGTCTTTTGATACAAGAAGTATGGAACTGGAGAGCATTATGTTTTTAAGTGAAATAAGCTAGGTGCTAAAAGACAAGTACCACATGATTCCACTTATATGTAGAATTTTAAAAAGTCAATTTCATAGAAATTGAGAGTAGAATGGTGGTTGCCATAGGCTGGGGGATATAAGAGGGAGAGATAGGGAAAGGCTGATTGATGGGTACATAGTTATAATTAGGAGCAAGAAGTTCGGGTGTGCACAACAGAATGTCTGTAGAAACAATAGCATACTGTAGATTTCATAATGCTAGAAGAAAGGAATTTGGAAGTTTTTACTAGAAAGAAATTGTGTTTGAAGAGAGAAGTATTAAACTGATTTAAACATTACATAATGTCTTTATGTATCAAAACATCAAGTTACTCCATTAACATGTACAGTTTTTATATAACTAGTTAAAAATAAATTCAATTACAAATGGATTCATACCTTCATAGCATAACAATTTGAGTTATATGTTAAACTTAGTTTTTATTTTGTAGTTCATAATTAATATCTTCTTTGATGCTAGTTTTCACTGAATTGGAATCCTTTTCTTGATTTTTATTGCCACATATTAATTATATTTTTAAATAAAACATTGCAATTTAATTAATTTTATGAATGATCAGCAACAAATATGACTTTGCTCATATGCTGTGTAAACATGACTGAGATTAACGTATAGGCTAGTAGGTGGTGTGCAGTGGCGCATGCCTGTAATCCCAGCTGTTCAGGAGGCCGAGGCAGGAGGATCGCGAGTTCAAAGCCATCCTCAGCAAAAAAAGTGAGGTACTAAGCAATTAATTGAGACCCTGTCTCTAAATAAAATATGAAATAGGGCTGGGGATATGGTTTAGTGGTCCATTGTCCCTGAGTTCAATCCCCAGTACACCCCTTCCCCCCAAAATACAGGCTGTGGCAGAGCACTTGCCTAGCATGTACAAGGCCCTGGGTTCTATTCCTCAGCATCATGAAAGAATAAAAAGCATGATATAAAATAATATACATGTTATAAACCCATTTTTAAGTAATTCATACACATATACATAAGAGAAATATACCACAAATTTAATATAATTGCCTAGAAGTATGGGAAGACTATTTCTTTTCTTACAGTATGTTTTCTCATTGTCTTGAAAAATGAAAGCATGTTACTTTCTTTAGGTAAACTTTTGTATCTTGTACATACAAATTATAAGTATATATATCTTGATGAATTATGACAATAAACATCTCTATGTAACCACTATTAAGGTTAAGAGAAAGGTATTATGAAAAGAGCTAGCTTTCTTTGTACTCCTTCCACGTCACTGCACTTTCCCTCAACCCAAAGTCACCATCATTTTGAGTACAAATTTCATAGATTAGTTTCCTATTTCTAAAATTCAAATGGAATCATATAGTGTGTGCTCTTTAGATTCTGCCTTATTTTACTCATCATTGTGTTTGTTAGAGTCATCTATGTGATTGCATCTAGTAATAGTTTCTTCATTTTTATTACCACATAGTACCATTGTATAAATTGGCTATAATTTATTCTTTCTTTTTATTGTGATGGCCATTTAGGTTATCTCCAACTTGTATACAAATAGCACCCATATAAACATTCTTGTTTGGTCTTTTGGTATCCATATGTATGCATTTTTTTGGTTAAATACCTATAAGTGGGATTTCTGGGTCATGGGATATATATATATATATAATTTCAACTTCAGCAGATAATGTTGTTTTCCATATGACTTAAAAGTATATGCAATGATTAAAAAGCTATAAATCATTATAAAAAGAAGGAACCTAGTGTTTCCTACAATAACTATAAAGAATAAAAAATATTTTAATTTATAAGAAAAATCCACCAATATAGAAAAATAATTTTTGTATTATATACTATAAACAATTGGAGAAAAGAGCACAAAGTAGGAAAATACATGTATAACATATAACAAAAGATTTGACATATCCTTAGTTTCTAAAGACTATCAGGAAGTAATGAATATCATATTTTAAAAGTGAGCAAAGGCCAACAATCTGAAAAGTTTTATATTGTTAAACATGAAAAATTGTTTTTTCATCTAGTCAATGGCAAACCACAGCCTATATTATTTTCCTGTAAACTTCGTATGATATATACATTCATAGTGCAGAAATTCTGCTTCTGGAATGACCTGTTAGCTCTAACAAGTCCTTTTGTAGAAACAAATGTAACCTATAAACAGAATATGAAAAACAACCTGAAGGCATCAGGTAAAAAGAACCACAACAAAACAAATGAGGGTAGTCATAAACATTGAAGGAAGGGAATAGCATTAGGTGGATCTCTCCCATGTAGGGTGGCTGAAACTCAGATAAAACATCAGCTAACAAACAAAAAACCCCTTTGGTCTTGCTGGTTTGAAAGGACAGGGAAAGTGTGTGTGTGTGTGTGTGTGTGTGTGTGTGTGTGTGTGTGTAGTAAATTGCCTGCTTAAATGAAAAATTCCTCAGAAAAAAAACAAAACAAAACTTCTTTATATCATTCTCAGTATCCATAATACAATGCAAAATTATTCAGTGTACAGAGAAACAGAAAAACATGACACATTCTCAAATCAGCAAAAGGCTAATTTTATGATATCTCAGATGTTGGAATTAGTAGGGAGGGATTTTAATATAGCTATTGTAATTGCTTAAGAATGTAAAAGAAAATGCTCTTGCAAAGAATAAAAAGATAGGAAATCTTAACAGTTTGAAACAAGCTGAAATGAAAATTCTAGAACTGAAAAATATATCTAACATAAAATTTCAGAATGGAAACAACAGGAATCATGAACCAAAAGATAGAGCAGTAGAAATATTTAATCTAAAGAACAGAGAAAAAATATTTTACAAAATGAACAGAGCCTTGGGAACTTGGAGGACAATAACATAAGGACAACCCTCATGTAATTGTAATGGCACCCCTACCAGCATCACTGTAATGAAGAACACTAACAACATTCACTAAGAATATATCTATCCAATGGCCTAGCAGCTCTGCTTAGGAGAAATGAAAATTATGTGCACAAAAAAGAATGTGCTTGTACAATAATACTTATAGTAACTTATTTGTAATAGCCAAAAATTAAAATTAGCCCATGTTTATCTCAAAGGGAAAAAGACCAGACCAAGTTCAGTGTATTCATGCAATAGATTACTGGTTAGCAGTAAAATAGATTAGATTACTGCTTTCTACAACAGCAGAGATGAATTTCAAAACTATTATGTTGAGAGCTTCTACAACAAGCTTTGGCTTCTAACCACAATGGCTGTCAGCTTGGTGAGAGACACAAAGAAGTGCGACTTAACAGCCCCCAGCCCTTGACTCAAGGGTTACAGAACCCAAAAATAAACATGAAGAGTGACACAACAGCATGAGCAATGAACATGCATCCTTGCCAATAGTTTTGATGACTGCAGTGGAAACAAGCACTTTATTTCTCATTAAGAATTTTTTTTCTATTCTACCACCCCCTTTTCCCTAATTTTTTTAAAATTTAAATTTTACTTTTTATTATTCACATATTTTAAAATTTATTTTTAAATATTTAATTTTTTTTTCACTTTTTTCCATTCTGCATGGGTGCATGCATGCATGTGTGTTGGATTGTTCTTATATTTCTTTCATGTGAACACAGTGGAATTTCAACACATCCCATAGACAGATTATCCAAACACACAATCAATAAAGATATTTCCAATCTAAATTATAATATAAATTAAATGACCTAACAGGTATCCAAAGAATATTTTACCCCAAAACAACTAAATTCACTTTCTTTACAGCAGCCCATGGATTCTTTTCCTAGATAGTCCGTATCAAATATAAAAAAATTAGCAAATGCCAAAAATTGATATAATATGATCTAGCAGATCATAATGAAATGAAACTAGAAATCAATAGTAAGAAAAACTGTAGAAACCATATAAACACATGAAGATTGAACAGTACTCTTTTAAATGAGGAATGGATCTTAGAAGAAATGAGAGAATAAAAAAATTCTTAGAAACAAATGAGAACTGAGATAGAACATACCAAAATCTCTGGCACAGTATGAAACAGTTTTAAGAGGAAAATTGTTAGCAGTGAATGCCTACATTAAAAAAGTAGAGAGATCCCAAATACATAAATCTTTTGTTTCACCTCAAGGGAAGAAAAAGAAATTAAGGGAATACAAGTAGGAAAAGAAGAAGTCCAATTATTTCTGTTTGTTGATGACATGATCCTATATATAGAACACCCCAAAAAACCACACCAGAAGACTTCTAGAGCTAATAAATAAATTCAGCAAAGTAGGATACAAGATCAACATTCATAAATCAATAGTTTTCCTATACTTCACTAGTAATTCTGCTAAGAAAGGAATCAGGAAAACTATCTCATTTATAATAACATCAAAAAAGTTGGGAATTAACCGAGGAGGTGAAAGACCTCTACAATGAAAACTATGGAAAACTGAAGAAGACCTTAGAAGATGGAAAGACACCCCCCAGCAGCATGTTCTTGGATAGGTAGAATTAATATTCTCAAAATGTCCATACTACTAGAAGTGTTATACAGATTCAGTGTTTGTTATATACCCCTGTCAAAATACCAATGGCGTTCTTCACAGAACTAGAAAAAAACAGTTTTTAAATTCATTTGGAAGAAAATATTACCCAGAACAGTTAAAGCAATCTCGAGCAGGAATAGTGATGCTGGAGGCATTGCGATACCTGATATCAAATTATATTCCAGAACTGTAGTAATAAAAACATTATTGTATTGGCATCAAAATTGACATGAAAACCACTGGAACAAAATAGAAGACCCAGAGACAAAATCACATAGTTACAGTCTTCTGATACTTGACAAAGGTGTCAAAGATATATTTTGGAGAAGAGATAGCTATTTCAACAAATGGTGCTAGGACAACTGGATATCCATGTATAGAAAAATAAAACTAGGTCCCTTTCTCTCACCCTGCACAGAAGTCAAAGCAAAGTAGATCAAAGATTTAGGAATTTGACCAGAAACTTTGCAACTGCTAGAAAAAAACTTGAGGTCAACATTCCAACACATCGGCATAGGAACTGACTTTCTTAACACAACCTCTAACGAGCAAGAAATAAAACTAAGAATTAATAAATGGAATGGGATCAAATTAAAAATCTTTTGCATGGCAAAAAAACCAAGAGCTTGGAGAATGGGAGGAAATCTTTGCCAGCTACTCCTTTGACAGGATTAATATCCAGAATATATAAGAACTCAAAAAGTTTAACACCAAAAAAAAAAAAAAAAAAATCCCACCAACCCCCCCCAAAAAAACCCCAAAACAAACAAACAATAATAAAAAAAAAAAAAAAAACAGCAACAACACAAACCCAATAAAAAAAATGGGCAAAAAGTTGAAACACAAATGGCCCACAAATACATGAAAAATTGTCCAATATCTCTAGCAGTCAGGGAACTGCAAATCAAAAATACACTGAGATTTCATCTCACTCCAGTCAGAATGGCAATTATGAAGAACACAATAAATAAATACTGGCAAAGATGTAGGGAGAAAGGTACATATACATTGTTGGTGGAATTGCAGACTGGTGCTATAACTCTGGAGAGCAGTATGGAGATTCCTCAAAAAAATAAAAAACAGAAATGGAACCACTATATGACCAGCTATCTCACTCCTTGGTAGTTACCCAAAAGAATTAAAATCAGCATACTATAATTATAGCCACACTGATGTTTATAGCAGCCCAACTCAAAATAATCAAGATACGGAACCTGTCCAGGTATCCATCAATAGATGAATGGATTAAGAAAATGTGGTATATATACACACTGAAATTTTACTCAGCTATAAAGAAGAATGAAATTATGACATTTGCTGGTAAATGGAACTGTACAACATCCATCCTAAGTGAAATAAGCCAGACTCAGAAAATCAAAGGTTGAATGTTTTCTCATCACATGTGGAAGCTAGAGCAAAGTAATAAAAGGGGAGTGGGTTGGATATCATAAAGATGGAGGGAAGTTCAGTGAAGTAGGAGAAAGAGATTGAGGGAGAAGGAGGAGGGATAGGAAAGGGGAGGAAATGTGGAATGAATTTGACAAAATTACACTATGTGCATATATAAATATACCATAATGAATTCTACCTTTATATGTATAAAGCATTAGTTAAAAATAAATATGTGGAAGGCAGACCAGTAGAGTAGAGGAAGGAGAATAGGGGGTGGAAAGACGGAAGGGACAGGGAAACACCAGGGATTGAAATGGTGTAAATAAAATTTCATACATGAGTGATTATGTCAAAATGAGCCCAACTACTATGTACAATTATAATGCACTAATGAAAGAAAATAAAAGGTCAGGCTGTTGTATGAAAATGAACATTAACTGCCAGGTAGTACTTACACAGAGTGTTAACACAGTTTGTGGCATGGTCTTTTTTTACAGATGACCTTAGGTATGTGTTATTCCTATTTCCACTAGAGAACCTGATTTGTTAGATTTGTCAGATTTTTAAATCATCCTTTTATTTTTAAATCTCCAAAGTTAAGGAAAACCCCACTTTTGTCTCAGAATGATTAATACCTAAACTGTAGCTTCTAGTAGTTCTCCTTTATTCAGTTTTGCTTTCCGGGATTTCACAGCAGTCAACCACAATTCAAAAATATTTAATGTAAAATTTCAGAAATAATTTATGTTTTAAATTGCACAGTGTTCTGAGTAGCAAATGAAATCCCATGCTGTACTACTTTGTCCCAGCTGGGATGTGAGTCATCTCTTGGTCCAGTGTATCCATACTGTATATTAGTCACCTGTTAGTTGCTGAGTAACCCTCTTGATTATCAAGTGCTCTGTTGTACCATCATAGTTCGTGGGTTCAGGTAACCCTTCTAATCTGTAATAATGGCCTCAAAGCACAAAATCAGTGATGCAAAGGAGGCAGCAGGGCATGAAACATGGAACAATAGTTTAACTCTGGTACTGTGTAGCAACACCATAGGACATACAGGGAAAAAAAGTGTTTTTGGGTTTGTGCAGTTTCTGGCATCCATTGGGGAGTCTTGGAACTTAGCCCCTGTGGGTAAGAGGGGGGTACTGTGTTCTCTTAATGTAAATGGAAATAGACTTAGGAAGGTTCACATTGCCATGCTGCTTATTATCTTCCCCAATGACAGCAAAAATCTTAATTTGTATCCTGATGCTATGCATTTACTTTAAAATGCATAAATGAATGACTTGTTTACATTGAACTTTTCAACCTTATAATGCTTCACCATAACCTTATATTTTTAGTTTTAATGACAAACTCAAAAACAAAGAGTAAATTTAACCTCGAATCTACATTATTAGATGTCTTTCTTTATTTCAACAATCTCTTCTAACAAACTTTAGAAATGTGATGACTTGACTAAAATAGATTTATTAGGACACATCTTTCTACAAAATGATTTCCAGGTCAGCATACACAAGTTCAACTTCTTGATTTTCTGAATTTTGCTATGTGTTTGTAATAAAGTATTACCCTAGTTCAGCCCTTCAGTTGCTTCTGTAGTTTGACACTGCCAAAAAGCCAAGCCTTGCATGAAATTAAACAATGGGCAGTGTCCTTTAGGTAAAAGACAGGTAATTGACTAGTCTTTGGTAGAATCATGGATTAATAGCAAACACATGATTAGATCCCAGTTCTCTGCAGTAGTATTATCTCACTCTTTATTAGTTGTCTTTTCAAGCCTATTGGATCTTTGAACACTTTACATTGCAATTTCATTTCCATTCTGACTGACTTTTTCCAGGTATAGATAGTAGCCCTTTAGCATAGTACATAAGGAGGTACTTAACCTCTCCTGCTGAGGAGACTTGTGCCCTGGCACTTGTATACATATTTACATTCAAAAGCTATTTATGGATTCAGTTGTGCTTTGTTCTAGGTATCTATATGTATATGTATATAAACATAGATATACATATATATGCACATACCTGTGTATACACAGATAAACATATATATATACATTTACCCAACATATATATATATATATATATATATATATATATACACATTTACCCACACAGTGTATATAGATGAATACACACACACACACCCACACACACACAAATAGAGTTAGTCATTTAAAAATTTCATTTGGATTTTATAGGACTTTCTTATCAGGTTGTTAAGTTATTACAGTCCCATATATTGTCCAGATAAATTCCCTAATCATTTGGTATGATATCCTGTTGGTATATACATTTTATATTTGTATATATTCAATTTATGAGTTTCACCCAAGGTAACATTGTGAAGTTTGTATAGGTTGCTGGCCTTGCTAGCTAGTACTGTTTCACATTGATGAAATACCCTTTTTCCCCCCCTTCATCAGTGTTTTATGTGGACTGCTACCTCTTAAAACACAGTTTAAGTGGACAGTCAGGAAACTTCTTGATACTTTGAAAGAACATTGGTTTTCCTGTAGTGGGTTATTTTGGGAAGTTTGTAATTAATTATGATTAATTGTTATTGAACTCGGATTCTTCACCTTTTTTTCTTATAAATTTTAACATGTCGTTTAATGAATGTATTCAAAGCATTTATATTACATAGACTTGCTAAGTATGTCTTTCCTATCTGCTACCTAATTCCTAATAAGTTTTAATATTCAAATATTTGTTCATGATGTGTATAATTCAGGATTATACCTGTTTTACCATAGTCTTCCATCTTTAAAATTCATTCCGTAATAATATTTTCATTAGAGGATGGAGTATATCAGTTTTCTTCTGTCCATTTTCTTTTTGTTTCTAAATAAAAGTTCTAAGATATAAGGAAATAGGTCATGGTATCTGTAATCTGGTGAGGAACTGAGGTCTACTAGGAAGTAAAAATTGAAGCTCAGTTGCCCTCTAGGGGTTCAGTTTTAACACAGCACATGTAGAAATAATTTAGTGAGATATTTTGGGGTGGGGTAAATCTGCTCAATGGAGGAGCTCTATTTTTTGTCTCCTTCGAGAGCAACTGGCCAACAAAAAGCCTTGTTTGACTAATCATTAAAAATGAGAACTCATCCCCAATTTTTTTTGATTCTTTTTAAAAATCCAGTGCCTGTACCAGAACAATCCAACCAACAGCATGTTTCTAAGAATTATTTGGTGACCAATATGTAATTCTTTTCTAACACTTAATCTTATCAGTGTCACCACTGTGGCACTTTTAAATTAAGCTTTTTTCCTACTCTGTTCAAACTGAACAACTCACCCCAGTGAAGTGGCTTCGTCCTAAATCCTTTCATATATTTAATATGCAATCTTTATGAAATAATGTTTTTCCTTATGATTTTAGTAACTTTTGGTTGACAGTTTGGATTGGTGAGACTTTCTCCCAGTTTCAGATTGGCTATTGGCTCTTTAGCCTAAATGGTATCCAGCTTTGCATTGCTTGAGGTCCAGTTAACTCATTGGAATCTGTCTTGGCGCAGAGTGCTCTGCTTTGCAATTATACAGTTATACTTGCTATTTTGGTAAGAGGAAGCAGTTTCTTTTTCCATTATTGAAAACATTAACTGAACTCTGACTTGCATAAATGGTAAATTTTGAGGTTTTTTTGGTGTACAGATATTTAAATGTTTTGAATATTTAAGCACATTTCTATATCAGATATTAAAATTCACAGTTAATATATTTGAAAAAGATTTTTTGTGCATTAATGTATGCTCCTTTATTCCTTTAAAGAATGCTGTAAAACTTTAACTCTTTTAAAGTATAGCATTTTTAAAAATTTTACAGCTATATTATCCTCTTCTGCTTTTTTCCCTTACAATATTGAAAAGAACTCCATTATTAATGATTAGAATCTTTATTTTTTATCATCACTTTATGATAATATTATTTTTGAAGCCTGTTTTTGTTATCTGAAAACTTCCATTGGATTTTTTTTAATATTTATTTATTTGCTTTTTAGTTGTACACAATGCAATGCATTTATGTTTACGTGGTGCTGAGGATTGAACCCGGGCCGCACACATGCGAGGTGAGCGCTCTGCCACTGAGCCACAACCCCAGCCCTGGATTTTTTATATTAAAATATTAAATTGACTATGAAAATGTCTGTACCATACAGTATAGTAGTCAGTAGCCATATTGAGTATTTCACTTTAAATTTAGAATAAACAAGATTAAAAAATTAAAATTTAGTCTCCTCGAATTACTAGCCACATTCCAAATGCTCAACAGCTGCATGTAGCTGGTAGCTGTCCCACATTGAACAATGCAGAATCGGTCAATTCCATCATTGCAGAAAATTCAATTAGACAGGTCTGTCATAGATATGAGGATCATCTTCCTTAGTGTGTTTAAAAAAAGATTCTGATACTGGTAATTACCTGAGTAAAATAGGTTGAAATATGAAAACTTTATGTATCTTTCTTTATATTTTCTTTTATCAAAGGAATGGAAATAACTATAAAGCTGATCACCTGAAGTGATTTTTCTTTTGTTTACCTTGAAGATCAGGATATATTTCTGATTAAAAGCTCAGTGATATCAAATATTATAATAAAATTTATACATTTTGGATATATATCAATATATTTACTTTATCTCCATCTTGTGGTAGCAATATATGGAAATCTTATTCCCAACAATATAGGTAAAACTTATTCCTCTTTAATTGACATGCCCCTCCTCTTTGCCATGACTAAGTTTAGTGGTAGTTTTTGTTACTTGGAAATTTTGGGGTGTTAGGGAGACAGTCAAAAATAATTTTAGTTTTTGTTGTTTTTTTTTGGGGGGGGGTACCGGGGATTGAACTCAGGGGCACTCGACCACTAGGCCACATCCCCGGCCCTTTTTTGTATTTTATTAGAGACAGGGTCTCACTGAGTTGCTAAGTGCCTCGCCACGGCTGAGGCTGGCTTTGAACTCTCGATCCTCTTGCCTCAGCCTCCCAAGTGCTGGGATTACAGGCATGTGCCACTAATTTTAGTTTTTATACTGATTATTAAAGCGAATTCTTAAGCTATAGTTGCCACATTCTGAATATGTGTTAGAATATTAAAACAGGGAATACATTTTGATCATAGTTTAAAGGAAGAACAAAGCTTTAGCTGTCTACTTGAAAATGTAGCTTTGTGTTGTTAAGTAGGATTATGATGAAATATGTTTATATGATAAGCCTATAATATTTGATAAATTGTTTTTTCTATAATATAATAGTTTAATAATTTTCGTATTTGAAGTTTTTAGTTTTTAAATGTACTCACAAGTCCTTTTGTGTAAAATTACATACAAGACTGTTTTGGAAGTAAATGAAAAAATTAGTATTACAGAATTGTAAACTGTAGCAGTTCATATACACATAATCTTGTTTTTTTAAAAAACAAACATAATATGAAATACTTGGTTGAGAAGACTAGCTCAAAGGTTTAAGAACATATTTCAAATCAAGTTTACTTGATTTCATTCCTTTTTTTATTTTTAAATCCTCCCCTTTTCTCATCATCTTCTTATTTTTTTTAGTTGTAGATGGACACAATACCTTTATTTATTTTTATGTGGTGCTGAGGAATAGAACCCAGTGCCTCACATGTGCTAGGCGAGTGCTCTACCACTGACGCACAACCCTAGCCCCCATTCCAATGTCTTTCTAAAGAGATTTTCTAAAAAAAAATGTGTGGCCCTCTTGGCCAAATTTAAATGTTGACAAAATCCAATTTTGCTTTCAGTATTGAGGGTAGTTTCCTAGCTCTATTTAATCTTTTAAAAAAATTTAGTTGCATTAATCAGTAGGGTTTCTTACTGAGTAGAACTGAGGCAGAGAAGCAAAAGTAGAAACCAAGTGCTCATGGTCAAGGTGAAGTCACTATGGTGGCTACGAGCTCCATGGACAGAGAGCTAGCTTATTTTATTCATCAGAGTGAACTCAGGATTAGCAGAGTATGTGATAAATGGTAAGCACTCAATACATTTTGGGTAAATAAATTAATGAGGAGTAATAGGAGAAGTAGTTCCACATACATTTCTCTGCTCTATCATGTTTACACAGTTGCCCAAAGTGTTCAGGACAACCTGCTGTATTTTCAAATTTTTATATTCTTGGTGGTTATTTTGAAAAAAAAATTTAGTTAATGTAATCTACAAAGCACTACTAATTTACAGTTAACTTTTTTCTTTTTTTAAAAAAATATTTTTTACTTGTAGGTGGACACAATATCTTTATTTTTATGTGGTGCTGAGGATTGAACCCAGTGCCTCACATGTGCTAGGTGAGTGCTCTACCACTTGAGCCACAACCCCAGCCCCTACTGTTAACTTTTTGTATATGAAAGTTTGTGAGTACTCCAGTAATTTTGAAAGAATATTTTAAAGAAGCTTATGTGTTTCTTGATAAAAAGTATGGTACTTGCTTCAATCATAAGAAAATGATTATGAAAACCATTAATAGATTCAAGCTGTGGGTTTCTTTTAATTTGTTCTTTTTAGTTATACATGACAGTAGAATGTATTTTGACATATCATACAAACAAAAGAGTATAACTTACCATTCTTGTGATTTTACATGATGTGGAGTTACACTGGTCATGTATGTATCTGTGAACATAGGAAAGTTATGTCTGATTCATTCTACACTTCCCATGCCCCCTCCGTTCCTGCTATATACACCCCCACCCACACCCCCTGCCAATCCAGTGAACTTCCACCACCCCCACCTCTTCCTATTGTAAGTCAGCATCTGATACTCAAATGAGAGAGAACATTTTGGCCTTTTTTTGCCAGCAGGGGCGGGGGGGTGGTGGTGGTTGGCTTATTTCACTTAGCATGATTGTCTCCAAGTCCCATCCAATTACTGGCAAATGCCATAATTTCATTCTTCTTTATGGCTCAGTAATATCCATTGTGTATATGTACCACATTTTCTTTATCCATTCATCTGTTGAAGGGCACCTAGGTCGGTTCCATAGCTTAGCTATTGTGAATTGAACTGCTATGAACACTGATGTAGCCGTGTCCCTATAGTATGCTGATTTTAAGTCCTTTGCATATATGCCAAGGAGTGGGATATGTGTCAAATGGTGGTTCTCTTCCACCATTTCTGAGGAATCTCCATACTGCTTTCCAGAGTCGTTGAAATAATTTGCAGTCCCACCAGCAAGGTATGAGTGTACCTTTTTGCCCACATCCTCGCCAACATTTATTAACTTGTATTCTTGATAATTGCCATTCTGACTGGAGTGAGGTAAAATCTCAGTACACTTTTAGTTTGCATTTCTCTAATTGCTAGTGATGTTGAATATTTTTTCATGTATTTGTTGATAAGTTGTATTTCTTCTTCTGTGAAGTGTCTGTTCAGTTCCTTAGCCCATTTATTTATTGGGTTATTTGTTTTTTTGGTGTTAAATTTTTTGAGCTCTTTATATATCCCGGAGATCAATGCTCTCTCTGAGGTACATGTGGTAAAGATTTTCTCCCATTCTGTAGGCTCTTTCTTCATGTTCTTGATTGTTTCCTTTGCTATGAAAAGCTTTTTAGTTTGATAAAATCCCATTTATTGATTCTTGATTTTACTTCTTGCACTTTAGAAGACTTGTTGAGGAATTTGGTTCGTAAGCCAACATGATGGAGATTTGGGCCTACTTTTTCTTCCAGCAGGTGCAGGGTCTCTGGTGTAATTCCGAGGTCCTTGATGCACTTTGAGTTGGATTTTGTGCAGGGTTAAAGATAGGAATCTAATTTTATTTTATTACATATAGATTTTCAGTTTTCCCCCCACCATTTGTTGAAGAGGCTATTTTTTCTCCAATGTATATTTATGGCTCCTTTGTCTAGTATGAGATAACTGTATTTACTTGGGTTTGTCTCTATGTCTTTGTTCTGTACCATTGGTCTTCATGTTTGTTTTGGTGCCAATACCATGCCATTTTTGTTACTGTAGCTCTGTAGTATAATTTAAGATCTGGTATTGTGATGCCTCCTGCATGCTGTGTTTTTTTTCTTTTAAATTTCATATTCTTATTCTGAAAAATATTGATTCATTTTTGCTATGAAAGTATAGTTATACTTCCTTACCTCCTTTCTTTTAGGTCCTAGTTGTAGTTTTACATTGTCAAAATTTGCAATACTTACATTCTTTTCAGAAACCATAAATTCAGTCCTCATCACTTTACTGTGTTAATTATTATTGAATCCATTTTGCTCGATTTCACTGTCATTTACTTAAGATCTTTGGATTCCTTGCCATCTTTCATGCTTGGTAATGACTGCATTGCCTTATATGTTTATGTCAGAAAGGGAGGATATAATATTGTCAGGTCATATTTTCTGTACCTCAGAACTTTGTACACATTGCATTCTGGCACTGAGAGTTGCTCTGAAATGTCTGAGGCCAGCCTGATTTTCATCCCCACCCACCTTGCAAAAATTTTCCCATAGGCTACTTGATTTTCTGTTTGGATAGGAGAATCCTTTCTTTATCCTTGAATTTGGTAAGGTAATTAGGATATATTGTATTAATTCTTTCTGCAACACAATGTGTCCTTTTTGTTTGTAAGTACAGTTCTTTGAATCAGTAAACTTTTCTTAATTGTAATTTGAATTTTCTTTTTCCATTTTAGAAATTGTCTCCCTTAAAGATAGCAATCATCCCTGGAATTTTGAATCAAGGATTAACACTTGGGGTGTTACTTGCTGCATAACTAATTACCCCAGAATATAGTGGCTTGAACAGCACATATTCATTACTTTCACAGTTTATATTGGTCAGGACTCTAGGAAGAGTGCCTTAGCTGGGTCCTCTGCATCAGCCATTTAGCAAGACTGCAGTTAACATGTTGGCCCCAAATCCAAGTTTCATCTGAAGCCTCAACTGGGGAAGGATCTGCTTCCAAGCTCATTTAGTGTTTTTTGGCAATAGTTATTCCCCCTGGGATGTTGAGTTGAGAGCCTGCATTCCTTGCCACCTGAATTTTCTCCATATAGTAGTTTACTTCATCAAAACCTATAAGCTGAGGAAACCAGAGTAAGCTTCTGCTAGCAGGACAAGTCACAATCTTCTGTAACCCAAAAATGGAAGTGACATCCCATCTGCATTATCATATTCTTTGGTTAAAGCAAGTCACTAGGTTTATCCTATCTTTAGCAGGAGGAGTTTTTACAAGGAAGGGCATGGATACTCAGAAGCTGGAATCATTAGAGCCTATCTACCATAGTAGTTGCCTTCTACAACTTGGTTTTCATTAGCTTTTAAATTTTTCCCCCTCTATTTAATGAGATTATCTACCTTATTTTTATAAAATCTCTCACTTGAATTTTAGCTGTGTCTGCCAGATATATTTCTAATATATTTACTAGCATTGTTGTGAATTTTTTTTTTTTTTTTTTTTTTTTGGTCTTCAGCTTATTTTCTTTCTCTCTTTGATTTCACCAACTATTCCTTGAAGTCTAGTTTTCTTGAATTTATGTTTTTAAGTTCTTACACAGTGTGACATTTGAGATTCGTCCTTAGGCATGTTTGCAGAATTGCTCTGCTGCATTTCTGAAAAATTGTGGGTGAATGCTCTTTAACACTTTTGCCACTTTTTTTTTTTTTTTTCTATGTTTCTCTTCCCCTGTGGGCTGGATTGTGAGGCTAGGATGTTCTTCTCTGTACTTCCCTGAAGCCCAGAGGGAGAGGGAAAGGGAACACACCAACCAGTGCAGTGTTTTTAGTTAAATAGCCTTTAGGAATGTTTCTTCTTTTCCTGTGGGCTTACCTTGGGGGTATCCTCTTATTGAGTGTGGATCCCTGAGAAATGGCTTGACCTGGTGGTTTTTGTAACCCCTGCTGAAATCTTTTGAAGGTGGGTAGAGGCTCTTGTATTAAGGTTTTCTTTTGTTTCGTTTTTCTACTTTCTGTAGGTTTCTTATTTATGACCCCAGTCTGTTTCTGTTGAGAACAAGGACTGCTATTACTGGGAATTCTCAGGATATTTTAACTGGTTTAGTTTCCCCAGCATGCCCTTGGGTAAGATCCATGCTGTACTGAACCTTATTGGAAATCTTTTATTTCCTCAATACTACTTTTTGAAACTTATGGTATGAGATTCTCTTTTATGGTGTAGTATTAGCCAGGTTTTGCCTTCTTAAAACTGAGGAAAGGCTTGTGAGCTTACAGGATACTATAGTTTTGACCCAGATTTGTCCCCAGCATCTTTTGCCTGAACTGGTATATTAACATGTGGACTAGCTTTCCCTATTTTGAAAATTTCCTTTACCTTCCTCTTCCTAATTTTGCCCTATAGTTGCTAGTTAAAGCTTAGAATTATAGATGTTATGTCATTCCCCATTGCTTATATGATTAAGTTTAAATAGTTCATTTAAAGTCACTAATCATAATTTCATTCTCTTTCCTGGTCCTTCTTTTCTGACAAATTTTGAATATTTTTTTTGCTTTCCCATAGATACATTGTATAGATTCCCAGAAGCGGTTAGTACATATTATGGTATTTACATACATTGTGGCTTTTAGACTTCGCTGTCTCCTGGTAACCTTTATATAGAAATATGCTCTTTATCAAGATCCATCTGAAAATGTGGTCTCCAGAAATGACCACAGATATGCTGTGAGCTCCTTGCAATTGTGATCGGGACACTGATATAAAGATTGGTTTGGGTGTTCTGTATGTTTTATTATATCTTGAATATCATTCCATTTCTAAAAATTAAGACTTTTTGAAACCTTAATGTAGGAATTTGCATTTATCCCTAAGAAACTGAAAATGAAAAAAAAATTTGCCAGATTGTCCATATTGTTAGGGTTATTTTGAATCCTAAATCAGTAGTCACATATCAATATGCTAATCATGCCTTTAGTGATTTCCTACAAGTCTGCATAAGAAATGGTAATTTGTGGGAAGGTAAATGAAGTAGTTACACTATTTTTGCATCCTTTAAATTTAATAAGAGTTTCATTTTCTTCCCCTGTCATAGTAACATTAGAGATAAAAATCATGGTGGTTCTGTATAGGGGATCAAGACTGGATGGAGCAGTTGATATTAGAGTAAAGGGACATTTTTCCTTCAATTAAACTACAAGTAGAGGATCTGTTTATGGGGAGGTGATGGTGGCAATGGAAAGTATCAAAGAAAGCATGAGCAGGACCTGATGATTAAAGAAATCGCTGAAGAGAAGCAAAATGATGCCAGAAGTTTCATTAGAAATGATTTGCAAGAAACAATGAACCTACCCATGTTAAGTTTGAGGTAGATGGTTGTGAAATAGCCAAGAAATAGCTGTTCATGAAAATTGGCTCTGAGTCATAGGTATTTGTTTGAAACAAAACATGTCTTTTAAAAGTATCTTTCCCTTAACTTGAAAACCTGCTTAATCCTATTTAAAATTTAGTCTGTGTTAATGTTCTTCCTAATGCCTTTCCTGGTTTGGATGTAGGATTGAATTTGAATTGTATGGTTATGTAGGAAGTTTCATACATTATAATTTGATGTATACCCATTAAAATAATATATGTCAGGGCTAGCTATGGAGCACATACACAAATGAACCGTGTCAGAGTTATATAAATGGGCTACAATCATGAGAACTCAGTGGTTATGTGCACACAATAGAGAAATACTTCTTCCTCCCTCAATGTGCAAATGTTTCCATGTATTTGCCTCATTTTCATCCAGTTGCAAATTGTATGGTTAAGTAGCAAAATTTGGGGTAGTATGTCCTTTTTGTCATATGAAATAAATTTCTTTCTTCTACAATATAGGACAAATAAATAGATGAATTTAGAGAATTTGTCATAGGACTTGTATAAAATAAGAGAAAAAATTGTCTAGCTCCACAGACATTATTGAATATTGGAGATTAAGAAGTAATCTGCTTGTATTTAGCAAGTAAAAAGAAATAAAATTCTTTAATTGCAAATTAAAAGCTATGGAAATTGATAGATTAAAATTGACATAAAATAATAATATAGAAATTCCAAATTCGCTCAGGGCATGTCAATCATTTTTATAAATTTAAAAACTCATTTTAACCTAGGGTTTTTAAGTTCAATTTTCCCATTTTTATCTAGGAAAAAAAAAATGTGTGCTCATTGATTTAGGTAAAGTAGAGGACATAGGTTCTTAGCTAATGCTGCTGTGATTATTTCTAGGATTTTTCATTTCAAATTACGAACCAATACCCAAATTCTCTATTATTCAGGGAACTAGTTTACTATATTAGAAATTAAGCTGGGGTTCTTAAATTATTTTGTTACTCATGTAGAAGTTGCAGAGATGCTTAGCTTATATAGTTGATTGTTTAGAAAAATAAAATAAAAAAGAATGTATAAACTCTGGAAGAAGTGAAGAATGCAGTTTTCATAATCTACCCCAGAAATACCCTTTTTCTGATGGATTCACTTTACTAGGAGCCAATTTTTCTTCTAAGATTTAAATCTCTTTTTTTATGTGTATCTTTTTTCTTCAGCCTTTACTTTCATTTTAATGACATCTTAAAATGATTTCCACAATAGTAACATAGGTGCTTTTGTACTGACATTAGTAGATATGTCTTCTCTTTAAAGGTTGGTGGAATGGCCACCTGTATTGGGTTGAGGAATCCAGTAGCTTTTCTTCATGCTTATTTTATTTGTAAATATTTATTGATAGTTCATGTATAGAATTGGACATTTCAGTATTTCTTTCATGCTCTCATTAGATATAAAAATTATGTTGTTGATTTCTTCACTTCTTTTTCCCCCAAAATTTTCCTCAGAGGAAACAACTTGCCTTGACAACCTTGCTTAAAATGCAGCACACTGTGTCCCCTTCCCATAATCCCCTCACCTCATTCCTCCTTTTTTTCTCCAGTAACTTTTTTTTTTTTTTTTTTTTTTTGGTACTGGGGATTTAACCCAGGGGCACTTAACCACTGAGCCACATCTCTATCCCTTTTTTATATTTTATTTGAGACAGAGTCTTGCCGAGTTGCTTAGGCTTCATTAAATTGTTGAGTCTGGCTTTGAACTCAAGATTCTCCTGCCTCAGCCTCCCAAGCTGCTGGGATTACAGGCGTGCACCACTGTGCCTAGCTCCCCAATAATTCTTAACTGCATTCTAGCATACACCAAGGCTATTAGGCTTCTTATCTGTATCTTTTAACATATGCTTCACAAGGGCAGAGATCTTAGGTTGTTTTACTCTAGTGTCCCAAGTATCTTGAACAGGACTTTGTATTCAGAAATGCTTGTAAATATTTAACAAAAGAATGAATTAAGAATTTATTATTTGAATTATTTTCCTACTATTGTAAAGGATAAAGATTAGCATGCTCTGGCCCTGTGGCTTTCAAGCTAGCTCTCTCTCTCTCTCTCTTTCTCTCCTTTTCTCTCTTTTTTCCTGGCCCCTGGTAAAATGTATGAAACACATTTTAAAATGTAACATAGGTTACACATACATATGCATTTTGTACATATGTATGCATTTATATAGATGAAGCATTCAGTGTGTCCTAATATATCCTATTCTGTTTCTTTTTTTTTTTAGAAATTAATGCAATTTCATGGTAGGGTGAGTACAGACAACAATGTACTCAATATTTCAGAAAGCTAGAAGAAAGGATTTTGAAAGTTTTCACTACAAAGAAATGATAAATGTTTGAGGAGACAGATATGTTTAACCTGATTTAAACAGTATACTGTACATGTGTATCAGAATATCACATTATCCCATTAATATGTATAATTTTAATGTTTTTATGTATAAGTTTAACTATCAATTAAAAAAAGAATGCCTTTTGCCATCGACTATATTTTCATGATCCATGAAAGAGTTGCAGGCTTTATTTTGTGGTAGGCAACTAATAACCTAAAACAAAAATTAGGTAAATATAGAACCTAGTTTCTGTTTGTCTTACATGACTGTTTGGAATCGTTTTATCCTTATTTCAGATTGATGTTTGGGGCTATTTTTATTATTTTATTTTCAAGTTTCTATATTAGTTGTTGGTATGTGAAATTATTACAGGAACTGCGGATATATTATATAGTACAGATAAACTGAGTCTGAAATGTGTGCCATTTCTCTTGAGTGTATTTGTTAACTTTTGAGTTCATTTTTTTTTAAAGAAGGAAGAGCCCCTTCCTGATATATGGGAGCAAAGAGGAGACAGACTGGGACTACACTGGGTTAAAAGGCAGTCTAGGATTTGTTTTGAAATGGAATAAAATCCAGGACCAAGTGGTTTGGGAACAGATTGTTACAAATCTGAACTATTTTCTTCTCCCAGCTGTTATAAGACTTAGCAGGCCAGGAATTATGCATATATTCCGTTAACTAGAACATGGCAGATACCTCCCATGAAAATATAGTGATGAGACTTCCTTCAATGGTTGTTCGATTAACATTGTAACCATGTGATATTTTACTAAAATCAGAAGATATAGGAAATAACTTCTTCCTCTTTGACATTAAAAAATACGATGATTCTCCAGTTTTCAAGTTTGTACATTTTGAGGAAGCTCTTTTTAGCCTAATGTCAGCAAAGCAGCTGTTGCTTGGATTTACTTTGTAAAACACTGAATTATTCATTTCCATAAACAAAACTTCCTTAGTAATTATTTAGCATTAATTTATTTCTCTTTATTTCAATCAACCCTGTTTATATTCTGTTTTAAAATTAAAAATATTCTTTGTGGAATCTAGCAAATAAGACTCTGTGAAAGCTACTTTCTCTACTTTGTTCTGTTCTTGCAACAAAAGATTTCCAGATCCTGAGATGAACTGTTTTATTGTTTCTTTTTATTGTTTTAATAAAAGTTACTAATAAAATATGCGACAAAAGTAAAATACTTATTTAGAAGTCTTTTATCAGTAGCTTCCTAAAACAAGGTGCTGTGATTTTGACTTATTAAATTTGACCATAATGCTTTATGCTTAAGTATATTTAACAGCTATTATCTTGAATTCTAACAATATAAACTTATTAGAAATGTTTTCAACAATTATTCATTTATATACACAGCTTGTTTAATAGACTATTTAGGGAAGAAGGTAAAATTATTGTTTAACATTTCTTGTAACTATTCCACCATAGTGAGTTCTTGCACCTTCAGACTCTCATTATTAGTTATCGCTTGTGGTTTTCTTGAGCAATAAGTCTTTTACTGTTCTGTCATATTTTTTATCATTTCTACAATTGCTAGGTTTTTTGTTTTACAGTTTGTTTAAGTGTGTCATTGCTTTGCTGCTCCATGGAGACTTCTTGATGTCAGTCTGTTAATTTAATAAATATCTGCTAATTTAATAGAGGAGGAGGACACTTTATAAATTAGCATTAATTTGAAAGAAACATTTTTATCTTAAGATTTTCTCAGAACATACACTTAGACAGGTTTAGTAACTGATACAAAATGTAATCCTCGTGAGTTTAATAGATTGTAAACTTTTAGTTAAGGGCCTGTTCTGAATCTCTGATGTTGGTTCCTGGAAGGGAATAAATGCACCATAACCACCACATCTAAGGTGACCTCTGAACCATGAGGAAGTGTGAGGCCTGTGAGAATTAGGTATGGAAAAAGACTCCATGTAACTCTTCTGCCTCTAGGTTCTATGTTGCTATTTAGGGTGATCATGGAGACCTCTGCCTAGCAGTTGTTGAGTGCATAATAGTTTTTGAAAGGACAACCACATACATGTAATTATTCTAGAACTGAAATGTCCAGGAAATTCTTAAAGCAGGTGACATGGATATCAACCTTCAGCTGGGAGCCATTATGCAGACATATTTTGTTTTTCCTCCGTGCAATGTTTTAGAAAATAGAATGAGGTATTTAAAATTATTTGATTTTACACAAAACAAAAATTCCAGTTTTTAAAAAAATATGAATTCTCAGATCTGGAAACTGTCTCCATTCCTGCAAGGTAAATAAAGATCTGGTACAGCTGTACATTTAAACACAGGGCATGTGTTGTACTTGATCATTACAATTTTTGTACTTGCACTGTTAACTTATGTATGTATATATATGTAAATATATACACTTATAATGTGTGTGCATACATATGTATATACTGTGTGTAACACAAAAAGTTATAATTATATCTACAGAATAAATATTTATTTGAAACTGAAACTATGCTTCATTCACAAATAAGAATAGAAAATTGAGATATCTGTGTGGTTAAAAAACTTAGATAGTCTTTTGTGAAAGTAAGGAATAGCCATTTATATTTAACTTGCAAATGGCCCAACTTCCAGGTTCCTTTGGCAGCCCAGCCTTGCAATATACAAATCTTAAGAGATTATCATACATTGTTAAATTTTCATTTTAATGGTCTTAGTTATAGTCTATCAGTAACTTATATGGCTGTTTCTTATAGGATATGAATTTTGGAAATCTATGCTTCCATATTAATTCTTGTTTCCTCATATTCTTTTCTATGAAGGTATTTATTTCGTTCTTAAGACTAAAAAGGCACATGTAAGTAAGAAACACCTGTGACTACTTAATGTGTGAAATTAGAAATAATGAGTATATTTTGTATATTCCACTTGATAGAAAACATTTTTGTATCTAAAATATTTTATACATGAATATATAAAATTGTATATAACAACTGTATAATTTTGGTACATACTACTATAAATTTTATTATTTTCAGCTAGTAAATTGTGTAGTTTGTTGTGATTTGCATTTTTAAATATGCTGTTGAAATTTTTCTGAATTTTTGAGTCTGCTAATAAGTAAAACATTTAATTCTATTCAATTAATCCAGCAAATAATTGGACTTTACTCTTTGTCTTAAATGTGAAGGAAAATAAGGAATAAGAGTGAAATTCATTCCATGTTACCTTTAGTGGTAATAATTACAAATACATAAGCATTTTGTTATTTTTGGATTTACTAAATTTACCTGATGAGTAAGGATGGGTTGGTATGTTCTGCTTTTTCTGGAAAAGTCATGTAGAAAGATTCTGGTTGTTTTAGGGATGTGCATGCTTGTTTGAGGGGGTAGTGGAGGAAGGAACGTGGTATAAAAAGAGCTGTTTCTTGCCCACTTTATAAATGTCTGTGCTTGACACAAGCCTTTTCTTTGAGAGTAATCAGTCTTTAATAAAACTATATTCCTAACTACTTGAGCTGATAAACAGGTTTGTTTTAAAGAAGTCAAGTTTATTTTATGTCAATTTTCTATTTGCCCTGTATAAGGTATATTTAATTACTTTACTCCATCTCTGTGTTCAAATTAATCAGATTCTGCTACATATTGGTGCTCAAATTAGAATAATTCTTTAATCAACTGTGTTATCCATGCCATGGTAGACTAGAATAGAAAAGCTACTTGGCATATTGAAGATGCATGCATTTTATTTTCTATTGTAATTTAAAAGTAAAATCAGAAATATTGATTTCTACTTGACTGGAGAGATGATTTAGTTTGAATATCAGTCTGATCTTAATCAGGTGAGAATTAATTGAGTTGGAGGTATTAGATATTCAGTGATGTTAAGTGAACCATGATCAATCTAGAGAGAAGCTTTCTTTTGGACTATGTTAGAATTATCAAATAGCTCATGCACTACAATATAAAATAATCTTTTCATGTTCATCCTTCTACCTTCTTGTCTCATTAAATGCACCACTAAATTCGTTCTATGCACAGACTAATCTTTAAAGTATAAGACTAATAATAAATCACAATTTAATAGAAAATTAATAGCATAATAATTTTGTCATAAAATGCTATTGTTTTTCAGAATTTTTATAATGATATATTTTCTAGTGCCCGATTTTAAAACCAAGTAATTAAATATTTTTTTCCAGTATACTTGGGACTTAACAAAACCTCCTTTACTTTTTTTTTTTTTTTATGTTCAACATTGAAAGAAGTGAGCAATACAGAATTATTTTAATGTTTATTTCCAGAAATAAAAATAGAGTCTGTAGCATTATATTGGCCTGAAATGTGGCATGGGCTTTTCATTTATTTTAAGAGTGTGATAGCAATATCATAAGTGTTGTGAAAATATAAATGGTGAGATAACACCTCCATAGGACTTGCTCTTAAGTAGTAAAATTGTAAAGTCTTTAAATAAAACTGCAGCCAGAAGTGAAAGGATCGATTTGCCTTGTTAACTAGGGATACTATACTTATTAAATATCTAATTAAATTTACTATACCTTGTCTTTTAGTAATACCCCCTTTCTTTTCTTAAAACTGAGAATTTGGACCTATTTACTAAGAAGGTGTCATGTATTGTCACTGTAAGATTTCTTCCATTTTGGCAGTTGGTGTGACCGTGTTAAATTAAAAGAAAGCCAACAGTGTGACATTTTATAGTGTCATCCTACCTTGGAATAGTGCTTTTCACTTGATAATGGTATGAGGGGAATAGTCTGACCCTATGCAGCCATGTATTTTGCAAAAAGCAATGTTCAGATTTATATTTAGGAACAATTAGCATTTAATGAAATTAACCTACACATGCAGAAATGTCCCTAGAGTGTGATGAATGGGGAGTTCTTAGATGTGGTGGGGGTTTCCCACCTAGTTGCTAAGTAGCAATTCAGGGAAGAGGCCTTGCCTGGGGGAAAAAAAAAATAGATTGTTGGCTTTTTTGTGAAAGCCATGACTCCTCTTATCTGGACTCCACTTTCCCCTCCCCTTCACCTAGAGCTATTTCTTTCTTTTTTCTTAATATTTTGTAAAGTGTATAGAGTACCAGAACAAGTGTGTTTTTCAATTTTTGTCCCCCAGACTACCAGGTTTCCTCCTATGAGATAACTAGTTACCTGTTTCTTAAATATTCTTTCACAACCATTTTGTGCTTATAGACATTGTGTATGTGTGTGTAGTGTATATTCTAAACAGAAACAAAAATATTATATGATACATTTTACTATTTTCAGTTTAAATCTTGGACATTGCTTGGTGCAGTGGCATGAATATATATAGTCCTAGGTACTTGGGAGGCTTAGGCAGGAGGATCACTGGAACCCAGGAGTTTAAAAGAAAAAAGTCTTGGAAATCATTCCCTGTCAGCATTTTTAATGGCTGTATAGTATTTCATGGTAGAGTATTCCCACTTTGGTAGTTGTATAACCATGTTAGATTAACACTTTTGTAAAAATATTTCTTGTTTCAGCTGAGAGAAGACCAGATGATGAATGGCTAGTGATGTTGTTCTAATGATTCTCTATAAATGGGGACGTACTTTTTAATTTATTTTTGTTAAGAAAGATATATGCACACACACATATATACAACTACATTATTTTTATATTTGAATTGATTAAAATTTCTACTGTGATTGAATTAGAAATACATATGGATTCCACTTTTTTTTTTTTTTTTTTTTTTTTGTAAAAGCAGATACTAAGCTGGTTCAAAGTAAGCTGTTAAATAGGTAGATTGGATAAGCCAGCATACTTTAAAAAAAAAAAAACACTTTAGTTGTAATTGGATATAATAACTTTATTTATTTACTTTTTTTTTTTTTTAATATTGCACTGAGGATTGAATTCCTCCCACATGCTAGGCAAGCACTCTATCACTGAGCCACAACCCCAGCCCCTATAAACCAGCATATTATATGGAGAGTGACCAAGGATTTGTTGGTGATACAGAATCCACATCCAATGAAGATAAGTCAGTAATATTTAGACTGGCTCTGAGCCAAGAGAAAAATACAAATGTTGTTTTTACTAATATTTGATGAAGAGGTGGCATTAAACTTTCTTTAGCTTTTTTCGAACTGCAGTCTCTTCACTCTCATCCCCAACACACATCCAATGGAAAGTGACACTTTTTGAGATGAATTTTCTATCACCACAAAAGTGTTTAAAATAAACAAGATGGGAGTAGGAAGGACTTTCTGAATTAAGAATTTAAAGTGACCTTCGGGGTCCTTCTCATTTCAACCTTTTAGATTGCAGAAATGAGAACAAGGCAGCTGGTCCTTTCCAGGACACTTGGCAAATGTTGTTTTAATTGTCAATGGGCATTAGTGCCCATACTTAATGCCCGTATTTAGGGATGGGCTGTAAAACCACTTGCAAATGCAAAAAATGAAAAATAAATGAAAACTCCACAGCAGATTAGTTTGTTACTTGGTTACTAAAAACATCAATGTTTTGTTTCCCCTTTTGGTGAAGGGAATGGGGAAAGGCCTAACATGCACTGAGAAGTTGCAAAGAAACCCAGAAGTCTCTGCATTCACAAGTGTGTCCACCTTTTAACAGGTAGTTATTTATTTATTTTTTTTTAAAACAAGACTATGGGGAGCAGAGATTTTTCTATGCAAGAAGAATGTGGTATAAGCCAAACTCATTCACTTAATGATTGTCTTGCCTTATTCACCTCACTGATTGTTTCTTTTGATGAGAAGCTTTTCAGTTTGAATTTATCCCATTTATTGATTCTTGATATTAATTCTTGCACTACAGGAGTCTTATTAAGAAACTTGGGGCCTAATCTGACATGTTGGAGATTGGAACTTACTTTTTCTTCTATTAGGCGTAGAGTCTCTGGTCTAATACCTAGATCCTTGATCCACTTTGAGTTTTGTGCATTGTGAGAGATACAGGTTTAATTTCATTTTATTGCATATGGATTTCCAGTTTTCCCAGCACCATTTGTTGAAGAGGCTATCTTTTCTCCAATGTACATTTTTGGCGCCTTTGTCTAATATAACTGAAATTATATGCGTTAGTCTCTGTATCTTCTATTCTGTACCATTGGTCTGCAAGTCTATTTTGGTGCCAATACCATGTTGTTTTTGTTACTATTGCTCTGTAGTATAATTTAAGGTCTGGTATAATGATGCCACCTGCTTCAAGCTTCTTGCTAAGGATTGCTTTAGCTATTCTGGGTCTCTTATTTTTCCAGATGAATTTCATGACTGCTTTTTCTATTTCTATGAGGAATGTCATTGGGATTCTGATTGGCATTGCATTAAATCTGTATAGCGCTTTTGGTAATATGTTCATTTTGACAATATTAGTCCTGCCTATCCAAGCACAAGGTAGACCTTTCCATCTTCTAAGGTCTTCCATAATTTCTTTCTTTAGTGTTCTGTAGTTTTCATTGTAGAGGTCTTTCACATCTTTGGTTAAGTTGATTCCCAAGTATTTTATTTTTTTGATGCTATTGTAAATGGGATAGTTTTCCTCATTTCCCTTTCAGAGGATTTGTTACTGATATACATAAATGCCTTTGATTTGTGGGTGTCGATTTTGTATCCTGCTACTTTGCTGAATTCATTTAAATCCTTCCCCTCTGTAGTCATTAATAATGCTCAAGGATTCTGCTCTTTAGGACACTAGGGCATCTCATGTGGTCCTTTAAAAAGGTAGGGTTATTTGATGGTCAGTTCATCCACACTAGGCTGTGCTGTGCTAATTGTGTACCTTAAAAATTTTAATTCTTAAAATCTGAAAAACAAAATTTAGTCCATTTTATTCAGTTTGGAGAAGCTACTTTCTAAAGTGTAAAATTCCCATTTAAAATACTTAAGTATTGTAGGAATTCTGAAGAACAGGTTATAAGATTCAGAGAGCTAAGGTATCTGATGCTATTTTATTTTAGATGGTTGCTAAGTTGCCATTTAGCAAAAAAAAAAAAAAAAAAAAAAAAAAAAAAATCAGCAATAATCTCTACCTTATTTTTTCCTGTGGTAGTATTAGAATGTGCTGACCCATTGTCCCTTGCTTGCCAGGTCTGTCATGTGATGTCATATGAAAAAAATAGGCTTGAATTAGTCTCAATTCTTTGGGCACAGAATTTTCTAGGCGGTATAGAGTTTTGTTTTTTTTTTTTTTCCTGGGTTTTGATCATAGAAAGGAGTAAGTGGGGTCATAGTCCTTATATGTAGATTTCATTTGAGTTAATTTTAGAACTGGTTTTAAGCTACTCTGTAAGCCACATTACGTGATCTTGGAAATATAAAATATAACCTATTTTAAACTCAGTTTCCTCATCTGGCAAATGAAGGTAAAAATATGCCTATTTAATGGGACTGTAAAATTTGTGTGAGCTAATAAAGTACTTAGTGTCGTGCCAGACACATAGTAAACATTCAGTATATGTAGTTATCATTATCATGTTGCTGTTAATGCTTTGTTATTGACACTTCAAAATGCTTGAAAAAAACAGTAATGAAGTTACATGGAAAAATGGGAAAAATAAGAAAAAGGACACCTGAATTAAGATGACTGTTTCTAATAAATAAATTAAAATTATTTCTAAGAAATAAATTAAAAATCACTTATGACCCTATTCAGAATTACTAATGCTTCTTTGATCTTTGGCTTTCTATGAATAGAAATTGTCTATGTTCTAAGTACTACATACCAAGTACTCCTTGTAGGAATCACATTTTAATCTTATTAAATTTATATTCTAATAAATTGAAATAAGGAACCCAATTATCCCCCTCAAATTTAATTTCCGTGAAATTTAATAAGGATTTAATCATAATAAGCCCCAAATTTTATTCCATTTTTTTTTGTTTGTTTCAAATGAATTATACCTAAATTAGTCAGTGTCCTTTGAATCCAACTGGATGCTTATCATGAGCTTGGAATATATCTATTTTGTAATTTCAGATTTAAAATGTATCTCTAATGGATTCTAGTTTACCATTAAGCCTGTCTTTCTGGTATTTACATCTTTAAAATGTGATATTTTTGAAAACATTTATGACTGATTTTTGCCGAAGTGATGACTATCTTTTTTACCCCATAATTTTGAGACTTAAAAACACTATATAAATACTATATATTCCTTATCACCTTTGTTTATATACCTGCCTTCAACATTTTGATCAAGTGCATTTCAGCACAGAAAACATAAAAGATGGATGAATACTGCATATGTCCTTCTAGCCTAATGGGATAGTACTGTTTTTAGTTACGTAATGCTGTATAAAAAGTCACTTCTGTTGAATGATTAATGGGATGAGAATACTATACTTCCTTTTTGTCCTTAAAATTATATTACTCACTTTTCAGTTCCTGATTTTGAAAAAACTCATTTAGGATATTGTTAGCTGAAGACTGTGATTATGTGCTTATGTGCAGTTTCACCATCATAGAAGTCCTGAGTGCTGTTGTTAGTTTCTTCACATTCTATAATTCATCTAATAATTGTGAAACATATTCTGGTCATTTTTTTTTTCATTATGGAAATGTATTTGTTTTACATTGCTACTGTAACAAATTATACAAGATTAGCAGTTTGAAAGAACACACATTTATGGTATTTATTATATTCTGTAGTTCCACATACTGATAGGTCTCACTGGGTTAAGGTCAAGATGTTGGCAGAGCTGTGTTCCTTTCTGGAAACTCTGTGGTAAAGTCTATTTCTTTGCCTTTTTCACCTTCCAGAGATGTCTGCACTTCTCGGTGTCCCCCTTCTTCCATCTTTAAAGCCAGCAAGATAGTTATCTCTGTTCACTCTGTTGCTACCGTTTTATCTCTTCTTTTCTCTCCTCTGTCTCTTTCACTTTTAAGGATGCTTGTGATTACTTGGGACCATCCCAGATAATCTAGGATAATCTTCCTATTTTAAGGTCTACTGATTATCAACCTTAATTCCATCTGCAATCTTAATTCCCATTTGCTAAGAAACCTAATATATCCACACGTTCCAGGAATATGACTTGAATATCTTCAGGGGCTATTATTCTGCCTAACATAGGCAGAAAATGGAAAAAAAAAAAAAAAAAAAAAAAAAAAAAAAAAAAAAAAAAACCTCAAATCTCAACTATGTTGAATGAAAGCTAAATAATTTGAAAAACTACATTTTCTATCTTTGTGAATGATGTACATTACAGAATTAAAATGAAAATGATGTAATAATGAAGGTTATCTCATTGTTGCATCATCCTAGGCAGTTCCATTATTCTATAACTGACAAATCATGATGCAGTAATGCCTACAGTGAAATAAACTGTGTCAAGATATAGGGAAAATAAGGTCACTGTTTTATATTGTTTCTTAGCTTTCTACAAAGATACAATGAACCTATTTGATAATTGCAAAATAGAATGCATTTTTATTATATCAACTTTCCCCTTCCTTCCTTCCTTCTTCCCTCCCTCCCACCCTTCATCCTTCCTCTGAGAAGGAATAAGTCATAACATTCATCCTTACAGTATCAAAACAGCATCTTCCAACTTGCTTCAGATGCATGGCCTATATCTGCTGAACAACACCATTTGGATGTTTCACAGGCCTTCTAGTTGAACATGGCCTAAACTCATCAAAATCTATATTCATTTTCCTCCACTAGCTCCAACCAAAACAGCAAGATCATATGATATTCCTTTTTTTGATGTGGGCGTAGTCTATAAATATCAGTGTTTTTGACTGGTTGCTTTTCTGGTCTTTGTGTCTTCAAACTGCTGTTAGGTATCCAACAAAATAATTATGAGTTCTTGGCTTGGACATCTATTACCTTCATGATAAATTATTTTCTAAGTCCTGTTAATTCTCTCATATTTCAGTTGTATTCATTCATTTCTGTCCATTTCCACTAACTGCATTTTAGCCCCTTTGACATCTCTTGTGTGGGTTATTGTACTAACTTCTTAACCAGTTTTATTATTATAGTCAGTCCTGTTTCCCCTGCCTACTCTTCAGTTTTCTGCAGAAGAAAATATTATGATGCTATTCCAATTTTAAAAACTCTTCTGAGGATTTCCATTGCCCTTAAGCTAAAGCCTAAACATTTTAACACCATCTAAAGGTCACTCTTGGTGCATGTCGTCTTTCTTTTTTCACTTCATATCCACGACACATGTACATGAATACACACACAACCTAACAATGGATGTTACAACCATTCTGAATTATTCCTTGTAACATACCCTGCCTGTTCATCTATAGATATTTTTCCTGTGCTGTCCCTTTATCCAGAATACTCCTCTTCTTCCTCCTTAGCCAACACACTATATAGATCTTAGCTTGAAAGTACTTCCCATGGGTTTGTAGTCCCAGCTATTCATGAAGCTGAGGCTGGAGATCCCAGATTTGAGGACAGCCTGGGAAAATTATCAAGACCCTGTCTCAAAATAAAAAGGGCTAAAGAATATATAGCTCAGTGAAAGATTGCTCCTAGGTTCGATCCCCAGTACCTAAATAAAGAAATTAATAAAATAGAAAAAGGCCTGGGGATGTAACTCAGTGGTAGAGCACTTGGCATAGCATTTGAGGCCATGGTCTCAAATCCAGATACCACCAAAAAAAAAAAAAAAAAAAAAAAAAAAAAGTGAAGTTCCTCTTGAATATGTCTGCATTTCCATTCTGTGCCACGCCCCCCTATACTTTTAGCACTTTTTTTTTTTTTGGTGTTACCAAGGATTGAACTCAGGGGCATTCGACCACTGGGCCATATCCCCAGTCCTTTTTTGTATTTTATTTAGAGACAGGGTCTCACTTATTTGCTAAGTGCCTCACCATTGCTGAGCCTTGCTTTGAACTCGCAATCCTCCTGTCTCAGGGTCCCAAGTGCTGGGATTACAGGCCTGTGCCACCACGCCTGGCAGCACTTTTTAATTACCTGTCTGCCTCAGGGATTTTGTTAACTCTCACAGCAGGAACCCTTTGTCTTGTTCAGTATGGAACCCCCCCAAACTAGCACAGTGCTAGGCACAAAGTAAGTACTTTGCGTATGTATATTGAATGACTGAATGCCTATGAATCTCTACATGAGTACAGAAACAATATAGGAAAATAATTTATTGAATCAGCTAATACATATAAAACATTAAGTAACTCATTGGACAGTGCCTGGTACATAATCAACAATGTTAGCTATTGTTGCATTGTGAAGACAGGAATGCAGGTGATTTTTTTCTTTTGTGTTTTACTTTGGAGAGTAAAGAAAAAGCTGATATAATACTTCCGAATGGATCTCTTCTTAAGAAAACATTAAGGTAATATCATGTTTTGATACTTTCTCATCTGTAGTATCATACATTTATATTTGCAAACTGAAATATTTTTAAAGCTATGAGTGCAATGAAGAAGACACTATTTCAACGAATGTTTCCTATAAAAAGTGCTTATTGTTTCTGCTATTCTTCCATTTGAGATATTAGTTCTGTGGATCCCTTAGAGAATTATTCAAGGAACTCCTTTTATTTTGGTTAGAATGTTTGCTGGAAAAGACTCACTGATATACTTTTACAACTTAATTGAACTTAATTATCTAATTCTCATTCAGTCTAGCCTTATTTATAATATTTGACTTTGTCTAAAATTTGTGTTGGATCCTTTCCAGGACCCGAACAATTGTAATCACTGACACAAGTGGAATTTGTTTTAGTTTTGTAAACTAATGTATAAAATATTTTTCGTGAACCTCTTGAAATCCTGTCCATGCTATTGGTTATACAGAGTAATGTGCCTTGTGGCCTTAGCTGCCTTCAGTTACAGTCATTAGAAAGAAAAGTATAGAAGTGCTGTCTATATTGTCTCTGCCTTGGTTCAGGCCTTCATCACTGCATTGAACCTGGTGAGCTCAAGACTGGGGGTGACTGCCTGGTGTCTTCAGGCACTTTTTGCTTCACAGCCTGCAGAAAGGATGATGATTACTGTGAGAGCACTTAGGCATTGTCTCCAGGGACTGACATTAGACTTCTCACTACGATATCTTCACATAAAAAATAGATTTTCTTAAGAAAATTTAATTTAGGATTTAAATTTATATTACAAATTTAGGATTACAGATAACTTTTTTTTAATTTAAATTTTTAAAAAATATTTATTTATTTGCTTTAGTTGTACACAATGCGTTTTTTTGTCTGTATGCGGTGCTGAGGATCGAACCCGGGCCGCGCACGTGCTAGTCGAGCGCTCTACCACTGAGCCACAATCCCAGCCCGATTACAGATAACTTTGAAAGGAAATCTTACTAAAAGTTGGCATCCAGATCCTGCCCAAATTGTATCACTTTTAGTCTTAATTTTTAAAGCTATTTCTGATTCAATACTAATCAAAAGATCTTTCATACATTATGTTTGCTTTTCTAGCTAAATGTGGTGGTGCATGCCTAAAATGCCAGTGTTTGGGGAGGCTGAGGGAGGAAGTTCACAAGTTTGAGACCAGCCTTGGCAATTTAGGGAGACCCTGTATCAGATTAAAAAATAAAAGGACTGAGACTTTTTATTGTTTTATAGTTTTATAAACTACTGTATGTAAGTAGTAGAACTTCTGTGTTAAGAGTGCTGCTGGGTTCAATAATAGATTGCCCCTGGGTTCAATCCCTAGCACACATAAATAAATAAATAAGATATTTAAATAATTAAAAAATTTATAACTACTTAATAAATACTCTATTCTTATGCAGTTTCATATAGGGAGAGTTTTGTACTTAAGTATTTTTTTTTTTTTAATTTGTTGTTTTTAGATAATGACAGTAGGGTGTATTTTGACATACATTCATTGGGTGCATCCCATTACAAGTTTGATCCAATTCTTGTGGTTGAACGTGATGTGGAGTTTACTGGTCATATATTCCATATATGAGCATAGGGAAGTTATGTCAAATTCATTCTACTGTCTTTCCTATTCCCTTTACCACTCTCTTCCCTTCATTCCCCTTTGACTAATCCAATGAATTTCTATACTTTCCCTCCCTAACCTCTTTTGTTATGGGTTAGCATCCATATGTCAGAGAGAATATTTGGCCTTTGTTTATTTGGGACTGGCTTACTTCACTTACCATGATATTTTCCAGTTCCATCCATTTACCAGCAAATGCCATAATTTCATTCTCCTTTATGTCTGAGTAATATTCTTTTGTGTATGTATACCACATTTTCTTTATCCATTCATGTGTTGAAGGGCGACTGGGTTGGTTCCATAGCTTCGCTGTTGTCAATTGAGTTGCTATAAACATTGGTGTGGCTGTGTCACTGTAGTATGTTGATTTTAAGTCTTTTGGGTATGAGCCAAGGAGTGGGATAACTGGGTCAAATGGTGGTTCCATTCCAAGTTTTTAAGATTTTCATTTGTAGATGATATGTTATGAATTTGGGTGATTTGGGAATCTACCCTGCCATGATCTTTAATAAGCAGGACCTCCTAAATATTTTTCACTTAATTTGACATTCCCAATTTAAAGATGAAAGCCATTATGATGTTGATGTAGTCTTAGAAATATTGCGTATGACCTGTGTACAAAAATTCTACATTATATTGTATACAGATTATCTTTGCTTTTTGTAATGTGGGAAAAAATAAGCATTTGAGATATACTGGTTAGGAAAAGAAAGCTACTGGTAAGTTACAGATAAGTGCTATATCTAAAGATAGTTGTGAAAAAAATTCATTTAAAAAAATCACAATGGAGATATATAAACAGTGGTTCTAGTCAGAGATGTAAAATAATGGGGATTTTTAAAAAAACTTGGTATATTTTGAAACTCATTTCTCAGTGAATGCTTTATTTCTAACTAGATAACTGTATTTGCAAAATAATATGTTGTAAAATTCACTAAGTGCAGAGAAAAAATGTAAAAGATGAAGTGTCTGATATTTCTTGTTTCATGCACAGTTGTTGCTTGATAATTACTTATCCTTGGCTTAATTAAGGAAGCTTATAATTAAGTTTTAAATATTAAAAAATATTCAGATGTACCATAAGTTGATTTAAAATACAATTAATTTCAATTCATTATTTTGGTACTGCTTTTATATAGTTTTTTTATATAATTTTTTTACATAATTATAAAGTTTTTTTATATAGTAAACTGGAAATTTTATAAGGTTCTTGTATCTAATTGCAGTATGAATGATTATTTTGCCTGTTATAATAGACTAAACCGTCACTGTTTTCCTAGATGTTTTAGGTCCAAATTTTATTACATCCAACGAATGGTTTTAACAATGCTTTATTATATAGTACTCAGTAGTTTGTTTGAGAGAATTGGAGGCTGTACAAAAGAAAAACACAGAATTTCATGTTCTTGATATTTTATAGAGAAAAGGTCTGGAGTGCACATTCCTTTAAGCCTTAGAATAACTTAACACTTTCTCCACATTGCTACTGTCACTGTTTACTGATACTTATTTTCATTGCCTTATATTTAATTGAATGAATTTTTTTTCATAGTCTTTAATGGTAATTAAAATCAAATTTTTGGTAGAGTCAGTTGTACACTATCTTTAACAGTTAACATAAAATTGAAAGATGGAAGCAATTTAATTTCTAAGAACTGTTTCAGTATACCATTTTAGAAATCAGTTTGCAGTATTAGCAACACTACTATTATATGAATATATGGTAATGTAGAATGAAAGAAGAATATATGGTAATGTAGGATGAACGAAGAATCCTCATTAAAATCTGGTTACTAAACAAATGACAGAAATCTTATAAACAGCTTGAGGCTTCAGGCCAGTCACAACTACTCCAGAAGAGATTTGGACAAGTGTGAAAATATATAGACTATACCTTTAGTATGATCAGAACACATAAATGCTATCTTCCATCAGTTTCCTACCAATGGCATTTTTATTAATATTAGGGAAAACATCTTTTTCCACAATTTTATTGGTGCATTATAATTGTATGTAGTGGTGGGAATTGTTACGTATTTATATATGCACACAATATAACAACATAATTTAGCCAATATCATTCCCCATTATTTCCCCTTTCCCTCCTCTCTCCCTCTCCCTCTCCCTCGTCTCTTTCCTCTACTAATTCCCTTCAGTTTTCATGAGACTGAACCCCCGTCCCCCTTTCTTTTCCTGCTTTCGCATATGAGAGAAAACATACTTGACCTTCTGAATTTGGCTTATCTTGCTTAACATACTGGTCTCAAGTTCCAGCATTCTTATTTATGACTGAAAAGGTAGACTTTTGATACAGTCATTGTGTTTGTTTTCCAGAAAAGGACTGCAGTTTGGTTAGCTAAAATATTTTCTTCATTGTTTTTAGATAACAGTAGAATGTATTTTGATATACTATACATGCACAGAGTACAACCCATTCCAATTAGGATCCCCTTCTTGTGGTTGTGCATAATGTGGAGTTATATTGGTTATGTATTCATATATGAGCAAAGTAAAGTTATGTTTGATTCATTCTGCTGTTTTTAGGATATTTTCATTAGGCAGCATTCATGATGCCATTATCTGTCTAAGTAGGTATGACAAGATGACAGTAAGGGTAAGGTGGTACAAAGGAATCCCCCTCCTTGTTTACCACCACTACTGAACATGGCAGTTCTCTTAAAGAAGGCTTTAGCCAATTTAGTCAATTCAGGATTAACTCTGTGTACACATTTCCTTTGAGTATTGCTTATGTTTTTATTTGGGTTAATCTTAACATTTTGATGTGGCATTGGAAATAGAAAAATTAACATGTAGGAAGAGAGGCATTTCAGAGTGAAAGTTAATGGACTTTTTGATAGCTATGTGACTGCTCCTCCACCTCTCCTTCTCCCTGGTCTCTTTCCTCTACTAATCTCCCTTTCAGTGTTTCCACTGAAAGTGAACTGGCTGCAGGTCTGCTTTGCCTATAGAGTTGTAGGAAGTTTCTAGTTGAAGGACACAAAGGAATTTCCCTTGGATTGTTTTGGCCTGTATGCCTAGCTCATCTGCACAGGAGCATTTATAGTTGGGAAAGAAGATACTCAATGAGGTTAAGTCTAACAGGTTGGTTTGGGGATGAAATTAAATGGTGGGAGTGCTCAGATTATGTGAACAAGAAAAGCAATGGGAGCTAATTCTGTGTGACTGTGAAGGGGGAATATTACATATCACACATAATTTCATGTAATCATGCACATTAAATTATTTGAATTCAAATCATTTCTTGCATCCTTTGTCCTTGTTCCTATTCCATAATTTTTTGCAGAGTGTAGCTAGGTTGCTGTAGATACACATCTATGCTGTAGTGTTTTTGTCCTGGTAAATCCCTTCTATTGAGTTTTTTACACACTTCACAAATCTCAATCATTTTTTGTTGTTTATGGTTTAAAAGTATTTTTGTTACTTATTATAGGTACGTAGCCTCATGTAGATTTCTCAAGTTTCCTGTCTGTGTTTTGAAAATTCTAAGTAATTTATTTTCCTCAGTCACTGGAAGGATAATGCATAACTCAAGGAATGAGGGAAATCTTGATCATAAAGTTATAAAAGATATTAAGGATTTTTTTTTTTTTTTTTTTTTTTTTTTTTTTTTTTTTTTGTTTGTCTACAGCTTCTTTGTGAGGCTGATGCCATGTTTTAAAATCTTAAATGGAAATGGCAGGTTACTTGACAGCAGATCAGAGATGGCACAACCTAGAACTAGAGCAGCCAAGGTCAGAAGGAAGGGCCAGAGTAGTTCAGGAAGGTGGCTGCGAATGGCAGAGAGCAAAAGCACACTGTCATGTGGAAGGGATAGAAGGATTGATTCTGACCGAACACAAAACAGAATAGCAGGTGGCCCAACTGTGGGTAGAATATGGCGCCAAACTCTAAGTTGATAGTCCTGGAAAGATAGATACCAAAGGTGCTAGTGCAATTTAAAAGGTAAGATACTGGAATGGAAATCTAACAGAAAACCATTTGAATGAGAATGAAATATTAGAAATTATGGTACCATTACTAAGTTATT
Organism: Tamias sibiricus; assembly: GCA_025594165.1. NCBI lineage: Eukaryota > Metazoa > Chordata > Mammalia > Rodentia > Sciuridae > Tamias > Tamias sibiricus. The sequence continues at coordinate 36,151,052 of CM046673.1, read as the reverse complement.
TAAAAGAAAGGGGATGCTCTTATGCCATCAGGTTGGGATCCACCACCTCTGTCACGTGCTGAGCCTGGACATCAGTGTCTAGAAACAATGCCCCTTTGACTCCTTAAGTACTTATTTCCTCTAGAATATGCCCTTTCCATACCAGAAATGCTACTCAGAATCTACATTCTGTCTGTAGGTAACCTCCTCACCTTTGCTTCAGAGGTCCCTGTCTCCCTTATCTCAATCTCATTTATTTCAACAAAGTGAACAATACTAATCTTATTCTGCCTTTCATTAATGTGCATGATTTTTTGAGCATGTACTATGTGCAAAGCACAATTTATGTAATGTTGAGTTAATAATTTAGCACTATTAAGATTTTATTTATTTTAATAATTATGAATTATTTTTGTTTCTAATTTTTAAATTTCAGATTTTACCAAATGTTGCAAGAACTCTGGCATCCTTATGGTAATAAAATGCCAGAAAGAAAATTCTGCATTGAAAGAATGTTTAACTGCTTAGTAAGTAATTACTTCAGTGTTTGTGCTTTTCTCTCTCTCTCTTTCTCTGTGTGTAAGAGTGTGTTACTTAACTCATTACAGGTAATACATTCTGTACCTCCCCCAACCAAATTCTTCATCTTTTTGGCTGAATCTCAAATTTCAACATGTTAAAAATTATTCTAAAAGAAAAAAATCCAGCATATTTATGAAACGATTTTTTCAAGTTGTAACATTATGTCTGGTTAAGAATATGACTTTGCATATGATCTAACAAATCCCTTTTTGTCAACAGGTTGGTTTATAGAATACAGTATAAACTGATTTTTGTTTATTTCATCTAACAGAAAGGAACTGAATTTAGATAAGAACTCCGAAAGCATTATGATTTATATAATTCTAACTCCTAGAAGAGTTGCAACAAATCATGTGAAAAACACAAAATTTAATTTTTTTAAGTTAATCAATTTTTAAATAGCGTTTTAATGTCACATTCACCAATATTTCATTGTAGTTCCTTAAAACCCTAAGTGAAAATATGCAAAGTTTTTGAATGCAGGTGCTTTTCTGTTTCATTATCCATATTATTGATAATATTGCTGAATATTTTAGAAAGTACTATTGATAGCTGTGAGATCTTAATTTTGGCAAGCTCTTATTTACATTTATACTCTGCTTTTCAAGCCTATGAAGTATATATGCCAGTATGGCATGATATTTCTTAGGGGACTGAATAAAATAATAATGATCCGATCCGAATCCCATTTTTTAAATAACAAATTATGTATACATAAACTTACAGGTTTAGAATGCTGCAGATAAGACTTTAGAGATGATCTAAACTCATCTTTACATTTATAGATGAGAAAATGCTCAATTTTCATTTTTTCTCAAGTTAATATCAATAGCAGCTCTTTACTTCTGGGCCAGAAACAGTACTAAGCACTTTACTGTAAAGGAGTTCATTCTGTGATGTTTTTCCAGTTTTGTTGCTGGTGCATCTAAGAGATATTTAATGAAGCTTAATCACTTAAACTTCATGTGACTGAACTTGTTTTATATATACTGATAAAGAATATTCTTACCTTCAGTTCAGTCATCATAATAATTAGTTTGACATATTATCCCTCCCTCCAGATGGGGTGGTTCTAGAGCAGAGTAGACAGGAACATAGACTGTAGAGGGCAGCCTGAGCTCAGCTTCTGAGTCAGTGAATTTAGCTAGCCATGTAATCTTGGACACGATCCCTCACTGTTGAGAAGGGATGCTTCCTCCTGAGTGATTGTGAAGTACTGTATGTGAACACCTTTACCCTGCTGCCAGTGTACTAGGTACTCAGTAAATATACTAGGTACTCTTATTGATCTGAACTTGTTATTAGATTGGTATTTATTTTGTTACCTGAATGTTAAATCGTGAATTCTATTTCACATCTGCTAAAAACATGAGGAAATAATAGGTTCTAGTGCATCTGGGGAGGGCATCTGGAAGGGAGAGAAGCAGCTGCTTTTGTTGGTTTAGAAGAGAGAAAAGTAGTGAAAGAAACAAAGGATGTGAATGGAAAGTTATTTTACTTTAGACCCAGAATACTCAAGAAATATTGTGTCATCTTTTGAGTAAGAAAATGCTCTGCTTTGTTAATTACTATTTGACATTTCATGAATGTAACCACTACTCTTAGTGACATCTTGAAATGTTAGTGGTTTGTGCTCCTTCTACTTCTCACCTTCATTTATTTCTTGACATACTGTGATCTGATTTCTGCCTTGACTCCATTGAATCTTATTCCTAAAGACTCTTGATAGTTAAATCTCATAGTTCCCTGGGTTCTCCTCTCATCTTTAATTCTGAGAAAGCTCAGTTTGTACCCATGGATTAAATTACTTATAGATCATGAAATTTTTCTGCTTTCTTCAGGTCCCAAACTGAACCTGACTCCCTTTTGCTCTAAATGCATCATGGGTCTTTGTGAATTAGAGTTTTCTGCTAACCCTAATTGGTGTTTTCCTATGTCTCACCAAATCTAATTTTTCCTTTTCATTCTTACAGCTGCTCATTTGGCCTAAGCCCTCATTCTTTCTTGCCTGGATTACTTTAAGTTTATTGGACATCCTGATTCTAGTCTTGCCACTGCCTTTTAGCCTATCTGCAAGATACTGAGATTCATCCAAAGACATGAAATTTTCTGTTAATCATGCCCTGTTGCCTTTAGATTTTAATTTCTTAGTGTAGCACAAATGGCCCAAAATTATTTTGGTCCTTGAACACTCCATGCTTATATCAGGCCCTTCTATGCGCAAGCCACTGTAATGGTAACCTTCAACTTGCATTCTTCATGCATCCCAGCTTTTCCTCATCAGTGTGCCATTTATGTAGATTTTTGTTGGTCCTACATAATTCATCTCAAGCATTTCTTCATGATTTCTTTCTCATGTTTCTGTGGTATACTGGGTCGTATCTGTCACAGCAGTTTTTACACTAAATTGTAGTTCAGTCTTCACTTGTCTGCCCTGTAATACCATAAGTTCATTTTTTAAATTTTATTTTTTGTGGTGGTGGGGATTGAACCCAGGGTCTTATGCATGCAACGGAAGCACTCTACCAACTGAGCTATACCTGAGGATAGGAGCTGTGCTTCTCATTGCTCAATTCTGTGATAGTGCTCTATATAAAAGAATCTTTATGTTAATATGTACAGTTAAACAACCAAATCTTTAGGTCTACATATTTCTATTAATTTGATAACTTTATGTTCACACTGAATTTGTGACCAATATATGTCTGCTTCTGAAGATTGAACCTGATGAACTAGATATCTGAATATCATTGAAGTAAGCTCATGTTTGCTGCTTGTCAAGTTATTAATTTTAAAGAGATTTTCATTTCCTTCTTGTAGCTACAATGATCCAGCTTTTTATGAAGAATGCAAAATGGAATACCTGAAGGAAAGGGAAGAATTCAGAAAAACTGGAATTCCTACTAAGAAAAGGCTACAAAAGCTTCCTACAAGCATGTAGACAGATATTCAAATGACAGGAATCGCATATTCACAGAAGTCTTTTATAGTATAAATCATCAGAAATAATGGACTCAAGAATGTGTTTGCTTTATTCTAATTATGAAAATAATTTATATGAAATAAAGATCTTTATTTCAAAGTTGATTTATTAAATATGGGATAGGAATAAATACTGGAATGAAATATGGTTTTCCTGATCATTCTGGATTTTTCACAAGCTTTTCCACAATTATAGTTCTATAAACAGTGCTAATGATTTCCAGAGTTCCATATGTACATTGCCTTCTTCCATTGTATAGGCAAAAAGCTAATCATAGGCATCAAAAATATTAAATGCAAGCAGAAACAACCTTCAAAGGTGTTGATAATAACTAAGAGTATAGCAGAATGGCTAGGAACGAGAATACTGAAGTTCCACAACCTATTAACTATTTGCAACTGTGAAAGTGAATCTCAAGCTATTGTGAGAATTTGTTGAGTATAGCAAGTATATATCTTGTATGGGACAGTGCTTCAGACGTGGTAAACACTTTCTAATTGGTAGTGTTAGTAAGTGGTAAGGCTTATCTGAAGCATAGGTAAGTATATATAAATTAATTTTATTTATATTCTTTGATGGAATTTTTTTTTCCTGAAATTGTTTTTCAGATCAAGTTAATTATGTTAACTTGATTATTGAAAATACCTTTTCTTTTTAAAAACTCATCCTTAGGATGAATAAACATCTTGTAACATAGCAGTGGACTCAGAAGGTAGTGTAATAAATTTTTGTCCCAATGCCATAATTTGGGCCCAGGCCGATATTATATTAAGAAGTCATTTTTTTTTTCCTCCCAGGAGCAGCTAGTATAACCAGTTTACAGATAAGTAAATTTTTATATTTTCACATAGTCCTCATTAAAATCGAAACCAGAAATTTAATTACCAAAACAAGATTTAACTTTGGTCCCAATCCCATGAAATAGATGACTTAGGGAAAAAAAGTACTTAATAATTTAAATGCAACAGGACCCTAAAGAATCAATGGATGTTCAAGTTCCCACTTTGCTTTACTCATGCTCTGAGTTAACCACTCAAAGAATGATTTTACTCTTATTTGAAAAACAAAGGAACTACATTTTTCCCAGGCCACAGATCAAAAGGAGGGAGATTAGTAGAGCAGACAAAAATAAAGCAAATATTGAAATCTGGAGTCCACACAGAATAGGGGCTAATAAGCCTATATTCCTCCATTGGCTTTCTGATACTGGTACATTTCCTAAAGCACAGGACCTTCATTCTTTATTTTATTATGACTCAAATGGAGAAAAGGCAAAACAGTTACAGAGGCTGGTAGAAATATATAGTCTATGACTATTTTAATTAAAATTAAAGTAGCCAACTTCAAATTTTTGTTTTTGTTAGTGTTGGGGATCAAATCCAGGGCCTTGTACAAAGCAACTTCAATTTTAAGTGGAAAATTTACTTATGTCGATGTCACATCCTCCATAGGTGCTAGACAAATTATACAGTACACTCATCCTTCTTTCTCATAGCAAAAACGAAACCATTAATTGGAGACTTTATTCATGCCTCACCACACTCAAGTCTATGTATTGGACTGAGGCAGTTGTACTTTGCTTGTTCACTGGTACCTTTGCTTATATTCTGTTTGTAAGTGACAATTCATAGGATGTTATCCTTTAAAATTTACCTTTTCCAAGTAGCTTTTCTGGACAAGATCATAACTTTGCTATCACAATTCTATTATTTAGTTTTTTAAGTCTGAATTCCCTATTTATTTCCTTATGTTTCACATAGGTATATCACTGCTCTACATATGAATGCAGTTCCATTTTGGCAGCAACTCAATAAAAGAATCTTCCTTTCAGAGAAATAAATTCTACCTCAAGCTATTTTAAGGGATATATTAAGAGGAAGGAAAGGTGGCTTTTTTGTTATTTGTGTTCTCTTTATATTGTTTGAGTTATAGATATGTTGAACTGGGTTCTTATAAAAAGAAATCTAAAGATTAAAGAAGTGTTTATTGGAAGCTTTTTGGAGTGTTTTAGTTAGTATAAGAGATCAACAAAAAATTTTCCATTTAAACATTGTAAGCCACAAATGGGCCAATTTTATCATTTCTTTTTGAATCTTAATGAGAACAGATGATATATTTAAAAACTTCTGTGTGGGTAAAATATTTTTGATTAATCTTTTCTCACTAAAGTCTTAGGCATATTTAGCACTTTAAACTATTAAGAACATCAGTCACTGAATTTCTAGCATACCTGTTTGATTGCTATCATCACTGATTTTTGGAGGGAATTTTCTCCAAAGTCAATTTAACAAGTCTCTTAACAGGAATCAAATTAACAACTAACAATTAGTACCAGACCTTGTAGTATATAAGCAAGGACATTATTTCACATCCACTTCCATTTCAAACAAAAATAACTTTAATTAAACAATTTCTTGGCATTGTTCAAAACATTAATCAAGCCATTATCTCGTAAGACTGACTGACTTTACAAAGGGAAATTTCCAATCTTGATTTTAAAAAAGGCAAACCAGTAAGCCACATTAGAGATTAGAGATAATATACAGCCTATGCAGCCACATGAGAAATAGTTTATGCTGCTTTGTTATTACACAGGTAGTTGCTTCCTTCAGCTAAAGCCTGGAGTCTTATATTTGTTTTATGCATATTGGATTTTGTTCTATTACTTGGCAGAAGACTGTACTCCCTTGAGTCAGCTGTGTTCGCTGGTCAGAATAAATTCCAGCATCTGACTTCAATTCCATTAATCACAGACAAGCTTGAATAAGTGAGTAAGATAATAGAAAGACAAAAAAGAAAAAAAAAAAAAAAAGAATGGTGAACATTGTCTGTGTATGCTATTCAATAATATAGAAAAGATCTGTGATATTCTTTTGAATTTAAGATATATGAACTGTCTATCAAAAACGATAAAGTCCTTCTATATGAAACACTGTATCCTAGGCAAAAGGTGTATGAACCAAGTAATATATTATTACTATTATTAATATTTTTACCCTGCAAGAATTCAGATCAATTTTCCTGTGAAGCCACCTTTGTTATTTCCTGACTTATTTACAAATGACTGACCTGTTAGAATGAATTTTGGGATATTTCATGACTGTACTATATCAATGCAGCACAAAATTCAGTTCTAGAGTGAAGTTTTATAATTAAAAACTCACTTTCTCAAGTATTACATTTCAAAACAAAGTCTAACAATTTATAAACTGCTTTATACAACAAGCAGCTATGTTCCCTTTGAAGAAAATGACTATACAGTTATACACATTTAAATTTTCATTATGGACCACTGGAGGGACAGATTAGACTGAAAACTTTTAAGATGCTTTTTCTACTTCTAATTGAATGGTGTATAAGGTTATAATAGTTTATTCACACACCACATAGTTTTTTAACTATTTCATCTTTTTTTCCATTTAGGACTTGAACGTACTAGGACAGAGTTGGCTTTAATGGTCATTTCAATTCTTAGAATTCAAATTGTAATTCTGAAATATGATTATTTAAATCTTAACCTCTAAAACACAATACTATAGAGATATAATGACCTAGACATTTTTATTCCATTATGATATTTCATATCTCTATGCATCACAAAGTCAATAGAAATATAATTTATTCGCATTGCCGTTTGCTCCTTTGTGCAAATCTGAACCAGTGAACATGGTTTTTTTCCTGTATTCAAGGCTTCCTTTTATTTTTATGAATAGATATCTAGGCCTTTCACATACTTCCTAAAACCATGTCTAAAAACATCCAGTTCCCTTTATCTGAGAAGCAAAATTTTACAATTGTTATCAAAGGTAGAATTGTCTTTTTGAAACACCTTAAGTTTATAAATTAATACAGTAGCACATATCTGATTCTTAGAATATGGAGCTGGAGGTATTCTTTCACACTGGAAAATCAACTACATAATATCGTACAGTATGTTTGAATGTATATACTGAAGAACTCTGCAAAATTTTAATCAAAGCCCACTTTGAGTTTGTTAAACAACTTCCTTGGAGAACCACTGAGAGATACAGTGTCCTCATGATCAAATCATGAATCTCTTCAGAGTTAATTCTTATAAAGGCAGTTTTGATTATGATGATCCAAGTAATGCAATGGTGGCAGATTGGGTAAAGGCAAAGTTTTACTTTTTGTTTCCCCAAATGCTGTCTCACTTGATTTAGGAGGGCTTGGGAATACCCAAGAATTATCTTCCAGAGAATTTCTGCCATACGAGTTGTGTTCCTGAAAGTCTGTACCATCAGTAAGAATGGATCTCTCATTATCTGTCCATGATTGGAGAAGTGCTTTCTCTGGTAAAACCTTTATATCTCCTGGTAAAGGAGAAGATGTAGTATGACAAAAGGCTTTGCCATTTGGTGACAGAGGGGGATGTCTTTTGTATGTTGCAGTGAAATTTGTCAAGTGCAATTTCGTGCCTTCTTTCCCAAGGTCTTCAATGCATCCTACTGGTGTGCAGGCTAAAAAGGAAGCACAGGCTAAATAAATGTCAGTTTTTGTGGCATTTGTGATCATAAAATATAATACTTCATTAATCTGGCTAAATCCTAGAACTGGTAATGGAATTCACATTTCCAAGTTAGTATGATCACTGAGACATTGTGACTTGGTGATCAATGACACGTGATCTGAGTTCTAATCCTGGATCAACTATTTACTGACACTGACTATAGGTCAGTCACTGCTTCAGGAGTCATTTTCCTTGTCTGCAAAATGGATGCAGTAATCACGTCCTCCCTGCACCACAGAGCTATTAAAACATGAAGAATCACATACTTTAAAAAGTTGTAAACTAATAAAGTTAAGATACAAATAAAGATCCTGTTCTTGGCCATTAATCTGACTAGCTGAAGGCTTGTAGATCATTTGTGTGCAAGTGGGGACTGAGAAAGTTGTTCTTAAGTTTTAGTTAAATATAATATTCCTTTGCTTATTCAAGGTTTTTCTCCATGGGTATTCCAATAGTGATTTTTTTTTTCAGAAATAATTCTATTTTTAATTGTTAAGAGCCAAATATTAGTTTTAATATACACTCAAAGGCTTTTTATAGATAAAGCAGTTTAAATAAAAGTTGTAAATTAATTCTATTTCTTATTAATAGACATATAAGAGCAACTGTAAATTCTGCTGTCATCACAATACAGGTCAAGTCTTTGAAAAAAGGAAAAAAAAAATATGCTTTATGTACATGCAATAATGACTTAAGAAAAAAACTGCCCGATTTGGCCATAGCCAGCACATTGGTAATATGGACTTCTCCTCTTAAGTCTAACTCAACTTATCAGGGTTAAAAGATAAATGTATACTTAGCCCAAAGATGGCCAATTGTAACTAAGGCTTGACTCTATGTAGTTTAGGACAAACAGAACTACATTATAAAATAAGCTCGTTGTCTTTTTTCTTGGGAAGATGAATTGAGGGGGGTGGGGAGAAATAGAATTTAATAGTGTTCAGTTTCTGGACAAAGGTACTATATAGGTCAGAAAAAAAATACCCCCCCACCCCAGTGATCTATAGTTTTATTTCTGGCTACTCCTCAAAATAATGAGCTCTGTGATAAGGAGTGGTGACTTTGTGCCTGCCACTGTCAAAGGAAATATGCTGGTGAATTTATAGTCCCAAGCATCAGAAGATATACCATCAACCAGCTAAGAAGGAACAACAGATAAACCACTTCTAAGCTCTGCTCCTTTATTATTCTTCAGAAGTTTATATTTACTATGTGAACAAAGACTCACACTGAAAACTCACTGTAAAATTATTATGTCCCTTTAAAGGAAGGTATTATTTATACCCTCTACTTGTAGTTTTTCAGAGACCACAGAACATCATATTATTTTCCCTCATTCTTAAGTAACCAGCTCTCCTGAACTAAAAGGAATTATGAATTTTCTTCCCAATATGTAACATTTTCCTTCACTAAGAAACATTCCTGAGGAAAACTTATTTATAAAATACAGTTCTCTCAAGACAGTGAAAATGCAAATAGCAATTTTAAATTAGGTGATGGTTTTTTTGAAGTCACATTTCATTCCTTTAAAAAGTAATATTCAAATTTATAGAACAATACTTTTCTGAAATAAAACTGCTATATGTAATACTAGGCACAAATGCATTAATTTTTCTCCATGGTATTAAGTATAGCTTTGGCAAACTACCTAACATAAAACTCAAAAAAGTTTAATTGGTCAAGCAGTTAAATATGAAAGGCAAAGCAATGAAAATTTTTGGTTGCAGGGAATGGGGTGAAGCATTAGCCTCCCATCTAATAAGCTATCCTTATTAGAAAAATTTAAGTTTATAAAAACTGCAAACAAATAATGAATCAGAGTTATTGTTTTGAAAACAAACAACATGAAAAGCTAGGAGTCTGGTACATCCTGTAGTACTGGAATGAAAAATTGCTTTTGGGCTTTTTAAAAAATATATATGAAGTAGTTGCGGTAAAAGGTCAACTAGAGCAAACTTAACACCTCAGCCTTATACACATAAGCAACACTTGGCTGAGAAAAGCCACAAGGGGAAAAGAATACAGTACTGAAGAAAAAAACACATCAGCAACACCTTTATGTGTGAAGTTGACCAGTATGAGACTGAAGCCAAAGCAGAGAATGGGTAGGCTGTGAACACACAACTTATACTTCCAACTTATCAAACTCATTTGATGAGATTTTGATAAGATACAATAGCTAGCTGCTCTTCAAGCAGTTTAACTGGAATCAGTAGTTTCCAGTAAATAGTAACTTGCCTTTTTTGATTGCAGTTGGGGTTTTCAGTTTTCGTAGTAGTTCAGCTTGTACTTGAGTCACCAGATGTAAATTGGACATTTCTCTCTTTAATTCCCAGTATGCATGTTGCATATTATCACTGAAATAGTTTTTTTTAAAAAAAGAAGTTAATTTTCATTCTTTTCATGAACAAAAAGGAATAACTTTAAAACAGAAGCAAACAGATCTACATTTCTGCTCCTGTTAGTTCTGTGATGATGTAAATTAAACAAATGAAAGATAATTAGGACACTATAAATGAAAAGATGGAAGAATAACATCATCCTCCTGATTTCTAGCAATTAATTGTACTTCATTAAACAGAAAGTTTAAAAAAGATGTATTCTAACCACCAAGTTTTCCTACGGTTTTTTAGAAATGATAGTTTATTACAGCCTATAATGTACAACCGTGTTAATATAATTTATAATAAGGAATATGCTCATTTGTAAATCTGATCAAGAATAAAGTTATAAATACATGTATTTATCTTTTGATTATTTTGACATTGTAAATTGAAATGATGTATCAATTGCTAAATATATACCCAAGTCCACATTAAAATAAAATTTAGGTTTCACACATTACATTCTTTATGTTTGACTGGGTTGTCTCATACTGTTGGTTCTAAACCAATGTGACATGACAGCACAAGACATGAAGAGCCAGATGATTTCCTCATAAGGAAAAAGAATCTACAGAGGGAGGATTATATGAAACAAATAAAAACTTCAAAATTTTATAATTAGAAGTATTTTACCTCAATTATCTGAGGAAATATAAATTATTTTAAATCTAATTTTTAAAGGTTTTATTTTCCATTAAATATTCTTACTTGGATATTCATAACTTTATTCATAACTTTCTTCTTTGGATTTTTAATTGTAAACTAAATAGACTGAAATCTTGAGCACATATTCTCACTGTTGTACAAAAATACACGAATATTAAATATAAAAATAGCTGATATCATAGCATCCAAACAACTATATTGATCTTAGAGATACAGTATAATTTTAGTAGTAAGGAAATCAAGCTAAACATGCTACCTCTTGCTTCAATTTTTGCCTAGCCATATACAAAACTTAAACTTCAAGGCAATAACTCTCTTAAAATCTAAATCTAATATCCTAGTTACAGAAGCAACAGATATATCAATTATTTTGAATTGTATACCTTTTCTGTTAAAATATTCTCATGCTACATAGACTACAATCTTTCAAAATAGCAGCACAACAAATATTGCTTTGCAGAAAAATCTGTTGTGAATGTCACTGGATAAACTTTAGTGCACTAAAGTAGATTTTTGAAAGGCATGAAATATTTACTTTACAAAAATTAACTAACCACTTCTACTTCACCAGTAAATGTCTGAGACGTTTACTACAATTAACGTTTTACACAGGAGACAGTGTAAAGAGAACTATTGGTTCCTTGGTCCAATTCTGGGCATTTGGTATGTTTTCCAAAGAGCTACTCAAATTATAAAGCACTTAGTATAATCACTGCACATGTGCTAATTCATGCACATGGTTATGACATCAATAATACAGTTTAAGAACAGTTTACTATTGGTATGACTATGACATGGTAAATGAATACCTGACTTGGAGAAAACACCCATGATAGTTTTACGGTATTGAAATACCAAGCAAATCTAAGAATTCAAAATAGCTAGGCATATAAACAAATATAAGGGTGATAACACAGGGTCTATTATATATTTTTAAACTCAATTTAATTAAGATTGCTTAAAAATTAGATTAAGTTGAATACTGGATCACCATGATTAACACACATGTCATCATTTTGTCTTTTGCCCTTCATGTCACCTGAACTGAAACCTATGGTTACAAAACATTTAAGACCATTACTAAATATAAGCTCTCCCTCTTGTGGATAACAAAGTAATCGCAGTTAGTGTACCTACTGTTAATATTCAAAGTATGGTATATTCTTAACTGAGTGCTATATAGTCTTCAAAATGCTTAAAATTTTAAGTCTATTAACTTGAACAAAGTGTTTAAATCATTAATTGACTAGAAAATTCAAGTTGTTATCTCTCAAATTTTAAGCAGGGTTCCAACTAACCCTGGTGAGTTATTAGGTATTTTATCTAGGTAGCTGTGCGACTATTCATAGTAGATCGCATGCAGCATCACCCTAGTTTTGCTTTGAATGACATACAAGCAAAATCCTATTACTATTTACAGTTGTTTATAAAGAACTTATGTAACTGCTTGAACATTGGAATGTGACAATAAAGCAACCCAAACAAGAATTGAGCTGGTTTCTGAACCAGCAACTTTGGAGGTTGTAGCAGGAAGAGTCTAAGTTTGAAGTCCAGGCAACTTAGTAAGACCCTGTTTCAAAAGTTTCAAAATAAATCTTCTAAAAAGGGCTGGAAATGTAGCTAAAGTACTCAAGTGCTTGCCTAGCATATGTAAGGCCCTGGGTTTCAACACCAGTATTGGAGAAAAAGGAAAAAAGAAAAAGAAAAAAAAAAAAAAGCCATAGGTGAAAAAAAAGTTAAAAAATAACAAAAATAAGATGGTTAAGCATTTATTATGTGCTAGGATAGGCATTTTCACCCACCTATACATACCAACTTGGCAAACTTGGTAAACTTATTGTGTACATGAGGAAATAGGTTCAATAGTATATTTCAATATACTATGTTGCTTTTCAAAGCTCTTTTTACCTGTCCAGTCTAATGAGTGATCACTGCATTTTGGGGGTAGCATTTCTCATATCCTCATCATCCACTTGCCAAGCACCTATAATATGTTGACTGCCAATACAGTCTTCTCAGCCCAGAATGAAACTTCACACCTCTGACTTTTAAATGTTATGAAACTTGCTTGTCTGCATCTCAAGAACTGGTTACACTCCTGATTGTAAAATAAAATTGTGTAAAAGTCCAGTTTTCTTAACTGATACTATATATTCATTTATCTAATACAGAAATAAATACTCCTGTATAAGAAAAATCTACTTAACTAAGTTTGTGCTTAAATCATACATATTTTTCTTTAGCTTTTGAAAAATTTCTTAATTTAATTTCCTAAAATTAAAGTATGGTATATTTTTAACTGAGAGCTAGAGAATAAAAACGTGTATTTTGCCAACTTTGATTCCCCCACATACGTGTCTTTCAGACATATCTGACTCTTTCAGACATATCTGACTGCAAGGAATAGAAATCATTTTACACTTTGGTATGTTCTATTGTGTTTTATTCCATATTTTTAAAATGCATAACACAAAATTTCATGATTACTAAAGAAACACAGAAAAGGATGAAAAACACTAATCCATATTTTCTGAACCAACAATTTATATTTTAACATATCATCGATAACATAGTTAGCCCTACAACAAAGTTTACTGATGATGAGCAAAAGAAGTACGGTAACTCCATACCTAGATTGGCTTTAAAACCAAAGTTATCAACCTAAAGCTGACACTGAAACAGGGCACCAGCTAAATTTCTGACAGAGCTGTTATTGTTAAAAAAATTTTTTTAATACAATGAGTACCATATTAAAAGGCCACCAGAAATTAAAAGGGTCAATCTGTCTTAAGAAAATATTATAGTATCCTCCTTTGCCTGGCAATATATGGATTAAAAATATATGAATTTAAAAAAATCCAAAAAGAATTTTCCTAATAACTGAAAAAAAATCTAAAAATATCTAAGCCTTTAGTTAATTGTTTTATGGATATAGTCCCATGTACTTTTTCTATAATTAGTTAAATTTAGCATCTGAATTGTTTCACTTAAAAGAGGATAAAATGACTTGCAAAGATTAATAAAACACAGGAATACATACTGGAAATAGGTATAAATGATGAGATGAAGAAAAAAGAGAGACGAAATGCATGTGGGAATGAGGCTAACATGAGAATACATGATACAACTCATGTTTACCAAAGTTAGGCCAAAACTTTGGTTAGGTTCTTTAGTTGCTGATCAAAAGGGAGAAACCTAACCAGTTTTGTATTTCGTAGTGCCTACTAAGATAAATGCAAACTAATTAAAAACACACACACACAAGTGCTCTTGAGCACTAAATGGGGAGCCATGAGCATTTAAAAGTTCTAATTGCATATCTATTTAACATACCATACTCTTGGTATTGTTTTAACACAAAATAACTTTTAGACTGAATGTAAGGCAATTCTTTCTAAAAACTGTTTCTCTCAGCTGATCCTCTGAATTGATACTGGGCTTTAGAGAACTGAAGACTATACTTTGATGCCATAATTATAGCTACCTCCATAGCCTCAAAAACTACTCACTTTCTTGGGCCTTCAAACTCCTGCAAATCCTGTCATAGAGATTCTTCACTATCTTGTTCATTATCTGATGCCTTCAAACAGATATTTTTTGGAGGAAGTCAGCTTTTTAAGTTATTCTCAGTGGATATGATCCAAATTATGTAATCCCCAAATGGAAGCAGAAATCCAATTCTATACCATGTATACCTAATATACTGTTTTTATATAGTCCCATTTATTTAAACTACTGTAATCAATGTATTTATTGGTTCCCTGCTTCTTTTTAGAAATGATTTGAAGTGGCTTCATAAAAATGATAAATACAACACAATTAATAAGGGGAAACACAAGTTGATCAGAGAAAAGTTAACTCTGACAAAGAAGATAATGTCTAAGGAAACGTTTACAGACACTGTACTAGATACATTATTTTCTTTTCTTTTTTTTTTTTTAAGAAAACTTCCTTACTCCAAAATAAATAAAATTTGAAGACACAATCAAAATGTTGTTCCAATAGCAGAAGTGAATAGTTCCAGCAGAATGACTACATGGCCAGTCCACAAAACCTAAATATTTATTTGCTCTCACTTCACAGATAGTCTTTCTACTCTGATTTCCTCTAATTGTTTTCCTTAGTTGATCATTTCTCTCAAGAAAATTTTTAACAGTAATAGGTCTGAAACAATTCACATTTTATTTAAATCACTAAACTCTGAAATCCAAATGACTGAACACTAAAGTCAAATCAGTATTCTTCATTGGATGGAAGATACCTATGTAGAGAGACCATCCTAACAAAACAGGAACAAAAATTAATTTAAAACAAAGAAGTTACTTAAGTAAAAATGATAAGTATTTGAGGGAAAAAAAAGGGCTGAAGTGCATCAACTCTGATACCTACTTCTGTTCTTAACCTAAGGGGGAATAATTCTCTTAAAAACTTTTATGCTATTCCAAAGACTAACGTTGTCCAAGACTTCCCTTAAGACAAAGGACTATTACTATAAACAGAAATGTGTAATTTCTCACATATAAAATCAGGGTTTATTACAGAATACTTCCACAAAGCTAGTTCCTTAAAATCAGATCCAAACTATTATTTAATATTCAGATGTTTTGTCTAAGATATCACAATGTGCACTTTTCTACCACTTAAGTTTAAGGCTGCTGTTAGGTGAAAGTTAAAATGTTTTTATAAGTATATTGTGATCAGAGGTTAATTCAGCATCAAAATAGTATCTATTTGCTTTGTTTTTAAGGTTGAATCAAAACAGAAATCCAGGTACCTACACAAAGTGACGTACAGATGAAAACATGTATTATTTTAATGTTGAAGAATTTTCATACCTTGAAATGCTTAGTTTTTGGAGATCTCTGGTCTTCATACTGTCTTCCTGAGGTGGATCCTGTCATTTGTGTAAAAAAATAAAAGTTGAAAAGTTATAATTATTACATTCTATTTATTCTCAGTTCAGTATTACCAGAGAAGTTTCAAATTTTACAGAATATACCTATAATTGAATAGCATAAAACTAAATTTCACATCCCAATTTAATAAAATACCACCAAGCTATCACAAATATTCCTAAATTACTTTCAATCATTTAGAGAATATTTTAATTTTCTTTAAAAAAATAAAATTTCTCTCACGCAAAAGAACTTGAGAGTCTTACAAATGTATCTTTGAACATACCAATCTGAACTCTATATTCAAAATAGTACAACACATTATTACATTGCTGTTTATTCAAGGTACATATGAATGAACTTCATGAGAAATTTAGAGTATTTCGTCTTTTTTGTTTTATTATAAAAAAGTCCCTAAAATATTTTTCCAGCTACTGTCTAACAAAAGGATTGCTCTAATATTCAAAGATTATTTACAGCCAGTTATCAGTTTGCAATGCTCTGAAGGCAGTAATGGATTTGTTTTCTAACTCATGTAATATAGGAGTTTCAGAGGGCCCATGGCTACAAATTCTTGGGAAATAATATTCAAATTATACAGAATCTGTGTACTATAGGACTTCTCAGAACCTATAATTCACTATAGCACAGTCTGAACTCGGCTATTTTTAGGGACCTTAGATATCTACTATAAAAACCCCCATTTTTATAGACCCAGAGTTTCTTATACTTCTTCAGCTACAGAGTTTGTATTTCTTGATAGGATCAACTATTCTGAATGTAAATGCTGGAATACTGGGGGATAAAGAAAATCTAAAAGTGGAACTACCTCTGCAAAGTTGACCTCACTAACACCAAACACTAATCAAGAGAGTTTACTAACAAAATACTTTAAAACAAAAATGAAAACCCTAGCTGGGCACAGTGGCACATGCCTGTAATCCCTGTGACTTGGGAGGCTGAGGTAGGATAATTATGAGTTCAAAGTCAGCCTCAGAAACTTAGTGAAGCCCTAAGCAACTCAGTGAGACCCTGTCTCTAAAAAAAGTATTAAAAAAGGATAGGGATGTGGCTTAGTAGTTAAGCGCCCTGGGTTCAATACCTGGTACTAAAAAAAAAGAATACCCTAATATGCCCAAGTAGGATACTAATACACATTCCAGAAGGTATTATTTAATAGGATGTACCATCTTAATATTTGTCTATTTGACTATAATAAGTATATTTATTTAATATTGACTATAATAAGCAAATTTATTAGCGTGAACATAAATTTCTTTCTTGGATTGTTCTAAGAATCCCACATCCAAGAGGATTCTAATCAGCAACACCTCTGAAATAATATTTAAAAAGGCATCAAGATTTCAATTTGGAACCTTTTATATTGTTATTTCCATTCTTCTTTTCCTCAGTTCATTTCTTTATGTTAATTATGAACATTTTTACTTCATAGCCTCTATCTACCACTTAATAAATGCTTGAGAGTGTGGACAATGTTTTAAATCTTTTCCCCCTCCCTTATCTCACCTTCAACCCTTAAAAATATCTTGTCTCTAATTTCATTATTAAAAAAAAAAAAGTTTCTTCTACTATAAATGTCTGTTTTTCCTGTGATCAGTTTGCTTATAATAGATCAAAACTAAAAGCAAATTCACTCCCTAGCACCACCTAGTGGAAAGGAGTAACTAATACTATCCAAAACTATCCCCCAGCCCCTCAAACATAGAGACCTAAGAGCACTGCCCCTCTGGATTACCCTCACTAATCTTGTGAAAACGATTTGCTACTCAATACACTAAGTTCGGGGCACTATCCTAAGTGCTTTATGTACAATAATTTAACTTTCATGAAAAAAAAATAGGTACTTAACATCTAGAGAAAATAAATTCCCTAATAAGTTAAATGAAGTTCCTAATTTTACAGTTAATAAGAAGCATAATTATGAGTCAGACTTCTAAGATTCTGTGGCACTGCTTCCTACTGTACAATAAAATATTCACCATATATAATCGTTATTGTTATGGTGTAGATATGGCATCCCCCAAAAGCTCATAATGTGAGACAATGCAGGAAGATATAGAGGTAAAATGATTGCATTAGGATAGCCTTAACTCTATCAGTGAATTAATTCCTGGATATGGGTTAACTTAGTGGTAACTGAAAGCAGGTAGGGCGTGGCTGAAGGAGGTGGGTCATTGGGGCTGTGCCTCTGGATTTATATTTTGTCCTGGTGAGGAGACCTCTCTCTCTCTGCGCTTCTTGGTGGCCATGTCCTGACATGCTTTCCTCCATCACACCCTTCTGCCATGATGTTATGCCTCAGCTTGAGCTCCCTTGGCCACCTACTGACTAAGACCTCTGAAACAATAAGGCCCAAGATAAACTTTTCCTCCTCTAATTGTTGTTGTTAGGTCTTTTTGGTAACAGTAGCAAAAAAGCTGACCAAAACACTTATCAAATAATATCAAGTAGAATATAACAATTATAATAACTCAGAGCTTCAAGGTGCAAATCTTTTCTTGCAAGCACATCTTTTAAAAAGAAGCCTCTCAGTCGGGTAAGGTGGGGCACACCTGTAATCCCAGCACTTGGGAGGCTGAGGCAGGAGGATTCCAAGTTCAAAGCCAGCCTCAGCAATGGCAAGGCACTTAGCAATTCAGTGAGACCCTGTCTCTAATAAACACAAAAAAGGGCTGGGGATGTGGCCCAGTGGTCGAGTGCCCCTGAGTTCAATCCCCAGTACCAAAAAAAAAAGAAGCCTCTCAGTGGCTATGGTAATGCTTTTGAAGAAACAATAGTGTGTGGCCAGCCACAAGTTCAAAGCTGGGAAAATCAACTTCTAATGTCAAGTAGGAAAAACAAAAACCATTGGCTTTTTGTTGGCTCTAACAGGAATTGACAGTAATTTTTGTAATGTTTCCCCTTTACCAGAGCTAGGGACTCCAAAGGAAGTTCTTATTGCTTGGTTCAGAGGAATTCTTCTCCTTATAGTCAAGGCAGAATACTGTGTTATTCTTATCCTGGCTCGTTTTTATCTAGTGGGCCACCTCTGATAAAAACTACATTATAGAAAAGAGAAGTATTAGCTCCATCTATGAACACTTGGGATTCAAGGGCAGAATCCTGGTTGGCAGTCAGAAGTACAGGAGGTAGTTCCTCTTTTAGATTGTAGGATCCCAGAAGAACATGGAATAGCAGACACAGTTCCTCAATAGTACTGGAATGCTTTGGTGGTCAAAATGGTTGAGCTAAGGATTATTTAACTGATTACACTTACTGTGAAATACATGAATGCATGAAATTATTATTTGTTTCAGGCTACTGAGCTTTTCAATTTCTTTCAATAACTATTTCAGATTTTGGTGTGGTATAGTGCTCTCATGCATACTCCCCTGTTTCTTTATCACTTTCTTTCATTCTCAGCACTATATCCACCTGAAAACATATGGCCATGCTTATTAGAGCTTAATATATATTATTAGTAAACACACTCCTGGAAGGACCTGAGAGTCAGCTTATTTTTTTTTTTTTAATTTTTAAATGTTTATTTATTTGCTTTAGTTGTACACAATGCAATGCATTTATGTTTACGTGGTGCTGAGGATCTAACCCAGGCCGCACACGTGCTAGGTGAGCGCTCTACCGCTGAGTCACAACCCCAGCCCTCAGCTTATGTTTTACTGGATGACTTGAGGCTAACTACACTATAGCAGCTTGGCAAGTTTGGTTCTTTCCAAATACTTGAATTCTCAGCTATTTGCTAATAGTTAAATATTGCCCTTAAAAGTATTATTCTTCTGGAAAGAAGCAGACTACAGTTTTCTTTGTTGGTGGTAGGTTTTTTAAAGAATTCTAAAAATCAAACTGTCTTTTGCAATGTTTAAATCAAATTATTAAGTTAAATAAAATGGGAAACTTAAAATCTTAGTTATCTTTAAACTTTATAGAAAAAAAACAAGAAAACTGAAGAAAGGAGTTTGAAAGGACAGTTACAATAAATAACCCTATAAGCCTTTTAAAAACAAGTCTTTAAAAAATAGAATTATATAATTCTGGGGTCAGGCTAAAAAGTATACAATGTATCCAATATTAGCAAAAATGATTAAAGGAGAAGATAACATGAACTTTTCAGGGAATGAATATTAGTAACTACAATTGATAATAAATCTATAGTTTAATACTTTGTGATAAATACTACATAGGATACACAAAGAATACTTAAAATTTTCCAATTAATAATTTTGTAGTACCATTTGTTTGGCTTTTTGCAGCTCAATTTTAAGATCATTACATTCTTTCCTCATCAGTTCCAACTCTTGTTCCAAACCATGGATCTTCAGGTCACAGCTCAACTTTTCCACCTCCCAGTTTGATGAAGGTGGATTTAAATTCCTCATCACTACAAAAAGGATGGATATAAAAATTGTTATCTTTGCCTTTTACGTTGACTGCAATTCTAAAAATGTTATGCTGATTAAATGTAGATAACAAAAATATAAAACATGTACAACCACAGTTTTGTTTTAAAAGAAATAGCAATTACTTTCAAAGATCTATGCTAATAAGAGTAAGAAATCAATCAATCTTGTTTTAGAATGTATGAACCACTTCATCTCTGATTCTGTTATTTAAGTTAAATTATAAATTTGTCAGTATGGAATTTTAAGATACCACACCCATTAAGCAAATGCTAAAATGTAGAGATATCAAGTAATCTGTTTTGCATAAGCCAAAGTTAAGACAGTGACAAAAATAATTAATTAAGGCTCAGCTAATCACTATCTAGTCCCCTTCAGAAAGAATAAGGTTTGACCAACAGATCCAGGACATGGTGTCAATTTTGTTCATAAATATTTTACTATATAAACTTAAAACTGTACACTGCTTTATCTTCATCTACAAAGACCCCCAACCAATTACCATAAGAGATCTCATATTCATTTTCTATTCAAAGAGCTCTGAGAAGCCTATTCCTATTCTTCAGTTTATTTCATGAGACTGTTCATAGGAATAGACAATAATCCTCAACCCCCAGATCTAATTTCCCACTCCAACATCTCATTTGTGGCTTAAAAAAAAAACCTTCATGAAGATAAAAAAGCAAGCAAACAAAACTGAAGCTGTTCCATGACTACATGTCTAATTGTAGGCAAAATGTTCTGTAAGATGTATAAGACAGTACCTGGAAGTTTTGATGAGGATGGAGTTTTAAACTCCTTTCCTATTCCATCACACATACTAGATAAAAACTAACAAATTTTCTCTAAAAAGGTACAATTTCTAACTAAAGTTAAAAGGAGTTGATATTGTGTGAAAGCAGAACAGAAACATAAGCCTAAACATAAGCCTAAAAATAATAATACTATTAACACACATATGGAAAAATGATTCTGTTAGAATATTTATAAGAAGTAATTGGCATACCCTGCTGAGTTTCCACCTCTGTTCTTAGCTGGAGGAGTTCTACTTCTTTAGATTGTAGCTGTTCATTCAATACTTTCAAAGATTCAGAGTTGTCTTTATTCTAGTTAAGTAGGGAAAATGCCAAATTACATTCAATAAAATCTATAGGTTGGTTATATGCTAATTTTCAAGGTAGATGTTGAAAAAACTCATTCTAGCCTTTAAAGGAAAGATGGGAAAATGAACTCAGTTTCTTACTAATCTGTTGTATCTAACATACAAAATTTTAAATATAATGACTCCCTTCCATGTAATGATTTTTCAAAATAAGTTAGTAGCATTATATGCATTTATTTAAGCCCTACATATCACTACATATTAAGTACTTACTTTGTATATAAGTTACAAATATATTAATCATTTCCACTTTGCCTTAAACATGTATATTTTTAATTAATAAATGTAAATATTTAAGCTCATTTTAAATTTTAAACCATATGAAGGAGAAAACTCATTCGCAACAAACAGATATTATTTCAAAACAACTTACCATTTTGTCCAATTTGCTCTTCAAATTATCTCTATCAATGCAAACCTCTCTATATGCATGGTAGGCCTTATTTACTTGTTCTCGTCCCACAGAACTTGTTTCTTCATCTAATCGAGCTCCTACAAGCTAATGGTATAAAACCAGAAAAGGAAGTTTTAAGAGGATATTCTATAGGGAAAAAAAAGTCAGTCTTCTGATGGCACCAACCTACTTTAGTGCGGGGAGAGAGCCTAGTCTATAATTGAATGTTGTTCTTTCATATAATTAATCTTTACTGATTAAGAAAGCAAAACATTATAGAGTACTTTTAAAAGCCTTCTACGCTTTTACTTAACTAGCATTTTATCCTCCATAGTATCTGTTTTGTAATATATTAAACCATCATACTACAATGGAATATACCATTCTCTTGAAGTACTTAGTCTATAGTAGCTAATTTCCACTATCAGAAAAAAATAGTGAATTAAGCCATACTTGGCATTTTAAGAAATAAATGTGTTAGTCAACTAAATCCCGTACTATTCCAGAAATGAAATTAATAGGCTTACCTGTCATAAAGTATAGAACAATTTCCAAAATACATTAAATCCCATTTTTCTACTGAATTTTAAAATGAATATAGCTATGAGCTCCAAAAAGTTCCCTTTCTTCAGTTTACCCCAGTGTATTACTAATTTACTTAATTACTATAAAATTCATGTGAATGTAACGAAATTATCATTATTTTTACAACTGACTCTTCTCACTTTACTTTCCCCTACATGAAGTGAACTCTACCAAGCTTCATCCTCAAGTTTAACATAGGATCGTTCATTTCTTTGGCTGCTGAGAACCCATTTTCTTTACCCTTTATGGAAGCTGCTATTTATAAGAAAAAATACAAATCTGAACTGAAGAAATACAACTAAGAAGTCAAAACTTTAAAACTCAAAAATAAATGGATGATTCAGAAAGATTTTCCAACACTGAAAATGATAATAAGTCTGGTGACATAGTAAATCAGCTATCTTGCTCCATGATATATGGAAGTGTCAAGCTTTCTAAACGAAAAAGTAAGTGACGTTAATTTACCAGTTAAAATAATTATTTCTATTATGTATGTGAAAGAATAAATGGGAATGTGGAGATAAAGATTTCAGTCCTGGTGAAGACCTTACTAAACATTAAAACAACATTCCAGAGCTTTCTCCTTTGAAACTTAATTTTCTTCTTTGGTATATCATTTATTTTTGATAGATTTCAAAGTCCCGAGTAAGATATATATACAGCTATGAAGGTAAGGCAATCTGAAAAAACAAGAAAGAAAAATACTAGAAATATAACTCCTCCAATTTGTTAAAATCGTAATCTACAAATATTTGTCCAGCACATGTTATATGAAAAACAGTACACATTTAATGCCAGGGTTTGAGATTTTTAGAGTTATCCTTGGAAATTATCAGTGCCATGGAATACAGGATAGAAAATATTTAAAATTTTAAATATATTTTGAATTATTTTCCATATCACAAAACATAATGAAGATAGATGAAATTACCTTTTCTTCCAAAAACCTTATTCTTTTCTTTAAGAAAGAGTTCTCTTTCTCTGAATCCTTAAGTCGTTTTTTAATGTCTTCATATGCAGTGACAAGGGCAAAATGTGAAGCAACAGACTCATCTCCTGAATATATTGATACAGGAGTCAATGTATCTCTTCTATGGGCTTTTTCATGATTGAGGATGCAGATATCATCTTCTACTAGTGCATCCATGACAGCTATTTAAAAGAAAAAAACCATGAAATACAAATATCTCACTGAATAAATGAGCAGAAAAAAAGATATATTCAAAATAATGTGAATACTGGGTCAATGTTTAAAAACTCCTACTTTTTGTTACAGGCAGTGACGCATAGTTATTAAGAGTCTGTCTATAGCTTGTGTAGGGGTGCACACACCTGCAATCCCAGTAACTCAGGAGTTGAGTCAGGAGGATCACAAGTTTGAGGTTAGCCAGGGTAGTCTCAAAATAAGAAAATACACAGGGCTGGGCTTGTGGCTTAGCAGTAGAGCACTTGCCTCGCACGTGTGAGGCACTGGGTTCAATTTTCAGCACCACATAAAAACAAATAAATGAAATAAAGGTATTGTGTCCATCTACAACTAAAAAAAATTTTTAAAAATAATAAATGGGACTGGGAATGTATCTCAGTGGAAGAGCATTCCTGGATTCAGTCCCAAGAAAACATGGATTGTCAGAGGGTTGGGGTAGGAACATAGCTATAAAGCATTTAAAACCATAATCTATTATCAGGAAGTTATATAAAAATCTATGAAATACCAATTTCACCAAAGAATCAGAATTTTTCAACATTTTATGCCCATATATTTCTTCCTCATCAACATGCACACTTTCAGATCTATAGTAGCTAGTTTTTATAGTTTACAAAATTGTGAATTTTTTAAAAAAATTATTTATTTATTTGTTTTAGTTGTACACAATGCCTTTATTTTTATGTGGTGCTGAGGATCGAACCTGGGTGGCACACGTGCGAGGTGAGCGCTCTACCACTGAGCCACAGTCCCAGCCCAAAATTGTAAATTTTTGAAAATTCTTTGAATTCATGACAAATGTTATAGGAAGAACAAGTTCAAAGATCTGGAAAAGTATGAGGGAGGTTGAAAAGAACAATGACAGATGAGATTAGAAAGATGTGATGAAGATAAACTGAGATGATCCTTTATGATAGACATATATATTTTGGTCTTTATTCTGCAGAACTTTTTAAAAAGAAGTGGACATGATTAAAGTATAAAAATATTTTTATATATTCATTAAAAACATTCATGACTACTTTGGTTTGGATGAGTGTCCCTTCAAAGGTCCAGTCCCCAGGGCTGGTAGTACTGGTAGTTAAGTACTGTGGACCTTTAAGAGATGGGAACTTATGGGAGATCTTTAGGTATTGGGGGTATGCCTTCAGAGGTGACTTCAAGACTCTGATCCAGTCTTCTCTCTCCCCACTTCTTGGCTTGTAATGTGGGTAGTTTGTGCTTACATGTGTCCTTGCCAAGATGTGCCATCCTTGCCAGATGCCCAAAGGCTGGAGGTTTCTCAATCTTGCACTTGAACCTCCCAAACTGAGCAAAATAAAACACCTTTTCTTAATAAGTAGCACATTCTCGGGCATTTCATTTAGTAATACAAAGCTGAATCATATAACTCACTAAATGAACTACTTAGTATTGGCTGTTTATAAATATTAGCCCCATTTAGGACCATCCTAATTAGAACTACAGATGAGAAAACTGGGACCAAGAAATGTTATGAAGTTTAGCCAGAATAAGACAATTAGTATGAAGTGGAAGTACTTGGATTTCAGAATGTGAGCTACATTTTCCCTTCTCCAATGAATCAATGAATCTTTTGCAGACCTTCATCAAGAACTACAAAACAAGGAACCAGCTAAGGTTCATAAGTACTTTAGATGAAAGGTGGGGGCAGTGTACTGATATAACAATATCACATTTTATACAATGATAGCTTGTCACTTTTAGGTAAAATGAGTAGTCAGACTTGTTCATCTGTTGTCTTTTTAATTCATGAATCACCAAAAAGTTGCACATTGTGTGGTCTAAATATAAGAAAACTATTTGCATGTAAAGGATTTCTCAAATTTTATATATGTTGATTCTATGAACATGATTTGAAAGTAGTATAAAAATTGCTTATCTATACTAAAAATTATATAACTAGTCACACAAACAAGAGAAAATCCACTAGCACTACATACATCAAGTTCTATTTAGTTTTAAACAGTTTAGCTATAGTGCCCAGGAAAATAAGATCTTAAAAATAAACCAATTAATATAAGACAAATATCTCATTATATTTATTATTACAATGAAAAGAAATCGGCTGGTAAAATAAAAGTAGAATATTTGTAGCCTTCAGTTTTATTATTTATACACGCCTCCTTCATCCTTCTTTAATCTTATTTCTACAGAGAAGAAAAGGGAGCCAAGATAGTTTGCCTCAATAGAAAGGCTCGGTTTTATATATTTTTTGCTGTGATACAATGTTTCTTAGTATTTATACAAAGAAGTAGGCCCAGAAATTTGATTTTTTGGATAAGTGTTAAAAACCTAACTACTTATTACTACACTTAACTAGATCAAGCTAGCTTTAACGTTTTGCAAAACTTAACTAAATGTGATCTTACTTACCATAACTTAAGTTTTCTTAAAATAGCAAGCATTCGTTTCAATTGCTCATATTTTAAAAATGAGTGCCAGGCATAGAATATTGCCAGAGAAAATTAAAATTACTGGGCTAGGGGTAGAGCTCTGGTAGAATGCCCAGTGTTTAGACAGCTAGCATACCCCTACCCCCAAAAAAGAGAGAGAATACTCTACCAAAACAGCATTTTCAGTAGTCAAGTAGGAATTAGTAACATGAACTTTAAAAACTTAACAAATGTCAAAACATTGCCCAAATACAAGTAGATTTCTCTCAATCATGAAAATCAATAATAAATTATTCCAGAGACATCCCACAAAGAAATTTGGCTTTTTCAAGAACATTCCAAGAAGCTGGACACGACATAGGGTAGAACTAGAGAAAGTGAGGTATGGAAGGGAACGTTGCCTTAGAATTACTTGGAGTTCTGTTCAACAATAGTGATTACTTGGCTCTACTAAAGATCTATGTAAATTAGAATATTGGGGTAGAAATATCAAAATGCACTTCAATAAGCACCACAGGCATTTTAAGTTTCATACTAATGTAAAAACTACTCATCTAGATACAATAGGAGTTAAGGAGCCACTATATGATTTATAGAATTCCAATTATAACTATTGTTCTTGAACATTTGTAGACAAGGATAGAGCAATGCTACCAACTGGTAAATACCACCTAATTCTTTCATGAAGACATTGTTTTTTTTTTTTTTTTTGGTTTTATTTTGTTTTGTTTTTGGTACCGGGGATTGAACTCAGGGGCACTCAACCACTGGGCCACATCCCCAGCCCTTTTTTGTATTTTATTAGAGACAGGTTCTCACTGAGTTGCTAAGTGCCTCGCCATTGCTGAGGCTGGCTTTGAACTCTAGATCCTCCTGCTTCAGCCTCCCAAATGCTGGGATTACAGGTGTGCGCCACCATGCCTGGCTAAGACATTGTTTTTAATAGTATAGGGAGTGATTTCATTCACCTCATCACAATAATATTGAAGAGTTAGATGTAGTATATTTAGTCAAATATATTTTTATATAGTCATGCAAACATTTTATGTATCTGACAATTCAGTTTTGTTTCTTAAAGGTTTACTTAACTATTAAAGAGAAACAGAAGGGGTGTGGGGTTATAGCTCAGTGGTAGAGCGCTTGCCTTGCACATGTGAGGCACTGGGTTCAATCCTCAGCACCACATAGAAAATAAAAATAAAATAAACGCCTGTAATCCCAGCACTTTGGGAGGCTGAGGCAGGAGGATCGCGAGTTCAAAGCCAACCTCAGCAATGGCGAGGCACTTAGCAACTCAGTGAGACCCTGTCTCTAAAAAAAACAAAAAAGGGCTGGGGATGTGGCCCAGGGTTGAGTGCCCCTGAGTTCAATCCCCGTACCACAAAAAAAAAAAAAAAAAAATAAAATAAAATAAAATAAATAAAGACATTGTGTCCATCTTAAAAAAAAATAGAAGGGATTGAGGTGAAAAATGACAATTAATGATGAGAATAATAAAATTTCAGGAATGATAATGGAGAAAGAAGGGCATTATTTGTCAGCGAAGGTGGGTAGAAAAGAATATTATCTGAGGCTAGTGGAAAGACACCTAGGGAAAGGGTTCAAACATTATTAGTTAGCATTGTTTTAAAAGATCTTAAATTTCATTGTTCATTATGACTGACAAGGAGAGTAGTATTTCTTCTTCAAGTTACATATACTGGGGTTTGGTATACTAGAAAACATAGAACTATCTTCTGACACCGCAGTGATCTTTTTTCTGAAAAGAAATAGGATTATCCTGTCATTTTTCAATATTGTTATGTCTACTATTTACTGATCAATTGCCATATGTTAAGTACTAAAGCTTTTATATGCATTTAATTACTTCTTAGGTAGGTACTATTATCCTATTTTACAAAGTTTTAGAACGATTAAATATTTTACCTATAGTTACTCAACAGATCAGTGGCAAAGCTGGGATGTGAATTCACATAAACTCTCTCCTAAATCTATGCCCTTGATGCAACATTCTGAATGGCAACCCAAAATGAATTCTAATTTTCCTAATAAGATTCTGGACAAGTCAGAACTCTGGTAGAAACCACCTTACTCAGAAAGCCAGGTTCTAATCTAAGATCTGCCACCTGGATTATAGATTAGCTCACTTTACCTCTCTACATCTAAATTTTCCCATCTATAAATGACAGTTGGACTATCTCACTAAGATGCCACTTTATTAAACCATGAAGGCAAAATTTTAATCCAAATACAGAATGGCAACCTGAACAGATAGAAGGAATTTCACATTTGTGCCAGAAACTGAGTAATAGGTCAAATATACACATTACCTCAAGTCTACACTAAACTTGGTATTATTACCACAGTGAGGAAACTGAGGCTCAGACATAATGTGCCCATAATCACATCACCAGTATGTAACTGGGGTTTGAATAAAAATTACACAGTAGGCTTTTTCCTCTATTCTGTATTGTTCCCTGAAGTGAATCTTGTTTAGAATTTCCATCACCTTTCTAACTCTGAGAGGATAGGATATTCTTGAGCCCATTTCATACAATTAGTTAAGATACTATGGCACAAGGATTAAGTCTTAAAGAGGCAGAGAGACCAACACTTACTGCTCTTTGTCCATTAGCAATGAAATAATTAGGGGGAGGAATGGCTTCTCAGTTTATAAAGAAGGGATCATTAAATCCCTTTTTTCAAAATACAATCTCTTAATCTAGGTACCTTAGCAATCAAATTTAATCTATTATTCAACAAGTGTCCAAAAAAAAAAAAAATCAGCATTAGATAGTATTAAAAAACTCCATTTTCATTTTTATGATCCTCACTGACTCACTAACTAACGTAGACTTAGTCCATAAATTTAATTTGTACGGCCAGGGAATCCTAAGACTGTTTCAGGGACAGCATAGTGTAAATAGCAGTGTACTTCTTTTCATTCCTTTAAGTAACATATAATGCAATTAAGATCCTATTATACATTAATAAATGACACTGATGTTACTAATAAATATTCCTAACAATGATAAGAATATTAGTGCCATAAAAAGTTACATGGTTCTATTACTTCAATGGATTATTAAAAAAAAGGTATCATTATTTTACTTAATAATTATAATAATGTTCTGTGTTAACTATTTTCTTTTTTGTCCTGGGGATTGAACCCAGAAGGGTTTAACCACTAAGCAACATCCCCAGCCCTTTTTTATATTTTCTTTGTAGAGGGTCTGGAGGAGCTGCTCAGGATGGCACTAAATTGGTGAGGCTGGCTCAGAATTCACAAATCCTCCTGCTTCAGCCTCTGAGCTGCTAAGATTACAGGGGTGTGCTTGTTAACTAATATTAATCAATTGTTTATGGTACACCAAGCAGTATGCTTCACCTTTTAGGGCAACTATCTCATTTGTTCTTCATAAGAATTCATCAAACTTACATAAAACCTGTGAGGTTGGCTGGAATCTCCCCAATTCCTAGGAGGAGTAACTGAGACATGAAGAGGGATAGCTGACTTCAAGGCTATATATAACTCTTATAAACTATGTTTTGTTGTCTTAGAAAGTAAGCATTACCCTCATTTTAAAGATAGGGGAAAGAAGGAAGACCTTGTACCAAGTGTCAAATGAATCAATGGAAAATTCAGTGCTTAGATCCTGGAGTTCTGATCTAATCCACTACCATTTTCCATTACATTATGCTGTTTCTTTAACATTAAGACTTTATATTGGCATACAATTTACATTTGCAAACAATAATGCATTAAAATTTCATAATCATCCTGTGAATTTATAGAATATAGAGTGATCATCAGATTGGGAAAATTAGAGCATTTAAAAAGAAGTGGAATTTAAATTATGCCTTAAGATATTGTTCAATCCATTTTAAAATTCCAATAATGAAAAAGAAAGTGTCTTCTATGTTTAAGGAGTAAGGTCAATTTCAACCCTGGTACATCAATGTTTTATGGTATTTCCAATACGTCGGAGGCCATTCGTTTTGATCTATCAGTATTACAATTTTCGTGGTTATTTTATTTCACTTTCAATTATTCGAGCTCCTTGTGTGTAGGAGATCAGGTGTTAGCCTACTTTGCAACCGAAATAACCCAAAACGTTACTGGAATCGACAAGTTATACACCAGAGAAATGGCGAATACCTACAGCTTGCTAACCCTTGATCAGGTGCAAAGGGCTCGCGTTCACTGCTGGGACGTCCAGGTAGTACCCCTCTATTTACACGTCCCTCTTACCTTTCCGATTTAAATGCCATCTCAGTGAATGAAACAAAACTGGAAAAAGCCCCAGTAAATCAGAGCATAAAAGCAAATGAGCAATAGGTGAAAAGTAAAGTGAAGGACAGGAAGGGGCCTGGAACAGCTGGGGCGTGGGGATGACAAGGGTCAGGGAAGCCTGGAATGGGCAGCTCCCCAAGGGAGGGGGCGTGGGACAAGGTGAGGAAAAAATGACGTGTCGCTTAGATCCACTACAGCACGGAGGTTGGTCCCAGCACTGCCCGCACGCTACCTCCCACCCAGCCCAAACGATTCACTCACCCCGAACCCTGGCTACGTGGGGCCGCCCCCAGGGCCGACAAGTTTCGATTCCCCAGTGAAACCGCCTGAAAACAAACCGGGTCGCCAGGGGTCACCACGGGCTTCCGGTTTCCTCGAAGACTCCGTTGCTTCCCCAGAGAAGGTAGCGGCTCCAGGTGCGCCGCGGAAGGATTCCCATTTCTTCAGCTTCAGCTGAGCTCGCGGCGCAGCCCTGCCCTTGGGCAGGGGCCCTGGTGGTTCTGGAAGAAGGGGCGAGCCGAGGCAGGAGGGGCCCAGCGGCCGCGGGGGCAGGCCCGTTACCCAGCAACACGCGCGCGCGCGCGCGAGACCCAGGCCCGCTGGCGCCGGCTGGCGTCGTCGGCAGTCGCGCGCGCCAGTAGCCGCGTCACGCGCCGCGGGAGCAATCCTTGTCGAGGGAGGGTTGGAAAGGTGGAGGAGAGAGCGCCTCAGAGCCGGAAAAGGGGCTGCCGCCTTTCCCCGGCTCTAAGCTAGGGCCGCGCTATGAAACCGGAAGTCAGACCCGCGGGAGCTGGGAGGGCGTTCGCGGAGCCCGGCTGGAGGAGGGATCGGGGCGAGCGGCGTACTACGTGTCCCGTGAGCCTCCGCGACGGGACAGGGCTGGGCCGCGGCGACGCGCGGAGGCGGAGTGGAACTGGGTAAGAGCATAGCTCGCCCTCGCGGCGGTTGGGCCGAAAGCCGCCTTCGGGGGCGCCCTCTAGCGCGTCCTTTTTTCTCAGCGTCCACCCGGGCCTCCGAGCGTGGGGTGCGAGTCGGCTCAGCCTAATAACGCCGTGGGGGTTGCTTGCGCTGTCGCCGCGGTGTGGCTGGACCTTAGACGCTCGCTGGGTTAGCTGGGAGGGAGCCGTTTTAAACCCCCGCGGCCTGTTTTCTGGACGCGTTGCGAAGTCTCCGGCAATCCTTGGAAGCACTTAGTGGGCGAATTCCTCAAGGTCGCACAGTTAGTCACAAAAGAACTCGGGTTCCAGCCTGGTGCTCCACAGGTGGCATAGAGCGCGAAGATCTTGCCCGCTCCCCTAGAGCTGTCAACGCCCTGGGTTATTTCTGGGTAGAAGACAGTCTTGAGCTGTGGAGTCACAGCCTATTGGGGGGGTGGGGGTGTCTCATAGCTCACCCCCGAAGCTCTAGATCATTTCAGGCTAAGCAGGCAAACGAAAGAACAGTAATTATAGGAAATTTATCCTCGTTAATCGCCAATTGATACCACAGACGCCCCTTGCCACCCTCTGAAGTAGTATTTTTGTCAACTGGAGTCTCACATTTCGTCTGTGTTCTGGTTAGAAGGTCTTTCTGCGTCATGTCGTAATAAATTAGCCCAACTGTAAGCTCAAGAGAATGGGCTCAACTCTAGAATTTATTTGAAGATATGTTCTCATAGTTGTTAAGCCTATCTTTTAAAACTAAGTTGAAAAGTCAACAGCTGTTGTGAACAAGGGCCAAACTTTATTACATGATATTGTGGAAAATTTTTTAGAATCTGTATTTTTTAAAATTTTTATTTATAGTAGTAGTATGTATTACAGTTCATACTACACATATAGAGCATCTTTTTACACAAAACAGTTTGTATACAAAGTATATTCGTAGCATTCAAGTCTTCAATCATGCATTTAGAATAATGATATCCATCTTATTCAACCACTTTTTCTTCCCCCCCCCTTCCCCCCTTACTCCCTCCCTTCCCCTCCCTTCCCCTCGAACATTATAGTGTTCCTCTAATCCTCCTATATACCCCGACCCAACAATACTGTGAACCGGCCTCCTGAGAATCTGTATTAATGTAAGGTGGAGATCCATTCGCCTCAGTTTCTTGGGATGGAAGGTGGAGGCGAGCAAGAATCTATCGGTCCTTGGCCTTTTTTATTGTTTCTGTAATGTGCTTTCTGATTTTTTGACTTAAAAGCAAACCGTCAAGCAATTTGTTTTGGCCAGTAGAGTTTTGATAAATGTTAACAAAAGCATTTGAGATAGCCGAAGTCATCAAATAAAGTAATAATCTAACTTTTAATTTGAAGACGTAGAAATGTTTTCTGTTTTTAAACATGATTTAGAAAAATCTGAGAATTGT
Source organism: Tamias sibiricus (assembly GCA_025594165.1). NCBI lineage: Eukaryota > Metazoa > Chordata > Mammalia > Rodentia > Sciuridae > Tamias > Tamias sibiricus. The sequence continues at coordinate 36,118,214 of CM046673.1, read as the reverse complement.
TAAAAAAGCAAGGAAATTCGTTTTTGTTTTTTTTCCCTCTCAGGGCAAGTAAAGAAAAATGGCACAGTTCAGTATTTTAAATTCTGGTGAGAGAGTCTATTTATTTTCGTTTTAAAATATACACCTCCTTAATGTCACTATTTAAAAACCGGACTTTATTAACAAAAGTATTTTCAAATTAAACTGGTTAGTTTTTCGTTTGAGGGCATTGTGCTGCTGCTAGGTTATGACAAAATATAATCCAAGTCTTTATTGCATTTAGCCAGAAATGGTCACCTTCCCCACACTCCTAATCATCTGCTTTAATTAACTTTGCTGAGTAAGATAAATCATTAGAGAAAGCTTGTCTCACAGTTCACTTATAATCATGTATTTGTATTACAATCTTAATGCAAAGGAAAAGACCTCCAATAAGTTTCATAGAAAAATAGAATGGTTAAATAATCATTGTTAAACTAGGTACCACATAGAAAAGAATTTGGGTGTCAGTAGTTTCTTAACTGATAGCCAACTGGTTAGATGATTGGCTGGTTTTCCAGGGTAAGGCTTAATTCCATTGAGGTTTTTTGGAAATTGCTTAGGCATATTTTTTAGGAATGCTCATTTTTTCCCCAAGAGGGAGTTGTGAATTGCATCCTCCAAAAAGTTCTCTCCCTGGCTAGATTTTGGACAGTTTTTTGTATTTTACATCATCATTACATTTCCTGTAGCTACAAGTATAATCCAAAGTTTTCAAAGCAATTGCTTGCTTAAAAATATACTTGTTATAGAAAGGTCACCTCTTCTACCTATTCCCACCTTCCCCTGCCTGACTGTCTTGGTACCCTTTTTCACTGAAGTAGATTTGGCTTTCACAGTAATATCAGTAAAGAATATGGGCTCTGTCACAATTTCTGACTGTGGCTCAGCATGCTTTTCTTATTTTTTTAGGCAATGGAACAATTTTTAGAGTTACTTCAAACTTTACTGTTAATTAGGCAGCATGTAAAAATAATGTAAAAAGCGTTTTAAAAATCTATTGCGAGTGCTGTGTGTATAGGCTATGGAGAATAATAGGAAACAGTAAGAATGCAGTTTTTTTAAGAAAAAAATCTAAAATGAATTTCTGCTTAGTGACTTAAATTGCATATTAGTTTAATTAAATTAAAATTATACCACTCTCAGGGTCATTATTTTTCTGAGTACTATGCTGTATGGTAGATACTGGTTCTTCAATGTCAATAGACCAGATTTAAGCTATCAGAACTGCTAACTTGTGATAGCAGTGTCTATCTTCATATTAATACCAGCTTCAATGTAATTTTATTGATGTTATCTTAAAAGCATTCTTGTCTCTTCCCCATGTATCACTTATTCAGGTTAATATAGAATTTTAGTGGCAAAGGTAAAGAGAACATTGAAGAATACTACCAAAAATGAAAAATGTGGTATCTAGGCATACTTGGTATCTTCTATCTTTTCCTCCAGCTCCCCGCACCCACCCCATCACACAATATGTGTGGACACATGTACACAAAGAGAGGGAGAGATAGTTCCTAACTTCTGTCATATGGTGTGTATACAAATGTATATGCATCTTAAAGCAGCAACCTTCAAATTGGGCAACACACATTTCTTACCCTTAACCTTCATGTAACCTTAAGGTATAAGAAGGCTTTCTAGGAGGTTAATGGGGAAAGTTTAACAGCATTAATTCTAAGTTGTTAACTTGCATGTTTTTGTCTCTGAAATTCATCTGCTTCAGAGTGTGCTAGACACCTTTCTGCTTCCTCTCATTATACCAATAAAGCAATGCCTTTCATCTGATCTAAATCTTGATAGTGGTGTATAGAGAGGGTAAAGAGACTTGAGCAAGTATTTAGCAAAGAATTTTCTAGAGACCAAGAAAAATTGCTCAAGTTTTTTTTTTCTTATAATAGTAGCAGGCTTAGTCTTATTCTTAGTCTTTGTTCTACTCTTTGAGTGAACATATTAGTCCCACTTCTAATTTCCTATGTTATGATGCTTTGACATTCTAATGCTTTGCTAAGGCTAGAACCATTGCCCCTCCCAATAATAGCCAATATGTAGAAATAGAAAATAAGTGGCCTAGGAGTGTAATCAACCAATCAGGAGGCCAAATTACTAACCACCTTTTGTATCCTCTTACCATGCCACTATCTACTTGTGGTAATGAACCTAGGGCCAAGTAACAAAACTCAAGATAGCCTCTATGTCTCAGAACTCCCTAAAATTATTGAAACTAGCCATTTTTAAACCTGCTTTAAACTAACTTTTTAAACACAAAACCATAGTATTAAGTAGTCTAAAATGGATTCTTGTATACTGGAGCAAAATAATTTCTTTATAAAATATAAGAGTTTTTAGAAGTTTTCATTACCAATTTTCACATCCAATTTTGTTAAAAAAGGAAAATAATCAAATCATGAAACTTCCATAGCCCAATTATCTCAAGATATGATGAAGGCCTTAATAATAAACTTTTGGACTGGGAGAGCAGCTCAGTCATACAGTGTTTGCTTAGTACTCACAATTCCTTAGCATCCAAAAAATAAAAAGTGAAAAAAATTTCTTGACTGAACCACAACATATACATCACTATTACATTTTGAAATATATTCTTCTAATCTCTCTACATACTTTACAATCTTCTGTAACTTCTTTTAAAAATATTTTAAAATTTGGACTTTCTTGTTATTATAACAGTATGCACATGATATGATTCAATTACTTTTTTAACAAAAGGAATTCTAATGAAAAGTCAAGCAACAATTCCTTACCCCATGGCACACTTTAGGCTTCAAAAGCAACCATTTTTTAAAAACTGGCATTTTAGTTTTGCTGATAGTTACCTTAATGCATGACTTTATGCTCTACTTGTTTTGGGCCGAGGGTACTGGGGAATGAACTCAGGGCACTTGACCGACCACTGAGCCGCATTCCCAGCCCTATTGTAATTGTTTAGAGTCAGGGTCTCAGTAAGTTGTTTAGCAGGTTGTTTTTGCTGAGGCTGGCTTTGAACTTGTGATCCTCCTGCCTCAGCCTCCTGAAGCCTCTGGGATTATAGGCATGCACCACCACACATGCTCTACTTTTTAATTTATCAACTTTGGGCAATATTCAATCTATACTATGAATGATAAAATTATAGCTCAACTTTTATATTTACATTTTTTCTGTGTATCTGAGTTTATTTATTTATTTTTTAAAGCTTACATTAATGCACAAATATATTGTTCCTTACAAAGCCAGCTGGTCTGCTTAGATAAAACTTAAAAATCTAATCTTGTATACTCTTGACTCAAAAACATTTTTTGTATCAAGATCATGTACACCAATAACTGCTAAAAATCATGTCACATTTTAGTCCATATTCAGATGATAACTTTGATGTGCATGCTTTTTGTCTTGCCTGAAGTTTTGCCTTTAATTTTTTCTTGCTGAATTAAGAAACATTTCTTTGTCATCATATTATATAATGTTTCAGTTTTTTCCTAATTTTAGTTGATATAATGAAATACATTCTACTTCTTAAAATCTTTCTCTTTTTTTTTTAAGAACCTTCTTTTCAAAACCTCATAGAGCCTCACATACTTTTTTCAAGGAAGATTGGTTTCCATCTCCATTGTGGACTTCTCTACAGTATATTCTGTGTTGACTCTTCTTGGGAAGCATTTTATTTGGCCAGACATTCAGCCCCAGTTTTTCTCAGAATGTAGTTGAAATCCTTTGTTCACTGATGACTTCTTAAACCCTTTTTGTCCTCTGTAGTCTGTATATTTTCCTTTTGTGTTTTAAATGTAATTTAAATGGAAAAGATTGAACAGAACTAGATTATTTGCTTTCTTTAATAATATGATATTTTTATGTTATCATTAAATGTCTACTCTTAGCATAGGTATGATTCAATTTTGAAGCTGAAATTATATTTTTTATTTACTTCTCAATTAGGTGAATAGCTCTAAAGAAGTTCAAAGTGAAAATAATAACATTTTCCAGTTTGGCATCACTAGATGATCTTTCTTTTTTCTTTTTCTTTCTCTTTTCTTTTTTTCTTTCTTTTTTTTTTTTTTTTGGCGTGTGTGTGTGCACGCGCACACATACTTTATTTGTGATTGGCTTAAGATTTTAGTTTGTTTCTTTCCAGGGAAGAATTCTGAATTATTATTATTCTCAGCTTGTCATGTTTATGAGTTGAAATGTGATACACTGAGGAAGTATGCTTTCAGTTTTGCATTATGCAATTTTAAACTACTTTCATCTTCACATTCTCATTTTAAAACTCTTCAGTGATAGATTCCTTTTCTTTATTTGTGTAGTGATCCTTGAAACAATCATTTTTGTACTCATTTGAATCAAGCATAAAAGAGTCATCATTCAAATTAGTTATTAGGGTTATGACACATTTCTAAATTAAGAAAAAAATGACAATATAAATCATTTTGAATGACAAGTTGAAATTTTCTAATTAGATTACATTGAGATTTTGTTTTTGTGTCTTGTAGTTTGAAGAAAGTGGTTGACTTAATTAAAATCTATTCTTCCATAGCATTCATGGAATTAAATTTTACCTTTAACTATATCAACCATATGATTTTATGACAGTGTAGCTTAGATAAAAGCCAATTGAGAATGGGTACATGAAAGAGAAAGTAAGGTTTGAAATTTATATTCCTTTATATATATATTTAGTTGTAGATGGACACACCTTTGTTTTTTTTTTTTTTTTTTAATGTGATGCTGAGGATCGAACCCAGTGTCTTATGCCTGCCAGGCGAGCTCTCTACCACTGAGCCACAGTCCCAGTCACCATACTCTTCTTGTTTAATCTCCTCACACAATTCTTTTCTATTTAGAGCACAATTTTATTTGATAGACTGTCTTAAGAACTTAATTCTAATTATCCTTGTTGAATGTGTTTTATTCTTTTAAGTCTCAGTGTACTGAATAAACTGGGGTATTGTTAGCCATCCAGTATAGTCCTAAAGAATATAAATTCATTAATAAGATTCGAAGTTGGTATTTAACACAATATACCAAATTATAATTATTTTACTTTATTACTTATTTTTCCCTTGAAATAATTTAAAGCAAGCATAATATAGTTGTTGCAAAGATATCAGCCTTTAATATGCCATTAAGTTTTCTCTTTCAGTCTACTTTGATTTCTGACTTTGAATGAAATCCATCGGTTATTTTATTATTAAACAAGAAAAAGTATTTTTAGTATGCATCTTGGAACTATGCTAGAAGTATCCCCAGTATCCACATAAACTAGTCCCAGAATTATAAATATAAATGACAGTTTTGCACCGAAAATAATAGGCTCTTAATAAATTTTTGTTGAATCATTAAGTATAATCTAAGGTTGGCATATATGCACAAATTTGTTAATTAGGTAAATGAATGAACAGTGACTGTTAACTTTACATCATAGAGAAGATTAAGGATAAATGCATTTTAAAGATTAGAAGCAAAATAAGTAATTTGTTAAGCTGAGCACTTGAGAAAAATCATGAAAGAAGATAATTAAAGTATTCTCATTCTGCATTGGGTTTTACATTTATTTTTTTTTTATCTAACTACAAATATAATTCATTTAAAAGCATTCTAGCAAAAAAATCAAACATTATTTAATATCTTCGATGTGCCAGGCACTGAAAAGGGGGATTTTCATGTGCTGTTTCATTGCTAATACAATCCTATGAATTATTACCATCAGCATGTATGGATGATTCGATGATTTTTAGATCATTTAACTGATTTGCCTTCATTTAAAAATCTCATAGGGAATGAAGCAAGAATTTAAACCCAGAGCTGGGGAAGATATTCAGTTGATATGCACAGACTCACTGATTTTAAATATTTTGAACATCCATACTGCCTAGACCAGTATAACTCTAAATTTTATATTTCTCATTACTTCATGCCTTACTAATATATTCATTCAGTGCTTTTTCTGGCAAGGACTCTTCTAGATACTTGGGATACAGTGGTTATCAAGCTATGAACTTTGTCATAAGTGGATTTTTACCATAGCAAAACTTAAAAAATAGAAAAATTTGACCATTTGTTCTTCAAGTAATAAGTCAAAAAGTTTCTTAGAAAGTAGCTTTCTGAGCACACTTTGCCTGAATTTCTACTTGGTTTTATTGTTTACCACAAGTACTAAGGATAATTCTCAAATCTGTCCTGAGTAAAAGTATATTTAGTACTTCAGTATTCTTCTTATGAAATAATTATCTGCTTTCTTGTATCCAATAAGATTGGCTGGCTCAGTTCTCTTCTATCAAATTACATGGTTATTTTTCATGTTACCACATCAGCATTATATTGAAAGTGTTTTTAATAGTTGATTGTATTTTGTCAAATAGCTATATTAGTAGAGTCTCAGATTTGCTATTTAATTTTCTACATAATTTTTTGAAACCATTTTGTTATTTTTGGATTTTAAGTGATTTATGTTAGCTGTTTGTTGAGGAAGATGAAGTCATCATTCAAGTAGACTTTGTGCCAATGATTGGGAAAAGTTTAATTAGGATGTTCATGTAAGACTTTTAATTTAAAAGGTTTTCATCAGATCTTTCCTGTTAAATAGTATGAAAACTGATCATCCTTTACTCCAAGAGAATGTCTTAAGCAAGTATCTAATACTGAAGCATTGATTTTATTCATTGTAAAATAGCCAATAGATATTATTTGAAAAATGTAAAAAAAGGAAAAAAAAAAGAAAGTAGTTTTCTGTTTTGGGGAGGCAAAGGTAAGTAAAATGCAATGCATCAATTGTGGACCATAATTATTAAGTCAGGTTATTTGTGTGTGTGTGTGTGTGTGTGTGTGTGTGTGTGTGTTGTGTGTGTGTTTGTTTAAAACTGGGCTCTCTACCATTCAACATAAATATGTTATAAGTTGTTCTGACTGCACACCTTTTCCAACTTGCTCTCTTATTTGCATTTTCTCCCCATTCACAGAAATAGAAGAAAAACAACTACTCAAAGAGTTATCTAAATCTGTTTTATCCAATTTCTTGCTTTATAATTACTCTTTAGTATGTTTCATTCAGTATTCCATTCCCAGGATGAACCCAGCATTGCTCTTTTCAGGTCATTAGTATTTTCCATGTTGAATTCTAATGTTCATTTCCAACTTCTCTGTCCTCATTACTGAAGTCCCAAGTATCATCTAACACAATTATCCACTCCATCTTTCTGTGAACATATATGTCCCTATCTTTGACATGAATTTTTAGGCTTGAGATTTAGTAGTTACCTTGATGCCTCTCTTTTCTTTTTTCTCTATGTGCAATAATACATCAGAGAATTCTGCCTATTCTATCACTAAAACATATACAGAATCAGTCCACTTTTTTTCAGAACCCTATTTCCATCCAAAACATAATCTCTTGCCTCAAATCTATCCTCTACACAATAAGGTGATCTATTTTTAAACATGTATTTTGTTGAACTACACCATTTTTTATATATAAAAAGTACAAAAATGAAAGAAGTATAATTCATGTCTTATCGCAAAGTGAACACACTCCTTTAATCACCATTCAGGATAAAGGCAAAGAAAGTTCTTTTCCTCACTCATTACCTGTCACAGTTTCCAGCACCCTAGAAGAACATTGCCAGCCCCACAGAAACTACCTCATGCCCCCTTGCAATTTCTATATTCTTTTTACCCAAAACTCATGCTGTTCTGACTTTTAGCATCCAAAACATGTTTCTCATGTTTTAAAACTATATAAATGGAAAATTTTGAATATATAAAAGTTATATAAAGCTTCATATAAATCATTACTTTGTATTTTATATCTGGCTTCTTTCCCTCAATGTAATGTTTCTGAGAATCATCCAAGTTATGTGTAACAGTAGTTCATTCATTTTTATTGCTATTTCACTTTATAAATATACTATATTTTGTTTTTCTGTTCTATCTTATAAATAGTTGAGCTATTTTCAGTTTTTGACTACTCTGTTGATATATATATATATACATATATGTAGGTATTATATAGAGATATTTATGTCAAATATATATCTAGAAGTAGTGTATTGAAATTTTGTAGATAATGAAAAGCAGTTTTTTAAGAATTTTTTTTAGTTCTATCTTTATTTATATGTAGTGCTGAGAATCAAACCCAGTGCCTTGTATGTAATATGCAAGAGCTCTATCACTGTGCTATGACCCCAGCACATGAAAAGCAATTTTGCCAGATATTTTAGTAATTGACTATTCAACATGCTGTATGTGAAATTCAAGTTTTTAAAATCCTTGTCAACACTAGGCTTTGTCAACCTTTAATATTTGCTTAGCTGGTGAGTATATATTGGTATCTTTATAGCTTTACTTTGTATTTCCTTAAGTTTGAGGACCTTTTCATACTTATTGGTTATTCATTTCTCCTCTTTTGCTAAGTACCTGTTTGAGTCTTGGCTTTTCTCCCCGCCCCCCTCGCCAAATTGAGGTGTCTGTTTGTTTTTTTGCGTGTTTTTTTTTTTTTTTTTTTTTACTGATTGTCTGTATATAGGAAATCATTAAGGTAGGAAATCTTCCCTTATTCCTATCACCCTGATCTCATATTTGTCCTTTAAATAGGCCAAACTGTTTCCCTTTTCAAATATATTTTCAAATATTGCAGACACCTCTACTCTTTGGCTATCACCCTAGTTTCCCGCTGGAAAAACCACTTCCACTATTGAGCTGTCATTACTTCTTGCTCCAAGCATGGGTATGTGACCTATGCCTAAAAATTCTCATTCACTATTCATTGACTACATTATTACTGGATTATACAAAGCCAACTTGGAGCCAATGATATAACATAAGAAGTGGAGAAGAGATACTTGCTTTTACATAGTGGACTTTTACTTGTTACCACCATCTTTATATAAAACCAAGACTGAACCCAAGGCAGCATAGAGAAACTAAGTGAAAACAAATCCATTTGAAATCATTTGTTCTAGAATTTATGTCAACCATACTACCCACTTTTGATACATGTTCCCAAAGCCTTTTTTTTTCTTTTTTCTTTTAATTTAAAACACTTTGGGGGGGGGGTTTAAAACTGTTTGTTTGCATTATCTGATACTTGTAACAAAGTGAATCTGAGCTGATACAATTTAGTTGTATTCATAAACATTTAAAATATTGCTTTTGTCCATATATGCTTATTTGAATATACAAAATTAATACATTTTGACTAACACATTAGTTTTTATATTAAAATGTCAATTTTTCAACTCAAAATACATTCTATTATTATAAATAATTGTCCAGAAACCCATAGATTTATACAGTAGAATAACATTTTAACAACTTTTCCATTTCATTTTTGGAAGTTCATTTGCCCATAAGATTATTCAATGCATGAAAACTTAAGAAGGTAGTCTCTTTTAATTTTTTTTCCATGATATATTCCTGTCAAACTCTTATGAGAGTGTGTTAGAGAAAATTTTTGTGCTGCTATGTTTTTCTGGAGTTTAGCAACTTTTAGTCATGACAAAGTAAAAGCTGTGAGGCTTTTTCATGTTTTACATTCTCCTTTGGTTCACCAAAAACAATTTATATCCAGAGACTTAGTCTGAATTGTTGTATGTATTAAATAATAGTGGCATCTTTTGCCATAGACTTTGAAATACAAATGATACTATCTCGCTCTATTTTTTAAAAGTTAGTTGTGAACATGGAGATCATTCAGCTCTTATAGAAAAGTCCTTTTTGAAAAATTCTTTATTTTATTTATTTTTATGTGGTATTGAGGACTGAACTCAGTGCCTCACATGTGCTAGGTAAGTGCTCTACCACTGAGCCACAACCCCAGCCTTACAGAATAATCTTTAGAATAAATTTAAGTGTGGGGCTGGGGTTATGGCTCAGTGGTAGTGCACTCATCTGGCATGTGTGAGGCACTGGGTTTAATCCTCAGCACCACATAAAAATAAATGAATAAATAAAATAAAGGTATTGTGTCTATCTATAATTTAATTTTTTTTAATTTAAGTGTAAAATAACTCTAATTATGGTTATTTATATTTATGATGATAGTGTCAGTTGAATTATATTTGAAGTTATTTAAATCAGGAAACATTTGAAAACTTCATATTTTGTATTTATATTTCATGTTCAATTTTGTATTTCCTTTAATATATGTCATTTTCCAAATGTTATAAGTAAATTAAGAGAATTCTTATTCTAAGAATAAGAATGTTGGCTACAATGTTTATTATTTAAAGACTTAGAGATATCAAATAGCCATAATACCAGTAAAGTTTGCTTTGTTATAACTTTTTATAAACAAAAGCTGTTCTAAAACTTATTTCTTTAGTGCCATTTTGAGATAATCATATAGTATACTTGATAGGTATATTTGGATAAGAACATAAGGATCTTGTATAGCTCATAATTATGATGGCATTGTACATAGTATTAGAAAATATAGCACAGGAAGTATAATAAAAGGAAGATAAACAGTTCTTTCTTTACCTTAAGAAGCGTAAATTTGCAAATATCAGCTTTATTGTGATATATTTTAATGTTAAACATAACCTGTGAGATAAGCTCAAATAAGAAGTGAAATGTGTGTGAGAGAGAGAGAGAGAGAGAGAAGAGAGAGAGAGAGAAAAAAAGAAAGAGAAATGTATGATTAATCTTGGATGAAAATGTTAATTGAATTCAGGGAAGTTATTCCTAGTTGAGGTGAGGAGGCAAAGGAGGGGAGGGTGTTTTCAGGAAAGAAAGGTATGGATAATTGTCTGAGTGGGAAAGTGAACTTAAAGGGAATGGTGGTAGAATTATGGAGAAGTATTGGGTGTCTTTGAGATTTGTGACCATGAGTTTAAAATCAAACCAGCATATCAGATAGCAAAATTACACAAAGACATCAAAACCCTCAACAAAATGCTAGCAAACTGAATCCAGCAACATGTAAATAAACTTATGCATCATGAGCAAGGAAATTTATCCCAGAAATTCAAGGTTAGTATAACATTTAAAAATCAATTAATGTGGTATGCCATATCAATAAACAACAAAACTCATGTAGTTCTGTGGTAGAGCTCATTCTTAGCATGCACAAGGTTCTGAATTTTGCTTACAGCACCATACACATGCACACACACAAAAATCATAAAAACCACATGATAATCTTTGATAGGTGTCAAAAAAAGAACAAGAACGTCCCAGTGTTATACTGGTAAGGGTAGCCAGGGCAATTAGGCAAGAATAAAAGGCATCAGTGGGTTGGCAAGAAAAAGAATCTATTTGCAAACAGCATGATTTTGTGTATAGAAAATTCTGAGAAATGAATCCACTAAAAAGGAGAACTAATAATGAGTTCAAAAAAAGTTGCAAGATACTACTAACAATAAACAGATCGTAACTGAAATTAAGAAAAAATTCATGGACTATAGCATAAAAGTATTCTTTTTTTGGAAAATTTTTTTTATGATTTTTTAAATTTGTTCTTTTTAGATATATATGACAGTAGAGTGTATTTTGACATCCATACATGGAGCGCAACTTTCCATTCTTGTGGTTGTGCATGATGTGGAGTTTCACTGATGTTGTATTCATATATGAATGTAGGAAAGTTCTGATTCATTCCACTGTTTTTCATATTCTCAACCCTAGTCCCTCCCCTTCATCCCCTTTTGAAAATAATAAATTTGCCCTTGTCTTGTTCAAGTTTTTGGAGGGAATGCTTTCAATTTTTCTCCATTTAGAATGATGTTTGCTTTAGATTTCGCACGTGTAGCTTTTATAATGTGGTAGTATGTTCCTACTATCTCTAGTTTTTCTAGTGTTTTGAACATGAAGGTGTGCTGTATTTTGTCAAATTCTTTTTCTGCAGCTATTGAGATGATCATATGATTTTTGTCTTTAAGTCTGTTGGTGTGATGAATTACAGTTATTGATTTCCGTATTTTTCTTGCATCCCTGGGATGAACCCCACTTGATCATGGTGAACTATCTTTTTAATATGTTTTCGTATGTGATTTGCCAGAATTTTACTGAGAATTTGTTATGGTCAAAATTAATTGATAAAGTTTTATAAGAGATAAGTTGTAGATTATTGATAAGTCATAGGTTATAAATATAAGTTAATAAGAAAAATAATAAAGATAAAAATCAATGTTAAGATGCTTAAGTTAGTTTTAAGATAAAAATAAAAATACAGTAGCATAAACATATAGATATAAAACTTAAAGATGTTAATGATAAGATAAAGACAAATAAAAGTTATAAGTGTGTGTGTGCGTGCGTGCACATGTGCCCATAGATTAACAATAGTAATAAATAAATGTTAAGATAAGTTACAAGATAAAAATAGTTAAGAAATAATTGCTATAGGCCAAGCTTAGCTATAGTGACTCCATTACTGTTCCTGTTCTTTAAAAAGAGTTATGTTTTGTGTACTTTGTACCCTACAACTATACTAAAACCTAAACTGCATGTCCACCTTGGGGGGCTCTCAGTTTCCGCTTGTACCCCTGATGTGCTAAAACCCAAACTGTATACCTGCCCAAGGGGGTCCTTAGTTCTGCTTGGGGGGCTCCATAGTTCTGTTAACTGCTGGTTTGGCTTCTGTGATTGGCTTGCTTGCATGAGGCTAAGGAAAGTCCCTGAGCTGTAGTTCTTGTCCTTAAATTCTCAGGACTCAGACCAGGAGGCTGCTCTTCTCCCTAGGGACTACAGTCTCTGTGTCTCCATGGGAAGCAGTCCCTGGCCAGGTAATTAAGTGCTCAATTTGGACTTTGATTCAGACTCTGCATGTTCCTTGGGAAGTCTCCCCATAACAAATTATTGCATCTGTGTTCACAAGGGATATTGGTCTGAAGTTTTCTTTCCTTGATGTGTCTTTCTGGTTTTGGTATCAGAGCGATACTAGCAGTGAGTTTGGATGGGTTCCCTCCTTTTCTATTTCATGGAATAACTTGAGGAGTATCGGTGTTAATTCTTCTTTGAAGGTCATGTAGAACTCAGCTGAGACTCTGTCTGGTCCTGGGCTTTTCTCTGTTGGTAGGCATCTTTAATTTCATTGCTTGAAATTGATCTGTTCAAATTGTGTATGTCCTCTTGATTCAGTTTGGGTAGGTCAAAAGTCTCTAGAAATTTGTCAAAGTCTTCAAGATTTTCAAATTTTTTGGAGTATAAATTTTCAAAATAGTTTCTAATTATCTTATGTATTTCAGTAGCATCCCTTGTGCTAGTTTCTCTTTCATCATGAAATTTAGTAATGTGCGTTTTCTCTTTCTCTTAGTGTGGCTAAGGGCTTATCAAGTTATTTATTTTTTTCAAAGAACCAACTTTTTGTTTTAATACTTGTATTCTTTTGTTTCAATTTCATTGATTTCAGCTCTGGTTTTAATTATTTCCTGTCTTAACTGCTTTTGGTGTTGATTTGTTCTTCTTTTTCTAGGGCTTTGAGATGTAATGTTAGGTCATTTATTTGTTGACTTCTTTTCTTTTCATGAATGAGTTCAATGCAATGAACTTTCCTCCCAGTACCCCTTCATAATGTCCCAGAGGTTTTGATATATTGTATCACTATTCTCATTTACTGCTAATATTTTTTTTTTATTTCATCCCTGATCTCTTCTGCTTTATATTATTCATTAAGCAATATACTATTTAGTCTTCAGGTGTTATAGTAGCTTCTGTTTTTTATTTTATCGTTGATTTATAATTTCATTCCATTATGATCTGATATAATGCTGGTTAGTATGTCTATTTTTTGTATTTGCTAAGAGTTGCTTTGTGGCATAGGATAATGGTCTATTTTAATGAAGAAACCATGTGCTGCTGAGAAGAAAGTGTATTCACTTGTTGATGGATGAAATATTCTATATATGCCCATGTAAGTCCAAATTATTGATTGTATTTTTTTAGTTCTACAGTTTATTTGTTTAGTTTTTGTTAGAAGATCTATCCAGTAGTGAGAGAGGTATGTCAAAGTCACCCAGTATTATTGTGTTGCAGTCTATTTAATTCTTGAGATTGAGGAGGGTTTGTTTTATGTACATAGATGCTCCATTGTTTGGGGCATAATATTTACAATTGTTATGTCTTGTTGATGTATGATTCCCTTAAGCAGCATAAAATATCCTTCTTTATCCCTTCTGATTAACTTTGGTTTGAAGTCCACTTTGTCTGACATAAGGATAGAAACCCTTGCTTGTTTACATGGTTCATGTGAGTGATATGTTTTTTCCCATCTTTCAACTTTCAGTTTTGTCTTTGCACATGAGGTGAGTTTCTTGGAAACAGCATATTGTTGGGTCTTGTTTTTTAATCCAATCTGCAAGTCTGTGTCTTTTGATTGATGAATTTTGGCCATTAACATTCAAGGTTCTTATTGAGATATGATTTGTATTTCCAGTCATTTTGGTATATTTCTGGTTTTGAATTTGACTGTCTCCTTTGATTGACTATTCCTCTAGTGTAGCTCCTCCCTTTGCTGGTTTTCACTTTTTATTTATTTCATTTCATCTTTGTGGAATATTTTGTTGAGAATGTTCTGTAGTGCAGGGTTTCTAGTTGTGAATTCTTTTAACTTTTGTTTATCATGGAAGGTTTTTATTTTATTTCATCAAGTCTGAGGCTTAATTTAGCTGGGCATAGTGATCTTGACTGGCATCTATTTTCTCTCAGAGCTTGATATATATTATTCCAGGACCTCCTAGCTTTGAGGGTCTGGGTTGAGAAATCAGCTGAGATGCAGATTGGGTTTCCCATACTTAATTTGAATTTTTCTCTCATGGTCTTCAAAGTTCTATCCTTATTCTATATGTTATTCATTTTCATTATAATGTGCCTTGGTATGGGTCTGTTGTAATTTTGTACATTTGAGTTATATTACAATGTGTATGTATTTGGTGACTGATGTATCCTAGAGGGTAAAATTACAACACACCCAAGCAGTTCTGAAAAATATCAGAATTTAATGAGACAATATAAACAAATACATACAGAATAGGAATGAAGATAAGTGGCTACTTGTAATCGAAATTGTTTTTATTGTATGTATGTGAATGGAAAACATAATGATTGTTCTTCTAAACAAACAAAAAAGTTGTCATTATTCTTTTGCTCTCCAACATTGTAGATACAGGAAGTGTATCTTTTTTTGGCAACAGGATATGATGAACAGTTCTGGATTTGAAAAAATCAATGACATCTGTTTCACTGTCTTCACAGTTGGGTTAGTTCAGCACGATGATTTCAATTTTAATCACTTTTATTTCTAGATAATGTCTCACTCATAACCAGTGATTACGAACACAGACAATAACGTGTTGGCAAGGATGTGAGGAAAAAGGCACACTCATACATTGCTGGTGGGACTGCAAATTGGTGCAGCCAATATGGAGAGCAGTATGGAGAATCCTTGGAAAACTGGGAATGGAAACACCATTTGACCCAGCTATCCCACTCCTCAGTCTATACCCAAAGGACTTAAAAACAGCATACTACAGGGACCACAACCACATCGATGTTTATAGCAGCACAATTCACAATAGCTAAATTGTGGAACCAACCTAGATGCCCTTCAGTAGATGAATGGATAAAGAAACTGTGATACACACACACACACACACACACACACACACACACATAAACAATAGAATATTACTCAACACTAAAAGAGAATAAAATCATGGCATTTGCAAGTAAATGGATCGAGTTGGAGAATATTATGCTAAGTGAAGTAAGCCAGTCCCCCAAAACAAAATGCTGAATGTTTTCTTTGATATGAGGATGCTAATCCATAGTAGGGAGGGGGGAGCATGGGAGGAATGGAAGAACTTTGGATAGGGCAAAGGAGAAGGAGGGGAAGGGAGGGGACATGGGGATAGGAAAGATGGTGGAATGAGATGGACATCATTACCCTAAGTATATGTATGAAGAAATGAATGGTGTGACTCTACTTTGTTACAACCAGAGACATGAAAAATTGTGTTCTGTATGTGTAATATGAATTGAAATGCATTGTGCTGTCATATGTAACAAAGTAGAATAAATATTTTAAAAACTTTGTTTTATTAACAATGGTACTGTATAATACTTAAGAAGAATTGATCTTATTTTCTAATTTTTTCAAACCTCTGCTATGACATTTCAAAATAATATTCATTGAATATAGAATTCTTTAGAGAATATATCTAAAATCCACATGGGCTTCTTGTTTTATTTATCTCATGATTATCACTTGAAATCTACAAATACATATAATAATTATGCAGTATTAAGTTTTTTAGAATTGTTCATTGGGATTCTGAAGATCTTGGTGGTCTCTAATAAATTTAGTTTAAGTAGTAATGCTTTGTAATGAATTGCTCCCTATTCCTTTACTGAGATGTTCCACAGAAATGTAGGAGAAGTTGAACAATAACAATGATAAAGGCCTGTGTATAAAACACAGTTATGCATTTGAGGATCAATACCCAGAGAACATTTTTTTTCTTTCATCAACCCATTCATTGCTGCAGATTAAAAAAAAAAAAAAAAAAAAAGTCTATTCTCAGAGAGCTTCAGTAGAGTGAAGTAAGCAATACATGTCATTATAATGTGAAACAGAATGATAAGTACCAGAAATAAAGGGGGAAAGGGGAAGACAGGAAGATTAAACTGAAAGAAATTTGCACCTGTTTGGGTATATCATTCTTCCCCTTGCAAAACATATGATGGATTATCAATTCTTTGCCATTATCCTTTCAGAATACTTATTTTATATTCACTATATTCTATAACATTATTTGTACTCTTCTAATGAGGTCCACAACATTTTTATGCACACTCCTAGTAACTTTCTTACTAGCTGACTGGCCTGCTTCTAATTTCTCTACATTTTTTTCAATCCTATAATATTATCTAGAGTTATATTTCTAACATTTTGTTATCTACTAGGAATTGAACCCAGAATCTCTTGCATGCTTTCTTCAGCCATAGAGCTATATTTCCAAGTCACAAGTTGAATGTAAGATACTTTCTTAGTCAGTTTAGGCTGCTATAGCAAGTCATTGTATACCGAGTAGCTTAAAGAACAAATATTTTTTTACAATTCTGGAAACTAGGAAGTTCAAGATTAAGATGACAGCAGATTCCATATCTGATGAGGAAACCCTCCTTTTCAAATTGCTGTCATAGATGTATTCTCAGATGATGGAGAGCAGTGGGAGAAGAGCTTGCTGTCTGCTGCCTCTTTTTGTAAGGTCATTAATCCCATTAGAAGAGCTGTAGCTAATGAACTTATTAGCTCCTCAAGTCTCCTGTGTCCCAAAATAATCACATTGGAGATTAGGGCTTAAACCTGTGCATGGGGCCCTGGTGCTGGGGGATGGGTGGTGGATAAAAACCTTCAGTCCATAGCAGGTACCATTAAAATAATATAAATTGCACCATTATTTCATCTACCACTAAAAAATAAATGTTAAACTATCATGCAACACTCTTAATTTCTAGAATTTTTATAGTTACCTTAAAAGTTCTTTTGAACTCATTTAGATATACTTACTACAGCTCACTTTTTGTATATATTATAAAGAAAATATAAGTGAAATAAATTTAGTAAAGAATTCTTTAAATGTCTTTGATGAGTAACAATAAATGTTGGCAAGGATGTGGAGATGTACACTTATACATTGCTGGTGGGACTGCAAATTAGTCTAACCACTCTGGAAAGCAGTATGGAGATTCCTCAAAATACTTCAAATGGAACCACCATTTGACACAGTTATCCCACTCTTCAGCATATACTGAAGGTCTTAAAATCAGCATACTATAGTGACGCGGGCACATTAATGTTCATAGAAGCTCAATTCACAATAGCTAAGTTGTGGAACCAACTTAGGTGCCCTTCAGTAGATGAACAAATAAAGAAAATGTGGTACATATACACAATGGATTATTACTCAGCCATGAAGTAGAATGAAATTACGGCATTTGCCAGTAAATGGATGAAACTGGAGACTCTCATGCTAAGTGAAATAATGCCATACAAAAAACCCAAAGGTTGAATGTTCTCTCGGATATGTGGATGCTGACTTACAATAGGTGGCGGGCAGGGGGAGAGTGGAGGTTCACTGGATTATATGGGGATGAATGGGGGGAAGGGGAGGGGTATGGGAATGGGAAAGACAGTAGAATGAATTGGATGTAACTTTCCTGTGTTCATATATGAATATACGACCAGTGTAACTCCACATCATGTGTGACCACAGGAATGGGAAGTTATATTCCATGTATGTATGATATGTCACAGTACATTCTACTATCATGTATAACTAAAGAGAATAAATGAAAAATTTTAAATGTCTTTGATGTTTAGGAATTCTTCCTAAATCACTTTCAACTCAAGAGTCTTTGATGTCCATTTTTTCAGGTAATATTGCTATGGTCTGAATATTATGTACTCCAAAATTCATAAATTATAATCTTAACCTGCAAAGTGGTGGTATTAGGAAGTTAGGGCCCTTGGGAGATGATAAGGTCATGAGGGCATGGTGCTCATGAATGAGATTAATGTCCCTCTTAGAGGCCCAAAAGAGAACCTCACTCCTTCCAACATGTGAAAAACACAGCAAAGATTATAGTTAATGAGCCAGCAAACAGGCTCTTTCTTCACCAGACACTGAATCTGTCAATGCTTTGATCTTGGATGTATCAGTCCCAGAATTGTAAGAAATAAATTTCTGTGGTTTATAAACCTTCAAAATGCTTACTGGTGGTGGTTGTCTGATCATACCATGAAGAACCAGTCATGTCTCAACACTTCAATGAATTTATATCTTACTTCACCAAGTTTGTTTATATACAGAGAATGATAGCTGTTATAATTTTAATATGCCATAAATTTGAAGACATGTCAACTGTAAAAATTGGTGCTATAGAAGCTATGAAGTAAGATATCTGATTTTTGTGATGCTCTTTGCAATGGCTCCTATTTATCTTTAGGGTAATGTCTATTATCTGACATAGTAATAAGTCTTTTTTTCTTTCTTTAAAATTTTTGGTTTTATTCTGATCAAGGTTATCTGTGTACTCTCTCTGTGTGTGGGGGGGGCAGGGGGTACCAGGGGTTGAACCCAAGATATTCTGCCACTGACCAACATCCTCAACCCTATTTGTTTTTAATTTTGAGGCAGGAAGCCTAAGGAAAACATAGAGTTAAGAATAAAAAGGCTGGGAATGTGAATCTGTGGTAAAACCCTTGGCTAGGAAGCATGATGCCCTGGGTTCAATCCCAAGTACCACAAAAACAAATAAATAGATAAATTAAATACAATCATGTTTACATAATCATAATAATATGAAAAATAAATATTGACCAAAAATTATAACAATATTGGGGAGTTGAGAGAGGATAGAGTACAAGAACTGTGGAATAATTAAATAATACTATAAGCATGTTGTTTAGAAATATGGAGATAAATATCTAAAGAAGTAACTAAAAGAGTTTGAAGTAGCTGCTTCTGTGTAAGTAGGTATGGCAGGGAACAAATGTTTTATCATTTCAAGCTTTATAAAATTATTTGATTTTTTTTTTAAAAAATAAGAACAGCTGGGCATGGTGGCACATGCCTGTAAATAAGGCTCTTAACAGTCTTGCCCCTGGATGGCTTCTTTTCAGCCTCACCAGCTGCCATTTTTGCTTCCCTGAAAAAGCTCTAGCTATGCCCAACCACTCAATATTCTTGTATATGCTTTGTTCCTTTAGACTTTCATGCCTTTGTTCATGGGGTTTCCTTTTCTTACATATTCATTTCCTCCTTCATCTTGCCACAGTGAATACCTACTTATCTTCTCAGGCTTAGCTCAAATGCTAGCTGCTCCATACATCTTTCATAGATCCCATCTTTCCTAAGAGTTGTTTTCTCATTTATGTTCTGCCAAGTACTTCTACATTTATTATTATGTTAATCACAGTGTATTACATTTATCAAGGATTTTATGCAAGTTGGTTTTATCTGTATTTCTGTGAACTCAAGTCCAGTGAAGTGTTTCATATTCATGTTTTGTGCACAGTGCTTAAATTCAGTATATGTTCAAATTAATGTTCATATTAAGGTAAATTCATGTATTTAAGAAATACAAAGTATACAGTATTCTGTTCTAGGAGCTCAATATTGGGTCATAGGAAGTACTCTATGATTTCCAGATAAGGGACCAGAGATTTAGAGTGATTGTTTAATTTGCCTAGTAAAGAGTGGTAGAACTGTCTGACTAAAATTTGAGTGTCCATAACCATTCATATGCATTGCTTTGAATGAAAGTACAAACTAATGTATAAATCCTGAATTTAAGGTTGTATAATTTTGAAGAGCCATTCGATGTTTTCTATATTTTTATTTTTTATGGAGTATCTAGTTCAGTGTGTTAGCAAAGTTCTGAAGTAGGAAAACAGAAGCTGAGTAAATCAAGTGTTATTCTTAGCATAGCTTTGCATTTGTCAAAGTCTCCATAAAGTCTCTATAAAGCCAAAGTTTTGGCTACTTAGATATGATTTTATAGGGAACCCTTCAAAGACTAGCATTCTTGTGACATTTTCTTCCCCCTTGCATCTTCTGAATATGGTAATAATTTTAAACACCAGTGAAGCGTTGGAGAAAAGGTAATAGAAACAATGAGATTCTTAAGATGAATAAGCATTTTATAATCTGTAGTACAAATTCTATTAGCCTGGATAAAATGTACCAAATCTAAAATACCAAGAGGTTTAAGTTAAATGTGATTGAAAATGAGTATCACTATTTAAGTAATAATGACGTTTTCTTACTGTTAATTTATCTTTTCGGTATTATCCACTGTGAGACTGAAGTTCCTAAGAAAATATGAAAACTTTATCTACCATTTAAAAGTAATCTTTTAATCCCCTTAACATTTTATAATAGACTATCATAATGGATTTTTCTAAGCTTTCCATTGATGTGGTGCCACAAACTTAAAGAGCACTTTCTCCTCTGTAGCAGTCCATTGGTTGCAAAATAGACAAAATCCTAGACAGTCAAGTGACCACAATCGCTTTTTGCTTACTTCCTTATCTCTCATACTTAAATTATTTGCATTATTGGTATTGTCAAATTTGTCAATTATTGCTAGTTTTCGTAGAGATTTTTAAAGTGCATTTTGTGAAGAATAGCTTAAGTAATTTACAAACTCGTTTATCTAGAAGTATAACTCCAGTACATTGCAATATAGTGAAGGTAAATGAATAAATGACAAGTATCTTCATAAAACCCTTTTAGTTATGGGACCTCAAACCTTCCTAGCAGAAGGCCTCACATCCCATTTACAACCAGCTTACATATGGTCTGAATGAGTAGTCCAATGTCAATTGATATTAAGTACTAGTAAAGCCCATTTTTGTTATTTAATAAAAATAAATAGAAGGTCCTTGAATCAATGCACATAAAAATTAGAGTCTTTCATCTCATCATTTCCAAACTTGACGCAATATTCCAGATGGGTTAAATTCCTAAATGTAGGAAAGAAGGCAACAAATGTATTGGACAAATATGGAGGTTTTATTTAAAACTTTGGTGAGACATAAAATGCAAGTCATATAAAAATTTTAAATTCCCGTATGATTAAAATATAAAGTTAAAAGACACATGAGAAACTGCATGAAAATGTTTGCAACATATAAAACAAACAAAAGGTAATATCCATAATATATGAACATCTCCAACTAATCAATAAAGAAAATAATTAAGTATGAGTATCTCATAGGATTTCTAATAAATGGAACCTCACTAGTAGTCACAGAAATGTTAATTAAAAATATAGTAAGATAACTCTTCGAATAGATTTGAAAATAAACAAATCATTGTTAATATCCATTGTGTGTAAATGCTGAAATCAGCACTCTTATATGTTGTTGGTAAAGTGTAAATTGGAACAAACATTTTTATATGGCCATTTGGAATCATCTATTAAAATAAAAATACTTATACCTTTTGATCCATTATTTCTACTTCTAGTTATCCTCCCAAGAAGAATACATGCTCAGATACAGGAATTCATGTATGTGTGATAATATTTATTACTGTAATAATCAAAAACTGGAAAAATATCAGTCTTCTTGAGAGAGAATTAGTCAAATAAGCTACATTTCATTCATTCTATGTAATACTATGCAAAGTTAGTAGTGAGGGCATTTGATATGTACTAAGGGGAAACCATGTCTAAAATGCAGAAACATAATTGCAAAAAGATAAAAAATAGCAAATATATAAAACATCAAAGATAAATAAATTATCTGGGGAATACACACTATTTAGAGTGGTTACTTTTAGGGAAGGATGTGATTGAAGGTTAAGGGTAGTTTCATCTTTTTTTTTTTTTTTTTTTTTTTTTTGGTACCGGGGATTGAACTCAGGGGCACTCGACCACTGGGCCACATCCCCAGCCCTTTTTTGTATTTTATTAGAGACAGGGTCTCACTGAGTTGCTAAGTGCCTCGCCATTGCTGAGGCTGGCTTTGAACTCGTGATCCTCCTGCCTCAGCCTCCCAAGTGCTAGGATTACAGGCGTGCGCCACCACGCCCGGCTTAGTTTCATCTTGAATAAGAAAAATACTCAAGTCATTTTAAGATGATAAATATATGGCTGAGGCTGTAGCTCAGTGGCAGAGTGCTTGCTTAGCATGTGTGAGGCACTGGGTTCAATCCTCAGAACGCATAAAAATAAACAAATAAAATAAAGGCATGTTGTCCATCTGTGACTACAATGAAAGTCTTTAATCAATTAAAACCATGAAAGAAGAAAAATACCAAGTTATTTCTTTTTGAAAATATAGTTAATATATTTCTTCAGTATGTCACAAATCGAAGTTCACTTCATTAAAACCAGGGAGGTACTTCTTCCTAAAGGATTTTGAATAGTTCTGACCCAACATTCTGAATATGAGAATCAAAAATACAGTATCTAGGTTCATTCAATAAATCAAAGCAGAATAAAGGACACACACACACACAAATAAGAAACATATCCAAATATTAGCATTAGGACAAAGCTCAATACAATATAAGAGAGTTTGGGAATGCAACTGGGAGAGTATTTAGAAGATTATTTGGTTTAACTATTTTCCCTGCAGTACTGGAGATTGAACCCAGGGGTGGTTTGCCACTGAGCTACATCCCAATCCTTTTTTTTTTCTTTATTTTAAGAATAATATAGCTTTCCAGATCTGGTAATATAAATCATATAACATGAATAATCTTACCTTCATTCCTGCTATGTATAACCAGAAGTTGCTTATATAGCTGAGCCACAGAAAAAGGGAAAATTCCTAAGGGTCAGAAAAGAAGAGAGAACTAAAAACTAGAGGAGTTAGCATCTAAGTTAATTCTGTTTCTCCCATTTAAGAGTAGGAAAAAGAGAGATGAGAGATGAGTAGTGGTAGACCCCATAGTCTAAGGGTTTATGTTTTGATGACTACTTATTGACAGAAGATGGGGATTTGAGTACTATTGAAGTATAAAATTGGAACTTTTAGTCCTGTCTCCCAAAGGGCTTACCACAATTAGAGAGGGGACTTTAAGCATTGTTTTTTTTTTTTTTTTTTTTTAAATCGGAACAAAGGAATACAGAGATACCTGTTTGCCTTTATGTGGGCTTTAAGAATCAATTACCCTTAGAGAATTTTGGATTTAATATCTGTTTATAATAAGTACTTGTTCTTATTTTAAAAATTAATAAAATATTGAACCCATGACAGTAATGCTTCTGGGTCTTACAGAAGTATATGCAAAATCTTATATTTGTCTCAAGTCACAAAGTATTTCCACAGATAAAACCTGGTTAGAGATGTATTTACTTTAAAAATTTACAGAAATTACAAGAAAGTAAGCTACCAGGAGATTGAACAGATTCAGCTAACAGCTTATATACCTAAGAAAACAACAGGATGCTATAAATAAATACAAAATGAATTCCAATGAATAGAGTTCTGTGTATGGAAAGGTCTTTGAAGTTAAAAACTCAACAATACATTAGTCATAACTGAGGAGAGAGGAGCTAAAAAATAACCATGGAGGTAGCATAGGGAAATAGTTTTTAAATATATGAAAGTGATTTTTGCTACTTTTTATTTTTATTTATTTTTATTGGTGTATTATAATTACACATGATAGTGGGATTTGTTACATATCTGTATAGGCACACAATAGAATAATATGATTTGGTTAATTTAATTCCCCAGTATTTTCCCTTTTCCCTCTCTCTAACTGATTCACTTCCTGTACTCTACTGTTTGTCCTTCTGTTTTCATAAGAACCACCCTCCATCTCCTTTTTTTTTTTCTTTTTCCTCTCTTAGCTTTCACATTTGAGAGAAACCATGATCCTTAACTTTCTGAGTTTGGCTTTTTTGTTTAACATAGTGCTGTCAAGTTCCATCTATTTTCCTTCGAATGATGTAATTTCATTCTTAAATTATAGCTGAGTAAAATTCCATTGTGTATATATATATATTGCATTTGCTTATCCATTCATCCATTGATGGACACCTAGGCTGGTTCCATAATTTGGCTGTTGTGAATTGTGTTGCTATCAACGTGGGTATGTTTGTATCACTATTGTATGCTGGCTTTGATTCTTTAGGATAAATATCAAGGAGTAGTATAGCTGGAGCATGTGGTGGATACATTCCTGGTCTTTTAAGAAAACGCTTTACAGATTTACATAGTGATTGTACTAATTTATAATCTCATCAGTAGTGTTTAAGTGTTCCTTTTTCCCCAAGTCCTCGCCAGCATTTATTATTATTTGTATCTTTGATGGTTGCCATTCTAACTCTAGTGAGGTGAAGTCTCAGTGTATTTTGAATTGAAATAAAGATGTTGAACACTTTTTGGCCATTTGTATTTCTTCATTTGAAAAGTGTTTAGTTGATTTGCCCATTAATTAATTGGGTTATTTAGTGTTTTGGGTATAATTTTTTTTATTTATATATTCTGGATATTAATTTTCTGTTGGAAGAGTACCTGGCAAAGATATTTCTCCCATTCTATAAAGCAGGACAAAATGGAAAGCACTGTCAATTGGAGTTTTGTTGATACAGACTAGATAGATGCACTTCCAGGGTGGGGGTGGCACATAGTTCTAAATGGAAATTTCTGGTGGCTAGGGTTAATCTCTGACTAGAATGCTAGAACTTGTCAGGTGGCATCTGCTTGGCAGAGATTAGATCAATGCATCCTAGGTCCAGAAAGATGCTATTTTCTTCTGGGTGTTTTGGCCTCAGGGGCCTCCAATATGACAGCAAGATTATCAACTTTCCACAGGTCTATTCTCCACCACCCATGAGTATGGCCTTCCCAGACTCAGTCCCCAAGTATAATTATTTCTGCTTGTTCACTTTCCTCATCCTTATTAGCTGACATGAATCATCAACTCAAAGGGAAAATGAGTCACACTCTCCTCCATATCTCTGACCTGAATCCCCTTGGGTCTCTGTGCTTGTTTCAGTTGCAGTCTGTCCACGTCAGTGTGGCAATATTTGCTGTGATCCCCAGGTTCCTGTATCAGCAAGCTTTGACTTAAATAAATTGCATTAAAAAATCAATAATAAAAAGATAAACCTCAAATACTCAGACCCTCTCAAAAATTTTTAAATGTAAATAACTCATTGGCCCAATGATAAACAGAATTGAAATTGAATATTTAAAATTGAGTAAGAAAGCAATACTTAGAGTGGAATGTGTAACCTTCAATGCTCATATTAGAAAAGATTGGAAGTAAATTAATTAAGCATCAATGAAGAGAAAAAAGAATTCTAAATAAAGTAGAAAAAAGAAATAAGGGAAATATATTAAGTAGAATTTCAAAAATGTTTTTTAAGAAAACTCTTGACAACATAAATAAAGGATAAATGAGAGAATGCATAAACAAATTTCAGAGTGAAAGAGAAACATAATAAATCCATTCATTTCAATTGCAGTTTACATTTCTTCTTATAAATTTCCTTACCAGTTCAAGAATTAAGCAAGTAAAAATTAAATGTCATTGGCAAAGTTTCATATTTTCTGATAGTTAACTCTGTTTTTAGATTTTTCATTCTTTAAATATGATAAACAGTGCTACAGTTAATATTCTTGATTTTTACAAGTATAGTTTGGTCTCTTTTAGGTTTGTTACCTTTGGATACATTCACATAAGACACATTAAAATATATTGGCAAATTTCTAAAGCAATTTGTAGTGGCCCAAGGAAGGTATAGGACACGCATAAGTAAGTTTCTAAATATATGATTAACTCATGAATTAAAGGCTTCTTTAAATGTTGCTAACATATAATAGTGTTTTACTAGTTCATGGATATGGCATAGCAAAGTTTTTTTTTCTTTTTCAAGAAATATGTTTGGTATTGCAAAATAAGTTGTCAATAATTAGTTTTACTTGTATTTAGTTCTATTATTAGTGTACATATAACTATTATTATTGATGTTATGTTTTGGAAGCTTAGTCATATAGTTCTAAATTTATATGTGTAGCATTTTCATAATTTAAAAACTCTGAAAACAACTTGGATTTATAACAGATAAAATGTAAAACTATACAAGAAATTCCTTTAAATTCTGATCAATTTGAAATCATATAGTGAAATAATTTACTGCACTTGATTTTCCTGAGAATTAGAAAAAGAAAAAGGATTGTCAAGTTATGCTTTATGAATACTCAAGGAACAATACAGTCTCATAGTTAAGATCATAAAATTTAAAACTAAACTGCCTGCATTTAAATCTCACCTCTACTTTTTCATAGCTCTGGGTCTTTAAAATTTTTTTTTTTACTTTTCTTATCTTTGTCTACCCTGTAAAAGTGGGCATTATAATGTGATTGGAATACTATGTGAGCTGTGTTGATAAAGCACTTAGAATATACCTAGTACATAGTTGTCATTCAGTAAGGCTTAGCTTTTGACAGAAAATACTAGATACCTACCATATGTGTGCTATGCAGTAGGTTAATAGAAATTAACTATCTCTACTCCTCATGTGGTTTGTCATATTTTTCTTATTTTTATTTTTGGAGCATTTTTTGCACAGAGTGATGTTTCTATTTTGTTCTTTTGTTTCTGAGTGGGTGGAAATTAAATTTGTTCAGCATATATCTTCATGATACAGAGAAGGTGGGCAAAGAAGAGTTATTTCTTTGATTTTGGATTGAATTTTCTCTCATACTTTTGAATCCTTATTTTTTATTTTCCTTTTTTTATTTTTCAGATTAAATGGAAGGAAAAAGAAAAAAATTAATGATAAAATAACTAAGTTTTCTAACAGTGCAATGGATTCTTCAGTGGAAAACAGTATGTATATAGACAGAGTATGGGTTCAATGTGAAAATGAAACTTGTTTGAAATGGAGATTATTGTCAAGTGAGGATGCAGCCAAAGTTGATCACAATGAACCATGGTACTGCTTCATGAATGCTGACTCAAGATACAATGAGTGCTCTATTTCTGAAGAAGATTTTCCTGAAGAGTCTCAGCTTCATCAAAGTGGATTTAAGATTGTCTATTCACAGCTCCCTCTTGGAAGCCTGGTTTTGGTAAAATTACAAAATTGGCCAAGGTGAGGCTTTTGCTATTTTTTTTTTTTATGTGATCTTATACTAAACTTTAATCATCAGATAGAGTTATTAAAAAAAAAAAAAAAAAAAAGAAAGCAGAGATGCAGGATAGCATGACAATTAAGGACAAAGCCCTGGCCTCAGAATACCTATGTGTCTTTCCTGTTTAACTCTCTATGTGGTCTTGGGCACACGCACCTTTGTGCCTTTTTTTTTTTTTTTTCAAATTTATTTATTTTTTTATTCTAAGTTGTTAGAAATGAGGATTAGAGCAACACTAGAATGGCCAATGGGGAGGGAAGGGAAGGGAAGGGACAAAAGGGTGAAGAAAAAAAAAAAAAGATAGTAGACTAAGATGGATATCATTACCCTAAGTGCATGTATGAAGTCACAAATGGTGTGAATATACTTTGTATACAACCAGAGATATGTCAAAATGTGCTCTATAAGTATAATATGAAATGTAATACATTCTGCTTTTGCTATTTTTTTGCTGTCTATTTAGGTATAGTCTTGTTAGGTTTGTGAATTTTTTAAACCTTTTCAAAGATTCAACTTTTTTCTCTCTTTTGTTTATTTATTTATTGACTTATGATCTTATTATTCTTTTCCTTGTTTCTTTGAGTTTAATTTATTCTTTTTCTAGTTTTTAAAATTGAAAACTACGTCATGGAATACAAGTCCTTTTTTTTTTCTCATTACAATTTAAGATTTGAAATGGATTTCAAATGAAGTTCAAATGAAGTTCTGACTTACAAATGAGTTCTAATTCAAATCTGTAATAATTACTACCACTGAATCTTACTTTTTGGCCCACAAGGGTGCATTTTGTGAATTCTTTTGCATACTTGAAAAGAATGTGTATTATATAAGTGTCTTGACACTCAAGCAATTTTTTTCTTAAGATTTGTATGGAGTTTTACTAACATAGCTGAGTATTTTGCATTTCCCCAAATATGTGATTCATTTACCCAAACATGCAGTGTGCATTTTCAGTTTATAATTTCAAGTTTTATTTTTAGTTTTCTTAAATTATACAGTACTATATTTGTTCTCTCTCATGGTTTTGATTTCTTATTTTAGGACTCTATCTTATTTATCTTTTATCTTCTTCATTCATTTTATGTATTCCTTTTTTATAAATAATTTCCATCTTTTCAATTCTATTTATATATAAATATTTTTTCTTTTCCATGTTTTATTTTTCTGAAGGTATTACCAGTTGCTTTTCTCCTCTTTTCAATCTATTATTCTTTACTGAAATTTTTTTTTAAAAGTCCATTAGGGATGACAATTTTTTAAAACCTTTAGTGACTTTAAAATAGTTTTCTTATTTGTGTGAATTTTTTACTGCCTACATTATTTTATTACCACTAGCTTAACTTGAAATCTCAGGTGCAATTTTGATTTGTTTTAAGGCCTTGCCTCTCTGGAAAGCTTTCATTTGTTATAGGAGTATTATTCAGTTTTGTCATAATAACTTTATATCAAAATTCATATCAAATTCTTTATATCAAATTCTACCATGATCCTTTTTGTTGTATACTATTATATAAAAATGCATTCCTTTTCTTTAAGAAGGGAAGAGCTAGTCAATAGATTTTTCTCTTAGTCCATTTTCTTTTTGTTGTTCAGATTGGATCATTTTTATTGTTCTGTGTTTAAGTTCACTAAGTCTTTCCGCTGTCATGTTCATTCTGCTGTAAAACTATGTTGATCTTTATTTATTTATTGTATTTTCCATTATGGACTACTTCTTCATGTCTTCTATTTCTTTTGAATCTCATGTGTATGTGTGTGTGTGTGTGTGTGTGTGTGTGTGTGTGTGTATGTGTTATTGGGGATTGAAACTATGGCCTTATACAGCAACATAGGCAAGTGCTCTACCACTGACTTACATCCCCAGCTCATCCATTTTATTTTTTATTTTGAGACAAGGTCTCTGTTGCCCAGGCAATACTCCTGCCTCAGCCTCCTGAGTAGGTGGGATTACAGGTATGTGCCACCATGCCTGGCTTAATTTTGGATACTGTTTTAAAATGTTTAGCAAGCTGCTTTTGCTAGTACACTACAGTGATTTGGGGGCACCTCTTTATTACTGCCAGATGGGAGTGAATGTCCAGCTTCTCCATTCAACCTCAACTGATTTCCAGGGAGGGTAGGAGTACCTCTTTCTTACTAGAGAAAGGTAGGAGTTCGGGTTCCCCACTCCCAACACTGGCTGGAAGGGTTAGATGTATCTTATTACTGTTCCCAGGTAACCTTCACTGACACCATGGGAGAGGGTGTTGCTAGCACTGGAAGGTGATATAAATCTTCCCTTCGTAGTAGAACTTTTTTTTTTGCCATTTCTTAAGGGAGAAAATGCTTCATTACTGCTTGGTGATTTGAAGTCCAGGCTTACCACTAGTTTTTGCTGTGGGGATAGACTAGAGGGCAGGGTGGAATAGTTTGGAATAAAGAAGTAATTGTATAAAAGACTTCTGTCTTGCTATACTGCCTTTCTTCTTGTCTCTTGGCTAAAAGAGCAGGTTTCACTGGGGCTTTTTTAATTTATTTGCATCTATTGGTATTTCTGGGCTGCTGTCTTCTTTAACACTCAGTCTAAGAATATATGAGGCAAAAGAAAGCCCAGGAAACACACTATCACAGGTTTCACTATCCTAGCTGTTCTATTTTTTCACTCTTCAGAGTCTTCTTATGTTTACTTTATATATAACATCCAGGATTTTTCTGTATATCTAGAGGAAATAATGTAGAGACATGATTCTGTCTTGTCCAGAACCAAAAGTTACGGAATAAATTTGTTTTATACATTTTTTATTCACAGCCCCAGGGCCCTTTATTCTATTGTTTTCTTCAAGTATCAAAAATGTAGATTTGTGGGCTGGGGTTGTGGCTCAGTGGTAGAGCTCTCGCCTAGCATGTGCGCGGCCCGGGTTTGATCCTCAGCACCACGTAAAAATAAAAAAAGCACATTGTGTACAACTAAAGGCAAATAAATAAATATTTTTTAAAAATGTAGAATTGTTTACTGAAACTCCCTAGGTTTATCTTCCCTACTTTATTTTAAATTTTAATTTCTTTAAATTAATAGACTTTTTTAGAACAGCTGTAGGTTCACAGAAAAATTGAGGGAAAATTAAGAGAATTTTTACCTGTTACTTCTCCACCACACACAGTTCATTCACCATCAACATCCTGTACCAATATGGTACATTTATTATAAGTTATGAACCAATATTCACTCCTCATCAACCAAGTATATAGTTTATATTAGGGATCATTCTTGTGTTGTACACTTTATGAGTTTTGACTATAATGACATGTATTCACCATTACACTGAATGGTTTAACTAGTCTAAAAATCCTCTGTGCTCCACCTGTTTATCCCTTCCCACAAACTCTTGGCAACCATTGATCTTTTTACAGCCTCCATACTTAGGCCTTTTGTAGATAGCCTTATGCTGGAATCATGCAACATGTAGTCTTTTCAGTTTAACTTTTTTCACTTAGTAAACAACATTTCCATTTCTTCCATATTCTTTAATACCTCCATTGCTCATTTCTTTTTATTATTGAGTAAAATCCCATGTTTGTACATACTACGATTTATTTATTCTTTCACCTACTAAAGGACTTATTGGTTGCTTCCGAGTTTTCACAATTATGAATAAATAAGCATCTGTATACAGGTTTCTGTGTAAACATGAGTTTTAAATTCCTTTGGGTAAATACCAAAGAATGAAGTTGCTGGATTGTATGATATAAGTATGTGTAATTTTTTAAGAAACTGCCAAACTGTCTTCCAGAGTGACTATACCATTTTGTACTCTCACCAGCAATGAATAAAAATTCCTGTTGCACCACATTCTTACCGGCATTTGTTGTTAGTGTTTTGGGTTTTGGCCATTCTAATATGCATGTGATAGTATCTTATTGTTGTTTTAATTTGCATTTCCCTAAAGATATATGCTATTGAACATCTTTTCATATGTTTATTTGCCATCTTTATATCTTTTTAGAGAGGCGTCTGTTCAGATTTTTTGCCCATGTTTAAATCTTGTTTCTTATTTTAGAATTTTAAGAGTACTTTATATATTCTGGATACTAGTCTTCTATCAAACATGTCTTTTACAGATGTTTTCTCCCCAGTCTGTGGCTTGTTTTCTTAGTCTCTTGATAGTATTTTTTGCACAGCAAATGGTATAATTTTTAAAAATTTTTAATAAAATCTAACTTTTTTTTTTTCTTTCATGGAAGGTACTTTTAGTGTTATATCCTCACTTTTGTTTGGACTTTCATTTTCCTCTGTTATTATTGATCTTGTCCCCTTCTAATCTGATTTTTCTACTAGGAGTTTCTTTTCATCAGTATGAACTTTTGTCCTGCAAATGCTCTTTGTTAGATCTAAGTGTTCATAGTGCCCAGGCTGCTTTTACACCTTCAGAATTTGTTGCAGTTTTCCCTGCTGCTCTCAGTTTAATTTGCTGCATTTTTTGCTGAATGCTTGTTGCAGCTTTGAAGTTTTTTTTTTTTTTTTTTTTTTTGTAATTCAAATCTTTCATGTGTTTATTCTTTTCTTTTCTTTTATTCTAAGTTGTTATATATGACAGCAGAATGTGTTACAATTCACATTACACTTATAGAGCACATTTTTACATATCTCTGGTTGGATAAAAAATATATTCCCACCATTCATGTCTTCATACATGCTTCCAGGGCAATGATATCCATCTCATTCTATCATCGTTTTTTTTTTTTATCCTTTTGCCACCTCCCTCCCGCCACCTCCCCATTGGCCTTTCTAGTGTTCCTCTAATCCTCCTATGCTCCCTGTCCCAACCCCACTGAGAATCAGCCTCCTTATATCAGAGAAAACATTTGGCATTTGGCTTTTTGGGATTGGCTAACTTCATTTAGCATTATATTCTCCAACTTCATCCATATACCTGTAAATGCCATGATTTTATTCTCTTTTATTGCTGAGTAATATTACATTGTGTATATATACCACATTTTCTTTATCCATTCATCTACTGAAGGGCATCTAGGTTGGTTCCACAGTTTAGCTATTGTGAATTGTGCTGCTATAAACATTGATGTAGCTGTGTCCCTGTAGTATGCTGTTTTTAAGTCCTTTGAGTATAGACCGAGGAGTGGGATAGCTGGGTCTTAAGGTGGTTCCATTTCCCAGTTTTCCAAGGAATCTCCATCTGCAGCTTTGAAGTTCTCATTTCTTAAAGCCATCAGCCCTCTGGTTGCCTTTCTTACCCACCCTTCTTTTCTCATACAGAAGCTAACATTTTGCAGGTCTTGTAATTGTCAGTAGTTTGCACCTACTGGTCCTATTTTTGTGTTCTTAAATAACATATTAAATTTTAGCATAGATGTTGTGTATCACATATGGTATTGCTCTTATATTTTCTGTACCTGCATTGGGAAATTTCAGGAGATTCTAACATGGTACCATAATTGCCACTATCTTTCCAGAACCTCATACTATCTCACATGACATATTCCAACATAAATTCTCAAAGCTGGGATATTTTGGCTCATTATCTTGTTTTCCCTCCATGAAAAAATAATAAGATATTGAACATACACACAAATACAGCAGGCCTTGAAGTCAATACCTAGATTCATGTTTTTGCTCTCTCACTTACTGGTATGTGTTGAATTGTGTTCCCTTACAATTCATAAAATGAAGCCCTCACACCTAGTACCTCATAGCATGACTATATTTGGACATAGGGCCTTTAAAGAGGTAATTAAGTAAAAATGAGACCATTAGGGTGGATCTTAAGCTAATGTGACTGATAGTCTTATAAGAAGAGAGAATTTGGATACACAGAAACTTTAGAAATGCATATACAGAGAAGAAAGGCCATATGAGGACACAGCAAGATGGTGGCCAAGGAAAGAGAACCCAGAAGAAACCAAATCCATCAATACATTAATCTTGGACTTCAAGCCTCCACAACTGTGAGATAATAGTAAATTTCTGTTATTTTACCCGCCCAGTCTGTGATATTTTGTCATGACACCCTAGTGAAATAATATACTATCTTGGAAAATGTGTGAAATCTTTTGGAAATATGTGCCCTTTGTTAACGAGGGCTTTTCTAGGTATCAAATGTAATACTGTTGTAAAAGCAATGTTACTATTAACTGACTTCCATGTAGTAATTTAAATGGACATCAAGAAGAAATGATTGGGTAACAACAAGTATTTTAAGAGGTATGAATATAAACACTCATTTAATGAAGTTACTTATGAAGGTATTTGTAGTCCCATATCATATTTCACACCTAAAATTAACATTTTGAAAGCATAGTATTCGTATTCTCAAAGGGTTGTACTGTAGTTTTAACAACTCTAATTCAAGAAATGGATTTCGCCGGGCGCGGTGGCGCACGCCTGTAATCCTAGCACTTTGGGAGGCTGAGGCAGGAGGATTGCGAGTTCAAAGCCAGCCTCAGCAATGGCGAGGCACTTAGCAACTCAGTGAGACCCTGTCTCTAAATAAAATACAAATAAGGGCTGGGGATGTGACCCAGTGGACGAGTGCCCCTGAGTTCAATCCCCAGTACCACCAAAAAAAAAAAAAAAAAAAAAAAAAAAAAATGGATTTCTTTTTGTCACTATATCTGAAAAAACTGTTAGGAATTTCTTTTGCAGTTTTGTGCTACTGAGACTTAAAACTTAAAATTACAAGTGAAACATTTTACTCCTGTCCCTAAGTTATGTCTAATGTATAATTAGGGCCATCAATATGCCTGAAAAATACAACCACATCTAACTTCTCACTTGAAAGTAGGATGTATTTGATTAAGTAGCCACTTATGTTCCGTTTTATGAACTAAATTGAACACAAATTTAAAATTCAAATTAAGAAACTCAAATGTACTTATATTGCTTATTCAGTAGCAAAAGATGACAGGATAGATTGCAATAGTAAAATATAAAGATAGAGTTAACCTATAAGAAACAGCCAAACATCAGATCTTAATTAAGCAATGTTATAGATGCTGAAGTTTCAAGTGGAAAGACCAGCTGCTGGCTGCAGAGATACTTAGCATTGTAGCATTATCTGGGTCAATTCTCATTAACCTATGGCCTTATATCCAGCTTTCAAGACTCAGAAACTCAAATGTTGTCAACATCTCAAAGTTCTTGTTTCTCGGAAGAGCTGACCTGCTTTCATAAAGCTAAAGGGAAACTGATAAAAAACCAAGAAATACCTATTTATAAAAACAAATAATTGTCAAGATAATAGCACTTTCTTTGTCTATGGGCAAGTTCCATGAGGAATTGAATTATATTAATTACATCTATCTCCATGTGCTGATACAACACACACTCATGTATTTATAAAAATACATATGCATGCTGGAATTGTGGCTCAGTGGTAGAGTGCTTGCCTAGTATGCATGGGGCACTGGGTTCGATCCCCAGCACCACAAAAAAAAAAAAAAAAAAAAAAAAAAATTAACAAAAATACATAGGCAGCCTGTGTCTTTGGATTATGCCTATGTGTACTTGGGGTAGAGTTGTACATACTATGAAGACACAACTATTTTCACAATGTTTAAGTAGGCTTGCTTTTTAACAATTGAAGAAATAGTATTGTATTCAGCTAGAAAGAATCTAGAAGTTAAAAGGAGAAAATAACACTGCACATTTCACTTAGTTCAGGAAGATATATTGCCAAGCAGAAACTAGGTTTTATTTAGGATAACTAATTTTGGATATATTTATACAGACAGCATTTTACAAAGCTTTTTCATAAATATGAAAACTCATTTATAGAAAATATATTTGTACCCTAATGTGCTATCATCCATAGAGCTTGGTATTAAAATATGCCTTCAAATTAACAAAGTGAACGAAGCAATCCAGTAATACTTTTTTAGATATAGTATATAAATGTATAAATTGAGATTTCTATTAAATCCTTTCAGTATTATAATTAATTGATTATTTTTTAATTTGCATTATTTTACATGCAAATTAATATAATGTATATGGGTCTGTATGGGAAACTTCCTCTTCCCATAAGCTCCTGCAGTTAGATACAGCACAGAAATTTCTTGGCAACTCAACCATTTTACTCCAACAGTTTAGGAATAAGGCCCAAGTTAAGTTTGTTTTCCTCTTAAATACCCAAACCACAATTAGAAAATGATAGTGACATATTTCTAATATGGTACAAATACAAGGCAAATGCAACTATGCTTTAAACTCCAACTTTTGTTGGGGGCAAGAATTATCTTATTACAAATCAGTTCCACTGTATAATAAATATGTACAATATCATTTTCTTCATGACATATTTGTTATTTTCCTTGAGGTGGTTTATGCTGCTAAAATTTGTCTTTGCACATGATTAATTTAAACACCTACCATCTTTTATTTTTTGGAACCAGGGATTGAACCCAGGGGTACTTAATCACTGAGCCACATTTGCAATACCCCCCTCCTTTTTTTAAATCTAGAGACAGGGTCTCACTGAGTTGCTTAGTGCCTCGCTAAGTTGTTGAGGCTGGCTTTGAACTCAACTATCCTTCTGCTTCAACCTACCAAGCTGCTGGGATTATAGGCATGTGCCACCATGCCCAGTCAGTCAGTCAGTCTGTCTGTCTCTCTCTCTCTCTGTCTCTCTCTCTCAAACCATGTTTGTGCATTTTACTTTCTGTCACCCACAGATTCTAACATTAATCATATATTTTTCTTGTAATTCTGATACCTTCCTTTGGATTGTGTATTCTTATAATTCTTTTCCACTTTTAAGTCAGTAGAATAATACTTAAGAATTTCCTTTCCATATGAAAAAGAAAAATAGGGAAGTAGAAGTGCACAGTACAATCTCAGTCGACAATGTGAACTGAAACTGAGGTCAGTGTGAGGGCAGAAATGGACATGAGCTTTCTTCAATCATAGCAAGTCAGAGAAAGGTGATGGATGTAGCGGCTGGGGAGAAGTAATCATGTTTTCTGCATCTCTTCCCTCTGTTTAGCTTTTCCTTTAGTTTGGTACACTCTTTATTAGCTGAAATATACAGACTAGGAGTCAGAAAATTCCTCTCTGTGGCCTGAAGAAATGCTAAAGTGTCTCAGTTATTTGGACACATGACAATACTTTACATAATTCATCGTTAAATCAGCATGTGATGTTTTCTGTAATTTAATGTGCTTTAAATAATGAATGGAAACTGTTATTAGCATCTAATTCTTTTTAAGAGCTCTTTTTATTTATATTTCATACTCTTTTTATTTATATTTCATAGAGTGATAATTTAAAATGAATAGTCTTGGGCCCAATCGATACTTGATATATCATAATTTGTATCATCAAAATAGCAACTTGTCTGTAAAATATTTCTCGTTTGTGACTTAAGTGTTGGAAATCTTGAGAAAATTTTATGCTAAATGTAATAAGTGCTACTTATAATTTGAAATTACTTAGCAATAATCCTTTCAAAAATTGCTATGAGGTGTAAAGCTCCAAATAATAAATATGAACCCCTTCGGTTTTACAGAGTTTACACAGTGAAATGTAATAATTACAGTTTGGTTGCTTTAAAAATAGATGTTAATTGGGTCAAAAGACCCAAGGTTCTAGATTTCTGGTATGTTTGGGGTCTCCATTGCTACTGCCAGTCACTTTTAGTAGTTTATCTTCCTATTGAAGTGATCATTTAGTGGATTCCTTCAGAAGTGTAGATTTCCAATGTGGGTTTCAAAGGAAAACTCCAAGCAAGTTTTCTGTTCCGTGTAGCCTGATAAGAGCCATCAAGCAACAATGAGATATTGTGGTATGAACTTGATAATAATAGTCTTCTTTACTTATATCCTTGAGCTCCACTAGACTTTCTATTATCACTTCCAATTCTTCTAAAACCCCTTTGGTTTTCAGACAGTCTGGAACAATGTGTAATCCTCTTGTCCTTCCTGTTGCATGATCTTGGGCTACCAGGAGCCCTCCACTACCTTTCCCCTAACTCAGAGAGGCCAAGTGCCACAGGACTTTGCTCAGCATCTAGGGAACAGGGGATCATCTGTTCTATTCTCACACTCCCCGAACCCTATTGACTATTGGCACCCAAGTCATCACCTCCTGACAGCTCTAGTTGGGACCTGACATCCTGCTAAATTCAGAAGTTTTACCTTAATAATATTAATTAAGAATCTTTCTTTCTTTTTTTTTTTTTTTTTTTTTTTTTATTCTTACTTTACTGGGCTTGTTCATAATCTTATCTGACCACCTACAGTGACTTTTTGCATCATCATCTACTGCCTGCCTTTGCCCCCCAGAACCCATGTGGCCGCCTTAACCCTTTCATAGCCTTTTTGTTATATATATAAAATCATGAAAAGTGTGATGTGTGCCTTGAGTGTTATAGATATTAGGAATTAAGATTGGAGTAAAAGAATCTGTGATTGCCCGGCCTATGACTACCTACCAGGTGACCCACATCAGTGAAGTGCCACTGATGAAAGTGGTATATAAGCCTCTGAATTTATTGTTATTCAATAAATTCTCACATTATGGGAAGACACAAACATATTTTTGTCTGTTAATGACATAGCACACTCACAATAATTTGTGTTATTAATTTATAATCTGTAAAAATTATTTAATAGTTGGATATAGGGTGGATAGATACATTTCTGTATTTTTGACTTTATAACTTTAATATCAATTAATTTAGATCAACAATCTTCCGTCCTCAAATCCAATTGACTTAATTTTTATTGACTTTTCAAAATTTTTATGATTTCAAATTCTTTATTACATGATCTGTATACTTCCTTTAGTTTTCAAAATTCTCTAAATATATAATTTGCTAGTTTTTAAGTAATTACCTAAATGAGGGGAAATTTTTTTGGATCATGTTTCTTCTCAGTTATACTAGTTACCTTACATACACACACACACACACACACACACACACACACACACACACACATATGTTTTCATATTAGGAGATTCAGGCTCTCATTCTGCCTTCTACCAGATAATACACCTCAAGAAGGTATCTAGACTTCGCTGTAACTATGGTTCCTCACTGTGTTATTACAAAGTTCAAATGAACATGTGCTTCACACATGGAACTCAATTCAAAGTGGATCAAGGACCTAGGATTAGACCAGAGACAATACGCCTAATAGAACAAAAAGTAAGCTCCAATTTCCAACATGTTGGATTAGGCCTCAAGTTCCTTAATAAGAATCATGCAGCGCAAGAATTACTACCAAGAATTAATGAATGGGATAGATTTAAACTAAAAAGCTTCTTCTCAGCAAAAGTAATAATCAGTGAGGTGAATAGAGAGCCAACTAATGGGGAACAAATATTTAATAAATGCACATCAGATAGAGCACTAATTTCTAGAATATATAAAGAACTCAAAAAACTTACCACCAAAAAAAAATAATAATAATAACCCAATCAATAAATGGGCGAAGGAATTGAAAAGACACTTCTCAGAAGAAGATACACGATTAATCAACAAATACATGAAAAAATGCTCAACATCACTGGCAATTAGAGAAATGCAAATCAAAAATACTCTAAGATTTCATTTCATTCCAGTCAGAATGGCAGTTATCAAGAACACAAACAGCAATAAATGTTGGAGAGGATGTGGGGAAAAAGGCACACTCATACATTGCTGGTGGGACTGCAAAATGGTGCAACCATTATGGAAAGCAGTATGGAGATTTCTTGGAAAACTGGGAATGGAACCACCCTATGACCCAGCCATCCCACTCCTGGGTTTATTCCCAAAGGACTTAAAAACAGCATATTACAGTGACGCAGCTATCTCAATGTTTGTAGCTGCGCAATTCACAATAGCTAGGTTGTGGAACCAACCTAGATGTCCCTCAGTAAATGAGTGGATTAAGAAAATGTGGTATATATGCACAATGGAATTTTACTCAGCAATAAAAGAAAATAAAATAATGGCATTCGCAGGTAAATGGATGAAGTTGGAAGACATAATGCTAAGTGAAGTTAGTCAGTACCAAATGTTTTCTCTGATATAAGGAGGCTAGTTCACAGTATTGTTGGATGGGGGTACATAGGAGGATTAGAGGAGCACTAGAATGGTCGAAGGGAAGGGAAGGGAAGGGAGAGAGAAAGAGGGGGCGGGGAGAAAAGAAAAGAAGGAAAAAAAGAAAGAAAAGGTGGTTGAATGAGATGGACATCATTATCCTAAATGCATGACTGAAGACCTGAATTGTACGAATATTCTTTGTATACAAACAGTTGTATGTAAAAAGATGCTATATATGGGCACTATGAATTGTAATTATTATAAATTAAAAAAATAAATTAAAAAAAAACACTTCCCACTTTATGACTGAATTGTGTTTGTGTATGTATGTGTGTATAAATATATATTCATATTAGCTTGCTAGGGCTGCCATTACAAAATACTACAGACTGGGTGACATAAGCAATAGAAATTTATTTTTTTTCACAAGCTCAACATTCTGAGATCAAGGTGTCAACAGGGTTGATTGCTCCTAAGATTCTCTACTTGGCTTATAGATGGCCATCTTCTTGCTGTGTCCTTCATGGTATTTCCTCTGTGCATGTCTTTATCAGATGTTTTACTCTTTATAAGGAGATCAGTTATATTGGATTAAAACTCATTTAACTTAATGGGCTCAATTTAACTTAATTATCTCTTTTAAAGGCCCTACTCTGTATATGCAGTCACATTCTGAAGTCCTGAAGGTTAGGACTTAAACATGTAAATTTAGGGCAGTACACAGTTTAGTCATAACAGTGGCAAGTTTTTTTTTTTTTTTTCTCTTTACTTGGTTTTGTTTTATTTAGTAATTTACATTTTAGTGATGTTTTACAAAAACATATAATAGATTAGAAAATAGCATTTTATAAAGAGATGTGTTAGAAATTTTAGGATGAGTTTCCCATGATGCAAAGATTATTTCTGCTTTCCAGATGAATTTTGCAATTAAGTAAATAATATTTTACAAAATAAATTTTTATATGAAATTTTCTTTTTAAGTTTGAATAAGGAGATTGAAAATACTTTTAAACCTCTAACTATAGATAAATCTAATGTAATTTTAATATTTCTTATTGTACTATTTCATTTTTTATCCACTGAACATCTGTAAGCTGCCTGTCATGGCCAGCCACAAACCGCCGCGGGAGGAAAACTCTCGGAGGCAGAGTAAAGCTATTACTACTTTTACTTCTACTTTCTTAGAGCTTAGAGAGGGAAAGAAAGATTTTTAGAGAGAAAGATTAAAGAGAGCTTTTCTTCTTGTCTTCTTCTTAGAGAAAGATTATTTTTTAGAGCTTCTTTCTTCTTTCTTCTTTCTTCTGTCTTCCTCGGGAGCCTCGGCCTAACTCTGACCAGCCCTCAGGAGCCTCGGCCTAACTCTGGCCAGCAATTACTTCTTCTATCTGGTTTCTCTTCTGTAACCGCTCTGCCTACGTTCTGGCCGCTCTGATTCTTTTCTTCTCCGACCTGAACTCTTCTTCTGACCGACCGAGCGACTGCACGACTGACTGAATGAATTCTCCTTCGTTCTCCTAACTCGTACCGCTTTCACCCGGTTATATACCTTCAGCTTTGCGGGTGCCTACAGGTGCGTCACATACATATCAGGTGGAACTTATGGCTTCCAGCTAGCTGCAACAGCCCTTCCTAATTAGGGCTCCTTCAAACATCAACATATAATTTTCTGTTTTGTGTTTTTAGTTTACTCTTCTGTAATATCACAGAGATAATTTCCTTGTGTCTGATCATTTCAGTGCTCTTTCCAAATTAAACTATTTCCTTGTTTTTGATCATTTGAACATATACAAAGTAACTTACAAACATTTCTTTCACGTTGACTACATCTTTTTGTCTTTTAAGATGTAAGTCCTTACAATGAACAAAAATCAAATAAAGATATATAATTTTAGCCCATAATATGCTTGTATTAAATGCCAATATGGAAAATATTGAAAAAAACCTTTTAATCACAAAATAGACCTCAAATGGCTGGGAATATGCTCCATTATTAGATTTTAAACAGAACTATTCTGTTTTAAAGTTTCCAGACCGTAATTTTCCTTGTGGAAAGTTTTTTTTTTTTTTTTTTTTTTTTTTTTTTTCCAAAAGACAAACGTGTGAAGCACATGTTCATTTGAACTTTGTAATAACACAGTGAGGAACCAGAGTTACAGTGAAGTCTAGATACCTTCTTGAGGCGTATTATCTGGTAGAGGCAGAATGAGAGCCTAAATCTCCTGATTTGAATGTCATGACCTTTACCACTCTACAGTGCTGTAAACTGAAGTAGAACTTGTCATTTGTACAGATTTTTTTAATGCTTGGGTATATTCAACATGTATTTTACACCTTGATGTATAAAATTATGACTGATTTTTTCTGTACATTCCTTAGTCACAGCTTCTTAACCTTATTTGCTGCCTTCCCTTCCTCCTTCATTCCTGAATAGGAGGTGAGAGTATAGAATGATTGGTAAAATATTTTTAAATGAATTGATGTAGACACTGCATTTTTTGCCACGAATAGAACATTGAAAATCATGGATTGGCTCACTAACACAGTTTCAGTCCAGTAATTTACATGTGTCATTTAAAATCAAAATAACTTTGTATTATATAACATTTTTGTTTTTTTTTAAGTAAAAAGTCAATTTGTATGTGACCTTAAATACTAAGAATTTAACCAGATGTTGTCTTAATTTATAGAATAAATAAAACATTTTATAGCAATTAGGATGTTTTATCTGAATGCAAAAAAAGTTTACGGTACTGAGACCAACTTATCTATATCCTAGTCAGGGTATGACACAGAAAGCACACCATCATTCTCTCCTTGGTCTTGATGAAACAGTATTCCTTACTGGTCATATCTCTTATAAGAAAGTTCTTTAGATATTATAGTAACTTTACTCTTCTGACTGTGGTACAAGATATACTTCAAATTCATTTTATTTTAGATCTAGAGAAGACATTCAGAGGTCATGTAGTTAGTTCTCTCTCTCTTATATACAAGTCACATTCACATACACACAAAGAAGCACATACCCTATACTATACACTTCATTACCCTTTACCAAATGGTGATTTAGGCCCTGAATCAGCAAGGAAATATAATTTATGAGACTGAATATTACATCTCAGAGGTAATTAATTCTTCTGATGTTCTTGAGTTGAATATAGCCTACCTATGACTTCACTTCCTTTGAAGTCCTATTTTTAGTCATGAGTGTGATCTAGTCTAGTGAAAAACATTTGGGCTTTGGCATCAGAATGACATATTTTGAATTTTGTCCTCATTTCTTATTAAGAGTCTTACTGGGGAAATTATATAAAATCTCCTAGACCCAGTTTTATCATTTTAAGAACGATAACCAAATATCTACCTCATCGAGTTAGTATAAGAATTAAATGTGACAATCAAAGACTCAAAGGAAGTGTTGAGAACACTCGAGATGCCATTAACTTGCCTCAATAAAACATATTCATTCTCTTTTAATTCTGCCCTACCCAAATTCAAGACAACTTGGATTTTAAAAAAATCTATTGCATTCTTCCTCATTTTTCTCTCATAATAGCATAGAATCATTTTTCCTAACTTTTCCTGTTTAAAGTACAGAAATTATTTTTTAAATATTGAATAAATGTATTACTTAAAAATCCTAAATTTCTGCCGGGCGCGGTGGCGCACGCCTGTAATCCCAGCACTTTGGGAGGCTGAGGCAGGAGGATCGCGAGTTCAAAGCTAGCCTCAGCAATGGCGAGGCACTTAGCAACTCAGTGAGACCCTGTCTCTAATAAAATCCCAAAAAAGGGCTGGGGATGTGGCCCAGTGGTCAAGTGCCCCTGAGTTCAATCCCTGGTACCAAAAAAAAAAAAAAATTCTAAATTTCTTAGTGGTAAATTTATTTTATTTACATTCATAACTAGAATATTTAAGAAAACTATTTACCAGTAAGTTTATTAGGTTGCTTCAAACTTCCTTTTAAAACAAAATCTAATAAACTGAATAAATTACTTTCTAGTTGTGGGTTTTCTCACATTATGAGTGTTTCAGGACTAATTTTCTAATTTCCTATTCAAACTCTATATGGAAATACAGTTTCAGTTTTGCTGATCAAAGTTATCAACAACAGAAACTCTCTGCTGCAGATATAAAAAAGAAAAACCAACTAAAACTAGAATAGAAAGGGACAAAAGTGGAAGTGAATAGCCAGAGATAAACCTGAAACATATCAAGAGTTTCTAGAGATTTATGTCATGAAAGAAAGTCTTTTTTCTAAAGGTT
This sequence comes from Tamias sibiricus, assembly GCA_025594165.1. Classification (NCBI taxonomy): domain Eukaryota; kingdom Metazoa; phylum Chordata; class Mammalia; order Rodentia; family Sciuridae; genus Tamias; species Tamias sibiricus. Next base: position 36,074,309 of record CM046673.1, on the reverse strand, counting down.
TATTTTTAATAAGGTTAATTTTTTTTTTCCAGAATATTTAACAAGGTGGTTACCTTCTAACAAAGCAGAAGAGTTAAAAGTGACAGTGTAGAACTGTGGTGGTGCTCTGTCTCTGCTTTTCCCACAGTAGTTTTACTGCACAGTATTATTAGAGTCTAAGCTAGCAGTATTTTTTGGCTGGTTTAGGAAATTTTGTTCCCTTCTGTCATCAGCCATGCCAGGGGGTTAATATTTTGGTAATTAACCACTCTGATTAGTTAGAATTAATTCAGTACAGTCATGAATTTGATGAATCTTTTTTCTCTTATCTTTCCAGTCAGCAGTGCCTGAATGTCACTTATTGACCCTGGAGATCATTCTTCTGTTTTATAATTCTTTCCTTTTATATCTTATCTATGTTAAATTTGTGACTATTCCAAAGATTTCTATAGCTAGAGATACAACTTATTACTTGCATCAGATGAATACCCTATCTTTAAAAGATGAAAGTAGAAATATATTTGTGTTTTGTTCAAAAGTCATTAAAATTCAAAGGAAGAAGTCTAATAAATGATTGTGATACATATGTTGATGTCTGCCTTTTTTTTAAAGCATCAAAATAATTTAAAATATTTTCTTTTGAAAGTTGGCCAGGAATACTTTGCCCTGATCCGTTTAAAGGTAAATATGTGACTTATGACCTGGATGGAAATGTTGAACAGTATCACATAGAATTCCTGGGTGATCCACATTCAAGATCATGGATAAGTGCAACATTTGTTGGACATTATAGTATCACATTAAAGGTAGGTACTATAACATAAAATCAGTATTCTTTTTGCATTCATTTTTACTCATGGTTGTTTTTAATCTCAGATCCTAAAAGATATACAATTATATAATTATTTATATGCATAAATAATTGTTTATATAAACAAAATAGTTTATACTACTTGCTTAAATTCAAACATTTGTATTTTAAAACAGTTTTTTTTTTCCCAAAGAAATTATGGACATAAAATGGCGGTGAAATTCTCATTTTTATTTTTCAATGGCAATATAATAAAAATCAACTGAAGAATTTGTATAATTGCCTTTTGAAACAGTTTAATATTTTCATTTGGCAATTTTAAAATTTTCATGAGAAGACTCAAGTTGTAGCTGTAGTCACAGGGAAAATTAATTATGGAGTACAATCAGCTTTTCAAATTTCAAAAAGAATATTTCATCATGCTAACTCCTTTAGTGTCCTTTTGACTCTTTTTAAATGTAAAATCCCATGCTACAATTAATAGATTAGATTCTCAAATTGATGAAAATAGGTGAACTAGATCTATTTCTGAGGATTTGTTGTCATATGTACATGTATTTAAATTCAATTATCTTCGTCTATATTCTAATATTGAAACTTTCCATCTGCAAAGCATGCTTTCATGAAAAATCTGATAAAAGGTAGATGTCATAAATGTGAATACCTTGACTCAGTTTGGATGGGTTTAGTTTAATATAGTGAGAAATATACATATAAGCATGCAGTTTTATCTTCAGTAAAATCTGTGAAAATTTGTGGGATTTACTTTATCTTTTGCATAAATAACATTTTTATACAATTCATTTTGAAACAACTAGAAGGAAATTACTTGTGAACCAATTATCTTAATGGGAAGTCTCTTCTTTGCTCTCATGTTTTGGATATGTTCTAGACACATACACTGACAAACAACCTCAGGAGACGGGAAAGAGTATATATTCTGTGTCCTCTCTACTTTTCTAGTGGTTGAGAAACCTAGCTGCTCATAAAACTGACTTAAGAATCTTAGATTTGTAACAATGTGGTAAATAAAGAGCAGGGCATTCTAGTGTTCCTCTAATCCTCCTATGGTGAGGGAGGTGAAAGGAGGGGGCAAAAGGGTGAAGAAAAAAATAAGATGGTAGAATGAGATGGATATCATTACTCGAAGTGCATGTATGAAGTCATGAATGGTGTGAATATACTTTGTATACAACCAGAGATATGTAAAAATTTGCTCTATAAGTATAATATGAAATGTAATACATTCTGCTGTCATTTCTAACAACTTAGAATAAAAAATACATAAATTTGAAAAAAAAAAAAGAGCAGGGCATTCCTAAGAAATTATATTTAAATATAAGTACAAAAATCAAAGTGTATTTTTAAATTATCTGAACAAGTATTCTCAGAATTTGAAACTTGTCAGGAGTAATTTGAATAGTCTGATTCCAGTATGTTGAAGAGATGTCTGCAGGCCCATGTTTATTGCAATACTCTTAACAAAAGCCAAGGTATGGTATCAACCTAAGTGTTCATCAACAAAATGAAGAAAACGTAACACACACACACACATACACACACATATACACACACACACAGTGGGATATTATTCGAGTATTTAAAAAAAAGAGTGAAATCCTATCTTTTTCTTGGGGTTGGGGGGTACCCGGGATTGAACTCAGGGGCACTCGACCACTGAGCCACATTCACAGGCCTATTTTGTTTTAGAGACAGAGTCTGTCTGAGTGTATCACTTTTGCTGAGTCTGGCTTAGAACTCATAATCCATTTGCCTCAGCCTCCCAAATTACTGGGATTACAGGTATGTGCCACTGTGCCTGGCTAATCCTGTCATTTGCAGCAACATATGTTAAGTAAAATAAGCCAAACACAGAAAGACAAAGACCATATGTTCTCACTCATATATGGAAGATAACAAAAGTTGATCTTACAGATGTAGAGAGTAGAATAGTGGTTCCCAAAGGCTGGGAAGAGTAAAAAGGGCAGGGGAGAATAGAGAGAGGTTGGTTAACAGGTACAAAATTACAGTTAGATAGAATTCATCTGCTTTTTTTTTAAGCTTGCAAATAGTAAACATTTATTTCTCATCATTCTGGAGGCTTGGAATTCCAAAATCAAGTCAAGGGCAGATTCAGTGTCTGGTGCATTCCTGTTTCCTGGTTCACAGATGGTCTTCTTTTCATTATGTCCTCACATAGCAGAAGAGGAAAAGAGAGACCAGAATTCATCAGCATTTTTAAATTCCACAAGTGACTCTAATGGGTAGTTGAGGAAGAAATACTAATTAAGTTTTTCTCAACCTTGAGACATCAGTTTTGTTGGTTTTATCCCTACCGTTAACATAATAATCTAGCTTTGGTTATGGCTTACCATTTTCTGTTGCCTTTCTTCTATGTACTAATTTGTTAGTATTGCACTTTCATTTGCCCGGAAATTATGCTTTCTAACATAGGTTCACATGTCTAACTGAATACTAATCACTTTAATTGAATACAGCTTTGAGGTTGTTCTTATCATTCAACATTATGCATAATTTGTATGTAGCACTAATAAAACTGGTTCAGGACTTGAACTTAATATTTATAGCATGTTTAAGTTGATCATCTATTGTATACATTATGTAAAATCATTGTAATTTGTCTTGAGCATAAATAACATATTACTACTAGCAGTATACTGCAATGATTGCTTGACTGCTGCCTTTCTGGTTTCGTATGTTGCCAAGGAAAAGTAGATGATTTACTCTCTGCTATGGTTTGAATGTGTTTTTTTTAAATTCAGTGTTGTATATATAACAGTAGCATGCTTTATGATTCATAATACACATAAAGAGCAACTTTTTACATATCACCGTTAGTATACGAAGTATATTCATCTTTCATGTCTTCAAACATGCATTTAGGGTAATGATAACCCTCTCATTCCACCATCTTTTTTTTTCTTCCTCTCTTTATACCCCCTTGATCCCTCCCGTCCTCCCTCCCCATTGACCTTTCTGGTATTCCTCTAATCTTCCTATGCTCCCCAACCCAACCCCACTGTGAATCAGCTTCCTTATATCAGAGAAAACATTCGGTATTTGGATTTTTGAGATTGGCTAACTTCACTTAGCATTATATTCTCCAATTTCATCCATTTACCTGTGAATGCCATTATTTTATTCTCTTTTATTGCTGAGTAATATTCCATTGTGTATATATACCACATTTTCTTTATCCACTCATCTACTGAGGGGCATCTAGGTGAATTGTGCTGCTATAAACATTGGCTGTGTCCCTGTAGTATGCTGTTTTTAAGTCCTTTGGAAATAGGCCCAGTAGAGGGATGACTGGGTCATAAGCTGGTTCCATTTCCAGTTTTCCAAGGAATCTTCATACTGCTTTTCATAATAGCTGCACCATTTTGCAGTCCCACCAGCAATGTATGAGTGTTCCTTTTTCCCCACATCCTTGCCAACACTGGTTGTTCTTTGTGTTCTTAATAGCTGCCATTCTGGCTGGAGTGAAAGGAAATCTTAGAGTATTTTTGCATTTCTCTAATTTCCAGTGATGACAAACATTTTTTCATGCATTTGTTGGTTGATTGTATATCACCTTCTGAGAAGTATCTGTTCAGTTTCTTAGCCCATTTATTTATTGGGTTATTTGATTTTTGTGTTAAGATTTTTAAGTTCGGGGCTGGGGTTGTGGCTCAGTGGTGGAGTGCTCGCCTAGCATGCACTCACCCCGGGTTCGATCCTCAGCACCACATACACATAAACGCATTGTGTACAACTAAAGCAAATAAATAAAATATTAAAAAAAAGATTTTTAAGTTCTTTATATATTCTAGAGATTAGTGCTCTATCTGATGTGCATGTGGTAAAAATTTGTTCCCAGTTAGTAGGCTCTCTATTCACCTCACTGATGAAACAATCAGTGAAGTGAATGTGGTTTGTTTCCACCAAAACATGTTGAGGTTTAATTCCCCAATGTAATTGTATTGAGGTGCTAGAGACTGTAAGGGAGATAATTAGATATTAGGGGCACCACCTTTGGAAAACATTGCTAGTTCTCACAGAGCTGAATTACTTCTTGAGAGAGTGTATGGTTATATAAGACTAAGCCTGGCCCCTTATGCACTCAACCAGTTCCCTTTTCACTTCTCTGCCATTGCTATGGTATGGGTATGGTTTGAGTGTCCCCCAAGTATTCATTGTTATTGAAGGCTTGGTCTTCAGGGTGGCATTAATGAAAGGTGGTGGAACATTTGGGAGGTAGGACTTTGTGGGGATGTCCTTAGGTTATTGAGGGCATGCTCTGCTAGTTGATTGGGAAATACCAATCTCTTTATCTGTCTTTCTGGCAGTGTGAGCTCCTCACATGTGCTTTCATGAGGTGCTGCCATCTGCTTTCCTCACAAGAGGTGAAACACATGGAGCCTCCAGATCTTGTAATATGAACCTCTAAATAGTGTAAGCTAGATATTTTTTTTTTCTCTTTACAAAGTAGGCTACAATAGTATTTTGTTTATAGTAATGAAAAACTGACTAATACATCATATTGTGGTATAGCAAGGGTAACCTTCCGAGTATGCTGGTTCCATACTTTTTGAACCCTCTAGTCACCAGAAAGAAGCATGAGCCAAAACAAAACAAAACAAACAAACAAAAAACTGTTTTCTTTATACATTACCAGTGTCACATATTTTGATATAGCAAACACAAAATGGATTTAAGACTCCCTGGTACTAGGATGTGCTATGGTCATATTTAGCTTTTTTTTTTTTTTTTTTTTTTTTTGATCCATAGTGTTAATAGATACTTTTGACTTATTTCAGCAGGGTGCTTACCATTGTATGTAGGACATTCCTGTATAGATATGCAGCCATTTATTTGGGTACCAGTTATCATTTGAGTATTCACCCATTGTATTGTAAATTTTGCCCTTATTTTTTCAGGGAGATGAAAAGCCAGTGTTGCCATATTACCAAACTTAAGCTCTACAATGTCAGTAATTCTGCTTTTGAATTGTGGTAATCATTATTATTTATCAATATTTTCCTGTCTCATCCTTCCTTACAAAGTATATTTTCACGTTTGGCACCTTGTGGTGGGATAGAGCCAACTTGTTAAAAGTGAAAGTGATGAGTGTCACTTTTGAGCTCTTAACTGTTGGTCTAACATCACTCAGTTTTTTTCTTTGCATGTGGCATAGTGACTGGTGATGTTGGAGGTATTAGTTTGCTGCTTCCTCAGTCAGATCCTGACTGATTACATTCAGCAAAGGTTCTCTTCCACACAGGATAGATATGCCATAGGAGGAAGATAAAAGCATTAGTTGTGTAAAGTCCCTGGGATAATTCTGCAGACACACTAATGATGGCACAGAGGACTTCACAGTTCTTTGTAAACTGTATCTTGGAAATTCCACTATTCTTCAAAATTGATTAAATGACTAAGATGTTTGTCTAATTTCTCTGGTCTGTAAATAGAAATAATATAACTTTTTGTCCTTTAGTAATTTATCAGATAAGTAGATTACTTTTCTGTAAAAAGAAATAAACATAAAAAATACCAACAGATGATTGATAGTGGTAGAGGAAATGTTCTCTAAGAAAGGACTCTGATATGCCCTATGATAACTTGAATAACTATATCCACACACATTTATGTTGATTGATATTGAGTCCATATGTAGAACAAGAATTGGGTATGTACATTCCATTTAATATTTAAAGTCTTAGAGCAACCCCATGAAGATAGATATTATCATTGTTTGACACATGAAAGAAAGTGAGATTCAGACTACACGTCTACACTGTGAATCAATTGCTAAGTAATAAGGCAATGATTAGACTCAAGATGTCTTAATCTGAAGTCAAATATTTTTCTCTTTGTACACTCTGCCAATTTACATATGCATACCAAGTGCTTTAATTTATTGTTGAGCATTTTCTCACATTCGCACCTATAATGAAAATTTTCAACCTTTAACACATATTGAATGATGGCAATCCGTGGTAGATGTGCTCTTTACTTTTTTTTTTTTTTTTTTTTTTTTTGATGTTCCTCTTTAGAGGCTAGAATCCATGAAGAACAAGCAGAATTCTTGATATTTTCATATTGCATATGCAATAATCATTTGACCAGTGCATCTCAATTAACATATATTTGTGCAAGTGTTTTGTTCAAAGATTCATTAGGATCCAAATTATAAGCATGCAGTGTATAATAAGGATTATCAAATGAGTTTATAACTAGATCATTAGGCAGTGTTCCTTTCAGGGATGAAACTGGATACTTATCTGTTGAGCCAACTGATTGGAAAATGTATTTGAAAACAAAAACCAAAAATCAAGAAACTCTTGTACCATTCCTATTAGCTAATAATCTGACATAGCTGCCAAATTCTCAGTAAAATGTTATCATACTAATTCCATATTTGTATTTGATTTGTCTTAATTTTAGAATTATTGGATTACAAATAAAAAATAAACACAATGATGAAATATTCTCCTTCTCTGCAAAAAAAAAAAAAAAAAAAAAAAAAAGAATAAAGAAAAAGAATTATTGGATTACAACTTTTTGTTTGCTTTCTAAGCATCGTTCAGATTTTGGCCTGTAAAGTGGTTATGAAGTGTTTTAACAAAGTGGCTAAAGAAGTAGTCTCTAGAGTCAGGCAGGCTCTTTGGTTTAAATGTTGGCTTTTTTGCTTACTAATGAATGACCTCAGACAAGTCACTTAACATTTACAAATCCCAGGTGTTTCAACTATAAAATAGAAGCTATGACAGTATCTGCCTCATGAAGTTATTGTGAGGGTTAACTGAGGTAATACATGTAAAGCATTTAGTATAACATTTGATCCTGTAGTAAACCCTCAGTAAATGTTAGTTGTTCATTGGAAGTAACAAGTTAAATATAAAGTTAAATTGTGCATTTTGTTTTCATAGAACCTCTATGTCTATAAAGAGGAAGTATTTAAAGAGATAACAAGGGCAATCAAGAAGAGAATCAGGTGGAGTATATCCTACATCAAAATTGAGGAAAATAGAATTAGTTAGTCATCTTATTCTTTGGTTTTCAGTACATGACTGAAATGAGGCTATTACTACAATGCCTTTCTAGTTTAGTGTAAACAGAAGTGCTAAGAACTATTGAAAGTAGGAGATAAGTTAGAGTTTTCTTAATCTGATTGCTTTGTGAATGAATAGGCCCCAGTATCAGCAATGCCTCAAGAGTGCTTTGGATTTGTTTGATGGAATTTGGAAGGAGAACAGGAAATTCTATCTCTCACATTCTTTGCAATTGAATGAAACCAGTTTCTTTTCCTATCTCTGTTCTGCTTTTCTGACTTACATTTATATATGCTGACTTTGCTGCTGCATAAATTCTTGAATTCACCTCTGTCATCTCTCTTCTTCTTCGCTTATGAATTTAGACAGCTGTGAACTTGTATGAAAGTTAAAAGTCCAAATCCAAATAATATGATCAAATTCACTCAGTTTATAAAAGATGGAATCGGTGGCTACCTTTCTCATCAAATGAAAAATGTGCTAAGTATTAACCAGGTTTGTCAGAATGACTCTTCAGTGGGACAGTAATATTCTTTTCTAAGAAATTTCAACATATAACTTTCTAAGTTTTCTAGAGATATGTATTTTCTGTGAAAAATATTGCTTTTAAGCCAATCTACAAGACTAACTAAATTCCTCTCATTCATACTCCTTATGAGTAAAGTTAAGACTGTCTTACAATGCATCTTCTGTGTTGGGGTTCTTAGATTACTAAATAGTTGTAAATTAACTTCTTGATACATTCTTCCAATAAGGACTGGTGAAGTTCAAAACTCTTACCTTGGAAAGTCTATAATGGAATATATTAACATCTTTTTCATTATCTTTTCTTTAATTCTCTCTCCACCGTTTTTTTCCTATTTAGGTATTTTATAGCAAAGGATTTTATTGACATACAAAGTCATTCCATGAATTAAGCAAAACCCATTATTTTTAAACCCTAAGCAATGCTGATTAAAATAATTTTGAAAACAAATTTCTTAAGAACCATTTAGTTGCCATACTGATTCTGTGTGATGTATTTAACCATCCTTTTCACCTAAATCTCTCACCTGCTCTTGTGATTCTATCATTAAACATAGAATCTGAGCATCTGCCTGTAGTAAATATAACCAATGTTTTTCCATAAATACAGAGTTGATAAAAGCAAGTGTTTTAGTCAGCTGTCTCACTGCTGTGACTAAAGGACCCAATTAGAACAATTATAATTGGAAAGTTTATTTGGGGGGCCCACTTTTTCAGAGGTCTTAATCCGTAGACAGCAGGCTCCATTCCCCAGGGGCTCCAGGTGAGGCAGAATATCATGGTGGAAGAGGGTAGAAGCTCACATGGTGATCAGGAAGCAGAGAGACACCTCACTCACTGGCTATAAAACATATACCCTATAACCACACCCCCAGTGAACCACTTCCTCCAGCCACACTCCACCTGCTTCTGGTTACCACCCAGTTAATTCCATCAGGGGGTTAATACACTGATTAGGTTAAAGCTATAACCCAATCATTTCTCCTCCAAACCTTCTTGCATTGTCTCACACATAAGCTTTTGGGGGATACCACATCTAAATCATAACAGCAAACAAACATGGATTAAAAAATAGCAACCAGGTATGTTTTTTTTTTTTTTTTTTTTTTAGGTGCATATTTTGATATCCATTAATACTGTCACTTAAAATACTTCAGAACAGGGGCCAGGGTTGTGGCTCAGTGGTCGAGTGCTTGCCTGGTGTGTGTGGGGCACTGGGCTCAATTCTCACCACCACATAAAAATAAAATAAAATAAAATAAAGATAGCATGTCCATCTACAACTAAAATATATTTTTAAAATAATTTAGAACAATCCTGATGTTTTTAAGACTCAGGAAAATTAAGCACAAGTTTATTTTCATGACAGATTTAAACCTGTTCATTTCTCCCATGTTGTTTAACCATCCCTATTGAAGCAGTCAGCCTAGCTATCGCAGTCGGAGATAGCAGCACTTTAGATAAGCACTGGCTTTAAAAATTATGTGTTGACTCAATGCTCATTTGCTCCTGTGCTTTATTCATCAATATATTACTAATACTTTACTATCATTTTGCATAGCAGTGTTTACACTGTTTTCTTGCTACAGACTTTATGTATTCAATTTCACAAAATAAAAATTGTACATCTTGAAACCAGAATATATAGAACACTTTAAAATGTACATAATAGTTGATTTTTTTGAATTATGTGAAAATATATACAAAATAAAATGTCATTTTAGCCATATTTAAATCAGTGGTGATTTAAATTTTTAACTATTGATTAATAATCCTAAAAAAAAATTCTAAACAATATAAAAGTGGCCTGATATAGAAAGTGCCATATGATAGTTTCCTATCATTTTCAATTCCATTTATTTTTTTATGATATGAGTTAGGAGCTCTTCATAATACCATCTTCGAGATTTGTGCAATAAAATTATCTTGTAGTGAAATGGTATCATTTTGTAGTGGCATACAAACTCAGGAACTAGGTTGTCTGTATAAATTTTCAGTTCTCTCTTACCAACTATGCAGAGTTGAGAAATTTCTATGTTCAGTCTTATCTGTAAAGTAAGTATAACAGTGTCTACCTTATGAGCTTGTTAGAAAGTTAAAATGACTTGTTCATTTAAAAAATGATTTTTTTTTGAAAAAAAAAAAAAAGGTACCAGGAATTGAACCCAGGATGCTTAACCACTGAGCTATATCCCCTGCCCTTTTTATTTTTTATTTTGAGATAGGGTCTCATTAAATTGCTTAGGACCTCGATAAGTTGCTGAGGCTGGCTCTGAATTTGTAATCCTTCTTCCTCAGCCACCCCATTGGCTGGGATTACAGGTGAACTGGCAGTAAGTCTTTTTAAATAATAGAACTATAGAAATGAAATATGTACTTAATCAATTCCTTCCTATTGTTAACAGAGCTCCTGTCTCATTTTCTTGAACTATAGAGACCAAATGATAATCTTATGTGATATTCATTCATTGTTAGGAAGTGGGAGGCTCAGGTTAAGTAACTTGCCTAAGGTCACACAGCTGCAGAACTGGGACTCAAAACTAGGTATTATGACTACAAACTCCACGTTTTCATATTATATGTCAGTCTGCTTGAAATTTACATTGGACCATCTGCTTGTAATCTTAATAAACATATCAAATTTGTAATAAGATATTATCTATAAACTACACAAATACAAAGGCCTTCTCATTGATCTACTAGTTTTAGTTTAACCAACTTGATTGATTAACCTTTAATCGAGGTTTTTAAAAGTCAGACAAAGATGTCAGAGTTTTCTTCTTCACATTGACCACATCGATTTTTTTATCATGGATTTGAGAGTTCTCCATGCTGTCATTAAAATTTAGGATTCATCCCTTGTAACACTGGGAGTAAATGGTTAGTTAATACAAATGTTGGGATCCTGATGGTAGGGTTTGTTGTTTTTTGCCTTACTCTGCTATTGGTTCCCAAACTTGATATTTATTACCCTCTGCTGAAAAACCCCCCAAAGGTATATATTTGTGAACCTTTGTACTGGCGAGTATTTTGAGAGTCTAAATTTCCAACGAGGTTGGCTATAACCTTCTTGGTGAGTCTGAAGAACCATTGTATAGGGCTGGGGTTGTGGCTCAACAGTAGAGCGCTTGCCTAGCACTTGCATGGCCCTGGGTTTGATCCTCAGCACCATGTAAAATTAAATAAATAAAATAAAGGTATTGTGTCCAACTACAACTAAAATAAAATATTTTTTAAAAGAACCATTGTATAGCAGATAATATCTCCTTAAATACTGTTTTCTCTGTGTTTAGTAGAACCTGCTAAAGAACATATTTATAAATGTGTATTAAGTTTATTGTGTTTATTTTGTAGAACATGTAAATATGTTTTTAAGTGTATGATACTAAAGAAACCCGTAAGTCTTAGACAGAATTGTAACATTAGACTCCCCTATCCTTCGAAACATGTTTCTGCCTTTGGTGGTGCCTGACTTTCTCCCAATGGACAGCTGGACCATCTCAATTTTTCTCTCCTCTCAAAATATAAGTTCAGGTCCATTACACTAAATGGCTGGTGTATTGGTGGGTATAAAAATTATTTTCTAGGGACTAGGTTTGTAGCTCAGTGGTATAGCGTTTGCCTAGCATGTGTAAAGCATTGGGTTTGAACCTCAGCACCACATAAAACTAAATAAATAACATAAAGGTATAAAAAAATACTTTCTAGAGGATTTCATGGCAGTAATGGAACAGTCTAAGGTGTCAGATGGGATTTGTTTTTAAAAAATCATAGCATATAGCATTGTCTAGTCTATCTTTATAGAAAAAGATCTTAAAATATTCAAAATCCTTATATATGCTTTTAAAAGCTTATCTAGGACTCTGTGACTTTTTTTTTCTGATTTGTCTGGTAGGGTCATTTTATCTTAAACTACTATATTTCCTACTCACAAATCCTCAATATTTTAGGCAATACCCAGTCAGGAACTAGGTCTCCAGTTTCTGTAATTTCCAGTATTGCAAGCCAAGTCATGGAATCACATCGTGAAGATTTGACTTTCAAATTTTCTATTCTTTTTTTTTTCTGCCTCATTTCTCTCTAGTATTCATTGTATTCTTGGTATTATTTCTCAATCTGATGTAAAAGATCATACTAAATGGAGCTAGACTTCTTTTTTTAATCAAATTTTCTGGTTCTCATTTTCCAGTGGTATGGATAGTGGGTTACATGAGGTGTTTTGATCTTAAGATCCTGCTAGATTAGAATAAGAAAAAAATTTATTTATCTCTAGAATAAGCAACAATTATATTAGATTTTAAAGGCAATATTTGCTTCAAGTATTCAATATTTAAAGCTTTCTAAATAATCCAGAGTTGATTATCTAAACCTATATTAAAGATGATGCTTTGATGAAGGCAGGGATTAATAGGAAGCTAAGAAGTCTAAAGCTATAACTTCTGTGGTGCACATGGGAATGAAGTGACTATCTTCCAGTATGCATCAAAGGAACAAGAATGTTCTTACTGTCCAGATTACTGGTTGCTGTTGCAGAAATCCAATTTAAGGAAGACAAGATATCCTTGTGATTAACTTTCTACTGAATTGCTTTAAGTGAAAACTATCTGCCCAACAGAGGAAAAGAGCAAATAGCTTTGGCACAATAGTAAAATAGAATGATGCATTAGTGCAATACGTAGTTATAGTTGGTGAGCTATGCAGCAACTTTCAGTGTATAAATAGCAGCAATTAACATTAATTTCCAGGTAATGTACTTTATAATAGGTGATAGTATTGGTCCTCAAATATTTATTAGAGATGCATTCCAAAATAATAAATTGGTGTTTCTTTACATTATGAAATCTAAGACTTAATTTTAAAGACGTGCCTTTTTAAAGGTGTATTATGTAAAACAAAGTAATGGTCAATATTTGAAGTTATTTCAATGAATTTATGAATCTCAATAAAGCAGATTCTAAGTACTTATGCAGTTTTCTGAATTTGTAATATATGTCCTACAGTGTTCCTAAAAAATAAATTTCTAAATTGTAAGTACCTGTGTTTGAAGTTAACTTTGATATTGACATAATCAAAATTTGAATTGCTAATTTGAGATTTAAGGTGTTATCATTTTATCTGATGAATTCTAGTGAAGTTCTACCATCCTCCACATGAATCATATTGAGAAGCATTTATGTTAGTATAATTTTAAAATTAGGAACTATATTTTATATCACATTAGCATTTAAAATTAGACACACTTCTTTTTCAAGAAAAAAATGTTACTAGTATCATGGATCATAAGATAAATTAGTGATCCATGAAATACTTGGCAGATCTTAATTCTATAAAAAAAAGAAGTTCTATATTACAAGTAATATTACCATTATACTAGATAATCATCATCTATATAAATTTTTTTCTTACCTTTTTAAGGAATAAAATGTAGCAGCCTTTTATTATTTCTGTATGTAGTTTCCTGACTAGGTTTTACTCATGCCACCTTGATCAAAATATGTGTGTTGGGCTGGGATTGTGGCTCAGTGGTAGAGCGCTTGCCTTGCATGCATGAGGCACTGGGTTCAATTCTCAGCACCACATAAATAAAATAAAGCTATGTGTCCATCTATAACTATATATATATATGTATGTACGCATATATATATGTATGCATATATATATAAAATGTTTATTTATAGTACTCAATATTTACTAAGCTCCTCTTACTTGAGACTCTTCTAGGCTCAGAGTGAACAAAACAAAATTCAGTGCCCTCATGAGACTTTAAATAGCAGAATAAGAGATGCAGTAAACACATAAATAAGACAAAGACAAGGTTTGTTAGTTGTTTATGAATGCTTTGCAGAAAAATTAGGGGAGAGCAATAGATAGGGTTAAGGTATATGGATCCAATGGGTGGAAAGTAAAGACTCTTACTCCCAATCTCTACTAATATTCAAAGCCCACAAGTAAGACAGTCTTCCCTGGGACCAACAAAACACCAGTGTTTGATAATAATTTTTGTTTTGATTGTATTTTCCCCCCTCTCTTTTATTCCAAACAGTAATCAGGCCTTTTGTATTCTAATACAGGCAAATTTTCTGCTATGAGATCAAAAGTAAGCCTTGCCTGTTTTTCTGATCTGAGTTCCTTGAAGGTTGGCTGAGTAGACTGAAAATAGAGTCCTTTGTCTTTGAGAGGGAGAGGCAAGAACAGCAAGCATAGATTATATTTTCAGACTTGGAGGAGGATAAAATATGTTATGTTGGTACCACAGGCAAGTTGCAGTGCCTGGAGAACAGTAGCACTGTAATGTATTTTGGGAGGTTGAACCCGTGCTATTAAGGTTCCTAGCATTTGAAAAGGTTACTTCATGAAGGTGGTGGCAAATAAGCTGTTGGGCTGCCTATTCATGTTACCAATATGTGTTGAAGAGTAATCATTTGCTCTTACTTTTCAAGCACTGTATATCTTTCCAATTTTTATGAACCTTTGGTTGCCCCAAAATGACCAAGACCAAATTTCTCATTCTGGTTGAATGAAGTTTGTTACCTTCAGTTTGATTTAGCAAAAATAAGGAAATATGACATTGTCTAAGCATTCAAGTTTGACGAATAAGGTTTCTTGCTACAATCCCATTTTATTATGTCTTTATTAAGTAATTATTAATTCTTATGTGGAGAAAAAGTCTTGAAATGCAAAGCAATAGACACCTGAATTTCTGGCATATTGAAAAATTCTCTCCACTGGACTTACTAGGTGGACAAACACATAAGTAATCTTTTTCTTGAATTCACACCTTCATATTAGTATGTGGTGATAGCACAAACTTTATTCAGTGAGTTAAAAGTTACTGAGAAGGGACATTCAACTTCAAACCCTGGGAAATGGAAAAATGATATTAAAGCCTTCAGTTGTACAACAACACCTGACTGACACAAGATCACACAGTACAGTGGTTTAAAAACTTTTCAATTTTGGACACAGCTAGGAATTTTCTCAGACATAGGGTGTTATCTTTCCCTGTCTAGCCATCTGTTTAGTCTCAAACATCATCTTTATTCCAAACATTTCTGGGCTTATTCATCTGTCAAGAGTAATCTTATTTATGCTCATAAATTTAAACCAATTTTTTAGACTAATTGTGTTTAATTCTGTGATTATTAATCCCCCCACCCTAAGTTTAATAAAACTGATTGAGACAATTCAAGTTGCCAAAGTAATGTAAACATAATAAAGCATGTGATATTGCTCATATTCACAGGATTTACTGGAATTTGAAGCTAAGAGTGCCTTCTCCTTCCTGTGGTCTCATATGAAGTCACTGATCTTAATCCTTAACTTTTTAAGCTTTTAGTTCCTTTAAAGTTTCCTAAAAAGTTGTCTTAAAAATTTCCTTCTTAAATAGTGTATTTCAAAACTTTGTGGGTTCTGTTTTGGAGTGGGAGATCAGCTAATTTAAAAGTTCTGAAATTACTATATGTACCATGGTTTTAGTGAAAGACCTAAGTATTTAGAACCCCAAGCTGATGACAAAAATAATTATTTCTATATTGCAAAGTGAGGCACAAAAGTGTGTATGTAGGATTTACAAAGGAGGTGTCAAAACTTGCCTGGCAATTTACATAAGGATATAAAAGTCGGATGTTGAAAGTACAGGAATTTCTTAAAAGAAAATGTCAGTGTGCTGTAGAATTTTCCTACATCTCTTCCTTCCCCATCTTAGAGAAAGGAAGGATAGTAATTTTCCTTTATTTCATGTGTAATACAAGAGTTGGTTTTTTTTGTTTTTGTTCTTGTTTTTAATTTTGAATGCTTAGTGCATGATGTATCCTGGAGCTTAAACAATATAACATACTTGTATCCATTTACCCCTTGAGAAATTTACAGGGTGAGAATTTCTGTTCATTACAGATGAAGAGGCATAGGGGCTACTGAGAATGGCCAGCATCCCTACTGTCTTCAGAGGCAATGATGTAGACCTGGGAATAGTCAGAGGTCATCTTAAAAGGGTGTCCACTTAAGAGAGCTTCCTGTCCCCATGCAGGCTAGGCAGAAAGATGCAGAAAAATGGTAATGCAATATGTATTGAAATCAACCACCTGAAAGAAAGGCATTGCACTATCAGGGAAGCTGCAGTCAAATGTACCTAGTTGGGAGACAGAATTCTCAGAAAATTTACAAAGCATCCCACAATAAAAAATACTTTAGCACCCCGAAAGCACCAACTAACTCCACCTTGCCCTAACAACAGACATATAAATGTTTTCTTTAATTTCTTTTCTGTTTCCTACATACCTTTCAACCCTAGAGAACGCAGAAAATGTGGTGGGAGAAAGAAAAGCACAAGGACAAGGAGAACCACTTTGGCAGCCTAAAGTGTACTCTAGTTTGTGGAGCACAGGAGCTTTAAATTGAAAGGAAATTCGGAATTTTGTCTCTTACATGCAGTGGACATTTTAGTTTTTAACTTTGGGGTACTAAAATAACCAGAGGATATTTCATTACTTGGGTGTTACCAGAAAAGTCATACAACCTGTTGTAGATATTAGCCACGGAATAAAAAACATCTAGATTCTATTTGAAAAATTGAGTAGAAATGACATACATTCTGTGAAAGTTTGAATCCTATTTTGAATAGTATTTTACTTTAAACAATTCTTTGTCAAATATGAACTTAATTATGTATTTGACTTCTGGCTGGAAAGGTAAATTGTAAATGTTTTCATATTTTTTAAAGGTAGTTTTTGCCTTAGTTTGGACTTATTTATAAAATATCATTGTTTTGCTTACTTTTTTTTCAGAATATAAACTTTCAAGTTGAACATTTATTTCATTAAGTACTATAGTATTTTGAAATTGAACTGTTTCACAATGTTTCTACTGTAAATCATTTATGTTTGATAATCACTCATGAAAAACTTCGTCCTACTATTTAGTATAGGGAATGAATCTATTATATTTAGTGAGATACTGACTCTTTGCTTATTTCTTGTCATCCCAGAGGTCTTTCAAAACTTGCCATATTTCAATTGAAAGATTATTGTAATGTCTTAAAAAGCTATGCTTTTAAAATTTTTTAAATTTGTTTTAATTGGTTAAAATGACAGTAGAATGCATTCATGCACTTTGATGTATCATGCATAGATGGGGTGTAATTTCTCATTTTTCTGATTTACATGTTGTAGAATCACATTGGTCATGCAGTCATATATAAAATAATAATGTCTGTCTGTTTCGTTCTACTATCCTTTGTATCCCTACATCTGCTTCCTTCACTCCGCTCTAACTAATCTAAGGTCATATTCTTCCCTAGTGCCCCCCGCCTTATTGTGAATTAGCATCTGCATATTAGAGAAAACATTCTGCCTTTGGTTTTTTGGGATTGGCTTATTTCACTTAGCACTATATTCTCGAACTCCATCCATTTACCAGCAAATGCCATAAAGAGCTATGTTTATGAAGATGATTGCAGACTTTTTTTGGTAGCTTATGTGGAATGACTCAAATAAATGTGAATTAGTTCAACATGTCTTAAAGAGTACATGAACTAATTTGACTGAATATTTTATGTGGAGGAGAAATTTGCTGTTTAAGTGGAAATTTTGGATCTTTAAAAATAAGTTGAATTAATATGACTATTTAAAATTGTCAAAATTGCTATGCATATAAAGAAGCAAAAATGCACAGATAGGGAAAGAAGAAACAAAAATATTATTAGCAGATGATTATAGATGATTATATACCTGGGAAACTCATGGAACTCAAATGAAAAACTATTTTAAACAAAACTATTATAAATAATAGAAAAGCTATTAATAAGAAGTTGGCATGGTGTTCCACATCTGTAATCCCAGGTATGTGGAAAGCTGAGGCAGGAAGTTCACAAGTGCAAGGCCAGCGTCATCAACTTAACAAGACCCGATCTCAACAAAAAATTTAAAAAGTGCCAGGGATGGAATTCAGTGGTAGAGTACTTGCCTAGCATGGTCAAGGACTTGGATTTATTCCCCAGTACCAGAGGGGGAGTAAAAGAACAATTAGAAATTCAGTTGTGTGTGAGATTATACAGTTATTATATAGAAGTAAGCAGTTTGAAAATATGAAAGGATTGAAATTCTCATGTTACAACAAAGCCTACAAAATACCCTTGAGTAAGTTTAAGAAGAAATGTGCAAGATCTATATGAATAAAATTTTAAAATGCAAAGAAGAGAACAAAACCTGAATAAATGGAAAGATATAATCCTCCTTTTGGTTTAGAATATTTCTTATTGATGGAAGATGTCAGTTTCCCCTAAATTAATTTTAATGAAATCTCAATTTAGGGGCTGGGCGTGATGGTGCACGCCTGTAATCCCATCATTTGGGAGGCTGAGGCAGGAGGATCACGAGTTCAAAGCCAGTCTTAGCAATGGCAAGGCACTTAGAAAGTCAGTGAGACCCTGTCTCTAATAAAATACAAAAAAAAAAAAAAAAAAAGGGCTGGGGATGATGTGGCCCAGTGGTCGAGTGCCCTGAGTTCAATCCCTAGTACCAAAAAAAAAAAAAAAAAAAAAAAAAAAAAAAGAAAGAAAAGAAATCTAAATTTAGAAAGACAAAAGATTTTTAACAACACAACCAGTTCTAAAATTTGTTGGGAAATTGAACAAGCGAGGAGTTAGGCCTTAAAATACAAAAGATGTATAAAGCACAAAAGATATAATAAAGCTCCAATAGTTAAAACATTTTGGTACTAACAGTGATTTGATAGATTGATAGAATAATGGAGCCTACAAATAAACTGAAAAGTATTTAGAAGAACAGTTATGGGCAAGGTCATATTTAAAAAAAGTTGGGCCCAGTGTTGTGGGACTGTTCTAACTACTCAGGAGGTTGAGGTGGGAGGATCACTTGAGCCCAGGAATTTGAGATCAGACTGGGCTATGTAGCTAGACCCTATCTTTAAATAATTAAATAAATAAGTGAATAAGAAAAATGTGAAGTGGTAATGTTTAAAATGGTGTGGGTACAAATAGTAGCTTTCTTGAGAAAAAATGAATTTGGAATTATATCTCATACATACATCCATATTTAGTTCTAGAAAAATGAAAGGTTTAAATGTACAAAAAAATCAGAAGTACTAAGAGATAAACTATAAACAGAAAAATAATTGTAACACATAAAGCAAAGGACCAAATCCTTTAATGTATAAAAATCTTTTACAAATCAATGAGAAAAAGACCAATATAGATCTTTTTTTTAATTATTTATTTATAATAGTAGTATGTATTACAATTCATAATGCACATATATAGCATCTTTTTACATACAACTGTTTGTATTCAAAGTATATTTGTACCATTCAGGTCTTCAATCATGCATTTAGGATAATGATATCCATCTCATTCAACCACCGTTTTTTTTTCCTTCCCCCCCTCCCCCCTTGCTCCTTCCCTTCCCCTCCCTTCCCTTTGACCATTCTAGTGTTCCTCTAATTCTCCTATGTACCTCCATCCAACAACACTGTGAACTAGCCTCCTTATATCAGAGAAAACATTCGGTATTTGGATTTTTGAGATTGACTAATTTCACATAGCATTATATTCTCCAACTTCATCCATTTACCTGCAAATGCCATTATTTTATTCTCTTTTATTGCTGAGTAATCCTCATTCAAGGGACATACTAGTAATCCCAGTGATTTGGGAGACTTAGGCAGGAGGATTGCAAAAGCAGTCTCAGCAACTTAGTGAGGCCCTAAGTAACTTAGCAAGACCCTGTCTCAAAATAAAAAAAAAAAAAAAAAAGGGATGGGATATGGCTCAGTTGTTAAGCATCCCTGGGTTTAATCCCTGGTACTAAAACAAACAAACAAACAAAAAAAACAGGATATTTATCAAACAGTGGTACCTATGCATCTTGTATATAGGTATATGTACCTCTGTTTCCTCATTCCTTTGGTTAGCTCACCTAATTTCTTTTCTTTAAGTACTGACAATTCTCTCTCTCTTTCTCTCTCTCTCTCTCTCCCTCTCCCCTGCCCCCTGCCCTTACTCTCCTTCTCCCTCTCTCCCTCCCCCTCCCCTTCCTCCTCGTGTGTGTGTGTGTGTGTGTGTGTGTGTGTGTAGTAGAAAGAGAGAGATTCCTAAATTTTATATTAATCTGTTGCCGCCTGCAGCAACGAGACTGCGGCAAAGAAATCAGAGGCAGACTGGGAATGAGTGGTTCTTTTATTGTTTCTTTTTCTTCTTTCTTCCCTTTTCTATCTTCTCTCTCCTGTTCCTCTCTACAGTCTGGTTAAATACTCTTTTTCCATTACAGGTGCATTAGTTCTCTTAATAAGCATACACGTGTCTCATCACGAGCTCAACTTAATGCTATAGGACGCAGTGCCCACGAGCACGGAAAAATTCTTAGCCAATTACTATAAATGTCAGGTGTAAGTTGTCTGACAAACAAGTAAGTGCCACCTCTTGGCTCTCAGCCAGCTGCCATCTTAGAGCTACTTCCTCATATATCAAAGGCTCTTACATTTCCCCCTTTTTGTTTTAAAAGAGGGATAGCTTAAATGGATGGGTGACGACCCTCACCACATCAGGATCGACTGTGCCTGTCTTAGGCGTCTGCATGTGCAACCGACATTCTTACCTGTCATCGGATAATCAAGGCCATAGATAGAGTGCCCTTGACTCCTGTCTTAGGTTGATATGTTGGTCACATGAGACTTTCCCGTCTTTGACTACCAGCCGTCTAATTGAGCCAAACAAGCATGAGGAGATGATCCGCTTTCTAAGGCAGCAAGCACATTATAATTTTGTCTTTGCGCTGACGAGCATATATTTTACATAAGCGCACTGAGTCAAGAAACAAGTTGTAGGAGTGCAATTCAAACTATCATTAAAAATAGAACTATTAGATACTATGAATATGAACGGTGGGGCTACACAAACAGGGGTAGTTTGGAAGGTCATATTGATAGTTTGAACTACCGAGACATTGGTTTCAAATGTTACTGATGAATTGAATATATAAGATCCATTAGCCACGAATTGTCCTAAAAGCATGGACATAGGCACTACATCCATACAAGCACATTTTCCACATAAAGACCAAATATCAAAAGGATCAGCCATCTCTGCAGAATAGGATTTTTGAAAAGAATACACCAGATATATTAGTCAAAGGCAAAAGCCATGGCCATCCTTTCACTATTGACCAAAGCGTTACCTCTTTTCCACTATGTAAGGGAATCATTAAGAGGAGGATCCACAACAACTTCATCTTGGCCCTTTTGACTTGACACCTGTTTTATCAATCTTGATGGTATCCACACTGGCGAGGACAGGTGCTGTGGAAAGACACAAACAGATCCTCGCCCCCAAATTAACTCTGGGTCTGGGCCCTGCCATATGCCTGAAAGAACATTTTTCCAGTAAACCAAAGGTTTATGTTGTTGATGTGGGTTCCAGTGTCTGTCTCCAGCCGAATATCCTTCGGAATCCAAAGTTTAAAAATTTAAAGTAAAAAGGGTTACGGCTAATCTATCTTTAGGAGTCACCCAATCTCCCCCTTTTTGTTTTAAAAGCATAAGTTTGAGTGTGCAATTAGCTCGTTCAATTATACCTTGGCCTTGAGAATTATACGGAATACCAGTCTTATGAAGTATGTCAAATTTGGAGCAAAATTGTTTAAAAGATGAAGACATATATGCGGGGCCATTGTCTGTTTTAAGCATTTTAGGAATGTCCAATGCAGCAAAAGCTTGTAAACAATGAGATGTAACATCTTAAATCTTTTCTCCAGCATGTAAGGAAGCAAAAATCATGCCTGAGCATATATCTATGGACACATGAACAAATCACAATTTTCCAAAACTTGGCTCATGAGTAACATCCATCTGCCATAAATGATTGGGCATTAATCTTCTTGGTTGACACCATGATGAGGATTGGGCAAATGTGTCACACAAAATTGACAAGCCTTCACAATTGTTCGAGCTTGATCTTTAGTTATTTTGAACCTTTGTTGTAAAGTAGTACTATTAACATGAAATTGAGAATGGAACGAGGTAGCTTGTTGGACTGCTGAAAATATAAAGATTGTTTGAGTAAGGGCATTGGCCTTTTGATTACCTTCATGAAGAGGACCAGGCAAGTTAGTATGAGCTCTGATATGTCCAATAAACAAAGGTTCTTTACGTTACCATAATAGGTTTTGAATTTGGAAAAACAATTTAAAGGCTGGAGTATGAGGTGCTATTGGACCTGCTTGCTCTAATTTAGGGACGGCATGTACAATATAATGACTGAGAAAATATTTATGGGCTGTTCTCTAAAACTTTCAAGAGCTATAATAACATCTTCTAACTCTACCAGTTGAACTGATTTATGTGCAGTAATATGAATCATATATTTTTTTTTTGAGTGACTACTGCAGCAGTACCGTTGGAGGACCCATCTATAAATACATTTAATGCCTTGGGAATAGGTTGATTTTTTATTGCCTGTGGAAATATAATGGGATGATTGATACAAAAAGATAGTATAGGAGACTTAGGAAGATGGTTATCAAAATTTGCAGAAGTAGAGCATCTAGTTATAGCCCATTATCATTGAAGCATAAATATTCAACCTGTGACGATGAGTAGGGAGTAAAGTAGCGGGGTGAATGCCAAATATTTTGATAGAAGACTTAAGTCCTTGGAGAATAAGTTTAGCCACCATGGAGGTGTAAGACTCAATTGTACTTTTAGGAGAGATGGGCAAATGTATCCATAATAAAGGCCCCTGTTGCCAAAATACTCCTGTGGGTATATATAGTGAAGAAATAATGATCAATATCAGCGGTCGAGTAAAATCAATTCTATCACAATGGGATCCTTCGATGGCCTTTTCTACCAACTTTAAAGCTTCCCTAGCATCAGGAGTCAATATTTGCGGTGAATATGGATCAGGGTTCCCACGAAGGATATCAAATAAAGGTCTTAGTTGGCCAGTAGTGAGGCCTAGTGTAGGGTGAAGCCAATTAATGTCTCCCAGCAATTTTTGAAAATCATTAAGAGTAGCTAGATGTTCCTTATTTATTAAGACTTTTTGAGGCCTAATAAAAGTATCCATAATTTGGAATCCTAGATATACTATTGGGGATCTAGTCTGAACCTTTTCTTCAGCAATGTTTAGTCCATATCGTTTCAAGTTTTTCTGATATATCGCTAAATATGGTGAATAAGACTTCTTGGTTAGGATGAGCAAGCAGAACATCATCCATATAATGGAGGCACATAAGCTCCGGGTATTTGTTCCTGATAGGCTGAATAACTTTATCTACATAGATTTGACACATAGTGGGGCTATTAGCCATACCCTGGGGTAAAACTTTCCACTGAAATCTTTGGTCAGGTCCGTCATTATTAATAGAGGAAACTGTAAAAGCAAACCTAGGTTCATCCAGGGGATGTAAAGGAATAGAGAAAAAGCAATCTTTTATATCAATGGTTATGAGCTGAAAATTTTGAGGAATGGCTATAGGATTAGGAAGCCCAGGTTGGGTAGGGCCTATAATTTGCATGGTTTTATTGATTTCTCTAAGATCATGTAATAATCGCCATTTTCCTGATTTTTTCCTAATCACGAATATGGAGGAATTCCAGGGAGAGGTAGAAGGTTCTATATGTCCTGCCTCTAGTTGTTCTTGGACTAGTAGGTGGGCCGCTTGTAATTTCTCTCTAGATAGGGGCCACCCCAAACTGGATTATCAGAAAGCCATGGTATTTTCAAAATTGTTTTCTCAGTGGCCCCTAAAAAAAAAAAAAAAAAAAAAAAAAAAATCCTATACCTTTTCAATGACTATTTCCTTTAAGCTCAATAGGGTTAGGATCACCTTGTAGATTTTTTCCTAGTACTTTACCTGGAATATATCCCTGTTTTTCCATGAGACTCCAGCTCTTACTTGTAACACATATGGGCTCGGTTGTGAGGTGTACTCCCATTTATTTTAATATATCTCTTCCCCATAAGGTAACTGGAAAGCTGGACAGAACATAAGGCTGAAATGTTCCTTGATGCCCTTCATCATCTTCCCACTTTAAAACTGTTGCACTTTGTTCTGGGCTATTAGAATATCCTAAGCCTCTCAAACTAGTTGAATCCTTCTGTAAAGGCCAATATTTGGGCCATTGTTGGAAGTTAATAATAGAAGAGTCAGTCCCAGTGTCAATTAACCCTTCCATTTCTATTCCCTGTATTTTAAGTCTGCACATAGGCCTCCATGAACAATCCTGAACCCAGCAAGCCATAGATCCTGAGCCAGTGGAGCCAATTCCCCTATTCTTCCTATTTTGAGGCTTACACTTAAATGAGTCATGTAGACTGGGAAGAAGAAGTAGCTGAGCAATTCTATCACCTTGGTTAACAGAGCCAATGCCTCGAGGTGAACTGAGCATAATCTTGATTTCTCCTTGATAATCAGGATCTATCACTCCTGGAGTAACTTGAAGTCTGGATAAGCCAGTTGAGCTTCACCCCAGGATAAGTCCCACAGTCCCTAAGTGAAGAGGTCCCCTGACTCCCCTGGGAATCAGTTGAACTCCCATCTCATGTGTTAGCACTATTCGGGCAGTGGAACAGAGGTCCAGTCCTGCACTTCCTTTTGTCCCCCTGACAAGGGTGTTAATGGGTAAAAGGGATTGTGTCTAGGAATCATCTGGATAGGTGTTTGAGGATACTCCTTCTCTAATGCCCCGTACATTTGTGGGCCCCGAGGCATTGGGCCCTATGCCCCGTTTTTCGAATTGCCAGACAGAATGTTATCATTAGTATCAGTTTGGGATCTGCATTCATTAGCCCAATGGTTTCCTTTTTTACACCTGGGGCAGTGGCCTGGGGCACGAGACGAGCTTGGTTTTATTTCTGTTGTCTCTTGCCTTCTTTGGGGACATTGTTTTTTAAAATGACCTGGTTGACTACACTGATAACAACTTTTAGGTCGAGCCCCTCCTGCAAGATTAAGAGGAAAAGCACCTCTCATGGATGCTGTGATTACACTGCCTGTAATAAATGCATCATTTATGTCCCTGCAAAGCTTTATATAAACAGAAAGGTCCTTTTTAGATTTCCAAGGTCTGATAGCGTCTTGACAATATTTGTTGGCATTTTCATATGCCAGCTGAACTACTAATGGCATGGCTTGATCAACATCTCCAAAAACTCTGCTTGCTGTCTGTAAAAGACAATCAACAAATTCGGCACATGGCTCATTCGGTCCCTGAATTGCTTTAGACAAGCTACCCTGTAAGTCACCAGTTCCTTGCAATTTTTTCCAAGCCTTAACAGCTGTGGCGTATATTTGAGCATAAACTCCAGGATCGTACTGAGTCTGAACCTGTAATTCAGCATATTGCCCTTCTCCAGTTAACATGTCTACGTTACGACCTGGAAATCCTGCAGCCGCATTTCTACGAGTGGTTTCAACACAGAGCTCTTGGAATTGAGACCTCCAAACTAAGTATTGTCCCCCACTCAATACTGCCTTACATAAGCCTTTCCAATCTGTAGGTGTTAAATTGAGAGTATTAAGAGATTCTATCATGCTTATGGTGAAAGGAGCTTGGGGCCCATATGTCATTGTTGCTTCCTTAAAGTTTTTTATAGTTTTAAAGTCTAAATGTTGATGGTATCTTTGTTGATTTTGATCTTCAAACACTGGCAGATCCCATAATTCCTGTGAACTTTGACACTCAAGGGCACGGAAGTGCCTAGAAAGACCCCTAATATTCTCTGCAATTGAGTCAGTCCATGGGGGAGCAGAAGGCACAAGTGGTTTCTCCACTTAACAGTCCTCCATCTTGGTCCTTTTAGTTCCCTTCCGCTCATTTTATCGAAGACTGTGCTCTCAAGATCACTTTCACTTAATTCTTCCTCACTAATATTACCCTCACTAGCCCTAACTGACTCCCTTTCTTGTACCTGTCCCAAAGCTTCGGTACTTTCAGTAACACTTTCCTAAACCTTAGGTCTAGTTGAGAACAGGCATTCCCTACCTATCTTTAACAAATCTCTAATAGCCTTAACCATATGGTTCCTTGAAATTTCCGAACCCATTTTCCCTCGCCTTTAACCGCTCTGGCCAGAGACTCCTGCGAGGTTCCTCAGTACTTACCTGCCGTGCTGATGAGTTCTCTGTACGGGCCACCACTTGTTGCCGCCTGCAGCAATGAGACCGCGGGAAAGAAATCAGAGGCAGACTGGGAATGAGTGGTTCTTTTATTGTTCCTTTTTCTTCTTTCTTCCCTTCTCTATCTTCTCTCTCCTGTTCCTCTCTACAGTTTGGTTAAATCCTCTTTTTCCATTACAGGTGCATTAGTTCTCTTAATAAGCATACACATGTCTCATCACAAGCTCAACTTAATGCTACTGCATGCAGTGCCCACAAGCACGGGAAAATTCTTAGCCAATTACTATAAAGGTCAGGTGTGAGTTGTCTGACAAACAAGTAAGTGCCACCTCTTGGCTCTCAGCCAGCTGCCATCTTAGAGCTACTTCCTTATATATCAAAGGCTCTTACATTAATCTTCTCTCATGAATTTCCTTAACCAATTGATACTTGATATCTCCATTTAGATGTCATAATTATCCTTTTTCATGGACATGAGTATGAGACATCTTGTACTTAGCATACCAGAACTCCTTGTCTTTGTCCAAATCTCACTATTTTGAGCCTACCCTATCTCAATAGCAATTTTTATCCTTTTACTCATTCAGCCTAAAAAGCCCTAGAGTCTTCCTCACTTTCTTTTACACCAATTTTCAGTTGGTCCAATAATTATTTTTGGTCAGATTACATCCAGAATCCTAACACTTTTCACCACAGGAGTTGCTACTTTGTTAGTCCACATCATTATCATTTCTTGCATGGATTATTGCAGTGACTTCTGACTGTTCTGCTTCTCCACTTTTACCTGTATACTCTATCCTCATCAAAGCAATGAGAATAATTGTTTTAAAACATTAAACCAAATCAAATGTTATTATTCCACTTAAAACACTACAATGACATTTCTTTTGCTCAAAGTAATTGTCAAAGACCTTCTGATAGCCTACAAGGACCTTCATGACCTGGCCCTTACTAATTTTCTGACATCATTCCCTATTACTCTCCCTCTTTGTCATTCATCCTCTGCCACCATGGATTCATATGCATTAACTTTAGGGGATTTTTTTTCTGCCTGAAATGATCTTTCTTTGGATAGCTAAATAGCTAACTCCCCAATCTCCTTCAGGTCTTCACTCAAATATCACCTTTTCAGTGACTTATCCTGACCACCCTATTGCTTATCCCTCAGCATTCATGATCACTCTTATTTGTCTTGTCTTTATTACACCTCATATAATATAGCCTTTACTTATTACTTATGTTTGTGGTAGTTTGTTTGTCCTCACAGGCTAGAATGTAAATTTTTATGCATTTTCTTCAATGATAGACCATGAATATATGACATATGTTAAATCAATAAAACAATCTATATGAAAATTGAAAAAAATATAAATATTCATGTCCTTCTAAAATATATGTTCATATAAATTATTTAAATGATTGTAAATACATACATTATCTTTGGAAGAATATAAAGGACACTGTTGATTATGTTCGCCTTTGTGATAAACAGTATCTGGGATGGGAAGGCAGGCACATTCTGTACTGTTAGAATTTGCACTGGTGACTTCTTTAATTAAAAAAAAACCTAGTTGAAAAATAAAATACACAGTTGAGCCTAATTCTGGAATTCAAAATTCTTATATAAAATAGAGCTTTAGCTTTTTGAGTTCCTTGAAAGTGTTCATTTTTATTACCACTAGGTGGCACATATCAACCAATAAGTTCTTAAAGATTCCCAGGGAAGTTTTAAAAAAAGCTTTCAGTTCCCTTAACTTACTCAAATTTATTTTGGTTATATCACATTGATTTTTCTTAGTGGGGGAAAAACACTTTTTAATACTATACCCATAGGTATAGCACCTATTTCTTTTGCTAGCTCTCTCTCTCTCTCCACTCCCCGCCCCTTCTGTCTCGCCAACGAGTGCTTTACCCAACTGAGCTTACATCCCAAGGTGTCCTGTTTTTTTTCTTTTCTTTTCTTTTCTTTATTTTTTTTTCTGTTCTTTGACACCTGGTCTTCCTGAGTTGTTGAGGGTTTCCCTAAGTTGCCCACACTGGCCTTAAACTTGCAGTCCTTCTACCTTAGCCTCCCAAGTCTGGGATTACAGATGTAAACCAACATACCCAGCTAATAGCAACCATTTAGTGCTATGTAAGCTTTTAGGTGATTTTTCACTATAATTTCTTACTTTACATGATGAAAACATTGGAATTGCAGAAATATCTCAAATATGCAAAGCTAGCTTAGATAATCTTTTTTTTTTTTTTTTTTTTTTTTTTTTTTGTCTTTGTACCAGAGATTGAACTCAGGGACACATAACCACTGAACCACCTCCCCAGCCCTTTAGAGACAGGGTCTCATTGAGTTCTTAGTGCCTCAATAAATTACTGAGGCTGGTTTTGAACTCTTGATCCTCCTGTCTCAGTCTCCTGAGCATACCAGAACTCCTTGTCTTTGTCCAAATCTCACTATTTTGAGCCTACCCTATCTCAATAGCAATTTTTGTCCTTTTACTCATTCAGCCTAAAAAGCCCTAGAGTCTTCCTCACTTTCTTTTACACCAATTTTCAGTTGGTCCAATAATTATTTTTGGTCAGATTACATCCAGAATCCTAACACTTTTCACCACAGGAGTGGTGTACCACTGCACCTGGCTAGATATTTTTAAAGTAATTTAAAATTTCCAGTTTCAGTAAATTAAATCTGCCTATATTTTCATCTTTTTACTAAGAAATACCTTAATGAATGAAATTTGTAGATCCTATATACAAAGGTATACTTTTGATTATATTGTTTTACTACCTTTATATAAAATTAATCAACATCCAAAACAAAAGTAGTGATCACTTTCTGAATACTTCTATAGTATACAATGAGGTGAGGTGTTAAGCAAATGAGTACTGTAAGAAGTTACAAAGATGAAGTATTATTTATTTTATTTATCTTTGTGGGTTGTTCATTGTGTGGTGGTGACAGAGCACAGATATACAACTCAGAAAATAAAACATCGTTAAATGAAACAATAACTGTAATAGGAGTAGATAGTTGATATTAATTTGGGGATTCCAAGAATATTAGTGGCATTTGAGAAGAACTTTATACATAGAGTTTTATTCTGTAAATTGAATATGGATTTTATAGAAATTTATATTTCTATGTAAAGGGTGAATTATGTTATATATCTGAGATAAACATATGATCTTTATACATAGGTGGCAAATATAGATGAATAGAATGAATATCCATGTTTTTATGATGGTAAATTTTTCAAAGAAAGGTGGCATGCATTTTATAAATTGTAACACAAAACTTGGAAACCTTTCTGGCAAATTTCTAAAAGTTTGGAAAATTATTTGACAAGACAATATTTGTAGTCAGTTTTAACCCATGGACTCTTCATTTTCTAAAAAACTAAATAAACATGTTAAAAATGTGCTATATCTACACTGCAATTCTTATTCAGTTCTTATATCCTAAAAAAACATGTTACCTATTACATAAGGCTCATAGAAGTTTGTGATGCACATATTATTAATATTCACATTTTCCAGATAACCAGGCACAAAACTTTCTAAATGTAAGATGAATCATAACATAAGCTCAGTGAGCAAAGCATCTGACCCTTTTGACTATTAACTTGCAAAATTCCTACAACTCACTAAACTGTTAAGTAATAAAGCAACAATCACAGTCCAAAGTCTAAGTGATATATTATACAATGCTCAAAGTAGATTTACTTCCAGCTCAATAGGTAAGTTTGGATTTTAAAATAAAATTACATATTTAAAAATATATCTTATTCCTTTTTGTATTTTTTTTTAGCCAGGAAAATGTACAAATAAAAAGAAGTGGTATAAAAGTGCACTTCAAGAAGCATATCTATTCTATGGATATTCTCATGAGCAAAGACTGGAAATGTGCTGCCTATCAAAACAGGGTATGTGAGTTTTTTGTGTTTACCACCCCAAAGAAGAATTTATTTATTTATTTAAAATGTTTGTACATTTTAAAATCTCTATATCTTTTTAGGGAGAATTCTGTCTGTGTCTATTGGTAAATAATTTTTGCATTAATTAAAGCATGTATTTTGTCCTTGGAAGCTACTTTCGATGACAAAAAAAAAAAAAAAAATAAAAAATAAAAAAATAAACTCTGTTAAATACAGGGATTGTAATTATGCTTCTGATTATCTTTTTTTTTTTTTTTAATCTATGCAGGTCCTCTTATATATTTCAAAACCAATATAAATAATTCAAAATTACAAACCATAGCTTTAAAACATATTCCTGATGCTATAATTTTACTTGGATATGTTATTTTTTTCAGAACATAGTATTTTGAAAATGTTTTATTTTTAAGTAAATTCAAACCAGGAATAAAAGATGAACTATTATAATTAGGTAAAAATCTATTTCAAAGAAAATTCTCTTGAATCATAAATGTTATGGTTTATTTCTTAACCTATTTCATTTGAAAGATTATAATAGATATAACATGTGTTAAGTCTAAAAGATTATAATTGTCACATAAAATGATAATTTTCAATAAACTTAAATATGTTGTAATTTTTTTTTTACTTAGTGATCATAATTTTTATGTTTTACAAGGCCCCTTTTCTCTTTATTACCTTAATTTCTAAAAACGATCTAGCCTTCAGTGATGACTAAATTTCAAAGAAACAGTGATTATTCCTCCTTTGGAAGAGTTTCATGTATATTTTCAATTAACTTATGTGAAAATATTTTACTTGAGAAAAAGTTTAAATATAACCCAACCACTTAAGTTTAGGTTTTAAGGAAAATAAGTAGATTTGAAAAGAATGGAAAAAGAATGATAAGCACACCACACTGGTTTATTCTGAGACCAGGAGAAGAGACATTTATTGCCACAAATGCAATTTTATTCCTTGTGCTGAAAATATAATGTCTCTGTTTATTAGCAATAAAGGCTGAACGTACTCTATTGTCACAAATACAATTTTATGTCTTGCACAGACTACGTACAGTTCTCTTGTTTAACTACAATAGACCTTGAAATATTTTTAACCATTAATACCTTTAAGTAATATAGTCATTTACTTTAAAGTTATATTACATCTATTTCCCATTCACAATAGACTTGCTCTTACAATAAGTTTTGGAAATATATCTTGGCCATGTTGTGTGCCAGGCTATTTCTGCCTTATGTTCTTTGGCATTTTCTATTCTGAGACCCTGGGGAGTGATATTTTTTGTTTGATTTTTCAGCAATAGCTCATTTTCTTGATGAAAGTTTGATGATTTCTGTATGCAGAATTTATAAAATTTAGTTTGATTCTTGAGAGTCATAAGCTGAAATATTTTCATTTTGTCCTCAAAGTGACTAGAGTGGGGGAACATGAACAGACATCTAGGAATTCCATCTTTACTATAGCAAGCTCACTCGCTTAGGTTTACTCACTATTTCTAAAATAGTCAATTTTATCCTTTGGGCTGCTTAGCATCCAGTGTGGATTCTGGTTCAGTATTAGATTTTTTATGTGTTCAAATGTACTTTTGAGAGATAATTAGCCATTAATCAGATATTTCACAAAAGATGAGTACCTTAGAAACAATTCATATATTACATTCTAGCAAATTTAAGGATATCTTCACCTAACAATTGCTTATTCCAACATAGAAATAATTCTACTAATATTTAGCTTGTATTCTTTCTACTCTGCAGAAATTGGCACACTGTCATGTCTGATGCAAGTCTTTCATTGTTGAAATATGCAGGATCATTAAATGATATGTAAATAAGATTCAATCAGACTATAACAAATTTCAAAGTTCTGTCTACATGATTTAGTTGTGCTATTTTTGTTGAATTAACTATTGCTCCAACTTGGTAATCCTTCTAGTGAGGATTGAAAGTTTTTTATATAGAAGCATTCATTATAATAGTATTTTTAAAAATAAATAGGATATAATCAATGTAATCTCTTTATAATTCAGTTTCAGGATTTTTATATTATTTGTAAGATAGATATTTTCTTTTTAAAAATATTTTTAGTTGTAAATGAACACAATACCTTTATTTTATTTATATATTTTATGTGGTGCTGAGGATCGAACCCAATGCATCACATATGCCAGGCAAGTGCTCTATCATTGATCTACAACCCCAGCCCCAAGATTAATATTTTCTTACATGGACTGCATTTTATATCTTGAGCACATGTAGGGATTAAACTTGGAACATCATGCATGCCAGGCAAGTACTATACCATTTAGCTTCACCTCCTGCATCATGCTTTGCATTTTAGAGTGGATGTGCCTATCTCTAAAATTTTCCCTCAGGATTTCTCATTTCTTAAAATAGGCTTTATTTTTAGAGCAGTTTTGGAATGACTGGAAAGTACCAGAGTTCCCATACATTTCTTACAGCCTCACCCACTGTCAGCATTCCATACCACATGGTTCAGTTGTTACATTATTATCCTCCAAACTGCATACTTTACATTAAGGGTTGCTGCTAGTATTATTCTGTGGGTTTTAACAAATATATAATGACATGTATTCACCATTGCAGTATCACATACAGTAATTTTACTGCCTTAAATATCTCCTGTGATCCACCTATTCATCTCCCCCTCCCACTATCTCCCAACAATCACTGATCCTTTTGTTACTATCTCCATAGTTTTGCCTTTTCCAAAATGCCATATAGTTGGACTTTTCATATGGCTTCTTCACATAGTAATATGCATTTATGTTTCCTCCATGTCTTTATATGGTTTTATAGCTCACTTAATTTTAGTACTGAATAATATTCAATTGCTTATATATACCATAGTTTATCATTCATCCATTTAGGAACATCTTAACTGCATCCAAGTTTTGTCAGTTATGAATAAATATACTGTAAACATTAAAGCACAAGTTTTTGTGTCAGCATAAGTTTCCAGTCCCTTTTGGAAATTGCCAAGGAGCATGATTACTGATCATATGATGAAATTATGCTTAGTTTTATAAGAAACCATCACACTGCTTTCTAAAGTGGCTGTACCACAATACATTTCCATCAGCAATAAATGACAGTTCTTATTGTTTCACATCTTCACCAGAATATGGTGTTGTCAGTTTTCTGGGTTTTAGCCATTCTTATAGGTATGTAGTATCTTCTTGCTGTTTAATTTACAATCCCCTAATTACATATGGTGTTGAATATCCCTTC
Organism: Tamias sibiricus; assembly: GCA_025594165.1. Taxonomy (NCBI): domain Eukaryota; kingdom Metazoa; phylum Chordata; class Mammalia; order Rodentia; family Sciuridae; genus Tamias; species Tamias sibiricus. The sequence goes on along the minus strand of CM046673.1, from coordinate 36,040,625 downwards.
CTGTGTTTATTTGCCATCTTTATATTTTCTTTGGTGAGAAATATATTCAGATATTTTGCACAATTTTAAGTAGGTTGTTCATTTTCTTAGGGTTTAAGAGTACTTTTAGCTGAGGATGGTGGTACAAACATATAATCTCAGCAACCTGAGAAGCTGAGGCAGGAATAGCTCAAGCTTAAGGCCAGCCTCAGCAATGTAGGGAGTCCTTCAGCAACTTAATAAGACCCTCTCTTAAAATAAATAAAATGCCCCTGGGTCAAATACTTGGTACCTAAATAAATAAATAAATAAATAACTAGTTCTTAGCATATTTTGAATACTAGTCCTTTATCAGTTATACATTTTACAAACATTTTTCTCCCATTCTACAAAAGGTCTTTTCATCATCTTGACATGGTATTTTCCAGAGCAGATGTTTTTAATTTTGAAGTTGAGTTTATTATTTCTTTCATGGAGCATGCCTTTTGTATTGTATTTAAAATGTCATTTCCATGTCCAAGGTCATCCAGATCTTCTTCTTATTTTGTCAGCTTTCCGTCACTGTAACAAAATACCTGAAATCGTTAACTTATAAAGAGAAAAGATTTGTTTTATTTTGGCTTACAGTTTTAGAGGTTCCAATAGATACCAAGTGGAGCCATTGCTTTCAGGTCTTTCATGAGATACCTTTTTGAGTGGATGTGCTTATCTCTAGCTTTTTTTCTCTAGCATTATCCACTTTAAAACATAGACAGTTTGGATTCACAGAAAAGTGAGTAGAAGGTACATATAGCTCCCATATATTTTCTGAAGCTACCACACTCAGCCTCCTTCACTCAACATATCACAACACATAGTTCATTTGTTAAAATTGATGAATCCACATCGACATATCATTAGCACCCAAAGGGGCAATGATAGGGAACATGTTGTGAAGTAGAGTACTGGTCTTATGGCCAGGAAGCAAAAGAATTGGAAAAAGGAAATGGTCAAGCTCCCACAAACTTCTTTGAGGGCATGCCCATTAATATAAAGACTTCCCACAAAGCCACACCTCCTAAACATTCCACAGTTGCCCCAAAGCACCACACTTCAACACATGGGCCTTTGGGCAAACTTTCAGATCCAAATCTATTGGCTGTCTACTAGGAATTTTATAGTTTGTATTTTATATTAAGGCTTAGAACCCATTTGAGGTTAATTTTTGTGAAGGGTATAAGATCCATGTCTATATTCACATTATTTGCATGTAAATGTCTAGTTATTCTGGTGCTATTTCTTGAAAAGACTATGTTTTTGCTATGTTGTATTGCCTTTGCTCTTTTGTCAAATATCTGCTGTCTTCATGTGGGTCTTTTTCTGAACTCTTTTCTATTCCATTTGCCTGTGTATTCTTTTATCAGTACCAAACTATTTTGATTCCTTTAGCTTTATAGTAAGTCTTAAAGTTGTGTAATACCAGTTTTCCAACTTTTTTCATCTTCAAAATTGAGTTGGTTATTTTTGGTCTTTTTCCTCTCGATGATGATGATGATGATGATGATGATGATGATTTTGTGGTGCTGGGGATCAAAAACAGGGTTTCTTGCATGTCAAACAAGTTCTCTATCAATTGAGCTGCATCTCCAGTCCCCCCCATCCCCCACCTTTTTTTTTCATTATTTCTTCAGAATTTTGTAGTTTTCCTTTAGATCTAGTACATAGTTCATTGGATTTATGCCAAACCATTTCATTTTGGGGGTATTTATGTAAATGATAATGTCTTTTAATTTCAAATTCCAATTGTTCATTGCTAGTTATATACAAAATGTACTGACTTTCACATGCAATTATCCTATAACTTGGCTAAGATCATTTATTAATTCCAGGAGGTTTTTTTTTTTTTTTAATTCTTTTGTATGTTTTACATAGACAATCGAACATCTGTGAACAAACATGATTTTATTTTTTAAAAAACTTTGTTTTATTTCCTTTGTTTGTCTTATTGCATTAGCTAGGAACTCTATCACAATGTTTAAAAAAAGTGGTTTGAGGGAAGATTATTTGATTGTCCTTGATCTTCGCAAGAAATCTCCTAGTTCATAATTATTAAATAAGATATTAGTCTTAGATATTTTAAAATATATTCTTGATCAAGTTGAGTAAGATCCTCTCTTAGTTTGCTAAGATTTTAATACTAAATGGGTGTTGGATTTTTGTCAGTTGCTTTTCCCCCATCTATTGATATGAAGATGTGATTGTTTTTCTTTGTGTTGGATTATATTAATTTAATTTCAAATATTGAACTACCTTGTATCCTTGGGATATGTCTCACTTGATCATGATGTATAATTTCTTTTACATTGTTGACTTTGATTTGCTAATATTTTGTTTTATTAAATATTTTTGTATCTACATTCATAAGCAATATTGGTCTATAGTTTTCTATTTTTTCAGGATCTTTATCTGTTTTTGGTATTAGTGAAGAACTTGGCCTCATTGAATGAGGTAAGAAATATTTTCTTTCTTTTTTTTTGTGGGGGGAGGGCTATTATGTTTATTCAGTTTCTTTAGTATATGTGGACCCATTCAAATTTGCTGATTTTTCTTGTGGGAGTTTTGACAGAGTACCATCTTTCATGAAAATGGTTCATTTACTATATGTTATCAAATTTGTGGACAGAGAGTCTATATTGATAATATTTCTTTATTATCTTTTTAATGTCCATGGTAACTGAAAGGATGTCCCCTTCTTTCATTTCTGATGTTATAATTTGTGTCTTTTTCTTTTTCTTTTCTTTCTTGTTTGTTTGTTTGTAGTTAGCCTCAGTGGAATCTTATTGAGTATATTGATTTTTCAAAGAACTATCTTTTGGCTCTGTTGATTTTCTCTATTTACTTTCTGTTTTTAATCTAATTGATTTGCATTATTTCTTCATTTCTTATTTTTTGCTTACTTTAGATTTAATCTGCTTTTCTTTTTCCAATTTCCTAAACGAGATGCTTAGATTATTGGTTTTATAGCTTTTTTACTCTCTATTACATATGTATTCATTACTATAAATTTCCTTGTAAGCATTGATTTTGTTGCCATCCCAGAATTTTAAAAATTAATTAATCAATTTATTTTTTCTAATTTGCTAAACATAACAGCAGAGTGCATTTCAATTCATTATATATAAATGCAGCACAATTTTTCATTTCTCTGGTTGTACACAAAGTAGAGTCACACCATTCGTGTCTTTATACATATACCTAAGGTAATGATGTCCATCTCATTCCACCATCTTTCCTACCCACATGCCTTTCCCTCCCCTTTGCCCTATCCAAAGTTCTTCCACTTCTCTCATGCTCCCCCACCCACCCCCCATTATGGATCAGCATCCGCTTATCAGAGAAAACATTTGGCCTTTGGTTTGGAGGGATTGGCTTACTTCACTTAGCATGATATTCTCCAACTCCATCCATTTACCTGCAATTGCCATGATTTTATTCTCTTTTAATGCTGAGTAATATTCCATTGTGTATATATACCACAGTTTCTTTATCCATTTATCTATTGGAGGACATCTAGGTTGGTTCTACAATTTAGCTATTGTGAATTGTGCTGCTGAAAAATTGATATAGCTGTGTCACTGTAATGTGCTGTTTTTAAGTCCTTTGATTATAAACCGAGGAGGAGTGGGATAGCTGGGTCAAATGGTGGTTCTGTTTCAGGTTTTCTCAGGAATCTCCAGATTGGTTGCACCAATTTGCAGAGCCACCAGCAATGTATGAGTGTGCCTTTTTCACCACATCCTCGACAACACTTATTGTTGCTTGTATTCCTAATAACTGCCATTCTGACTAGAGTGAGATGAAATCGTAGAGTAGTTTGGATTTGCATTTCTCTAATTGCTAAGGATGTTGAACATCTTTTCATACATTTGTTGCTCTATTGTATATCTTCTTTGGAGAAGTGTCTGTTCAGTTCCTTGGAGCATTTATTGATTGGGTTATTTGTTTTTTTTAGTGTTAAGTTTTTTTTTAGTTCTTTACATATCCTGGAATTTAGTGCTCTGATGTGCATGTGGAAAAAATTTGCTCCCATTCTGTAGGCTCTCTCTTTACCTCACTAATTGTTTCTTTTGCAGAGAAGAAGCTTTTTTGTTTGAAACCATCCCATTTATTGATTCTTGTGATTTAGTAGTCTAGTTAAGGAAGTAGGGCCCTAATCAAACATGATGGAGATTTGGGCCTACTTTTTCTTCTGTTAGGTACAGGGTCTCTGGTCTAATTCCTAGGTTCGTGATCTACTTTGAGTTGATTTTTGTGCATGGTGAAAGATAGGGGTTTAATTTCATCTTGGTATATATGGATTTCCAGTTTTTCCAGCACCATTTGTTGAAGAGTCTATCTTTTCTCCAATATATGTTTTTGGCACCTTTGTCTAGTATGAGATAACTGTATTATGTGGGTTTGTCTCTATGTCCTCTATTTTATACCATTGTTCTACAAGTCTATTTTGCATTCCAGAAATTTTGATACCTTACATTTCATTTTCATTTAGTTCAAAATGTTTTTTTAAGCTGGGTACAGTGGCACTCACCTGCAATCCCAGTGTCTCCAGAGGTTGAGGCAGGAGGATCTCAAGTTAAAAGCCAGCTTTAGCAACTTATTAAGGCCCTAAGCAACTTAGCAAGACCCTATCTCAAAAACTATAAAGGGCTGTGGATGTGTCTCAGAGGCTGAATGCCCCTTTGTTCAATCCCTGGTACAAAAAAAAAAAATATATTTTTTCTTTTTAGTTTTTCTCTTGAGACTTCTTCTTTGATCCATGTGCTATTTAGAAGTATGTTTTTTAATCTTCAAGTATTTTGGGATAGGCAAGCTATCTTTTTGTTATTGATTTCTACTTTAATTCCATTGTGGTCTGAGAACAGACATCATTTTATTTCTTTTAAATTTGTTAAGATTTGTTTATGGTCCAGAATGTCATCTATTTTAGTGAACATTCCATATGAACATGAGAAGACTGTATCTTATACTGTTCTTGTATGAAGTAGTCTATCAGTTGATTGAAGGTGTTATGCCTGCTAGATTTACCCATTTCTGATAGAGGGGAGTTGAAGTCCCAAGGTGTAATGCTGGAATAATTTTTTATTCTTGCAGTTTTATGAGATTTGTCCCTGAATTCTTTTGTTAAGTGCATACACATGAACTGTTGTTATGTCTTTTTTATTCTTTTTTAAATTCAATGTTGTTGTATATATAACAGTAGCATACTTTACAATTCATAATACACATAAAGAGCACCTTTCTACATATCACTGTTAGTATACAAAGTATATTCATATCATTCATGTCTTCAAACATGCATTTAGGGTAATGATATCCCTCTCATTCTATCATCTTTTTTTTTTCTCCCTTTATACCCCCTTGTTCCCTCCCTTGCCCTCCCTTCCCATTGACCTTTCTAGTGTTCCTCTAATCTTCCTATTCTCCCTGTCCCAACCTCACGGTGAATCAGCCTCCTTATATCAGAGAAAACATTCAGCATTTGGATTTTTGAGATTGGCTAACTTCACTTAGCATTATATTCTCCAATTTCATCCATTTACCTGTGAATGCCATTACTTTATTCTCTTTTATTGCTGAGTAAAATTCCATTGTGCATATATACCACATTTTCTTTATCCACTCATCTACTGAGGGACATCTAGGTTGATTCCACAATCTAGCTATTGTGAATTGTGCTGCTATAAACATTGATGTAGCTGTGTCCCTGTAGTATGCTGCTTTTTTAAGTCTTTTGGGAATAGACCCAGTAGAAGGATGGCTGGGTCATACGCTGGTTGCATTCCCAGTTTTCCAAGGAATATCCATACTGTTTTCCATAATGCCTGCACCATTTTGCAGTCCCACCAGCAATGTATGAATGTGCCTATTTCCCTACATCCTTTCCAACATTTATTATTGTTTGTGTTCTTAGTAGCTGCCATTCTGACTGGAGTGAAATGAAATCTTAGAGTAGTTTTAATTTGTATTTCTCTAATCCAAAGATGTTGAACATTTTTTCATGTATTTGTTGATAATAAATGGGCCAAGGAACTGAACAGACACTTCTTAGAAGAAGATATACAATCAGTCAACAAATACATGAAAAAAACGGTTATGTCTTTTTGGAGTGCTGACCTCTTCTATAATGGCTGTCATTATTACTGACAACTTTCCTTGATTAGAAGTCTGCTCTGTCTGAAATTAATATTGCTACTCCTCCTTTCTTTTCATTAGTGTTAGTATGATATTTCTTTCAGTTGTGCGTGTAGGCCATTGATGTTTATATGATTATATAGTGGGACTAACATTTACCATATTTGTTGCTATTTTCTATTTGTTGCCTTTATTCTTTGTTGCCATTTTTGTCCTTCATTCTTTTTGCCTTTTTGTGGTTTTAATTGAGCACTTTGTATGATTTTGTTTTCTTTACATTTAACAATTATACTTTTTTGAAAAATTGTAGTAGTTGCTTTAGAGTTTGCAGTATGTATTTACAACTAGGGTCAAGTTCACTTACAAATCACTGTACTCCTACATGGTTAGTGAAAACACCTTATAGTAACAAAATTTTCCTAATTTTTCCCTCTTGGCCCTTGAATCATTACTGGCATTCATTTCACTTACATATAAGCATATGTAAGCATATGTATATTTATATATAAACATACACACAAGATATACACGTAAGTATAAGTAGCCAAATGCATTGCTATTGTTAATATTTTGAATAAGTTGTTATTAGATCAGTTAAGAAAAATAAAAGAATTTTTATTTGACCTCCACTATTCGTTCTCTGTTTTTTATTTTTTTAAACATAGATCTGAGTTCTTTTAATAATTCTTATAAGGCAGGTCTACTAGAAAAAAATTTCCCTAATTTTTGTTCATTCATAGAAGTCTTTATTTCTTTGCTTTTAAATGATTTTTCAATAGGGTAATGAACTTTAGGTTGATTTTTTTTTTCACCAATACTTTAAATATTTCATTTCACTCTCTTATTGCTTATGTGGTTTCTGAGGAGAAGTTAGTTATAATTTTCATCTTTGCTTCTTTATGGGTAAGGTAGGTGTTTATCCCCCTCTGAATTGCTCAAATTTTTTTTCTTCTTTTATTTCCTGTATTTTAACATAATAAGCATTTACCTTGCTCAGTATTTCTCTGAGCTTTTGGACCTATGGTTTGGTGCCAGATATTAATTTAAGGGAAAATTATGTGGTTGTTTTTCAAATCATTTCTTTCCTGTCTCTCATTTTCCTTCTGGTACTCCTGTTATGTACAAGTCACACTTTTGCACTTTTGTATTTTGCACAATACTTCATTCTTTCTTTTCTTTTCTCTTCTCTTCTCTTCTCTTCTCTTCTCTTCTCTTCTCTTCTCTCTCTCTCTCTCTCTCTCTCTCTCTCTCTCTCTCTTGATTCTTTTACTTTTGATTTTTAGTTTTGGTAGTTTCTGTTAGTATATCCTCAAGTTCAAAGGTTCTTTTCTCAGCTGTGTCCAGTTTGCTCATTACCTCGTCAGAAGCATTCTTCCATTTCTTTTGATCCTCCAGCATTTCTTTTTGATTCTTAGAATTGCCATCTCTTTGCTTATATTACCCATCAGTTCTCACATGTTGTCTGCTTTTAAAATATTAATTATAATTGGCTTAAATTAACAATCTGATGATTCCACTATTCCTACCAAATCTGGATCCAGTTCTGATGCTTCTCTATCTCTTCAATTTGTTCATTTCGTTCTTAGTATACCTTATAATTTTTACTGAAAGGTGAGCATGATATCTTGACTAATAGGAACCACAATCATAAGCCTTTACTAGTACAATGCTAAGGCATGAGGTGAGGGGAAATATTCTATAGTCCCATGATTAGGTCTCATTTCTAGGCTATGAACTTTATGTTTCTTTTTTTCTTAATTCTCTTAACTCCCCCCCCCCCCCTTTTTTTTTTTCATCACCCATTTAGGTGATAAAGGACAGTCTGAAGGTTCTGGGATTGGGCATTTGCTCCCTCAGGTTAGTTAGGCTACGAAAGAACCCAGTATGTTAGATGGTTTCATTTGAGGATAGGCCTTGTTGAGAAAAATGCTCTGGCACATTTCCTCCTTATCCTGCCAAAATCCTTGGAGAATTTTCTCTGTGCTTCACAGTCAGAACTCGGTGGATCTCCTGGAAGAAAAACTCACAAAAGTGTTCAAAACTCTCCACCTGTTTTCCAGGACTGGGTCTCCCTGGAGTTTTTGTCATTCAGTTTTGTCCATACTGAGCTTCCCGTAATGTATCAGTTAACGTTCAAGTTTTCCTATCCCTGTACAGTTTCCATGGAGATCTCAAGTAAGTAATGATTCTCTGTATTTGTATATTTCTCCAGATTTTGGAGGACAAGTGTGCCATATGACCTTACTTCTCTGAGGGATCTAAGAATTGTTAATTTTTTGGTATGTTCAGCTTTTAAAATGTTGGGATGAAGTAGCAACTTCTAAATTCCTCACATGACACACCAGCAGCTGGACTGTCTTCTACCTATTTAAGAAAGTAAGCTGTCACATTTAAAGAAGCACAAACTGATGGTTTTTTAGAGGCTATAAATGGACATGCTTTAAAAAATATATGGGTGGGGGGAGAAGCCACTGAATTATGTTTCCATTTATATTCTTCTCTAATATGGTTGTAATTTTTTTTTTAAATTACCGTCAATTTTGGGACCCAAAGCATAACTACCTCTACTCATTTAGAACATTTTTTATTTTCTACCTGCTGCTCCTCTTTTGTACTTCAAAAATATGACTTGGATACAACTCAGAAGAGGAATGGATGCTCTTTTCAACATCCAAATCTACATTGTATGTTAACTGTTTTTTACTCTTTATTGTGAGAGTCTCTATAGAGATTTCTGAAGAAAGGAAATTAAACCTTTCTCACTAGGGAAAATTTGGCTCTTAGAAAGTGGTTAATATTGCTGAAGTTGAACACTGACCTCCTGTTATTGGTAGAGAAATCACTAATGATCATAATGTTTCAAGTATTATTTAAGAATTTCCCTTTGGCATTTGAAAATCACTGTGATTGATGCTCCCCAAGACATTCTCCTGTTATTGGGAGATGTTTCTACAGCTTTTGAACATAAAAAATTACTTGAACAACATTCTGGATATTTCTCTTCTCAATTCTAACCTGTATTGGAAAATTTGCCTAAGAATGACTATATTTTGAGCAGAAATGCAGCAAATGTCTATTATGTTTTCATTAACTCTATGCTATCAGAGTTTATTGAATCCCATTTTATTTTTTGAGTTGCATTTTTTTAGTTTTCATTATTTATTAGGATTGATATTTCATCATTTTATTTTTACTAGAGATCTTCAAACAATAGAAAAAATCACTTTTTTAACAGATACAACAATATTCTATCTTTTAATTATAATAAGATCCACTTTTTAAAAAAATTTCTTTACTGGTAGTGGGGATTGAACCCAGTGTTCTTTAGTATTGAGCTACATCAACAGTCTTTTACTTTTTATTTTGAGAAAGGGAGGGTCTCAGTAAGTTTCTGAGATTTGTCTTAAACATGGTGAGTCTCTTGCCTCACCCTCACGAGTCACTGGGATTATAGGCATACACCACTTCACCTGGCTCCACTGATCCCTTTTATAAATCTAGAATATATTAAGGGATTTTGCCTAATTTTTTCCTATATCTTGAAATATTTTTCTATTTTATTATTACACATTAATCTATCCAGTTATGTTTAAAAGACTGAAATACTTAGATAAAAGGATAGTAAAACAGTGAAATATATATATATAATATGTATTATATATATATATAACGTATATATATTATATATATTATACTATTTTTCCTACCACTCTAAATGTTAAAATCCTCCCTCATACATACACATCTACATATACATAGTATCTTATTTAAAATGGAAGTAAACAGTTGTTGATTGTCTATTATTTTTCAGAAATTATTTTAGGAGCTTTTTTTAAACATGAATTTTATTATTTTAATCTCCCAATATACCAATGAAGTAATAGTTATACCTCTAGTTTATCAATAAACTGAGGGTCTGAGAATATATATGTTGTCTTATATCTTGTACTGTCTAGTATAGTAGCTTATACTAAGTAAATGCTTAGTTTATGTTAATAAATTTCATTGACTTGTTGGGTAAAATGTGTACTTCAGATTGATGTAAGATTTTGGATAAAATGCATGTGTACTTATTATAAATTATATGAAGCACCCACTGCATGTAAAATTTTGTCCCTGCTTTTGAGGAATATCCTAGTCTTGCAGAATGCTTAGACATATGCAAATGTAACAATGATATAAGGAAGAAATTTCCTTAGCTTAAGTGGACTATGAATTTGCAAAAGAGGTGGAGATATTTCTTAGTTGGAAGAATCATCTGTAATGGTGGGTGGTCTTGTACTTTCATCAGTGGGGAGAACAGGTGTTTGAGGAGGAAAGATCATCTCAAGCATGCATTTAGATATGTAGAAGGATAGTTTATGTGTGACAGTTGTAACTATGAATATGATAAACAGCTTAGCTGGATTTTCATGTTTGATGCCAATAATTTTTTTGCCAAAATATGAACACATATATATTGAACATACCAAAATAATATCCTGGAATAATTTTCTATGATCTATTTGGTTACTAATTATTCTGCTTTTATAAATGGTAGGATAAAAAAAAAGATTGGTAGTCCCCATTCTTTTTGATTCTTATTGGATGCACTGTTGGCACCTCTTTGGTCCCAAATGAAGGCAGCAGACATCCTAGAATGATTAGGGGTTTGTCATCGGAATATATCTGGTCCAGCTTCATGACCTTAGGAAGATTATTTAATGTGGCTTATCATCAAACTGATTAGTTCCCTTAGATGTGAAGTAAGGATGACTGCATACCTTACAAAGTTATCATGTGAATTAAATAAGGTACTATTTATATGAAGTTCTTACCCCATGTCCAGCATGTAGTAGATTTAAAAGTGGAGGTAGGGGATTTAATTCTAGATCCTTTACTTTATAACCTATAGCACAGAGGCAGACCAGAACTTAGAAATCAGCTATACTTGATACTAACATGAGGAAGTCCAACTAACCAATAAGATTAAAGGGAGAGAGTTTTTCAGATAAATATATAAATCTCTAGTATTATTACTTGTGAGTTACTTAGTACTTGGAAGCTGAATTTATTAGCATTTTAATTTAAAGGAGTGAAAACAAAGTATTGTTGTTATATTATTAGAAAGTATAAAATTCCGTGTAACACTGTGCTTATCAGAACAGGAGCACAGGTACTTTTTTGAAGCAGCCATGTTTTATTATCTTACAGATAAATCCAAAGGAGATGCCAAAGTTGCTGTGGTGGCCAAGAAAAGGGTAAGATCATATTTTATTAGTATAAAATAAATAAGCTTTAAATTCTGTTTGACTCATAGTATTTTTTAAATACTAAATTATTTTAAAATAGTGATATATAATCTGTTTTTTCTTGTAAATATTTGTTGAGTACATATTCTCCTTAGGCTGACACTATTAAATTAATATTTGTGGTTGTTTATATTAGCATTAAAGAATTAGAAATTAGACTTGTAAGTGAAGAAGTAAACAATTATTTTTGCTTAAATTACATGTCATATACATACTCGTATATACTAAAATATTTTTTCTTATCATGTTTCTATCAAGTGTGCAACACGTCTCATGGGGAAATTAATTAAAGATCATATATTAATATGGACTTTAAACTTAAATGGAGAAGAACATTAGGTATTTGAACAAATTTTCTGAACATAAAAACTTTTTAGTGAAAAGTTATAAAATTGATGGAATTTTTGAAGAATTTTAAAAAAATTAACTTATTATTCTAAACATTAGAAAAATGTTTAACTCCACTCTGAAAAATATGACTGGGATAACATAAATCTTGACATTCTTCTCCAGTGACCATGCTCTTATAGGACACTGCTGAGGGAAAAAAAAAATGATTTGATGCCTTAAACTAATTCTTCTGGGCATATATTAGAGTCATAAGAAAATGAATTGTGATAGACACTACATTGAGTGGCGGGTTTGAGGTATGACAGACCCAGGGAAGGTCAAATGTATCTTGAAGTAACAGAAGATTATCAGGCATGAATCTAGAGATGACTGGGCAATGGGATGAATATCTTTTTAATAGTATGATATGTATATTTTGGTAATCCTTTTAGGAATCATATTTTTTATTATTATTTTGCTTTTTGGTTTGTAAAAGGAATCTGGACACTTAACTGGCTAAACAATGCTGATACTCATTTACAGGATAGAGTTCATTCTCACAGAAGACACAGTTGCCCTTTATGAAAAAAAGAGGAAATAGAACTTGTATGTATATCTGGAGATTTGGCAGAGGTAGTGATGTAGTATAGCAGTGTTACCATGGATGGAATTGTTTATTTCAATCTCTACTAAAGGATATTTAGAATAAAAATGTAGTGATTGTAACAACTAACTTTTATTTTTTTAAATATATTTCTTTATTTTTATCACTTCTTCTCAACAAGTACACTACTGTTCCTACGAAAGTGCCATTCAAAGTGTGGTATGCAGTTAAGTATAGAAAGTGAGACTAAACATTTAGGGATTGGTATGGTAATTTGACAGATTAATTTTTTTCTATTGAATCTAGTAATAAAATGGAGGTAATGTTTTATGTCTTTGTTTTTATTTTACTATTTTCCCCAGAAACTCACTTTTATTTTATAAAATAAACTTTTTCTTTTTATAAATGTATAGATCTCAGACAGACAAGGGTGAAAAACTGGTTCTTTTCACTGGTTCTTTAAACTGGGCTGGGGCTATGGCTCAGTGGTAGAGCACTCGTCTCGCATGTGTGAGGCCCTTGGTTCGATCCTCTGCATCACATAAATAAAATAAAGGTACTGGCTCCATGTAAAAATAAAAAAAATATTTTTTAAAAAAAGATATATTACCTATGTGACATTTCAGAAATTTGTGGCAATGCTTTGGGTTATTGTAATTTTGGGAAATACAAGGAATTTTACTGGGCAAGAGCTAGGGACACTAGATAAACTGAAATGCAACAGAAGAGAACTGTATAACAACTATCCAACATCTGAAATTACTTTCGAATGTTCTGCTGGATTCATCCAACTACAAAATAATACAGTAATTTAATAGAAAATAATACTGAAACATGATATGTTAAGCCAAAATCCAAGGAGTTTTTCAGAAGACTTGTTATGGAGAGGGAAGCTGATATGAAATAGATGTGTTACTCTTGAACTTATTGAATAATTTACTTAATTTCTACTCAACATATTGTAACATTTCTGACTATATATTTAGCTTTAAATGATAGGAATGCAGTTACTGAGAAACCATGGAAAGTATTTACTAATATGCCACATCTCTCTCTTGACCTGTGGATGGAGCAAGGCTCTCCTAGGGTGAATGATGCAAGGCGATTATCCTCCAGGGAAATGTGGCATAAAGATAGTGTTGGGATGATTTGTCATGGTCTTTTCTGTTCCTGAAATTCTCTTTACAGCTCATATGACCACTAAAGCCTGATGCAATATTTAAAGGGAATGAGTCTACGTATGTAAACTGCAGCAAGGTGGACTCAGAGTTCAGATATGAAAGTACAAAGTTCCAAAACAGAGTTTTCTTTGATAAACTTAGGATGGCTATGTTGCAAGGCCCTAAGATTCTAACTCCCGTTCCTCTCCCCCTGTCGGAACGATAACTGAAACCCCTCCTACTCTCCCCTCCTGAGCATAGAAAGGACGTTATGACCTTAAGTTAAGACTAGTAGTTAGAGTTAATAGAATATAAATTTAAGCAGAAACACAATAATGCTATAAAACCAGGCAGGAAAAATTAACTTCAATCAGACAGATAAACAGGTGGTACAGAGAAATGACATCAGAGAGTCCATGGCTCATAAGGAATGAATCAGACCTAAACTGATTACAGATAAAGTTTGGCAGAGATGCAAAACATTCAGATAGTGTGTAAGACCTTGAAATATGTTGGGTAAAAGATCAAAATGTCTGGAATGTAATCAGCAGATGTTGCTACTTTCCTGGATTTTATGATTGTGATTTTTCTTAACTTTCCTCTGATATAACCTCAAAGCTTTGTTATGCTATATAAACCATGCCATGAGAAAGTAAAAAGGGGGATTTCAGCCTCTGACTCTCGTGTCTGTGTGCTGATTTCTCCACCGCTTTCGCCAACTCCTTCACCATCCGACCATGACACCCACCCCCCTGCTGAAGCCGGACTTTGGCACTAATGCAAGATGCTTTTAAACAGTCTGAAAAACAAATATTAGTAAGTGGACAGAATGAATAAAATATGTTGATCTCATTGAATCTGAAAAGATAAATATTTGGAAATATAGTATTGCTAGGCTTTATAACTCTTTAACTGCTTTAGCATAATGATAAGAAATATATAAAAATTACACCCTAAGATTATTTTTGGATAGCCTGTTGTTTTTACTTTGATAGTGTCCTCAAAGATCTACCTTAAAATTCTTTATTACATCTTCCTGTTCCAATTTATCATTAAGATATTCTTCCCTACACTTTGAAAGTTATGGTGAAGTTATTTCAAGTACTGGAGATAATGTGTGCCCTTATATGTTGTAGAATTTTCAAAAAAGATTTATTTTCTGTGATATTTTGTTAGTAGGTCATCCCATGTCATAGCCCAGAAAATTATTTTCCCCATAAGGAATTCTGTTGCTCAGTTCATTTGAGAAATTATTACATTTTCCTATTTTTGATAGTTGGATAATCTGCAATTTAGTTTGGAAGCTATCTCTAGTCCATTAACACTACCTTCTTTTCTCCTCTGTCATATACAAATATTTAATCTGTTGTTACTTAATAGTGGTTTCTATTCTTATATCTATTACTACTTCTGTTAGTACATTTTCCTATAGATCTTTACACAGAATGACTTTGTTAATATTATTTCACTTATATCCAAACTTATTAATGATAGGGATAACTAGCATTTCTTTTATTGCTTATATCTTCAAATATACTTGTCCTAAAACATATGCATATGGAAATATATTTCATCATAAGTATATTAGTTTTATATTAGCTATGATTTTTTTAAATAGTTATGTTGTCAACTATATTAAGTAGGGTACAGAATATAATTCTGTAATAAGGAAACTCCAATTTACAGTGAGTCATGCAAGATAAAAGTTTATTTCTTTATCACGTATCTGATGAAAGATAGGCTGTTGGTCCACATTGAGAGGAGACCTTGCCCCATAAAACCATTCAGACTGGCAAGTTTCCTAGGGTGTGGTTTATATGGTCAAAGTTTGAATATACTGTCACATTCACATTTACATTCTTACTCATGGAAAAAAAAAATAAACTGGAAGAGAACTACGAATCATTAGCCGAACAAGAAAACATGAACTTGATGCTGCACATGTCACTTTACTCATTTCTCATTGGCCAAAATTTAATAATATATGTTTACACCCAATAGCAAGGGGAAGATGGAGAATAGAGCTTCCAGTGGGGCCAGATTGTGGGGGATTCTGTTGCTATCAGGAAGAAGGGAAGCATAGATACTGGGTTACCATTAGAGAGCTATGCGTTTCATTTCAAGATAAGGAATGAAATATTTTAGAGTACTTGTTATTAAAAGGGACCTTATAGGGTTAAAAAATACTAACATATACTGTTTTATTTGCCCTTACAATACTAAAGGGAAATAGATTTTATCAATTGTTCTTGGATAAAAACTGCCATAAGGGTATTTAAGGTGATTAAGAGAGGAGTGTCAGAGCCAGAATAGGATCTAATTCTGATGATTCAGTAACACAGCATGCTTTAACTGTTCTTTGTTTTCTAAATCACTATAGTACCCTTCATTTGGAGTCTAACTTTGAACTTACAAACGAACACAGTCCTAGTTAAAAATAATTCTTCATCTGTATAGCATTTTCAGATAACAAAGCATTCCAAACATGTTCTTTCAATTTAGACCCTTGGAGGAAGGAAGAGCAGACATTATTATCATCTTCATAAGAAGAGGTCAATTACAGTTAAATAAATTAAGAATCTGCCCATAGCTATACATTATTTAACTTTATTAGTTTTCTTCAGTTATGTAGCACATGACTGTACTTAAACTAACGGATATAGACCTGGTTTTCTCCTTCTGCATAAACACCACAGCAGATGTACCTAAGTTTTTAGTTAACAAGTCCTATGTTGATGAACATGGCATTTTCAAATTGGTGTTATTGTATGTTTCTGCCACAAGTAATGCTTTAAGAAACATGCACGCTTGTGTTTGTGTGTACGTGTGCTCATGCATGTGTATATCTTTAAATACTGGTGCTATTATTTCTGTAGGATAAGTCCCTAAGAGGGATGGCTAGATCAAAGCCAATCACCATGTCATCTTGCCTCCCTTGACATATGAGAGGACATTGAGGGATATGTTTATGCTATGTATTGGCCTGTATTAAGTTTTAGTAGCAGTTGCAACAACTTATTTCAGCCAAGACATAAAAGAGTATTGCCATCAAGATACCATTACTAAGTGCCCACTAGGAAGAGTGCTTCTACATCTAGCAACAAGCCTCTTGCCATTCCCCTAGCCCATCTCATTTAGGTCTTCAGCCACGTGTGATGAGCTGAATAGTGCAGGTGCACCTCCCTGACCACTTCTGCCCCAATGGCAGTAGTCTGAAATAAAACGAGTCTGAGCAAGCCAGACTAATTTCTCTGAGTTCCACTTGATTAAAGTACAAGGGGTAGGTCTAGATTACCTCCAAGTCCCTCCCTATTCTAACATCCCATAAACTATAAAGTATAACAGCTCAGCAAGTTCTTTAAGAGTGTCAAGGGACCTGTGCAGACCAAAATTAATATCCACAATAAATATATGTGATAACTTGGCCTAGAACTAAAGAATAAACCAGTAGTGTTGCAACAAGAAAGATAGGGTAGATGATGGTGCTTCCTGTTATAAATTCTGGAAGATGGTTGAATACATACATATGCAATACATATATGTATATGTATAATCACTTTGTAAAATCTAATATACAAAGCAATTATAATAGCATATAGTTTCTACATTATAATAGGTGCATATTTAATAAATGCTAGTACTGTCCTCTCTAATTTCTACTGAGGAAGAATTAAGAAATAAGGTTTTAAGAAAATTAAAATTCTCAGATTTATAATAGTATCATAGGGGCTGGAGCTAGCTCAGTGGTGGAGTGCTTTGCCTAGCATGCCTAAGGCCCTGGGTTCAATCCCCAGTACCACAAAAATAAAAATAATCAAATAAAGCTGTCTGACTTGCAAAAAAAAGTAAACAAAACCAAAACTAATAGTATCATAGTTCTATTAGGATTGGATAAGTCTTTTTTGTAAGTAAGTTCCATATTTTAATATTTTTCCAGTATGATGACATTATATTCGAAGTCTAGAATTTTAAAATCACTCAAAAGCCACAATCTTTTCTTCCCATATTTTGTTGGTGCATTATAGTTTTACACAGTGGTGAGATTTATTGTTACATATTAGTGTATGCACACAATATAGCAATATAATTTGACCAATACCATTCCCAAGTATTTGCCCTTTTCCTTCCATCCACCCTCCCACCAGTATCTTTCCTGTGCTGATCTCCCTTGAATTTTCATGAGATCCCACCACCACCTTTCTTTCAATTTCCTCTCTAACTTTCACATATGAGAGAAAGTATATGACCATTGACCTTCTGAGTTTGGCTTATTTCTCTTAATATAATATTCTCAAATTCCATCCATTTTCTTGTAAGTGATGTGATTTCATTTTTCCAAAGTCACCATCTGAATCAAACCAATTTAACTTAGTGTATTTATGCATAGTCATTTCTATATGCATTTTTATTTTCATAAATTTAGTTGTTGATTAAAATATTTGTAATGTTTTTATTTATATGTCATATCACAAAACTTTTCATGTTGTTTTATGTTTTTTTATTACTGTGTTAGTAAGCTTATTGTCACTGGAACAAAATACCTGAGAAACAACTATGAGGAGGAAAAGTTTATTTGGGGCTCAAGGTTTCAGAGGTTTAGTTCATAGTCACTGACTCCAGTCCTTTGCACCTGAGGTGAAGCAGAATATTAGGTAGAAGAGCACAGTAGAGCTATTGGCTCATGGCAGCCAGGAAGCAGAGAGAAAAGGGGTGGAGAAAGAGAGAAGGGGCATTAGACAAGATATAGTCCCCAGTGGCACTCTTCTGAGGATTTATTCCCTTCATCTAGGCTCCACCTCTTACAGATTCCAACACCTCCCATTATTTGTGCATTCAAATTATTAATTCATCAACTGGATTAATTCACAGATGCTTAGAGCCTTCTCGATCTAATAATTTTTCAAAAGCCCCATCTCTCAGCAATGCTACATTAGGTAGCATTTGTTTAATATATGAGTTTTGTTGCTTGTTCTAGATCAAAGCCAGAACAATTACTTTAAGATTAGCTTTTTTTATTTTTCAATTAGAAAAGGAGGATTGTGTGAAAAAAAATACAGATATGTTTTCTTCCAGCTACAATTTCAGTCCTACAATTTCACTACTAACAATATATATGTACATGTATATGTGTGTATAAACATGTCTTATGTACAAATACTTATTAGTAAACAAAATACATCATTAGTATGTAGACAGTAAAATTTATAAACAGTGCATAATCTTTAAATTGTATTCAAATCTAGTCCTAGCCCTCTGAGAATGTGAATTATCTCTTTGTTTAGCATAACCACACTATGTGTCCTACCCCCATTAGTCACTTCATAGCTATTTGGATTATCAGATCTTTGAGATATTGCAATGCCCATGTACTCTAGTAACCCTCATTGAAATTAATAATGGTCCCAAAGCACAAGAGTAGTGATGGTGTCAATTCGAACATGCCAAAGAGAAGCTTAAAATGATTCTTTTGAGCAAAAAGATGAAAGTTCTCAACTTGTGTGTGTGTGTGTGTGTGTGTGTGTGTGTGTTTTACTGGGATTGAACCCAGGGGTACTCTACCACTGCCCTACATCCCCAACCCTTTTGTTTTGAGACAGGGTCTTAGTTGTCTACTCTGGCCTTAAACTTGCAATCCTTCTGCCTTGGCTCCTGAGTAGCTTGAATAACTTGGGTGTACCACAGAACTTGGCCTCTCAATTTTCTTTACTGTGTGGTTAGTGATCCTTCATTACTCCAATTTTTAAAAAAAATATTTTGATCATTCCTACCTGTTGACTTTTTCCACATGACTTATTTGGTCAGGTCCTAAGAAGAATTCTATTGAGGAACTGATTGGTATTGTAGAAGATCTATGTCCTAATTTAGGGAGAAAATCAATTTTTATAATAATCAAATGCATTCATGTAGAAGTATAGCTTGTCTCTGTATTAATTTTTCTTCAGTCTTTTTCAGTGAAGAGTTTTACATATTTCTAATTAGCTCTATACCAAGCATCATTACTAATGGGAAAAAAATCTTTTTTCATTTTTTCTTTTTTCTGGTTTACCTATAGAAGTCATATGAGAATGTGTGTGTGTGTGTGTATGTGTGTGTGTGTGTGTGAAGGAGCCCTAATTAGGAAGGGCTGTTGTAGCTAGCTGGAAGCCATAAGTTCCACCTGATATGTATGTGACGCACCTGTAGGCACCCGCAAACCTGAAGGTATATAACCGGGTGAAAGCGGTCCGAGTTAGGAGAACGGAGATTCAGTCAGCCGGGCAGTCACTCGGTCGGGTCAGAAGAATCAGAGCGGCCAGAACGTAGGCAGAGCGGTTACAGAAGAGAAACCAGATAGAAGAAGTAATGACTGGCCAGAGTTAGGCCGAGGCTCCAGAGGACTGGTCAGAGTAAGGCCGAGGCTCCCGAGGAAGACAGAAGACAGAAGACAGAAGAAGGAAGAAAGAAGAGAGAAGAAAGAAGCTCTAGTCTTTCTCTAAGCTAAGCTCTATCTTTCTTTACTCTACTCTAAACTAAGACTCTACTCTAAGCTATCTTTCTTTACTCTACTCTAAGCTAAGACTCTACTCTAAGCTAAGAAGAAAAGCTAAGCTCTATCTTTCTTTACTCTAAGCTACTCTACTCTAAGCTAAGAAGAAAAATCTTTCTTTCCCTCTCTAAGCTCTAAGAAAGTAGAAGTAAAAGTAGTAAAAGCTATACTCTGCCTCCGAGAATTTTCCTCCCGTGGCGGCGCCGTGGCTGGCCGTGACAGGCAGCTTACAAATGGTGGTCCGTCCGGGGCTCGGCAGGCAGAGAAGAAAAGCTAAGAAATAAGAGCAATGAAAAAGCATAGCCTCAGACTCAGTTGAGACCAGCAAAAAGAGTAGAAACAAGAGAGCAGAGCCTCTGACTCAGTTGAAGCCAGTTAAGAATTAAGCCGAAGCAGAGTAGACAGCGAAAAGCTGAAGCAGAGTAGCCAGCGAAAAGCCGAAGCGAGCCGGCCAAAAGCCGAAGCAGAGTAGCCGGCCAAAAGCCATAAAAAATATATAGAAAAAGCCTTGAGCTTTAGTATAAAGAAAAAAGCCATGAGCTTAAAAGAAAATAGAGAATTAAATAGCATGGTAAAAACCATGCAAGAAAAAAAAAAAGCCACTGAGCTTTGGCAAGAAAGCCATAAAGAAAAATAGAGGAGAAAAAAAAAAAGTCAAAGCCGCTTATGCAATTGTGCTTAACTAGGTGCGTTAGCTGCTCCTCAGCATTAGGCTTCCTTAAAGCCACAGCACCTTCTCAAAAAGGGCTCAAATATCCACCCTTTCAAAAATAAAAGGTGAAAAGCTAGGTAGGGAAAATAAAAGAAAATAGAGAAAATAAAATAGAGAAAATAGAACAAAAGCACCTTTTTAAACTAAAGGGAAGGAATATGAAGGAGCCCTAATTAGGAAGGGCTGTTGTAGCTAGCTGGAAGCCATAAGTTCCACCTGATATGTATGTGACGCACCTGTAGGCACCCGCAAACCTGAAGGTATATAACCGGGTGAAAGCGGTCCGAGTTAGGAGAACGGAGATTCAGTCAGCCGGGCAGTCACTCGGTCGGTCAGAAGAATCAGAGCGGCCAGAACGTAGGCAGAGCGGTTACAGAAGAGAAACCAGATAGAAGAAGTAATGACTGGCCAGAGTTAGGCCGAGGCTCCAGAGGACTGGTCAGAGTAAGGCCGAGGCTCCCGAGGAAGACAGAAGACAGAAGACAGAAGAAGGAAGAAAGAAGAGAGAAGAAAGAAGCTCTAGTCTTTCTCTAAGCTAAGCTCTATCTTTCTTTACTCTACTCTAAGCTAAGACTCTACTCTAAGCTATCTTTCTTTACTCTACTCTAAGCTAAGACTCTACTCTAAGCTAAGAAGAAAAGCTAAGCTCTATCTTTCTTTACTCTAAGCTACTCTACTCTAAGCTAAGAAGAAAAATCTTTCTTTCCCTCTCTAAGCTCTAAGAAAGTAGAAGTAAAAGTAGTAAAAGCTATACTCTGCCTCCGAGAATTTTCCTCCTGTGGCGGCGCCGTGGCTGGCCGTGACAGGCAGCTTACATGTGTGTGTGTCTTTTTTCCTAACACTTAATAACATGACTTTAAGTTATGCTATTGGAAATTTAAAAAATTAATGACCACTTTCTTGATTTATACATTTATGTATAAAGAATTTCTACTATTATTCTGGGTGCATAATATTATAAAAATAAAAAAGGTTGGGGGGTATAGATCAGTGGTAGAGTGTCCCTGGGTTAAATCTTCAGTGCTTAAAAAAATAAGAAGAAAAAGAAGAAGAAGAAAAGAAAAGAATTTAGACTATTATGTTTCCTTATGAAAAAATATTTCCCCAAAGTTATTACAAAAATTCTTCATAGCAAGCAGAAAATTTTCATTAGCCTAGTTGTTAGGATAAGTTACTTATATTTTATGCCTAGATATTTAGATGTTTGTTGTAATTGCTTATAAACTCACTATTAACATGAAATTCATGTACTGCAACTTACTTAATTTACTTAGCTTTATATAAATCTTTCCCCAAAGATAAATATTATAACATCCTCACTACTGACTTCTAGCCCTAGGCAGAGAGAAACTAAGAAAAGAATAGCAAACAGTGAACCCCTTGGGAAGAGTCACATTCAAGCTTCAAAACTCATTTAGTTTTCTTTTTGGATTCAACTCTGTGAGCATCATTCATTTTTCCATAGGGCAATGTTTTCCAACCTTGAGTCATTCAGGTTTTCTGTTAATATTTTGTTATTTTCTGTACTGTAGTGCCCCTGGATTCAATCCCTGTTTTTTTTTTTTTTTTTTTTTTAATCACTGTTCTTTTGTTTTTCAAAGAACAAAATTTCAACAAGTTTAAAATCTAATTGACTTTTATTAGCAATTCATGAATCAGCATCCCATCTTGGTATGATAGGATGATCAGATCACCTTTCTTTTTTATCATTATTATTAGAGCTTTATGTTTATACATAGTAGTTAGATTCATCCCAACAAACTTATACATGCATAGAAATCAGTTTTGCTTCATGATCCCCCATCTCCTTTTCTCATTCCCCTCTCCCATTCTCCCTCCTCTACTAGACTTCCTTTCACTTATCTATTAATTTGTATTTGTCATTTTATGTGATTTTTTCTTCCCTCTTTCTTTCCTTTATTTTAGTCTAGCTTCTGCATATGAAATAAAACATTCAACCTTTGAGTTTCTGAGTTTGGCTAATTTCACTTATGATATTGAGAAATGATATTCTTCATTTTTATCCATTTACCAGCAAATATCATATTTTCATTCTTTTTAATGGCTGAGTGGAACCTCTGTGTGTGTGTGTGTGTGTGTGTGTGTGAGAGTGTGAGAGAGAGAGAGAGAGAGAGAGAGAGAGAAAGAGAGAAAGAGAGACATAGATAAATAGATAGATAGATCACCTTTCTTTTTTATCATTATTATTAAAGCTTTGTGGTTATACATAGTAGTTGGGTTTATCCCAACAAACTTAAACATGTATGGAAATCAGTTTTTCTTCATGATCCCCCCATCTCCTTTTCTCCCTCTACTCTCCCATTCTCCTTCCTCTATATCTATACCTATCTATATATCTGTATCTATATATCTATATCTATATATATCATGATTTCTTAATCCATTCATCTATTGATGGGCATCTGGGTTTATTCTGTAATGTAGCTATTGTGAATTATGCTGCTATAAACAAAAGACCAATAAATATATGAAAAAAATGTTTAACACCTTTAGCAATCAGGTAAATACAAATAAAAAATACACTAAGATTTCACCTCACTCCAGTCAGAATGGCAGCGATCAAGAATATGAACAACAATAAATTCTGGTGAGGTTTTGGGGAGAAAGGAACACTTGTACAGGGTTGGTTGGACTGCAGACTACTGTAACCACTCTGGAAAGCAGTATAGAGATTCCTCAAAAACCTAAGGAAGGAATATCCATATGACCCTACTATTCCATTCCTGGGTATTTTCCCAAAAGATCTAAAATTGTCATACTATAGTGACACAGTCACATCAAAAAGTTTATAGCAGCACATATCAGCTTTATTAGGACAGCCCTAGCAGGTACAAGGGGACAGTATAGAACAAAAAAAGCAAACTGGACAGGATCAGATTACTTAAGGTTACTTTCATTGTATGGGGTAAAGTACAAGGGGCTTCATTATGCTCACTCAAGTTAACTGGGCCTCTTATGATTGGTTGCTGTGAATCCTCCTCTTCCTCCTCCTCCTCCTCCTCCTCCCTCCTCCTCCTCCTCCTCCTCCTCCTCCCCCCCTCCTCCTCCTCCTCTTCTTCTTCTTCTTCTTCTTCTTCTTCTTCTTCTTCTTCTTCTTCTTCTTCTTCTTCTTCTTCTTCACTGGCATATTCTAAGTTCAGTTTGATAATGTAACACCTAGCACAAGTGACTCCATTCTGGTTTGGTCTGTGCTGTTGGGATCTCTTGTATGAACTCAGTCTACAACAATGGCCTCCCATAAATTTTACTTAACACATTTTATTGAGTTTTTTCTTAACTTAAATTTTATTCAGTTAAAATTTAAACACAGTGAAATGCACAGCAATTAAGTATACAGTTTGATGAACTTTTCTTAAATGCACACATTCATGTAACTATCACCCCCAATCAAAATAGAATGTTTTCCTCATTTCAGAAAGTTTCCTAATATACATTTTAAATGTAAGTGCACTTTTTTTATTGGTACATTATAGTTGTACACAATGATGGGATTTATTGTTATATGAATATATAACATACAATTTATTGTTATATGAATATATACACATACAATATAATAATATAACTTGGCCAATATCATTTTCCAGCACTCCCCGCTTATAAGGGCACTCTTTTGTTGTACGTTTTATTTTTAATATGTATAAAATAAATATGTCAATATCAAACTCATCAGTGGAAACTTTAACATAGAATGTTCCTGTCACTCTGATTTTGGTTATCTTAATCTGAAAATCTGTAGAGGCAGTGTTAAAAAAGCCTTCCACAAGAGTGATCTTTATAAAGGTACTCTTTAGTGACTTCATAATTAAACTTGATTGATTACATTGTAAGGTTTACCTCTTAATTTGAATTATATAGTCTATAGGAATTCTGTAGAATAGCAATTTAATATTAAAATTGGATAAAATATATTAATTTCCAATTCCAAAGCATTTTATATACATTTAGGGACAAGCAAATATCACTTCCTTAAGAGTACCTATTTTCTGGTGTGGATGATTGTTTTTGCTCCTTAATTTAAAACAAAAAAAATGTCTACTTTGGGACTTATATATTTGCTTAACCTTTGCAACTGACTGAAAAGGGCCATTTTTTTTTTTTCTATCCACAAGATTGCTAGGCTGCTAATTGTTGTCAAGGTTGCAGTTCTGAAGGGGTGCTATGGGAGGTAAAAGTGGAGAGGGGTATTATTGATGTGGTCCTAAACCAGTTGTTTGCCGCAGTGCAGTGATTTGTCTTGAGTAAATCCAGGGTATAGTTATGTATATCTGGTGCTGATATTGGTGTTTATCTATCAGTAATTGTTTTTGTCTTTTAAGAATTGTTTTCATCCTTTTTGCTAAGAAACCAGAAAGTATTTGTTTTGAATGTCACCATTTATGATAAGTAACTTGTTTTAAAAATTTTTGTTTCTGTATACATAATGCCCATTTAAAGATTCCCTCATGGTTAATTCACTTAGAATTTGAGTTTGCTGATAAAGATGACCCTCTGTATCTGTGGGTTTTGCATCTATGGCTTTAACCAAGCTTAGATAGAATTTCTTTCTTTTAAAAATGTATTCAGAATGTTTTCCTTGTTGTTATTTCCTTAAAAAATAAAAATATAGTATAGTAACTATTTCCATAGCATTTGCTTTGTATTCAGTATTATAAGTAATCTAGAGATGATTTAAAGTATATGGGAGGATGTATATAGGTTATATACCAAATACCATGTCATTAGTTACATAATGAGAGCAGGAGTTGTATACTGAATACTATACCATTTTATATAAGGGACTCAAGCATCCATGGATTCTGGTATCTATAGAGGGGTTCCAGAACCAATTCTTCACAGATACTGAAGTATGGCTATATTTAAAATCTGGTGTCATGAAGTTTAGAAATTTTAAAATTTTCCACTAAAACTCCTCCTGTTTTCTATACTATGTTTTAAATTTGAGTAAAAAGAAAAGAATTCTCTACAATGTGTTTTCTCTTTTGTTATGAGTAAAAAAAAAAATCTCTTCAACTTGAGTCTGTTTTCACATGAAGAATATCTTTAATTATTCAGGACTAAAGGTTGTATTATGCAGTGTTCTTTCATTTATGTTGTTGATTATATTCATCACAGTGTAATCCTTCCTCTCTAGTCCAAAGACACATGGAATTGTATCTCAAACATCAGGCTTTACAGAAAATCTATGTTTCTTCTAAAGTTTGCCATCTCTCATTTACCATCACCTTCCTCCATTAAATCCAAAACCAATATTAATAATCAATAGAGAATGTTATTAATATAACATAAAATAGAAATTTTAGTATGAGTTTGTATTTTCTAGATTATAGCTGTTACACTAAATATTTAATGATCTTTCTTTGCCCATAGAGCAACTACTGTTCAATATCAATGAAAATTAATAGAATTGATTTATGTTAGACTTTATGGTTAAAATTTCAGATCTGTAAACATTTGGCTTCTGTCCATAAATCTTCTAACTTTTCACCTATGTTAAATGACCCAAACCTATTTTCTTTCTTTGAAAATCTATGAATTATTACCTTTTTAATTCTTTAAAATTATACTTAGAGGTGCTATTTATTTTCCCTTTTGTTTTTATATTTAATATATTCGTTTTATTCAAAAATAATTTTCTGTATCACAAAATGCTGATGTTAGATTAAATCTGCATTCCACAGCTTACTGGAGAACAATTACCCAGATCAAAGGGAGCTATATCCTTCATGTCTTTTCATAAACTTATATAGCCTCTGAGGTCTTCAAAGAGTTGATGTAGAATGTTTGGTGAGAACAAAATTTTTAAAAGAATAATATTTTTCTTAGTGTGCTGTTTTGAAAGTCTATTCCTATTGGAGGGGAGGGATCTTAAGTATTATGCTGAGGTTTATGAACATTTAAATATTTGGCAATCATCTATGGGTTGAAGAATCAAGTTGGTGGAGGGGAAAATTATGAAACAGAGAATAAAGTTCACAACATTCATTCTTTTGTCCAGAAAAATGTTGAAATATTGTTAATATGACCATTGAATATTTTCTATATATCAGCTTTAATTTTTTTTTTAGCTTTTAAAAATTTAATTGAAATATATAGATTCCAAAATATCTTCCCTGGAAATAATATCTTCTCCTAATATTCCCCTGGCTGAAATATCTAATGCCTTTAGAAAAATAAACTTTGAAGAAATAGGAATTGTTATCAACTGATTCAGATTTTTAGAGACTCTCCAGTTACAGCTAATTTATTGGCAACATTTAATCAGTTGAGCAAATATGCTCTTAAATTCTGCTTCTCATATGGTTCTTCCCTCCTTAGATATTCTTTTTGGATTAATACTTAGTATTCCTAAACTCTCTAGATATAAATAAAATCTGTGCTAATTTAAAAAAAAAAAGGAAATGCTAAATTTCTCTATTCTAACCCTGGTATAGTCAAACATCATTAAACACACACACACACACACACACACACACACACACACATTTTTTTAACTCCAAGACTTTAAACACTAACAGTGAATGGCTGGGGATGTAACTCAGTGGTACAATTGACTAGCCTGTGTGAGGTCTGAGTTCCATTCCCAGACTGTAAAAATAAAACATATTAGAACAAAACAAAACAAACAAATTAGCAGTGAAGCACCAAATTGTAGAGCTCCTTGAAGTTTCCTATTACTCTCTCTTATCCTCAGCCACAATTGGAGGTGTTAATAGAAAAACTTTCACGCCTTTTGTTTAAGATGGGCCTAGTGACCAACTTTTATTTTTAGAGAAAATACTCTCCTGTGTTTTTCAGCTCACTGCTTAAATACACACTGTAGTGTTTTCTCTGGTAAGACAGTCAAAGCAGAGAAATCCATAGTGCTTTATTGTGAACTTACACATGGATGAAGAAAAAATGCAGAGGATAGCAATACATAAGACCTATTGCCAGGGAATGGGCTGTGATACTGTCCAAAGCTCACAGAAACACTGAACTTGACTTAAAATCAATCAGCATGTGGCAATTGATGATTAACATTTATGAAAGAAACACTAGATTTTTGTTCTTTCTGTTGAAATAGTGTGTAAAATAAGGCCAGAAAAAAATAATTTCAGTCCTCCCCACTTTTAAGTGAAGTTTTGCAAGCAATCATTGTCTAGTCCTGAAGACTTAACTGTATTTATTATCTGTACTCTCCAGATACTCAGATTAAGTAATTATCATGATGTATAATGCTACATGAAACTACTTTTTATCCTTTTTCCAAGCAGATCTCCCCAGCCAATTTTCTGAAGGAAAATAAGGCTTTTCAAAACTTCATCACTTTTTTTTGGTACCACGGATTGAACTCAGGGGCACTCAACCACTGAGCTACATCCCCATCCCTATTTTTTGTAATTTATTTACAGACCCAGTCTCCCTGAGTTGCTTAGTGCCTTGCTGTTGCTGAGGCTGGCTTTGAACTCCCCTTCCTTCTGTCTCAGCCTCCAGAGTCACTGTGATTACAGGCATGTGCCACTGTGCCCAACTATGTTAACTTGTAACAAGGAGTTTGTGTACATTTTTCAAAGCACACAGTTTCACTTTTGGCAGTTCAAAGTACATAGCCCTTTTGTGATTATCGACTGACAGTTGTCAAAGTTACAAAACATATTTATGTCTTCTATGAGCACAGAATGCTGGAGAGGTGTATTTTACACATTCAGATTTGACAAAACTAACAAACTTGTACCTTTTACTTAAAAATTTTTGAACATTGTTCAGAGGAGTAGTGACTTAAGGAAATAGGCAGTATCAAGTCAGAATATATAAATTTGATGTAAATACAATTTTTAAGGATTTTTCTGTCTTTTGTAATTAAAGGAAATTCTATCATTTGCCATTCCAGTCAACAATCCAAATTATCATTAATTATATATATTTTCTTTTTCAATAAATGGCTTGTTTTTTTACATCCAGAAAGAAAAAAATCAATACTTTCATTGGTTTCTTTAAAATCAGCGTTATGTATGTAGTATAATATTTGTGTAGATGTTGGGAAAGACTAGACCATTGCCTCATGAATGTTAGTGTTATGGTTTAGATATGAGGTGTCCCCCAAAAGCCCATGTGTGAGTCAGTGCAAGAAAGTTTAGAGGTGAAATGATTGAGTTTTGAGAGTTCTGACCTAATCAGTGCATTAATCCCCTAATAGGGATTAGCTGAGTGATAACTGTAGGCAGGTAAGGTGTGGCTGGAGGAGGTTGGTCATTGGAGGGCATGTTCTAGGGTTTTGTTCTTGATGAGGGAAGCTTTCTCTGCTTCCTGGTGGCTCTCTCTCTCTCTCTCTCTCTCTCTCTCTCTCTCTCTCTCTCTCTCTGCTTCATGTCCTGAGCTGCTTTCCTTCACTACCCTCATCTGTCACAGTGGTCTCCACAGCAATGGAGCTGATCATCTGTGGACTGAGACCTTAAGAGTCAACTAATTAGCTTATTTAAGTACAGATTCCTGGGCCCCATCCCTAAAGTTTCTTGTTCAGTAGGCCTAAGGTAGGCATGAGAATTTGCACTTCTAACAAGTTCTTAGGTGTTTCTGATCAGGTCACATTGTGGCCCTTCCTCTGAATAGAACTGGGCTAGATAAATAGGAAAATCACTATAAAACCATGGAAAAAGAAGTGGAAAGAATAGGGTGAAGACTACACTATCTTCTTACTTCTAGAATCCCAGAATGTGACCTCAATTCTAATAAGAGTCTTTGTGAATGTAATTACTATGAGGATATTGAGATAAATGATCCAGGATTAGATAGGATCTAATTTAAAGATGAGTGGCCTTGTAAGAGATAAACTTCTATTGTATAAAACTGTAAGATAATAAATTTCTGTTGCCATACCAAATTTGTGGTAAATTAGTTACAGCAGCCTACTCAAAAGACCAATCACCCTAAGATGACAAGTTACCTAGGTTTATGCTATAAACAAAAAAGAATAGAATTTGGACCACTGATCAGTAATAGACAATGATTGGTACAATTAATTGATAAGTACAGTTGAATACTTTCTGACATGTTATTTGATTTAATCTTCCCCAAAATATTTTGAGGTAGTTACTTTTTACCATAATTTTTTTTGTATACAAAGTATATTCGTACTATGCAAGTCTTCAATCATGCATTTAGGATAATGATATCCATCTTATTATACCACCTTTTCTTTTTTTTTCCACCATACCCCCCTTGATCCCTCCCTTCTCCCTCCCCTTTGACCATTCTAGTATTCCTCTAATCTTCCTATGTACCCTGACATAATTTAGCAGAGTACCATAAAATGAAAAATGGTCATTTAAGTAGTAGATATTTAAGTATTTATACCAGACTTTAGCTAGATTTTGAAAAAGCCAAGTGACTTACCGAAAGTGATATAGCCAGTAAATGCCAGAGTTAGCATTCAAATTGGGTCCTTCCATGCCACAGTCTGTGCTCATCTCAATCACATCAGACTTTATCAAAGGCTTGGAACAGGAGGGCACAGAGCATTTTGGCATATTCTGACTGGTTAAATAAACTATGGTTAGTATGGAATATTCAACAAAGTAGAAAAGGAATTTATTATCTCTAACATAAATTTCTCTGATTTATGGTAGCTAATTTAATGGTATTTTTTCTATTAATTCTATAGTAATTTTCATTTTCTTACATTAATCTTAATTCCTTTTGTAGTAACCCTTTTACTTCACAGATAATTTAAGCTGATACTTGTTACAGCAAGGTAATAATAGCTCTACATTGTCTTTGGAGATGTAGATCCATGATTTTGCCAATATTTCTATATCCTTTTTTACCATGCATGTGTGTGCATACACGCATACACACACACACATACGGGGAGGAGGGGGAGAAAGAGAGAGAACACTGAGTTCTGGAAGAAACATTTGAACATTACCTTGTGGTAAAAGGTCACAGAAAGAAGACCACTAGTCTTTAGCATCATGGGATAAATTCCATGAGTGATTCGTACAAACCTCCCTTGAATGATCTTTAATACATTTTAAGCTGTTTAATAATGTTTTGAGAGTTATTAAATTCAACCTTCACTTATTATAGTTAAAGCTTTTAAATGTACATTATAAATGGCACTTCTAGCTCCCATTTATTAAGTTTTAAAAAATTGTCCCTACCCTTGCATTTGATTCAGAATCAGCAAAATCAAGATCAGTAAAACAGTGAAAGGACTAGATAAAATGGGCTACAAAACTGCTCACACTGTCAGGTTAAAGTGAATAGACAAGAAATAAAAGAAATAAATGTTTGAAATAACAAACATTTCAAAAAGAGAATTACTTTGACGGTCTGGCTTAGAAGTTCAGGATAAATTTCATAATGTCATTAAATGTCTAAATACAAAAGAATACTGTTGAAAAATGGACAGTAACACACCTTTTCTCCCCTTGTGATGATGTCTATTTTCACCCCAGCATGTTATTTTTCTCCCAATATTTATCCCACAAACTCTTTACCTGTACCTGCAGCTCACAAGGCATGGCATAGAAACAAAGGCTACTATCTTGTGGTAAGTCTCATATATTGATTATGGAAATATGAGACAAATTATCTTTTCCAAATGACATAGATCATACTGTTCTTCTGTAAAGGTTCATGGAGAGTAGGATTTCTTCTGTTCCTATCAGTTTGTTACAAATTTCAGTCAGCTATCTTTTGGAATTTGATTTCCTATGTTATTGAATTTTATTCAGTGAAAGAGGTAAAAACAGTGATTATTTTAATATTTTTAAGACTTCCTTTGTGACCTAGTAAGTGATCAAATTTGTGAATGTTTCAGGCTTGAAAAATGTGTATTCTTTAATATTCAATGTCAGATCAAATATATATTTTTTTGAATAAGGGTATTATTTGTGTTATTGAATTCTTCTCTTTGTTAATTTGTATGTCTTATATAAAGAGATAAATTCTACAAAAATTTTAAGGGAGATACACTATAGTTGCATCCAATTCTACTTAAAATTCTGATTTTACTTTGTATATTTAAAGCAAAGGTTTTAGGAATATACAGCTCAGGACAATTATATATATATATATATATATATTATATATATATAGTAGTAGTATGTATTACAATTCATACTGCACACATATAGAGCATCTTTTTACACAAAACAGTTTGTATACAAAGTATATTCTTAGCATTCAAGTCTTCAATCATGCATTTAGATTAATGATATCCAGCTTATTCGACCACTTTTTCTTTTTTCCCCCCTCCATCCCCCCTTGCTCCCTCCCTTCCCCTCCCTTCCCTTTAACCATTATAGTGTTTCCTCTAATGCTCCTATGTACCCCGACCCAACAATACTGTGAAACAGCCTCCTTATATCAGAGGAAACATTCGGTATTTGAATTTTTGAGATTGACTGGTTTCACTTAGCATTATGTTCTCCAAATTCATCCATTTACCAGCAAATACCATTATTTTATTCTCTTTCACTGCTGAGTAAAATTCCATTGTGTATATATACCACATTTTCTTAATCCACTCATCTACTGAGGGACATCTATGTTGGTTCCACTGTTTAGCAATTCTGAATTGTGCTGCTATAAAGATTGATGTGGCTGTGTCACTGTAATATGCTGTTTTTAAGTCCTTTGGGAATAGACCCAGGAATGGGATGACTTGGTCATAGGGTGGTTCCATTCCCATTTTTCTAAGAAATCTCCATACTGCTTTCCATAACGGTTGTACCATTTTGCAGTCTCACCGGCAATGTATGAGTGTGCCTTTTTCCCCACATCCTCGCCAACATTTATTGTTGTTTGTGTTCTTGATAGCTGCCATTCTGACTGGAGTGAAATGAAATCTTTAGAGTAGTTTTGATTTGCATTTCTCTAATTGCCAGTGATGTTGAGCATTTTTTCATGTGTTTGTTGATTAATCGTGTATCTTCTTCTGAGAAGTGTCTTTTCAATTCCTTAGCCCATTTATTGATTGGGTTATTTGTTTTTTTAGTGTTAAGTTTTTTGAGTTCTTTATATATTCTAGAAATTAGTGCTCTATCCGATGTGCATGTATTAAATATTTGTTCCCAATTAGTTGGCTCTCTATTCACCTCACTGATTATTTCTTTTGCTGAGAAGAAGCTTTTTAGCTTAAATCTATCCCATTCATTAATTCTTGATATTAATTCTTGCTCTACAGGATTCTTATTAAGGAACTTGGGGCCTAATCCGACATGTTGGAAATTGTAGCTTACTTTTTCTTCTATTAGGTGTATTGTCTCTGGTCTAATTCCTAGATCCTTGATCCACTTTGAATTGAATTTTGTGCATGGTGAGAGATAAGGGTTTAATTTCATTTTGTTGCATATGGCTTTCCAGTTTTCCCAGCACCACTTGTTGAAGAGGCTATCCTTTCTCCATTGTACATTTTTGGCAACTTTGTCTAATATAAGATAGCTGATATTATATGTATTAGTCTCTGTGTCCTCAATTCTGTACCAGTGGTCTACCAGTCTGTTTTGGTGCCCATACCATGCTGTTTTTGTTAATATTGCTCTATAGTATAATTTAAAGTCTGGTATGGTGATGCCACCTGCTTCACTTTTCTTGCTCAGGATTGCCTTGGCTATCTATTCTGGGTCTCTTATATTTCCAGATGAATTGCATGACTGCTTTTTCTATTTCTTTGAGAAGTGTCATTGGAATTTTGATTGGAACTGCATTAAATCTGTATAATGCTTTTGGTAGTATAGACATTTTGACAATATTAATTCTACCTATCCAAGAACAAGGTAGGTCTTTCCATCTTCTGAGGTCTTCTATGATTTCTATCTTTAGTGTTCTATAATTTTCGTTATAGAGGTCCTTCACCTCTTTTCGTTAAGTTGATTCCCAGGTATTTTTTTTAATGTTATTGTAATTGGGGTAGTTTTCATCATTTCCCTTTCAGAGGCTTTGTCACTGATGTACAAAAATGCCTTTGACTTATGGATATTGATTTTGTATCCTGCTACTTTGCCGAATTCATTTATTAGTTAAAAAAGTTTTCTAGTAGAGTTTTTTTGGGTCTTCTAGGTATATTATCATGTCATCAGCAAATAGTGCTAATTTGAGCTCTTCTTTTCCTATCTGGATCCCTTTAATTTCTTTCGTCTAATTGCTCTGGCCAGAGTTTCAAGTACTATGTTAAATAGCAGTGGTGAAAGAGGGCATCCCTGTCTTGTTCCAGTTTTTAGAAGGAATGCTTTCAATTTTTCTCCATTTAAGATAATGTTAGCTTGAGGTTTAGCATAGATAGCTTTTATAATGTTGAGATATATTCCTGTTATTGCTAATTTTTCTAGAGCTTTGAACATAAAGGGGTGTTGTATTTTGTCAAATGCTTTTTCTGTGTCTATTGAGATGATCATATGGTTTTTATCTTTAAGTCTGTTGATGTGATGTATTATGTTTTTTGATTTCTGAATGTTGAACCAGCCTTGCATCACTGGGATAAACCCCACTTGATTGTGGTGCACTATCTTTTTGATGTTTTTGAATCAATTTGCCAGAATTTTGTTGAGGATTTTTACATCTATGTTCATTAAAGATATTGTCCTGAAGTTTTCTTTTTTGGCTGTGTCTTTGCCTGGCTTTGGAATTAATGTGATATTGGCCTCATAGAAAGAGTCTGTAAGAGCTCCCTCTTTTTCTATTTCTTGAAATAATTTGAAGAGCATCTGTATTAGTTCTTCTTTGAAGGTCTTGTAGAACTCGGCTGTAAACCCATCAGGACCTGGACTTTTTCTTGTTGGTAGTGTTTTGATGGTGTCTTCTATTTCTTCACTTGAAATTGATTTGTTTAAATTGTGTATAGCCTCCAGTTCAAGTTTGGGCAATTCATACGACTCTTGAAATCTGTCAATGCTTTCAGTATTTTTTATTTTATTAGAGTACAAGTTTTTGAAGTAATTTCTAATTATCTCCTGTATATCTTAGGTGTTTGTTGTGATATTTCCTTTTTTATCACGGATGTTAGTAATTTGAGTTTTTTCTCTTCTTTTCGTTAGCATCGCTTGGAGTCTGTCAATTTTATTTATTTTTTCAAAAAACCAACTTTTGGTTTTGTCAATTCTTTGAATTGTTTCTTTAGTCTCAATTTCATTAATTTCATCTCTGATTTTAATTATTTTCTGTCTTCTACTGCTCTTAGTGTTGATCTCTTCCTCTTTTTCTAGTGCTTTGAAGTGTGATGTTAAGTCACTTATTTGTTGTTGTTTTTTCTTTAAAGGAAGGAATTCAGTGCAATGAATTTTCCTCTTACTACTGCCTTCATAATGTCCCAGAGATTTCTATACGATGTATTTGTGTTCTCATTTACCTCTAGGAATTTTTTAATCTCCTCATTGATGTCTTCTTCAAACCCTTGTTCATTCAGTAGCGTGTTGTTTAGATTCCAGTTTTTG
This sequence comes from Tamias sibiricus, assembly GCA_025594165.1. NCBI lineage: Eukaryota > Metazoa > Chordata > Mammalia > Rodentia > Sciuridae > Tamias > Tamias sibiricus. Next base: position 36,005,414 of record CM046673.1, on the reverse strand, counting down.
GAGTAGTTTTTTTTATTTCTTTTTTTATCATTGATATCGAATTTCATCCCATTATGGTCTGATACAATGCAAGGAAGTATTTCTATTTTTTTATATTTGCTGAGAGTTGCCTTGTGACATAATATATGGTCAGTTTTGGAGAAGGAGCCATGTGCTGCTGAGAAGAAAGTGTATTTGCTTACTGAGGGATGAAATATTCTATATATGTTCATTAGGTCTAAGTTATTAATTGTTTTAATGAGTCCTAAAGTTTCTTTATTTAGCTTTTGTTTGGATGATCTATCCATTAGTGTGAGAGGTGTGTTGAAGTCCCCTGGAATAACTGTGTTGTGGTCTATTTTACTCTTGAACTTGAAAAGCGTTTGTTTGATGAATTTAGGTGCTCCATTATTTGAGGCTTATAGATTTATAATTGTTATATCTTATTGATGAATGTTTCCCTTAAGTAGTAGGAAATATCCATCTTTGTCCCTTTTGATTAGCTTTGGCTTGAAGTCTACCTTATTTGCTATGAGAATGGAAACCCCTGCTTGCTTCCGCAGCCCATATGAGTGATAAGACTTTTCCCAGCCTTTCACCTTCAACCACCTGATGTCTTTTTCTGTGAGGTGTGTTTCTTGGAGACAGCAAATTGTTGGGCCATTTCTTTTAATCCATTCTGACAATCTGTGTCTTTTGAATGGTGAGTTTAGGCCATTAACATTCAAGGGTATTATTGAGATGTAATTCTTATTTCCATCCATTTTTAATTGTATTATGGCATTTAGTTTGAATTGGTTACTCCTCTGGTTGGTAATTCCTTTAGTTTAATATCTTCTTTTGTTAATTTTCATTGTTATTTTTCTCTTCTTGTTGGAAAATTTTGCCCAAGATGTTCAGAAGTGCTGGCTTTCGAGTTGTAAAATCTTTTAACTTTTGTTTGTTGTGGAAGGTTTTTATTTCATCTTCAAATCTAAAGCTCAATTTTGCTGTATATAAGATTCTTGGTTGATATCCCTTTTCTTTCAGAGCTTGAAATATGCTATTCCAGGATCTTCTAGCTTTTAAGGTCTGGGTTGAAAAATATGAGCATAGTCTGATTGGTTTCCCCCTATATGTAATCTGCTTCCTTTCTCTCGTGGCTTTTAATATTCTCTCCTTGCCCAGTATATTAGGCATTTTCATTATAATGTGCGTTGGTGTGGATCTATTGTGATTTTGTACGTTTGGTGTTCGGTAAGCCTCTTGAACTTGGTTCTCCCATTCATGCCTCATGTTTGGAAAATTTTCTGCTATTATTTCATTGAATAAATTACTCATTCCTTTGGTTTGAAACTCTGCACCTTCTTCTACGCCAATCACTCTTAAGTTTGGTCTTTTTATGCTGTCCCATAATTCCTGAATGCTCTGTTCTTGATTTCTTACCACTTTTTCCATGTAATCTAGACTTTTCTCCATGATATATATTTTGTCTTCATTATCTGAAGTACTGTCTTCCAAGTAGTCTAATCTGTTGGTGATGCTTTCAATTGAGCATTTAGTTTGGTTTATTTCTTCTTTCATTTCCAGAATTTCTGTTTGGTTTCTCTTTAGAATCTCTATCTCCGTATTGAAGTAATCTTTTGCTTCCTGTATTTGTTTTTGGAGTTTTTTTGTCAAAATGCTCTTTTTCCGCCTGTATTTGCTTTCTCATCTCATTTTTGAGTTCATCCTTAAGATCTGTAAACATTTGGAATATGTAATTTCTAAATTCTATCTCTGGCATTTGACCAACTATGCTTGCCATGGAATCTACTGAGGGGGTATGTTGATTTGTTTCAGTCATTTTCTTCCCTTGTTTCTTCATAATGCTTGTGTGTCTATTCTTCTAGCACTGTGGAACCTGGACTATTCCAATTTCACTTTATAGCCTTCTGTTGCTCCTGTGGTACAATGCTGTCAGATCCCCTTATAAATACTTTACACTTTAAGATCTAATACTTTGTATTCAGCAAATCCCAGTTTGATCACAATGTACAGATTTAGTTAACTCAGGTATTGTTTCCAATTTACTCTGTATACTTGTGTTGGGGTTTACAGTTTCAGTATTGGACACAGAGATGATATGTTTATGAAGAAGGAAGTGAGGTTATTGAGATGTTCTTTCTTAGGAAGTATGAAAATAGAATTCTATGTAAGTGGTTTAATATCAGCAGATGGGCGAGGAATGAGAATGGAGTGAGCAATTTAGATATAAACCAAACTTATGTAGGCTTTGAGAGAAGAGAATAAAAGAAAGATGGAAAAGAAAAAATAAAAAAGAACAATAAAAGATAACAAAGAAGAATTAGTATAAGAGAGGAGAGAGAAAGTGAGTCAAGAAAATAGAGAGTAAAGTATATATAACACTGCTTTGCTGTATAGTTCCGTTGCTCCAGATCAAGAAATCCCAATTTCTGTGTATAACTTGTTTTCGCCTCTGATGAGTAAGCAATGACAGGGTGTAAATAGAAAAGATGAGGGAAGAAGCGACAAAAGTGAGAAGGGAAAAAAAGAAAGAAAGAGGAACAAAAACAAACAAATAAGCACATTATCAAACAGAACAAAAAACAAAGCAAAAAAAAACAGAAAAAAAAAAAACCAGAGTCAAACCCAGGAACAAGTCTCAAACAAACAGGACCCTGGGAAGCCCTTCTTTTTTCTCTTCCAGTTTAAGCCTGTTGTCCCGGATCATGCCCAGACTGTCACAGAGCACCAGTTAGTGGAGTCAAGTCTGTACCTTTGGCCAGCGGCAGAATGGCACAGTGGAAGAGTGGGTGGTGGTGGGGGGTGTGTCAGCACGTGAATGGCTCCAGGAAAGGGTTCATCCAAAAAGGTGCACATTCCCCATGCCCGCCCCCAGTTATAGCTCTCTGGGTTGCTGCACTGGCTTCAGACAGGCCCTCCCCTGCTGGCTGCCTGCGTCTCACCCAGGTGTGTGCTGTTCTCAGAGCCCTGGCCGCGTCCTTGGATGCCTGCAGCTGCTTTTCTTGTTTCTTTATCCCAGTCAGCCGCGGCTTTCCTCCAAGATGGCGGGCTTTCCCAGGTCTCAAAAGCAGTACCCAAGACCTGTGTGTCACTCCGAAGTGTGCAGGTCCAGTTCGGCAATTTTCCTGAAAGAGGTCTATGAGGACGCTGCTCACATCTAGCTTCACCTTTATTCTTCTGCGCTGTTCGATTTTAAAGCTGTCCTCTGTACTTCTCTTACTACAATGTTACTGTGGCTGCTGCGCCACTGCTACTGCTGGTTTGCTTTGTGCGCCACTCGCACTGGGCCCCCTTGCGTTGGTGGTCTGGAGTTCGTTGTATTTTTACCATCCAGATATGCACGGATGTCCCAGCTCCCTCTCAGTTGCAGGAGTATTGCTAGGAACCCGTTCAAACTTCCCGCTAAGCCTCTTTTAGTGACAGTCTCTCAAAAGCACCTCTCTGCTGTCTGCCATCTTTCCTCCTCCCTAGATAATTTCTTCCAATTATATTTTTTGAGTGAATTATTTCTTTTAGCATTGAGTAGTAAACCTTTGTTCACTCTAACTATGGTTTTTTTTAATTTTTTTTTAATATTTATTTATTTTACTTTTTTAGTTGTACACAATGCAATGCATTTATGTTTTACGTGGTGCTGAGGATCGAACCCGGGCCGCGCACGTGAGAGGCGAGTGCTCTGCCGCTGAGCCACAGCCCCAGCCCCTAACTATGGTTTTAACTTTATATCTACTTTTTCTAACATTGTTATTGCTACATTAGATGCTTATGTTAATAATTATAAATGTATTATTTCAGCTTCTTTCAATATTTTATTTCATTAAATGTATTTATTTCTCTATAATTTACACAACATATAAGTCACTCTTTTAAAGTATAGAACACAGTGTTTTTTAGCATATTTAAAGTTGTGCAACCAATACCACTATCCAATTTTATAATAGTTTTTCATCACTCTGAATGGAGCAGTCACTGTCCATTTTCCACCTCTTCCCAGTCCCTAGCAACCACTAATCTATTTTCTGTCCCTGTGAATTTCCCTTTTCTGAACATTTCATAATATGGCTTTTATTGGTCTGGCTTTTGCTTTTTTAATTTTTTTTTTTTTTAGATATAAATGACAGTAGAGCCTATTTTGACATATTTATACAAATGCAGATTATATCTCATTCTAATAGGATCCCAGTCTTGTGGATGTACAAGATGGTGAGATTCACTGTATATTCATGTAGCTACATAGGAAAGTTATGGTCTGGCTTTTCACTTTGCATTTGGATTAATGGTCTTGAGATTTACTCTATTGTCAGTAATTCATTATTTTTTATGGCTGAATAATGTTCTGTTGTGTGGACATACAGCAGTCTCCCCTTAACTATAGGGAATACATTCCAAGACCTCAAACTTCAGATAGTATAAAACCCTATGTATAACTATGATTTTACGTATGCACACACACCTATGATAAAGTTAATTTATATATTAGGCACAGAAAAAAATTAAGAACAATAACTAATTGTAAAAAGAAAAGTTATAATGTAAGGTGGTAAAATGTATTTAAAATTTAAGAAGCCTTATTTCTTTAGTTTTCCATTTAATATTTTTAATATTTCTTCATACTCTTTAACTGCTCTTTCCAAAATTCTCTTTTTTTTTTCTCCTATAGATTTGGTGATGTCTATACATTTCCATATGTGTATTCTCTCTTCAATGTATCTAATGAGTTCTTTAAATCATTCACTGAATTTTAAATCAATGATTTTTCTCTTCTAGAAGTGCCTTTTGGTTATTTTAGAGTTCTTCTATAAGTCATAGTGAATTAGAAACCTGACCTGGTTTGATGTGGTAGTATGTAGTCTAGTTGTTTAGAAATATGGACTAGAGTTTTTCTTCAGCTAAAATACTTGAACCATGTAGATCCCATTATTATAGTGAGTAGATCCAGTTCCATATGAATTAACTCAGTTCTTTTCTGCTGTTGTTTTATAGATACATGTTTCCAAAACTAATATTGAAAAGAAAAAGCCCAAATTTAGAAAAAGGAAAAGGTATGCTGGTAATATGATAAAATTTAAATATGTATGTATTGGGTTTTTTATTGTTATGTGATATTTCCCATGATGCTTGATTCCATTTTATTAGAGAAACATAAGATTTTTAGTAATAATCTTAGAAATATAGAGACAGTTTCATAATCATATAATATGATTAATATTAATATTATTAAATATGATTAATTTTAAAGATTAATATTATTTGACTAATTAGATGAAATAGGATTCTAGCTTAAAAATAGGTAATACAAAGCCCTGAGGACCTCCATTTGAGTGTAGCCAGGCCCAGGCCACTTCCGCTGACCTCTGCTTGAGTGTGGCCAGACTCAGGTCAGTCCTGCCAACCTCCGCCCGAGTGCAGGAGGGCCCAAGTCAGCCCAGTCAACACCCGTGGAGCACAGGCAGGCCTAGGACAGCTTCACTGACCTCCACTCAGAGGACTGCCTCTTCCAACCAGCAGACCACCTCAGGAGCTCAGATTCAACCAGCTCATCTCACACCAACCTGCATGGAACCCAGCCCCAGGGTAGATCCAGAGTCCAATACCCTACCCCCACTGGGAGCACAAGCCTAACCCACTTCCATCTAGAGACACTGCCGACATAGCCATAGTCTTCCCCACGCAGTAGCCCCTAACTTTAGACAGCAGACAAGGCCTAAAAGCAGCCACATGTCAGAGCAGGCATCCCAAAGACATTATAAGGCCCACCCTTTCAGCCCCATCTCTGGAAGATGTTGCATTCATCTTTGGTACCTTCATAGTTACCTCCACTACTGACAACACCACCTTTAGTTGCAGTGTCATACATCAAGGGATACCTGCAGGTTATGAAAGCCCAACATTAAGGTGAGGCACAGACAACCTGCATGGATATTACAAGAATATAGGGTAGAAACTGTAATATCTCAGATCTACACTGCAAGAAAGGAAGGCAAGTAGACAACATGAAAAAACAAGGGAGGAAAATACCCCAAACAAACCAGTATACTACAATAACAAAACCCATGCTCAGCGAAGTTGATGAAATGTCAGAGAAGGAGTTCAGAAGGTTCATAATTAAAATGATCTGTGAATTAAAGAATGATCTAAATGAGCAAATATAGGCAAAAATTGATCACTACAACAAAGATATAAGAGAACAAATACAGGTAGCAAAAGATTACTTCAAAAAAGAGATAGAAACTCTGGAAAAAAAAAAAAAAACAGAAATCTTTGAAATGAAGGAAACAACCAAATTAAAAAAAACACAATAGAAAGCATCACCAACAGACTAGATCAACTGGAAAAAAGAACTTCAGATAATGAAGACAAAGTATATAATCTTGAAAATAAAGTTGACCACACAGTGAAGATAGTAAGAAACCATGAACAGAACATCCAAGAATTATGGGACAGCATCAAAAGACCAAATATAAGGGTAATTGGGATAGAGGAAGGCACAGAGTTTCAAACTAAAGGAATGCACAATCTCTTCAATGAGATAATATCAGAAAATTTCCCAAGCATGAACAGTGAATTGGAAAACCAAATACAAGAGGCTTACAGGACACCAAATGTACAAAATTACAACAGATCTACACCAAGACACATTATAATGAAAATGCCTAGCATACAGAATAAGGATAGAATCTCAAATGCCACAAGAAAGAGGAATTAGATCACATATGGGGGAGACCAATTTGTATCATGGCAGATTTTTCAACTCAGACACTCAAAGCCAGGTGATCATGGAACAACATATACCAAGCTATGAAAGAAAAGTTATGCCAACTAAGAATCTTATACCCAGCCAAATTAAGCTTTAGATTTGAGGACAAAATAAAAAAACCTTCCATGATAAACAAAAGTTAAATGAATTTACAACTAGAAAACCAGCACTATAGAACATATTTGGCAAAATATTGCATGAAGAGGAAATGAAAAACAAGGATGAAAATCAGCAGCAGGAGGTATTACACTAAAGGAAAAACCAATCAGAGGAGAAACCCTGTCAAGTTAAATACCAAAAATGAACAAAAAAATGGCTGGGAATACAAATCATATCTCAATTATAACTTTGAATGTTAATGGCCCAAATTCACCAATCAAAAGACATGGACTAGCAGACTGAATCAAAAAAACAGACCCAACAATATGCTGCCTCCAAGAGACTCATCTCATAGGAAAAAACATCCATAGGCTGAGGGTGAAAGGTTGGGAGAAATCCTACCACTCACATGGACTGAGGAAACAAGCAGGGGTTTCCATCCTCACATCAAATAAAGTAGACTTCAAGCTGAAGTCCATCAAAAGGGATAAAGAAGGACACTACATACTGCTCAAGGGAACCATACACCAACAAGACTTAACAATTATAAATATATATGCCCCAAACAATGCAGCATCCATGTTCATCAAACAAACTCTTCTCAAGTTCAAGAGTCAAATTGACCACAATACAATAATTCTTGGAGACTTTAACATACCCCTTTCACTACTGGATATATCTTCCAGACAAAAGCTGAACAAAGAAACTACAGAACTCAAAAATACAATAAACAACTTAGAATTAACTGACTTACATAGAATATTTCATCCTTAAATGAGTAAATACACATTCTTCTCAGTAGCACATGGATCCTTCTCTAAAATAGACCATATATTATGCCTCAAAACAACTCTTAGCAAATATAAAAACAATAGAGATACTACCCTGCATTCTACCAGACCATAATGGAATGAAATTAGAAAAACCAATGATAAAATAAGAAATAAAAGCTACTCCACCACCTGGAGACTAAATAATAGCTACTGGATGAACAGTGGGTTGCAGACGACATCAAAGAGGAGATTAAAAAATTCTTAGAAGTGAATGAGAACACAGACACAACGTATCGAAATCTCTGTGACACTATGAAGGCAGTTCTAAGAGGAAAGTTTATTGCATTAAGTTCATTCCTTAAAATAAGAAAAAGTCAACAAATAAATGACTTAACATTACATCTCAAAGCTCTAGAGAAAGAAGAACAATTTAACACCAAAAGTGGTAGAAGACAGGAAATAATTAAAATCAGAACTGAAATCAATGAAATTGAAACAAAAGAAACAATTGAAAAAATTAACAAAACAAAATGTTGGTTCTTTGAAAAAATAAATAAAATTGACAGACCCTTAGCCTGGCTAACAAAAAGAAGGAGGGAGAAAACTCAAATTACTAACATACAAGATGAAAAAGGAAATATGACAACAGACATTATGGAAATACAGGAAATAATTCGAAATTATTTTGAAAACTTGTACTTTAATAAAATATAAAACATCAAAGGCATCAACAAATTTCTAGAGATGTATGATTTGCCCAAATTGAAGCAGGATGATATACACAATTTAAACAGACCAATTTTAAGTGATGAAATAGAAGATGCCATCAGAAGCCTATCAACCAAGAAAAGCCCAGGACCAGATGGATACATAGTCGAGTACCACAAGACCTTTAAAGAAGAATAATACCAATAATCTTCAACTTATTTCAAGAAATAGAAAAAGAGGGAGCAGTTCCAAACTCATTCTATGAGGCCAATATCACCCTGATCCCCAAACTAGGCAAAGACACATCAAAAAAAGAAAACTTCAGACCAATATCTCTAGTGAACATAGATGCAAAAATTCTCAATCAAATTCTGGCAAAACGGATACAAAAACATATCAAAAATATAGTATACCACAATCAAGTGGGGTTCATTCCAGAGATGCAAGGATGGTTCAACATATGGAAATCAATAAATGTAATTCATTACATCAATAGACTTAAGGATAAGAACCATATTATTATCTCAATAGTTGCAGAAAAGGCATTGGACAAATTACAGCACCACTTCATATTCAAAACACTAGAAAAACTAGGGATAACAGGAACATATCTCAACATTGTAAAAGCTATCTATGCTAAGCCCCAGGCCAACATCATTCTAAATGGAGAAAAGTTGAAAGCATTCCCTCTAAAAACTAGAACAATAAAGGGATGCCCTCTTTCACCACTTCTATTTAACATAATACTTGAAACACTGGCCAGAGCAATAAGACAGACAAAAGAAATTAAAGGGATACAGACTGGTAAAGTAGAACTCAAATTATCACTATTTGCTGATATGATTTTATGCCTAGATGACTCAAAAATTCCAACAGAAAACCTTTAGAACTCATAAATGAATTTAGCAAAGTAGCAGGATACAAAATCAACACCCACAAATCAAAGGCATTTATGTATATCAGTGGCAAATTCTCTGAAAGGGAAATGAGAAAAAATACCCCATTTACAATAGCATCTGAAAAGTAAAATACTTGGGAATCAACTTAACCAAAGACGTGAAAGACCTGTATAATGAAAACTACAGAACACTAAAGAAAGAAATTATAGAAGACCTTAGAAGATGGAAAGATCTACCTTGTTCTTGGATAGGAAGAATTAATATTGTCAAAATGACCATACTTCCAAAAGCGCTATACAGATTTTTTTTTTTTTTTTTTTTTTTTTTTTTTTTTTGGCACCAGGGATTGAACTCAGGGGCACTTGACCACTGGGCCACATCCCCAGTCCTTTTTTGTATTTTATTAGAGACAGGGTCTCACTGAGTTGCTAAGTGCCTCGCCATTGCTGAGGCTGGCTTTGAACTCGTGATCCTCCTGCCTCAGCCTCCCAAGTGCTGGGATTACAGGTGTGCGCCACCGCGTCTGGCTGCTATACAGAATTAATGCAATTCCAATAAAAATCCCAATAACATTCTTCATAGAAATAGCAAAAGCCGTCATGAAATTCATCTGGAAAAATAAGGGACCCAGAAATCCTTAGCAAGAAGAGTGAAGCAGGTGGCATCACTATACCAGACTTAAATTATACTATAAAGCAATAGCATGATATTGGCACCAAAACAGACTGTTAGGCCAATGGTACAGAATAGAAGACACAGAGACTAATGCATATAATTTCAGTTATCTTTTTTTTTAATATTTATTTATTTACCCTAGTTGTACATAATGCAATGAATTTATGTTTACGTGGTGCTGAGGATGGAACCCGGGCCACGCACGTGCTAGGCGAGCGCTCTGCCACTGAGCCACAACCCCAGCCCAATTTCAGTTATCTTATATTAGACAAAGGCATCAAAAATGTACTTTGGAGAAAAGATAGCCTCTTCAACAAATGGTGCTGGGAAAACTGGAAATCCATATGTAACAAAATGAAATTAAACCTATATCTCTCAACATGCACAAACTCAACTCAAAGTAGATCAAGGTTCTAGGAATTAGACCAGAGACATTATGCCTAATAGAAAAAAAGTAAGCTCTAGTCTCCAACAAGTCGGATTAGGCCCCAAGTTCCTTAATAAGACTCCTGTAACACAAGAATTAATATCAAGAATCAATAAATGGGATAGATTCAAACTAAAAAGCTTCTTCTCAGCAACACAAACAATCAGTGAGGTGAATAGAAAGCCTACTAAATGGGAACAAATTTTTACCACATGCACGTCAGATAGAGCACTAATCTCTAGAATATATAAAGAACTCAAAAATCTTAACACCAAAAATAAAATAAAAAATAACCCAATCAATAAATGGGCCAAGGAACTGAAAAGACACTTCTCAGAAGAAGATAAACAATCAATCAACAAATACATGAAAAAATGTTCAACATCTCTGGCTATTAGAGAAATGCAAATCAAAACCACTCTAAGATTTCATCTCACACCAGTCAGAATGACAGCTATTAAGAACACAAACAACAATAAATGTTGGTGAAGATGTGGGGGGAAAGGCACACTCATATATTGCAGGTGGGACTGCAAAATGGTGCAGCCAATATGGAAAGCAGTATGGAGATTCCTAGTAAAACTGAGAATGAAACCACCTTATAACCCAGCTATCCCACTCCTCAGTCTATACCCAAAGGACTTAAAAACAGCATACTACAGGGACACAGCCACATCAATGTTTATAGCAGCACAATTCACAATGGCTAAACTATAGAACCAACCTAGATGCCCTTCAGGAGATGAATGGATAAGGAAAATGTGGTATATATACACAATGGAGTATTACTCAGCAATAAAAGAGAATAAAATTATGGCATTCACGGGTAAATGGATGAAGTTGGAGAATATAATGCTAAGTGAAGTTAGTCAATCACCAAAGCCAAATGCCAAATGTTTTCTCTGATATAAGGAGGCTGATTCACAGTGGGCATGGGACGGGAAACATAGGAGGATTAGAGGAACTACTTTGTATACAACCAGAGATATATAAAAATTGCTCTATAAGTACAATATGAAAGGTAATGCATTCTGCTGTCATTTGTAACAACTTAGAATAAAAAAAAAATACAAAAAAGGGCTGGTCATGTGGCCCAGTGGTTGAGTGCCCCTGAGTTCATTCCCCGGTACCAAAAAAAAAAAAAAAAAAAAAAAAAAAAATCTGGGTAAAAAGGGAGATTTTTAAAAAATATATGCTGCTAATAATATAAAGTGTTAATGTCATTTTTACATACAAAAAATATAGGTAATCCAAACCAGAAACAGGGCTTCATAATAAACTAATCAGCCATACTGTTTATTGTTTAAAGAATATAATCAGTGCTGTGTTTGTTAAAAGGAAGTCTACTCAAAAATAAAAACTGGCACTAATAGTTCTCTTCTTTATACCTTTTCAGAAGATAGCTAGATTTTTAATGGACTTTCATTGCCTTATATCTGTAATACTTCACAGTAATCCCATCAAGTAAATAGAAAGCATATCATAATTATCTCCATTTAAAATATGAAGAATTTGAGGTGTACAGAAGTGAAGTGACTTTCACAATATCTTATATTTAGAGAAAATGGATTTAAACAAAAATTCTGACTAAGCATCAACATAGTATAATGGAAAAAAGCATGAATTTGCAGTCTTAACAGAATTTAGTACTGACATGTTTAGCCATTTACCTTTATTGTCAAATATTTCAGTTTCTTTATATAATGACAGGAACAAATACTCAATAGATTTTTAAAGGAGAATTACATGAATAAAACCATGTATGCTGTTAAGTTGATCACCATTATATTGTGCCTAATGACAGCTTAAATCAATATTAGTCCTCTTTGTTTTTATACTTGTATCTTACTATATAACATAACCAAGAAAAAGTACCTTAAGTTAAATAAATATTAATAATCTACAATTATCAATGAATACTCATGAATGGTCATTTACATGTATACAATTAAATATTTGAAATTAAATCTGTCCAATTCTTTTTCTAGGCAAGCTATTCTAAAATGCTCTTTTGAAAATGTTTGTTCAGATGATGCCTTATCAAAGGAAAGTATGGGTATGTGAAGTACTGTTCTACTTTTAGTTCTTTTGCATATGTCCTATTCTACAAGATGTAGTTGTTTCCTTTGAAGGAAAAAAGAACTGTTGTATATTTATAGGAGAGAAACATTAATAGGTCATTTTCAGTACTGATTTATATACAGGTGCTTTTCAGTTGTTACTAGGTTTCTGTTTTCTTAAATTAAACCTTTTCTGGCTTTGTCCTATATTTAATTTTTAAAATAAAGTACTAACAGTTTTGGGAGGAAATGCCTACAACTGTGTTTCAATCCAGACTTCTCCATTCCAAACTTATTGTAGTTCAAAGGGAGAGAAGAAATAAAGTAAATGCCTGGGGCTTCCAGCTGAATTAATTGTTGTTGGTATTAGAACACAGTAGGGTAAATGTGAAATGCAGGGATAGAGTTTTAGTTTTCAGAAATGATTTACTCTTCCTACATTTTCATTAGTCTTGATAAGCAGGCAAATGCTTATTTACAAGATGGAACTTTGGCAGTCATGTTCAAAGCCAATTAAACCCAGAAGAGTTGCAGATGCTATAGGCCCTCTCTTCTTGAAGCTACCCCCATATCCTATGGCCTTGCATTTCAATTGGCTAAATAAGCCACTTATTTCTCATTAAAAGACAGTATAACATGGGCAGAGGATTTTTAAAATCCTTTTGTTCCTCTTCTAAATCACACAGAATTCTTTTGTTTCTTTCTTTTTAAACTTAACCTGCTGCCGTCTTCCCACTAATTGAGATGACTTTTTTTTTGCTCTTTCCTCCCTTTGCCTCATATGATCAGTTCATATATTCCTATAGAAAAGCAAAAGTTTTCTTATCTCTGAGCTGATTTCCCAGTAGGAGATCCAGGCACTATGTCTGAGGGTTCCAAAACCAGCATCCTTCTCCCCTCCAGCTCACATACTACAGGATACTACAGAAGTCCTTTCTAGCAGGAGGCCTTTGACTAGAAACAATGGATGAATATTTTCCACTAGTTATCCAGGTAAAGGGAAGCCTCTTCAGGAATCTCATATTCTAGGTGGTTTTAAAAGTCTGAAAATTATTTGCTAAAACAGCTAACCTAATCCGTGTTTTATTTCTTCATCCCATCATGAACTATAGGGAGCAAGAATACCTAAAGTGTATTATATTCTTTTTAAGAGCTAACTTCCAGAACAAAGTGAAATCTTTTTCAAGTTTAAAATTCCTCATTTTTTTAAATTCCTACCCAATTTCTGTGGATCCCCTCAATCCAAGTCTGATAACTCTTATTTATTTGTAGTTTAAGATAGGGTCAGTCCTGCATCAAATGACAGAAGAAAGTCATGCTTTGTTCTTGAATTACTGCCCCATTCTTTTTTTTAATATTCATTTTTATATTCGAGGTTGTTGCAGATATATAACAATAGCATGCATCACAATTCATAGTACATATATAGAGCACCTTTTACATCACACTGTTTGTATACAAGTATATTCATACTATTCATGTCTTCAATCATGCATTTAGGATACTGATATACATCTCATTCTACCATCTTCTTTTTTTTCCCCTTCATACCCCCTTGTTCCCTCCCTTCTCCTCCCTCCCCATTTACCTTTCTAGTGTTCTTCTAATCCTCCTATGTTCCCTGACCCAACCCCACTGTGACTCAGCCTACTTATATCAGAGAAAACATTTGGCATTTGGATTTTTGAGATTGGCTTACTTCACTTAGCATTATATTCTCCAACTTCATCCATTTACCCGTGAATGCCATTATTTTATTCTCTTTAATTGCTGAGTAATATTCCACTGTGTATATATACCACATTTCCTTTATCCACTCATCCAGTGAGGGTCATCTGGGTTGGTTCCACAACCTAGCTATTGTGAATTGTGCTGCTATAAACATTGATGTGGCTGTGTCCCTGTAGTATGCTGCTTTTAGGTCCTTTGGGAATAGACCCAGGAGTGGGATGGCTGGGTCATAAGGTGGATCCATTTTCCTTGGAAAATTGGGAATGGATCCACCTTATGACCCAGCTGCCCCACTTCTCAAAACCAATTTCCTTACACAACTAGACGTTAAAGTTTTCTATTAGTTTCCTATATCAGATTTGCTCTTCCTGGGTGAGCTTTCTGCTCCACAGACTGCTTATCTCTCCCTCTCTCCATCCTCCCTCCCTTTCTTCCTTTCTCCTTCTCTCTCTATCTCCCTGCACTTCTCCTGAGTTAGGGATCAGGACAAGTACTTAATTAGTACAGCTACTTTATCTCTCCAGGTATCAGTTTCCTCATCTGTGAAAAAGAGATGCAGCAAGAGCTCTTTTATCCAATGAAGATAAGATGTTTTTGGAAATTAATAGAAAAAGTTGAGAGATCATTAAATAATTTAAACTGTGTATGCCCGTGTCTATGAAGATTTATATAAGAAATACTATTAGTGGAGCATTCTAAGAAATACTGTTAGTGGAGCATGTCTGCATTTTGGGGGAGAACTGCTGTCAGGAATAATTATGGTAGCATCAATATAATTTCCTGTTATATTTGCATTATTCCCTATAACTCATTTATTTTTCAGTTTTTAGAATAAAAAAAATCATCTATCATGAAGAAATGGTAGTAGCAATAATAATGATGATGACCTGCACCTATAAAAATTACTGTATCTCCTTATTGTTCTAAATATTTCATATGCTTTTGTATATTTAACCAACACAAGATTTATATTAGGTAAAGTGGATATTATGTTATCTTCCATTTTGTTGATTGGGAAAGTGAGGCAATTAATAGGTTGTATACTGACACCTAGTTTAATAAAATAAATCAAAGTGTGCAGCTATTTCCTTGGTTGTTTTGATTATGAGGAATTATTATTATTATCGTTATTATTATTGGCACCAGGGATTGAACCCAGGGTGCTTAACCACTGGGTCATTTCTCCAGCCCTTTTTATATTTCATTTTGAGATAAAGTATTGCTAATTTGTTTAGTATTATATTCTCCAACTTCATCCATTTACCCGTGAATGCCATTATTTTATTCTCTTTAATTGCTGAGTAATATTCCACTGTGTATATATATCACATTTTCTTTATCCACTCATCCAGTGAGGGTCATCTGGGTTGGTTCCACATCTCTGGGTTGAGATAAAGTATTGCTAATTTGTTTAGGGCCTTGCCAAATTGCTGAGGCTGGCTTTGAACTTGTGATCCTCCTTCCTCTGACTCCCAACCTCTGAGATTACTGGTGTGTATCACCATACCTGGTGATTATAAGGAATTTTAAAACTAAATTCATGGAGGTTTTGGTGCAGCAATGGTAGTTGATCTGAGCATGTTTTTTAATTATTGCCTTTCATATTTCGCTTACTTGATTTTCTTTTTTTTTTTAGCTTTTTATTTATTGTTTATTATTTCATTGTTTTCCGTTGGCAAATATCTCGTTCATTTTGAATGGATAGCCAGTTCTATAAAAGTTTGAGTAAATGTATTACTAAGGATCAACTAATAATCTATTAACATTCATTATTTAATTAGCCACTTAAAATAAATAATCTTGGAAGAGGATGGCTAATATAGGAAAGTTTTGGCTTATGGGGTAAACCATAGAAAGAACATGAAAGGTTTTGGGTCCTGCGTCCAGGATGTAGACAAGAGATATTTTGCTACTCAGGATACACTTTGCCTACCAACTCTTGGTTTAATATTTTTAACTTCTAAGCCAAAAGGGGTGTTGGCCCTCATTCCCCTCATCCCACTTTCCTAAATTGTACCATACCTCCTATTTTGATTTGTATAGTAATCTCTTCTTTATTATAACTCAGTCTGTATTTTATTCATATATATTTAATTTTTATATTAAATATACATAGGAATATTTGTGGTTACTTCAAAACAAAACAAAATACTACTCCCCACCTGCTTCCTTTATTAGGGTGCTTATAGAATTTAAACAGTGAAATAGTTCTGCAATTTTTTTTTTTTCTGTACCAGCTTTGGGGTAACTCAACCCATAGCTTATAAATAAGGAAAGAAATTTTCTGTAAACATTTATTAAAGAAGTAGAGATTAAAGAAAACTCCCTAAGTATACACTTAAAAGTTTTAAAAATACTGATTTTTGAGACAGCAATTTATTTCTTATAGAAATGAATTTATTTTACATACACTGATTTTTAAAAGCCAGATGTCAGCTTCAGAATTAGAGATATCTCTTTTGGTCTCTCGCCCTTCCCCCCTTCTTTCTCTGAGTGAGAGAGTAGCTGTAATTCTACCACTTTACTCTCCACAACAGATAGAAGCAAGTCTGGGAAACTACAGTATAATCTGTATTGATAGGAGATGATTGGTCATGCAATCAGCAAAGGCATTCATTTTGTCTCTATCTTTTGGAGGGTATCATTGACCAGTTTTGATAACCTAGTTTGTAGATTACAGCAACTGCTATTTTTTGAGAATTAGTTTTGAACTTTAGTTTACAATATAGGAATAAGTGTTTACTAAAGCAAGCCTCCCATTCCACTGGAATCAGAATTTGACATCAGTCAAGTTGGCGTTATGAACCCTGGTTGATTTATGAAATCCTTCATTATTTGTCTACCCTCTGATCAAAAGGCAGTGTATTTTTCCAGATCACTTGAAAACAGAGAGATTACAATGCCATTTGGCAATGACATTCATTATCATAAATTGATTGTATTAAACCCTAACGTTAGAAATATAAAGATGTTTGTTTCCCATTTTCTCTTTACAGTGTAGCTCAAAATCCATCTTCTCAACAGTGATTTAAATTTCAGTGTCAGTTTCCATAGACTCAGAATATAAAGTAGTAAAAACACAGCATTTGTGAGTAGTACTGGAAAATTGGTGTGAAGATAAGATAGCCACAAGTAGTTATCTGTTAAGTAACAGGTTACTAATAAGAAATCTATCAAAAAAATGAGGGTTAATTTCATTAAAAGTGCTTCAACAACAGCATATATTCCTCTAGAAAATTCTAATTCAATAGACATAGAATTGTATCCTTTTTAAAAATGTATTCTCCAACTGACTCTTATAAATTTTGAATTTGGAATTCCACTGTTATAGAATGGAGCATTCTGTTATCTGTGTTCTTAGTCTTTAGCAATAACTGCAGGACACATTTATTTGGATACAACTAATATTTTAATTGCAATTTTTGTTTGTTTTGTTTTTTAAACATGAGAACATATTCCATAGTGTGGAATGGTTTATCATTCTACATTAAGAAAGTTTCCTAGAGTAAGCTTTCCCTAGATAAAACCAAAGATTGGCTGGAAAGAGAGGATGGTCAGGAATTCTATACCTATGGAGTTCCTGGTCCCTAGTATACAGTAAATATTTGTTGATTGAAAATAAAGTGCTTAGGATAAGTAGTAAATATTGACCAAAAAATCTTTTTTTTTTTTTTTTTTTTTTTTTTTGTACTGGGGATTGAACTCAGGGTGCATTCAACCACATACACAGCCCTATTTTGTATTTTATTTAGAGACAGGGTCTCACTGAGTTGCTTAGCACCTTGCTTTTGCTGAGACTGGCTTTGAACTCACAATCTTCCTGTCTCAGGCTCCACAGCCGTTGGGATTATAGGCATGTGCCACTGTGTCTGGCCTCCAAAACATCACTTTTGTAGACAAAACTATAGTGCAAAAGGTGTAAACTGAAAGTTTGTTTTTCCAGTACTATAATGACAACTGAGAGTATTTATTTTGTCTTTTATCTCTCACATTTGCTGTGGGAAACTTACAATTTGATAACTTTCCATGATTTTATTTAACACTATTATTAATAACTATTTTAGCACTTTTGAAACTTTATTATGTCCTGCCTGGGTACATGTTCATGTTCCATGAACTTTCAGCTGCTCTGCTTGGTATGATTTTGGGTGACCAGACAATTGAATGGCAAATAAGAGGAGGTGGTATGTCAGCTTTTAATAATCAGAGTGAAGAAGGGGCATGTACTTGTGAACTTTCCCTCCAAATTATATTGTCTTTGGAAGGGCTTCTCAGATTCTCCAACATGTCTGTGGACACACATGGCTTACTTTTTTGATCTTTGCTTCAAAAGATCCTATATCAAAAGCAAATGATTGTTTTGTTTAAGTCAAGAATTCAAATGCATATTTGTTAATCAGAATTTTGTTCTATAGAGTTATGCTAGGTTTCTTTATCTTTGGTGGCGATATTGTTTTATCTCAGCAAGGTCAATGAAGTATCCAATTGAATTTTGCCTGCTTAAATATTTATGTCACGGTAAAGAAAAAAGTGCTTCTTGTAAATGCAATATTTTCTTTTTTTAAATCATTTAGGAAATTAAGATATCTTGCTATTTGGATTAGAAACAGACAAATCTGTGTTCAGCCTAGCCACTTAAATACAGGGTTTCTCCTTTTGAATAATAGTTTAAATAGATTGGCAACCATTTGCTACCTACTTTTGTTAATAAAGTTTCATTGGAACAGCCATTCTGATTTCCTTACATACATGTCCACAGTTTGCTTTACAACACAATTGTGTAATTGTCATAGAGATACAGTTTGCCTTACAACACAATTGTGTAATTGTCATAGAGATCAGTCTGACCCACAAGGGTCAAAATGTTTGCTCTCTGGCTCTTACAGAAAAATTTTGCTGTCCTATGCTTTATAAAAAAAATAATTTAGTTTGGTGCCCTGATTTCCTCATTCAAAAAAAAAAAAAAAACAACTTCCTGTGAGCTTTTTATATTTCAGAGATATTTTGTGGTATATACATAGCAAGAATGTATTATAAGAACAATTATAAAAGTTTGAAAATCCATAATAATAATAATTTTGCATCAAGCAAAAGTAATATGTAAAAATTATATGAAATATTTAGTTTTTTCTCCTGTAGCATTTAGAAGATTTCTTTTTTCTGGGTGGTTTAGATTATAAATTATATCAAATTAATTAAGAGATGTAGCATATTTGATATGTTAATGATATTCCTTTAGTTGTCTCTGAGACAGAAGTTTTACTAAAAGAGCTGGAGCAAATGCTACAGCAAGCCCTAGAGCCCACAGCAATACCTGATGAGTCTGAAGAAGAATTTGGAGAAGAAATAAATCCAGGAGAAAAGGTAGTATTGATAGTTTTTATTGGACCTAAATAGCAACTTAAAGTTCTTTAAACCGTAGAATTGTTTCTGGTTATACATATTAATTATACAAAATGCCTATTTCACATCTGAAATTTGAGCCCTTGGTTATCATGAAGTGAATGGTAAAGTAGCTGCCTGATGAGAAATCAGAATACATCTATCAGTGTTGGAAAAAATATCTATGTTTAAGTAGAGAAGTTCTTTTAATTTGAGATTTTGGGGTTGTAATAAAGAGAGATGGAAGAGATTGTTTATAGCTGTAGTTTTCTCAGAAAGACCTCTCCTCTGCTTCTGATCTTTTCAATTGGAAGGGGCCATGATAACAGCAGCTCACCAGAAAAGGGGAGCAACTTACTGTGAATTCTGCCCTGTCCAGATCATATACCAGGATGACCTCTAAAACAGAAAAACCTCATTAGTAATAGTGGTGGTAGAATTTTTCATTGGAATAACTTTCACCATTTATATCTAGGTTTATGCCCCCTACTTTTTGGCCAATTATGTTGGGCTCAGGCCACATGTGCTTACTTTATTTAATGTCTGCAACTAAAATGAGGGCTTGTGATATAAGAACCAGGTTATTAATACAGAGCAGCAAGGGGGCGGGGGAACAAGCCGCCTTGTCTACCCCCCCCCCCCATATGGTAGACTTCTACCAGGCAAACAGTTGTACCCTAAGTAGTAAGAGAGAAAAATTACAGTTTGGAGTTTTGTATCTTAAGGTTTCATTCATTCTTTCCTATGTATGGTATACCTGGAGTCAAGAGAACATATTGAGACTCACTCTGGTATATAATGCCTGTTTCCTGGTCCTAGTTTTATCACTAAGGACGTTTGAAATTTAGCAAAGACTTTTTTTTATCACCTGCCTCAGGATTGTTTTAGGGATTAAATAAAGTAAACTGGGAAAAGTGCTTGACATAACATGACACCTCAGGTTAGCTATTATAGATGAGAATTGGCCATGGCAGTTTCTAGAGAGCATAAATGCTAAAATTTTCTTACTTCACTTTTATTTTCCCACATCCTTGTTTTGAGCAACTACCTATCCTCAAGTCTTATTTTTCTCAGATGCAGAAAAAGTTGGATTTAGAACCATATCTAAATGGTTTACACACTTTGGCAGACTATTCATTTGTATGATTTCATTGAGATTGCCAACATGTGTAAGGATGAGTCTTTAACACCTCCTTCACTGAGTTAGAAATTTACAAAATTTACAGAGTTTACCATTATAAAGATAAATGTATTAAAAGAATAAAATTAGTATCAACTCCTACTGAGTTGTAAACATGGTAAATTTTCTTAATCAGCATCAGCAATGGCAACTTGTACTTAAATCTTCATAGGTTATAAATGCCAGTTTTCCAATGAAGGGTTCCTTTCTTAAAAAAAAAAAAAAAAAAAAGTTATCTACAGATAGATCTTACCCTTTGTAGACCAAGATCTATAGATTAGTTACATGCATTTTATATACATACAATTAATATACAAATTATTCATTTTTAGCAGTTTAGTGCCTTGTTTGAACATCATACGGTTTTGTGCTGTTTTTTTTTTTTTTTTTTTTTTTTTTTTCTTTTTCCACTCTAGGCAACTTGTCTTTTCAAAAATACAGTCAGGTCGATTTTTATAGTGATATCCTAGAGCTTTAATAGTCATAGAATTGGCTTCTATTTTGCCATTATAACTAGTAAATTGATGGAACAGAAAATTACTTCTGATTTTATTTCTTAAGGTAAAATACATAGTTTTAATTCACCACTAGGCAGGAGTTTACTTTTTGTTTTAGATTCTTGAATTATTTTAAGCTTTCAAAAGGCATTTAGGAGTTATAAAAATTAATAATTTTAACTTGCTGGCAGGCAGGTTATTGCCTCCTGCTGACTGGTTTATAAGCCACTGTGCACACTGAGCTTCGTAGTCTGACATGCGTGCCAGGTTCAGAATATGGAAGGACTTGTTCACTTTTAAATGAGGAGGATAACAATGAATCTGAATATATATAAAAAAAAAAAAAGGTGGTAGAATAAGATGGATATCATCCTAAATGCAAGATTGAAGACTTGAATAGTACGAATATACTTTGTATACAGTGTTATGTAAAAAGATGCTCTGTATGTGTATTATGAATTGTAATACATGCTACTGTTATAAATACAACAATTTTGAATAAAAAACCATTTCTAGTGTAAAAGTAAAGAAATTATCACTTCTAGGATTTCTTTTTTTACTTTTTGGTTATTACAAAGAATTAATATGCCTTCCCAAGGGAATTTCACTTAAAACTGGATATTATTTTGGTTTTTAGGAGAAAGTAGTCTCTCAAGCTAAACATGCCAAGAAGAGCCACTTGGTAATTTTAAAGTCCTGAGCCTGTTGATTCTCTTAGAAGATATTATATGAGCTGTTTTCAAAGTTGTAACTTTAATGATATTTTCATCATTCATTTTACCTGTGAGATTTCAATTTGATTACTCTCAAGCATTTACACCAACAGATGAGAGTCACAATGTGGAAAAAAGCATACACACATGGATAATCAAAACACATTTCTATTTGTCATTGAAATGCTTTATGAGATTATTTTCCTCAGTAGAGTCACCTTCCTAATTATGTTTTTCTTTAGCTAATATTAACACTGGTTGACATGCCCTGACTTGGTAAGCAATGGGAAGAAATTAATTGCATATTTTTATAAATCTATCAGAATAATTCACAAATTGGATAATCCATATACAAATAAGACAGTTTACTGCATAATTATTTGGAATAGATGTTATATTTTTATATGGTAAAATACTCATATGAACTACATGTGCTTTTTTGAAAAATATTTATTTATTTGCTTTAGTTGTACACAATGCGTTTATTTTTATGTGGTGCTGAGGCTCGAACCCCGGCTGTGCATGTGCTAGGCGAGCGCTCAACCGCTGAGCCACAACCCCAGCCCCTATGCTTTCTCTCCCTTTGAATTAAATGAAATATTAGCCATACCCTTAATGAACATTGAATTTATGGATTTCATATGTGTATGTGCATGTGCACAAAGAAATTGTATTCACCAGTCCCCTTCCACACTAAGCTAGAACACACAACAGAAGGTAACAACAGAAAATGTGGCTAAAGCAGTTTTAATCTGTATTCTCTATAACAATCTTTAAAATAAGACAATAGAGAAAACTAAGACAAAAGTAAAATTATTTTTTTCCAAATCATAAAATTAAAAGTTAAAATGGATAATGTTGAGAAATAGAGACAGAACCTAAGTAATAATTTACTCTTACAGAAACACATTTACTATACATTATACTGTATATAAGAATCATTATTTGACCATTAATAAATAAAACTTTATACACTGCTGTGACTTGTGGAATTACTGCTACTTTATATTTTGTTCAAGTAATCAAGTAAATATGATATAGTTCTGATGATTTATATGGTTGTTTTTACAGTTATGTAAAGGCATTCCTGAAGCTCCTGCAGGCAGCCCATTTCAAAATCAACATGAAGAGGACTATCTTGTAATTGATGGAATGAAATTAAGAGCTGGAGAATGTATTGAGAATATTACTAATAAGTTTAAAGAAATAGATGCCTTGATGTCTGAATTTTAGGGTGTTCCACATATTTTCAGAAGTTAATTGGGAAAACACTGGTATTTTTCTGAAGCCAGAAATTTAAAAATGTTTGGTGAAATAGGTATACATTATATACAAAAGTTGATATTTGTAATAACTTTGTATTTTATATTTTGAAAATATCCATGGTTTTGAGAGCCAACCAAATGGTATAGAAGTTAAGGTTAGAATTTTTAAATTAAAAAAAAAAAGCCTTATTTTCTTATTTGTAGATTTCTTGTTTGCCTTATTTAAGAATGGTTTATGAAACTTACCTCATAAATACACACTTTACAATGATTATTTAGGTCATTTATTCAAGTATGGTAAAGTACTAAAATGACCACGCTATTACAATTCTTAGAGATAATTCAAATCTAATTAATATATTTATATAATTTGTATTTGTATTATAATTAAAATAAAAGAAAATAATAAAAATATAGCAGTGTAATAAAGTTGGAGATTTATTAAAAGACAAAAATATCAGTAGCCTCATTATATTAGAAACAATTATTTCCATTATAGTTCTTCAAACTGCTTATTTAACAGTCTCTAGGTGCCGGGGTCCAGCCCTAGCAGGGTCGGGGATCTTCCTGGTCAAGGGGTTGTGACGGGGTAGACAGCGTCAGCGATGGATGGACAACAACCACACAGACTCACAGGCCAGTATAGAATGCTGACAAGTTTATTGAGTTCACACAGTTTTTTTTTTTTTTTTTTTTTTTTTTTTGTGGTACTGGGGATTGAACTCAGGGGCACTCGACCACTGGGCCAAGTCCCCAGCCCATTTTTTTTTTGTATTTTATTAGAGACAGGGTCTCACTGAGTTGCTAAGTGCCTCGCCATTGCTGAGGCTGGCTTTGAACTCGCGATCCTCCTGCCTCAGCCTCCCAAAGTGCTGGGATTACAGGCGTGCGCCACCGTGCCCGGCTCACACACAGTTTTTATACATTTTTTAAAGTTTAACATGCCAAGAATGTGGTTAGCATAAGACGCATAGAATTCTTTGTACAGAACAGGCTTACTGGAAAAAGTGATTGTATGAGATAATAACACCCCCACCACATCCCTTGCTATTGTTCTAAATCTATGAATATGATCAGTAAAGTTGATCTTAAGTTCCTATTTCTAGCTAAATGTACTTAGCACTTATATTTCATAATACTAAGCATATTAGACCTTATGACTCTATTCTTCCCTAAGTCAAACTTTAAGTTCGGGTTAGTCAAGAGGGCAGTGAACTCAGTGGTTACCATGGCAAATTTCCTTGTAGATAATTGCCATATTGTTTAGTAAAGTAAATCTTTTTTTTAAATTTTTTTAAAATATTTATATTTATTTGCTTTAGTTGTACACAATGTGTTTTATTCAATACATTTTATTTGTACATGGTGCTGAGGATTGAACCCAGGTCGCCCACGCGCTAGGCGAGCGCTCCACCGCTGAGCCACAATCCCAGCCCCAGTAAAGTAAATCTTACTAGAATGGGGTCACAGGCTCCAAAGGGACCTTTTCCCATGGGGTCTCCTTAGCAGGAAGTACTTTGATTTTATTCTGTTTCTGATTACTATCAGTGAGACTATGTGCATTTTGCGTACTCATAACTGGAGAAACAGGTGGCTCTGTGACTGTTCTCATCATATATAACAATACATGTTTAAAACAATCACCCCAGGAAAAAGACACATCACACGGTGGCAGAAAATTATTTACTATTTGTGGTAGGGAAGGGGTTATGGTTTCTAATGTTTTCATTAATATTCTCAGAGAATGCTATAGTATTCCCCTCACCCCCAGTGATCACCACTAGAAAATAGTATGAGTATTGTATTAATAGGAAGATAGTGCAGAAAAGGCACCAGATCCCAGAGGCATACATCTGGCATTATCTCGAGATGATGAGTCCTTGCAAACATCATTCTCCCAGTGGATCCTTGTCAAACACTGGTTGGACTGCCAGGCACCCCCGCATCTAGGAAACTTGGAAGCAAAAGAATCCTGGACCTTTCCCTGCTGAATCAGTATCTTTGAAGGTGAACATGGGAAAATGTAATTGAAAATGTACCAAGAGAAGTTACATGCACTATTAAAAAAAAATCCAATGATAAAAAGTTAATAAGTACATCATTTTTTTTAAAAAAAATTACCTCTTTAAGGCCCTATATTCTAATACTGTCACATTGTCATATACTGGGACTTCGGAATTTAGCTCATAACAGTACAGTAAAAATGAGTAATCTCTACCATGTAATATCTCACATATTTTCCAGATTTTAAACACTTAATTAGATTTTTAACCCTTATTTGTTCTTTTTAGTTATATATGATATTAGAATATATTTTGACTTATCGTACATACTTGGAGTATAACTTCCCATTCTTGTGGTTTTATATTATGTGGAGTTACACAGGTTGCGTATTCATATATGAACATAGGAAAGTTATATCTGATTCATTCTACTATCTTTCCCATCGCCCCCCATTCTCCTCTGTCCAATCTGCTGAACCTTCAATCCTCCCTCTCCTGCCCTCCTACTACCTATGGTGAGTCAGCATCTGCATGTCAGAGAGAACATTCAGCCTTTGGATTTTGGGGATTGGCTTCTTTCACTTAGCATGAGAGTCTCCCGTTCCATACATTTACTGACAAATGTCATAATTTCATTCTTCTTTATGGCTGAATAATATCCCTTTATGTATATATACCACATTTTCTTTATCCATTCATCTATTGAAGGGCACCTAGGTTGGTTCCATAGCTTAGCTATTGTGAATTGAGCTGCTATGAGCATTGTTGTATCCTCATGACTATGGTATGCTGATTTTAAGTCCTTTGGGTATATGCTGAGGAGTGGGATAACTGTGTCAAATGGTGGTTCCATTCCAAGTTTTCTGAGGAATCGTCATACTGCTTTCCAGATTGGTTGTACCAATTTGCAGTCCCACCAGCAATGTCAGAGTGTGCCATTTCCCCCCACATCCTCAGCAACATATGTTGTTGCTTGTATTCTTGATAATTGCCATTCTGACTGGAGCAAGATGAAGTCTCAGTATACTTTTAGTTTGCATTTCTCTAATGTCTAGTGATGTTGAACATTTTTTCATATATTTGTTGACTATTCATATTTCTTCTTCTCTGAACTGTCTGTTCAATTCCTTTGCCCATTTATTGACTAGGTTTTTTTTTTTTTGGTATTAAGTTTTTTGAATTTTTTATATATTTATATATCCTGGAGATTAATGCTCTTATCTGAGGTGCAGGTGGCAAAGATATTCTCCTATTCTTTAGGCTCTCTTTTCATGTTCTTGGTTGTTTCCTTTGCTGTGAAGAAGCTTTTTAGTTTGATAAAATCCCATTTATTGATTTTTGATTTTACTTCTTGTGATTTTGGAGCCTTGTTGAGGAATTTGGTTCCTAAGCCAACATGGTGGAGATTTGGGCCTACATTTTTTCTTCTAGTAGGTACAGGGTCTCTGATCTAATGCCTAGGTCCTTAATCCATTTTGATTTGAATTTTGTACAGGGTGAGGGATAAGGGGTCTAATTTTATTTTACTACATATGGATTTCTAGTTTTCCCACCATCATTTGTTGAAGAGACTATCTGTTCTCTGATATATGTTTATGCCACCTTTGTCTATTATGAGATAACTGTATTTGTGCGGGTTCATCTCAGTGTCTTCTATTCTGTAACATTGGCCTTCATGGCTGTTATGGTGCCAATACTATGCCATTTTTTGTTACTATAGCTCTAGTATAAATTAAGGTCTGTTATTGTGATGCCTTCTGGCTTCACTTTTATTGTTGAGGACTGTTTTGGCTATTCTGGGCCTCTTATTTTTCCAGTGTTATATGATTGCTTTTTCTATTTCTATGAAGAATGTCATCACAAACTTAATAGGAATTGCATTCAATCTGTATAGTACTTTTGGTAGTATGGCCATTTTGACAAGATTAATTCTGCCTATCCAAGAACATGGGAGATCTGTCCATCTTCTAAGGTCTTCAAATTCTTTCTTTGGTGTTCTGTAGTTTTCATTGTAGAGGTCATTCTCCTCTTTAGTTAGATTGATTCCCAAATGTTTTAATTTTTTTGAGGCTATTGTGAATGGGGTAATTTTCTTTTTCTTCCATTGGATTTATCACTGATATATAGGAATGAAATTGGTTTACGGGTATTAATTTTATATACTGCCACTTTGCTTAATTCATTTATAAGTTAAAGAAATTTTCTCATGGAGTTTTTGGGGTCTTCTATATATAGAATCATGTCATCAGCAAATAGGGATAGTTGGAGTTCTTATTTTCTTTTCTTAGTTGTATCCCTTTAAATTCTTTCTTTTGTCTAATTGCTCTTTCTAGAATTTCCAGAACTATGTTGAATAGAAGTGATAAAAGAGGGCATCCATGTCTTGTTCCAGTTTTCAGAGGGAATGCTTTTAATTTTTCTCCTTTAGAATGATGTTGGTCTTAGATTATCACAGATAGCTTTTATAGTGTAGATGTATGTTCCTACTATCCCTAGTTTTTCTAGTGTTTTGAACATGAAGTGGTGCTCTATTTTGTCAAATGCTTTTTCTGCATCTATTAAAATAATCATGTGATTCTTGTCTTTAATTCTATAGATGTGATGAATTGTGTTTATTGATTTCCATATGTTGAACCAACCTTGCATCCCTGGGACAATCCCCACTTGATCATGATGCACTATCTTTTTAATATGCTTTTGTATGTGATTTGTCAGTATTTTATTTAAACTTTGTGCATGTATGTTTATGAGGGATATTGGTCTGAAATTGTTTTTCCTTGATGTTTCTTTCTCTGCTTTTGGTATCAGGATGATATCTATAATATGTTTTAAAGGGTTCCCTCCTTTTTTATTTCATGGGTTGAAGGTCTGGTAGAATGCCCCTGAGAATTCATCTGGCCCTGTGCTTTTCTTTGTTGGCAGGCTTTTGATGGCATCTTCAATTTCATTGTTTCAAATTGATCTGTTTAAGTGTACTATGTCTTCCTGGTTCAATTTGAGTAGGTTATATGTCTAGAAATTTGCCAACGTCTTCAAGATTTTCTATTTTATTAGAATATGAATTTTCAAAATATGTACTGATTATCATCATATTTATATGTATACATATTTATATTATATTATCATCAGTGCATATTATATTTCAGTAGTGTCCATTGTGATAATTTCTTTTTCTTTCTGAATTTTAGTAATTGGAGTTTTCTCTTTCTTTTTCTTTGTTAGCTTGGCTAAGGGTTTATCAATTTTGTTCAAAAATTTTTTTCTAAGAACCAAATTTTTGATTTTTTTTTCGATTTTGGGGGATTCTTGATGTTTCAATTTCATTAATTTCAATTATTTCCTGTCTTCTACTGCTTTTGGTGGTGATTTGTTCTTCTTTTTCTAGGGTTTTGAGGTGTAATATTATGTCACTATAGATTGACTTTCTGTTCTCTTAACCAATGAGCTCAATGCAGTGAACTTTCCTCTTAGCACTACTTCATATTGGCTCAGAGATTTTGATATGTTATATCACTATTCTCAGTTACTGCTAAGTATTTTTTATTTCATCCCTGATTTCTTCTGCTATCCATTTGTCATTCAATAGCATATTATTTAGTCTCCAGGTGTTAGAGTCATTTCTACTTTTTATTCTATTGTTGATTTCTAATTTCATTCTGTTATGATCTGATAGAAAGCAGTGTGTTATCTCTATTTTTTTGTATTTGCTAATAGTTGCTTTGTGGCATAAGATATTGTCTATTTTAGAAAAGGATCCATGTGTTGCTGAGAAGAAAGTGTATTTTGTCATTGATGGATGAAATATTCTATATATGTCTGTTAAGTCTAAATTATCGATTATATTAGTTAGTTCTATAGTTTCTTTGTCTAGTTTTTGTTTGGAAGATCTATCCTGTAGTGAGATATGTGTGTTAAAGTCACCTAGTATTATTGTGTTTAGGTCTATTTGATTCTTGAAATGGAAAAAGATTGTTTGATGTACATAGATGCTCCATTGTTTGGGCATAAATATTTGCAATTGTTATGTCTTGTTGATGTATAATCCCATTAAGCAGTATGAAATATTCTTCTTTGTCCCTTTTTACTAACTTTGGCATGAGGTTCACTTTATCTGATATGAAGATGGTAACCCCTGAGTGTTTACATTGTCCATGTAAGTGATATGTTTTTTCCCCATCGTTTGACCCTCAGTATGTGGATGTCTTTGCCTATGAGGTGATCTTTTGGAAATAGCATATTGTTGGGTCTTGTATTTTAATCCAGTCTATGAGTCTGTGTCTTTTGATTGATGAGTTTATGTCATTTATATTTAATGTTATTATTTAGATACGATTTGTGTTCCCAGTCATTTTGATTTATTTCTGGTTTTTAATTTGAATTAATTTCTCCATTGAATCACTGTTCTTTAGTGTAGTTGCTCCCTCTGCTGGTTTTCACTTTTAGTTTTCATTTCTTCTTCATGAAATTTTTTATTATGTTTTCTAGTGCAGACTTTCTACTTGTGAATACTTTTAACTTTTGTTCATTATGGAATGATTTTATTTGACCATCACTTCTGAAGTTTATTTTTGCTGGATATAGTATTCTTGGCTGGCATCCATTTTCTTTCAGAAATTGGTATGTATTATTCTAAGACCGCCCAGCCTTTGAGGGTCTGGGTTGAGAGATCAGCTCAGATTCAGATTAGTTTCCCTATAAATGTTACCTTTAGTTTTTCTCTGGAAGCCTTTAAAATTCAATTCGTATTTTGTATGTTAGGTATGTTCATAATAATGTGACTTGGTGTGGATCTGTTGTAATTTTGTATATTTGTGGTCCTGTAAGCCTCCTATATTTAATTTTCCATTTCATTCTTTGGGTTTAGGAAATTTTCTCATTTCATTAAAAAGATTGTGCTTTCCTTTAGTTTGTATCTTTGAGCCTTCATCTGTCCAAACAAATCTTCAATTTTGTCTTTTCAGGTTATCCCATATTTCTTGCATGTTCTGTTCATGGTCTTTTAACATCTTTTCACCATAGCCAACTTTGTTTTCCAGATTATATGTTTTGCTTTTCTTGACTGAAACTCTGTCTTCCAAGTGGTCTAGCCTATTGGTGATGCTTTCAATTGAATTTTTAATTTGGTTTATTGATTTCTTCATTTTGAGGATTTCTCCTTATTCTTTTTCAGCATCTCTGTCTCTTTATTTAAGTGATCTTTCACTTCCTGTATATTCTCTCTGATTTCTATCCTTACACCATCCTTTACTTCACAGATCAGTTTAACTATGTATATTCCAAACTCTTTCTCTGACACTTTTTCCACTGTGGTGTTGATAGGTTCTGTTATTGGAATATCATGGTTTGTTTGGGGCAATTTGT
The DNA here is from genome assembly GCA_025594165.1 of Tamias sibiricus. Taxonomy (NCBI): domain Eukaryota; kingdom Metazoa; phylum Chordata; class Mammalia; order Rodentia; family Sciuridae; genus Tamias; species Tamias sibiricus. The sequence continues at coordinate 35,974,899 of CM046673.1, read as the reverse complement.
TCCCTTGCTTTTCCTTCCTTCCTTCCTTACTTTCTTCCTTCCTTCCTTCCTTCATTTTTTCCTTTCTTTTCTTTCTTTCTTTCTTTCTTTTTTTTTTTTTTTTTTTTTTTTTTTTTTGTGTGTGTGTGTGTGTGTGTGTGTGCCAGGAATAGAACTCAGGGGCACTCGACCACTGGGCCACATCCCCAGCCCCTTTCTGTATATTATTAGAGACAGGGTCTCACTGAGTTGCAAATGCCTCGCCATTGCTGAGGCTGGCTTTGAACTCGCGATTCTCCTGCCTCAGACTCCCAAGTGCTGGGATTACAGGCGTGTGCCACTGTGCCCTTGCTTTTTCATGTTGTTTTTGTGTCTACCCATCTAATAGTATGGATTTGAGGGGGAGACAAGTAATAACAACAACCAATAAAAACAATATACAGTATTAAATCAAATAGTTCCTTCTATGACATCTACAATGCTAATTATCACAACAAACAGAAATGATGTAATCATTTATTGCCTACCATAAAAACAGCAAATTTGCAAAAGGGTTTATGATTTCAAATGGTGGATGTAGATAGAATATACATGATAGTATGTGATGTATGTGATGATTATGAGGGAGGAGGAGGGAAGATAGAAGTAAAAAAAATTAAAGGAAGAGTGAAAGAACAGTAGATATTGGCTCTTAGCAGAAGAAAAGAGAAAGAATCATGTGAAATAGATAAGAGAAAAAATATACATATAAAGTAATATTTTTTTTTAAATTTTTTAATTTGAAGTTGTTATATATGAGAGCAGAATGCATTACAATTCATAATACATGCATAGAGCACATTTTTACAGATCTCTGGTTGTATACAAAGTATATTCACACCATTTGTGTCTTCATACATACACTTAGGATAATGATATCCATCTCATTCTACCATCTTTTTTTTTTACCCCCTTTCCCCCTTCCTTCCTCTTCCTACCCTTTGCCCTATCCAAAGTTCCTCCATTCCTCCCATGCTCTCTGTCCCAACCCCACTGTGAATCAACATTCTTATATCCAATAAAACATTTGGCATTTGGATTTTTGGGATTGGCTAACTTAGCATTATATTCTCCAACTTCATCCATTTAACTGTGAGTGCCATTATTTTATTCTCTTTTATTGCCGAGTAATATTCCATTGTGTATATATACCACATTTTCTTTATCTATTCATCTACTGAAGGGCATCTAGGCTGGTTCCACAGTCTAGCTATTGTGAATTGTGCTGCTATAAACAATGATGTGGCTGTGTCCCTGTAGTATGCTGTTTTCTCATCCTTTGGGAATCAACCCAGGATTGGGATGGCTGGGTCATAAGGTAGTTCCATTCCCAGTTTTTCAAGGAATCTCCATACTGCTTTCCATATTGGCTGCACCATTTTGCAGTCCCACCAGCAATGTATGAGTTTGCCTTTTTTCCTCACATCCTTGCCAATACTTGTTGTTCGTTGTGTTCTTAATAGCTGCCATTCTGGCTGGAGTGAAATGAAATCTTAGAGTATTTTGCATTTCTCTAATTACCAGTGATGATGAACATTTTTTCATGTATTTGTTGATTGATTGTATATCACCTTCTGAGAAGTATCTGTTCAGTTCCTTAGCTCATTTATTGATTGGCTTATTTATTTATTTATTTATTTATTTATTTATGTTGTGTTAAGATTTTTAAGTTATTTATATATTATAGAGATCAGTGCCCTATCTGATGTGCTTGTAGTAAAGATTTGTTGCCAATTAGTAGGTTCTATATTCACCTCACTGATTGTTTCTTTGAAAAGAAGCTTTTTAGTTTGAATCCATTCCATTCATTAATTCTAGATTTTAATTCGTTTGTTATAGGAGTCTTATTAAGGAAGTAGGGGCCTAATCCAATATGATGGAACTTTGGGCCTACTTTTTCTTCTAATAGACACATGGTCTCTGGTTTAATTCCTAGGTCCTTGATCCAATTTGAGTTGAGTTTTGTGCATGGTGAGAGATAGAGGTTTAATTTCATTTTGTTGCATATAGATTTCCAGTTATCCCAGCACCATTTGTTGACGAGGCTATCTTTTCTCCAATGTATGTTTTTTGGCACCTTTAATATAAGATAGCTGTAGTTGTGTGCATTAGTCTGTGTGTCCTCTATTCTGTACCATTGGTCTACCAGTCAATTTTGGTGCCAATACCATGCTGTTTTTGTTACTATTGCTCTGTAGTATATTTTAAGGTCTGGTATTGAGATGCCACCTGCTTCCCTCTTTTTGCTAAGGACTGCTTTAGCTATTCTGGGTCTCTTATTTTTCCAGATGATTTTCATGACTGCCTTTTCTATTTCTTTGAGGAATGTCATTGGGATTTTGATTGGAATTGAATTGAATCTGTATAATGCTTTTGGTAATATAGTCATTTTGACAATATTGATTCTGCCTATCCAAGAACAAGGTAGATCTTTCCATTTACTAAGATCTTCTTTATTTTCTTTCTTTAGTGTTCTGTGGTTTTTGTTGTAGAGGTCTTTCACATATTTCATTAAGTTGATTCCCAAGTATTTTATTTTTCTTGATGCTATTGTAAATGGGGTAGTTTTCCTCATTTCCCTTTCAGAGGATTTGTCACTGATATACATAAATGCCTTTGATTTGTGGGTGTTGATTTTGTATCCTGCTACTTTGCCGAATTCATTTACTATTTCTAAAAGTTTTCTGTTGGAATTTTTTGGGTCTTCTATGTATAGAATCACATCATCAGCAAATAGTGTTAATTTGTGTTCTTCTTTTCCTATCCATATCCCTTTAATTTCTTTCATCTAATTGCTCTGGCCAGAGTTTCAAGTACTATGTTAAATAAAAGTGGGGAAGGGGGGCATCCCTGTCTTGTTCCAGTTTTTAGAGGGAATGCTTTCAATTTTTCTTCATTTAAAATGATTTTAGACTGGGGCTTAGCATTAATAGCTTTATAATGTTGAGGTATGTTCCTGTTATCCCTGGTTTTTCTAGTGTTTTGAACATGAAGCAGTGCTGTATTTTGTCAAATGCCTTTTCTGCATCTATTGAAATGATCATATGATTCTTATGTTTAAGTCTATTGATGTGGTGAATTGCATTTATTGATTTCCGTATGTTGAACCAAACTTTCATACCTGGGATAAACCCCACTTGATCATGGTGTAATTAATTGTATTAATGATGTCTAAAGTTTCTTTATTTAGCTTTTGTTTGGACGATCTATCCAGTGGTGAAAGCAGTGTGTTGAAGTTTCCCAGAATTATTGTGTTGTGGTCTGTTTGACTCTTGAACTTGAGAAGAGTTTGTTTGATGAATGTAGGCACTCCATTATTTGGGGCATATAAATTTATTATTGTTATGTCTTCTTGATGAATGGTTCCCTTAAGAAGTAAGAAATATCCTTCTTTGTCCCTTTTGATTAACTTTGGCTTGAAGTCTACCTTATTTGATATGAGAATGGAAACCTCTGCTTGCTTCCACAGCCCATGTGTGAGTGAGTGCTAAGATTTTTCCCCACCTTTCACCTTCAGTCTGTTGATGTCTTTTTCTATGAGGTAAGTTTCTTGGAGACAGCATATTGTTGGTTCTTTTCTTTTAATCCAGTCTGTCAGGCTATTTCTTTTGATTGGTGAGTTTAGGTCATTAACATTCAGGGTTATTATTGAGACATGATTTATATTCCCAGCCATTTTTGCTTATTTTTGGTATTTAATTTGACTTGGTTTCTCCTCTGATTAGTGTTTCCTGTAGTTTAATAGCTCCCTTTGCTGATTTTCATTGTTGTTTTCTTCTTCATGGGGTATTTTTTCAAGCATGTTCTATAGTGCAAGCTTTTGAGTTGTGAATTCTTTTAAGTTTTGTTTATTGTGGAAGGTTTTTATTTCATCATAAAATCTAAAGCTTAATTTTGCTGGATATAAGATTCTTGGTTGACATCCATTTTCTTTCAGAAGTTGATATATATTGTTCCAGGATCTTCTAGCTTTTAAACCCTGGGTTGAAAAATCTGCATATAATCTAATTGTTTTCCCCCTATATATAATCTAATTCCTTCCTCTCATGGCTTTTAATATTCTCTCCTTATTTTTTTTTTATTTTTTTATTTTTTTTTGGTACTGGGGATTGAACTCAGGGGCACTCGACCACTAGGCCACATCCCCAGCCCTTTTTTGTATTTTATTAGAGACAGGGTCTCACTGAGTTCCTAAGTGCCTTGCCATTGCTGAGGCTGGCTTTGAACCCGCGATTCTCCTGCCTCAGCCTCCCAAGTACTGGGATTACAGGCGTGTGCCACCGCGCCCGGCTTTCTCCTTATTTTTTATGTTAGGCATTTTCATTATAATGTGCCTTGGTGTGGATCTGTTGTGATTTTGTACATTTGGTGTTTGGTAAGCCTCTTGAATTTGGTTTTCCCATTCATTCCTCATGTTTGGAAATTTTTCTTCTATTTCATTGAATAAATTACTCATTCCTTTGGTTTGGAATGCTACACCTTCCTCTATCCCAATAACTCTTAAATTTGGTCTTTTTAAGCTATCCCATATTTCTTGAATGTTCTGATCATGCATAATTTCTTACCATTTTCACTATGTGCCCTACATTTCTTTCAAGATTATATATTTTGTCTTCATTATCTGAGGTCCTGTCTTCCAAGTAGTCTAATCTGTTGGTGATGCTTTCAATTGAACATTTAATTTTGTTGATTGCTTCTTTCATTTCCAGGATTTCTGTTTGGTTTCTTTTTAGAACTTCTATCTCCCTATTGAAGTAATCTTTTGCTTCTTGTACTTGTTTATGAAGTTCTTTGTCAAAATGATCTTTTACTGCCTATATTTGCTCTCTTATATCATTCTTCAGTTCACAAAACATTTTAATTATATACATCCTGAACTCCTCTATCATTTCATTTGCTGTGCCTTCCATGGAATCTAATAGGGAGCTTTGTGGACTTATTTGGGACACTTTCTTCCCTTGTCTCTTCATATTGTTTGTGTGACTTTTCTTCTAGTACTGTGGAACTGTGACTTTTTCATTTTTACCTTATAGCCCTATAATGCTCCTGTAGGACAATGTTAACAGATCCCTTTTACAATCTAAAACCAGACATTTTCTATTCAGATGTTCACAGTTTGGTCACAATGTACAGAATTAGTGAATTCAAATATTGTCCCCAATATACTCTGTAGGTTTGTAAAGGAGTTTATAGTTTCTAATGTTGGAAAAAGATATGATATGCTGAGGAGGAAGGAGGTGAGGATATTGAGTTATTATTTCTTAGGAAGTGTGAAAGAGAAATCTATGGATGTAGTTTAATATCAGCAGAAGAGTGAGGAAGTGAATTGGAGTGATCAAGCTAGTGGGAAGATGAGGTGTACATAAAACAAACTCATGTATATATTAAGAGAAATAAAAAATGTCAAAGTAGTAGAAATTGGTGAAAAGAGAAGAAAAAGAAAATGAGTCTAAAAGAGAAAAGAAAAACAATGTGTAACATAATTTTGACATACTATTCAGTTGCCCCAGTTCTCAAAATCCTAATTCATGTAAAATACTTGGTGTCACATATGTTGGGAGTGTGAGGGGTGGGGGGAATAGATAGGGAAAGGAAAGAAAAAAAAACACAAAACAAAAAGAGAGAGAGAGAGAGAGAACAAGGAGAGAACACACACACACACACACACACACACTTAAAACAAAACCCAAAAACAAAACAAACAAAAAGATTCACAAAGACAAACACACAAATAAATCACAAACAAAAAAATCTTGAAGGAAGATTTCCTGCATCCCTTCACATTCAGTACGTGGGGTCGTCTGTTGTCAGATGTCAGCTTTTATCTCCACCCTCCAGATGTTGAAGGTAACCAAGTAGTCACAGTACCAGCAGTAGTAGCTGCTGAGGAGTTGGGGTGGAGTTATAATCTGTGCACCTGGTCAGCCAGAGTTCCGAGGTGGGAGCTGTCACCTGTGGTAAATGGCGCTGAAAATTGACCCAAGATGTAGGCGCCTACTTTCCATGTCACAATATAGTTTCAAATGGAGGGAGCAGGGCAATGGCTCCAGATGCTGGGTTCAGATACGAGCTCCATGGCTGTCTGTGTGTGGCGTGTGTGGTTGTCAGCTGACTTCAGAGCCTGTGTAAATTCCTCAGATGTATGCAGGCTATTGCGCATAGGTGATTCCTTTTTTTCTTTTTTCTCCCTCTGCTGCTGCAACTTTCAAAAATGGCACATGATCAACCCATGCTGGGAGTATGGGAACCACACAGGACTGGTTCTGCGTTCCTCTGTGTGGGAATTAGCCAGGTGAATTGAGTGAAAGCAAATTGGGTAGCCGAACGTTCTGTGCCGAACATTCTGCGTTGTTCCCCACTGTGCAGGTGTTCTTGTTTGCTGTTTGTCTCCTGCCCAGCAGTCCCACATGAGTGAGTAATTTAGAGACTCACCCATGCTTTAGTCTGTTGTCCCACAGCTCCAGATGTGTATGGTGGCCATGGCTCCTTTGCAGGTACAGGAGTATTGCCAGCAACTAAGCAGTATTCACACTACTGAACCTCAATTTACCAATTGACACTTAATGCAACCTCTCTCTGGTCTGCCATCTTGGATCCACCTCTTCTAAAGTAATAATTTTTAAAAAATTAAAAATAAAAAGAATATAAAACAAAACTAAAATATACTAGTCAAACATTCTTGTCCTTAAAAAACTAATCCATGAAAAATAACTGGCTTCAAAAATGCTAGAAATGAGAAAAAAACAAGTATGAATATGTATAAATGTCCAGGTACCATTAAGGTCACAATTAAACAGAAAATAATAAATAAAATCTTGATGAAAATAAAGAATTCTTTCCAATGGAGTTCAAAAGCTTCACAGCTTCTCAGCACTTTTAGGTGGGGTTGTCTGGAGGATGATGCTCCACCTTCCAGATTGCTGGAGTTAGAGAGATAATTGCATAGGTGGAATTCTTCAAGGAAGGGTTTAGGCTTAGATGAACTCCAGGCTCTTGCCTGGGTGCCAATTTGTCTGAAGATTTTAAGTCAGCATACTTCTAGGGCCAAGCAATTGCTGATCTACACTGGAAGACTGTACCCCAGCGATCTTCCTTGGGTTTTACTCATGGTGGGGGAATCAATTCTTTTTCCCTATGTTATCTGTGGGCCCCCACATTTCCTGGTCTCAGGTTTGGTCTTCAGTCTCTCTCTTCCCCACCCTTCTGAATTCCTAGTCATAAGTATCTCTCCTAGCCTGCAAGCAGCCTGATTGGAGATGGAAGGGTCAAACCAACCAGGTTTCCATGATCTGTATAAATCTATCTACACATTTGATTTTCTTCTGGTCAGTTAAGCACACTTTACATTGTGCACTATGTATTTAATGGATCTGTATTTTGTGCCAAGCTTGGGTTTGCCAGGAATCAGCTCCCTCAGCTTGCTGGCCCCCATGCTGTAGTTGCAAAATAGTTCCTTCCTTTATCCTCCACATGCCATGTGGAGAAATGGCAGCTTCTTTTCCACACAAGGATATTGTGCAGCACACCTTTCATGTTTGTTGGGCAATGTCCTTGATCTCTAAATGCTCCATACCCAGACATGCCTTGGGCCTCCTAAAAATGCGGGTTCCTTTAATTCTTTGTTCCTTTAAAACTTTGGTCTTGGAGGGACCACTCTGGCTGATGCTTTGGCCTGGCTGTTGCAGCAGCTGTGCTGCTGGGATTTCTTTCTTATTTTATTATATCCAACCTCCCAAGTCCCCGATCTGCTCTGAATGTCCAGTATTAAATTCAAGTAAAGCCCTCACTTTTTTTTTTTTTTTTTTTTTTTTTTTTTTTTTGGTTCACCCACCTTGCGGAGAAGCTATCTGCTTTCTTGGTTTCATGCCACAGAGCAGCCAAGAAAGCAGCCTCCTCTATTCTGCCATCTTGAAAAACGCCCTCTTAATTGGATTTTATTTACATATACTATGGCTAATATTTTGTAATATTCTTTATTGACAACTATAAACTTGTATAACAATAAAATAATTGCTTGGGTAATGATCCAATGGAGAAAAATTACATAATTTTCAAGGAATCCCATAAACAGTTTTAGTGGAAGTCATTTTGGATCTTTCTATGCATTTCAAAATGTGTATGTATGCACATCTAAGTCTAATTCCTGCTCTGAGTTTCTCTATGTCTAGGGGTAGAGAATTGGAATAAAGCACATTCTAAGTATGTAAAAACTGAAACCAACACTTGAGCAGGTCAGGAGGGCTATGTACACAGACTAAGGAACTCACAATGTTCCTGGAAACTATAGGAACTAATTGAAGAGTAATAGAAAGTAGAATCCCTTTGAGAAAGATTACATCAGCAACAGTATGGATAGGAGTGAACAGAAGACCACTGAGTAGACTACTTCTGAAATTTTCTTGTTAAATTTTGATAGCTGAATTATGGTGGTGCTGCTGTGGTGATAAGTGGATAGATTCAAGCTAAATTAACATATATGGGCTATTAGGATTTGGAGATTGAATATAGGGATGAGACAGAGGGCAGGAATCAGGACAACTCTAGGATTCTGATATTCATAAAGCTGTTCACTAAGGTAGGAATACATGCAGATTATAAACATGGAACAAATAGCAAATTTGGGCTAACTGTGTGAGTTAAGAAGAGATTATAAGACATTCATTCCTTTACAAAGCTTGCATTTCCATACTACTCTGAGACCCACAGTGACTAAGAATAGTTTCACAACACATCATATTTAAATTCTAAGTGGTAAAAAACAGGGACGGCCAAGGCCTATGCTTTTTCTTATAGCTGAACTTACTCTACAGCATTTCTGAAAATCCTTCCTTTTTTTCTTGGCAGTATGATTTTATAATCATATCTTATAAACTGTCTCAAGAAGTTATTGATGGCATTTTTTGTTACTACTTAGAATCAACTTTAAAATTACTACAATCATATTTAAAAGATTTTGTCTATAATTCAAGTGTTTGATTTAAACCCACGACTAGTAGATCAGTTAGATAAAATGCAGATAATTCCTCTTGGTGGAAAAGCCAGTGTTCGTCAACATCAGCTTTCATAGGCAAGAGCCTGAAATTTCCACACTGAATTCATCTCTGCCATGATTTGAGTTGTAGAAGTCTAAAATTTCCAATTAAGTCTTTGTGCTTTTTAGCAGTTCAAAATGATTCTGAGAAAAAAACATTTGGATTGATTTTCCTCTGCAGAGGAAACTGCAGTCTATTTCCATGGCTGAGGAACCTCTAGCCATGTGAAATTACAGGCTTTCAAATTTGAAGGTAGAATATGCCCAGGAAAAAGAATAAGGAAGCCATGGACTAACATCTCTGTCTTCAGGGCTGATAATCATGCCTGGCTGGCAGGTCCTTATTTGTAAATATCCCATGTTCAGAGGCAAGCTATATAACATAGGCCAGGGCATATAGGTGATACTGTTGATTCAGAATGCCTGCTTTCAGATCTTGGTTGTGTCACCTACTAGCTGGCTGACCCAAGGCAAATTACTTCTCTGTGTCTAGGCTTTCTTTCATCTATAAAGTTATGGAGATTTCCATGAAAGTAATCAACATACATAAAATGTATATAAGGTCCAATCACATGGAAAATTATTCTGGTTATGATTATGATAATTGTTGGCTCCAGAGCATTTCTCTACTAACCACCCTGCCATGACTCTCCTATACCTAATAGACTAACATGTTTATTTCAGCAGGTTATATGCTTCTTGGGGACTGGGACTGAGAACTGTATGTGATTAGCTGACTCTTGAAGCAGGCCTAGAGGTAGCAATACCTTATTTTATAACTAGATCTTCTGTTTGGCCCAAAGGAAAGTATCATAAGGAAATTACATCGCCTACCAGGGAAGGTTAAATTCTAAGTACACTAGTTATATCAAGTTCAATATGTAAGGTATAAGGCAACATGCTAGGACATATGTACAAGTATTTTGGTTGGAATAAGAGCTCCTCTTTGTCCAGGTTGAGGACTGACTGATTGACCCTCTTTGAAATGAGTTGGATCAAGCTCTTCTGATCTTGAGTCTATGAATTAATTTATGAGAGGTCTTGATCTATTGGCAGACTGAATCCCCAGTTAGATTTGCAAATTTTGAGGGCTGATCACCAAAGCCAGATCTGTTAAACCCATATTCCAAAAAGTCTTGGCCCATTTGCCCCATGCTGGGAACTGAATTTATGCAGCGATTCCAAGTGGTAAGAGGCTTACTTAGCTCTATCTTTATTAAAGACAAGGTATATGCTTTGGATGGGTTAGCCCTTTGTTGTCACCAACAACAGTGGCATAAGGAGGAAAGTGCACCCATGTACTTGTAAATCTGTATTGTCTATAGCCTTGAATTTGCTGATTCTGTAATGGAGGGTGTTGGGTCATAGGCAGTTAAATATGTCCACTAATAGATCTAGCACAATTGCAAATATTATAATTAGTCTAGAATCTGTTGAAAATATTTGGTAGTCAGCTTTTTCTGTAGGAAGCTTTCATTCATGAACCTGCAGTGACTGTGTAGTGCTTTTGATGGAACCAGACCATTTCATCATCTAATGCTTCTTCCAAATGGCTGGTGATCCATGACCCCACCATTTTTGAGACTATCAAATGGTAGAGTCCTGCTTCAGATACTTATATACTAATAGAATTTATATCCATGGCCCTTCCAAGAGACTGGAATTCTCTCATTTCTCCAAGAGTGAAATTTTGAATATTCTAGACATATCTGAATCTTGCTATATTATTTCTGTGAGGCCTCAAAAAGAAATCCAGACATAGTGCAGTTTGAAGATGCTAACTACTTCTTTAGGACTAAGCCAACTCTATTTGCCTCTCAGATTTGTAGAAAAGTTGTTGGGGAAAGGTAAATTAGGACTTAGGTTCCCAATGGTGCATTCAGTACCTGAAGATCTAAATATTGGAACTACCAGAAGCAATATACAGATTTGATGAAATCCCCATCAAAATACCAATGTTATTCTTCGCAGAATTACGGAAAACAATCCTTACATTCATTTGGAAGAATAAGAAACTTAGAAAAGCCAAAGAAATACTAAGCAAAAATAGCAATGTGTGAGGTATCAAAATACCTAATATGAAAGAATACTACAGAGCTGTAGTAACAAAAACAACATGGCACTGGCATCAAAATAGGCATGAAGACCACTGGAATAGAATAGAAGGCACAGAGGAACCCACATACTCAGAGCCATCTGATACTTGACAAAGGTGCCAAAAATATATGTTGGAGAAAAGAGTCTTTAACAAATGATGCTGGGAAAACTGGATGCCATATGTAGAAGAATGAAACTAGGTCCCGATATCTCACTCTTTACAAAAGTCAAATCAAACTGGATTAGATTTAGGAAACCATATATCTTGCAATTGCTAGAAGCAGCATAGGGTTAACTCTCTTATCTTATTGCTGTTGATACTAACTTCCTTAACAAGACCCCTAAAGCTCAAGAAATAAAACCAAGAATCAATAATTGGGATGCCATAAAATTGAAAATCTTCTGCATAGCAAAGGATATAAAAGCATGAAGAGAAAGCCTACAGAGTAGAAGAAAATCTTTGCCAGCTGCTTCTCTGACAGGGGATAAATATCTAGAATATATGCAGAACTCAAAAAACTTAACACCAAACAAACAAATAATCCAATCAAAAAGTGGACAAAAGAAGAAACACAAATGACCAACAAATATATGAAAAACTGTTCAGCTTCTTTAGCAATCAGGTAAATGCAAATCAAAACTACACTAAGATTTTATTGAGCTCTCCAGTCAGAGTGGTAGTTACCAAGAACACAAACAATAATAAATATGGCAAGGATGTGGGATAAAATGTACAATTATACATTGCTGGTGGGACTACAGACTAGTATGACTGCTTTAAAAAGCACTATGGAGATTGCTCAAAAAAGCTGGGAATGGAATATCATATGACCTAGCTATCCTACTCCTTGGTATTTATCCAGAAGAACCAAAATCAGCATAATATGATGATACATCCACCTCAATGTTTATAGTAGCACAATTCACAATAGCTACTTATAGGATGGACCCAAATGCCCATCAATGGTTAAATGGATTAAGAAATTGTGGTATACACACACACACACACACACACACACACACACACACACACACACACACAGTGGAGTTTTACTCAGACATAAAGAAGAATGAAATTATGGCATTTGCTGGTAAGTGGAGGAAAGCAATATTCTAAGTGAAATAAGGCAGTCTCAGAAAAATCAAGAGTTGACTGTTTTCTCTCTCTTGTGGAATCTAGAGTAGAATAAAGGAAAGAAGGAGGGGAGGATCACAAATAAAAATATAAGAAAAATTAATCAAGTAGAAGAAGAGAGAGAGAGAAGGTACAGGAAAAAGGAAGAAGTGCAGAGCAGAGTTTATACAAATCATGCAATGTACATGTATAAATATACCACAGGGAATTTCACCTTTATGTATAAGAAAGAACAAATCATAAACAAATAGATGAGCAAAAGGAAGATTGTTAGAGTAGAGGAAGGAAAACGGGGAGACGGAGAAAGGAGGGAAAAAGTAAGGGGAACATGAACTGAAATTGAATTCCATCCATGTATGATTTTGACAGGATGAACCCAACTACTATGTATAGCTATGATGCTCTGATAAAAATAAATATTGGGACTTTTGTACCCACTCATTTTTTGCATAGTATAAATACTCAAAGTGGTAAGCAGCATAATCAAATGAAAGAGCAGACAAAGGGATGAAAATTTTTGAAATTTGTCTTTAAGTGCACATAGTAAGGTACTACAAGAAAGGGTCTCAAAAAGTAAAAAAAAAAATTACAAAGCAGAATTTAGAGTCTATGGAAAGCATGAAGGCTGTTAGAATCAAAAATAATATTTATCTTATCTTCAGCTTTAGCAAGAAACAGATTCTCAAGGTATATCCTGGGACATAGATAAAGTCAAGGACATAGTGGTTAAATTAAAGCAAGAACATCAAAGACCAAGTCTAGGTGGATTTCAGGAAAACATGACCTTATGGTAAGAACCCTGTCAGGGATGTAGCTATACATTACAAAATATTACAGGGTGACTTTTAGTAGGACTTTCAGCTGGATAAAACCACCTATAAATCTTCAAGACATGATATCTCAGCCACCTTATATGCCCCAAGTACTAAAATTTGGAAAGAAAATTTTATCTTAAAAATAAGTGTGATTTTTGACACATGGAATGAACTGTAATCAAATACATAGAAAATCCACTAAGTTTTAAAGAAAGCAACATTGTTAAAAGTACTGAAATGTATGAGAAGGAAAAAAGACCTCTGAACCCCAAATATTTTACAGCTTGAGCAGGATCCCAGTGACTCTTGTGGCTATTTTTCATTTTTACTTGTCATATGGGATGTTCTATACCTAGGGTAGTGCTAGTATCAAAATGGTTTTGCCTCCTGAGTTGCACCTAAAGTGGTATTTTGAGGCTCAATGACCTTCCTAACTATATGGATCCCATACTGGCCTCTCAATTACTGGGCCTCAGCCCATTCTCTGCCTAGCCCTCAGTGGTAGTTTAATTATAAGGTGCATCATATTGCTTTATCAAGGAGATAGCATATATATCTAATATAAATAGAACACCAGCCCAACCAACATATCACTAAGGGTTTATTGAATGGGTCACATCTGTACTTTATGATAATCACATAGAATAGGCAGTGGAGATAAGCCCATAGTGGTGTAATAATATCTCCTTGAGTTAAAAAAAAAAAAAAAAAATATATATATATATATATATATATATATATATACACACACACACATACATGTATTTTCTCTTTTTTAAAAAAATTTTATTGTAATTTGTTATACATGTTTGCAGAATACATTTCATTTCATATTACATATAAAGAGCACAATTTTTCAAGTTGCTGGTTTTATATAAAGTATTTTTACAACAATTGTGTCTTCATACATGTATTTAGGGTAATCATGGATAACTCAGTCTGCTATTATTCCTATCCCCTTGCCCCCTCCACTCCCTTCCCCCTCTTTGTTCTATTTAAAACTTTTTCATTCCTCTCATCCCCTCTCTCTTGCCTTTATAAGTTAGTATCTTCATATTAAAGAGATCATTCGACCTTTGGTTTTTTGGGATTGGCTAACTTCACTTAGCATTATTTTCTCCAAGTTCATCCATTTACCTGCAAATTCCATGATTTTATTCCCTTTTAGTGCTGAGTAATGTTCCATTGTGTATATATACCAAAGTTTCCCTATCCATTCATCTGCTGATGGGCATCGGGGTTGGTTCCACAATCTAGCTATTGTGAATTGTGCTGCTATAAACATTGATGTGGCTGTGTCCCTGTTGTAAGCTGTTTTTAAGTTCTTTGGGAATAGGCCAAGGAGTGGGATAGCTGGGTCAAATGGTGGTTCCATTCCAAGTTTTCCTAGTAATCTCCATACTACTTTCCAGATTGGCTTCACCAATTTGAAGTTCCACCAACAATATAAGAGTGTGCCTTTTCCCCCACATCCTTGCCAGCATTTATTGTTGTTTGTTTGTTTTTTTGATAGCTGCCATTCTGACTGGAGTTAGATGAAATCTTAGAGTAGTTTTGATTTGCATTTCTCTAATCACTAGAGATGTTGAACATTTTTTCATATATTTGTTGATTGTTTGTATATCATCTTCTGAGAAGTGTCTGTTTAGTTCCTTAGCCCATTTATTGATTGGGTTATTTGTTTTTTTGGTGTTACGGCTTTTAAGGCCTTTATAAATCCTTGAGGTTAGTGTTCTATCTGATGTGCTTGTGGTGAAGATTTGCTCTGATTCTGTAGGTCCTCGATCTCGTCACTGATTGTTTCTTTTGCTGAGAAGAAACTTTTTAGTTTGAATTAATCCCATTTATTGATTCTTGATATTAATTCTTGTGCTACAGGAGTCTTATTGAGGAAGTTGGAGCCTAAACCAACATGATGGAGATTTGGGCCTTCTTTTTCTTCTATGAGGTGCAAGGTCTCCAGTTTAATTTCTAGGTCCTTGATCTACTTTGAGTTAAGTTTTGTGCATGTATTTTCATATCTTATCTTTCCCCCAGGCCTTCTTTAGCATTTTGGTATTGTATCAGGGTGTTAAGTTATAAAACCTATTTTGGGTCCAATTTTTGTCTACTAATCTGTGTAAGTCATATAACCAATAAATAGAAGGGCTAGAATTTAGGTATATTTCTGTCTGTTTCTATATCTTTTACCCTTGGCTACTTTCTATATTGTCTTGATATGCTGTTTACTATCCGGGTGACAGAATTATCATCTAGTTTCCTCATATGTAAAATGGTGATGGAACTGTCTAATGTAAAACATTGTGAGGAATAAGTGAGATTTTTTATGTAAAAGTGGTTTGCAAATCAACTTGATCTTTTATTTATTCCTTCTCTTTTATTTATTCCTTCTGAAAAAATCCAAGTATGTTTTAGTATGTTGCAATAAATAAATTACTGAGATAAAACATAACTATACTATTACTCTTATATAATTTGGTCTACTAATCATAAATATCAGTGTTTCTTTTTTCTCTTATAAAATTAATCTTTGGAAGCCATCAGCAGCAGTATTATGATCTTTCCTTTGATGGGTATGTTAACAATGCCTCTTCTTAAGGTGCATCTGATTGTTGAGTTTTAGAAGTAGCTTTAAATCTCCTTGCTCTCTTCACAAACATTTAGTTAAAATGGAAAGGGGGTGGGAAGAAAGTCTTACTGCTATCACTAGGTCTTGGCCTAAAATAACTTCCTGCTTTTACAGTTGCAAGGTTCTATGTTATTTTTAATGAGTTCCAGTAAAGTCCTTTGTAGGGAATCTATGCTAAGGATGCTCTCCTCCAGCAAGTTGGAATTTAGGCCCAGGCTCATAGTATCTTTTGAAACTCAGGAAATTCACGAAAATATTTGAGCAGCATTCATCTCTTTTATTGTTGGCATGTCCTTATTTTGACATTCAAATAAATTGCATACATTTAAAATTTTATAAAATGAACATCTTGCAATTTGCAAAGGGACTGGTGAGGCAGAAGACAAATGTAAATGTGCCTATGTCCCTCTCTTCTGTAGCATATAGTCTAGTTATAGAAGAATGTGAACAAACACAGGTGTCCCTCAAAAGAATAAGTACAATTAAAAATAGAATGTCTAAAAGGAGGAAGAGGTTCACTTCCCAGATAGTTGTCGTTATAAAACCCATTAATAAATTCCTTCAGGCTCAGTTGTCTCCTCCTAGAGGTGAGAAATCACCTCACAGAGTCTAAAGTCACCATGTGACCCCGGCTGCCAGGAATTGCCCATAGAAGTTAAGCCAGGAATAGGTCTCCCTTCTCAAGCCCCTCCCTTGGTTCCTTGTGAATTTCAGAGAGGACCAATGATAATAATGCCTGGTTTTTATATCACTAGGTCTTGGCCTAAAATAACTTTCTGCTTTTACAAGCACAATTAAATCAGACTGCAGGTATCCCATAAGACTTCACTGTGTTTACCTGCTCACAATACACTCACTCACCCTTGTTCCTCTAGTAACCTTCCTCCATAACCACCCCAACTACTATGGATGAAGCCAAAATGTGGGAGGCACAGAGGGTGGATTGGCAAAGGGCACTCACCTTAGACAATGATTCTGTCTAACCAGTGAGCCCTTAGAACTTCATCACAACAGGGAGAAGAGGAAGACAGTGAAGAAGTGGGCAAGGCTGTGCTTCTTGGGGTAAGGAGCTGGCCGATCAGGCTCCAGCTCCTGTCAGCAGTCTATCTTACCTCTCACATGGATGCCTGTCTCTGTCTTTATAACAGCTGATGTCAGGCAGTGCCAGAACTGGAAAGCACCATTAGTCACCTGATCTCTGAAAGCCTGACTTTTTCCAAGCAAAGGAGGATTGAGTGTCAATCTACAGCAGTGTGTGAAAGTGAAGATTACTTGGAGATAGGGCACAACCTTATGTGGTAGAATGTGTGAGAAGTAGGGTAGAGATGTGAAAGCAAAGGAGAATGCTGTTAATCCTGCCTGAAGTTATAGCTTCATCGAAACATTTCATTCATTCATTTTATTCAATGATGTGAGCCATATTTATGCTAGAAATTGATAATATAATTGTGAACAAAATAGACACGACCTCCAACTTCATAGAATTAACTCTGACCTTGGACAAGTTGCATTAGTCTCTTTGTACCTCACTTGTCTGAAAAGTAGCATGACAGTGATAATAATGACAATGGTACTAACAATAATACCAATCTTTTAGAGTAATTGAACAGAATAAAATGAGATAAGATATGGGGAAAACACAGCAAGGTGGCTTGCAAGTTGCATGCAATGTTTCTATCATTTTATTTTTACAGTCTAGTTGGGGAGAGAAACCCTTGAAACAAGACCAGATTTTGATGGCAGAATAGTGTACTGGCTGAAGAAGATCAAGTCACAGATGAAAGCAGAGGGATGAGAAAAGTGGGAACAGCAAGTAACTAACCTAAGTAACTACAGAGCAGGGGTGCAGGGTGTGAGAGGAGGAATGTTAGGATTTATCATTGGAGCAGGCAGGAGAGAGTACCAGGGAGGATCTTGTATGTCACACCCAAAGTGCAGCACTTTACACAACAGATTTTGCAATAAAGATGAGCAGAGATCACCAGAATGTGTATAATTAAACACTCATGATTGCTGGGTGCTGGGACTGACTTGGAATCAGACCATTCTACAATTGGCATGTGTCAGAGGGCAGCAGGCTGACATTACTATGCCAACCTGTGCCCTTGTGTCTGAGGAAATCCGTACCCTTATGTGAGCTCAGATTGTCAGCTTCCACAGCAAGTGCCTTAGGGTTGCCAGCAGGCAGCCAGGGACTGGAAGGTTAGGTTCTCCGCAAAGTCTTATTAAACTATGCCGCCTGGTAATAATGCACCACAGCTGCAGAGTTTTAAATGGCAAAGGGTCCCTGGCTGTCAGAAAGGTTACAGGTAGATACTTTCATTTGTCCTCCATGAAAGCTTAATGTCATTTTCTTCTGTTCAAGTCAACTTATAGACCTCATTACTTGAAGATCATCTGGTGGCTAGAGCAGCCTTTTTAATTTTTTTTGTTCTTTGTTTTTTTAATTTTTTATTATTCTAATTTGTTATACACGTTTGCAGAGTACATTTCACTTCATATTACATATAAGGAGCACAATTTTTCGAGTTGCTGGTTTAATATAAGGTATTTTTACAACAATTGTGTCTTCATACATGTATTTAGGGTAATCATGGATAACTCAGTATGCCATTATTCCTATCCCCTTTCCCCCTCCCTGCCCTCCCCCCTCTTTGTTCTATTTAAAGCTCTTTCATTCCTCTCATTCCCTCTCTCTTGCCTTTATAAGTTAGTATCTTCATATTAAAGAGATCATTCGACCTTTGGTTTTTTGGGATTGGCTAACTTCACTTAGCATTATTTTCTCCAACTCCATCCATTTACCTGCAATGGAACACTACTCAGCACTAAAAGAGAATAAAATCATGGAATTTGCAGGTAAATGGATGGAGCCTTTTTTATTTTAACGGGCTCTCAGAATCATGTTAGCAAAGAGTTAATGCATTTTTAACCAACTTCAGCAGTTTACAACTCTGGTGCTGAAGGGGATCCATTTAATTGTTGGTAACTCTCTGAGACTGTTCTGAGTTTCCAAAGAGACTCTCAGTCTCTGACTCCCAATGTGAGGTCCTGGAGGTAGGGGCTTATGTCCTTCCACTTTGTAACCTGCCCAGACTAGAACATAGTGCCTTGTATATGTTAGAACATCACTTCTGTTTTAATTCTGATTTTAAATTCCTGTCAGTCTAGTATATTCAAAATATTTTCTGAGAAGTTTTATACCCAAATACCTTTGATTTGAACCTAAGGTGGTGGTGATTTTTTTATTCTAATTCCTTCCAACACCCATAGCAAACATATACTACACTAATGCAAGCAACCTCAAAATACTAGTGTCAAACAGAGCCTATTTTTTCTTTGAGGGGTCTGCAGGTTTCCATAGTTTGGCCGCTTTCAGCAGGTCTCACTGTGTCTATAGTCAGGTCTACTTACTCAGGCATGGCTCTGTAGATCTGGTCTGGCTCACCCAAGTGTATGGGGACCAGAAGCTGCTTGTGATCTAGAGCAGTCTCAGATGGGGAAACTGGGGCAACTTTAACTGCTTCATGTACCACCTTTCACCTTCTAGCAGACTAGCTCGGGATGTTCTCATGGAGATGACAGAAGGACAAGAGTTAGATCAAGACCCACAATGGAAGTGCTTTCCAAGCCTCTGCTTGCTTCACAGTTGCTAAAATCCCTTTGGCCAAATCAAATCCAGAGTCAGATGGGGAGGGAGGTACTGCCAAAGGACATGGATGTGGGCAAGGACAATCTGTCTACTACACCTGTTCATTAACAAAGAAGGAAGTACCAATAAGAAAATGCAAATCACCTACAGTCTTCTGAACAAGAGATAAACCATTGCTGATAATTTAAAAATGACTACAAACTTATATCTAATAACCTATGTACTTTTAAAAACATACATCTAGAGATATGTAAAAATGTGCTCTATAAGTATAATATGAAATGTAATACATTCTGCTGTCATTTCTAACAGCTTAGAATAAAAAATAAGTAAATTTTTAAAAATTTAAATAAATAAATAAATAAAAACATATAGGAAACAAAATCAATCAAATGATCCCATTGTTTTTTCCCCTCAATGACATATTGTGAACATTTGCATGCCATAAAATATTGTTCTATAGCATGATCGTACTGATTCCCTAATATTTTGTTGTATTTGTATCCACACAATGAAATAGCCTGGACATTTAATTTGGCGATGGACATTTAATTTGTTTTCATATTATCACAATTATAAACCACTTTGCCACAAAAATCCTTGTTATGCAGCCTTTGCATGCACTTACAAAATTTTTTCCCAGTCATTCCTAGAAGAGGTATTGATTGGTCAGAGTATGTACACGATTTTAAGGCTTTTATGTCTACCATTTTTTAATCTTCCAGCAGATATATATGAGTATGTCTTTCTCTGCAAGGCTAGTCTTTGGTTTCTACTTGAATTTTACTTTTCTTATAACAGCACATTGGATTAAGTTTGGCCTCAAAGGACACTTGATAAAGGACTATAAAATGGGCAGTTTTTTCCCTTAATTATGTAAACAGGAATGAAAATTGGCATTAGTATAAGCCGTAAACTTGGATCTGAAAGTGACCCTGATAATAATAAGTCAGGACGTTAACAGGAAGAAAATATCATTAAAAAACATAATAGGCACTTGGTTCAGATGCTACTTGGACTTTTGGTAAATCATTGTGAAAAACACTAGTGGAGAGTCATTAGTCTGATAAACAATTTGATGGATTGGTGGAATTTGAAAGTCTAGCATATATTTCAGTTTATGCATGCATTGGAAAGTGGTGGTGCTTTAGAGAATAGTTTTCTAAAGTTTTTTTTTAAATTATAGTCATGGCTTCTAATCATGATCAGTGATTTTTTATATTAGATACTCTGCTGATAATTTCTAAAATCTGCCTTTCTTGGATGAGATTAAAATGTTTTATAATGAGAGTATAAAAAACTATTTTCTTAACCCATAGATGTACTTAGTTTGTGTATTCATGGTTTCTGTTTATAATGCCTGACTTTGGATGATGGTTCTTGCCACTGACCAGGAAAGAAGGTTTGATACCTCTTTATCTATTGTAAGAGTCTTTGTCAACACTTCTATAACAAAGGCAGGTTAATAAGAGAAAAGCACACCAATCTTATTTAATCATAATTTTTCATGACACAGAAGACTTTTAATTGAAGACTTAAAATATACTAGGAAAACTGTCTATTTTTATACTTAGATTAGATGAAGAATGGATAGCCCTGTAGAAATGTGATTTGACAAAAGCATATGATTCAAAGATAACAGACTGAGCAGGGGAACCCACTGAGACCTGTTCAGATTCTTATTGGTATTTTTTTTTTTTTTTTTTTTTTTTTTTTTTTTGGTACCGGGGATTGGACTCAGGGGCACTCAACCACTGGGCCACATCCCCAGCCCTTTTTTGTATTTTATTTAGAGACAGGGTCTCCCTGAGTTGCTAAGTGCCTCGCTGTTGCTGAGGCTGACTTTGAACTCACAATCCTCCTGCCTCAGCCTCCCAAAGTGCTGGGATTACAGGCGTGCGCCACCGCACCCGGCTCTTATTGGTCTTTGTGTAGCATTCCTCCCTCCTAGGTATGGAGCAGGGACTTTTCTATAGTTGGGGGTGGGGTGTCTCATAATCTACTATAGAACACAGCAAATCAGAGAATTTCTTTGTGGCAAACTCTTACACAGAGTGGAGGAAGGTTAAAGGAATATCTTTAGGATTTATGGCTAGCATTGGGGAAAAATGTTCTGGATCTCATGATCCACCTTCAGGAAAAGGAATTCTAGTTTCTGTGGCTTACATCAGGAGAATACAGACAAGAGACAAGACGATCAAAAGAAGGTCAGAGGAAAACTTTGTTTCTAAGGCTGTTTCTGAGGCCATCACTTTGGGTACTGTTTTCAGAGCCCTAACACCCACCCACCTTCACAAACTATTTAATTTTATTTAAAACAATTGTTGCTCAATGATTTTAACCTTACACACAATAGATTATGACTACTACCACAAGAGGGTCAGGACTTGATGGATTTTATAATCCTTGGACCTAGCACAGCAAACAAGTTCTTATTAAATAATTGTTGCATAAATGCACAAATGGAGTTTATGCTATTAAAATACCTGGAGCAAATATCCTTGCCCAAATAAGGATTAACTTTTCTATCCAAGTTAATCTTTCCAATTTTATAAGTTCAATTTCTCAAAATGAGTTGAATTTTGAATGTTTTCATAGCTTAGCACTTACACATGGGCATATATACTTTGTTACTTATTTCGTGTGTGGGTTAGCTAGTGTACAAGATGGTTCTCACCTTCTGGTATTCATACTCTTACATATTCAGTCTCCTTACATAGTGAGCAAAACTGTCCTGCGTAGCCATTGCAAACATGACCGTTGCTGACCTCCAAGACTGTCATAAAAAAAACACTGCAGCTTTCACTGTGCTCTCCTTTGGGTGTCTCAGCTGGCATATAGTGAGGAAACTCAAGCAACACTATTGAAAGGTCCACGTGGAGAGAAACTGAGGCATCCTGGTGACAAGCGGCACTAACTTGACAGCCACATGGGAGGGCTCTCTAGAAGTCATCTACCAGACCCAGCCAAGCTTTCAGACAACTATAAGCTAGGCCTGTGTTTTGACTGCAATCTCATGAGATACCCTGAGCCAGAACCACCTGACTATGCTGCTCCTGGATTCTTGACCCACAGTAACTGTGAGATGATAAATGTTTATTGTCCTAAGCCACTAATGTTTTGGGATAATTCGTTACACATCAATAGATAGTTAACACAATGTGTGATGGGCCTGTCTCACCAAATAGATTATAAGCATCTTGAAGAAAAGAACCATATCTTTCATTTTTCACACTGACCTTCCACAGCATTGAGATAATATTAGTGTCAGTAAATGATGTTAATGCTTCATAATTACTTTCTAGTCAAGTCAAGAAATATTTACTTAATGCCTACCAGATAGTGTTCTAGTGGTAGGGAAAGTAGTAAACAAAAAGGGACAAAGTAAATTCTAGTGTGGGGGGAAAAACAGTATTAAACAAAATAGATATGGAACTGCTCAATGAGGATATAAAGCTAAAAAGAAAAATGAAGATGAGGGATGCTATTTTATATTTATGTAGAGTGTCGGGAAAGCCTTCTCTGTTAATACATTTGAGCAGAGAGCTATGCATGTATCTGGGGAAGGGCATCCCAGGCAGCAGGAATCGTAAGTGCAAAAGCCATGACCCTGGAAAAGCCTGGCATATTCAAGAAGGTCAATGTGGTTAAGACTAAGTTCACTGTTTCAGATTTCTCATCATTGTAGCGTCACACTTGAACCTTGCTCAGTGGCTGTAAGAGAGCCATTCAATCCCTTTTTCCTGAATTTGAACAGGGCATCAAATACTGTTCTCCTTAAAAAAGATCTATTCATGAAAATACATAATTTGTAAGGATATAAACATGGCTAATGCATCAAAGTAGGCTGATATTTGTAGATAGAATGAGTAATTCAAAATTTTACTGATTACAATCTTTCTTTTATTTCTGCTGCTTCAAGTTTTCTGACTTCATTAAAGCTGCTAGTGCCCAATGATAAATTACAGAACTTTTATAATAACACACAGATGTTACTGACATCTCACTCAATATATGTTTATATGTTTATTAAGACATAAGGTCTCAAATGGACAAGTAATTAGCTTTCCCAGCAGAAGAGCAAATAAAATTCTGTTTCCTAAGTGTTCTGTCATTCCATGCTGTGGACTTTTCTCTCTCTTTTCTCTCTTTTTTCCCCTTTTCTCTCTCTTGCTGCAAAAAAAAAACACATGTCACAGTGAACTGAATGATCAATGAATAATGAATTCTCCCTTGATTACAGCATGTTAGTGATCATAAATAAATGAAATTGTATTTGCATTTCATAGACATCTGAATTGTTTAATTTTGTATTTCACCTCAGATACATATGTGTATCCTTACTTTAATAAATGAACATCCTTCTAAGGATAATGTAGAACTTAAAACTCACATTTAACCTTTGAAGTTACTATATAAACAAAAGCTCTTGTATTGTTCAGCTATGACAGCAGCTGGTATTCTCTCTTTATAGCCACAAATGATTTTCTCTTTTAACATGATCTTGGCAAGTTAATGAATTATTTTATTCATGATTTAATTCATAGAGAGGAACATACAGGAAGATAGAGGAGTAGGGTAGGATAGGGCACAATAAGAGATAATCAAAGGAGGAAGCAAGAAAGAGAGACACACAGAAATACCTCAAAGATAAAAATAATGCTATATCCTGTGTGAGTGTGCATGTGTGTGCATGTGCACAAGTGTATGTGTGCGTGGACTACAGAGGGTTAGGAACTTGTCACTGAGATACAAACAGAAAAGAGGAAAAAGGACAACACTTAAAGACTAGAATTTGTCAGAAGGAAGAAGAGTACGTTATTTTAAAAATAAGTTTAATACCAGAAATCTAATTACCTACCAGAAATGCTTTCTTAAGTAAAAACGAGGCTAAATTATAGTAAGGAAAATAGTTAAAATAACTGAAAGGAAATGCACTTAACAAATAGTTTACCTGAAAACCTACCACTGTACACTTTTATCAAAGCAAATTAAAATGTATGAGGGCCATTTATAGTGTAGTGTCATTTATAATTAATTTTTCTCTGCTGTAAATGCTTCTGCTGTATACCATAGGTTGTGAAAACAATGAGTTTTAATCTCTTTCAGAATTTCTTTTATTAGTCTAACAATACATAAGCAAAGGTATTTTCAAAGTCTTTCTTTGGTGCATATTTCAGTTTTGAGTCAAGTGAGTTTCATAAAGCAAGTTTTCAAGTAAAAAAATGTGATTGATATAAATGACAATTTGAGGGCCTTAGTTACTAAGGCCAGATTTAAAACCAAACCCAATGTGTATTTGCTTTGGCACTCCATTTTCCCCTACATGAATAATTCTTAACACTTATTATGCCCTATTTTATACCTACCATAGTGCTAAGTGCTTCATCTGGTAATAAAGCATTTAGTCCTCACAACTACCCAGTGAGGTAGGCACTACTATTATCTGTGTTTCACAGATGAGGAAATCAACAAACATAAAGGGCTTGCAACTTACCCAGGGCCTGGTAGCAAAGCGGGAATTAAAATAATTTGATTGGTTTCAGAACCCTGTACAAAAGTTTCCTCTCTCTGGTAGGAGGTTGTACACAAATCAAGCTGCCAGAGTGTAAGTCTTGTTAGACAGAACACACACATAGTACATTAGGCAAGGCAAATTTATTCCTCATGGATAATCAGAAAGGATAGACAGAGGCCTGGGATCCACAGTAAGTCCCTTCTCCAAGGCACAGGGAAGCTGCCCAGGGTAGATGGAGTCTCTGTTCATGCCCCCACCTCACACTGCAGCTGAAGGACCCCCAAAAGCACTCTGCAGTGGGTTTTATATTCTTAGCATTACTTGGATTTGTGAGTGCAAGTGTTACAAATCATTCTGTTCTAGGAGGAATTAAGACATGACCCAGGTTATTCTGGAAAATTCCTCATCTTAGGATGTTGTATTCACAGTACATTCTACAAAAGAATTGCAAGCAAAGGGAAAGATTTGAATTGGCCAAGGCCATCCAGGAACCTGTCCACTTACACCATCGTCTTTAGTACTACATACACTCCTTCACTGGATAATCTGATGTTTGTGATGGGATATTATTCTATGTGTCAAATTGTGCCAACAGGGTGCCCAACATTATTTCTGGGTGTAGCTGTAAATGTGTAAGCATTTGAAATGGTAGACTCAGTAAAGTAGATTGCCTTTCCCAATGTGCATGGTCATCAAGGAATCCACTGAGGGCCTGAATAGAACATGAAGGTAGAGGAAGAAGGGATTCATTCCATTTTGCTTCCTTCCTTCCTGTTCAAGCTGTGACAGCTTCTCCTGTCCTTGGACTAAGTTACTATGTGTTCTCTGGACTAGTTTACACCATAATTTTCCTGAGTTTCCAGTTTACAAACAAAAAATCTTGGGGCTTCTCAGCCTCCATGATTGGATGCATTAAAGTCTTGTGCTACCAACAAGACTTGAAAAATATGGAGATGGTGATTCCACCACATCCCCTTTCAATTCTCTTATTTGGTCTGTGTAGAAAACAAATGGATTTTGAAGAATGGTAGTAGATTATCCTAAGATTAGCTAGGTGGTAGCTACAATTGCCACATTCCTTAGTCTTTTTTTGTGTTATAATACCACAGACTAGATAATTTATAAATAACAGAAATGTATTCTCACAGTTGAGGAAATGGGAAGTCCAAGATCAATGTATCAGCAGTTTTAGTTATCTGGTGAGGGCTTATCTTTTCTTCCAAGATGGTGCCTTATACCTGCATCCTCATAAGGGAGGAATGCTATGTCCTCATATGGTCAAGAAGACCAAATGAACACTGCGTGATGCCTCTTCTATAAGGGCCTTATTCCTATTCATGAGGGAGGAGCTCCCATGGCCTAATTACCTCTTTCAGGCCCCACTTCTTATTACTATCACATTGCAACACCTGAATTTTAGAGGGGATACACTCAAACCAAAGCACAGCTGCTGTACCAGATATGGCTTCATTGTGCAAATTAAGACTTTGTTGTTGTTGGCACATGGTATACAGCTATTGATCTGGTAAATGCCATTTTTTATTCTTGTCAATAAGGCTCACAAAAGCTTTTATTTTTTTTTTCCCCCAATCTGGAAAGGCCACTAAAATACCTTAACTACTCTACCTCAGGGGTAATTTTTTATTTGTTCTTTTAGTTATACATGACGATAGAATGTATTTTGACATATCATACATCATGGAGTATAACTTCCCATTCTTATGGTTATACATGATGTGGAGTTACACTGGTTGTGTATTCATATATGAACATAAGAAAGTTATCTCTGATTCATTCTACTGTCTTTCCCATTCCTACCCCCCACCTTCCCCCCAATCCTGCCTGTCCAATCAAGTGAATCTACAATCCTCCCTCCCCCACCCACTGCCTATTGTGAGTCAGCATCCACATATCAGAGAAAACATTTGGCCTTTGGTTTTGTGGGATTCACTTAGCATAAGAGTCTCCTGTTCCATCCATTTACCAGCAAATGCCATAATTTCATTTTTTCTTTATGGCTGAATAATATTCCTTTGTGTATATATACCACATTTTCTTTATCCATTCATCTATTGAAGGGCACCTAGGTTGTTTCCATAGCCTAGCTATTGTGAATTGAGCTGCTATGAGCATTGTTGTTGCCTCATGACTATGGTATGCTGATTTTAAGTCCTTTGGGTATATGCTGAGGAGTGGGATAACTGTGTCAAATGGTGGTTCCATTCCAAGTTTTCTGAAGAATCTTCATACTGCTTTCCAGATTGGTTGTACCAATTTGTAGTCCCACTAGCAATGTACAAGTGTACCATTTTCTCTACATCCTCTCCAACATCTATTGTTACTTGTGTTCTTGATAATTGCCATTCTGATTGGAGTGAGATGAAATTTCAGTGTAGTTTCAATTTGTATTTCTCTAATTGCTAGTGATATTGAACATTTTTTTCATATCCCACAGGGGTATTTTTACTCTCAATTCCTATGTCCTAATTTTATTTTGCAAGGCTGTTTATTGCCTTTCCTTTCCACAAAACATCACATTGGTTCATTATACTGATGACATTATACAGATTGAACCTAATGAGGAAGAAATAGCAACTACTGGACATCTGAATTCCAGAGGGTGGAAAATAAATGTCACAAAAACTCAAGAACCTCCCATCTCATTGAAATTTCTAGGGATTGAGTGGTGTGGAGCATGTCAAGATATCCCTTCTAAGATGAAAGATAAATTTTTGCATCTGCCCCCCACCCCACCTAAAGCAAAACAGAGCAACCATGTTTATTGGGTCTCATTTGGTTTTGGAAGCAATTAATTCCTGATTTAGGTCTGTTACTCATGCTCATTTAACAAGCAATTCAAAAGTGGGGTTATTCTCTTTCCCAGTCTGTACCTATGGGCTCACAGAAAGTTCTCTATGCTCAGTTGACAGAAGAAGAGAAGAATTGGGGCTTGTTTACTGATATTTCTGCATCATATCCAGGTACCACCAAAATGTGAACCACTGCAACATTATAGCCCCATTCTGGGACATCTGTGAAGGATAGAGGTTTAAAAAAAAAAAAAAAAAGCCTCCAAGTGAGCATAACTTCAAAAAGTCTATCTGGTTGCTCACTTTGTTTGCAAAACGAAATGTTTAGATGTTTAACTATACATTGGTTCATGTGCTGTATGGCTAAGAGGTTAGCTGGATAGACAGGGGCTTGGAGGGAACATGATTGGAAAATTGTTGACAAGGAAATTTGGAAAGTATGTGGATAGAATTCTCTAAATGGCCAAGAAACAGGAAAATATGTCTAATGTGAATATTCTCCAAAAGCTTACATCAACAGAGGAGGGCTTTAATATTCCAGTGGTTGGACCGACCCCTTCTATATCTACCAGTCAGTCTCTTTAGCCAGCCACCCTTGGGCTATTAAACCTATTGCCTATGGAGGTGGGAATAGAAGCTATGCTTCAGCTCACCAATTTGGACTTCCACTCAGCAAGCTGGCTACAGTCACTGCTTGGTGTGTAATCTTGCCAGCAGCAGAGAATAACACTTGAGTCCTCAGTATGGTGCCATTCCCTTGGGTCATCGGCCATCTTCTTGGTTGGTACCATTAGACTGCTCCCATCATGGAAGCATTTTGTTCATATTGGCATAGACACTTTGAGTATAGATTATACTTCCATGAATACAATGCTTCTGTCGTCCATAGGATTTTGGAATGCCTAGCCACCATCGTGATATTCCAATGGCGATCATATTTTTTTTACAATCAAGGAACTCATCTAGGTTGGTTCCTCATGGAATTTGCTGGTCTTACCATGTTCCCAACCATCTTGTAGCAACTGGTTTGAGAGAATGGTGATATGGCCTTTGAAGACTCAGTTGTAGAACCAAATGGATGGCATTATCTTTCAGGGCTATGACAAGGTTCTGTAGAAGGCTGTTTATGTTGCAAATAATTGTCCAATGTGTGATAATAGTTCTTCTATGCCCTGGATTCAAGGTTCAAGAATCAAGGAATAAGAACAGGAATGGTGCCGCTCACCATTAACCCTAGTAACCCACTAGCAAAATTTTTGCTATTTCTTCAACCTTCTACACTGCTAGCCTGGAGCACTTAATTCCAAAGGGAGTGATGCTTCTACACAGAGACAAAACAGCAATTCAACTGAACTGAAGTTAAGATGGCCATCTGGCCACTTTGGGCTCCTTACACTTTTGAGTTAATAGAAGAAGAAGAGAGTTACTGTGATGGTTGAGGTGATGCACTCTGACTACCGTGGGGAAATTGGACTACTAATCTACAGTGAAAGTAAGGAAGAGTATGTTTAAATCCCCTAAGGGATTCCAAGTATTACCATGCCAGATGGTTGAGTTCAATGGAAAACTACAGTGATCCCATATAGGCAGGAATACTAATGGGAAAGATTCTTCAGGAATGAGGGTTTGGGTGTCTCTACCAGGTAAAGAACCATGACTTCTAATGTACATTTTCTTAGCCCTCTTGGTGTAGGACGGATATGAAAAAGTTACTTTTTAGGACATTCATCTTTATTCTTTTCCCCTATACTTTGATCAAGTTTTCAACCCTGTGGGGACTTGTAGTTATCTTAAATCAAACTAAACTTAAAGGTGTGGAACAGAAAAACAACTTTGGGGCCAAATAAAGGCTAAGTTTATGTAAATGTTTTGAAATGTGCAGAAGTTGCACACATTTGCAATAGCTTGAAAAGTTGTAGATGAGAATACCTTTTTTTATCCCTAAGTATATGAATGAATGCAAAACATTTTGAGTTCTTCTACACATAGTATACAATTTAAATTTATTCTGTATGGTATTTTATGAACTCCAATTATTCGATTAGTAAATTGATTAGCATGTTTTAGTCTAAAATGGTAAGGTTGAAATAAATTCCTTCTAGCATATTTATTTATGTGTTTTTAGATGAAAAGTTGTAATATGATTGCAAAATAGGGAGTTGGTTGGGGAGAAGCCATTGTAAGAAAAGTAGCATAACTTTTTTTCTTTTATTCAAAGTTGTTGTATATGACAGTAGAATGCATTACAATTCATAATACACAGAGCACATTTTTACATATCTCTGGTTGTATACAAAGTATATTTCATACCATTCATGTCTTCATACATGCACCTAGGGTAATGATATTCATCTCATTCTACCATCTTTTTTTTTTTCTTTTTGCTCCCTTGCCCCCTCCCTTCCACTACTTGCCCAAAGTAGCATAACTTTTAAAAGCTATTAATTGAACTACTTAAGTGGGTAAGTCTATGTATTTTAAGAATTTTAAGATAAATGAAAATCAGGCATGAGAAAACTTCATTTATAATTTTTGCGCTTTTGAGTTTTCTAAAACAATTGTCTTTATATTTTTAAAAACTTAGTTGTCAAAGCCTCTTTTGATCTTAAATGTAGTATTGGAAACAAATTGAGTCCAACTCTAAAGACAGAGTTGGAAATATTCATTTGCTCTTATTAAAAAAAAAAAAAAAAAGATAGTGTTGTTTCTTAAAATGGCCAAGAGGCCAAGTTAGTTCTATCTTCAAAAAAGGAGAAAGTGTTCCCCAAAATGATACAGTGTTGAGTTTTACTCAAGCTCCAGGAAAGCTGTTTTCGGATCATTTCAAAACCTCACATAGTACAATGTAAGGAAAGAATAGAGGTAAGCACAAACAAATCCTTTTCTGGAAGGGGAAATCATTCTAGCTATTAAATTCTTAGAGTAAATAGGACTTGGTGAAAGTAATTTATCTGGATTTTTAAAGGTCAGGACTGGGCTTCCAAATAAACCTTGTGAAGGAGCTCACAGAGCCCACAGGACAAGGCTCACGTCCTCACTAGTGAAGTGTAGGATCCTGAGGTCACAGAGCAGCTGTCTTCTGAGTAGAAAGGATCAAGCCTGAGCTTGTCTAAGGAAACAACCTTTTATAAAAGTACATATGTGCCCAGTGGTCACATTTTGCCATTGAGGTTAAACATCTATGCTGAGGGGGAAATGCATCATGAAAAGGTTTCAGGACTGGGTAAAGAGGAAGCAGAGATGAGGACAGCATGTTGCTGTTATTATCATTTACTTTTCTTGATTGCTGATGTCGTATTGGGAATGGAGTGGGATGTTTAATAATCAGCAGTACAAGGAGATGCAGGTTGGAGGAGGAATCACACTCTCTGTATTGTCTGGGCAGATGGCCCAGCTGTGGCAGCCATCTTTGGGGAGGCTTTCTAGCCCCTGCACACAAAGGATTTATGTTCTCTGAGATTCCATTGTATCCTCCCCAGCTATTTGTCTCCCTCAGGGATTTAGAACTGTGCACAGAGAAGCAGAAATTGGGAGTTTTTGCAGGTCAAAGAAAGCTGTTTGTGGAAATATCCATAAACTTGTATGCTGAGGACTTGCCCTATTTCCTGTTGTATCTATTAGCTGTCACTCTGTAACGAATCACCCCCAAACTCAGTGCCTAAAGAAAACAACCATTTATTACTATAATGCACACATTTGTGTGTTGTCTGACCTTTATTGGATGGATTCACTCTTGCATTTTTGGGTTGTCTGGGACCGCTGATCTAGTTTCAGCTTGCCTGGGGCAACTTTATTCTATGGGTCTATCCGATTCTATAGGTCTCCTATCAGGCAAGTCTTTCTCATGGTGATGCCAGAAGTGCAAGAGAGCAAGCAGAAACATGCAAGGTTTCTTGAAGCCTCAGCTTGAATTTGGCACAGTGTCATTTCCAACTTATTCTGTTTGACAAAAACAAGTTACATTGCTGAATACAAAGGCAAAGGTGCATACAAGGGTTGGAATGTTTATGTACCCTCCAGAATTCATGTTCAAACTTACTTTCCCATTGTGATGGGTTTAAGAAAGGGGGTCTTGGATTAGTGCCTTTACAAAAGGGCTGGAGGAATCTACCTTAGGCCCTTTTATGCCTTTCAATCCTTTCCACCATGTAAGGATACAACATTTGTCTCCTTTACAGAATGCAGCAACAAGACACATATTATAAGGAGAAACCAAGTCTCTCAGTGACACCAAATACATCAGGGTCTTGATCTTGGACTTTCCAGTCTCCAGAACTGTGAAAAAATAAATTTCTGTGCTAAAATTACCTGGTCTTTGATAACTGGTTATATCAGCACAAACCAACTGAGAAATTGGTATAAGAGAAGTAGGTTTTTGCTGTAACAAATATCTAAAAATGTGGAAGTGGTTTGGGAACTGAGTAATGGGTAGATGCTGGAAAAGATACACTGTGCTCAGGAATATAACTTGTATTGACCAAATAGAAAGAAATAGAAATGATAACATGCACACCCCAAGCCAAGGCTTCAGGAAACCTTGCATCATGTTTATGTACTTCTCTCTTGCACTTCTACATTCTAGAAAAAGACCAGATTGCCATGAATTGAGTGTAAATGATGATTTGGTGGAAGCTCAGAAAAGGAGAGCTATAGAAAGCCTTAGTTTTCTTGGAGATTATCTAAGTGGTCACAGTCAAAATATAGGTAAGAAATTTGGACAGCAAAGACCATTCTAACGAGGTCTTAGAAAGTAGTGAGGAATATCTTATGGAAACTGGAGAAAAGGCCATTCTTTTTGCAAAGGAATAAAGAACTTGACTGAATTATGTCCATGTTCTAGTACTTTATGGAAGGCAGAATTTAAAGGCAATGAACTAGTATATTTGGCAGAAGACATCTCTATCCAAAGTGTCCATGGTGCTGCATGATTTTTCTTAAATGTTTGTATAAAGCATAAGAAGAAAGAAATTGTAGATGGAATTTATAATGAAAAGGGAAATAGAACTTAAAGACTTGAAACATTTTTCAGCTCAGTTAGATTATGAAGAATAAAAAGCATGTTTGGAAGAGAATACTAAAGGTATGGCCAAAGTGCCACTTGGTAAGGAGATTAGTTTGAATAGATGGAAATCAGATGCTCATCATACATTTCATCAGACAATGTAGGAATGACACCAAAGGCATTTCAGAAATTATTGCTACGTTCTCTCCCATTACAGCCCCAGAGTACAAAGGCCTGGGGGACAAATATATGTCAAAAGAGAATCCTTGGGTGGCTGTAGGACTTTAGCATTCACTACCCTGTACTTCCCCTACTCTCCTTGGCCAATTCCTCTATGACGCAAGTGAACCCAGGTATGGTTTGGTCTACTACTCCAGAAGGTATAGGCCACAGCCCCATTTAGCATTCACATGGTGTTAACTCTGCAGGTATACAAAGTGCAAGAGTTTCAGAGGCATGGCTATCTCCTGCTAGATTGCAAAGGATGACTCAGAGTGCCTGCAGGCCCAGTAAAGAACTGTCACAAAAGTAGTGCCACTGCAGAGAATCCCCAGTAGAGCCATGACTAATGGAGCCTGAGGGTAGTCCCAACTAGGAAAATGCTGTTTAGAGGAGTGGGGGCAGGGTGCCCCCAAGATCCTAGGCTAGTAGGGCCACTGGCATGCATTGTCAGCCCCGAGAGCTGAAGGCACTCATCTGCTACTCCTAAGAGCAATAGTGTGAGTTGCTGGAGCAGTAGGAGGAACAGTAGCTCTCCTGTAATATGGTATACCTCAAATCGTATTTGGAGTTCAGTTTTTATTCAAATCCTAAAGCTCTTCCTTTAACATTACCCAAGTTCCAGGGGTCTGGACATTCTGGAAATGCTGCTTACTTTCCCCACTCCACCCCTCGCCAAATTAGGAATTTTCATCCAACTCTTTGTGTCACTACAACAGTAAAATAAAAGAGAGTTAGTTGCTGCCCTGGGATATTTTATTTGGTGGTAGTTTCTACAAGCTAAAGATGACAGTGGAACATGCCTGGTCAGGGCCAGCTTTATCTGTGCAGAGGAATGGGCACCATTTTGTAACGTGTATACAGATGTTATGTAGGTCAATTACTGCCCCAGCTTTCCTAGTTCTTCCTTGGTGATAATTCTAATGCTGGTGATTTTTTCCCCAAATTAGTGTAACTATAGATACCTTTGAGGATCAATTATTCAAAGGACAGCTTTTACTTTCTAATATATCTTATAGCCACCAATTGTCTCAAACTGACCTATTTTTCCTAACTTTCCTTATATTTTAATGCAAGCCTATTTTCCCTCAGAATGTTAACTCTACTCAAGTACTATCTGAACTTCTGCATACTAATATATTTTATTTTCAATTTTTTGTCCATCTCTACCTGAGACTTACTTTAGTTACTTGTACATAAAAGGGCCCTAACTAATACATTAGCCAAAGAAATAGTGCAAAGAAACACGGCATTGCTTAATCAACACGGCAGCTCAAGCTGCAAAAGTGAAAAAAAAAAAGCCAAAGTAGTCTTGGCTGTATTAGCAGCATCAGGCAATTACGGGATCTGCTGCAATAAATGGCCAAGGTTATGGCACCCATAAAGTTTAATTTGCATTCTGAATATTACGATGTGTTCACTGAGAATGCAAAGCAGGCTCTGCAGGTTTGAGCAGCTAAATTACAGTGCATTTCAGAATTTCTTTGGTTCATGCAAAAGCAGGAGGAGAATGGCTTGCTGGTGCGTGGTCAGCCTCAACCTTTGCCTTTTTCAGCAGGACATACGGAGCATTAAACCAGATGGTCTTTCTGGGCTACCCTTGGAGGACATAGAGCCACCAGATGGTCTGATGTGAATTGTGACTGGGCTGCACTGCAGCCAATCGGATTATCTGGGTCATTTTGGGGATTAATGTAGATGGTCAGAAGATTGATTAGGATGCCATGATTGGAACCTGCTGGTATGAGGTTGAAAATGATTCAGCCAATTGTGCCAAATGTGTATTCTTCCAAGTACCCAGTGCGAAACTCAGCTGGCATCGTGCAGTCTCTGAAATCAGATGAGAATCTCATTGTTAGAGAATTAAAACATATAGGAAATTATATTTGCACATCAACTAAATGTATAAGAATCATACTACTACAGAAGGAAGCAGTTCTAAGCCCATAACCCCTCCATCCCCCCCAGAGATGCCTCACAGTCATCATTATCATGTGTGCATCAGTGGGCAAGGGAGTAAGGACTCTGGCCATGCTAATAAATTTCTCCACTTGACTCCATGATTCTCTTGCTCTCCTTTTCTCAATTCTTGGGTACCCCTCACCTGTCAGAGTTTCCCATGAACCCATGGGAGAGGCACCTGTTGACAACTTCATAGTTCATATAACTGGGGGTGTCCTTCCAGCACCTGTGACTGTTCCACATCTAACTACCCTATCATGGCCATGGATGACAGGCACCAGACTTTAAAAAATCATAGGGAATTCTTTTTTCATGAAATAGGCGGAGTTTTAGGATGCCAGAAGAGAGCACATGAGAGAGAAAGAGAGTGAGAGCCTGCCCAAAGTGTTTCTTTATCCTTTGTTCCCTGCAAATACAGTGACAAGCTGCATTCAAATGTGATCCCCTGGAAAGGTGAGATCTTCAGTTGTCTAATGTTCCAGAACATCAAGATTAGCTTGTTCCACACTATCTTGCGTGTGGTTTGTGGGTGGGGAGGGAATGAGGGCAGTGAAAAATAGAGGGCAGCACCTAACATGAAATGCAATAGTTCTGCTTGGTCCCCAGTTCCTGTCCTCAGTAATGCAATAAATGCATGTCCCTCTGGCATAACCAGCTTTGGTGATTATCACACATGTACGCGTGTGCGCATGCAGACACACACACACACACACACACACACACACTTTTCCATTAAATATATTCATTTTCTAGGGCTGCCATAACAAAATATCACAAATGGAATGGCTTAAACAACAGAATTTTTTTTTTCCACAGTTCTGGAGGCTGGAAGTTCAAGACCAAGGTGTCAGCAGGTTTAGTTTCTCCTGAGGCTTGTGTCCTTGCTTTGCCCAGGGCTGTCTTCTTTGTGCATCCTCACCTGGCCTTTTCTCTGTGTGCACAATCCTGGTGTCTCTTCTTCTTCTTGAAAGGACATCAGTCATATTGAATTAGGGCCTTGTGTTGCTGCCTGAAGCGGAAACTGCTTGGAGCAACGAACGCCACAGGAAAATTCGGAGGCAGGATGAAAATGAAAAAAGGTCTTTTATTCTTCTTCTCTCTCCGGCTCCAGCAATCACTCCAAATGCTCTAACTCCAACCACCACCTTCTTCTTCTTCCCACACACACTAACTAAACTCACCCAGTTATATACATATCGCTTTAACAAGGACACGTGCTTACAGCTCGAGCTTACAGGTGCGTCACGCAGTGTTCACGGGCATACAAAGATTCTTTGGATAATGTATTACTATCAGGTGGAAACTAGAACTACTTTTATGGCTCTCAGCTAACCGCAATCTTTAGCTATCTCCTTGATTATAGGCTCCTTCATTTCCCCCTTTTAGTTTTAAAAGAGGGGATGTTCTAGGACTTCCATGTGCAACCGACATTCTTACCCGTCATGGGAGTCTAGGCTGTCCTGACTCCTGGCTTAGGTTGACATGCCGGCCACATTAGACTGTCCCGTGCGACTGTGCCGTGTCTTAGGTTGTCCCCTTCTGGGGATCTTACCCGTCATAGGCTAACCAGCCATCCAATAGAGCCCTTCAGGATCGACTGTGTGTTGACTAACAGCCGTCCAATTTTTAGGAGATGCTGCGGCTTTAAGGCGGTAAGCCTATTGCTGACGAGCCAAGTTTCCATAGCATATCAAGTTCTTTAAGCCAATCAGCTGCCCTTAGTTTCATCAAGTAACGCACTGAGTTCTCTTAGACAAATACCCGCAAGGCATTGTCCTGTAATGTCCCAAAATAATGGAAAATCAAAATGTCCATAAGTTATAACACATAGATTTAGGAGGCCCCATGCATGCAGAGCAGAGCCCACACTACTGGTTAGGTTGTTTGATGCTTGAGCAGCAGGGATGCTTGCAGCGACCGTGGTCCCTGCAGTTGTAGCAGCAGCCGTCTTTTTTGTGTCTAGACATTTCCACCGGCAAATCTTCAGGGCCCGCTACCTAAAAACTCAAGCATCCATTATTAAGGGAAAGGCAGTGCTATTCCAGCACTGAGATCAAAAGGTGAGCTGTCAAACTAAAAAAAGAATTATTAGAGTAGAAAATAAAAGTTGATCTCTGCTCACACACATTGCTGCTTAAGCTCCCACAAACATAAGCTGGCAAAATATCACATTCAGAAATAATCAAAGAGAAACTGAGGGTGTTTACTGCATTAAAGATAAAGAAAAGCTAAAGGCACTTTGGAAAAATAATTTGTTAGCTGGAATCCTCGAGTCTCTATATACACAGCAATCCTATACCTGTTGAAATAATTCAAATTAATCAGCTATTAAACAAATGAAGTTAATAACAAATAAACGATCCTCTGTCGGAACACCAAAATATCAGGTTATACAACATTAAACATATTCACAGCTGAAGAGAAGTCCCGGAGACAACTATAAATCAAAATTGATTATCATTATAATTGATTATCTAATTAAAATATTCTGAACTTATATGAATATCTATTTATCTATCTATCTATTGATTATCTAATTAGAATATTCTTTTTTTTTTTTAAATCCATTTTTTTTTTAATTTTTATAATTTTTAATATGTACAACTCATAGTGCATATATTTAGTATCTTTTTACATACAACTGTTTGTATACAAAGTATATTCGTACAATTTAGGTCTAATTAGAATATTCTAAGCTTAAATGAATTAACGTTATTTGGATCTATATCTATCTACCTATTTTTTTAAGCGCTTAATTATTTGTGACGTCACACTAGACAGACGCACATATAAACATATTTGTGATATCACATTAACATGAAATTTAGACAAATGCACAGACATAAAGACATATATAAAAGAGAAAAAAAAAAGTACAATTGTGTATACACTGAAGAGAGATCTTCTTGTCCCGGCCGGGAAGAATGAAATTTAAGTTGTAAATTTAATGGAGGACTCTTTTAAGGGAATCACTCCATACCTTCATTTTGGTCCTCTTGGTTTTGTACTTGTTTATTCAATCTAGACTCCTCAATAACTTCGTCTTGATCCTTTTGACTTTGTACCTGCTTTATCAATCTAGATGGTATCCATATTGGAGAGGATTCATGCTTTGGAAAAACACAAACAGATCCTCTCCCCCAAATTAATACTGGGTCTGGACCCTTCCATGTACCTGAGAGAACATCCTTCCAGTAAACCAAAGGTTTATGTTGTTGGTGTGGGTTCCAGTGTCTATCTCCAGCCGAATGTCCATTAGAATCTAAAGTTAAGAAATTTAGTGTAAACAGGGCAACTGCCAATCTGTCCTTAGGAATTTTCCAGTTTCCATCTTTTTGCTTTAGTAACATATTTTTAAGTGTCCGATTTGCTCTTTCGATTATTCCTTGTCCCTGAGGATTATAAGCGATACCTGTTTTGTGGATAATATTGAACTTTGTACAAAATTGTTTGAAGGATGTGGATGTATATGCAGGGCCATTATCTGTTTTAAGCATTTTGGGGATGCCCAATGCAGCAAAAGCTTGCAGACAATGAGATATAGTATCTTTAACTTTTTCTCCGGAATGTAAAGAAGCAAAAATCATGCCTGAGCATGTATCTATGGTGACATGAATAAATCGTAATTTTCCAAAACTTGGCTCATGTGTGACATCCATCTGCCACAAATGATTGGGCATCAAACCTCGTGGGTTAACCCCATAATGTGGATTGGGCGAAAGTGTTACACAAGATGGACATTCTTTTACAATTCTACGAGCTTGTTCTTTTGTGATTTAAAATTTTTGTCTTAAGGTAGTGCTGTTAACGTGGAACTGGAATGAAATAAAGTAGCTTGTTGTACTGTAGTAAATATAAATATTGTTTTAGTGAGGGCGTCAGCTTTTTGATTACCTTCATGGAGAGGACCAGGCAGATTAGTGTGAGCTCTTATGTGACCTATAAATAAAGGTTCTTTTCGTTGCCATAGGAGATTTTGGATTTGAGAAAACAATTTAAAAGCTGGAGTATGTGGTGCTATTGGACCTGCTAGCTCCAATTTAGGGACAGCATGTACAATATAGTGGCTGTCTGAAAAAATATTCATAGGCTGTTCTTTAAAATTTTCCAGAGCTATTATTATAGCTTTGAGTTCCACTAATTGAGCTGATTTTTGATTAGTGATATGAATCATTTTTTCATTTTGAGTGACTACTGCAGCAGTACCGTTAGAGGATCCATCTGTAAATACATTAAATGCTTTAGGAATGGGTTGAGTTTTTATTACCTGTGGGAATATGATAGGATGATTGATACAAAAGGACAGTATAGGAGATTTAGGAATATGATTGTCAAAATTTGCAGAAGTAGAGCATCTAGCTATAGCCCAATCATTATCATTGAAGCACAAATATTCAACCTGTGACGATGAATAAGGAGTAATAATAGTAGCGGGATGAATTCCAAATATTTTAGTAGAGGTTTTAAGTCCTTGAAGAATAAGTTTAGCCACCATGGAGGTATAAGACTCAATTGTACTTTTAGGAGAGACAGGCAAATGTATCCATAATATAGGTCCCTGTTGCCAAAATACTCCTGTTGGTGTATATTGTGAAGGAATAATAATCAATATTAGTGGTTGTGTAAAATCAAATCTATCACAATGGGATCTTTCAATGGCCTGTTCTACTAATTTTAGAGCTCTCCTGGCCTCAGGAGTTAATGTTCGCGGTGAGGATGGATCAGGGTTCCTGCGAAGGATGTCAAATAAAGGTTTTAATTGTCCAGTAGTGAGGCTTAGTGTAGGGCGAAGCCAATTAATGTCTCCCAATAATTTTTGGAAATCATTGAGGGTGGTCAAATGTTCTTTACTTATTAGAATTTTTGGGGGTTTAACAAAAGTATCCATGATTTTAAAGCCTAAATATAGTATAGGTGATCTGCTTTGAACTTTTTCTTCTGCTATATATAATCCATATTTTTAAAAATTTTTTGTTATTTTGCTAAATATATTAAATAAGATTTGTTGATTAGGGTGAGCTAATAAAACATCGTCCATGTAGTGTAGACACATGAGGTCTTGATATTTGTTTTTAATGGGCTGTATAGCTCTGTCCACATATAGTTGGCACATTGTAGGGCTATTTGCCATTCCCTGCGGCAATACTTTCCATTGATATCTTTTATCAGGGCCATTATTATTGATAGAAGGAATTGAAAAAGCAAACCTGGGGGCATCCAGAGGATGTAGGGGAATGGAAAAGAAACAGTCCTTTATATCAAGAGTTATAAGGTAATAGTTTTTTGGAATAGCTACAGGATTAGGAAGTCCAGGTTGGGTAGGTCCCATAATTTGCATTGTTTTATTAATTTGTCTTAGGTCTTGTAATAGTCTCCATTTTCCCGATTTTTTCTTAATTACAAATATGGGAGAATTCCAGGGAGAGGTGGAAGGCTCTATGTGTCCTGCTTCTAATTGTTCTTTAATTAATTGATGGATAGGGGCCAATTTTTCTTTGGATAGGGGCCACTGAGGGACCCAAACTGGCTTATTAGAGAGCCATGGTATTTTTAAAATTGTTTTCTCAGTGGCCCCTAGAAAAAATGTCCTTTGCCTTTTTTATTATGATTAGGATTTTTATTCTTAACACCTGCAGGCTTGGTTGCTAGGTGTAGCCCCATTTGATGTAAGATATCTCTTCCCCACAGGGTAACTGGCAAGCTGTTTAAAACATAAGGTTGGAATGTTTCTGTATGGCCTTCATTGTCTTGCCAATTTAAGATTACAGCACTTTGTGCTGGGGTATTACTATATCCCAAGCCTCTTAAACTGGTTGAGGCTTTCTGCAGAGGCCAGTGCTTAGGCCATTGTTGTAGATTTATGATGGAAGAGTCAGCTCCTGTATCAATCAGCCCCTCCATCTCTATACCTTGAATTTTTAATTTGCACATCGGCCTCCGTGAACAATCCTGAACCCAGAAAGCCATAGGTCCTGAACCAGTGGAACCGAATGCTCTGCTATTTCTATTTTGTGGCATGCTTTTAAAAGAACTGTGGAGACTGGGAATGAGGAGCAGCTGTGCGATTCTGTCTCCTTGATTTACAGAGATGATACCCCTGTGTGTACTTAGCATTATTTTAATCTCTCCATTATAATCTGAATCAATAACCCCTGGTATAACATTAAAGACTAATAAACTCTTGGAACTACGCCCACGGATCAGTCCCACAGTTCCTGAAGGGAGAGGTCCCCTGATTCCCGTAGGAATCAGCTGAACCCCCATTTCAGGTGTCAGGACCATCCGGGCGGTAGAACAAGAATCCTGCACTTCCTCTTATCCCTCTGATAAGGAAGTTAATGGGTAGGAGGGATTGTGACAAGGAATCATTTGGATCTGAGGGCATTCCTCCTCTAGTGCGCATTCCTCCTCTAGTGCCTCGTACATTTGTGGGCCCCGGGGCATTGGGCCCCGTGCCCCGTTTTTTGAAATCCTTGATAAATCATTTCCATATATATCATATCTGGAATGGCATTGATTGGCCCAATGTATACCCTTTTTGCACCTGGGGCATCGGCCTGGAGCGCGGTATGAATTTGATCTTATTACCCTTGGGGGATATTGCTTAGCATATCTTGGTTGATTATAATACTTTTGTCTGGAATATCCTGTTCTAGGTTGAAACCTTTGGGAATTTTGAGGGGAGGAATTTTTCATCACTGCAGCAATAACGTTGCCTGTGATAACAGCCTCGTTAATGTCTTTGTACAGTCTGATATAAATTGATAAGTCTTTTTTACTTCTCCACGGCCTTATTGCATCCTGGCAATATTTATTAGCATTCTCGTACGCTAATTGGATAACTAGAGGCATAGCTTGCTCGACTTCGCCAAAAACTCTAGATGTTGTTTTTAAGAGTCTATCTACAAAATCAGCGTAAGGTTCGTTAGGCCCTTGTATAACTTTTGATAGGTTGCCTTGCAGATCCCCTGTGCCTGATATTGTCTTCCAGGCTTTCACAGCTGCAGTGTGTATCTGGGCATACACACCGGGATCGTATTGTAGCTGATTTTGTAGTTCGGCGAACTGACCTTCCCCTGTGAGCATATCTATATTGCGTTGAGGGAAACCTGCTGCAGCATTTCTCTTTGCTATTTCTGAACAAAGTTCCTGGAATTGAGTTTTTCCAGATTAGGTATTGTCCCCCACTTAGTACCGCTCTGCATAGACTTTTCCAATCTGAGGGGGCTAAGGTTAGGGTGTTAAGTGACTCTATCATACTTAATGTTAACGGAGCTTGAGGCCCATAGGTCATTACCGCCTCTTTAAAATTCTTTATTGTTTTAAAGTCTAGGGACTCGTGATATCTTTGTCCCTCTTCATTTTGAAATACTGGCAGTTCTAGGTGCTCCTGCGGTCTATGTTGTTCGAGAGCGTATAAGCGCTCAGAAAGGCTGCCAATTTCTACCTCAAGGGCACGTACATTCTGATCAATACTCCTTATTGTTTCTGTTAGGGATTCTATCCATGAAGGAGCAGAGGGAACTAGTGGTTCCTCTATTTGACGGTCTTTTCTCTTTTTTAATTTCTTTTTGTTCTTTTTATTGGAGACTGTGCTCCCTGAATCGCTTTTTGATTCCTCCTCACTACTAGCTTCATAATTCCTAACTGGCTCAGTGGAGGAGACCGTACTCTCATGGTTTGGCTCCTTGTTACTATTATCACTTTCACTAGTATCCTGAGTTTCAGCTTCTAAGGAGAGTACATACTCCTCAGCTAATTTTATTAAGCTTCTGATGGCTTTTGCAGTTCTTACTTTTGAATTTATATTACTGCTCTCCTTGCTGGTCTCAACTGAGTCAGAGGATATGCTTTCTTGTTCACTTTTCTCACTATCCTCTGAGTTCTCGCTATCAAAAATTTCATTCGTGGCTTTTATAAACCAACTTTTTGTTATATTCACTCCCATATTTTTAAATTTTCTTTTTTTCTTACCTTGCCGCCGAATTCCCCGTACGGGCCACCACTTGTTGCTGCCTGAAGCGGAAACCGCCTTGGAGCAACGAACGCCGCAGGAAAATTCGGAGGCAGGATGAAAATGAAAAAAGGTCTTTTATTCTTCTTCTCTCTCCGGCTCCAGCAATCACTCCAAACACTCTAACTCCAACCACCACCTTCTTCTTCTTCCCACACACACTAACTAAACTCACCCAGTTATATACATATCGCTTTAACAAGGACACGTGCTTACAGCTCGAGCTTACAGGTGCGTCACGCAGTGTTCACGGGCATACAAAGATTCTTTGGATAATGTATTACTATCAGGTGGAAACTAGAACATCTTTTATGGCTCTCAGCTAACCGCAATCTTTAGCTATCTCCTTGATTATAGGCTCCTTCATTTCCCCCTTTTAGTTTTAAAAGAGGGGATGTTCTAGGACTTCCATGTGCAACCGACATTCTTACCCGTCATGGGAGTCTAGGCTGTCCTGACTCCTGGCTTAGGTTGACATGCCGGCCACATTAGACTGTCCCGTGCGACTGTGCCGTGTCTTAGGTTGTCCCCTTCTGGGGATCTTACCCGTCATGGGCTAACCAGCCATCCAATAGAGCCCTTCAGGATCGACTGTGTGTTGACTAACAGCCGTCCAATTTTTAGGAGATGCTGCGGCTTTAAGGCGGTAAGCCTATTGCTGACGAGCCAAGTTTCCATAGCATATCAAGTTCTTTAAGCCAATCAGCTGCCCTTAGTTTCATCAAGTAACGCACTGAGTTCTCTTAGACAAATACCCGCAAGGCATTGTCCTGTAATGTCCCAAAATAATGGAAAATCAAAATGTCCATAAGTTATAACACATAGATTCAGGAGGCCCCATGCATGCAGAGCAGAGCCCACACTACTGGTTAGGTTGTTTGATGCTTGAGCAGCAGGGATGCTTGCAGCGACCGTGGTCCCTGCAGTTGTAGCAGCAGCCGTCTTTTTTGTGTCTAGACATTTCCACCGGCAAATCTTCAGGGCCCGCTACCTAAAAACTCAAGCATCCATTATTAAGGGAAAGGCAGTGCTATTCCAGCACTGAGATCA
Organism: Tamias sibiricus; assembly: GCA_025594165.1. Classification (NCBI taxonomy): domain Eukaryota; kingdom Metazoa; phylum Chordata; class Mammalia; order Rodentia; family Sciuridae; genus Tamias; species Tamias sibiricus. The sequence continues at coordinate 35,930,947 of CM046673.1, read as the reverse complement.
AAAGGTGAGCTGTCAAACTAAAAAAAGAATTATTAGAGTAGAAAATAAAAGTTGATCTCTGCTCACACACATTGCTGCTTAAGCTCCCACAAACATAAGCTGGCAAAATATCACATTCAGAAATAATCAAAGAGAAACTGAGGGTGTTTACTGCATTAAAGATAAAGAAAAGCTAAAGGCACTTTGGAAAAAATAATTTGTTAGCTGGAATCCTCGAGTCTCTATATACACAGCAATCCTATACCTGTTGAAATAATTCAAATTAATCAGCTATTAAACAAATGAAGTTAATAACAAATAAACGATCCTCTGTCGGAACACCAAAATATCAGGTTATACAACATTAAACATATTCACAGCTGAAGAGAAGTCCCGGAGACAACTATAAATCAAAATTGATTATCATTATAATTGATTATCTAATTAAAATATTCTGAACTTATATGAATATCTATTTATCTATCTATCTATTGATTATCTAATTAGAATATTCTTTTTTTTTTTTTAAATCCATTTTTTTTTTTAATTTTTATAATTTTTAATATGTACAACTCATAGTGCATATATTTAGTATCTTTTTACATACAACTGTTTGTATACAAAGTATATTCGTACAATTTAGGTCTAATTAGAATATTCTAAGCTTAAATGAATTAACGTTATTTGGATCTATATCTATCTACCTATTTTTTTTATAAGCGCTTAATTATTTGTGACGTCACACTAGACAGACGCACATATAAACATATTTGTGATATCACATTAACATGAAATTTAGACAAATGCACAGACATAAAGACATATATAAAAGAGAAAAAAAAAAGTACAATTGTGTATACACTGAAGAGAGATCTTCTTGTCCCGGCCGGGAAGAATGAAATTTAAGTTGTAAATTTAATGGAGGACTCTTTTAAGGGAATCACTCCATACCTTCATTTTGGTCCTCTTGGTTTTGTACTTGTTTATTCAATCTAGACTCCTCAATAACTTCGTCTTGATCCTTTTGACTTTGTACCTGCTTTATCAATCTAGATGGTATCCATATTGGAGAGGATTCATGCTTTGGAAAAACACAAACAGATCCTCTCCCCCAAATTAATACTGGGTCTGGACCCTTCCATGTACCTGAGAGAACATCCTTCCAGTAAACCAAAGGTTTATGTTGTTGGTGTGGGTTCCAGTGTCTATCTCCAGCCGAATGTCCATTAGAATCTAAAGTTAAGAAATTTAGGTAAACAGGGCAACTGCCAATCTGTCCTTAGGAATTTTTCCAGTTTCCATCTTTTTGCTTTAGTAACATATTTTTAAGTGTCCGATTTGCTCTTTCGATTATTCCTTGTCCCTGAGGATTATAAGCGATACCTGTTTTGTGGATAATATTGAACTTTGTACAAAATTGTTTGAAGGATGTGGATGTATATGCAGGGCCATTATCTGTTTTAAGCATTTTGGGGATGCCCAATGCAGCAAAAGCTTGCAGACAATGAGATATAGTATCTTTAACTTTTTCTCCGGAATGTAAAGAAGCAAAAATCATGCCTGAGCATGTATCTATGGTGACATGAATAAATCGTAATTTTCCAAAACTTGGCTCATGTGTGACATCCATCTGCCACAAATGATTGGGCATCAAACCTCGTGGGTTAACCCCATAATGTGGATTGGGTGAAAGTGTTACACAAGATGGACATTCTTTTACAATTCTACGAGCTTGTTCTTTTGTGATTTTAAAATTTTTGTCTTAAGGTAGTGCTGTTAACGTGGAACTGGGAATGAAATAAAGTAGCTTGTTGTACTGTAGTAAATATAAATATTGTTTTAGTGAGGGCGTCAGCTTTTTGATTACCTTCATGGAGAGGACCAGGCAGATTAGTGTGAGCTCTTATGTGACCTATAAATAAAGGTTCTTTTCGTTGCCATAGGAGATTTTGGATTTGAGAAAACAATTTAAAAGCTGGAGTATGTGGTGCTATTGGACCTGCTAGCTCCAATTTAGGGACAGCATGTACAATATAGTGGCTGTCTGAAAAAATATTCATAGGCTGTTCTTTAAAATTTTCCAGAGCTATTATTATAGCTTTGAGTTCCACTAATTGAGCTGATTTTTGATTAGTGATATGAATCATTTTTTCATTTTGAGTGACTACTGCAGCAGTACCGTTAGAGGATCCATCTGTAAATACATTAAATGCTTTAGGAATGGGTTGAGTTTTTTATTACCTGTGGGAATATGATAGGATGATTGATACAAAAGGACAGTATAGGAGATTTAGGAATATGATTGTCAAAATTTGCAGAAGTAGAGCATCTAGCTATAGCCCAATCATTATCATTGAAGCACAAATATTCAACCTGTGACGATGAATAAGGAGTAATAATAGTAGCGGGATGAATTCCAAATATTTTAGTAGAGGTTTTAAGTCCTTGAAGAATAAGTTTAGCCACCATGGAGGTATAAGACTCAATTGTACTTTTAGGAGAGACAGGCAAATGTATCCATAATATAGGTCCCTGTTGCCAAAATACTCCTGTTGGTGTATATTGTGAAGGAATAATAATCAATATTAGTGGTTGTGTAAAATCAAATCTATCACAATGGGATCTTTCAATGGCCTGTTCTACTAATTTTAGAGCTCTCCTGGCCTCAGGAGTTAATGTTCGCGGTGAGGATGGATCAGGGTTCCTGCGAAGGATGTCAAATAAAGGTTTTAATTGTCCAGTAGTGAGGCTTAGTGTAGGGCGAAGCCAATTAATGTCTCCCAATAATTTTTGGAAATCATTGAGGGTGGTCAAATGTTCTTTACTTATTAGAATTTTTGGGGGTTTAACAAAAGTATCCATGATTTTAAAGCCTAAATATAGTATAGGTGATCTGCTTTGAACTTTTTCTTCTGCTATATATAATCCATATTTTTAAAAATTTTTTGTTATTTTGCTAAATATATTAAATAAGATTTGTTGATTAGGGTGAGCTAATAAAACATCGTCCATGTAGTGTAGACACATGAGGTCTTGATATTTGTTTTTAATGGGCTGTATAGCTCTGTCCACATATAGTTGGCACATTGTAGGGCTATTTGCCATTCCCTGCGGCAATACTTTCCATTGATATCTTTTATCAGGGCCATTATTATTGATAGAAGGAATTGAAAAAGCAAACCTGGGGGCATCCAGAGGATGTAGGGGAATGGAAAAGAAACAGTCCTTTATATCAAGAGTTATAAGGTAATAGTTTTTTTGGAATAGCTACAGGATTAGGAAGTCCAGGTTGGGTAGGTCCCATAATTTGCATTGTTTTATTAATTTGTCTTAGGTCTTGTAATAGTCTCCATTTTCCCGATTTTTTCTTAATTACAAATATGGGAGAATTCCAGGGAGAGGTGGAAGGCTCTATGTGTCCTGCTTCTAATTGTTCTTTAATTAATTGATGGATAGGGGCCAATTTTTCTTTGGATAGGGGCCACTGAGGGACCCAAACTGGCTTATTAGAGAGCCATGGTATTTTTAAAATTGTTTTCTCAGTGGCCCCTAGAAAAAATGTCCTTTGCCTTTTTTATTATGATTAGGATTTTTATTCTTAACACCTGCAGGCTTGGTTGCTAGGTGTAGCCCCATTTGATGTAAGATATCTCTTCCCCACAGGGTAACTGGCAAGCTGTTTAAAACATAAGGTTGGAATGTTCCTGTATGGCCTTCATTGTCTTGCCAATTTAAGATTACAGCACTTTGTGCTGGGGTATTACTATATCCCAAGCCTCTTAAACTGGTTGAGGCTTTCTGCAGAGGCCAGTGCTTAGGCCATTGTTGTAGATTTATGATGGAAGAGTCAGCTCCTGTATCAATCAGCCCCTCCATCTCTATACCTTGAATTTTTAATTTGCACATCGGCCTCCGTGAACAATCCTGAACCCAGAAAGCCATAGGTCCTGAACCAGTGGAACCGAATGCTCTGCTATTTCTATTTTGTGGCATGCTTTTAAAAGAACTGTGGAGACTGGGAATGAGGAGCAGCTGTGCGATTCTGTCTCCTTGATTTACAGAGATGATACCCCTGTGTGTACTTAGCATTATTTTAATCTCTCCATTATAATCTGAATCAATAACCCCTGGTATAACATTAAAGACTAATAAACTCTTGGAACTACGCCCACGGATCAGTCCCACAGTTCCTGAAGGGAGAGGTCCCCTGATTCCCGTAGGAATCAGCTGAACCCCCATTTCAGGTGTCAGGACCATCCGGGCGGTAGAACAAGAATCCTGCACTTCCTCTTATCCCTCTGATAAGGAAGTTAATGGGTAGGAGGGATTGTGACAAGGAATCATTTGGATCTGAGGGCATTCCTCCTCTAGTGCGCATTCCTCCTCTAGTGCCTCGTACATTTGTGGGCCCCGGGGCATTGGGCCCCGTGCCCCGTTTTTTGAAATCCTTGATAAATCATTTCCATATATATCATATCTGGAATGGCATTGATTGGCCCAATGTATACCCTTTTTGCACCTGGGGCATCGGCCTGGAGCGCGGTATGAATTTGATCTTATTACCCTTGGGGGATATTGCTTAGCATATCTTGGTTGATTATAATACTTTTGTCTGGAATATCCTGTTCTAGGTTGAAACCTTTGGGAATTTTGAGGGGAGGAATTTTTCATCACTGCAGCAATAACGTTGCCTGTGATAACAGCCTCGTTAATGTCTTTGTACAGTCTGATATAAATTGATAAGTCTTTTTTACTTCTCCACGGCCTTATTGCATCCTGGCAATATTTATTAGCATTCTCGTACGCTAATTGGATAACTAGAGGCATAGCTTGCTCGACTTCGCCAAAAACTCTAGATGTTGTTTTTAAGAGTCTATCTACAAAATCAGCGTAAGGTTCGTTAGGCCCTTGTATAACTTTTGATAGGTTGCCTTGCAGATCCCCTGTGCCTGATATTGTCTTCCAGGCTTTCACAGCTGCAGTGTGTATCTGGGCATACACACCGGGATCGTATTGTAGCTGATTTTGTAGTTCGGCGAACTGACCTTCCCCTGTGAGCATATCTATATTGCGTTGAGGGAAACCTGCTGCAGCATTTCTCTTTGCTATTTCTGAACAAAGTTCCTGGAATTGAGTTTTCCAGATTAGGTATTGTCCCCCACTTAGTACCGCTCTGCATAGACTTTTCCAATCTGAGGGGGCTAAGGTTAGGGTGTTAAGTGACTCTATCATACTTAATGTTAACGGAGCTTGAGGCCCATAGGTCATTACCGCCTCTTTAAAATTCTTTATTGTTTTAAAGTCTAGGGACTCGTGATATCTTTGTCCCTCTTCATTTTTGAAATACTGGCAGTTCTAGGTGCTCCTGCGGTCTATGTTGTTCGAGAGCGTATAAGCGCTCAGAAAGGCTGCCAATTTCTACCTCAAGGGCACGTACATTCTGATCAATACTCCTTATTGTTTCTGTTAGGGATTCTATCCATGAAGGAGCAGAGGGGAACTAGTGGTTCCTCTATTTGACGGTCTTTTCTCTTTTTTAATTTCTTTTTGTTCTTTTTATTGGAGACTGTGCTCCCTGAATCGCTTTTTGATTCCTCCTCACTACTAGCTTCATAATTCCTAACTGGCTCAGTGGAGGAGACCGTACTCTCATGGTTTGGCTCCTTGTTACTATTATCACTTTCACTAGTATCCTGAGTTTCAGCTTCTAAGGAGAGTACATACTCCTCAGCTAATTTTATTAAGCTTCTGATGGCTTTTGCAGTTCTTACTTTTGAATTTATATTACTGCTCTCCTTGCTGGTCTCAACTGAGTCAGAGGATATGCTTTCTTGTTCACTTTTCTCACTATCCTCTGAGTTCTCGCTATCAAAAATTTCATTCGTGGCTTTTATAAACCAACTTTTTGTTATATTCGCTCCCATATTTTTAAATTTTCTTTTTTCTTACCTTGCCGCCGAATTCCCCGTACGGGCCACCACTTGTTGCTGCCTAAAGCGGAAACCGCCTTGGAGCAACGAACGCCACAGGAAAATTCGGAGGCAGGATGAAAATGAAAAAAGGTCTTTTATTCTTCTTCTCTCTCCGGCTCCAGCAATCACTCCAAACACTCTAACTCCAACCACCACCTTCTTCTTCTTCCCACACACACTAACTAAACTCACCCAGTTATATACATATCGCTTTAACAAGGACACGTGCTTACAGCTCGAGCTTACAGGTGCGTCACGCAGTGTTCATGGGCATACAAAGATTCTTTGGATAATGTATTACTATTAGGTGGAAACTAGAACATCTTTTATGGCTCTCAGTTAACCGCAATCTTTAGCTATCTCCTTGATTATAGGCTCCTTCAGCCTTGCCTTTATGACCTCATTGGACCTTAACTACCTTATATTAAATATGGTCATATTAGAAGTTAGGGCTTCAACATGAATTTGGGGGAGACACAATTCAATCCGTAACATTTTTACATATTGTATAATGATACATTCTCAATATCATTAAGTCCTCTTGAAATATATTTTGATGGCTATACTATAATATATATATATATATATATATATATATATATGTAGCCTTTTCCATCATTTTAGTTCTTTTATAACAGGCAACAAATTTTCACACTCATATATAATATTTCATGAACATCAACTTATATAATTGTGTAAATATCTATCTTTTAGTTAATTTTTTAGCTGTTTGTTAAAAAAGGTTATAAATAAATTTATATTGCAAAGATAAAAGCCACCAGAGAGATAGCATTAGTGAGAGACAGATGGAGAGGTACCCATGGATTCATTTGTCCCAGTTTTCCTTACTTCATATGCTGTTCATGAACAACAGGCCACCAACCAGCAGTAGCCCCAGGACTACAACCAAAGACTTGGTCTCCTGATTAAGATCCTATCCCATATGAGAAGTGCTCACAGCTCCTATCTGTCCATATCCACTATCACTCCTATTATTGACTTTCCTCTGATCCTCCACTCCCCTTTCTTGGACCTTTACTCCTCTAACAATTAACTAATGTCTCTTTCTTAGTTCATTTTCTGTTGCTATAACAAAATGCCTTCAATGGGGTAATTTATTTGAAAAGAGGTTTTATTTTATTTCATGATTCCGAAGCCTGGGATGTTCAAGAGCACGGTGCTGGCATCTTCTTGGCCTCAGCTGAGGGTCTCATGATGCTTCAACTTATGGTGGAAAGCAGGGGGCAAACAGGTTCCCAGAAATGAAAGAAAAGGGGCCAAACTCCCATAACACGTAACCCATTCCTATGAGAAACTCATTAACCCACTCATGAGTGCTCCAACCTCATGACCTAATGACCTCCCACTAGACTCCACCTTCCAATAACCCCACATTGTGGAATTAACTTTCCAAGACATTACCTTTCAAGGAACACAACAAAACCATAGTAATTTCTATATTTGAACACACTTCTTATTCCATACTACTCATGGTGGCCTTACTTCCTTGATTGAATCTTTGCCTACACTGGCAATTTACCTGTCTGTATTCATTATCCTTATAGGTAAAGCAGAAGTAAAAATAATGTCTATATAATATAAGGTATCTGTGTGTCTTGAGGTGTGCCTAGAATAGCTCCTGGCACATAAAAGGACTCCACATATTCAGGCTCTCTTCATTACCAAAACCTACCTTTTGATTTGTAATTTAGTCTGAGTGTGAATCAGCTTCTTTTTTTTATTTCACCAGAGTTTGCTTGCAGAAACATTTGCAAAGTCATAGTTAGCTTAACTGAGCAGGGGTGAGAGGATATGAAAGAGGATTTTTACATTATGGCATTGAAAAGCAACTCCAAGTTGAAGAGCCAGTTTTTTGTTTTAAATTCTCTTCTACTGTATGATCCTGGGAATTCCCACTTGTTCCTTACCGAAACCACCAAAACAGCCTACTTCAAGCCTCTACCTGGCTGCTCCTTTCTCCTCTGCCTTGTGCAACTTCAAGTCTCTTTTTTCTCCTTTCTTCCCAATAGCAAACCCTACTTGCTGGTTTTGTCCTATAGTGTAGCTTGGCTATAGCATTATTACCTGAATTACTTCAGTGGTTCTTAAACCAGAGGCAATTTGGGTCCCAAAGGGAACTTTGGCGATGTCTGGAGACATTTTTGATTGCCACCACTGAGGGTGATATTGGTATCTAATGAGTAGAATGCAAGGCTGATGCTAAACATCCTACAATGCACAGGACAATCCTACAATTGTCCTACAAGGCTAATACTAAACATTTACAATGCAGGGATTATCTAGCCTGAAATGCCAGGAATGCTGAGATTCAGAAACCCTGCACTTGTGTTCCCTGAGCCTTCTACTGTCCTGACTTACTGACCAAGGTGGTATTCCGAGGAAACAAAACTCTCCCCAGGAAGCATCTTGGTACTGCTGTTCAGGAAATGCATTCTTACCTCCCTACAATTAGAAGTTGTCCCTCATCTTGCTTATGATACAGAACATCCTCTAGTTGCTACAAGATTAGCTTCTAGAACTGTTGTTTTCAATACAATAACCATTTAAAACATATGGTTGTTAATTTTTTTTTTTTTTTTTTTTTTTTTTTTTTTTTTTTTTTGGTACCGGGGATTGAACTCAGGGGCACTCGACCACTGGCTCACATCCTCAGCCCTTTTTTGTATTTTATTTAGAGACAGGGTCTCACTGAGTTGCCAAGTGCCTCGCCATTGCCGAGGCTGGCTTTGAACTCGCGATCCTCCTGCCTCAGCCTCCCAAAGTGCTGGGATTACAGGCGTGCGCCACCGCGCCCGGCGGTTGTTAAATTTTTAAAATTGAACAAAATGAAAGATTCAGTTCCTCAGTCATACTAGCCACATTTGAAGTTGCTGCTACGTGACTACTAAATGGGACAGTGAGAATATAGAACAATTTCATTTTCCAGAAAGTTCTATCAGACTGCTAATGAAGAGCTTCTGAGGTAGTCCTTAGTCCTCTTTTGACCATTTATGTGATTCACTTTATTATTTTTTAAAATTTTTGTTCTTTTTAGTTATACATGACAATGGAATGTGACTTGACATATTATACCTACATGGAACACAACTTCCCATTCTTGTGGTCTATCTGATGTGGAGTTACACTGGTTATGTATTCATATATGAACACAGGAATAAATCATTTTCTTCTTGCTAATTCAAGCTGTGGTGCTGGGAGTAAGTTAGCAACCATGGCAGATCTCACCCACTCCCCTCAACCCCAGCAACACAGCTAGGTGCAAAGGTTGCTCCTGGGAAAGGTGTTCTGCTTCAAGGATGAGGGAATGGTTAAAAGTGCTAGGTCCTTTGAAAGGAAAGGGCCCTTCCTTTCCTAAGGACCCACACAGCATATAGTACACAGCCTGCTGCATGGTTAGCAGTAAATAAATAACTGTTCAGTGAGCAGGTGAATTATATTGATTCTGGCAAGTACATTACTATATGTTAACCCATGTCTTGGGCACTCCATGACTAACCAGAGTTTGTCATCAAGTTGGTTTCTTGTAGCTGAAAGCTACATGGCAGATTGGAGTAATGGAGGAGTTCGCCTTAGATTCTAGTCCCCTACTGGCTGGGTGACCGTGGTCAATTAAGCTGATTGCTTAACCTTTGTGAGCCTCAGTTTCCTCCTTTGTAAGCTGAGGATTTCATTCTTGACTTATCTACCTCCTGAGGTTTTAATGAGGGTCAAACGGGTAGCACAGTCAATAGCACTTTGTAAAATAAAGACACCAGTAGTTCTAATCATTATAACTACACAGTCAACAGTCCTGGTTAGCATTAGCAGGGACCCCTGTACTTTTTCCTACTGTATAAATCTAGCATTCAGATTCTCAACATTTGTTTATCTCATTACTGAAAAGATTTTTTGTTACCTTGAACTCATCCCACGATCCTCTATTTCTCCATTAAAAAAAAAAAAATGAATCTAGTTCACAGGGTTTTGCTAAGGAACAGCTAATGAATTACAGATGCTGTAAATGCCAGGCAATGACAAGAGGCTGCTCTCAGGGGTCCAGTACCCACCACATCAGTCTCCTCCACTTTCTGTTCAGCTTGGCATTTAACACCACACCTGATGACATCCCGGTCTCATCTCCAGAGAGTGGTGTCACAGAAGTTAACACTTTTGTCATTATCCATTGAGCTGATTTTGAGATTCCTCAAAGGGTTTAAAAGCAAGATCAGCTGGATCCAGTCATAGCAGATATTCCAGTGGAAATAGGCTCTTCTGAAATGGCTTTTATGTCTGCCTCTACATCTACATTGAAATTATCATCTACAACTGCATTCCTCCTTCATCTGGGGAGCAGGTAAGGAGAGTTGAAGTTTAGAGCCTTCAACTGTGAGACTTCCACATTGTAGGCAATATTTCTGCAGCATATATTTCCAACCCCCTATTCTAATAACAATGTTTTTTAATTTCACTTTGTTCATATCCTATGTAACCCTCCAAGGCCCATTTCTTTCAACTTTTCTTCTCTGAATCTGTTGGGACTGTTGCTGGAACTACTACTTTGACTTTTTCCTTCTCTGTAGTAAGAAAGTGATAGAAACTTCAGGTTTAAAGGGACCTAATGGATCCTCTAATCTCAAGCACTCCACAGTACTTCAATACAGACCAGTCCATTCTTCAACCTGTGCTTGAACAAAATATTACATTATACCCATTACTTTAGAACTCTTAAAAAATGGTCCTAATTATCTTACATCTTAGTTTTCATTCTCCAGGAAAACACTTAGATGTTGTTCCATTTTTATTTCTTTTAATCCCTGACAGTGCTAGGTATTTCTATCAGTTAGGATTGCTTTTGAACTGCACACAACAGAAATTGGAATGAAGTTGACTTAAACAAACAGGGTTTTATCTTCTCCCATAATAAGAAATCTCAGAGCTGGACCACTGTTCTTGTTGGCTGAGTGGGTCAATGATTTTGGCCCCAGTGAAATCTTCACTATGGATATCTTCATTGAGGCTCTAGGCATCATAATCATCTTCAAGAGAGAGGACAGTCACACCTATTACTTTTATCAGAAAAAGAACAGCTTCCTCAGAACAGTTGCATCAGATTTGTGCTTACCCTGTATTGGCTCAGCGTCCATCACTCCCTTGTAGCTGAAAGATTGACTGGAGCAGCTGAAAATGAGACTGTCATGTTTGGCATCCCCCAGTAATCATCCACATCCTAGGACTAGGCTTGCTGCCTCTCTCCACAGTACTTGAGGTCTGGTAGCCAGGAAGAGAAGGTGGATACTACTGGGAGGTCTCTTGTCCTTCAGAAGATGGTCATTAGACAATTTTACAAGCAAAAGGAGTCTCCTTAGGAGGCAATCCCAGGAAGCATTGGCAGGAGAGTGGGAAAGCAGGAAAAGGAAGGGTAGGAAGCCATTGCAGTGAATGTTAAAAAGCAGGTTAGTGCTGTGGGCAACTGGGGCTCTGTCCTACTGAGGACCTCTGTGACACCATAGGACACGATAAGAACTGTGTTGCCTGATAAGCAAAGAAGCTGGAGTATTTGTTTATTTATTTTGGTGCTTGGGATTGAACCCAGGGTCTTGCACATGCCAGTCAAGCATGTTACCACTGAGCTACATCTCCACCCCAGAAGCTAGGGTATTTAACTACCCATTCCATCCATCATTGGTTGAGAGCTATTCCAGGAATATTAACTCCCTGACACCTGCAGGCTGTCCCATGTGTGCTCAGATGCTGCTATAAGAGCCATTCATTTTCTTGGGCATGGTGAATGCTGAGGAATAAGTGTAGTATCTGCTAAATTACCATCAGTGCCTGTCATAGTACTTACAAGGTGCTCAATAAATACTTTAATTCAGTGAACATTTATTGAGTATCTATTACTTGCCAAGTACTATACAAGATATTTACTAACTGATTTATTCTCAGAGGGACTTTCTTAATATAAATAACAGCAAAGCATGTTGTATTTGTAATCAGATCTTGATAAATTAAAAAATGCACTTTCCCAATGGCTGTGATCTTTCCCCCTCCCTATTCAATACTGGTGTGTAATTTCTTGTTCCTATCAAAGGAATCAGTACTGGAACATCCTGTCTCCACATGTAGTGCAGTCCTTAAGAAACAAGCTGTTTTATTTAATGAAATGTTTAGTGTTTCAGAGTTCTACTTTGTCCTTAAGAGCACACATTGACTAAATAGTCCATTAGTTGCTTGAAAAATGAATGCCTCTTTTTCTTATTCCAGAGTGGTGATTTACTGTCATAAGCTATCTTACAATATAACCATATTGTTCTTTTAATAATTAAAATCAGGAAGTGGCTGTCATGAATGTAGGCGTTGACTTCAAACTTCCCTACAGAGTTATATTCTTAGGTGCCTGCAACAGCAGAAAGAACATAGTCATCCTGGCATCTGAGCTTAGCTTTATTCCAGGAGGAGGCTTTCTTGTGCCTAATGGATTGGGTCTTCTGCTGGTGCCATGGCTGCTTTCACACTTTTTGACTTCCAATTTTCTGGCTCCATTCTCCACTGACCACTGATTTAGTGGGTGCTGCCATGGGCATTGGGGTCTCTTTAGCATCTATTGTACCCATTTTCTGTTTTGGCAGGCATGTAGCTTAGTAGGATCAAACACCACCCTTTATCCAGGGACAGAACAAGATTGGCTTGTGTCCATCAGATTATGATATTTTCCTGCCCTTGGTGATCAGTTCCTGGGAGGATATAAAATGAATGTCATCCAATGAGTGTGGAGCCAGCTTTGGGAAAAAGATGATCCAATAGAGAAACATGGATCCAAGAGTATAGTAGGGAAATAAAGTCAGTCCCCAATTCAAACTCTTACAGAAACTGTGTTATTTTTACACATTTTAGTTCTACGAGACCAATACATTCCCTTTGTTGAGACGGTTTGAATTTGTGTCATCACTTGCAGCCCAAAACATCTTTAATGAAAAGAAAAAAAAAAAAAAAAAAAAAAAAAAAAAAACTTCTACTTTTTTTTTTCTTCCTCCAGCTTTGAACTGATCCTACATTTCACTCTCAATTCCCCTATTATTTCCTTGGCTTCCAACACTTGGTGCACTTACCCAATACCCATGGCTCATCCCGCCATTATCTTCCCAAACTGTCATCAATACTTGACCATGAAAAGATCCAGTCATCTGGCTTACTAAGCCCTTCTTAGATACAGGGAATTATTACTAAAAAACTTCTTATAACCATGCCCCCAAATAGTGTCTTTTAAATGTAAACTCCAAAGCCATGTTCTAAATTATATAAAAACTCTGAGGCAAGAAAATGTTTAAGAATAAGCTTAGTTCTGGAACTGCTGGTGTTTAGGGTGGATAGTTATCCCACTGCAACCCAAAATTCTTTTATTTATAAATGACTAGCTGTGGAACCTGGGAAGTGTAACTTACAGCAAATTACATTTAGTGTCATTCACCTTGCATTGATCTCTAAGAGAGCAGTCATTTTCATTCACAAGATCCAGTCAAGTGCAAATCTATGCCTTTCATATAATGGCTATTCTTTATCATCCTCTGAATAACATGAGAAGACTGACCTGGCCAAGTGAATGAGTTAGAGTAGGTGTGAGGAGGCCTATTTTTTTTTTTTTTTTTTAATGTGGGCAGTGATTAAGAACTGGAGCGGGTGACTCAGGGAGGTTTGGAAATATATTTATTTAGAGATCCTTAAAAATAAAGTGAATCTCACTGGTCAGACATAGTCTAGATGAAGATTTTCTTAAGGGACAATGGAAAAGAGAGTCTTTGGAAACCTGAGAATGGACACAGGAAGGCATATACTTAGATTCTTGATAAAAGACTCACAAGAGCTGTCAGAGTGAGTTGCACTATAAGCATTGGGTTCCTTCTTTTTCCTCCTTAACAATAATTTCATAGAATTTGTTGGCCTCTGACATTCCAAGGCATAGTTGATAGCAAAGTAGGTCAGCCTCAGTGGGAGTCTAACTACATGCACACACATGTTGCCCTCCCCTTGGCCATCTCTGAAGTCTCCCTTGGTGTGCTCACATGTGTCAGAGGGTATTTATAATCTGCTAAGTGATCTTGGAACTCTTTAATTTAGAAGTAGCAGGCATATCGAACGACTTGCTTGGTCCCATTGACTTTGCCTATGGTTCCCCTCTAGAACCCAGCACCTTCTCTTCCTTTTTGTGGCCACTGCCTTGTTCAAACCTTTATTTCTTGCTTTTGTTACTGCTGTAGTGCCCTTGTTGGTTTCCTTGCCTTCTAGTCCCACCCTTCTCCACAGACTTGTCATGAAATTTCCTACCTCTTATTCCTTGCTTAAAACACTGCCATGATTCTTTCACATCATGCATGGTCTGATAGCTGAACTCTTTACCATGAGGTAGAAGTGCCTTCACAATCTGGATCCAGTCCAGGCAACCTTTCTACCCATCTTGCATTTCTCATATGCTTGGGGTTTCACAGTGCATCATGCTACTTTCATTCATTATGCCTCTGTACTGCTCCTCTGTCTGCCTTTTATCTTTGTTAACATCTTCTCAGCTTTTCAGCTTCAACCCAGACATCCCCTCCTCCTTCAACCCTCAGGTTGAGTTCCCATAGCCCTCTATGGGTTCCCATAGACTTTTGTGCTGTCAGTTCCCTGAGCTCCTAGGGGGTTGGAGCTATGTCTTATATTTCTACATTTCTGGCATATTTTCTAGTGTCTGAGACAGGTGCTCAAGGAAGGTTTGTGAAATGAATGAATGAGGTAAAGGTTATGTGTTATTTGCTCTTTTAGGGAAGGAAAAATGAATGAGTTAGACCTATACCCTCATGTGGGATTTGGACTTTGAGCAAAAGTTCTTCCTTTAATGAAATTGTGGTTATCTCTATTTCTTGTTGTTAATCAAAATCTAGACTTATGACTTCTTCTACTATGCAAGAAAAAAAAAAAAAAAAACATGCCATGGAGTTCCAATATTCAAGCATACCAGAAAAAGACCAGGCCGTTGGGGCTTATCCATCCCACATCTGCAGGTTACCTAACTAAATACAGAGTTATCATATAACCTGGAGTTTAGGACAGCCTGGTGAATCCTGCAAATTGGGTAGAAAACATTCTTTATCAGTGTTTTCTTAAACAGACCCAAATCAGAATCCCCTATATGGTATGAGAGGTTTTACCATTTAAAATTGAACATATTAAAATATGCAATTCAAGTTGAATCTAATAATACCTAATATATGTTTACAAATGTGACGAGTAAAAAAATTATGCAATTTTATCATCTAATCCCCATGACAGCCCAAGGGTGTAGGAAATTTTATAATCCCCATTTTATAGACCGATAAATTGAGGTTCAGAGGAATTAAATAAAGTCAGTAACTTTTCAAAGTCACACATTTACTGGTAGTGGAGTTAGGATTTGGAATTATATTTGTCAGACATCGGGGACTTGCCCTCTTAACTAACCACCTCTGAAGCTCAGCCACCAGGGAAAGCAACATGTGCACATTTTCAGTTCTTTTTATTGATACTGTGTCAACAAAAGCATATGAAGTTTTAACTATATAAACAAGCTAGCAAGATGTGAAGCATCAAATATTTAAAACTAAGAATCTGGAATATAAATAAATATGTAGGGAAAATATGATTCTCCTAGCTGTGCCAGGCAGGGGTTATTACTGACAATGTAGAAGATGAAAAAAATGAGAACAGAGAGGGATGGGTGGGTAAAGAATCCAAGGTCATAGATTGAGGGCTGAGGTAGAATTTGAAGAAGATCTGTTTTCTCTGAAAGGCTCACTGGGCCTCAGTTGCTGGATCTGGTAAAGCTACTATTTAAACTTGTCATGGAAATATAGGGCAGCAATATGACTAGAAAGCATGGTTGAGTAAACAGTTTTTGGTTATTCTAGCATTAAGGTAAAAACGGCAATGTGATACCACCTTGCACTTATTACAGTGACTATGATTAAAAAGGCAGAAAATAAGTGTTGACCAAAATGTGGAGAAACTGGAACCCCTATACATCATTGGTAGGAATATCAAATAGTGTAGTCACTTGTAAATGACAGGTCCTCAAAAAAATTAAAAATTAAAAGTTATTATGCCATTTAGCTTTTTCACCTCTGGGTGTGTGTATACCCAAAGGATTTGAAAGTAGGGACTCAAAAAGACATTTGTACACCCATGTTCATAGCAATATTATTCATAATAGCAAAAATGTGGAAACAATCCAAATGTTCATTGATGAATGAATGGATGAACTATAGTGTATATACAAAATGGAATATTATTCATTCTTAAAGAAGAATAAAATTCTGATACGTGCCAAAACATAGATGAGCCTTGAATATATTGTGTTAAGTGAAATAAACCAGCTACAAATGGACACATACTGTATGATTCCATTCATATGAGGCAGCTAGAAAAGTCAAATGCATTGAGAAGAAAGTAGAATGATAGTTGCCAGGGGTCAGGTTGTTGTTACTAACAGGTACAGAGTGTCAGCTTCTGCAAATGAGAAGAGTTTTAGAGGTGGATGATGGTCATGTTTGCATAACAATGTGAATTCACTTAATGTCACTGAACTGTATACCTAAAGTGATCTAGATATTACATTTTATGTAAATTTTAAAAATTGAAAAAATCATTTTAAAAAGGAGCTAGCTAGGTGTATTGGTCAGGGACCAGGCAGTGAACAGAAACAACTATGGTCTTTCAAACAGAAGAGATTGTGATAGAATTGGTTACACGTACACATGGGGTGGCTTCCAGGGATAGTGAGGTTGCCCAGAGGTTAACAGGATTAGGAGGCTGGAGTCCACAGAGAGGAGATATGTTACTTGATCCCAGAATTTACAGCCATGGTGAGGGTTGCTATCCTGCAAGATCTGGGGCCACCGAGACAGGGTCTGTGTGGCAAAAGCTGGAGCCACAGAAGACATGCAGCTGCTGTAGATACAGCTGAGGCAGAGAGGGGCTTTGGGGGGAGAAACAGCCCAGCTTCCTGCCTCCTTACACCTTTCAATGTTCTACTACTGCTTCCCATGGTTGAAATTCCCCAGAGACAAGTTAGCAAGGGAGGCTGGAAATATATTCTCCTGTAACACCAAGCAGTGCAGGGGATACCACAAGTGACAAGGAACAGATCTGAGAGCAAGCCGACATCATGCCAGAACACGAAGCTGTGAAAGGTTTCTTTCCCTCTCATTTAGAAAGCCTTCTAAATTCGCTTTTATAACATCAAGTTGCTATCTTAAATATTCATAATAAACTTTATTTAGAAAGGCACGTTTAAAACAATCCCTCTACATTGAGCTTCAATCACTAAAATGCTCAATGCTACTGATTATTCTCAATTACAGTAATTTACTTTCTATAGGTTTGACCAATAAAGTCTATAGAGAAATATATTTGAACAGAAGTTTAGCTTTGGGGATCATTTGATGCTTCAGGAACTATCTCTTGGCAAACCAACCAAAGGTCATCCAGAACAAAGTAGTATACTGTTTAGTTTGGTTTGATTTCTATTTGTAAAGGGTGAGCTCAAATGACAGAAAACTCCTAATGTTCCTTGCTGGGTGATGTGGCACTCACCTATAATCTAGTGGTGGGAGGATTGCAACTTCAAATCTAACCTCAGCAACTTAGCTAGGTCCGAAGCAACTTAGTGAGACCCTGTCTCAAAATAAATAAACAAATAAATAGGGCTGGGGATATAGCTCAATGGTTAAGTGCCCCTGGGTTCAATACCCAGTACCAACAAGCAAAACAAAAAAACTCCTATTATTCCTAAACTTGGATTCAAGTTCACTTCCTTCTTTTCTGGTCCTTTCCTCCTACCTTTCATTCACCCTAAATCTAGGTTTATGTTCCTTGTTTGTACATAAGTATCTTTAGTATATTTGGAGTATAATACTTTTAACAATTTTTAACATTTTGTTCATTTATCTATTCTTTCAGTAAACTACTTGAGAGCAAAGATAGTATGTGTATATACACATATACACAGGTATATTCATGTGTATGTGTGTTTGTGTGTGTGTGTACACTGTTGTATTTCTATCACTGATAACTAGCAATAACCAATTCAGGGTCAGATACATAGTAGGTACTCAATAATTTTAAAAGAATGAATATATGAACATATTATTTAATGAAATAGAATTAATAGGTTTCAGCAACTGTTTGGATGTGGGGACATGGGAACAAGAGGAGTCAAGACTGTATTTAAGCTATTCATACATGTTGATCAGGAAAAAAAAATGGTGCTGATAATGTAAATAACAAAGAATAGGGTAAGGCTTGGTTTTAGAAAAGAGCTTTGTCAATCTGGTTTTTGGAAAATTCTAACAATCAGAAACAGGGAATTGGCCTCAGAAGAGATGTCAGAGTTTGTGCCTAAAAATTAGAAGTCATCTGTATTTATGTGATTTATAGAGGCCTCATGATGTGGCAGCTAACATTTTCTGCAGAAGGCTATAACAGCATTTCCTCCTATCCTTCATGCTCTTTTGCTACTTTATTTCTAGTACTCTTTCCAGAGGTGGAGTCTATGTCCTGCCCTTGAACCCCAGGTGGGTCTTTGTGTTTGCCTTGACCAACAGTGCATAGCAAAGATGACACTGTGTGACTAAGTCATGAAAAGACCTTACACTATTAGGTTCTTTGCTTTTGGAACCCAGCCACCATACTGTGAGGAATCCCAATCAGCCCACAGTGAGCTCATGTGAGCTCATGGTGAGCCACTGAGGCCCTGGGCTCCCAGCCCCTGAGCACCCAGCTGATAGCCTGTACATACTTGTCAGTCATATGACTGAGCCATCTTTAATTTGGAGCCTTCAACCCCTACTTAAGCTGTTCCAGCTGATGCTACATGGAGTGGAGGTTTGTCATATCCACTAGGCTCTGACTGAATTGCAGATGTGTAACCAACAGAAATATTATGGTTTTGAGGAATTATACTCAGGGGATAATTTGTCACACTACAATAGATCATTAATATACAAATAGGTGAATGAAGCCATCATGAAATTAGTATCAGACAGTCAAATTCCTTATTCTGATTTCATCTAGATTGTGGCTTTGGGAATTCTAAATTGTCAGAACATCAGTTTTCTCTTATGTAAAATGGGTTTATCAATGTTCACTGCAAGTGCTGTTACAATAATTAAAAGGGATGTTGTAGATACAATGCCTAATGCTGTGTTTAATCTCTCTGGTGATTAATAATGATTGGTATTTTCCCAAGATGAGGAAGTTGTAGCTTTGTGAATTATCTGAAGAAAGAATAAGCATGGAGAAGAACAGATGATTAGCCACTTAGACATGAATAGGAAAAGATGAGTTGGAAAAAAAGTTGGTGAGTGAACAGTCAGGAAAGAAGGAGGAATCAAGACTGAGTGGCCTATTGAGAAGATTTGAGTGAGATAAGGGACAGAGGTTGATGAAGATCAAGGATACAGAAAGACATTAATTTCTGCAGTGGAGAAGTGACTAATGACACATAATAATATAGTGTCAACAAAGCAGGAAGCTGGGCGCCTGAATGCTGAAGGAGGGCTGAAAAGCAGCAAAGAGTCTGTGTTTACTCATGCCTCCATTTCTGAGCACGTATGGTATTCTTAAGGGATAAGAGAGTACTATCATGTTATCACTGATTGCAATTTCAGTTTCCCTACTATAGTGGTCCCTCACTTTTCTCTGGAAATACATCCAGGTAGACCTTGTAAACTCATCACCTACACTCTACTGGTCTTCCCTACAAGTTCATTTATTTATGTTTCTGTTTTTGTAAATATTTGTTGTTTTGTCTTCCATATTTACATTTAAATTCCCCATTTCCCAAAAGGTCTCATACGAATATTTACTGTAGTCCCACATATTTCTTATGTGCTGGTTCCAAAATGAAAAGCAAAATATACAGATAAAGGACATAATGACTAGAAGACTAGTGGCTATATCTAGAAACAGGAGATCTACCATTTAATAGCATATCTTATAAAAATATAGAAAGTTTCCCACCTTCGCTTGGTTATCTGGTACTTTTAGCATACATTTAGGTAGTCAGAAAATGTCCACCTCTGAGCTGAATGCAATTCTAAGTTCCTTGTTTATAAAATGAGACTCAGGAAAGGTCATTATGCAAAGTTAAAGTTACTCACCTTTCTGTAATAGGTCAGTGAAATCTACACACACATTTTATCATAGTAAGTCCTTTTTGAAAATCTAGTTTTCAAATAAACTACTCTTATTTTACTTTTTTGAAGACTAAATTTTCTAAGATGAGATGCAAAGTCATTTCTAAGCCTTCACATAAAAGGTTTTTAATATTCATTCTCAAACATTTATTTAGTTCCCATCATGTACAAGACACTGCATTAGGTGGGTCTTCTAAAATATGCTATATGAGGGAATGAAAAATAATTTCTGGTTTAAAAAGCCAAATTATGAAAATGTAATATTTATTCAGCACTTGTAAGATAAAAGGTACTCACCAACGCACCTCCTCTGCAAGCTCCACACCCCCCTGAAATCTCTGGTTTGCTCAGCAGAAACAGGCCTGATGCTAATGAGAACTGAGTCAGGAGTTTACCCCTTAACAGCTTTGTAACAGGAATGTTAATTCTGACCAGCCATGTCTAGGACCCAAGAGAGAGTTCTGAAGTTGAGCTGAGCATGGCTGGTGAACCAATGGTAAGCTAGTGGCCCCAAGGACCAGTGAGTTCATAGAGGCAGGGAAAGGAGCTGTTCACGGTTGCCCCCCAGAATTTTCCTCACCACAGGAGACATCAGGCAGCCATAGTTACTGGGATATGGTGTAAAGGGCTGAGATGGATGCAGAATTCACCTGGGGGATGTAGCAACTCCTCCTCCTCCTCTCCCTCCTTCTCCTCCTCTTTTTCCTCTTGATTTAAATTCAAGTGTGTGTGTTTTGTTATTTAAAGATGCTCATGAGGGAGTTTCTGGATGGTCAGAAGGCAGTTAGAAGAAGGAAGAGCTAAGAGTAAAATATTTCTTTATTTTACCTTCAGGGGCAGACTGCCTGCAGGGCATATGCCCACACTGCTTTGATGGAATGGATTGGTGTGCTTGATGCCAGTGTTCAGAAATAGGAAGACCATTGGCTTCCAGACACAAACTGTATACTCTAACCAAGACTTTGTCAGTTAATATAAGGGATATTTTGGCCCTGCATGTTCTTTGACCTTATTTCTCAGTTTAAGAACTTGGATGAGTTATTTATTAGCTGCCCTATAGGATACACAGGGAAAGTCCTCTGGCTGCTGGAACCCTGGTGTGAGTACTTTGTATTGCCTTTGCTATTTCCAGTGCTCTCATCATATTTTGTAAGAGACTTATGTACTTTTATTGCTGTGGTTTGCAAAGCAGAGGCTACCATATGTTTTATCTTTGTGGCCCCAGCGTCCAGCAAGGATCCTAGTAAATAAAGTAAACATGGAGCAAAGATGCCTAGGAAGGCAGCTAGGAACACAAACTGGGAGACCCAAATCAAAGTAGAGGGCACAAAGGTGATCAAAAGAGAGTACAGGAAGTGCATCCCTCCACCTGAGCTTTCAGAAGCACTAATCAAGTCTTAGAACTAGCTCAGCAAAGCTCAAAATCTGTACAAAATTCAGGAAGTCAAATGAGTCATCATCTCACTAAGGCAGAATTGCTCCAATATTGCCTGGGCAGAATGTGTTTGCACTTTAAAACTGAAATATCCTGTAATTTTTTTTTCATGTGAACCAGAAATTCAAGTTCAGAATCCTTAGGAATTTTTGTGTGTATAAAGTACACTTATAATTTTGGTCATCTCTTCAAGAAACATGTATGTTTGAAAAAGTGAAGTGTGGTAGACATCTACCTCAAACATTGCTTAAAACAAATATTAGGGTTTGTGGTTGAATTTGAATAACTTGTATTCTTAGGTGTGTGGTATCAGCAAGGCTGCAGAAACATAGAACTAAATTTGGCTTTTTTAGCCCATCACTGAAAGAAAGTAGTCATGTCTTCTCTCATCTTCACTCTGTTCCCTCTCTTTTGAGGTGGACTGATGAGGAATATGAAAAAAAGATGCCCTCAGTGTCTGAGAAGAAAGAGGGCCTGCATCTTAAGATGATACACTAACGTCAGGATGTTTGGAATGGTGTCTGAGCTCCCAGCCAGTCTCCTGAAGTCATACTATCTGAAATCCCTTGGAGTTTCTTTTCGGAGGACAACCACCGTGGTCTGTTTATTGGTTTCAGTTGCTATGAAATGACCATACTGCAGAAGTGAGGCTGTTGCCCTTAGCTACACATTTCTTTGTGGGAATAATTGTGAATCACACAGTACCAAATCAGCAGCTGGGCAAGGCACAGACCCTGATTGCATATTTTCCCAGTGCTAACCTCCTTCTATAAGATAGGTTGTGGCTTTTGCTGCTTAGAAGTAATCGAAGGAGAAGGTCTGACTTTAGCACTGTCCTCTTCTCTTTCAGGTAGGATTTGCTTATGTACATTAAGCTTTTCTAAGGAGTGTCAGTTAAAATAATCAGAATGGCCTGAGTAATCTCTTTCCTAATTGTATTATCCACCTCACAGGGATGTTGAGGGGACTCCAGGGGCACACTTAATAGACTGGAGTGAGTGTTATTAGAATTGTTTGCTTTTATTATTAGCCTGTATAAGAGAAGACTTGAGGGGGCTGGTATTTGCCTTCAAATTATGAGTGTTTTTGTTTCATCCTCTTGCCTTTTCTCCCATCCCATTCCATCTTCTTCCATTCCATTGGCTCCCCAGACTAGATACATTCAGACTAACTGTTGAGTACATTTCTATATTAAATTTTATTTGCTATCTTCTGGCACTGTTAACTTCATGATCTCTTCTTTGTTTTATGTTTCATCTTCCATTTTGAGAGTAATCTTCAAGTTTTGATGTTTACTTTCAATATAGATGAATTCTTAATATATTCAACTTTCCATTATGCACCAACAAAATGTTGGGTGTGGGAATGTCTCTATGTGTCTTCTACCCTGAATCCATTTGCAGTCTTTTGTCTCTTTTTCTTAAGGCAGTTTCCAAATGTACCCATGTCTGCTGACGTTTGAAAAGGCTGTAAAATTAAAGCTACATAATTATGAATACTATGAAAGAGGTTTTGACAACTTTTGGTGGCACTTAATTCAAGTTAAACTCCTCTCATTCAAAATAATAAGCATAATGTTACTTATTATGTAAATGAGGTGGCAAGGCAGATGTTTTTCATCCTGCTGTAGTCACTAGGGATTAATGCATACAAAAGCTGAGTAGGAGGGGCCAGCATTCATCCTGGGAACATGAATAAGTGCTAAACAAGAGGAAGAATGATTACCTAGGACCTGTGTTGTCTAATACTGGAGCCACTAACCACATGAAGCTATTTAAATTTAAGTTAATCAAAATGAAATAAAAGTAAAATATAGTTTCTTGGTTATATTAGCCATAATTCAAGTGTTCAACACCACATGTGGCTGGTGACTCCTTACTGAAGAGTACATTGCAGGAAGTTCCATTGGACAGTGGAACTAAAGATAGAAAGGTTAAAGTAGAATGAGGGATGTTAGCAGATTCTTCTTATGAACTGGAACTTTAGCTATAAAGGTTCTACAAGGTTCTCAGAATGGGAATATGTCCATAAATAATGGAGATATATCAGAGTTAGGAACAGGTTGCTAGTTGAGTGTCATCTCTGCCTCACAGGAATGCAATTGAACTGTGTTCTCAAACTTTAAAGGTGCGCACATCTCACCTGGGATTTAAAATGCTGATACTCTTAAGTGGGGCTGGGGTGGAGCCTGAGAGTCAGTGTTTATAACCAGTGCACAGCTGATGCAGATGCTAATGGACTGTGAACTACATTTTGGGCAATGAGGTGCTAAAGTCCTTAACAGCAGTGGCCTGATTTATAAGGATGTCCCCTGAGTAGCCTAACTCACGGAAGGAAACTTTTGTCATTGCAAGCTGGTACCAGGTACATTTCGTAGCCACCCCAAACTGAGTCATTTCACATCAGATTCCTGCTGCAAAGAGCAGAAGCTGCTGTCATGTTACCAAGAAGAAAAAAATAAAAGTGGCTCATCAGAAAATATTGAGTACACTAATTTGAATCTGTGATAATTGGGCTGGTACTCCAATTTACCTTTCCAGGCACTCTATTTTTGCAGATTAAGGAAGGATTTTTTTTTTTTTTTTTTAACTAGCATAGAAGAAACTGCTGCTCCATGGAAACACAATTTGCATACATAAAAATACAGCCTATAGAAAAATTTCCAACCCTGGCTGCACAACTGGAATCACCTAGGGGAACTTTCCAATCAAGTTAGCTTTCCCCATCTAAGATTTTTATTTAATTGATTGGTGGTGGTGGTGGGGGATCAGTATTTTTTGACCACTCCCTAGCGATTTTTAAACATGCAGTCATAGAAAAACTTTCATCACAGCCGTGATTGTCAAGCCTAAGCACCCATCCCCATAACACTGGGTTATAGCACAGATTGCTAGACTCCACAGGTAAGTCTTGGGTGGGGCACTAGAGTTTGCATCTCTAACAAGTTCCCAGATGCTGCTGCTGAACACAGCTTGAGAATCAGCCTGATTCTCAGTCTTGGCTACACTTTGTAATTACCTGGAGAGGTTTAAAAACTTCTGATGCTTACATCCCACCTTCAGAGATTCTGATATAATTTATTTGGGAAACCAAATAAATTGCAGACTGTTAAAAGTTTACCGCGTGATTGAAAATTGAGAACCACTGATGGAAATAAAGCAAATCTTTTAGTTCCAAAGACTAAAAGCACTGGATTCATGTTGATGTTTGTTAGAAATGTGGTCTCAGTCCCAACCCCAGACCTGGTGAATTCTAATCTGCATTTTGATGACTTTCTCCAGGTGATTTCAGGTACATGCCAGGTAAGAACTACTGTACCAGATAGACTTTTACAGTAACAATTGATTTTTTAATGTATGTTTTTCAGAGAATTTCTTTAAAGAAACACTTTCTGATATTTCCTAAAGCTTTGGGGGGCAAATAATTTGGTCCCAAACTTACCCCAAACTACTAAAGTTTTATATCTGTCATTGCACAGACAAACTTGTTGGCTTCTGCTTACATTTTAACAGGATACATTGCTTATCCCAGCACAGGAAACTGTGGTCTTTCAAGTCTCAAGTAGAAGGCCAAGAATAAGTTTCCCACATGTTTGCATTAAATTTATTATTCGGGACAAAATGCTTTTTAGGTTAATGCATTTTGATTGTAGACCACTGTACACTTCTTATTCAGTGCCAGAGTTATACAACATAGATATATTGTTTATTTTTGAAACTTTTCATTATGCATCAGTAAGATCCTGGAGGATGGAGGAGTTGGGTGGGAAATACAATATCTTGAGGGACAGAAGGTGCTACCTTGTGTTTTCTGGGTAGTATTTTAGGGTGATAGTGAGAGCCAAAGATAATTACAATGTACAAAGACTAATCCTGTGATATGATATAGAGCAGTGTTTCTTAAACTAAAGGAGGAAGGAAACACTTGGGAGATTTGGTGAAACACAGGTTCTGATTCAGTAGATCCATGGTCGGGATTAAAGCTGCATTTCTAACAAATTCCTAGGTGTTGGGACACTTGGGGTCCAGGGACCATACTTTGAGTAACAACGAATTAGACTGACTACACTTCCAGACTGCTGCTTTGTAGAATCTCTTCTTTGACTCAAAAAATCAAGTAGCCTGGTATAAATAAAAAGAAGGGTGATTTTGTTAAAAGCTGCTTATTTTTTAATCTGAATCATTTGAAAAAGAGAAAGCAAAAAGTCAAAATTATTCTAGACCCATCATTAATGAAAAGTTAATGGGGATATGAAGTCATTTAAGGCAACTACAAAATAGTAACACAAATACCTCAGATGACTAGTAGGGCAAAATTTTCAAAATGTTGCAAGCTGTCTGTATGCCTGAAGTAGCAATTTACATGCATAATTAGGTGCAATCAACAGTTTTGAAATGTAATATATTTTCTGAGTCCATATTTACTTATGACAGATGCTAAAAAAAATCTGTGTCCCCAAGAAAATAGAGGGGCAGAAGAAAGAAAAATATTTGCATTTAACAATAGGAATCTTTAAAAGCACATGCCTAAATTTAGAACAAACTTAGTTGAAAGTATTTTATCTTTCTTTTGATTTAATCTTCATTTAAGCCTTGAAAGAAGTTCACAAACACATTTGGAAGTAACAAGCGTGGAAGAATAATAACTTACCAGTCAGCTATTCCAGCTCCTGTCTGAACTGACATGTGATTTTTATTTCTACATTGTAGAAGGAAAATCTGTCAAATTCAAAACTTCATTGCACAAAACACCACTGACTTTCTTTCTGTCTTCAGAAGGGGCTTCATTCTCTGAAGATGGCAGATATCTTTTAGAAAATTTAAGTAAAGATTAATTAAATTGTAGCTTCTTCTTCCTAAATCAAGATCTTCAGATAAATGCTCAAGGTGAATGTGTCCTATCTTATTCTTTTCAATATAACAGACAATGTTTGTTCGGTGCTCAGGATATTCTGTGTAATTTGCTAAGCACATTATACAGATAATCTAATTTACCATAATAAAAATCCTGTAAGAATTGTTGGTTTATTACCATGCAATGGATAAGAAATGGAGAGTAAATAACATCTTTAAAAGGCATACAGTTATTTTCTTGCCAGAACATTACTATATACAGGGTCATAATGTCATTTACAAGTATAGTGAATCTCCGATTAAAGCAAAATCATCTTTAACACATTCCCAACCCAGAAAACAAATTAGAATATAATTTTTAGAACTACTGAACAAAAAGAGATTGGGGGTAATTTGATCCCTAACTTCTTCCTTTTCAGAAGCACATTCACTGTTGCATTAGCCTAACTGACTTTCTACACTGATTAAAGTGGCAACTTCTGTCATTCTTAGTTGCAGAATCAGAGATTAAGAGATTGTAGTGGCGGACAGAATCTTGTGCTCTTGTGTGACTGCATTTATTGGGACAGTGGGTCTTGTTATGTAAAAGTTGTGTTTAAGTTAATGCAAAACAGTGAGCTGAACAATGCAATTTTCCAGTTTCATTAGACCAGTGCTTTTCACATTATATGCCAAAAGAAAAAGCTACTCTCTGCGAAGAAGTGTATGAATAGTTCATTTATCTGCTGATCCATTTGAGGGCATTATGGAACTCAAAGCCAAGAACAATGGGTTCTATTTAATATTAAGCAGGTTCTTAATAACCCTCTATTTCTCTCCATAGTTGCTCCAGGGTCCCTTCTGGACGTGTAGAGTTTCTGTAGCAGTTTCTAAGAAGTTGTAAGCTACTCCCTAGGACCAAGTGCTGTTGTTAAATTTAGAAGTCATCCCTATCACCTGATGGTGAGCCCCGATTTAAGAAAATTTCCAAGTCTACCCTTGCCATCTCGCCACATATTTATAGACGCAACTCATTGCCTGCTCCTGGGGTAATCACCCAAGCCTCCTGGAGTCGCCCTACTAGCACAGGTGGATTCGATACTTAGGAGAGACAGCGCCCAGCTGGAGCCCACCCCGGGCACCTTGCAGTAAAAGCCAGGCAACTACATCTCATTTCTTCATCCTTTTCCCCCACCTCAGCTGTCGACCTTTATGCCAAACTCCCGCGCGCCACAAGACTCGCGTCCTCACCATCCTCGTGGGGCCCCACCCCTTCCCAATTTTAACCCCTCATCCCAATCGAAGCAAGGTTAGGTCGATTTCCTGCCCGAAATTTGCCACTGGCTTCCTCTTCTCTACTCCAGTTCTCTAGTGCAGAGCTGTGCCGCGCGAAGTCGCCGCGGCGGAGCAGATCTAGGAACGGAGCTTCGGGCTACACACACGCCGGGGAGGGACTGACCCCGGAGGCGCGCTCCTCCACGGGAGAGAGGGGGACCAGGGTCAGCGTGGAGGTGGGGGGTCTCTGGGGTTCCCAGAGGGCTCACCGGCCACGATCCCTCCGCATGCTCCTCTCCTAGCCCCTCGCCGCCACCACCTCCACAGGTCGGAAAACCCTCCTTTTCTTGGCCCCTCGGCGTTGGGGAGGGGGCAAGAGTGAGGGTTGGCTCTTGGTCAGCGGGTGGGCATGGTAGATTTCACTTACACCTGATATTCCCTATTCCTGCCAGTTACCCGGGCAAATCCCGGCGATCTGGTTTGTTCTTCCAGCAACTTTGTTCCGAAGGTTGGAAGGGAGGGGAAACGCCGCGGGGCCCCTGGAGACACACTGGAGAGCAGCGAAGATCGGAGGCCCGGCTGGAGAGCAAGTCCCCGGGCAGCCACGGGGCTGGGCGCGCGGTTGGGAGGCGCCGCCGCCGCCGGGATGCGCTCTGCTTAGCGGGACTGCCGGGGGCGCCTGAAGGCCACCGCTCCAAGGACACGCGGCCACTCGCTCCTCGCGCTCTCGGGTCCAGACGCCGCCTGTACCGGAGCCGAGCGGGCGAACGGAGCTGCGGGGAGCGCGGGCGAAGGGTGGCAGGAGGGAGGGCGCGCGGGAGGCGGCCCCTCCTCGGCGAGCCATGCGTGCCACCGGCAGCTGAGGAGCCGCCGGGCGCCGCTGCCAAGTCTCCGCTCCGCTTTTGTCTTGCCCTCCAGTGAATGGGAAGATGGAGATGGATGTTGAGGGAGTTTCTCCGCGCCCGGAGCCCATCCCCCGCTCCCAGGGGGCTGGCGGAGCCTGCCAGGCGCCGCCACAGCCGCCCCAGCCCCAGCCGCAGCAGCAGCAGCTGGCTCAGGATGAACTGCCCGGCGAGAGTGCAGGCGCTGAGGACAGCGACGATCCGGAGACGAGACCCAACGGCGAGAAAGGAGAGAGCAAGGTAGGTCCACAGTGTTGCCGCTGTGACATCTTTTGAACAAAACCAAGGAGCTCTAGTAGTGGCTGTCACTTTAACCCCGCCGCTCCCCCACCCCCTTACCTCGTTTGTGTGGGGGTGGGGGTGGCAGATGTGGAGAAGGCGTGGGATTCAAGGGAATCCACTGGCGATAGTGACTTTCCGAACTGGAAAGCGTGTGCTGAAGTCTGTCCTGGTTTCGGTGTTCAGTGATGTGTGCAGAGAAAAGTCTTCTGGTACATGCGATGTGATGCTTAGGGCAGAACACAGCACCTCCGGGGAGCAGTGTTGAGACCTTTGCTTGCCCTCACAGTCTAACAGAGGCTCATTCGGATGATATTGATCTAGGGGAAATTTGCCTTTCTGGAGCTGCTAAGTGTCTTCTGGGACTCCTTGGAGGGAGGTGACATCAACCTAAAGATAACAATGGGAGCAAAGTTTGGCTCCTTCGGAGAATGGAGAGCATTGCTTAACCCAGCTCCAAGCTGTGTGTGTTTCTCCACACCTGGCATTCTCTTGCCTAGGAGGGCAGGGACGAAGTGCCTGGCAGCAGATGAACCCTGCAAATCTTTTGCAGCCCTGCTGTGTCATTGTAGACTAGGGGATAGCTGCTACTTACTGTGCAGTGAGGAGTTTTTCAGGTAATTGAATTCCAGTAAGAAATGTTCAAATGTCATTCTCTGATGCTGATGTTTCCTCTACTGAGAGAAAATTATAAAGTAGAGGAAAGAGCATAGAAAATAATGCCTCAGTAATATTAGTAGAGCATATTTATTACAGCTTGGTCTCTGGGTAATCTTCTTTCTGTCTCTGTACACACTTGGAGTTTAGTTGTGTGTAAGCTAGTGTTGTTCAGTTGTCTGTATAAAGTGCACTTGTATTTGTTAGTACATTTTGAAACTGGCTGCTAATATTGGGGAAAAGTTGGTTCAACAAATGAGAATATGGGAACCAAAGCAGAGTCAGTCAATCTACTTTCCCCTCTCTGCTCAGTAAGGAAATGTACAGGAAAATAGGTGCTTCTGCTGGCTAGAAGCACATTGCGTCTGGTGAAGTGCTCCTCCTTGGAGATCCCCTTGGTTTCTATGGGACCTTTCCTAAGATACTAGTAGATTAAACAAATACCTGAAACCTGTCTGGATCACACTGAATGTTGCTGTTCTATGTTTGGAGACAGCTCACTTAACAAGTTTGGATTTGTGATTTGTGAGTGTTCAAAATTGTTTTGCATTTTGAAACTGAGCTAAGAATCAAGATTGTTGTTTATCTACCAAAATCAATATTGTTATTTAAATGGCAGTCTACCAAGGAACTGGAATTTGAACACACTCTAGACTGGACGGGGTGCCTTACAAATGCATACAGGATTTACATTGTGAGAACTATGATGAATTTTAATATTCTGATATCCTCAGCTTCCCAGTCGCTCTTGATTTCATGAATATTTAATTCTGTCATGACTGCATATTTACTACTTTAAATGACTGCTCAGTTTTCATGAAATAACCATAACAGAGCATCATCTTACCTAAATGAACTTTAAGTCTCTTTTGTAAAATAGGTGTGGAGAATAATTAAAATATAAAGGCGGTGCTGCCATTTCCATATTGTTGGTTCATATGCCCTGAGCATGAGAAATTCCTGCCATCAGCAAAAATCTGTGCTTATTTGTTTCTCTTTGCTGCACCATGCAGACTGTCTAATGTTGTACCGGTTGTAAGGAATAAGAAAGGCAATGCGCTAGAAATATTACAGCAGGTGAAGAGAGGACTGAAAGCAGGTTGATTACATTTAGTTAATTAGCATGTTCAGATAATTGACTATTCCTGTGATGTGATTTGCTTCATGTTTGTCTGCAATTTCTTCAGATGGAAACAAAATACTACTTTTTTTTTTTTTCTCTCCAGGTGTTTGCCTTAAAAATATTATGTTGCCTCCTTAAGCTAGAAATCATCTGTTAACCCTTGCCTGTCCCTGGTATTGTCATACTGGTTCCTAGTTTAAGGATGGTTGCTATGCTTCAGTTTTCAGTAACTGTTTTTGTTTTTGATGGACACTCAGGCATGTTAATT
Source organism: Tamias sibiricus (assembly GCA_025594165.1). Taxonomy (NCBI): domain Eukaryota; kingdom Metazoa; phylum Chordata; class Mammalia; order Rodentia; family Sciuridae; genus Tamias; species Tamias sibiricus. The sequence goes on along the minus strand of CM046673.1, from coordinate 35,900,018 downwards.
TTTTTTTTTTTTAACTCAGCAAATCCTGGTTTCATTAGTGGGAAGACCTTTAGGTGTCTGATCAAATTATTCTACCAAAACATAAATGGAAGTTAAACTAGAATAAAGTGTAATGTAGTTTTTCCAGGTTGTTTGGGGGGTGAGATTGGGACGGTTATGAGAGTTTTAAAACAGCAATGTGCACACACATGTATCAGACAATCATGTTCTTTCTCATGAGAAAAATAAGAATCTTGAAAACTGAATTTAAATCTTCTCCCACATAAGGGTCCAATAAATAGAATGGGAAATAGTGATGTGGGAGCAATGGTATTTTTCTTGGATTTTGGCTTGGGGCCATGATTTATTCTCATGAGGGGACCACAGTTATCTTATTGGAAAGAAATCGGAGCTTAATGCCACATCAGTTTGTTTCCTAAATTGCAGGTTAATGGCCATATGTCCTCAAAGTTTCTGAAATAGGAAGAGGTTAGAAAACTAGATCAGTTGAGTGATTTTTTTTTTTTTTTTTTCCACCAGAGATTCATGATGTGACTGGTACTTTCTGTTCTGCAATAGGGATGCCTGATGCCTCTCTGGCTCTTCAAAGAAATGTTACAGCAGCTACATATCATATATGCTTTGATTTTGTGAGTTGGAACAACCCTAAATCAACCATCTATTCCTCTGTACTTTTACATTAAACTTTTATAAAGACAAAGTGATAATCACATTTGGTGACCTAGTGAGATATATTTTTTCCACCTATTATCTTAAGACCTTCTGAATAGAGGTTCATATCTGAAAAGAGATTCTAAACTGGTCAATCTCTTCTAATCTTAGACATGAAGGTTAAAAATAGTCACAAAAAAGACTTTCATGTCCTTCGAAGTGTTCTTGATTTTTGGATTTGATCACTCTCAAAGTTTACTTCATTTTCTGCAGGTCCCAAATATCCTTTTGTGACTTTTAAAACTCTTTTGAGCTGCTTTGAATCAAATAACTCTTTGATGATTGTTCCTGAAACTTTTTTTTTTTTTTGGAAGAGTTAAAATTCTTACGTTGAGTACCACTACAGTGTATTTACCCTCTGTTTTCAAGTTATTTGCACAAATGTGTAAATTCTTCCCCTCATCCCAGACGAGTCATAGAAATGATTCTTTGCTGCAGGTTCGTTTCATTCATATGTTCTTTCTTACCACACTCCCTATGTGTTCTCCACACATATTTACTACCATGTTTTGTGTAGAAGAGTAGATTTATGACCCAGATGTGAAGTATTATATGTATGCTTTTTTGTCCAGCTCTTATTAAAAATGTTGGCTTGCAAGACATTCTTTCTTGTGGCTTTTGATTGTAGAGGGACTCCGTTGCTACTAATGATACTACATTGATGAAAATGACTCAAGATTCCGACTTTAATCCCATCTCACTGGTAAAGCTCTCTTAACCCATCCATCTTGAGGAGGATGCTGCTGGGTCTCTTACCTAGACTGTCCATTACATTTTTTTAAAGTCTTTCATTTTGAAATAATTTTAGACTTGTGGGTAAAGTAAGCCAGTTCTGCAAACCTTTACTCAGCTCCCTTGTTTCTAGGGGAAATCCTATGTAATCATGGCACATATCACAGTGAAGAAATTAACCTTTGTATGATCTATCAGCTAAATTGATGCATTTTTGTTGAGTGAATGGGTGGCATATCAATGTTTTCTATTCTTATAGTATTAAAGGGCTTCTCTACACCTGAAAAACTCCAGGAGTGGGTATCGAAGAGTCAAACTTAGCTTCACGGTACCTGCCCAAACCCCATATATTTTTCCCCCCCTGTGGGTAGGAGCACCTTGCAAAGTGCAAGTTTCAAGGTCCTTGAAGCTGTGCCTCAACTGCAGTGAGCCCTGTGGGAGTTACAGCTTTGGCAAAGCTCTTGAGTGCTGTTCACTTGGGGAATGATAGTTGTCGTCTTCTATTTTATTTTAACCTGCAAACCATTTCTGCTTCAGGTGAGATGAGATTGTCAGTATGCAGAGGACAGCAAAATCTCAAGTGGCATGTGGAGGAGAAAAGGCAATTGATAAAATCAAGGCAATTCACTTAGCTGCATAACCCCTTGGGTGATTGTTCCTGGCATGAAGAATAGTGGGAGCCCTTTGTTATTTGCATTGTTAGCCAGGTGGACTCTGATTTCTGGCCCAGGAGCAGAAACTTGCCCACATTAAGCAGGATGTCACAGTGATTAAAAAGTATTGAGTATAAAATTGGAAAGACCTGAATTTGATCTGAGCTGTTGACTTCAGACAAGGTATAACTTTAGCCTTTCCAAACCTCAGTCTTTACATATGAAAAGTAGAAGTATTTTTTAGCATAACCACCTGTGATTATTGTATAGCATGAATGAGATACACCATAAAGTTTGATTCAATGCTTCATAGGTAAAGACTACCTAATAACTTATTAACACTATTGGGGTCCAAGTTTCAGCAGAGGTAAATGAGTTGGGACTCTAAGTGGCCTTAAAATTTTGTTTTCCAGAGGGAAAACAAGAATATAGAACATTTATCAGCATTGCATTTCTACCTTTTAAAAGAAAGAATACAGAATTATGAATCTATTGCTTATGTACAGGAAGGACAGAGAACTCAATTCTTTATTCTTACCTATGGCATAAGAGTTGTAGACTTGGGAACCTGGACTTTGAAGGGCATGGCTAACTAGGCCTGGTCAACTCCCTTTCATCCACATCCTTTCCATAGATTTAAGAAAAGTGGGGCCCCAGATGAGTTTTTCCCAAAGACAGTGCTGGCCCTTGAAGACCAATTAGCCATCCAGTGGCATGAGTGCTTGGGTCAAAATCTCCTCCTCTTAGGGAGTCCTGATTTTTTTTTTGGGGGGGGGGTTGAGTACTGAGGATTGGCCTTGGGGGCACTCGGCCACTGAGCCACCTCCCCAGACTTATTTTGTATTTATTTAGAGACGGCGGCGTCTCACTGAGTTGCTTAGCTCCTCACTGTTGGTGAGACTGGCTTTGACCTCAGGATCCACCTGTCTCAGGCATGCGCCATCAGGCTGGGTGGTAGTCCTGATTTTTTTTTTTTTTTTTTTTTTTTTTTTTTTTTTTTTTTTTTTTTGGTACCAGGGATTGAACTCAGCGGCACTAGACCACTGGGCCACATTCCCCAGCCCTTTTTTTGTATTTTATTAGAGACAGGGTCTCACTGAGTTGCTAAGTGCCTCGCCTTTGCTGAGGCTGGCTTTGAACTTGCGATCCTCCTGTCTCAGCCTCCCAAAGTGCTGGGATTACAGGCGTGCGCCACCGCGCCCGGCTGTAGTCCTGATTTTTTGAGTTCTGATTTGGTTATTGAAATTGTTGGACTCTGCTGAAGCAGAATCTCAGAATCCTTAGTTTCTTATAAAATGAGATTCGTAGTACATATTTTTCCTTTGATTTTTGTAATTACCAACAAAGTACTTTTTTGCTCAGTCTCTCTCTTGCCTGCAACCAAGGAGCCCTAACAGATATAAATTTGCCACCTTTTCTACCCAAGAAACCATAAATAGAATGTGTAAAAGCAGGGCACTGCATCTGCTCTGTTTGTGTCCTCTGCATATCCTAGGGGTGGAATATAGGGACTTTCCATTCAGGGGCTTCCTGGTTTTCCTGATGAGAGAAGAACCGTTGGTTGGCAAGTCAGGAAAACTCTTTGCTAACCTGTTACCAGGAAAAGAACTGGGAGCATATTAAGGCCTACATGGAAAAATCAGGTTGGTGAGTACCAAACTTGGCTTGAATGTAGGATGCTGTGCTATGTCATTTCCAGCCCCACACATACCCCTGCCCCATGCGTCCCATCTCGTCCCACTGTACCCACTTGACTACAGTGTCCTCACGTCTCTCTGTACTGATGCTGGGTCCATTTGTGGGCACTGTGTCAAGCTTAAGGTTGAGCTGAAGCATTTTACATTTATCTTCTTTTTATCATGGGCTTAGTCTTGCCAGAGTTGAGATCGGTGGCAAGGGAGATCTGTGTTCTTGGACTAACCTATCGTCTTCACTTGTAAACAGTAATTTTAAAAAAAATTACTGAAAATGCAGAAGAGGACAGAAGGAGGAGTAATGGCTCTGCTAGCATTTCCTTAAAAATGTAGGCCATGCGACACATTTGTTGAGATAAAGAATTGACTCCACATTAGCAGCAGTCCAGTGAAATGAGAATTGTGGGACACATGGTGACACTGGGCAATGAGCGGCTTTTTTTCTTGGCTTTCTCCCCCAATAAAGACCTAGGTCACAGTTCATTCACTGACACTGGTTGCTGGTCATGTCTTGTACATGTTCCCATATCTCCATGTCCATTCTTCTCCCAGGCGGCTGCCCTGCCCCTAGTTACACCCCTGTTCTTTAAAATCTGTTATGTTTTTCTCTTCAAAATCAGAATTATTGGCATGTAACTTACAAACAGTATAACTTGCCTTTTTTACGTGTGATGGTTTAATGCATTTTGACAAATGTATTGTGCAACCACCATGAACAGGACATAGGGTGTTTCCTGTAGCCCCAGAGAGTTCCTTTGTATTCCTCTGAACGTCTCCTTGTTCTTTGCTAGCCTTTTCCAAACTTTCATTTCCATGGAGTCAAATAATATGTAGCCTTTGTGTTCAGCATTTTTTTAAACAAAAGGTATTTAACATACACCTATTTTGTCATGTATATCAATAGTTGATTTCTTTTTCTTACTGAGCAGTATTTTTTTTGTGTGTGTGTAGATGTAACACATTTTTCTGTTGACCTGGTGGTGAAGGTTTGGGTTGTTTACAGAATTTTTGCTTTTATAAATAAAGTTGCTATATGCTTTTTTCGTGGACAATATTTCAGGAGAAATATTGTTATTAACCCTAAGGTCACACAGCTGGTATATGGCAGAGGAAGGATTTAAATTTAAGTCCACCTGACTCTTATTCCACTTCTTCAGGTGAGATTCCAAGGCCTGTTTTCTACAATTTACTGGTTAGTTTTCCAGCTCAGACTGCTCGCACTGTTCTGGGTGTTTTAAAAGCAGCCCTCAGGCGAAATAACACTGCTGGCATTGACATGCAAATCAGAACATTGAGCTTAAGGCAAAAGAGAATGCTCCCAGTTTTATTTCAGTCTTGAGAAAGTCCTATCCACTTTAGAAGTTAGAATACTGAGAATTCTCCAGAGGAATGGAAGGGTTGAGGTGTTCATTTACATGTTGGTACCCAAGGACGACCTCCTCTCTCAGCTAAAGGGTACTGCTGTGGTTACCCTACCACATTATGGGACTGAGCATTACGACCTCAGACCTCTGTTCAAACTTCACTTGTATTTCCACATGCTCTGACAATCTTGGACAAACAACGTGAATGTTCTAGTCTGGATTATTTTATTAGTAATGATGAAGGGTAAAAAACGAGGTTATAAAGATTAAATTACTGATAAGGCAACGAACTTAACCCAGTTTATCATTAGTAGTCCTGCATCCCAAGAAACACTGTATCTTAGATAAGTGGGACAGTTGGTCACCCTACTTACAGGATATGAGTAAAATATCTAGACCCTCATAGAGACTACAGATGTGAGAGCTATCATGTTGAAAGTGCTTTGGGGCATTCGATCCATGAGTTGGAAAATGATTCATTTTATTTCAGAACTAATGGTCCTGTGAATGATTCCAGGGTCTCCAAATCAATTTAAAAAATAATTCAAAGCAAGGCTCTGGATTTGAATTAGATGAACAATATTAACTTTTTGAAAAAAATGGCCATAGAACATTCCAAGCCAGCTTCCCAAAGCTCCAACCATGCAGTAAGTGTGCTTCAGAGAACTAATGTCTCCCTGGCTGGGAGAAAGGCTCTTTAGGCAAATACATTCAGTAGCAGGACAGAAATCACCTTGATAAGTAATTGGTTACAAGCTGTGTAATGGGCACGGTTGGTGATGCTGGGATCAGATGTGGTACTTCTCCATGGGTATTGGGAAGACCCTGGAACCTGGATAGTGTGACTTTGAATCCTGGCTCTGCCCCTTCTAAGCATGCAAACTTGGTGGACAAGTCATATTTTCTTTGAGTTCCTGAATCCTCAGCTGTAAAATGGCAATAATGATTCTACTTTTCTAAGAACTGTCAAAACTAGAAACTCAATTTAAATAGTACTTGGATGAGCAAGTTTCTTTGTAAACTCTTATACAAGTCTGAGAGTATGTGTACATGCGTGCAAGTCTCTTTGGTTTGTCCTATAAATGTGTCTTCTCTCCTAGTTTTTAAAAACCCTATTTAAGAAACAGACTCTCCCTCCCCCCCCAAAAAAAGCATCAGATTAGCATTACTGTTGCAGGATTTGCATACAGAGAGCCAGGGAACTAGTGTGTTCAACAGGAAAATTTGTTTATTTTGTGCCAGCATGGACTGGGCGGAATTATATCCAAAGGCTGAGCCCCAAATGCTAAGAGGCATTGCATTATATACCTCTTGTAAGTTTTATCTCCCATATAAGAATGTACACGTTTTGGTTGGGTATTATGCAATAGAATCGCAACAAAGTTGTGACAGCATCATGTTATAACTGAGTTATGACAGAGTCGCAACAGATTTGTGGCAGAGTTGGCATGTACACTAACTGTGATACATTCCCTTTTCTTTATTCTGGGAGAGCTCCTACCACATTATGGGACTGAGCATTAGGATACTTAAGATACTCAGTAGCTTGTGGTTATCCTAGGCAGGATGCCCTCAGGTGATATTGGCTGGGTCAGGGATTTGGGGGTGCAGCAGTCCTCTGGGGTCATCATCAGCAGACCCTGTCAGCTTGCTCTCCTATCTCTTGTTTGCTCTTTGAATTAACAGCAACAGTGATTTTGTTGTTGTTGTTGTTTTTTTATTTTTGGAGTTTACCATGTCTACCTAGGCCATTCCCTTTGCCAAGAATGTTCTTTCTTTATTTTCTCCCCTTCACTTCCTTTTACCCACCTAATCCTAATCAGCCTTCAAAATTTAGTTCAACATCTCAAGAAAGGTTTTCCTGCCTATACCATAAATCAAGCCCATGCTGATACAGTATCATACATTGTCTTATCTGTTTAAGGTAAGCCATAAAGGTAGGAACCAGGTCTGTTGTTTTTCTATTTCTGTAATACTAACATAGTTCATTATAAGTAGTAAGCCTTGAAATATATTTTTGATGAATAAGTTAGGATACAAATACTCATTTGATAATCTTCTACCCAGTGTGTACTTTCTGGCTCAGGATGGTGCACGTCCTTACACATTGTATGCTCCATGGGAGAGACAGATACTAAACAATAAACAATGAAATATGGCAGACAGTAAGGAAATAACTAATACTTGAATACTGCTTGCCTTTTGGCTGACTGTAGGCACATATCTAAAACCACTGCCTAACCTTATTTATATATAGGTATTGATTCAGAGCAGCAAAGAAATAACAGTAATCCAGTCTGTTTTCTAGAGTAGCCATCCATCCAATGGCTTTAGAACCTGGCCTCTTCCTTTACTTTTTTCTACTTTTTCTAAAGATTTTAAGTTTTTTCCATTGGCATTGGGAAATAGGTCATCCTGTGTCCTGTATGTTAGACATTGCTCACTAATCACATTATTCTTTCCTAGTGAGTTCAGCTCTCAGCCTTGGGAGCAGGTATTCACTGACAATCAGTTGGAGATGGTGTGCGAGAAGAAACTGTGGTGCCACACTTGCGCTTGGTTTATGGATTTCCTGCTAATGCCTTCTCACTGTCCTAGAGTGGACACTCAATCCTCAAACTCCCCTTCTCAGTTTCTATCATTCTCCATTCTGGTAGTCAATAGACATGTGCAGGTATTTAAATTTAAATGTAAGTAAAATGAAATAAAAATTCAGTTCCTCATTTGCATTAGCTACACCGCAAATGCTCAGAAGTTCTAAGTGTGTGGCTACCATTTTTGGACAGTATAGAGAATGTTTCTGCCTTGCAAGAAGGTTACCTGGACAGCAGTGTTACAGACTGTGACTTTACCTCTTCTGGCCTTCCTCAGCCACTTTTCACTGAAATCCCTCCGAGATGCTCTGAAACCAGTCCTTTGACAAGGATAGAGATTTTGACAACTTCCCTGGGTTTACTTTAAGTTCTTGGTGAATTACTTACAAATTGTTTTTGAGCTATCAATATTGTTGTGTATAGAGGCTGCTTAGAGCAAGGTCTCATTCAAAAACTTTGGCTAGCAGTGTTGCTATTTTTATGTGGGTGTTCCACTGAATCTTCGTATTTGTCCTTGACCATTACAGAAAACAGTCTCTGGTAAAGTGCTTCTGAGAGAGGTTTTCTATTATCCAAGTTCAAAGCTTTTATTAGTGGATAGTTGAACCACTGCCTGAAGCACCATTGACATCTCCTCTTAGCCATTTACTAATGATTGTCTTCACACTGTGGGGATTACTATGATGGTACTTATTGTCAGAATAGACAAGCAGAGAAATCTTGCCAAGAGCCCAAATCTAACATCACAGGGCCTCTGTGCTAGTAACAACAATGCTGGGAATAATTTCCAAATGAAATAATACATTAAAAAGTACTCAATTATAAAGTTACATCCTTAAGGTGTCCTATTATTATATCTCATTCAATAAAGTCCTAAGTGCAGTATGATTGCTTGTGGTTTCAGGCATACATGGATAAGGAGAAAAAAAAAAAAAGTTTGACAAAAATTACCTTTTCAGCCCTTTTTTGTACTTTTCATCCATGAGGGAGGGAGAAGAGTGATCTTTTCAAGATTGGAGGAAGAACTGGGGAATTAGTCCTGCAAGATCCAAATATGGGACTTGCTGTGTCTTTGTCTAGCATATTACATGACTGTCAGCAGGAAAAGAGATGGGAAAATGGCCCCAGGATGGATTTCGTGAATTTCCTCCCTGTTAGCTAGGATGAAAATTTGAATGACACCTTCAAGTGATCTAAAACTCTTTTATTTACACATCCAGTTAGCTGGGAAGCCCCTAGGCATCACATTCAAAATGTAGCAATGCATGGAAAACGGAGGGTGAGATGTGAGCTCTTTTTCTTCCTGCACACAGTGGTGAATAATCCAGAACAGGAAGTCGGAATGCAGCTGACAGGACAGTGGCCAAAGAAGAAAAAGGGATGCAGTTAAGTCGATGGCAGTGACATTATTCTGGTGTTTTTATGTACCATTAACACATTTTAAAACCATAGCGGTGAAGGAAAATTAATATATTTGCCAAAAGCTAAAGTTGTAGTCAAGGGAACTATAATTTCCCATTAATCATTATGCCTTCTCGTTTCTTTATATTTGAACAAAAGATGTGAAGAGGGAGCTTGTTCCTGTCTTGTCAGGAAGTTTACCTTGCACCCCTGGGATTTGTAGGTGAAGACGAACTCCTGGTTTCTGTGGTGTCAGTAGCTTTAAGCAGCTTGAAATTTAGAAAGGAGCATGTAGAAGAAGTACAAGTGCCGGGCACGGTGGCACATGCCTGTAATCCTAGTGGCTCAGGAGGGTGGCGAGTTCAAAGCCAGTCTCAACAACTTAGGCATTTAGCAACTCAGACCGTCTCTAAATAAAATATTTTTTAAAAGGGCTGGGAATGTTGCTCAGTGGTTAAGCTCCCCTGGGTTCAATCCCCAGTAACCCCGCCCCCCCACCAAAAAAAAGGTACAAGTTAAGGAAAAAAGAAAAATGGACCAGGTCCTTCTTGCCTTAACTGTGTGTCTTCCCATGCTCATCACTCAAATGTATGTGCCTTTCCTGTATGTTATGACAGTGGCGCTCAGCTCAGGTTCATGCCTGCTCAGTCACAACCCAAATGTTGGGCACTTACTTTCCCATTCTTTTTTTTTTTCCCCAATGCAGCTTCTAGGCAATTTTGGAATTCAAAGAAAACTCCTTGTGGCACTGTCCCTCAGTCCTATGGGGATTTGGTATCTGCAGCAATGTCAACATGTCAGATGTGGCTTTGCCCATTGTATATCTCTCTGGTGAAGGAAGAGGAGGTAGACAAAAAGGAAATCCTTGAGGGAAAAGCAATATCGAAAATCTAGCATTTCAAAGCAGCTAGGATGTTTGAAAATACATGCGAAGTCTTTATTTGGATGCACCAATTTAATTGTGGCCTAGAGCTGAGTTTTACATCTCTCAGGTTATCAGATAAAGAGACATAGCAATAAAGTAACACCGCATTCTCTGCTTCATTAGTTTTGTTATTTTCTTTCCGTGTCAGGTGTGTGACAGCTCTCTCTGAAAAACTAAAAGTCCTGTACAGGGTTAATTTTTATACAAGGTTCACTATGAAGGCCTAAACTTTGCCAGGCCTAGATGGAGAGCTAGACTAGTCTGCTTAGTCCAGATAGGTAAAAACAGCTTGACATCAAGGGTGTTCCAGCTTAGGCTCATACCACTCCCTAAATAACAGCCTGGCTTTTTGCTGATGACTCATCAAAAAAAATATATATGTGTGTGTGTGAGAGCATGGTAATGGAATTGGGTATTTAAAAGGCTAAAAAACAACAACAACCATATTCAACTGGTAGTGCCTTCACAAGAAATTTTTCATCCTTGCCCCTCACCCTTGCCCCCCCCCCCCCACATAAATAAGTTGGTGAGGTGATGGTTGGACATCATGTGCTTGATGAATGTTTCTATGGAGTACACATAGATCAAAACATCATGTTGTACCTGATAATTTCATATAATTGTTGATTAAAAATAAATTCTGTTGATGTGCAATATGTAAGCAATAATATGTCACAGTGAATACCTTAGCAGATGTGGGCCACTGTTTTCTGATGAGCTACAAGAGGCTGCCCATCATTGCTGTCGGAAGAGGGTGGGGCTTGGAAACTGTTGAGGTAAAGGGTGGCTCTGAAGGTCTAAGACCTTTGACAGGTTGATCAGATTCTGGGAACAAAATGTGGGTTCTGTAGCAAAAGATCACAGCTCAAATACTGGCACAGTGGAATTTTCAGATGAAAATATTGGTCTTTGTGAGTGTGGAGGTGCTTAAGTCCTGTGACAGGGCATGTAGCCTCCTCACCTCAAAAGGGAGCAGATCTAGCTTCCAGTTGCATGGATAGTTGGTTTGCATGGATTAAATGAAATAACCAACCTTTGACAGGCTAAAGGTCTGAGTCTCTTCTGGAACAATGTTCTCAACTGGAGTCATCCACCAATATGTGCAGACAGTTTTTATTATCATGACCATTGGCCGGGTATTCCTGGCACCTACTGAATAGAGGCAAGGGTGCTGTTAATGTTCTATGATGCACAGAATAGCCTCTCACAACAATGAATCCTCAGTCCTGAAATGTCAATAGCGTGAAGGTTCAGAAATCTTGATCTAGAGAATATTATAGATCTCCGGGGTCTTGAGTTTTGTTTATATTTCATGGGGATAATATTTTGAGGGGAAGTTTTAAAGCAGAATGTTTAAGACCTTTCCTTGTTATGGGGAGTTAGGACCTCCCAGTCTGTGGATCTCTCCCCTTTCCAGATCTCATTCTAAGAGACTAATGTGAGGAGAAAGTTCCTTACACCAAGAAATCCGAGTATTGTCTTTTCTTCAATAAAACTGAGACTTGCTCACTCTCTTGGCATAAAGGTGAAAGAAGAGAATTGCCTTCTCTAAAAATCAGTCTCAGAGTATAACAGACCTTGTTTCAATGCCAAAATGTACATGATTTGTGTTTCTAAATCAGTTTGAATTCAAATCCTGTAACTGTTACACTCTTAGGAAATTTTGCTACATGCATTTTCTTATCTTGTACAATATGCATTAATCCATGCTAATTTTCAAATCAGGGAAAATATTGTATCCCAAATAGTTTCCATTAAAACAAAAACATTATAAGGCTAAGACCACTTAGCTTGGTGAATATTGGTGACCAACCAGACAAGTCATATTGGAGAAAATGAAGGCTAGACTTGCCATGTGGATTTAAAAACCGTTAAACAAGTATATGCACAATCCAATCCAGATTCCATTTTTAAATTTTGGTAAGCATAGTTAGGAAATACTTAATGAAGCTCTTGACAGTTAATTTATAAAATATATTGTTATAATTTTATTGAGCAAAGTGATTAACTACCAATCAGTGTGATGAGGCCAGGAAAGAGTCTTACATCAGCTAATATGTTCCACAGTAAGAAGTGGAATACTCTATCGTGGGTTGGCAAGTTTTTCTGCACAGGGTCAGATAGTAAATATCTTGGGCTTTATGGGCCCAATGGCCTTTGTCTCAACTACTCAACTTGACTGCTATGCAAGAACAGCCGTAGACAACCATAAACAAGTGGATGTGGTTACATTCCAACAATATTCTTTATAAAGGTAGGTATTGGGCCCAATTTTACTCTCACCTCGTAGTACCCACCCCTGCTTTATTAATCCCATGAATAGTATCATTGGTAAATTTATATTTTATGGGTTTCTTTCCCCAACAATGAGAACTATTTATGGAACCCTACTACTACATTCAAAGGTTCTGGTTTGGGAATCATTGCAAGCTGCACTGAAGTGTGAATTTATACACCATCAACGATCTTAAAGACAAAGAAGATGCTGTATCCACAAATTGGTTTTATTAAAAAGGGATGCAGTGTACTGGAAATGATCTACTAGGGTCTGCTGGTTATTAAAATGCCATGTCATTCTTTAATACTTGCAAGATAGCAGATATACTGAAAAATTAGGTTGGCAAAAGGGGGAGAAAGAAAAAACTATATATAAAGAAGATTCCCATGGACTTGAACTGTGCTGCGGGCTGCTGGTCAGAACCGTGTGTGTGTCTGATTCGACAGTCATCAGACATTGACTCTGCCCTTGGTAGTATATGATAAGGTATGGCACTGTCTTGCTCAGCTCTATTCTGGGTCTTCCTGATGGTTTTCAGACATGGGCTTGTGTTATTAGGCCTTGTCAGTGTGTCAGCTAATGTGATGTAAGAGCGAGCGATGGTTCCTGCAAACTGTAAAGGGAGAAATGAGCCACCGCAAGTTCTTTCCTTTCTGTTCCTCAGTAATCACGCCAGTGTGATCAAACACTGTGGCACTTCCAACAAGCCAGCCGGTTGCAATGTGGAGGCAATGAGAGATTTTTTTTTTCCCCACCCCTTAAGTGCCTTCAGTCAAGAAAGATAAAACTGAAGTAGTCTTGTGTGAGGGTTCTCAATCATGAACTGGGAGAGGTGCAGTGTGCCATATAGCAACGCAAGCATAAAATTGCCCTGAAGTCTTCATTCTATGTGAATTGTGAGGCTTTCAAGAAATAGTCTCTGATTCCCTGAATGAAATATATGCTATGTTCAATTAGCCATGTTGTCTTCAATTCTACCAAAAACACACGCGCATGCATGCACACACAATGAAACTTATTAAATTTGTTTTCACACGAGCCAGTAACAAGTTCATAAGTAAAACCTTTGCTGCCTTGTTAAAGTGTCACAGATGTAGAACTGATTTCATCTTGTGTCTTAGTTGGAGAAAATGCAAGGTAATACTGACTGGATATCTAGCATGGTCAATTCCCGTATTTCTAGGGAGCAGTAAAAGAAAGATAGGCAGACATTTTTTAGCTTAGGACAACGCTCATACATACGTGCCTTCTCTTTTAGGTGTTCTGTCTCTGCCTCTAATTCACTAGTTTCTTTAGTAATCTATTGCTGCATAATAAATTACTCCCAAAATTTTAGAATTGAAAATCTAACAAATACTAGACATTTATTATTTCACACTGTTTATGTGGGTCAGGAACCCAAGCAGCTTGGCTAGTTGTTCTGGATCAGGGTCTTTCATGAAATAGCTGCCATATATCACTTTTCAATTATAGTTATCTGAAGATCTGATTGGGACTAGAGAATAGACATCCATTATGGCCCAGTCTTGTGTCCGGCAAGTCTGTGCTTGTGGTTGGCGGGAGGCCTGAGCTCCCAACACCTCATTTTCTCCACAGGGCTTCTTGATGTATCCTTCAACATGGTGACTGTTTTCTCCCAGATGGAGTGACTCAGTCAAGAGGAAGATGGATGCCCCAGTGTTTTTATGACCTTGTCTTGAAAGTCACAGTCCATCATGTTTGCAGTACCCTGTTGGTTACACAAGTTATCCCTATTCATTGTGGAAGGGGGTAGGTTGGGGGTCTAAATACCAAGATGTCAGACTCATTTGAGACCACCCAGAGGTGGGCTCCTAGAACCTAGTTAGTTGGAAAGATTCCTTGAATAAGTATGTGTTCTTAGGATTCTTTGAATAGTATGTCTTCTTAGTTTTCACTTGCACAGAGATAGAAAATTCAGTAAAGGTCCTTTATAAACTTGGGTGTACTTAGGCTTTTCAAACGGGTAGGAATGTGAAACTAATTGCGTATCTGACTAGTTTATTCTCATTTATATATATGTGTGTGTGTGTGTACATATACAATTTTGCTGTTAATAACACCTGTCAGATTCACTGGCTGGGTATGTACTAGAGGTAACAGCTTAAAAAACTTAAGATACATAATGTCTCACATATGATAGAATTTTATTTCTCACTCATCGCATAATGGATGGCTTTTCTTCATGCAGTGATCCAGGGCCCCAGACTCCTTCCATCTTTGCATTGTGCCATTCTTTCTTTTTTTTTTTTTTCTTTTTGTAGTTGTAGATGGACAGCATGCCTTTATTTTATTTGCTTATTCTTATATGCGGTGCTAAGCAAACCCTCTGCCACTGAGCCCCAGCCCCTGCACGGTGTCATTCTCGACAGCCAAAGGCTTATTTGCCTCTGGTCTGCACAAGTGTTGAGTGTGGAGATGGCAGCACCACTTGCATTCAGCTGGAGGATGCTGGTCACGCAGCTGTGGCTGGGAAGTGTGACCACTTGTGGAGCAATTGCTTCCCTGGCATACGTGTGTTCTCTAGAGCCCGGATCAGGAAGGATTTTGATAGAAGGGCACACTGTCCTTCTGAGATGCCAGACATCAGAACTTGGCCTGCCTTGGAGCAGTCATGTTTTGAGAGGACTGGAAGTATGTCTATTTGAAATTTTGTAGTATTGCTTCATGTTTAAAGTAAGATATCAAATAATGTGAACACAAGCCCATGATAAAAGTTTCAGCAACAATCACATAATTTCAAAGTTGGTGGCCAAAAGTACATTGCAAACTTTTTTATACTCTTGGTGTGCAGGTGAACAAGGGTATTACTTTGAACTGATAAGCATAAATGCCCACCACCTTCTCCAGAAGGGTTCTGGAATAATGTGTGGTTTTGAAATTTCAACCCCTTCCTAGGAAGCAATTAGCTTTGTTGACACAATGTCCTTGGATTTCTATTCATGTCCCTGCTCCTAGTCATACTGTAACTTGCATGCCTCAACTATCTCTTTTGTCTTCAGTGTTACCCTGGTTGTCATCCAGGTTGAAGTACTTCTGCGCTGCTTTACTTTGTGATTTTTGTTATCGGCAACACCCCTTACCCAGCATTTACCAGGGCCAGGCATTGACCTAAGCGTTTGGCTTATCTGTTATCTCATTGATTCCTCCCAAAACCTTAGAAGGTAAGCACATCACCCTCATGTAGCCATGGCAGTAATTGGATTTCTGAGGCTAAGGCACAGGTAATGGTGGTGTTGGGAGTTAAGTATACTCCATCTGGTACAAAGCTCTTGCCCTTTCTTCCACCTTATTGTGTACATCAGACTAAGTGCAATATGATGCGTATATTTGACTTTTTGGTCTCATATCTCCAAGATAAATTTAATCACGTTTCTTGATCCTTTAAATCCCACTGTGGAGGTGTCTTCCTATTCCTTTTAAAATCTCTGCTGGGGGCTGGGCTTGTGGCTTAGTGGTAGAGCGCTTGTCTCGCACATGTGAGGTACTGGGTTCGATTCTCAGCAAAATAAATAAACAAAGACGTGTCCATCTGTAACTAAAACATTAAAAAAATATATCTTCTGGGCCCAAACCTGGCCTTTACACTTCTGAACCCAGGCCTTTTCTTTCATGTTGTGCCTTTGCATGCTCATAAGAGCTTTAAACAACTTCCTCTCACCCCAGTACTTAGAACGTGGATCTCCGTTGTGAATAATTTTGCGAGCATCTTGGAGAAAATGGAACACTGGGCAGTAACCACTTTGGCTTTATAGAGGAGAATCCAATCTCCTGTGACAGAGTGGCAGGATTGATAATTTTCTTGAAGGCAATTTTGAAAGAATTCATCTATTACTAACTTTAGACAGATTTTCTCATTTGCTGGACTTACAACTCATTGTCTTTGAGGGCTCTCTTCTTGGTCTAGCCTCATTGACTCATTCTTCAAATGTGGTAAAAAGAATAAGATTTTAACCAGAGAGTTCAGGCTTGGACACCTGGCTTGGAAACACCATCACTGTGTGTGGAGTTTGAGAAATTACTTGATCTTTCAGTGCATCGGTCTTCAATTCTGTAAATAGTAATGATGGTGCCTAAAGACTAAAGGAAAACAACTTTTTAAAGTGTTAGCCTATTAGTTCTCTTAGTTATTGTTTTATTAATTAACTCCAAAGCAGTATTAGGAATGTGGCAAATTACAAGAAAGCAGCTAACCAACTTGGACTGGAACCACCATTTGACTCCAGTTATCCTCCTCTTCAGCATATAACCAAAGGACTTAAAATCAGCATACTATAGTGACATGGCCACATCAATGTTCATAGCAGCTCAATTCACAGTAGCTAAGCTATGGAACCAGCCTTCGTACCTGCAACAGAAAATGGGTAAAGAAAATGTGGTACATGTATACAATGGAAAATTACTCGGGCATAAAGAATAATGAAATTATGCATTTGCCAGTAAATGGATGAAACTGGAGGCTGTTATGCTAAGTGAAATAAGTCAATCCCCAAAAACTAAAGGCTGAATTATCTCTCTGATGTGCAGATGCTGACTTACAGTAGGCAGGGAGAGGGAGGAGTGGAAGTTCACCAGATTGGACAGGGAGGAATGAGTGGAAGGGAGGGAAGATGGGAATGGGAAGACAGTAGAATGAATCAGACATAACTTTCCTATGTTCATATATGAATACACAACCAGTGTAACTCCATATCAAGTACAACTGTGAGAATGGGAAGTTCTACTCCATGTATGTATGATGTCAAAATACATTCTATTCTCATGTATGGTTAAAAAGAACAACAACAAAAGCCATTAACCCAGGGTTGGTTTTTCCTTTTTAATCCCCTAATAATCCTGAAGATGGGTGGCTGCTGGTGTTGGTTCAGGAGCTCTATCACATCAGAGATATCTGGTTCTCTTGGGTTTGTCCTGATGGTGGCAAGATGGTTTCTGCAGTTACAGACATTATATCCATGTGTAAGGTGATAGAAAAGAGGAAACATCACCTATGTTTTCCATGATTAGGAAAAGAAGATTAACCAGAGACTCCCAAGCAATTTTGCATTGGTGTTTCATTGGCTAGGTTGTGTCACAGGATCATTCCTTGTTGCAGGAGAGACTGAAAAAGCAATTCTTTGGATTTCCTAGCTTTATCAGAGAGGTCGGGTGAGGACCTTGTACCTGGTTTCATTTGGTGGTAGGGCTGGTGTAGAAATAGGGGTTTATGGAAGTGTAAAAGAGGAACATGCATGACTTTGTGAAGACATGGTAGAAACCTGACTGCACAGGAGTAGGACTGAGGCTCAACTATAAAGGAGTGTTAAAGATTCCAAAGAATAACAGGTACCAGGTAGCGAAAAGGAAGGAAGTTTCTAGGCAGTAGAAATGGGATGTAACTGCATGTGAGCATTATGAACAGTTCATATTCGAGATTTGGCAGAAATTTGGTGACACTTGAGTGTGTGTGTGTGTGGGGGGTGTACACATGGTAGATTGGGTGGGTGGGGAGTATTTAGATGGGAAAGAAATGAGACTTTAAAGAACCTTATCTAGCAGGGAGAAAGGGTACTAGCCAACTTCACAGAATATTATGGTTTGGATCTTGAATGTACCTATAAGAGCTCATGTGTTGAAAGCATGTTCCTCAAACACCAAGGTTCAGAGGGGGATGCTTTTGGGCAATGATCAGATTGTGAGGGCTGTAGCCTCAACGCATTAAAGAATTTGAATGGACTACTGGGTTCATAAATGTCGGCAGTTGGCGTGTGGCTGGAGGAAGTAGGTCACTGGGGACATGGCGTGGATTATGTCTGTCCATGGCCCAGATCCTCCTTCTGTTTCCTGGCTACCATGAGCTGAGAAGTTTTCTTCCACCTTGCCTTTCCACCATGATGTTTCTGTCTTGGAGCCATCCAACCATCGACTGAACTTCTGAAACCAAGAGACAAAGTAAATGTTTCCTCCATTAGGTTGTCCTTGTCAGGTATTTGGTCACAGTGATGGAAAACAAGTAAACAAAGGAGCAAGGAAGTATCTGATGCAAATTAGGAATATGGGGGATTGGGCTAAGGCTGTGAGGAGGGTGGGGGGAAGGAGACAGTGAGCACTAGAGAACTTCAGAGGATAAGTATCCTGAATTGTTTGTCCTGAATTGAAGAAAAACAAGGAGGAGCTAAGACTAGCCCTGAAGTGATGCACTTGGGTGCACCATGTTGCAATTGAAAGAGGGAAGGCATAAAACCAAAGTCATTATTCTCTCCTTGGAGCAGGCTGGTGGGGAGAGAGTAATGACGTTGGTTTTAGTTACATACAGTTGAGTGGGTCCACTGGACTTCTGGAGATTGGAAACTCTGTTCTAAAGGCAGGGGTGAAGATGTTGGAAGGTAAAAAGTGGTAGCAGAAGCCGGGCGCGGTGGCACACACCTGTAATCCCAGCACTGGGAGGCTGAGGCAGGAGGATCGTGAGTTCACAGCCAGCCTCAGCAATGGTGAGGCACTTAGAACTCAGTGAGAACCTGTCTCTAATAAAAATACAAAAAAGGGCTGGGGATGTGGCCCAGTGGTCAAGTGCCCCTGAGTTCAATCCCTGGTACCAAAAAAAAAAAAAAAAAAAAAAAAGTGGTAGCAGAGGCAACTTGTGAACTTGTGTAGTGACAGAAGCCTAAAAGGAAGGGATGCACAGTGGCATCCCCAGGTGAGAGAGTGCCCACTGCTTTAGGGAGATCATGTAGAATGTAGGAGAAGCCACTGATTCCTACTTCTGATTTGGCTTGTCATTTGCCATGTCACTGAGGTGTTCTCTAATTTCCTTGCTATCTGAACTGTTATATCTAACTTTCTAGTTAGTTTTGTGCAAAGTAGCATGTTATCTTCCCTAAAAAGAGCTTCTTCAAAAATTAAAAAAAAAAAAAAAACCCTAGTAGATTGCTTTATACTTCAAAAGCAATATAAGCTCATTGTAAGGAAAATCAGAAATACTGATAGGTAAAAGTAACAGAAACTGTCATAATCCCACTTCCCAGTAATAACCTCTGCCAAGCTCTTGGCATATTTTTATTTTTGTATTTTTTAAAAATTTTAACTGGTACACAAGTTGTATATATTGATGGGATACCATGTGATGATTGATATATGTGTATATATGTTTAAATCTGAATATTGTATTTCCTCAAAGATTTATTATTTCTTTATGATGAAAACTTTTTTCTAGCTTCTTAAATGTACATTATGTTGTTATTGAGAGTCATCTTACTCTGTAGGGGCACACCAGCATTTCTTGTTCCTATGTAATTGTAACTTAGTATTCCCTAATCAAACTTTCCCCAACCCTTCCTCCCTTCTACACTCCCCATCCTCTGGTAACCACCGTTCTATTAACTTGTTGAAATTATCTTGTAGACTCACCTATGAGTGTGATCGTGCAGTGCTCATCTCTCTGTGCCTGGCTTATTTTACATAATCTAATCTCCAGTTCCATCCTTGTTGGTACAAATGACATGATTTTATTTTATGGTTTGATAGTAGTACATACTGTATATACAGCACGTTTTCATCATTGTCATTCACCCATTGGTTGATGGACAGGTTATTTGTATTTCTTGGTTGTTGTCGAGAGTGCTACAGGGATCATGGGAGTGCAGTGTCTCTTCAACATGCTGGTTTCATTTCTTTTGGATATACACCCAGTAGTGGGATTACTGGATTACGTAGTAGTTCTATGTTTAACTTTCTGAGGGACCTCCATACTGTTTTCCACTATGGCTGAACTAATATTCATTCCCACCAAGAATGTGCAAAGATTCCCTTCTCTACACTATCACCAGAACTTGTTATATTTAGTCTTTTTGATATTTGGCCATTTTTTACTGGGGTCAGGTGATATCTTGCTGTGGTTTTGATTTGCATTTCCCTGATGATTAGTTAAGTTGGACATTTTTTCATGTACCTTTTTGCCATTAGTATATCTTTTCAGAAATGTCTATGTAGATCTACTTATCATTTTAAAATCGTTTTTTTTTTCCTATTAAGTTTTTGGAGTTTATTAATATCTGGATATTAACTCCTTTCAGACATATACATTGTAAATATTTTCTCTCATTCTGTAGTTTGTGCTCTATGAAGTATTTCCTTTGCTATACAGAAGTTTTTTTGATATAATTGCATTTGTCTATTTTTGGTTTGTTTCCTGTGTTTTTTGGCATCTTGATAAACTTCTTGCTCGTTCCAATGTCCTGGTCCTGAAGCATTTTCTCTTTTTTTTTTTTTTTTTTCCTAGTACCGTCAGTTTCAGGTCTTATGTTTCAGTTTTTAATTCATTTTGAATTGATCTCATAACTGGTGAGAGACAGAGGTCTAGCTTAATTCTTCTGAATGTGGATATCAATTTTCCCAGCACCATTTATTGAAAAAGACTCCTTTTCTCCAATTCATGTTCTTAACACTCTTGATAAAAACAAGTAGACCTAGAATGTATTACATTTCATATTCTAACAACTTAGAATAAAAAATAATTTGAAAAAAAATTTGTTGCCCCCCCCAAAATAAAAACAAAACAACAGCAGCAAATAAACAAGTATACCTATATGTATGGGTTTACTTCTAGATTCTTTATTTGCCCTATTGGTGTATGTGTCTCTTTTTAATGCTAATATTATGTTGTTTTGATGACTACAGTTTTGTGGCATGTTTTAAAGTCAATACTTTCTGCTTTGTTGTTTTTGCTTAAAATGACTTTGGCTACTATGGGTCCTTTGCTGTTGGTAGGGATTTTATTGCAGTTGTAAGTCTGCTTTGGGTAGTAGGAACATTTTTAACAATATGTTTAGCAACATGTTAAAATGTTAAAAGTATAATTAAAATTATTCTAATACATGAGCACAGAGCGGGGTGTATTTCAATGTTTTTTGTGTCCCCTTCAATTTCTTTCATCGATGTTTTATAGTTGTAGAGATTTTTCACCTCTTTGGTTAAATTTATTCCTAGGTATTTTATTTTTTGTAGCTCTTATAAATGGGGTTACTTTTTTGATTCCTATTGTAGATATTTTGCTGTTGGCATATAGCAAAACTGATTTTTATGTTTTGTTTTTTTTTTTGTATTTTGGAGCTTTACTGAATTTATTTATTCTAATAGCTTATTGGTGGCATTTTAGGGGTTTTCTGTATATAGATAAGATCATGTCATCTGAAAATGGAAATAATTTGACTTCTTTTTCAATTTGGATGCCTTTTATTTCTTTCTCTTGCTTAATTTCTGTGGCATTGTGTTGAACAGAAGTGGTGAAAGTGGGCATTCTTTTCTTAATCCAGAAAGCTTTCAACTTTTTCCCATTTAGCGTAATGTTAGCCTATGGATTATGATAAATGGCCTTTATTATGTTGAAGTGTTCTTTCCATGTCTAGTTTGTTCAGTGTTTTTATCATAAAGTGATGTTGAATTTTAACTAAAGCTTTTTTCTGCTTTGAGATGGCCATATTGATTTTTGTCCTTCATTTGTTGATATGGTGAATCACACTATTGATGTGCATATATTGAGTCATTCTCGCATTCCTGGGATGAATCCCACTTAGTCATATTGAAAAACCTTTTTAATAAGGTGTTGGATTCAGTTTTCTGGTATTTTATTAAGGATTTTTGTGTCTATGTTCATCAAGGATATTGACTTGTAGTTTTCTTTTGCTCTTATCTGGTTTTGGTATCAGGGTAATGCTAGCCTTATTGTGCTTGGAAGAATTCTTTCCTCTTTTGTTTTTTTGGAATAACTTAAGGAGGATTGGTGTTCTTTACACATTTGGTAGAGTTCAGCTGTAAAACTATCTGGTCATGGCTTTTTATTACCCGTTTAATCTTATTACTATTCTGGCCAGGTTTTCTACTTTTTTTTTTTTTTTTTTTTTTTTTTTTTTTTTTGTGAATAAATCTTTGTAAAGTGTATGCATCTAGGAATTTGTACATTTCTTTTAAATTACCAAATGTACTGGCATCTAGTTCATAATAATCTCTAGTGATGTTTTTGTTATTTCTGTGGTGTCATTTGTAATGTTTTCCTTTTCATGTGGTTTTGTGTTATCTCTTTGCTTTTATTTTTTTTGAAAAGCCAACTGTTTATTTGATAATTAGTATTTTTTCTCCATTTCACTTATTTCTGCTCTGATATTTGTTATTTCTTCTAATTTTGGGTTTAGTTTGTGTTTCTACTTTTTTGAGATGCAGTAATAGGTAACAACCTGAGATCTTGCTATTTTTTTGATGTGGGCATTGATTTCCATAAAATTTCCATTTAGTACTGCTTTTGCTATATCCCATAGGTTTTGTTTGGTATGTTGTGTCCCAGTTTCCATTTGTTTCAAGGAATTTTAAAATTTCATTCTTGATTTCTTCCGTGATCCATTAGTTACTCAAAAGAAAGTTGTTCAGTTTCCATGTATTTGTATAGTTTCTGAAATATTTCTTGTTATTGATTTCTAGCTTTATTGCATTGTGGTCAGGAAAAAAATACTTGATATTATTTCTCTGATTTGTTGAGACCTATTTTGTGGTCTTATCATGTGATCTATCCTGGAGAATGTTCTATGTACTGATGAGAAAAGGTGTATTTGGCAGTGTTGGATGGAATGTTTTGTAGATGTCTCTAAGGTCCACTTGTTCTAGGGTACAATTTAACTGTTTCTATGAGAATGAACTTTCCATTGTTGAAAATGGGGTGTTAAAGTCTCCAAATATGATTGTATTGGAGTCTCTTTTCTCCCTTTAGGTCCTGTAATACTTTATTTACTTGGGTGCTCCAATATTGAGTGTGTGTGTGTGTATAAAATTTCCTCTTGAATTCATCCCTTGATATTAGCATAGCCACTCCTGCTTTCTTTTGGCTTTCCATTTGCATGGAGCATCTTACTCCTTCACTTGTAATCTATGTGCATTATTAGAGGTGAAGTGAGTTTCTTTTAAGCAACATTATTGTTTTATTAGTCATTTTGTCTTTTAATTGGAAAACTTAATAAATTTACTGACAAAGTAATTATTGATGGTTAAGAACTTACTATAGCCATTATGCATCTTGTTTTCTAGTTTAGGTGTAGTTTCTCCCTTTTCCCCTCTTATAGTGAATTGCTCTAGTAGTGTGTTTTGATTACTTTTTTTTTTCGTTTGTCTATTATAGATTTTTGCTTAGTGGTTACCATGAGACTCACAAAAATCATTTTTTGATTTTTAACAGGCTATTTTGACATGATAGCAACTAACATAAGGATAGAACAGAAACAAATGAACAAAAGAACAAGAGAAAATACTCATGAGAAAATTCTCTAGTTGCATTCCACTCCCCCCACATTTTGAATTTTTGATATCCCACTTGACATCTTTCTCTTTTCATCTCATTCTTTTTCTTTTGTGCTTTGGACTAAATCTAGGACCTTGTGCATGCTAGACAAGTGCTCTACCGTTGAGCTACGTCCCCAACCCTATATATCATTTTATGTTACCTATTGCTTAACATTACTAGTGTAGTTGTTTTTACTTGTTTTTTAGTGTTCATACTAAATATATGAATGATTTACATAACATACTTTACAGTATTAGAGTACTCTGAATTTGTTTCTATAAGTCCTTTAACCAAGTAGGTTTCATACCTTCCTCAGTTTTTTTCTTAATTTGTTTTTCTTCTTCCATTTTGAAGAAATTCCTTTAGCATTGCTTGTAGAACAGGTCTGGTGGAAATGCATCCTCCCAGGGTTTTTGTTTGTTTTTTTGGGGGAAAGTCTTTATCCCTCCTTCATTTCTAAAGGATAGCTTTATTGGGTACAGTATTCTTGGGTGACATTTTTTCCCTCTTAAGAATTGTGAAAATATCATCTTACTCTCTCCAGGCCTGTAAGAGTTCTGCTGAGAAGTCTGATGTCTGGTGAATTGGGCACCCCAATGTATTATTTCTTTTCTCTTGCAATTTTGAGAATCATCTCTTTATCCTTCACCAGTAAGGGCTTGATTTTAAGATGACTTGTTCATAGTTAATGACCTATAAGACACTGCAGAATACTGCCTAGCCATAGGCAGAGTGATTGTGGGTGGAACAGCCCCAAGTTACTGTATCATACCTGTGACCACCAAAGCTGCCATGCTGGGTCACACTCTGAATCCACAGTCTACTAAGAACAGTACAGGACTGGAGTCAAGTCCTACACTGCTGTGGGCTGCCTATTGCTGAGGGGGACTTCTGGTTTAAGACCACTGCAACCAGCCACAGATGATGCTAGCTGGAAGTTTGATAGATTGGGGCAGCATGTCTTCCTCTGGTAATGGAGCTGTTCTGGAGGCTTTGACTGTGGCAGACCTGGGAATAGGGGCTGTTAGGATCTGCCTAGTTTTAGGTTTTACCAGCTCAGCACTAAGCTCCAGGGCAAAGCCTTGGGCTTACTATATTGTCCTACTCCAGAAAATGTCCTACTCCATTAATATGCAATGCTGCCTGAGGTTGGGGTAGTGTTGGGGCTACCTGACTGATGTTAACCTGGGCTATGCCTGAATCTCTCAGTGATAGGGACCTGCATAGTCTCAAGGGTACACAAAGGCTAACATCATAGCTGACAGTGTTAGTCTGAAACTATCTGACCCACTGGATGCAAGTCTCTGCTTGGTGCTGAGGCAGTTCTAGAGCCTCGGGCCTATCTGCTTACCTGCCTGAGGTTGGCAGATAGTAGATAGACTCTTGGCCACCCAAGTTGGTGCTAAGTTGGTTTGCAGCAGGTCTCATAGCTGCAGAGGCCTATACAGTCACAGGAAGAGGACAGATGTTCCTCAAGTCCACTCCAAGGTTGTAATTGATGAGGCTGAAACTTGGGGTCTGTTCTGTGACACACAGGTTACCATATGATGCTGAGGTCTGTGTAGAGGCTTAGTCTCTGAACTATGACTGTGTACAGTACCTTCAGTTTGTACTCGGTGCTGGCGTTCACCTAAATGGACCTGGCACTGGGCCCTGAGACAAAGCCTTGTGCTAGCTTCTGTGCTTTGCTCCCAGGCGGGTGGGGTCTTGATCCTTGTACTGGTGCCTGGGGTTGGAAGAGGACTCTTTGCCACCTGACCTAAAGCAGTCCCTGCAGCTTGTCCACAGGTTATTGGCCTGGTTGTAGATAGACTAATATTTTTAGATACACACAAACAAATTAGAATACTCTGTAGATAGTCTTGCAACCTTAAATATCATCACATACTGTATCATAAAAATGTTTGTGTTAATACTCACCTAACAACATTGTTTTTCACGGACAAAATATTCCACTCAGTGTCCACACAGTTCTATAAAATTATTCCGTTTATGTTGGGTTTCTATGTTTCTTTTAATTTTTCTCTATATAGAGGGCTGCAGAGAATATCTTTGTAAATAAATGTTAGTACATTTTAGTTGATATATTTTTAATGTTAGGAAATATCTTTAAGATGTGTAGAAAGGGATCATGAGGTCTTGTGATTTTTTTGGGGTGTGTGTGTGTGTGTGTGTGTGTGTGTGTGTGTGTTTGAAAGTTGTTCTCAATTTTCTTCCACACACCCAGATACCTCACAAGCTCCGTTGTGGGCTTCTCCTATTCTCCTTACAATTAATATGAACGTGTCTCTTGGCTCTATTCTGCCCATGACCTGTTCTCATGATGCAGTTTTTCTGAGATGCTATTGAGGTGCCTGGAAGGCTGTAAAGGGAGACCCAGAAGCAGAGGTCAGGCCAAGTGGCTGCTCCTTCTGAACAGCTGGGCAACACATTTCCGGGGAGAAGAGCTTGTCATTGAATCAGGATCAACTACTATCCTTGAAAGTTAAAGAAGAAGAAGAAGAAGAAACAGGTTGAATCCCTAGGGTGGCTTATTTAAGTTCCTTATGTGAAATCATTTCCTGGTAGTAGTGGCTATTCAGCTTTGAATTGTGTTCCTGGGTGTGACTTTGGAGTCTGTAATCTGGAAACCTTTAAGCTTTTTGAGACTCTCTTCTGGCAGGGGTTGTTAAGTGGAGTTTTGTTAGGAGGAGATGCTCCTCTTGGTAACCTCTTAGGGCCATTGCTAAGTCTGTGAAGTCACTCCCCAATGGGAGAGATGTACCATTACCCAAGGTTTATGGTGCTTTGTTCAGGTGATTATCATTTAAGCCCAATTTCTCTGTTTGAGCCACTCTGTAGAGTAGATTGAAATCTGGAGTTATTTTTCCACTCCAGTTCCTTTGTCCATGAATAGTGCATCTATGAGGAAAGAGATTAGTGTTGCTTATTTTTGCTACCTTTGTTTCCTTATAGCTGGAAGCTTTTTCTATCAATACAAATTCTAATTCTTTATGAAAGATCAGAGGTAGTCTCCTGTAATCTGTACATCCAGGGTTATTCTAACTGACACCATTTTCAACCTCCTGCAAAAATCACTTCAATTCTAATCTGTTTCTTCATTTCTTAAAATTTGGGCTTTCTTTAGAATTATTTCCCTCTTTCTTCTTTCTTTTGGGCTAAATGCCTGAAGGAGAAAGTACAGGCGGGCAGCTGAATAATTTTTCCTTCTAAATAAAAGATCATAGAAGGTGCCTGAGGAGATTTAAACATCGGGAAAACTAAAATGAGCATTTTAATTCATTCTTCTGGGACTACTTTACATTTTGGGGGAGGCCTTTGTGAGCCTCTTCTTTTTTTTCTTTAAGTATTTTGTCCGTGAGAATGAATTTAATTTTCTAGTGCTACAACATTGGTAGAATGTGATTAATAAGTGAAGAAGGTAGGGGTTTTGATTCAGGGAACAATGACCATATTGTGTTAGATTTTGAGCACTGCAGCCCTATTCAGTAGTGGAAAAATGTTTAAAAACTAAGTTCCATTGCCTTTTTGGATCTCATGTGAAAAGCAAGAAAGCATGTAACTGTCAACTGCCTTCCACCAAAGTTCCCTGAGTTTCTGTACCCTTGACTGTACCTTTTCCCAACATTGTTATGTGTTTGTGATTTTTCTCCCATTGAAAACTAATATCAGAGGGATTTTTTTCCTTGCTTAAAGTAATTGTATTGGTTTCACTAGGGAAGAACCATTGTGGGAAATAGCTGATCAGTTAGAATCAGAGCAAAGAAGCGCAGTGCAAGAAAGTGGAAGCTCATGGTCCTTGTTTCTGGGAACCTGTAGTCTGTCCCCAACTGCCTGAAACTTGCTCTCAGGCAACTCCTCATCTTCTGGGCTTGATGGTACTAGTAGAGATGCTAATCTGAGACTCTGGGACCCTAACTGCTCATTTATGGCTTGATGCTAATTTATTAGATATGTGGGCTTAAGCAAGACTTTCTCCTGTTACTTTTTCATCTGTTTAATAACAGGAAAGCATATCTTCAAATTACAGGCACATTTGTGTGAGGCATTTAGTATCAAGGACTGTAAAATTTTCTTAAATGTCCCTAAAGCATCTGAGTTTATTTTAAAACGGTCACATTCAAAAATTGCAAAACAAGTTGGAACTTGTAAAATGAAGAGGTGGGCACTGATTGCTAAGAAACTTGTTTTTAAAAATGAGTATTACTCATTTGTGAAGAAACTCAATAGACAATAAATGATCAGTTTGAGAGCTCAGTAGGTATATATGAGGCATGTGGGAAAAATTGATACGTCAAACACAAAGAATTAGGGGTACTTATTGTTGGGAGAGGGCAGGTACAGGGGAAACTGAAAACTTGAGTGAAATAGAGAGGCTTTTAGAGAGAGCTTGTTTCCTGTTTCCCATGCAAACCTCTTGTTTTGTTTTAATTTTTCATTTTCAATCCTTAACACCTCTTATGCCATTTCATTTCTCCTCTTCCTCATAGGTACCTACTCTAATGTTCCCATCATTAATAACAGGTGCACCTGTATACAATGTGTCATCTTGTTTTGTGTATTATACTATGATGCTCTCCTGGTGTCTTATTTTATCCAAAAACAATGTGTTTGATATCTCCCTATGTTTTGTGTATGACTAGTTTGTTTCAGCAATGCAAATTATTCCAAGCACACATCCACTGTACTTACTGATTCCTTTCCCCAGTGATAGGAATCAAGAGGGCCTCCAGCTCCCAGCTATGTATGACAAGCTCCACTGTCTTTTAAAAATGTCTCTGGGGTATATATTCAGGACTGGATTGTCTGGGTATGGCATATGTAGTAAATATTTCTGTATTGTTTCCAAGATGGTTGTGCTTGTTTTTTTTTTTTTTTTTTATCAGCTGTTCAAGAAGGTTTATAAGAAACATGAAGATAATTCTTACCATCATTTGAAATTGGCCCCCTTTATGAATTGGTCACCCTGGTGAGATTTGGTTGTGTTCTCTTATTAAAAGTATATTTGAGCTTCTTTTTGTATTTAGCCATTTGGTTTTTCTTATTGAGTGTGTGTGTGTGTGTGTGTGTGTGTGTGTGTGTGTAATTTTGGATAATGAACTGATAGAAGTTTGGAAGTTGACCTGTTCTTGGTAGCTACCTCATCTATCTAAAGCAGTCAGCTGTTAATCCCATCAGTTAACATTTATAAAGACAAAGGATTAGTAGGATTTCATCCTTGCTTCACCATATAGTTAAAAGCTTTGTTACCAGTGGTTTCTAACAGCCAGTAAAATTTTCTGAGAGTTTCATTCTCAATAAGATTAGTAGAAGAACCAACCTGATAGTTGGAGATGGGCTTCTCTGTATTCTGTTGCTAATTTCCTGCATAGATTTGTTCAAGTAGAAGTTCTCAGTTTTATCATATTTAATATAAATGATAGGGATAGGTACTTCATATCAGACACATTAACGTTAGATTTTATAATCTAGGATTATAAAATTCTCCCTTTTCTAGGTCTGGCATTGAAGGTGCTTGGATGTCATTTCCCCTATCCAGATAACAAGAAAAAAGGCCAAACAAACTGAAAAATCAGCAATTCTTAGATCCATTAGAGAACTGAGGGTCATAGGGCCAATTGCTCTACCCATAATTGGAGAGATGAGCAGATACAGAGAATTACAACTCAGAAGAGGACAAGGAAACTGAACTGTAATTAACAAATGTCTGGAGTCTCAGTGTGAACAAGTTTGAGAGTTGAAACCCCAGGAAACCCTGGATTTGTGGGGGAGTAGCCACACTTTTTCTTCCTTAATTTTACCACTAGGAACATGACCAGGTTTTTCAGGGAAAATATTGGAGAATAATCTACATATGCTTCTGACAGGGTGAGTGGGAAAATAACCATTCTGAAATATGCTCAGAGCATTCAAAAGAAACTATTTTGCTAGAGCCTGGTAGGCAGGTATCTTGGGCATTTTGCCAAAGCCCAAACAATGTAGGGCATTTTACAAAGTTACCTACAGGCTTTGTCTGAATTGGGACCTGGTTAGGGTAGAGGCAGGAGAAGACTAAGTCCTTGTGAAGTTCACAGCGCAGGGGCATAAGCTCACTAAAACTGAGGTCTAATCACAAGCTCTCCCCCTATACCTTTTCAATTCATCAATATAGTCATTAGCTGCAGTTCCTGGTCCTCCATACATTATGTCTGGGTTTCAACAAAAACTCACACAAGACATACTCAAGGATGAACACAATTTGAAGAGACAGAGCAAGCATCAGAATTAGGCTCAGATATGGCCAGGATGTAAGAATTACCAGAACAGGGACCATAGCAGCTAAAAAGTAGATAGTGTGCAAGGTGAGAAGGATAATGTAGGTTGGGACATGGAAATTCTGAGAAAGAATAAAAACAGAAATGCTACAAATCAAAAACTAACAGAAATGAAGAATATCTTTGAAGGATTCATTAATATACTTAAGTGCCTCCTCTGGATGTTATAAGTATATTCAAATGCCACTTTTGAAATTATAAAACAAACTAAAATTTACTGTCTGTGTGAAACACTTTGCTTTTCACCTAACTCATTCTGGTCCTGGTATGTCGTTCTTTCAAATGTCTGAGGAAGGGAAAAAAATGTTTGTGGAAAATTGGGGAGGGAGCATTACACATTGCCTAGGAAGATGATGCACAACTAGAAATTGGCTGGGTGAAGTCAAAATTGTCATTTAGAAATTATTAAATTATTTTTCTTAATGAAGATGAATTCAGATTGTGGGAAGGATTCTGAAATCAGCTTAGAATTTGGACACCTAATATTTCAGAGGTATGGAGCTGGAAATAGGGATATAAAGTGTTTTAAAATAGTGTTTTTTTGTATGATTTACAACAATTTTCTGATCAGTATTAATATTTTCTTTTCCCAAAGAAATCTTGCATTTCATGTATTGTGACACAAACCCT
Organism: Tamias sibiricus; assembly: GCA_025594165.1. Taxonomy (NCBI): domain Eukaryota; kingdom Metazoa; phylum Chordata; class Mammalia; order Rodentia; family Sciuridae; genus Tamias; species Tamias sibiricus. The sequence goes on along the minus strand of CM046673.1, from coordinate 35,869,402 downwards.
CTTTCCTTTAACAGGACTGTCTTTTTTTTTTTTTTTTTTTTTTTTTCAGTTTTGTCATCACCCTACATGTCAGTCTAATTTCTTCAACCTCTATCTGGAGGTTTCTGGCTCAGCCAGGTTGACTGATCATGTGCATCTAACTTCCCCCCTTCTATTAAAATTACAGAAATTTATTTTCAAGAAGAACAAAACTACAATAGCCCTGGAAAATAAGCCAAAGGTTATCAACAGCTAGTAGTTTTGAAGAATATGTGCAACATAGAAAACATGATTGAACTGGTGGAGAAAGCTCAGTAGAAACTATAGTCTAAAGCAGCTTCAAATCTGGAGTCTGTCCACAGCTAGAATAAGCCACGGAGCCATCATCAAAGCTATTCATTTTATAGAACTGTTTCTCTAGCAGCCTAGGCATTTGGTTGGTCCTCCTAGCCCTTATTAGTCAGAACAGCTTGGAGGAATAAGTTTTTGCCCTCTAGCTAAGGTTGAAGAATTGCTTCTTAAACAAAGTGATTTGTCTAGGGACAGATCCCGGGTAAGAATAGGGAGTCTGTGAGTGAAAGTGAATGAAGCCAGGCAGAAAAATCAGATCCCCAACCATGGATGTGATAGGGTAAACAATACAAAAGGCAGGGATCTGGGAAGGAACTATGCTTATGGTCATAGTGGCTGCTCTCTTTGTGTGCTTCATATCCAAACCAATTCTAGGATGCATACCTATTGACATGTTCCAGTACCCACCCTGCTGCTTAGAACCTGCAGCTGGCTCTTCCATTCAAGGGATAGATGCTTACAGAAGCAAATTTATGTTACCTACTGCGCTGTGCTATTTATTCAGAAATCTGAATGAATAAAAATGGGTTAGCACGTCTTTGATGAAAACCATAAGGGACATCATGAACGAAGACAACAAAATGAGCAAGATAACTCATCAAGTGTAAATAGAAATCATTCAAATAATGGAAAAGATTCAGATTAGTCTTCTCAAAGTGAAGAACATTCATCCATGAAATAGACAAGAGTTTCTGAAAGTTTAAAAATTGATTTGTGACATTTAAAAAAAAAAAATCAATGGACAGACTAAAAGAATAAGCTGGAGACCATGTTGATATTCTTGAAGATGGGTTCAAGGAAACTTTCCATAATGTACAATGTACAAGAGCCAGTCAATAGGGAAAGTGTGCTAAGAAACAGAGGTCTAGGTATCCTGTGTGGTGCTACAGGGAGTCTCATAAAGAGAATAAGAAGGAATGCAAGATAGGGCATAGCCAAAAATAGAGGAGATTTTTATTTGTCAGCAGAAATATAACTCTTCAGATAGAAGTTTCCAGTGTGGAGCGTAAAGAAGAAAAGAAAACCTCCTGCTAGCTGAGTGATCTTCTGTTGTCGGATCAGCATTTGATAACCAACAGCTCCTTTACTGTGTGTTCAACTGGCTGGTAAATGCTTTTTAGAGGTTTGATATGGAAGCTGGGAGAGATTGGCTGTCACACTCTTAAAAACATAGAACCCATGAAGCACACCAAAAGGGCCATTTTTGCCCCTTGAAGAGATATTCAGCCTGAGAAAGAATCCAACAGGTAGAGATGCGAAGAAAGAAACCCATACCTAATGACCTGGTTTGAAACTATCAGTCTGACCTTATGTGATTTTAGAACTACCCCTTTGGCTTTAAGTTAAGAACAGATTGTTTGAGATGGTTTCTGTCACCAAAGTTGAGATAATATACTTAATATAGCCTGAGGGAATTCTAGTACTCTGAGAATAAAGGGACTATCCTAAAAGCTTCCATAAGAAAAGGAAACACTTATTTACCAAGGACTAAGAATTAGAGTGACATCTTACTCTTTATCAACAATGCTGGCTGGCAGGGGATAAGGAAGCAGTGTTTTTAAAATGCTGGGCCATCAGGAGAAGATTTGAAACTAGAGTTCTATACTTAGCCACATTACCAATCAAGCATGAAGACAAAATAAAGATATTTCAGGGCATGCAAGAATACAGGAAGTTTATGGAAAGATTGTAATAAGAGGTATTTCAGCAAAATGGAAAAGCAATAAAACTTGTGAGAAGTTAAAGAAAATAGCAAGAGGAGCATGTGCCTGGCAATGTCGCCTCTAACAGGAAGTGACTTGAGAACAGCACATTTCTTCACCTCTCACTGTCTTTGGCTTTAAATACTATCTACATGTTTATAAAAATTAGAAGTACTTTTAATGGTTCATTTTTAGAATCGACTTGTATGGACAAACTGCGCAGACTGCCTTAATAGTCCACAGGCAAAGTGTCCGTTCTTCAGAACACAGAAATGGCAATTGGGGATCAAGAGGTTCCCTGTAAACGATTAGGAAATACCATTTCTCTCAGTGAACTCTTGCAGCGTTGGCTTCTGACTGGAGAAATGAAGATGAGCACCCATTAGAAGTAGGGCAAAGAAAAGACGGGGACATACCAGTTGGGAACACTGCTGCATCTGACCTGAGATGGCCTCCTCACAAGAGAAGCTGAGGTGTGGGGAGGTGTAAGAGGTTCAGACCTGGGGCTGTGCTCCTGGCTTGGAGCAGAGTTTGCTCTCTAGGAAAACATTCAGATCATTAGATCATCATTCTCTCTCTCTCAAGACCCTTTGTTACCCAAAATTGAATATGATGTTTTCTAGTTGAGGCACTTAGGGTTAGAAGGCACATCAGGTACTCATTTTGTGTGTGTGTGTGGTTGTGTGGTTGTGTGTGTGTGTGTGTGTGTGTGTGTGTGAGAGAGAGAGAGAGAGAGAGAGAGAGAGAGAGAGAGAGGAGAGAAAACCTTTTTAATGGTCTGGTGCTTAAGTCTTAAATATTTAAAAAGTGAAAGGGAGGGAGAAAGAGGAAATGAATTCCACTTCATTCCCCCCACCCATTTGAAATCCATGTGAAAGGGCTTAGCCTCTATTCAAAGAAAGAAGAGTCTAACTCTCAAAGTGCATAAACACAGAGCAGACCAAAAAAAGAAGAAAAAATGCTAATTGGTGATTAAAGGAGTAAAGTTCAATATTTTTTTGACTGTATGGCAAAAGCTTATATTCTCAAGAATAAACATTTCTAATGAGATCCTGAGACCACAGGGCAAAAATAAAATGGGATGGTAAAGGCTTTTTAATAATCTAAAATAGCTAGGGAGAAATAAAGACAGTTTTAAGGCTTTAGAGGAAGTTATTTGCTATGGTATTTGAAAAAATACAACCAATGTTTAGATTGAATTTTTCATTTTTCAACCAGTTGAGTTGGTATGATTTCTCTAAATCATTTTTCTCCTTCTCAACAGCTAACCCATAGCTATAGTTTGGTTTTTCTCTCTTCAGATATTATGAGGCAAAGGAAATATGAAATCTTGAGGAAATGGAACAGACTTTATCACAAGCTAGGGTTGGGCAATGAAGAAGAAATGAAGTCATTTTTAAGGGAGTAGCTAGAGAAGAACCCAGAGCTATGCTACTGAGAGGAAACCAGTACTTGTTGAAGGTCATCCAGGGACAATGTGAAGCCACTCCTGCGATAGAAGGGTTGTAAAGTAGTCCAGGAAGAAGTATAGAGAATTTCAAGAAAATGATACATATGGGTTGAATATTCCTTATTTGAAATGCTTGGGACCAGACATGTTTTAGATTTCAGAGTCTTTCAGATTTTTGGAATATTTGCATAGACTTTACCATTAGAGCATTCCTAATTCAGAGATCTGAAAGGTTTCAAAATCAGACTTCTTGAATTTCATGGTGCTCAAAAAGTTTCAAATTTTGGAGCACTTCAGATTTCAGATTTTTGGATCAGGGAAGCTTAATCTGTATTTTAAAAATCTGAAAATCCTGCTTCTGGAAGGAGTTCATGAAAAGAACAAATATGCTCCAATAGGAAGATATGGAAAGAAAACTGGGAAAACAGAAAAGCCTTCAATAGCTCTGGGTATTACCATTGCTGGAATAATGATGGTAAATGTGCTTACAAGAGATGTGCGTTGTGGACTTTATGGTAACAGTAACTATTTTAAGTTTTCTAGAAATCTTCATTAGTATGCAATCCCCTCAAATGAACACACATATCAATAGATACAATTTACACAAAAGGACTTGGAGTCTGATGGGAGAAGGAGGCCAGGTTCCGAATAAGAGCTGACACTGAGAGTTCTTAACTTTGCTAAGTTCTTGGGATGTGTCATCCCATTAATTCTCACTGACCTCTTATGAGGTCGGGGCCCTATAGAAATGAAGCCTCAAGAACTTCAACAACTTGTCAAAGATCTTGCTAGTAAGTTGCAGATTTGGGTTTTGAACATTGATTTTCTGAGCTTGCACTTATGCTCTGAATGACCCTGATGACACTATTACAGTGTCATTGCTCAATCAAAGTGATATTTCACTGAATAAACAGGAATTGTACCAATGAAAGAAGTAACTTTTTAAACTCAAGGACCTATATTACTTTTTGCCTCATCATTCAATAAAGTAATAATTATTAACAAAACAATAAATAACAATTGCACTCTGAGTATGTAATACATGCTGTGTGGTGTATTTTACATACACCTTGTCCTTTATTATGCTGTCAACCCTAGGAGGCATTAAGGAAAACGATTAAGGAGACATGTCACAGTCACAGCCCAAGTTCAGGTCCCAGCTCTTGGGATGGCTAACCTGGCAAGACTTTGAATTTCACAGAATTTCTGAGTCCTCCTCTGTAGATGGCAATGGGAACTCTACCTTCATCATGAAGTGGTCAGGCTTAAATTGCTAATCAGAAGGTCTGGATCATAGTGTTGTTCAATTGATGTTTGCTTTTTAAAGAATTCTAGTCTAGGTGAGATCTCTGACTCAGAAGTTAAATGACTTGCCCAAGGTTGGTGATTCTTGTGCAGTGAACCTGGGGTATGCATCTCTGTGCTTCAAGCCCAGGGTTTGCTCTTAAAACCTCTGCTGCAATATCCACCCAGGGTTTGGCCTCATGACTTTGTTTTCCAAGCGTTATTGAAGGTGCTTTTCTCTCTCATTTAAACTCTTGCTGGGATTGTCTGTGAACTATGCCTGTTGTGCCTGGGCATGTCGAGGTGAAGGCAGTGAATAAATTAGGAAATGACACAGTTGCAGGTGACCCATTTTATCAAATTTAAAAGCACTTTCTCTTCAAAGGAAAATGGATTTAGTGGAACTGCCTGGATTTGCTAAAACATGGAGCATCTATTTGAAGAAACATTTAAAATATTTTACTTCCAATGGTGACTTGTTCATAAATGTGTAATATTAAGGGAGCAGAGCTTTTAGTTTCAGTGATTTTGATGTAAAAAAATAAAATAAAGGCAGCACAATAGGCTCTGTAATTCATACCCGAAGTGCACAGTAGCATGAAGAAGTACAAATAAGGCATGTTCTGAATTGCCGCGTTCAGGAGAATCCCTTTGTAAAGGTAGTGTTAAACATAGTGTAATGAGCTCTTCATAGGTTAACTACATGACCTTCAGCTTTTATTTTGTGTCGTTTTCTTTTTTAAAGCATTTTGGGAAACAGACATCAGAGATGATGAGTTGTGTAGTTGTTGGATTTAACTAAAAAGGGTTTAATGTGTCCAGTGGAAATGTCCAGAACATTCTGCCCCAAGCCTGCAGGGAATCTCACTATATGACGGCATTCGCTTTGTGTATTGTCACATTTTGGGCCCAATCCCACTGAGCTAGTGCACTGCTAGGTGTTTCTTTTATGAGTTGTGGATTCATAAACCCCTGATCCTGATGTACAAGACCAGAAAGGCTACTGAGGCAGTGAACCCTGTTGGCCAAGAGGGTAGATGCATGTCACCAGCCAACTATTACCTCCCGGTAGGCACAGGCAATAATTACACTCAGCTTGTTGCTTAGTGAGGCTCTAACCAGCTGAGATGAGTGAGTTACATGATTTAAATATTCAGTGGCTTGAGTCTAGGATAGTCAAGTTACATCAATTCCACAAAGGAACAAGGCCTGCTGCTGGGACCAGATTCCCTAAGCTGTGGTTGGATGGGTATTACCATTGCTGGAATACAGCAATACAGACTGTGACTGCGGGTGTGACCTGGGACAAGTTACTTGCCTCACTGTGGCTCAAGTTCTCTACCTATAAATAGACACAGGAGTGAATGGTTTAACAAAGTGCTCGGCCCCTGAGAACCTATCCTTATCATTGAAGCCTCTACCCCAATGGCTCTTTTCTTCACATAGAAGCCATTGTGTCTCTTTAAAGTGACTTTTCACATCTGATTTTGAAAGTTCGGTTCATAGAGGAAAACATTTTCGCTGAACCAAATTCTCATAGGTTCCAACTAAAGAAAAGAATGATGAGACTTCATTACTTATTTTTTCTTAAAGAATGTCCATGTAGCTCAGGTAGAAATCATTTAGGCTTCTCTGGTGTTGATAAACCATGACATCCTGCCAAAAGTCTGTAGAAAGGGGACCTGTCCACATAAACAATCTATTTTTAACTTCTGAAAGACCAAAGTGTCCCCTCTTGCTGTGGCTTTTCTTTCTTTTCCCTCGGTGTTTTTATTGAGATTAAAAAGCCTCGCCTTTTCTTGAATTTTTCACAAATATGTTTCACTTTCCTACAGAGCAGTGAGTGAGTGCTAGCTTGCTGCTTTCCCTGACATGAGAGACTGTGCTTGCAGGGAACAAAGAAGAGAGAACAAGAGCACCTTTATGCTGCAAAGACAATTGGTAATAACTGGCACCTGCTTTCAGGCCATACTGTACGTGCTGTATCTAATTCAGCTGCCTTTTGACTTTGGCTTTTTATTAGAGAACTACCTTTGCATAACTTTGCAAATTTTCTCCGTCTTTTCCTTCTTGATCTAGACTATGTGCTTAGAAGCCATTACACCCTGTTGGTGAGAGTCAGGGGTGGGTGGGTGGACGGACTTGGGGAAGTGTATGATCCAATCTCCTCCAGGAGAAAGAAAGCCATTACCTATGGTAATGTGGAGTTGGACTCTTAATTTAGTATTTTTTTCTGAATGTCGGGCAGCCACTTACTTGTTTTTGTTCAAATCGAGGAGTTAGAGTTTCAGAGTAAATCATTTTCATGTTAGGAGTCTTGACTTCCCAGTGTTGCCCCTTGACGTTTCTGTGAAATGTGTTATCCTGGATTAGTACAAAATCAGGCCCCAATGCCTCAGTATTAAATATCACACAGCTGTATTAACTTTTTATGAGATGAAGCTGAGCTGCAAAATATTATGTGTGGATTTTGGAGAGGATTGTTTCTGACTGGTGAGTTACGATGGCTGGGTTCTTATCTATCATACTAGATTTGGCTGATCGGATTAATGCATTTTAGGCATATAAGCCTGAATTATAAAGAAGAGAAATATGTTCTCATTGCAAGCAATTCTTTGTAGGTAATGATGTAACTCTTTGCGTTTTTTAAGCTATTGAAATATACTGTGGATGATTGAGAAAGGCTTATATTTCTTATTCCCCGGGATCCTAATATGCATATCTCTAAAAGGAAACAGAATATAATGGCCTTGCCAGGGCTGTCTGTAGTTGATGGGACACCCAGTGCCATCAAATCACGGGCTGCACTAAATGTGATTAGGAACTGTCACAATACATTTAGCCCTCATCGGTTAGAGAGAGAATCCGGGCCAAAGGTCATTCTCTACAGCAAAGTGGGCATTTAGTGCTTTTATTTGCCCTAATGGTAAATGATAGTTAATGAAAATCATTTATAAACCTTGTCCAAACCAGTGTTTCTCTACTGAAAACGGTGGCTGGCTGCTACTTGGACTGACTGTAATTGCAATACGTTTGATGCCATGTGATAGTAATTGGGCTTACAGCTTAATGAACTCTGTGTCCAGTAGCTCATTTCCACATGGTGGGAAAACAGGCTGATGGGTGCTCATTCGCCGGCCTCATCTAGCTGACCTTCTCCACTTTGTGCTTAGAAATGACATATCCCCACCTTTTTAATGCTGTGCCCAGGCTGAGGCCTCATACCATTGGATTGAGCTTGACACATACTCTAATGATGATTAATAGCCTTTCCAAGTATACTAGTGGTTTTAAAGGTCATTTAATCTTTATGTAGCAGCTTAATTGAAAGTTTTATCCTTCTTATACACCTGGCATTCATTTTGGGAGAAAGAGATATAGTCACATTAAGTTGATGAGGAATAATTTGGCATTCCTTCTCTTCCTTTAGATTTCCTTCTTACTCATTAAAAAATCTTTTTATTGCTAATACTTCTCTCCTAATAGGGATGGCCAGGTTTCTTCTGGTGAAATCCAATGCTTGCAGCTTCTTGGGTCAATTCCATTTTGTTAGTCAATTGTGGGAAAGTATGCCTAACCATCCGCTCTGCTTTTTTTTTTTTTTTTTTAAATGGGGATGTTAGAGCTGGGGAACCATCCATCAATGCTTAAGGGACCAGTGTTATGGTTTAGATAGGAGGTTCCCCTCCCAGAGCTCCTGTGGGGGACACTGCAAAAATGCTCCAGGGGTGATATGATTAGATTATGAAAGTTGTGACCTAATCAGTGGATTAATCCACTCATATGGATGAACTGGGTAGTAACTACAGACAAGTAGGGTGTGGCTGGAGGAACTGGATTGGGGGGGGGCATGCCTTTGGGGTTTATATTTTGTGCCTCGTGAGCTGAGCTCTATTTCTTGTCACTACATTCTGAGCTGCTTTCCTTTGCCACACCGTCTGCCATGATGTTCTGCCCATCCTTGAGCCCAGAGCTATAGAGTCGGCCAACCATGGACTGAACTGTGAGCCAAAATAAACTACTTCTCGGGTCTTTTGGTCACAGCAACCAAAATAATCCATGTTATAAATGAAAATGTTTTTGAAGACTTTCTGTAGAAGATCCAAAATTGGTGATGTTTTATATGTTAAGAATAATAGGTATTTATTGAGATTTACTGTTAGATGCTGAACAAGGCTTTTGATGCAAAGTATCTCATTTAATCTTTGCAGCTCTGTAGGGTCTCCCTACTTCATAGATGTGAAATAAGAAAGGGTAATATCTTGCCCAAAGTCAGGCAGCTCTAAGCAGCACTGCATGCTGTGTCTGTGTGCCACTGTGTGCAACTTGGGAAATGGCTTGCACTCTGGTGATGGCTTGGCTGGCAGAGTACAGAAAGAATTTTGGCCCCTGCTTACACCACTGCCAGGTGCCCTTGTTTGCTGCACACCCACACAACTTATGTGACAGCCTGGCTGGTAAGTGACAGATCCTAAATTCAAATTGCAGCAGTAAAGGAATGCTGTTCAATGAAAATAGAATGTATTTAAAATGTTTCTAGTAGCCACACTAAAGTTTAAAAAAATGGCAAAATATTTTAGAAATACATTTTATTCAACCTACTATATTCCTCAAAATTGTCATTTCAACATGTAATCAATACATTTCATATTTTCTTTATTTTTCTGTTACCCTTGAAATCCAATGGACTTTTTATCCTAGGAGCACTTCTCAATGTGAATTAGGCACCTTTCAGATAGTGAAGTTCTAGAGCCCCAAGTCTCAACAGCTCTTCCACTCACATTGGTTCTGAAAGAAAAAACTGAATTCACCCAAACCATCTTCTTTTAAAAAATATTTTTAGTTGTAGATGGACCCAATACCAGTGCCTCACGTGTGCTAGGCAAGTGCTCTACCACTGAGCTACAACCCTAGCCCAAATTCCTACTTCTTTTTTTAAAATTTAGTATATTTATTTATTTATGTTTAAGCAGGTGGCGTCACTATTCCCACCTTAAACTATACTACAGAGCAATAGTAACAAAAACAGCATAGTATTGGAACCAAAAAAGACTTGTAGACCAATGGTACAGAATAGAGGACACAGAGACAACTCACATAAATACAGTTATCTCAGACAAAGGCACCAAAAACATGTTGGAGAAAAGATAGCCTCTTCAACAAATGGTGCTGGGAAAGCTGGAAATCCATATGCCACAAAATGAAATTAAGCCCCTATATCTCAACATGCACAAAACTCAACTCAAAGTGGATCAGGGACCTAGGAATTAGACCAGAGACCCTGCACCTAAAAGGAGAAAAAGTAGGCCCAAATCTTCATGTTGGATTAGGCCCCGACTTCCTTAATAAGACTCCTATAGCACAAGAATTAAAATCAAGAAATCAGTAATGGGATGGATTCAGAACTAATAAGCTTCTTGTAAGCAAAAGAAACAAGCAATGAAGTGAATGGAGAGCCTACAGAATGGGAGCAAACTTTTACCACACGCACATCAGATAGAGCACTAATTGCTAGGATATATAAAGCACTCAAACCATCTTTAAGGAAATCTTCTTTAAAAAATTAAATCAGAAGTTCCAAACATGGCTACCTCTGGCTTCTTAGCATTGCAATTATGAAAGCTTTGCTTTTGCATACAAAGGCCCATCAGCACATTGTCAATACCATATCTTTATTACATACTGGTGATGCGAAGTCTGAATATTTATATTGATGGGTTGTCACATTCTGTGGATTATTTGCCCTTTTTGGTATTCCTTTTGTCCTTTGCATTTTAGTCACAGGGTGGGCCAAGAACTCAAGTGGGAATAAGATCCTAACCAAAGAACTTTTCAACTTCTTGGCATCTCCCTGGGTAGAATAATGTGGTCCAGAAGCTTACATTTCTAGTTGGTTGGCTCAAGGATATTGGACGATGCTTACTCTCTGTAGAGTTAGAATTACCAGAGGCACAAAAATTCAGGCTGAGCCCAGCTTTTTGACTCTTGCTGGAGCTGCTAGCATAATATAATGAATTCAATTCATAGAATTTTTACATAAATAATCTTCATTCTTTTTGGTAATAGGGTATGAATCAGACTGAATGTCATCAGTCTGAGACTGGTCATATCTTTGGAAAATGTTTGAGATCCTTTCAAAACTCTCTGGAAAGTGATGACATCACTTGAAAGGATTTGTAGAGCTTTAATTGCTAGTTGATTACTCTGAATGCAGTCTGGGAATCTTGCCATATGATGGAGAGTGGTATTTGGGTGGCATGGCCTGGTTTCCTTGAAGCAAGGATGGCTGTGTATATTGTAGCATTTTGAGAAAATAGGTATTAAAATCTTAGGTTTTCAATGATTCTTTGGTTTTCTTATCTGTAACATGGGAGAATGATCCCTAATGAGGTTGTCATTGAGGAATTAATGAGAATGAATTTAAAGTATCCAGCCCTGCGCCCAGGAGAGAGTAGATCAACCATGAATTCCAGTTCTCATCATTGCTATAGAACCGATTGACATCTTTTTGAGGTTGTTATAGTTTTCCCATCAAAGCATAATTATTGATAATTATGGTTTATTGTTCAAAACTATCTTCTAGCACTCAGGGTCATGGTCTCACTATATAGTTATATTGTTAGAAATAAGCTTAATTCCCAGAGAAGGAATGAACTGGGAGGTTACAAAAATAAAAATATTGGGGACATGAATTTTATAGAATTGTATTGAACAAAAATAGAACTTTTGATATCATAGAATAAAATGCTAAAAACTAAGGACTTCTTTATTTTTGCCAAAAATGTGTTAAAAGTAATTATGATTTTTTTTTCTCATTTTTTCCCCATCTTGCCCATTTACCTTCTTTTCTCTATTCAAAGGAGATGACCTTGAGTTGATGAAAGGTTTGAGCTTGGGGTTTCATGTGACTATAAAATTTTAATTCACAGGTCAAGGTGATGTATATGGATTAAGGCTGTGGGAATATTTTTTTTTAATTAAAGAAATGCTTCATTAACAATTCCTAAAGTACCAAAGGCTTGGTTTTGTCTCACATATTCAAAGTGAATTTTCTAAATAAAAATTTATCACATAATAATTATGAATATACAGCAACAGTTAGAGAGCTGGTGTGTGTGTGTGTGTGTGTGTGTGTGTGTGTGTGTGTGTGTGTTTCAGCCACAAGATTAGGAAACCTGGGATTATTCAGTTGAAGATTCTGTAATGTGGGACTTTCTCTGCCACACCCTGGTGCTCTGTCTGCATCTGAGTGAAGCCCTCACTGGCAGTGAGCTGACTTTCAATCCCAGAGACCAAATTGAATAAGAGTTAGAAAACAAAGCATTCATCCCAATTCTTATTTCCAAGTTAGGAGCTCTGGTGGGGTTTTTGTAGGTACCCTTTTGCCTCTAGATGAAGAGCCTACAATTCCAGTGTCACATGTGGCGCTTGTGAACTGCTGTCCTGCAGCAGCAGTACCATCTTTTTCTCTGGTATGAGAAAGAGAAAACTCGATGTAGAAGAGCACTTATTGCAAGGCACGTAAAATGAGTTCACTTGCTAAGTGACTAACAAGGTTGACAAGCCTCGGCATTTTTTGGCCCACACCCAATGCCGAAGATTTCATTTTCTCACAGGCTAGGTTTTGAAAGTGCATCGACACTGGCAATGCACTTGGTTTTCAGGTATTCACTACCTTTCAGAAATAAATTGTGCATGTCTTTTTTGATAGGCTATCCCCAGCTCTGCGCTGCAAGGCTCCCTGTGGATGAAGCAGGTGGGGTAGAAACAGGGTGGTGTGCAGTGGAGGTGCTGCCCAGACTGGCCATGAGGAAATCCCCTCCTGGTGGACTCCCTCTGTAGAAGTCCATTGATGTCCTTCCTAAAAACAGAGTCTTATGAAACTCCTTCAGCCACGTAACTCTTGGGCTTTTTGTAAGGATGTTTCTTTGAAAATGTTGTTACAGTGTAGAACATTTTGGCTTTGATCAGTATATTATGAATTTATAATGAAATTACCTTTCAAATTAATTTTAATAAATCTCAGGTGTTATTTTAAAAAATGCTGTTATTCTGAGCTACCAAGCTCTGGATAATGGATATATAAACTGCAAATGCCTTTTAAAAAATATTTATTTGTGTACAATGCCTTTTACTCTTACGTGGTGCTGAGGATGGAACCCGGGCCATGCACGTGCTAGGCGAGTGCTCTACCTCTGAGCCACAATCCCAGCCCCTGCAAATGCTCTTAATCTTGATTGGCATTTGTTACTTACATGTAAGTTGTCCAACTTTTGGAAGTGGCTTCCAGATACCTTTAAAGGAACGATATGCCTTTTGGAGAAGAGATGAACACTGAGGTGTAGTTGGATAGTTCATTGGTTAAGAGCCTTTGGTGTAAGCAACAGATTTCTCTTCTGTCCAAGTTAAGAAATAAAAAGGGAGTTTAGAGAAAGGATACTGAGCAGATGTTAGAATGGACAACATACTGAAGGATGATGCTTGACAATAGACTAGAAATGGGTAACTCTTGGCATCCAGCAGTAGGATCTATGTGAAAGTTTCATTGATGTTCTTGTGCCACTTTGCTCAAGAATAGAAGTTACAGTAAAGTGTGTACTGACGGAAGCTTGGATTCTATGACTGCTTCTTGGATGGGTTGGGGTGCACCTGGCTCATAATTCTGCCAAGACTGAAGATTGCATTTGGATGCTGAGCAGCGAAACTAGTCAGTCAATAAATGTCCACTGAAGGTACAATTTTCATTTGGGAGCAACTGCTTAACAACTGCTTTCATTTGCACTATCTTTCCTTTAATTCCGATAATCCTGATGCTTTAATTCACCTTCATAGAATCATAAGTTCTGTGAAATAGCCTTTATTTTGTCTCTGGCCCTTTTTTGCTCCAGAACTTGGCCCTTCTTGTGGCAGCCCACAGTCTCAGCAGCTGTTGAAAATTTCTCAAGGGAATAGTACTATTTTTCCTTTGTTTTCCTGTTCTCTATCTCTTGTATGCCAAAAAAAAAGCAAGATAGATGAGAACAAATTATATTGAAGTTTAATTTTACATCTGCAAAAGCAAAAAAACAGCTCATCATGGTCTTTGTACCCTGAACTTCTCTTGGCAATTGGTATCTTAGTCTTCCACAGTTGAAAACTAACGCACACACTGACCCAGTAATAAAGCTGACATAATTCTAAAACTGTGTCATTGAGATAGTTTTAGCCCCCTGCCTCTAGTCATGAAGTCTTATTGGTACCTTTGTAAATTAATGCCCATGGATGGTGTCAAACATGATCTTGTGGTTGATGGATACAGTAGAGAGGCCTGTGTGGTATTTCCTACAAATTTGAGATGTTACAAAGATAACTTTGACTTTTTAATAAGGTGTTAATATGCATTATAATTCAGAGCATTTCATAATGCCAGGCGCATAATAGGAAGTCAATACATTCAAGTTACTGATTGATTGATGTTACACCTGTAGTGTATAATTGCTCATCCTTCAAGATGATGATTAAGATCTAGCTGGTAATAGAAGGGGTGCGTGCGATAACATGGTTGTGCTAGGGCTGGTTTCTTTGATTCCTTTAGCGGAAAGATAGTTGCCATTTTTAACTCCTCTAGTCATAGCTATAGGTCTAGGAGTTTCCAGAATATGAATACGAAATGAACTCTGGAACATGCCAGGTTCTGTTGAGATGTCATGTCTAAACAGTGGTACGTTCTCAAGAAAATAGGCTAAATCCTAAACTATGATAAGAATTACCATATCTTCCCCAAACTTTGTTAAAATTTTGTGTGGTATAGCTCTGGCTTTATAGTCCACCATCCATTTATCTTTCCTCATGATTTTTCTTCAGGTATCTCCTAATAGACATTACGGATGTGTAACTGCATGGCTCCGCATGGCTCCGGAAAGGGGCTCTGACAGGATTAATCTAAGAAAATGGAAACTACTGAAAAATAGAGATGTGGATTATTGGAAACCTAACTTCATGGAGATTTTTTTTTTTTTTTTCAGTCCCCTAACCAGAGGTATATTGGGTATAGTCTTTGAATTGCAAAGGACAGAATACCCAACAATACCAGTAGGGCTGACTTTATGCTCAGTTGACAAGAGGGCTCAAATCAGGATTTGGTTTCTCTTTCTCTCTTGGCTCTGTTCTCTGTGTATTTGTTCCATCCTCACACAGTATCTCCCTTTATGGTCTCAGATGGCTGCCAAACATGGCAACAAACCTGTTAGAATTTCCTTTGTGGCTCTGACTGGGTGGTGCATCCAGGCCTGTGTGCTTCACTGTGTCCAAGGTAAATAACAAGACTTAATTGGCATAAAACCACATTTATATTGCATAGAACATTGTATGTGGTATTCTACACATTGTAACATAAAATACCATGTATGACATCCTATGTAAGATTAAAATTAGGACATAATAAAAACATCAATGTGGTTATCTTTTGGCATTGTTGATATTAAACATTTTTTAAGTTTTGCTTTGTTCTGCTTTTAGATCTAATAATAGAAAATTTATATAAGTAGATTTTATTGTGTTTACACTTTAGTAGTAAAACAACTCAAGTTTTGCATTCTTAAATTTAAGATTCTTTTTAAAAAATATTTTTCTTAGTTGTAGGTGGATACAATACCTTTATTTTATTTATGTGGTGCTGAGGATGGAACCCAGGGCCTCACACATGCGAGACGAGCACTCTACCACTGAGCCGTAGCTCCAGCCCCTTAAGTTTAAGATTCTTGTCTTCCTATCCCTTTTCCATTTTTCCTTAGAATTGTTTTCCTCAGATAAGCAAATTATTGTGGTCTATTGTATATACATTAATTCTATAATCTATCTGGGACTCATTTGGATGTAAGGTTGAAAATATAATTGTTGAAAAAAATCATTCTTCACTGATTTGGAAGGTTTATTTTCTTGTGTACCCCTCCCATCCTGAAAATCCTGCTAATGTTCTAGGAAAACACTCTATTCTTAAATTTTTATTCTTATTTTTTATACATGTTTGCAGAGTACATTTCATTTCATATTACATATAAAGAGCACAATTTTTCAAGTTGCTGGTTTTATATAAAATATTTTTACAATTGTGTCTTCATACATGTAGCCAACACCACATGGCTAAAAGGGAATAAAAGCCAAACATGAAGATTTGGAGAATGGGAAAGAGCTAATGCTTCCTGCTTAACGAGCTGTGTGGTTCCTTGGAGGTAGCACCAAAAAACAAACAAACAAACAACAAACAAACAAACAAAAAAACTCTACAATCCTGTGCAGCCCCCTTTCCAACGCTAGTGTAGGAGAATGCTGCTGATCCAGCACAGGGAAGCTATCGTATGCACTCTGGAGAAAGCCATGAACAGCCTTGCCATGCCAAACTCGTCTTTTCCCACATGGCCAGCTTCACAGACATAGAACTCTGATGAAAACATTCATTACTGTTAAAAAAATAAGTAGTCCGTATTTGCACACAAACAAGGTATTTAGGAGAAATGTATTTTAATTGCTCACATATTTACAGAAATCCTATTTTAATTTTGCCAATAAAGTTTTATATTTCAAAGCATAACGCTCTCCATTTTGGAACAGTTTTTGGTTTGGATTCAAGATGAAAGATTTAAGTGTAATAGAGAAAAGTCTTTAGAACAATTAGAAGCCTTGGTGTCCTGCATGACTGACTTCTGACAAAGAAAATGGTACTGGACATTGTGTTGGTGAGTTGGTGATTGAAACGGGAAGAATTTTTAAAGGCTTTGTGATCTTTTGGTTAGTGTGTTAAAATCCTACATGGAAACATCCCTAGAGATAGTTTAATTTTAGAAGCTTCTCTTTCAGAAGCTCCATTGAGGTCAATGGCAATCTTGCTTGGGAATGATTGCATTTCACGAAGTATTTTTTACTTACACAAGTCAAGAATAGTATGAATTTTTGCCAATAAAAAAAAAAATTGCAGGATTTGTGTATTTATTTCCAAAGCCCAATTGCAATATCCCTGTTACAGTTCACCACCATCCTAACTCGATATTCTTAAATTACTTCTCATATAAATATCAGTGTTACTCTTTTTAAAAAGATCAATTACATTCAATGTCATGTCTCTGTCATTTTGTAGGAGATGAAATTTCCCTGAATGGGCTAGAGTTTTTTTCTCTTGAGACTTGGGGACTGAATGAGACCATCTGCATAGATATGTTTAGCGTCTTATTTAGATGTTTTTAGAGTCTTTTAATTGATAATCAAGACTCAGGCCTGTTAACAAATTGGTTTCTCTTCTTAGTTGAACTGTGTTTCCCATGCTAAAAAGCAAAATTTCTTATGCCAGATCTCAGAACTCTTAGGAAATTGTATATGTGAAGTCAGTTGTCAGGTTTCGTTTGAGTCTTGTGATAAAATAGCTAATAAATGTCAGATGTTGGCTCCCCCCCCGCCCTCCTGGGAATTGGAAATAGGCCATTTTTACATGTCAGATCGCATACTGGAGTGAAATCATGGTTATATTCTATTTTGGATTTATGGTTATGAATTTATTGTTAAGCCCATGTGTGGGACTGGTAAGTTATTTCATATGTATTCCACTCTGTGCTGGGACCTAGCTGTGTGACCATGATTATAGCCTCCATATTGAATTTTCCCCTTGTGTTCCAGCTATGTTAATGGGAACATGTGAAACTTGGTGAATTCTGCTAATTCTTATTTATTTGCATGAGGTGCCATGTGCTTCTGAAACAAGGTCACTGTATTATAATTAACTGAAGATTATTCATCTGTTGTAAATACTTAGCCAAAACAAAGCTCAACAAACTAATGCCAGAAGTACACTATTTGGGTGAAAAATATTATGCATATATCTATGTTCTTCAATAAGAATATTCTATTATTCCTTGTCAGAATTTGTCATGATTTCTGTAATCCCAGTGCAGAACTCAGACCTTTTAAATGTTTGTTTCTGTCTTTAGCCAGATGAACAGAAACCCACAAAGCCCAAGGAAGAGGAGGACATGCTCCTTTGGGTGGGAAGTCATCTTCTACTCTAAGGATGTATGTGGTGTCTTTACAGCTGCATTGTACATTTAAAAAGTCACTTGAAGAGTCATTCTTCTGATTGAATGTTTGGTGGAGAGGAGTTAAACACAGACTCAGGGCTTTAAAGGGGCCATTGTCATCAGAGGCTCAGGAGAGCCAGGGCAGAGAGGCTGCTATTTCAGGAAATCCACTGAGAATGCTCCCACAGAAGGAAGCTTGTGGAATTCAGGCCTTAGCTTAACAGCAGCAAGCTTCTCTCCCAAACAAGAAATAATTATACAAGTGAATTTTGCAAAACTGGTATAAGTAATTCCTGTTAATATGGAACATTAACTATTTTCTTATAAGCTGAGCCTGTCATGATAAAAAGAAATATGTATATATTTTAAGTACAATAATGACTTTTATATTTAGTTTTAATATAAATAAATATGACAGTTTGTTTCATTATTACATTCAGCATGCTTTTCTTCAGAAAACTGAACATTTATATATGTATGACATTAATTTATTTTGGGGGGATAAACAAAATCATTATTTTAGTAGCAGTACCAAAATTTTTCTTAGTGAGGAAACTTTGTTTAGGAAAGCATCTAGGGAAAGGTGAGGCCTTGGAAGCAAGGTCTGTAAGAATATTAAACAACTGGCTAAATCCAATTGTATATTCAATGAACCAAAATGATTCTGGGAGTGGTAGATGAGATAAGACACAAAAAGAAAAATGGGCAGAAGTGAGGTGGCGCTGGAGGAGTCCCCAGTATAAATTTGGCTGAGGGACATTTTTATTCATACACAACAACAGCTTGCTGGGTGGCAAGGCCTTGCAGGGCTGGGTTAAGCTTTCACAGGAGACAGTGCTCTGAACCAAGTCTAGTATGTAGCATTGTTTCTCCCATAGGCAGGATTCAAAGCCCAGGAATCAGTGATGGACATGAGAGAAATGCTTACTATAACCCCTAAATGTTTGCTTAATGTCCCTGAGTCTTTGTGTTCTGCTGGACTGGAGGTGTCAGTTCTAGAGGTAGGAAATCCTCCACCAGATACATAACAGTGGCTCCACTGAAGTAGCAGTTACGACTGTCACTGAGCCCCTTTGGGCTCCTTGTGCATCTGAATTGGCAGGCCAAAAGGGAGAGTGGGCCTTTGATGATTGATCTGGACCACCAACAGGAGACTGGACTACTCTTCAATGGTTATAAAGAAATGTTTGTCTGGAATACAGACAAATGTTTGTCTGGCATACTCTGTGGGCATCTCTTAGTGTTACCATGCCTTGTGATTAAAGTCAATAGAAAACACCACCACCACCCAATCTACGCAAGACTACTTGTACCTGAGACCCTGCAGAAGGTCTGGGTCATTCCACCAAACAATGGACCTCGACCAGCTGACATTCTTGCTGAAGGTATAGGGAATACAGAATGAGTAGTGATAGAGAGTGGTTATAGATACCTGCTACAACCACACAATTAGTTACAGAAAGGAGGGCTATAATTTTCATGAGGATTTTTTCCTTATTTTGTTATGAATACTTATGTTGATATATACATTTATTAGACATATGTTTTCTATCTTCTCTTGCTCCCAGATGTAGCATAAGATTTATTTAGTTCTGAAGGTTCAAAGTCTAAAATCAGGTGGCCTCATTGGTTCAGGATGATGGCAGAAGCTTCACGTCCACAAATAGGAAGCCAGAGAAAAACTAGGTTCCCATAATCCCTTCTGGAAGACATATCCGCAAATGACCTGATCAGCTCCATCAAGCCTCACCTTTTACAGGTTCCATATAACCACTCTGGGGACCACGTCTCCAATGCATGAAACTTTGGATCACACAATTAAATTATATTTGAGCCATAGCACCCACGAATAATGGTTAGATTTAGGATTTTTTAAAAATTCACACTGGTGTGAAAATGATATTCATTCAGTAGAAAATGTACTTTGAATTTTGATCTTTTCCCAGGCTAGTGATGTGCAGTATGATACTCTTTCTTGATTTGGGCAGTGGCAGCTACCTGCGGCTCCCAGTAAGCCACATGATCATGAGGATAACTACCAACACTCTGTAGTATAGTGGATTACTCTGCTGTATTTGGTAGGTCAGGGGGATTGTACTCAGTTTTTTTAACTTCAACAGTTTCAACATAAAATGGGCTTATTGGTACATAACACATTAAAATTTGAGGAGCACATGTATTTTACATTATAAGTTATGAGCCGTCAGGGCATGAGTAAATATCACTTCTGAGGACTCACTTCTGAGGAATTGATTAGTTGCAGTTTTGGTTGTACACAAAATGGTTGTATCAGGAAGAATTACGATCTTGTTAGCTATTGCTTAAGATGCACATAGATACCCAATAAGGGGTACAGTTATAATGACTAATTATGTGTCAACTTGACTGGGCTAAAAGATATGTATGTAGTTGGTGAAACACTAGTGGTGTGTCTAGTCCACAGAGGACCTAAGTAAGAACAAAAAGGCAGAGGAAAGCTGGATTTTTCTCTCTGCTTGAACTGGCATATCCAACTTTCCCTTCCAACATGAGCTGCCAGTTTTCACTCAATTTCAGATTTAGAACAGGACTAACACCATTGCTCCCCTCCCCCAGCGGTCTCTAATTCTTGGGCCTTTGGACTTGGACTGAATTACACCACCAGCTTTTCTGGTTCTCTCTTACAGACAGCAGATTGTGGAACTTCTTGACCATCAAAATTGCTTGTGCCAATTTCTATAACAAATCCATATATTTATAAACAAACTTGAAGGCTGTTTGAAGGAGGCTCTTAGAGGCTTACTGGTACAGAGTCGTCTGCATGGAACTACTAAAATAGCCAGGGCCTACAATGTGTAAACATGAAGCCTTCTTGGGTTCCAAGCAATAGATGAACCCAAGATGAAATACCTGTTGCTCTCTGCATTCTAAGGAAACAACTTCCGTTAGTAGTACTATGTATCACCCACACCTGCCAATTCTGAGAGGTCCCTCATTTAAAACCCTGTCTTTCAGTTTCCTCAAAATCTTCTAACTTCATAGAATCTTCTAACTCTTCATAGATACAGCTGAATGCCTATGAGTTGAATTAACTTTTGTATTGCTACAGAATGACAGTTGTTTATTCATTTTGGTCTTATTGATGTATATAACTCCAACATGTTGGCTTCAATTTTTTTCTATTTGTTAGCAGCATATCCCCAAATCACTGAGTTTCATTAAGATGCATACTTGAACATTTTATACATAACCATGTAGGTTAATTGTGTATAACTTGGTTATCCTATTTAGGAACAATTTTATTAAAACTTTTGGGTTTTTACATTTAAAAAAAACCTTTTTAATTGACATAATAATCATACGTACTTATGGGGTGCAATGAAGTTTTAAAACTGGTTTGCTAATGAAAAGTTCTTTGACACTCATCTTGTATGAAGGAGGATTAATTCTGCACAAAAGAAATAAGTACAGGGACTGGGATTGTGGCTCAGCGGTAGAGCGCCAGCCTCGCACGTGCATGGCCCGGGTTCGATCCTCAGCACCACGTACAAATAAACGCATTGTGTACAAATAAAGCAAATAAATATTTTTTTTAAAAAAAGAAATAAGTACAGTACTTGGCATTTGTTGGTTTTCTTGGGTCTTCCACCTGTTTCACATGTGTTGCTCTTATAATGGGCC
The DNA here is from genome assembly GCA_025594165.1 of Tamias sibiricus. Taxonomy (NCBI): domain Eukaryota; kingdom Metazoa; phylum Chordata; class Mammalia; order Rodentia; family Sciuridae; genus Tamias; species Tamias sibiricus. The sequence goes on along the minus strand of CM046673.1, from coordinate 35,847,932 downwards.
CTTGTCACATTCAGCTTGTGTTCCCAGAGGTACCTTACATCCTTTAGGATGCAAAGTAGACACTGAATAAATACTTGCTCTGGATGGCATTCAGCCATGAAGGTACTGCTGTGAAGGTGACGCATGGTGTGTGATCTCTCAGCATAGCTCTGTTGACCTGTTGTGCTGAATCTTGACATAAATTCTTTGAGTCCATGAATGATATCGTCTCCTTGTACTACAAACATCTCTTGAACAGAAATTTTAGTGGATTGATTATTTAGTACAGAAAGGGGTAGAAGAGTGAAGTTGCTAGGAGCCAGACTGCCTGGGCTCAGATACCTGGTTGTTACTTGCTTGTTGGCTGAATAATCTTAGAAGATTGCTGAGTAGTCCGTGCCTCAGTTTTCCAACAAGTCAACTGGGCATAATATTTCCTACCTCATAATTTTGATGGATGACATGTGAGTTTACATATATGCATATGTCTCTGAGAACCTGCATGGCACTCAAGTGCTATGAAACTGCTATTATCATTACTACTTAAAACCCCTTAGTGTTGAATACTGGTATGAGGTAGACATTTTTTTCCCCTTTCCTTTTCATTCAAGAGGTGTATTCCTGTTTAACACAGAGTTCCTGTTAAAAACAACAACAACAACAACAAAACTGTCCATATTTCTACAAATTTAAGGTTTTCCCTGGGTGGCTGAAGTATCCTTCACCCAGCACCAGGAAGCATCCACATGTCCAGGACTCAGGGCTGCTACTGTGGTAAAAGCAGAAAGGCCTGAACTTATTCAGGAACTCCCCTCTTGTGTCCATCATTCTTTGTCTAGCTGCAGCCTGAGTGGGTGCATTTATCCATTTTGATTAGAAGGTGAATCGATAGTCCAGCATACAGAGTCCCTCAGGCTTAGTCCCAGAGCTGCCTTCAGCTAAAGGCAAAGGAAAATATTCTTTTTCTCCCCTTGTATCATTTCCTACTGAAATAAGACTTTGGATGATGTGCCTTGGGGCTCTGATGGGCAATATATTAAGGAGCCTCTCCCCCAACCCACCTTACATCATTTGAGCACACCACATCCACTGCATGATCTGTTTGATTCTATAATAAAAGCTGAAATGCTAAGTGATACTGCCCCAGGAGTACTTTCAGGGAAGGGATTTAGTGAGGTTTTAAGACTCTGGATAGTTACGATTATTTTGACCATACAATGAAATAATCAACAGAAACCACATATAATAAGTCATTCAGCAAAATTTTATTGAGTATTTAGTATGTTCTAGGCCCTACACATTGTGCTGGGAATATAGCAAGGTTACTGCTTTCCTGGTATTTATGATTCAGCGTGGAAAGATACAGGTGCCAGACATTTTCTCTTTGCTACTTCAGAACCAACTGCTATACTTCTCAGTCCTCCTCTCTGCCTTGAAAGGCTAAACTGAATGGTCTAGATCAGGGGGCTGGAAGCTACCACCCATGGGCCAAATCTGGCTCAGTGCCTGATTTAATTCTGATCACAAGCTAAGAATAATCTTCGTAGTTTTAAAAGGATTTTTTAAAAAATCAAAAGGATATTTCATGACATCTGAAAGTTAAATGAAATTCAAATTTGGGTTTATAAACTGAAATTTTAATAGTCTTACTGGCACTGAGCCACACACATTTGATAACCATGTTTTATGGTTGTTTTCTGCCCCCAAACAACAGAACTAAGTCACTGAAAAAAGACTATGCTCATGAAGCCTGAAACATATACTATCTGATACTTAACAGAAAAAAATGCCGAGGCCAGGCCTTCATCAACAGATTCCTGGCCCTCTGCTTCTTGGGTTTGGCAAATCTGGAGCTATTGCTGGAGTCCAGAGGCAAGGGAGGATGAAATTTGGCCCCTTTATTCTCTAGCTTCTTTGGGGTCTCTTATGATTGAATCAATCAGAATTTGAAGATCACAGCTCCTGCCAGGTGGTCCTTGCAATACAAAACCCCTTTCTTTTGTGCCAGCATCTGCTCCTTCCTTTTCCCCTCCAGGCCTGGGGTGCCAGTGGCCTCATGGCTCCTAGGCCCTGGGCACTGCTCCATCCCTATAGGTTCTCCATACTCTGCCTTTGTTTTTGTGAATAGCCTCCTCATTAAGTGATTTTCAAACCTCCTGATTTTTTTTTTTTTTTTTTTTTTTTTTTTTTTTTTTTTTTTTTTTAGTAATAATCTGTCTTGCTTGGAACCTACAAGATAAGATAACAATGAAGAAATTAATAAATCAAAACTCAATTTTAGTTGGTGAAAATGAAATATTAAATAGAATACAAAACCAGGTAATGTGGGGGCCTGGGGAAGGTAGCTCATGGTATAGCATGTGCTTGGCATGTACAAATCCCTGAATTCTGTCCCCAGCACCACCAAAAACAAACCCCAAACAAAACAACAACAACAAAAAAAAAATATGGGGAAATATAACAGACTGAATAGTCAGAAAGGTCTCGCTGGGGGTGAAATTTGAAGGGTGGGCAAAAAGGGTTTAGCTTAGAGAGTGCATGCTGAGAATGCATGAGGCCCTGGCTTCAATCCCCAGTACTGCCCCTACCATCCTCACCCCACCCCCCAAAGAATATAGGAGTGAGGAAACGGTCTTGGTCAATGGCATTTCAGAGTGAAGCAGCAGCTGGTAATAAGTTCTCAAGTGTGGTTGAATTACAGGAAGGGGCCAGTAGGCTAGGGGAGAGTGAGTAATGTAGGGTGAGGGAGATAACAGGAACCCATTCATACTTGGCCTTGTGGATTTTTGAAGACTATTGCTCATATTCCCTGGGTACCACCAACCTTTTGTGATTTTTGACTCCCCTGGTGGTCTCTCTCATGGGGAAAAATGTGATGGCCCTGGTGATTCAAGTAGTTCTATGTAACCAGCCACATTCATTTGCAGGCCATACCTTATAAAGGCTGCCATTTTTGCTCTTTGCCTCTACCTCTTCTCTCTCCTGTCCCTCCTCTTCTCCCTCTTCCTGTCCCTCTAGGCTGTTGTAGAATTGGATCCTTGCTGGTGTCTTGCAGTGAGTCACAATAACCTGGAGGAGGGAGATGATCTTTAGCTGGGATTGCATCTCAGGGTGGTTAGACTATTTGTTACAACCTTTCGTGTTCCTCTTCAGTGCAATGTTGGGCATCATGTGAGAGATTTTCTTCTTTTCTTAGTGGTCAGCCTCCTGCTGTGTGGATGAACAGTAAAAGCCCAGGAATGATCCTTCTTAACATCTTGGGCAATTTCACAACCTTAGTCTACCGAAGATTCTTTTCTTTCAACTTCTGTTTCACTCAGTTTTGCCCATTTCCTGTGGTATTTGTGGTATGTTCTTTTAGTAGGGGCCACACATATTATAGGACAGAACAGTAAACACAAGTAAAATTGATTCATTTTAGCAAATATTATTGGATGCCTCCTAGGTAGCTGGCCCAGTGGTAATGGGTGGAAAGTCTTTGATCTCAAGGAGCATGTGATGCTATGGGGTAGTTGGGTACCTCAGCTGGTAATTATAATTCAGTATAGTAAGGATAACAGAAAGATGATGGTCATTATAAAGGTGGTCAAGACTTTTGTTTGTTAGCCCAGATTCAGAAGGCACCCTGGAAAGGATGCCTTTTCTCTTCCTGGCATAATGGTACTGCCCACTGGCTAAGCCAATTGTTCCTGGGACTTTTCTTCCCTGTGCATGGTACCTTGTACTAACTCTCCTTACACCAACTCTACAGAACATACCTTTACCTAATTTGCATACAGGCACTGTATGGTCCTGTAATGACCATGATAGTAAATTCAAGATTCCATTGCGAGACTCCCGCCCGCTGGAAGGAGAGACCCAGCCGCCACTGTCCCTGGCCGCCTGGGCCCAGAGTAGCAGCTCCCGGCTGCTGCACGCAGGGCCAGACCTGGGGAAGGGCTTCCTCCATTATCGGGAAGAGTGCGACCTGCCCATTTGCGACCAGAGCAAGAGGTAGACTCCCGCCCACTGGAAGGAGAGACCCAGCCACCAGTTTGCCTGGTCTTCGGGGCCCAAAACAGCATCTCCCGGCTGCTGCACGCAGGGCCAGACCTGGCGAAGTGCTTCCTCCACTCCCTGGGGGAGTGCGACCTGCCCAGCTGCAACCAGAGCAAGAGGTAGGCACCTGCCCGCTGGAAGGAGAGAACCCGTCGCCAGTTTGCCTGGCCTCCAAGGCCCATAGTAGCATCTCCCTACTGCTGTAAGCAGGGCCCAGCCTGAGGATAAGTCCCTTCCACTATTCCACTGTGCCACTCTGCAATGGACCAAAGGAGCAGCCTTGACTCCACTAACAGGGTTGCTGACTGTACATGATCTGGGTCAGGTGGCTTAAACTGGAAGGGAAAAAAGAAGGGCTTCCAAGGGTCCATTTTGTTTGAGACTTGTTCTTGGGTTCAGCGTTTTTGTTTTTATTTGCTTGTTTGTTTGTTTTGTTGTTTCTTGGGAGTTTTTTGTTTGTTTTTGTTTTGATAGTGTGTTTGTGTGCTTCTGCTCCTCTTTTCTTTCTTTTCTTCCTTCTCACTTTTATATTTTTTCTTCTTCCTTCATCTTCCCTATTTACACCCTGCCATTGCATTCTCAACAGAGGCAAAAACAAGTTATACGCACAAATTGAGATTTCTAGAACGTGTACAATTGAAATATATAGCAAAGTGGTGTTATATATGGTTTATTCTCTATTTTCTAGACTTATTCTCTCTCTCCTCTCTCTTACACTAATTACTACTCCTTGGTTATTATTTTTTTTCTCTTCTTTTTTTTTTTTTTTTCTTTTCCATCTTTCTTTATTTCTCCTCTCAACTGCTGCATAAGTTAGGTTTATATGTAAATCGGTCTTTCCATCTATTCATTCACTCCATTCTCTTTCCTCTCTCGTCGGCTGATACTAAACCACTTCCATAGAACTCTCTTTTCATACTTTTTAAGAAAGAACAAGTCAATACACTCACTTCCTTCTTCCTAAACATATTACCTCTCTGTCCATTACTTGAAACTTTAAAACCCCATCAGAAGCATACAGAGTAAATTGGAAACAACATCTGGGTTAACTAAATCTGTACATTGTGATCAAACTGGGATTATCTGAATAGAAAGTGTTTGATTTTAAAGTGTAAAGGAAATATAAGGGGATCTGATAGCATTGTACTACAGGAGCAACACAAGGTTTTAAGGTAAAATCAAAGTAGACAAGGTCCCACAGTGCAGGTAGAATAGATGCACAAGCAATATGAAGAAACAAGGGAAGAAAGTGACACAAACAAATCAATATACCTCCTCAGTAGATTCCATACCATGCACAGTTGGTGCAATGCCAGAGATGGAATTCAGAAATTACATATTCCAAATGTTAGCGGAACTTAAGAATGAACTCAAAAATGAGATGAGGGAGCAAATACAGGAGGTGAAAGATCATTTTGACAAAGAACTCCATAAACAAATACAGGAAGTAAAAGATTACTTCAATAGGGAGATAGAAGCTCTAAAGAGAAACCAAACAGAAATTCCAGAAATGAAAGAAGCAATAAATCAAAATAAAAGCTCAATCGAAAGTATCACCAACAGAGTAGATCACTTGGAAGAAAGAACCTCAGACAATGAAGATGAAATATATATCCTAGAGAAAAATCTAGATTACACAGCAAAAATGGTAAGAAACCAAGAACAGAACATTCAAGAATTATGGGACAACATAAAAAGACCAAACATAAGAGTGATTGGGGTAGAGGAGGGGGCAGAGTTTCAAGCCAAAGGAATGAGTAATTTATTTAATGAAATAATTACAGAAAATTTTCCAAACTTGAGGAATGAAGGGGAAAACCAAGTTCAAGAGGCCTACCGAACACCCAAACATACAAAATCACAACAGATCCACACCAAGACACATTATAATGAAAATGCCTAATATACTGAGCAAGGAGAGAATATTAAAAGCCACAAGAGAAAGGAAGCAGATTACATATAGGGGGAAACCAATCAGACTTTGTTCAGATTTTTCTACCCAGACCTTAAAAGCAAGAAGATCCTGGAATAGCATATTTCAAGCTCTGAAGGAAAAGGGATGTCAACCAAGAATCTTATATCCAGCAAAATTGAGCTTTAGATTTGAAGATGAAATAAAAACCTTCCACGACAAGCAAAAGTTAAAAGATTTCACATCTCGAAAGCCAGCACTTCTGAACATCCTGGGCAAAATTTTTCATGAAGAAGAAGAGAAAAATAACAATGAAAATCAACAAAGGGAGATATTAAACTAAGGGAAATACCAATCAGAAGAGAAACCAAATCAAGCTAAAGATCATCATACAAATAAAAATGGATGGGAATAAAAATCACATCTCAATAATAACCCTGAATGTTAACGGCCTAAACTCGCCATTCAAAAGACACAGATTATCTGAATGGATTAAAAGAAATGACCCAACAATGTGCTGTCTCCAAGAAACACACCTCATAGAAAAAGACATCAATAGACTGAAGGTAAAAGGCTGGGAAAAGTCTTATCACTCACATGGCCTGCGGAAGCAAGCAGGAGTTTCCATTCTCATTTCAAATAAGGTAGACTTCAAGCCAAAGTTAATCAAAAGGGACAAAGATGGATATTTCTTACTACTTAAGGGAACCATTCATCAAGAGGATATAACAATCATAAATCTATATGCCCCAAATAATGGAGCACCTACATTCATCAAACAAACGCTTCTCAAGTTCAAGAGTAAAATTGACCACAACACAGTTATTCTAGGGGATTTCAACACACCTCTCTCACCAATGGATAGATCATCCAAACAAAAACTAAACAAAGAAACTTTAGGCCTCCTTAAAACAATAACTTAGATCTAACGGACATATATAGAATATTTCATCCCTCAGTAAATGAATACACTTTTTTCTCAGCAGCACATGGCTCCTTCTCCAAAATAGATCATATATTATGTCACAAGGCAAATCTCAGCAAATATAAAAAAATAGAAATACTACCCTGCATGCTATCAGACCATAAAGGGATGAAATTGGAAATCAATGACAAAACAAGGAATAAGAAAAACTACTCCAACAACTGGAAGCTAAGCAACATGCTACTGAATGAACAAGGGGTTGAAGAAGACATCAAAGAGGAGATTAAAAAATTCCTAGAGGCAAATGAGAACACAGATACATCATATAGAAATCTCTGGGACACTATGAAGGCAGTAATAAGAGGAAAATTCATTGCACTGAGTTCATTCTTTAAAAGGAAGAAAAACCAACAAATAAACGACTTAACATCACACCTCCAAGTACTAGAAAAAAAAAAAAGAAGAACAGATCAACACCAAGAGCAGCAGAAGACAGGAAATAATTAAAATCAGAGCAGAAATTAATGAAATCAAGACTAAGGAAACAATTTAAAGAATTGACAAAACTAAAAGTTGGTTCTTTGAAAAAATAAATAAAATTGACAGACCCTTAGCAATGCTAACGAAAAGAAGAAGAGAAAAAACTCAAATCACTAACATTTGTGATGAAAAAGGGAATATCACAACAAACACCTCAGATATACAGAAAATAATTAGAAATTACTTTGAAAACTTGTACTCTAATAAAACAGAAAATGCTGAATGCATTGACAGATTTCTAGAGTCATATGATTTGTCTAAACTGGATCTGGAGGCTATACACAACTTAAACAGATCGATTACAAGTAAAGAAATAGAAGATGTCATCAAAAAGCTACCAACAAGGAAAAGTCCAGGACCTGATGGGTTTACAGCAGAGTTCTACAAGACTTTCAAAGAAGAACTAATACCAATGCTCTTCAAACTATTTCAAGAAATAGAAAAAGAGGGAGCTCTTCCAGACTCTTTCTATGAGGCCAATATTACATTAATTCCAAAACCAGGCAAAGACACATCCAAAAAAGAAAACTTTAGGCCAATATCCTTAATGAACATAGATGCAAAAATCCTCAACAAAATTCTGGCAAATCGGATACAAAAACATATCAAAAAGATAGTGCACCATGATCAAGTGGGGTTTATTCCAGGGATGCAAGGCTGGTTCAACATTCGGAAATCAATAAACATAATACATCACATCAATAGACTTAAAGATAAAAATCATATGATTATCTCAATAGATGCAGAAAAAGCATTTGACAAAATACAGCACCCCTTTATGTTCAAAACACTGGAAAAACTAGGAATATCAGGGACATATCTCAACATTATAAAAGCTATTTATGCAAGGCCCAGAGCTAACATTATCTTAAATGGAGAAAAATTGAAAGCATTCCCTCTAAAAACTGGAACAAGACAGGGATGCCCCCTCTCACCACTGCTATTTAACATAGTACTGGAAACTCTGGCAAGAGCAATTAGACAGACGAAAGAAATTAAAGGGATCCAGATAGGAAAAGAAGAGCTCAAATTAGCACTATTTGCTGATGACATGATAATCTACCTAGAAGACCCAAAAAACTCTACCAGAAAACTTTTACAACTAGTAAATGAATTTGGCAAAGTAGCAGGATACAAAATCAATACCCATAAATCAAAGGCATTTTTGTACATCAGTGACAAAGCCTCTGAAAGGGAAATGATGAAAACTACGCCATTTACAATAGCATCAAAAAAAAATAAAATACCTGGGAATCAACTTAACGAAAGAGGTGAAAGAGCTCTATAAGGAAAATTATAGAACACTAAAGAAAGAAATCATAGAAGAACTCAGAAGATGGAAAGACCTACCTTGCTCTTGGATAGGTAGAATCAATATTGTCAAAATGTCCATACTACCAAAAACATTATACAGATTTAATGCAATTCCAATCAAAATCCCAATGTCATTCTTCAAAGAAATAGAAAAAGCAGTCATGAAATTCATCTGGAGAAATAAGAGACCCAGAATAGCCAAAGCAATCCTGAGCAAGAAAAGTGAAGCAGGGGGCATCACCATACCGGACTTTAAATTATACTATAGAGCAATAGTAACAAAAACAGCATGGTATTGGCACCAAAACAGACTGGTGGACCAATGGTACAGAATTGAGGACACAGAGACTAATACATATAATTTCAGCTATCTTATATTAGACAAAGGTGCCAAAAATGTACAGTGGAGAAAGGATAGCCTCTTCAACAAATGGTGCTGGGAAAACTGGAAATCCATATGCAACAAAATGAAATTAAACCCTTGTCTCTCACCATGCACAAAATTCAATTCAAAGTGGATCAAGGACCTAGGAATTAGACCAGAGACAATACGCCTAATAGAAGAAAAAGTAAGCTCCAATTTCCAACATGTCGGATTAGGCCCCAAGTTCCTTAATAAGAATCCTGTAGCACAAGAACTATTACCAAGAATTAATGAATGGGATAGATTTAAACTGAAAAGCTTCTTCTCAGCAAAAGAAACAATCAGTGAGGTGAATAGAGAGCCAACTAATTGGGAACAAATATTTAATACATGCACATCAGATAGAGCACTAATTTCTAGAATGTATATAGAACTAAAAAAACTTAACACCAAAAAAGCAAATAACCCAATCAATAAATGGGCTAAGGAATTGAAAAGACACTTCTCAGAAGAAGATACACGATTAATCAACAAATACATGAAAAAATGCTCAACATCACTGGCAATTAGAGAAATGCAAATCAAAACTACTCTAAGATTTCATTTCACTCCAGTCAGAATGGCAGCTATCAAGAACACAAACAACAATAAATGTTGGAGAGGATGTGGGGAAAAAGGCACACTCATACATTGCTGGTGGGACTGCAAAATGGTGCAACTGCTATGGAAAGCAGTATGGAGATTTCTTGGGAAAATGGGAATGGAACCACCCTATGACCCAGCCATCCCACTCCTGGGTCTATTCCCAAAAGACTTAAAAACAGCATATTACAGTGACACAGCCACTTCAATGTTTATAGCAGCACAATTCACAATAGCTAGGTTATGGAACCAACCTAGATGCCCCTCAGTAGATGAGTGGATAAAGAAAATATGGTATATATACAAAAGGGAATTTTACTCAGCAATAAGAGAATAAAATAATGGCATTTGCAGGTAAATGGATGAAGTTGGAGAATATAATGCTAAGTGAAATTAGTCAATCTCAAAAATCCAAGTACCGAATGTTTTCTCTGATATAAGGAGGCTGGTTCACAGAGTTGTTGGAAGGGGGTACATAGGATCAGAGGAACACTAGAATGGTCAACGGAAAGGGAGGGGAGGGAGGGAGTAAGGGGGGGGGTTGGAAAAAAAATTGGTGGTTGAATGAGATGGATATCATTATCCTAAATGCATGATTGAAGATCTGAATGGTACTTATATACTTTGTATACAAGCAGTTGTATGTAAAAAGATACTATACTTGTGCATGATGAATAAGTAAATAAATAATAAAAAAATTAAAAAAAAAAAAGATTCCATTGCTATGTACTATGATTGCCAAAGCAGAAAGGGAATGTGTAAATAATGCCCCATTAAAGCCTATTGCCCAAAATCTAGCTGTCATAATATGAAAACCTATAATAAGTTTCTCTCTGATCTGTACGCTTGATCCCGGTTTCTGTTATTTTCAGGTGGTTTCATCATCACATGGATAACACATATGGTTCTTTCTCTCTACCAGAATGTTGATGTTTAAAGCATCTCCTGTTAATGACAGATTTTTAGCACCATCTACATGTTGGTTAGCTGAAAGGAATTTAAAACTGAAAACCCCTCATAATCTCCAATTGCCCTCTTCGCCAAGATTTTTTAATTCATGCTCCCATTGAATCTGTTGCAGGAACTGCTAGTGATTAGAAAAATTGGTAGTTTTTTTTTTTTTTTTTTTTTTCCTTGAGCATATTCTGTTTGACTCTGCTAATGACTAATGAAGGGGCTGGAGAGCAGAGAGCAGCAAGTCAGCCAAGTCCTTATTGAGCTCCTGCTGGGATGTGAAAAGAACAAAGATGTAAGGGAACTGGGTTTGTCCTTCCTGGAGTCTTGAGCCCAGCCCACAGGCCAGCAGCTCCATGCAACTAACCTTGCTTGTCTCTTGGCCTTTAAGAGAAATTCAAATACATCCTTTGATTCACCAAAACAATAACAACAAAAAATGGAAGGATGGTAGTGTTCAAGCAAGTAACCTTAATGAAATGAGAAGGCTGTTGGGATAAGAGGATGTGGTGGGGTAAGGATGGACATGTGAACACCTTCTGAAAGGAGCAGCGTCCAAACCCCCCCTGCAAGGTGTTTCCAGGTGTTCCAGTATCTTCAAAGGACACTGGAAAATCTAGCTTTTGGTGTGAAACCGAATGAGTTTCTAAACATTGGCTTGAATTCTTTTAAAAACAATATGGGACAATAAATGCACATATAAAATCAGACCACTGCTAGCTCCCAGAGAAGGAGCAGGCTCAGTGTGTCAGGATTCTCTGGGAATTAGAATTAATAGGCTATGTATACACCGATGACCCCTTACACATTCCAAGACATCCATAGATGCCTGAAGTTGCAGATAGTACCAAAACCTAAATACATTATGTTTTGTCTTATGTATACTCACCTATGAGAAAGTTTAATTTAAAGATTAGGCACAGCAGGCTGGGGTTGTGGCTCAGTGGTAGAGTGCTTACTTTGCACATGAGAGGCCCTGGGTTTGATCCTCAGCACCACATAAAAATAACTAAAACAAAGGTATTGTGTCCAACTACAACTAAAAAAATAAATATTAAAAAGATTAGGCACAGCAAGAGATTATCAATTATTAATAAAATGGAATGATTATAACAATACACTAATAAAAGTTACATGAATATGGTCTGTATTTCTCTAAGTATCTTCTATACTCTTGTGATGGTGAGCTGGTAGTTAAAAGAAACACTTTTCAGCTTTTCTTTGGCACAAACTGCCAGTATTATTATTCTTGCATTTTGGGATGATTAAAATAAGGGTTACTTGAACACAACAAGCTCTGTGATACCAATGACAGTTGCTTGGCTAATTGGGATGGCTGTTTGGACATGCTGGGCAGAGGGGTGATTGATGTCCCTGGTGGGATGGAGTAGGATGCTGCTCAAGACAGTGTGAGATTTCATCACACGATTCAGGATTGCACCAATGTAAAAATTATAAATTGGTTATTTTTTGAAATTTTTAAAGTTTTTGGATCTCAGTTAACTGTGGGTAACTGAAACTCTGGAAAGAGAAACTGCAGATAAGGGGGAATTCTCTGTGTACACATATTTATGTAAAATTTATGTGCAAATTGCATATTTATAAAGAAAAGTTTTCTACTTACATATAAATAGATTTTAAGGAATTGGTATGTGATTATAGGAATGGCAAATCTGAAACCGGTATACAAGGCAGGACAACAGGCCAGAAACTAAGGAGTTGATGTCAGAGTGTGGAAGCAGAATTTCTTTTTGAGGAAGCCTGAGTTCTTGCTTAGAAGGCCTTCCATGGATGAGTTGAGGCCTACCTGCATTGTTGAGTATAACCTGCTTCATAGTCAACTAATTGTAGATGTTAACTATATTGACAAAATACCTTCACAGCAACACTTACATCAGTATCTAATTAAATATTTGGGCACTATAATCTAGCCAAGTTGACAGAGTAGCCATCATACCTACTGTTGGGAAAGATGGGACATTATTTCGAGAACTTCCCCAACAAATACTGATCTAAGTATTGCTTGGCACAGGTCATCATGCACTCCTTAAATATTGCATTGAACGTAATAAATTCTAACCTCAGCCAGAGGAGTAAATGTCTTGCAGCGAATAAAATTTAAAGCAGCTTCAAGGCTGTGTTGGGTAGGCATCTCCAGAGAAACAGAACCAGTGGGAGCTTTATGAAGAGAGGGGGAAGGAGAGTTAGCATAAGGAATTGGCTCACACATTTGCGGAGGTTACAAACGCCTACTATCTGCCGTCTGAAAGTTGGAGACTCGGGAAAGTCCTGGGTATAGTGTGAAATCCAGAAAATTCTTGGTCTAGCTACCAGGCTGACCCTGAAAACCTGGAGGCATGGGAACTCCAGGGGTAGAACATGATCAATGTCTGATCTCATGGAATCAGGCAGAGGGAGAACAAACCCAACCTTCCTTCACCTGTCCTGCTCAGTGGAGTGGATAGTGCCTATTTGGGCTGGGGAGGGCTGTCTACTTTTTTGAATCCATCAACTCAGATTCTGATCTCTTTTGGAAATGTTCTCACAGTCACACCCAGAAATAATCAGGTATGTGGGCATATCATGGCCCAGTCAAGTTGTCACACAGAATTATGCCTCAGGAAGGCCTGCCACTTGCACAGGATGCTTCCAAAGTGCCTAGTTCTGTTTAGCATTGAGTTCTTTTTTCTTCATTTCATACCCTATAATCTGCCTCAATCAGCTCTGCTACTGTTCCTTTATATGCTCCAGCCAGTTCTTCCCTGTTTCTGAGCCTGATTCTCCATTTGTTAATTGGAGAAGATAATTTCAACCATCTTTTGGGGTTCCTCTAAAGGTTCAGAGTCTATGCCATTATGAACACATAAAAATCTAAATGCTTTCTCTTGGTTTGTTTCTCAAAATGCTATATTAGGATTTTATTAGCTGAAAAGGTAGGACCAGCTTCTTGTGCTACTTAAAGTGAAAATACATTTAATTCCTATCCTCCAGGGACCTAAAGTGCTTCATATGGGAAGTCTGGGTATCACCCAGCAGGGTGAATGGCAACTGGGGCCCCTTATCGGGTGTTGCCTGGGGCCTGGCGTTGTACTGAGGGCCTCACACATGATTATTCAACCTTCTCACAGTGGCAGTGAGGCAGATGTCCTCACCACTTTCCAAATGGGGAAGGTGAAGGGCACAGAGGCTAAATTTGCCCAAGGTCAAAATGATCAGCAGAGGTGAGGGTCAAACCCTGTGATGTATTTGCTTAGGGTCTGGAGGGAAGGAAGCAAATGAGAGTAGCTGCTTAGAGTGGTGAGAAGTTCATTTCTTGGTGGTAGCCACTTAACCAGGTAAACCCAGGTCCTGAGCACCTGACTGAAAAATGAAATCCTCTGCCTCCTGTGAGGAAGCCACCTTGGGTCTATTTCAGGTGGTTACATAGGCTGTGCACAGCCCAAGGCTCCTGGTCCTTGGCAAGTGGAAGCTAAAGTGTAACCCCTGTTTCCTCTCATTAGCAGAGGCTCCTGAAGAACTGCTTTGGCCCACAGGGATGTCTTGTCTTAAGCACACCAGTCATTTGTGTGGAGCTGGATGTCCTGGCGAGCCTTGCGTCTCTTCCCTTTTTTTCCATAAGGCTCTCACAGTTTAAAAGCTTTCCCTATTCCATTCTGAACATTTGATACTTGCCCTTCTTGTGGTCTATCTTTGTTTAAAAAACAAACAACATCTCCTGACCTCCTGGTTCACTGTGCTGTGATCTCCAGAAACTTTCAGTCTTACTTGGTGGATTCATTTACTGCTTCATCAAGACATTTATTAAGCAATTACTAGGTGCCCTGCACCATTTTAGCTGTTGGAATTAGAATAGGGTAAGCTTGTGTGAATGAGAATTTTTTCAATCAAATTCAAATTTCAGGGAAAAGGGCTATGTAAATTAGTCACAATAACAAACTGTGTTCACTGTGTCCTTGGTAAATGACAAAGCAAAATGGTAGTTGGAGTCCAGCGTCCACACATCTTGCCCCACATGCAGTAAGCTGTCAGATAAGTTGAGTATTGGCCTTCAGAGGAGGGAATAGTGCTCACTCTGCCTGGAGGAATCGGGAGGTTTTTCCTAAGGTGGCATCTGGAATCTTATTTACCATTCCTTGACTTTGTGCTGTGTGGTCACCATTCTATTGCAGATGTGTCAAGGGTGAACAACATGATTGAGTCTTCACCTTCATCATAGCATCTGGTCCAGAGCTTGGAACTTGGGAAGAACTTTGTATGAAGTATTTGAGTCATTCCTACTTTTATTGTTCATGTCTCTCAATTGTCTGAGGAAGAAATTATAGATAAAAAAGAGTGCAGGGGTTAAGAAGAAGGAAGGAAGACAAACAGCGAAGATGAAAATAACTGAAAGTTCCTCTAAATAAATACTATTAGGATAAACTAAATGTTTCTGGATAAGTGAGGACTGGCTCTTTAGATTAGGAAAAGCAAGTGAATTTGATTTGTAATTGAACAAAATGTTTATGAGGGAGCTTCTTCCTTTCTAATATTTGTCTTATTTTAGCCCAGCTTTGTGACATCAGTGTTTCCTGAAGGCTTGATTCCTTCATGAGGCAAGTGTCCTCACAGAAGGAAACCTCTGAAGGGCTTGTTGTTTAAAGTGTATTACTCCACGTTAGGAATGAGGGAAAACAGTGGTTTTCAAAAAGAGAGATTGGCAGCGATCAAGGCAGAGAATCCAGATAGGAACACATTGCCATAGAATGACTTTAAGCAATACTGGTGGAAGTTCCCTTTTTCACACTTAATGATGTTTTTTCCAAGGAGGACATTCTTAATGCATATAATGTTGACTCCATTAATCTTGTGTGTGTGTGTGTGTGTGTGTGTGTGTGTGTACGTACTCATTATAACAATCTAAATATGCTAATTACAGAGAGGTTTTTGTTGGTGACAGCATTTTATGCTTTTGCCTTCTGGCTTGTGTTCACTTCCCCCTACAACCATGAGAACACAAAGGAATGAGTGAAACTTTCTGTAAAATTTATGAGATGGTTTTATTTTTGTGATAAAAGATTCGCTCTTCAACACACCCTCTGGTAAATTTTAAATTTTACTCAAATTAGGTTAAATCACAGCAGACCACTAAAAAAGCATGTTGTTATTCTCTTTAAATTCAGTGTCTGAGGTTTATAAAGTCCCCAATAACTGTACTATCCAGATCTTGGAATATCTCATTTCAGTGGTCAAAATGTCATTAGGTAAATGTTTTTTGAATGGCAGGGTGCACCCCGCCCCCCGCCCCAGGATTTGATTGTCACAACTGCAGATAAGGGAGACTTCTGATTATCTGTTGGGAGGGGCCAGGGATGCTGCTGTGTGTCATGCAGTGTACAAGATGGCCCAACAACAAAGCTCAATTGTCAGAGCCAAAGTTGAGAAGCCATGCCCATCATCATTATGTGAAAGAAATCTCTGATTAAAGATGTATGTATCAGAGCTTTAACATTTAATGGATGGAAGACTATATGGAAAAATATCTAGCTTACTTATACATATTGTAGATCACTTGCTTTTGGGAATTGTATGCAAAAAAAGGCCCATCATTTAAAATCACTCACAGATATAACTTATTTGTTCAAAAGCATGTTAGTCTTTTTTGCTTCAGCATTTTTTAAACTAAAGAGTTTGAACTCTATTTTTAGGACTGTGGGCTGTGAACCAGTGATAATGTAGGACCAAGGATTTTTCAACTTCTTATAATTTTTCCTTAGTTAATAAATCTCAATCTCAAAGATCTTCATGAAATTCTGAGGAAACTTTCTAAGCAATTGAATCTACTTTCTGAACTGAAGACATTTGGGGACAGTTTCCACTTCTTTTGAAATGTCTTTCTTTGATTTCATCTCAGACCACCACATTATCTTGTCCAGGAACCTAAGCTTTCTTATACATCTTAATGGCTGGAGTCATGTTGTTTGTGTACTGAGCAATGTTTCCTGGAAGTATCTTCATCTTCTAGTATATAATATGTATAAATGCAGAATTCTTTTATATACATATAAATTTCTAATTTGTTATACATGACAGTAGAATGCATTTTGACACATCATACATAAATGGAGTATAAATTCTCATTCGTCTGGTTGTACACGATGTAGAATTGCACGTCAAGTGATCACATGCACATAAGATAATAATGTCCAATTCATTCTATTATCATTCCTACCACATGCCCCTTCCCCTCTCTTCACTCTGTCTAGTCTAAATTATTTCTGTTCCCCCTGCCCCCTTATTCTGAATTAGCATCTGCATATCAGAAAATAACATTCAGCCTTGGGTTCTTTGGGTTGGCTTATTTTGTTTAGCATGATATTCTTCAGTTTCGTCCATTTAGTGGCAAATGCCATGATTTCATTCTTCTTTAAGACTGAGTGATATTTCAGTTTTTTTATCCATTCATCTGTTGAAGGGCACCTAGGTTTGTTCCATTTGATTCCATAGTTTAGCTATTGTGAACTGACCTGCTACAAACATTGCTGTGGCTGCGTCACTGTAGTACGCTGATTTTTAAGTAGTTTAGGTATAAACTGAGGAGTGGGATGACTAGGTCAAATGGTGGTTGCATTCCAAATTGTCTTAGGAATCTCCATATTGCTTTCCATAATAGTTGCACCAATTTGCAGTCCAACCAGCAATGTATGAGTGTGCCTTTTGCCCCATATCCTTGCCAACATTTACTATTGCTTATATTTTTGGTGATTATCATTCTGACTGGAATGAGGTGGAATCTCAAGTGTAGTTTTGATTTGTATGTCTCTATTTGCTAGAGAGGTTGGAAATTTTTTCATATTTGTTGATTGATTGTATTCTGTGAAGTATCTATTCAGTTCCCTTAGCCCATGTATTGATTGCATTGTTTGTTGTTTTTTGGTTTGTTTGTTTTTTTATTTTTGGTGGTAAGTTTTTTTTTTTTAATATTTATTTTTTAGTTGTATTTGGACACAACACCTTTATTGTATTTATTTTTGTGTGGTGCTGAGGATCGAACCCAGGGCCTTGTTCATACTAGGTGAGCACTCTACTGTTGAGCTACAACCCCCGCCCCAAGGTGGTGGTGACTTTTTTTGAGTTCTTTATATATCCTTGAGATTGATGCTCTATTTGAGGTGTGTGTGATAATGATTTTTTCCCATTATGTAGGCTCTCTCTTCACGTTATTGATTGTTCCTTTGTGTGAAGAAGCTTTTTAGTTTGATTCCATCCCATTTATTGATTTATGATCTTATTACTTGTGCTTTAAGAGTCTTGTCGAGGAAGTCAGATCCTAAGCTGACATGGTGAACATTTAGGTCTACTTTTTCTTCTACTGGGTGCAGGATCTCTGTTCTAGTGTCTAAGTGTTTTATCCCCTTTGAGTTGATCTTTGTTCAGGGTGAGAGAGGGATTTAGTTTCATTTTGCTACATATGGACTTCCAGTTTTCCCACCACCATTTCTTGAAGAGGCTATCTTTTCTCCAAAGTATGCTTTTGGTGCCTCTGTCTAGTATGAGATAATTGTGTTTATGTGGGTTTGTTTCTGTGTCTTCTATTCTAGACCACTGGTCTACATGTCTATTTTGGTGCCAATATCATGCTGTTTTGTTACTATAGCTTTGTGGTATAGTTTAACGTCTGGTATTGTGATGCCTCCTGCTTCCCTCTTCTTGCTAAGGATTGCTTTGGCTATTCTGGGTCTCTTATTTTTCCAAATGAATTTCATGATTGCATTTCTAGGAATGATGTTAGGATTTTAGTTGGAATTGCATTGAATCTGTCTAGCGCTTTTGGTAGTATGGCTGTTTTGACAATATTTTGCCTATCCAAGAACAAGGGAGATCTTTCCATTTTCTAAAGTGGTCTTCAATTTCTTTCTTTAGTGTTCTGTAATTTTCATTGTAGAGGTCTTTCACCTCTTTGGTTAAATTGATTCCCAAGTCTTTTATTTTTTGAGACTATTGTAAATAGGGTAGTTTTCCTAATTTCTCTTTCAGTGGATTCATCACTGATGTATAGGAATGAGTTTGATTTATGGGTGTTGATCTTATATCCTGCTACATTGCTGAATTCATTTATTAGTTCTGGAAGTTTTCTGGTGGGATTTTTTTTTTTTTTTTTTTTTTTTTTTATCTTCTAGAGATAGAATCATGTCATTGGCAAATAGGGATAGTTCTGATTTGTTCTTTTCCTATTTGTGTCCCTTTAAATTCTTCCTTCTAATTGCTCTGGCTAAATTTTAAGGATGATGTTGAGTAAAAGTGGTGAAAGAGGATATCCTTGTCTTGTTCCAGTTCTTAGAGGGAATGCTTTCAATTTTTCTCCATTTAGAATGATGTTGGCCTTGGGTTTAGAATAGATAGATTTTATAATATAGAGGTATGTTCCTACTATCCCTAGTTTTTCTAGTGTTTTGAACATGAAGGGGTGCTGTATTTTGTCAAATGCTTTTTGTTTTTGTTTTTTTGGCATCTGTTGAGATGATCATGATACTTTATGTCTGTTTATGTGATGCATTATGTTTACTGATTTCCCTATGTTGAACCAACATCTCTGAGATGAACACCACTTAACCATGATGCACTATCTTTTAAATATGTTTTGGTATGCAATTTGCCAGAATTTTATTGAATTTTTGCATCTGTGTTCATCAGGGATATTGGTCTGAAGTTTTCTTTCCTTGATGTATCTTTGTTTGGTTTCAATATCAGTTTCAGTATAGAGTGAGTTTGGAAGGGTTTCCTCCTTTTCTGTTTCATGGTATAATGTGAAAAGTATTAGTGTTAATTTTTCTTTGAAGGTCTTGTAGAATTCAGCTGAGAATCCATCTGGTCCTGGGCTTTTCTTAGTTGGTAGGCTTTTGATGGCATCTTTTATTTTCATTGCTTGAGAATGATCTGTTCAAATTGTGTAAGTCCTCCTGGTTGAGTTTGGGTAGGTCGTATCTCTAGAAATTTGTTTATCTCAAGATTTTCAATTTTATTGAAGTATAAATTTTCAAAATAGTTTCTGATTTTCAGCTGTTTTTCAGTAAGGTCCGTGGTGATATTTCCTTTTTTTTAACAAATTTTTACCCTAAATGCATGTTTGAAGACATGAATAGTATGGATATACTTTGCATACAAACAGTGATATGTAAAAAGATGCTTAGACATTATGAATTGTAATGCATGCTACTGTTATATATACAACAATTTTGAATCAACGATAATAATAAAAAAGTAATTTGAGTTTTCTCTTTCTCTTCATTAGCTTGTTAAGGGTTTATCTATTTACTTATTTTTTCAAAGAACCAACTTTTTCTTTTGTCAATTTTTTGTATTCTTTTGTTTCAATTTCATTGATTTCAGCTCTGGTTTTAATTATTTCTTGTCTTCTACTGCTTTGGGTGTTGATTTGTATATTTTCCTAGGGCTTTGAGACATGATGCTAGGTCTTTTATTTGTTGACTTTCTATTCATTTAATGAATGAGCTCAATGCAATGAACTTTCCTCTTAGCCCTGCCTTCCTGATGTCCCAGAAATTCTGATATGGTTGTAGCACTTTCTTGTTTACCTCCAAGTATTTTTTTTTATCCCTGATTTCTTCTGTTATCCATTCATCATACAATAGTGTATTATTTAGTCCCCAGGTGTTAGAGTAGCTTCTGTTTTTTATTATATCATTTATTTCTAAGTTCATTTCATTATGATCTGATAGGATGCAGGATAGTGTCTTTTTTGTTTGTTTGTTTGTTTGTATTTGCTAAGACTTGTTATATGGTATAAGATATTGTCTATTTTAGTGAGGGGTCCATGTGCTGCTGAGAAGAAAGTGTATTTGGTCATTGATGGCTAAAATATTCTATTTATGTCAAGTCTAAATTAATGTTTTATTTAGTTCTATAGTTTCTTTTAGTTTTGTTTGGAAGATATATCCAGTAGTGAGAGTATTTTAAAATCACCCAGTTTTATTGTGTTGTGGTCTATTTGATTCTTGAAGTTGAAAAGGGTTTGTTTGATGTACATAGATGCTCCATTGTTTGAGGTATAAATATTTGCAGTTATGTCTTATTGATGTATAATTCCTTTAATCAGTAAGAAGTGTCTTACTTTGTCCCTTCTGATTAATTTTTGCTTGAGGTCCACTATATCTGATATAAAGATAGAAACCTCTCCCTATTTATGCAATCTGTGTGAGTGATATTTTTCCCATCCTTTCACCTTAAGTCTGTGGATGTCTTTGTCTATGAGGTGAGTCTCTTAGAGACAGCATATTGTTAGGTCTTGTTCTTTAATCCAATCTGTGAGTCTGTGTTTTGATTGAGTTTAGACCATTAATGTTTAAGGTTATTATTGAGATATGATTTGTGTTCCCTGTCTTTTGGGTTTATTTCTAGTTGTTAATTTGAATTAGTTTATCCTTTGATTGACTATTCCTTTAGTGTAGTCCCTCCCTTTGCTGGTTTTCACTTTTTTTTTTTTTTCATTTCATCTTCATGGACTATTTTGTTGGATATTCTGAAGCATAGGCTTTCTGGTTGCAAATTCATTTAATTTTTGTTTATCATGGAAGGTTTTCATTTCATCAAATCTAAAGCTTAATTTTGCTGGATATAGGATTTGTGGTTGGCATCCATTTTCTTTCAGAGCTTGGTATATGTTATTCCAGGACCGCCTAGCTTTGAGAGTGTGGGCTAAGAAATCAGCTGAGGTCTATATTGGTTTCCGCCTATATGTAATCTGATATTTTTCTCTAACAGCCTTTAAAATTCTATCCTTAATCTGTATGTTAGGCATTTTCATTATAATGTGCCTTGATGTGAGTCTGTTGTAAATTTGCACATTTGGGGTCCTGTAAGCCTCTTGTATTTGATTTTCCATTTCATTTTGTAGATTTGGAAAATTTTTTGATATTATTTCATTGAAAAGATGTGCATTCCTTTCGTTTGTATCTCTGTGCCTCTTTATCCCTTTTGATTGACTTTAGCTTGAAGTCTACTTTATTTGATATGAGGATGGAAACCCCTGCTTGTTTCCTCTGTCCATATGAGTGGTAGGATTTCTCCCAACCTTTTACCCTCGGCCTATGAATGTCTTTTCCTATGAGATGAGTCTCTTGGAGGCAGCATATTGTTGGGTCTGTTTTTTTTGATCCAATCTGCTAGTCTATGTCTTTTGATTAGTGAGTTTAGGCCATTAACATTCAGAGTTATTATTGAGATGTGTTTTGTATTCCCAGCCATTTTTATTTCTGGTATTTACCTTGACATGGTTTCTCTTCTGATTGTTTTTTTCCTTTAGTGTAATACCTCCCTCTGTTGATTTTCATCATTGTTTTTCTTTTCCTCTTCATGGAATATTTTGCTGAGGATGTTCTGTAGTGCTGGCTTTCTACTTGTAAATTCTTTTAACTTTTGTTTATCATGGAAGGTTTTTATTTCATCCTCAAATCTAAAGCTTAATTTTTCTGGGTATAAGATTCTTGGTTGGCGTCCCTTTTCTTTCAGAGCTTGAAATATGTTGTTCCATGATCTCCTAGCTTTGAGTGTCTGAATTGAAAAATATGCTGTGATATGAATTGGTCTCCCCTTATATGTGATCTGATTCCTCTCTTTTGTGGACTTTAAAATTCTATCCTTGTTCTGTATGCTAGGCATTTTCATTATAATGTGTTTTGCTGTAGATCTGTTGTAATTTTGTACATTTGGTGTCCTATAAGCCTCTTGTATTTGGTTTTGTGCCTCCATCTATCCCAGTAAATCTTAAATTGGTCTTTGCATGTTATCCCATAATTCTTGGAACTTCTGTTCATTGTTTCTTAACATCTACTCTCCGTGGTCAAAACTATTTTCAAGATTATATATTTTGTCTTCATTGCCTGAGGTTCTGTCTTCCAAGTGGCTAGTCTGTTGGTGTGATGTTTTCTTTTTTTTTTTTTTTTTATAGTGTATGCTGCTATTTTTTAAAAATATTTATTTACTTTAGTTGTACACAATCATTTATGTTTACGTGGTGCTGAGGATCAAACCTGGGCCGCGCACGTGCAAGGCGAGCGCTCTGCCGCTGAGCTACAACCCCAGCCCTGTTGGTGATGTTTTCTATTGAATTTATAATTTGGTTTGTTTCCTTCATTTTAATGATTTTTTTTAAAAGAATCTCTTTTTATTGAAGTGATCTTTTACTACCTGTATTTGTTCTCTTACATCATCCTTTACTTCGCTTATCAGTTTAAGTATGTACACTCTAAACTCCTTCACTGATATTTTTTCTACTGAGGTGTTGATGGATTCTATTATTGAAGTGTCTTAGTTTGCTTGGGGTGATTTGTTCCTTTGCTTTGTCACGTTGTTTGTGTGTCTACCCATCTAACAATGTGGATCTGAGGCAGTAGAGTTTCTATTCTGTGGGCTTATCATGCCCCTGAAGGTTTCCAGTACCTCACATTTCTGGCTTTTAGGGTGCCTGGTGTTCTCCCTATGGACTTTCTAGCACTTGAATGGCAGAGCAACCTGGGACTCCTGAGAACAGGAGGAGGAGACTAGAGATGGATCCCAAGAATATAATCACAGACTTCTGACACACAACGTGGTATGTGCAATTTGGTCTGGGCTTCCTTGTTTCTGAATTGTGCACTGGGAATCATATGGATCTGCTGCATATGTGACTGTTCAGAGCCCTTCTCACATTGTTTCTGGCAGTAGTTCTCCAAGATCACATCTAGATAAACCAGAGCACAAGGCTACCATCATCACTGTGCACCTTGCAAACCTCTAATGAGCTTTGTCCCTTATAGACCTTGTCCATGTTAAACATGATTCAGAAGCGTGGGGCTGGGGGCGGGGGAGCCAGTCAGTATCTGCTCTACAAGGTCTGGCAGGTCATCCTTCACAGTGTATATTGGGAGTTGAGTTAAATTGGAACAAAGATCCCATTCTCTTCACAGGCATCTGACAGTTTCCATTTGCTGGTAACATGGGCTAGCTACTGTTTTGTATTTAGATGTGTTCCAATTATTCCCATCCTGAGTTACCCTTACCCAGGATTTCTAATCATAGGGTCATCAATACTACATTTTTGTCCTCATCTATATTTCTGTTGGTTTCACTTGTAGGAATCCTTATTATTGTCAATTTCACCAAACCCTATCCTGCTGAAAAGGAACCCTAGCTTGGCATGGACCCTTACTGTTTTTTTCAGAATTCCAGAGATACATTTGTATTTTAGATAAATATGGAAATATAAAAAACTATTGTTTAACCTCTTACTGCTAAAATTTTAGACATTGTTTATGTGTATGAATGAAGATTTTTAACAACAAAGAGCCTAGTGTTATTTATCTTATTTCATTTGAAGCATGGCAGTTGTTTACCTGTATCCTTATATGGCTTGGGTAGCATTTTAAATGATGCTTTGACCATAACATGCATGTATGCATACGTACATACATAACTATTTTTATGAGTTGCTTGGCTCAATTTACATTTGTTCTCTTTTCACTGTGACAGATACCCATCATATTTGTGAACAACTCTGATTTCTTATCTCTGAGGATAAAATCATGACATGGAGTTGTTTAGTAAGTAGTTCTGAACATTTTTAAGACTTTCAATGTTTCAAAACAATCTCCAAAAGGTTTTTGCCACCTCGTTAATTTTCTCATTCTGAATGTGCTAAAACTTTCATCCTTTACCCTTTAAAAATAAAAAATTAAAAAACCCTTTTCTGTCAATGTTGATTTTTCAACTTTCTCCCCATTAAGGATATTATAGAGGTATCCACTATTTCAATTTTAAAATGACATTTGAATTAGGAATTGATATTGGATTTCATCAAATGATTTTGACCATCTGTCCATGTTATCAAATGATTCCTATCATTTAATCTATCAACATGAGAAATTATATGAATGAGTTTTCCAACATAGAGTCATCCTTCATTTCTTGCCCTTTGTGTTTTCCTGGGTTCCCCTGCTTGGAGGCAAGAGGGCCTCCTGCATGAGATGGAGATGTTCTGTTGCTCATTGGCCATTTGAGCAGGCTGTGCACGTCTTTGGCCAAGGTTTTATGCAGTGCAGTTTTAGTAGTAGAGCCTGGAATTTGTACTACACTGAGGGCCTCCTTTGCTGTTGATCTAAGAAGGGATGACATGATTCCAAGTGGGTCCTCTCGTTCTCCTGTGCCACTTTCTCACTGACTATGAACTTGGGGATGCTGTTGAGACATTTCAGCACTTCCTTTAATGCTGGCTACCCTGCACCACCTCATCATGAACGGAAGTTAAGTCAATGTTTGATATCTTCTTTCAGCTCAAATTAGATCATTTATGGCAAATACATCTTGAGGTTTATGGTGGAACTTGAGAACCATGGCCTGATCACAGTGTTGATGATTTATTATTCTTCATTTTTGTATTCGTTCATTTTCATCACTTCATCGGAGAAAGATTCTAGTAGGATAAACATACAGTGTGGCACACACCAGTATCCTTGGGTTAACCTATCGAAGGAGGAAAACACAAATTCAGTGTACATGTGTTGGTTAACACAAAAGTGCTTTATTAAAAAATACTTATGCTTTTAGTTTTGAGACTTAAAAGATATGGAGATACTTTAAAATTGCAACATAGGTGAATAGAACCATGGGTATAAATTGTAATGTGGCATCATTCTAAGGAGACTAGCATTATCTGATAGTTTAATTTTAGTCACTTCAATTATTTTAATCTTTATTGGGGGCTGGAAACAATTTTCTGAAAACTAAATATTTTGCCATTCACTGTCTTAAAAGTAGAGAAAATATTTTTAAGACTTCACTTTTGAGAGCTTCCTCTGTGTTCCATATTTTGCAGTAGTGTGGTTTAGAACAAGTTCCATAGAAATCTGCTCCCATAACAGAAATATGCCCAAAGCTTTTAAATAGTCTTATACATCTCCATATATCTTTGAGAACAGATTTTGTCAAATCTTGTGAATGGATGTAAGCAACTTCTAGGCATGTGTTCCTTTTGCAGTGGAAAAAAGCAGTTTACAACCCATGTGTTAAACACAGGAGGCCAAAGTTACCATGATTTAATGAAAACCCAATCTGAGTGTTTTCAAACAATTCCAGAATATACAGGCCTGTGGAATGTTATAAAATAAAGCATTATCTGCTAAAAGTCTTTGTAGATAGGAGGGAAAACAGATAGCTAAATGTTGACAGTGAATGCTGGGTTTTAACTGTTAGCTTTACTAAAGCCATTTATTTGCAGCAGTTCTCAGTGGGGTTGATCACACATCTAATAATGCTTGTGAATCTGTATGTGAGAACTACTCTAAACATGAGAAAATTGTACACAAAGTACTCATTTTAACTCATATAAGCTCAAAGCTCTATAGTAATGGATTGATGGCTTCATTTAGAAATTTTTCAAAAAGAGGATATTTTGATTCAAATACAACCAGTGACTATTTCAGTTTTTTTTTAGTAGTAATCTCATATAATTGTATCATCCTCAGTGTGATAGTGTGTAAATTGAAGATTGAATATCTCCCTACTTTTCTGTATTCAATGAATATATTGCTGTAAAGTTCTATGTAAATCACATTTAAAAATCAATTGAATCATTTCAAATATATTAGAGGATCTCTCTGTGTGAAAGAATCCATTTGGAAAAGTCTTCCTAGACTGATGTGTCATTGCCGTGTTTATAGCATTTAAATATAGATTTTCTAAGACTTGCTTAAAGTGTGTGTTGTAGTTAATCATTCTGACATCTTAACTTGACTTAGCCTTGTGGTCACTGAACAGTTTTGAAGAGAATAGGATGTAAAAGTTGTTTTGGAATTAAAACCCAAGCCAGGAAGTAGAATTCCTGTAAATATATTTTATTTTTAATTTTTCAAGGTTATATCTAATTTTTTAAAAAATGTACAGTTCTTATAAGGTTTACAATGAATGGCAGCAGAGATTTTTGGTATTCTGCTCAGCTCAATTCCCACTCCCTGGAGTCCACCACTTTCTCAGGTCTGTGTTTCTCTTGTGTTTTCTTTGTATTTCTAAGAAAAGTGTGTATATCCTGTCCTTTTGTCATTCATTTTTTCAGTTTTAGATATTATCTATTGACTTCCTTAAAAACTAGTCTCTTCACTTCAACTCAATCTGATTCTACGGTTCCCACACTGGAGGTGTATCATAGGGTGTAAAAATCATTATTTGGTTTAATTATATTTATGTCAGTTGTGATGGGATAATAAATTGTTTCATCCTAATTTTTGTTTTGTGACTAAAGATCAAATCCCAAAGGGAAGTTGAAGATCATTTGCTGTGACTAAAAGATCCAACCAGGACAATTGGAGAGGAGGAAAAATTTGTTAGAGGTCTCAGTCCATAGGCAGCTGGCTCTATTCCCTGGGGCTCAAGGTGAGGCAGAACATCATGGTGGATGAATGTGGTGGAGGGAAGCAGCTCGCATGATGATCAAGAAGCTGAGAGAGACTAACCTCAGATCACCAAATATATACACCAAAGACATGTCCCCAGTGACCCACCTCTTCTAGCCATACCTGACCGGCTTTCAGTTACCACTCAATTAATGCCATCAGGAGATTAATTCACAAGTTGGGTTAAGGCTTGGTTCTCATAACCCAATCATTTCTCCTCTAAACCTTCTTGTTTTTTTCTCATACATGAGCTTTTGGGGGACACCTTACTTCCAAACCATAGCAATCAGGATGCATAGCCAAGAACCAGCTGCTTGTTCAGTGGTGGTGAAGGAGCTGATTGTGCTGGATGCATTGCTGAGGTAAATTAAAGAGCCAATTAAGTGGAAAGCTATACCCAAAGTTTGAAGGTACAAGGACTGCCTGGGCATTTCCCACGAATGCACATATATGGGCCCAGTAGCATAGGCTGGCCTGGAGCCAGTGTTACTCCAGCTCATGAAGATGACTTTGGGTGTGTGTTGGGGTTGTGGTCAGGGAGAGTGACAGCATAGGACTCTGGAGTAGGAGAGGTAGTCTGGGGGATCTATGCTCCCATCCCTTGAAGCACTCTTGGTTCTGGGGATTGAACCCAGGAGTGCTCTACCACTGAGCTACATTCCCTGCCTTTCAATTTTTTTTTTTGTTTGTTTGAGACAAATTCTTAATAAGTTGTTGGCCTCAAACTTGGAATCTTCCTGCCTCAGTTTCCTAAGTCACTGGGGTTATAGGTGAATGCTGGCCACATCTGGCCCTAATATTTTTTTTTCATTTTTCTTTTTTCTTTTTAGATACACATGGCATGAGGGTGTATGTTGATATATTATGCATACATGGAATATAACTTATTCTAAATAGGATCCCATTCTTGTTTTTAGAAATACTTTTGGCCATTCTTCCTATACCCTGCTCTGTCCTCGTCTTTCATAGGTATGTATTATCCCTGAATCCTGAGTTCTTCAGGGATCTGCTGTACAAATTACCCCCCTTAGAAAGGGGATTACCCACTGCTGACATACTTTCTTTGGTTTGCAAATTTCCTCTATCCTTTTTTTTTTTTTGGCCTCAAAATGTCCATTGACAGGATTTATGGGGTGTTGAGTCAGGGTGGTGGTAAACATGTGTTCCATCGTTAGTATTTTTCTAACATTAAGACATACAAAGGCAGCCTAAGGAGAAGGCAAATAATGAACTCTTCTGAAGACATGGAAATATTTGAATATTTGCACATTCTTTCTGTTCCTGGTCTAGATTCAGCTGTTTCACCTTCTTGAAGTGAGAAGGGAAGGGTAACCATGTCCCTCCAGATGGTGTTCTCCAAGACAGCAGCCACCATGGAGTCACACCACACACCTGTACCTGCACACATTGAATTGGGATAAGGGCTTACAAAACACATTTCTTTGCCCTATGGGGCTCCATGTACTCCCTTCAATGATTTTAAATAAAATACAAAGAAAAACTAGAAGAATCAATTATATTTCAAAATTGACCAGTATATTATACAAGACAGTGGGGCTCATTAAGTCATATTTATACATGCACATAAGATCATTTGGATCAATCTCATTCCCTACCACCTTCCCTTTCCCTTTTCTCTTCCCTCCCCATGATCTGTTTGCTCTACTCTACTGATCTTCTATTACTGCATTATGACTACATATTAAGCAGGACTCATTGTAGTATATTTGTACATGGACATAACATAATTTGGTAGATTTCATTTCCCAGTATATCCCCATTTCCTTCCCTTCTCCCTCCCTCCCTCTTGATCCTCTTTCTGTACTCCATTAGTCTTCTATTTTCATGAAACCACCCCTCTCTTAAAAATTCCTTTGTCTGTGTCTGTACCTTCTGCATATGAGAGAAAACATTTGACCCTTGACTTTGAGACTGTTATTTCATTTAGCATGATGTTTTCCAGGTCCATCCTTTCACCACCAAAAGCCATAATTTTATTCTAGAAGAATCGATTCTTGACTGTTGTGCTTTCAAGGACTTGTGTCAAAAATTTAAAGATCAATTAAAAGATGATTCAAGGGACACTTTGTCTATACTTACTTATACTTGAAAGTCTGCTTTTAGATCCCAACTTTTGTGTCCGGTAAGAGTAACTGTGATCATTCTATTTCACACTGGGCAGAACCAAAATACTAAATTTTTTCTTTTGGCCATGTGGCATAATGGGAAAAGTTGAGTCTTATAATTCATACAACCTTGGGTTCAAATTCTAGTTATGCCACAGTAGACACATTATTTAACTTTTCTTAACCTTTGGTTTTCTTGCCTCTAGAGTAGTTACAGCTACTTAATAGGTTTATTTTAAAAGTTAATATTAAGCAATATTTTAAGCACTATGAAAAATGCTATGTACACAGTAGATGTTTAAAAGATTAATTTCCTTCTTGGACCCACAGCTAGAATTCACTTATTATTTTTCATGAATCAGATACCTTATTACTTTTAGGATCTTGGTGTAAGCCCAAGAATATTTACTTACATTTATTGAATACTTGCTACTTTATATTGTTCTGTGTTTTCTGTTGACTTATTTATTCTCAATAAGTTAGTTACAATTTTCATTTCTATTTTATGTATAGGTAAATTGAGGTGCAGAGAGGTTAAATAACTTGCCCAATCTCACATAACCTTTCACTGGTAAAGATGAGATTTGAACCTAAAATAATGATAGCATTTCCCAGCTTTGTTTAGGAGAAAAAATGAGCTTTACCTTTCCTTATGCTTTGACCTTCTAGAAAGTTCATAATAGCTTTTCATGTCTAATGAAAAAAATCACAGAAAAGTTTTTCTATGAGGAAATAATATGAAATATATATAGAATTCATTGGGGGGGGGGTTTGTTATAAATTGATCTCATTCAAAACTAGTTTAGCCTGGCATGGTGGCACACAATTGTAATCCCAGTGGATGGGGAGGCTGAGACAGGAGGATCACAAGTTCAAAGCCAGCCTCAGCAAAAAGAGAGGTGCTAAGCAACTCAGTGAGACCCTGTCTCTAAATAAAACACAAAAAAGGGCTGGGGATGTGGCTCAGTGGCTGAGTGCCCCTGAGTTCATTCCCTGGTACCAAAAAACAAAAACAAACAAAAAACCTAGTTCAGACAACACCACCACCACCACACATACACACGCACACACATATGCACTTTACTTGGAATTTGAGGAATATTTAACCCACCACAGTGTAGTAAAGGCACAAGTACAGGTGGGCTCAGGAACAGCTGGCATGGGGGAATTGAGCCCCATTAGGACTGACTTTCCATGATTTATCTGTGTCCTTCTGTGCCCATCCACTCTTGCCTTCCTCATTGTGGACAGGTTTTCTATTCAGGACAAAAAGCATAGCTGCTAATGACATAAGTTTAACATTTAATGTGACTTAAGTCACCCAGGAAGTGTAACTTTTCTTCAGAGATTCAGTTTGTAAAATTCTAGGTAAGGACTCGAATCAGGGCCTCAGCCTTAGAGCAGTTCCCTAAATCTGAGAGAGTGGTTGAAAAGGATGTGGCTTCTCTGGAGACAGTTTTGTAGAGCTGGGATTCTGGAGGTTGGGGGCAGGTAAATCAGTTAGGGATACTTTTAGCCAATAGTATCCCTAACTGTAAGTATTGGGGGCTTAATTTAAAGGCACATTTATTTACGGTTACAACAAAATATCTGGAACTGAGGTTGAAGCATTATTTTAGTGACTTTATTCAGCACCTTAGAGCATTTTTTTTCACTCCTTCTCTGTATAAACTTTGCATATTTCTGCTGGTCATCTCTTCTTTATAAGGTGGCTGCCAGAATCCAGATACCATGTATAGATCAAAAGCAAGAAGAGGAAAGCAGCATAGTTAGCAGGGTTTCTTCTTCCCTCAGTCTTACCTTTTTCAGAAGCCCAAAGAAAGAGATATTCACCTGGCTCTTAAGCCAGGGTGGAGCCATGTGCATTTCTCTGCCTGTGAAGGAGTTTGGGAAAACAAGCAGCTCATTTACTGCCCTTTGTTGTGAGAAACAGGAGCTGAACCAAAGTTAGGAATGAGTTTAGCCAATCAGCTGTGTCAGCCACGATGAGTGAAAACTTGGGCAAAGTTGTCAGTTTCCATGGGAATGGAAAGTCCTAGATTAGGCAGACAGGCTCATAGATATATACTATGTGGTATATAAATAGTCGTGAACTTTGGACCTTGAGGACTTTGAACCATCTTCAGGAGAGCAGGCTTAGCCCCTTGCATTCTTTCTCTGCCTCTCAAATACTAGGTGGATCTTTCTGCCTCCAGGCTCTGCTCATTTGAGTTTTCTGGCAACTCTTCCATTATTTCTTCTCTTCTGTAGCTGCCAGAACTTAATTTTACTTTACCTCCACCTGCCAAGCTCACGGTGGTGTCTTATTCCTTTGTTGTTAAGAGTTCCAACCAATTCTTAATCACTCAGTTCATAATTTAGTTAATGGACTGCCTGATGAATAACTTAAATTTTACTATTTTGTCCCGTAAATTAGTTTTTTTGACATCAAGGTGTCCTATTTCACTACGAAGATCAGATTTCTTTTTATTCATTTTTCAATAGACAAAATTGTGTATGTTATGTGCTACATATTTTTTAAATATATGGAATGGCTTAGCTGAGCTAATTAACATATGTGCTACTTCATGGACTTTTATTTTTGTGGTGAGAACACTTCAAATCTACTCTCTTGATAATTTTCATGAATACATTGGTTTTAACCATACTCATATGACAGTTCTCTTCCTTCGATTTCTGCCTCCTAATTGAGCTTTTGTGTTCTTTGACTAGCATCTTTCCAATCCTCCAACCTGTTGCCTCTGGTAACTACTATTTTATTCTCTATTTTTATGAGTTTAATGAGACCATGTGATATTTGTCTTTCTGTGTCTGACTGACTTCACTTAGCATAACATCCTCCAGGTTCATGTTGTCACAAATAAGAGGACTTTCTTTTCTGAGGCAGAAAAATATTTCATTGTGTATATATACCACATTTTCCCTATCCATTTATCTGTTGCTGGACACTTGGCTTAATTCCATATCTTGCTTATTATGAATGGTACTGCAGTGAACTTGGGAGTGTGGATATCTCTTTGATATGCTCATTTCATTTGATTTGTGGATAAGCCCAGTAGTAGAATAGTGGAATCACATGCTAGTTGTTTTTAATTTTTTGAGGACCTTCTATACTCTTTGTCATAAAGGCTGTACTAATTCACATCCCTAACAAGTTTCCCTTTTCTCTACATCTTCACCAGTACTCGTTACTTTTAGACTTTTCATAATGGTCATTCTCACAGAAGTGAAGTATGCCTCATTGTGCATTCTAATTCACATCACCCTGATGCTTAGTGATCTTGAGCTTCTTTTTATATACCTGAGGCAATTTGTATGTCTCCTTTAGAGAAACCTGTTGAGGTCCTTTGTCCATTTTTAAAATTGGGTTATTCATTTGCTTGCCATTGAGTTGCTTGAGTTCCTGTTTTATATTTTTGGATATCTACTCTTTATCAGATGTGATTTGAAAACATCTCCTGTTTTGTAGGCTGTCACTTCACTCCCGTTAATTTCTTTCTTTTGTGGTGCAGAAGCTTTTTAGTTTGATGTCATCTCACTTTGATTTTCTCTTGGGTTGCCAGTGAAGACTGTGGGTTTCTTAGAATGGCTCTTTCCCTCTTTCTTTATAAAGACCATGGCAAAAGACAGAGTACCTGGTTGGTACTTGGTTCAGACATATTGGTTAACTTCCTTCATATGAGAAAGTTTATTTAAAACACTAATTTATCAATAAAAATAACTTAAATCTGTGGCATGCTTCCAAAAGTCTTAGAAAACAAACTGAGGGAAACAGTCCCTTTAGTGTACACTCTTATGGCCCAGCTTAAACTTTTTTTTTTTAATGAAATATGTTGTTTTCCTCAAAACCCCCTGATGTGCCAGGTGTGGTGGTACATGTCTGTAATCCCAGCACTTGGGAGGCTGAGGCAGGAGGATCACGAGTTCAAAGCCAGCCTCAGCAATGGCGAGGTACTTAGCAACTCAGTGAGACCCTGTCTCTGATAAAAGTACAAAAAAGGGCTGGGGATGTGGCCCAGTGGTGGAGTGCCCTGAGTCCAATTCCCGGTACAACAAAAGAAAGAAAGAAAAGAAAAACCCCATGATATATCATCCTGCAGGTAATGTTGTCTGAGGGGGGAAAAAAACCCAAACTCTGTTTCCTAAGCAGTTTTTAGGTTTGTATTATGGACAAAACAGCCACTATGTGTATCCACTGTGCTATTTTGGTTCTCCTATTTTTAAGTATTTCCAGTAATACCATGGGTTGTCGAATTTTACTTTCTTTACAGTGATTATTATGCATGGGCAGAAAAGGAAAAGACTTAACGTGAGCACAGCAGTTTTTAAAAAGAAGTCAGATTCTTTAGAGAAGGGGAGATAGCAGTGGGGCCTGTGTGAAAAGGTCGAGGTGCTAGAAAAGAGTGGATATAGCAATAGGCTCTGTGTTTGCTCAGTATTTGATGAATGAAAATTCTATTTGTACTTGAGGATGATAGAATTCGAAATGGTTGTATTTCAGCTTTATAATGTTCTTGAGAGTGTGACTGCATTTTTTTTGGCCCTTTTTTTTCCTTTTCATCTTTGATGTCCAGCTGGTATTTTGAGACAAGAGTATGATTATGGAATTGGGTTTGAAGAGCAGCACTAAATCATTCTCACTTGGTACTTGACCTTCATCCTAAACAGAATAGATTTCATGGGAAGAATCAGGTTGGGGAAGATATAATTTAATTCTGCTATGGGTCAAGCAAAAAGGTTAAATTCTTTAAGTTCTTCATCCTGTGATACCGCGGTGATTTTTTTTTTTTTTTTTAGGAAAAGCAATTTTTAATATTAGAATCTTTTTTTCTCTGCTCCACATTTTTATTTTTATTTAATTACTTTAACAGACAAGCATATTTTTAAAATAAGCTGTTTTTTCCTTATCCCTACTTATTCATGTACCTTTTAGGAAATAGTCAATGTTTAAAAAAACTAAGCATAAAGATTACATTGCTTTTATTTTGACATGGCAGGTGGCAAATAATTAATGCTGCAAATCCATAAGGTTTTATTATCTGTTTTGAAAAGTTACTGGAACAGGAATACATTTATCTCCTTCCTCTTTACCTTAAAATGAGGTCATAGATAAGGATTACTTGGAAGATTTCTTCTGTAAATTCTTTAGTGTCTACATGGCCTTGTTTTGGATAGTTCCCTAAGGAAGCCTCAGTGTCTCTTTGTCCTGGTTGCTCCCTTCATGGTGCCTCCCTTCTCTACCCTCCCTGCATTATGATTTGCCATGCCCGTGGTGTGATGCTTTTCTCCCCTGCTTGAAGGAGACATCATCTCTCTGGTGGGTCAGTTGTTAAATGAGCATGCTAATCTCCCAGACACTCTTGCTTTGGATATTTTCTTTGCAGACCTAGTCCAATGTACACATGCTTCTCATTTTGAAAGTAAACACGTATCAACCTTTTCTCTAGGCATCATAGCCAACCCTTACCACTCTGCCTTCTTACCTCCCATTTCCTGCCAGGTTCAAAAGGGAGTGCTTCAAATTGTGCATGGCATTCCAAGTGAAAGTGGCCTGCAATGGTCTTCTGCCCCACAAATGGTGCCTTCCTTCCATGTGAATGTCAACAGAGTGCTCATATATTTTGGCTCCTTGTTGCTCTGTTTCTGGGACTGTGGCTTCATAAGGGCAAACCCTTATGCTGCAAGTTCAGTTTTAAACTGTTAACCATTGTTTTCAACTCACCCAACTTTTTGTTTAAGAATAGTTCTTAGTGAACATTCTCCCACCTTTCATTGTATTATTTTGGAATGCTCTAATAAGTATTTTCCTTTAAATGTGACCTGATTTACTTAATGGGTAGTCTCATTTTGAGGGAGATGGTAACTGTGGGTGTTATACTTCTTTCTTGTGAAACTGCAGGTTATTCTTTGGGTCACTTACTTTTAGGTACAGTGAATATTAAAATTGTAGACGAATTTGGGAATATATAGTACCTAACAAAGTTGTTTTGATTACTTGAGATCTCAAAGGCCAGTAAGACCTAAATTGATTCCAGCATGTGTTTTCTTATTGAAAAAATTAGTATCTCTAACATCATTGTGGCATATAACATACACCAATAATGAATTGGCTGAAAAAGAAACGATAAAATCAGTCCCATTCACAGTACATCCCCCAACAAACACACACACACACACACACACACACACACACAAAAATACCTGGGAATAAATCAAGGACATAAAAATTCTCCATAATGAAAATTGCAAAATACTGAAGAAAGAAATTGAAGACACTGGAAGGAGCCAAAACCACCTATGTTCATGAATTGGGACAATTCATATTGTTAAAATGATCATACTACCCAAAGCAACCCACAGATTCAGTGCAGTCACCAAGAAAATACCAGTGAATTTTTTTCAGAGAAGTAGAAAAAAAAACCCTAAAATTCATATGGAACCACAAAAGACTCTGAATAGCCAAAACATTCCTAAGCATAAAAAACAATGCTGGCAGTATCACAATATCTGAGTTCAAAATACACTGCAGAGACACAGGGACAAAAACCGTATGGTATAGTCATAAAAATAGACCCATGGACCAATGGAACAGAATAAAAGACCAATAAATAAATTCACACAACTGATTGTTGACAAAGGTGCCAGAAACCTTTGAAAGAAGAGTCTGTCAGCAAATGGTGACTAGAAAACTGAACACTCACATGTAGAAGATTGAAACTGGAAACCTATCACTTACCCTGTACAAAAATCAACTCAAAATGGACCAAAGACCTGAAAGTTTGAAACTATTAAAGGAAAACATAGGGGAAACTTGAAGATATTGGTTTAGGCAATGATTTTATGGAAAGGATTCCAGTAGCTCAGGAAACAAAAGCAAGATTATATTAAATTAAAAAGCTCCTGCACAGCAGACTAAAGAGAAAACAGACTAAAGAGAATACCTACACAACGGAACAAAATATTAGCCAGCGATTTATATGACAAAGGATTTATATCCAGAATATATAAATAAAAATTAAAAAAAAAAAACCCTCAAATAACCCAGTCAATAAATGGACAAGTGTTCTGAATAGACCTTTCTCGAAGTACAATGGCTTATAAATGTGTGAAAAATGCTTAGTATGTTTAGGCACAGGGAAATGAAAATCAAAACCACACAAATTCCATTTCATCCCAGTTAGAATGGCTATTATCAAAAACAAAACCAAAATAAATGCTGGTGAAATAGAGAAAAATGAACCCTTATACACCATTGATGGGAATGTGACTTAGCACAGTCACTATGCAAAACAATATGGAGTTTCTTTAAAAAGCTAAAAAATAGAACCACCAAATAGTCCAACTCTATCACTCCTGGGTATTTTTCTGAAGGAATGAAGTCAGCATACAAGAGACCTGCATACCCATTTTTATTGCAGCACTATTCATAATAGCTAAGAAAAGAATAAGCCTAGTTGCTTGTCAGCAGATGAATGAAGAAAATATGCTGTATTTATACAATGGAGTAGTATTAAGTCTTAGACAAGAATAAAGTCCTGTCATTTGCAGAAAAATGGATGGAACTAGAAGACATGTCAAACAAAATAATCCCAACATAGAAAGATAAGTATCACATATTTTCTCTCATTTGTTGAAACTTGAAAGAGAATGTTGGAGAGGATGTGGGGAAAAAGGCATACTCCTACATTGCTGGTGAGACTGCAAAATGGTGCAGCCATTCTGGAAAACAGTATGGAGATTCCTTGGAAAACTGGGAATGGATCCACCTTATGACCCAGCCATCCCACTCCTGGGTCTATTCCCAAAAGACTAGAAAACAGCATACTACAGGGACACAGCCACATCAATGTTTATAGCAGCACAATTCACGATAGCTAGGTTGTAGAACCAACCTACATGCCCCTCAGTAGATGAGTGGATAAAGAAAATGTGGTATATATACACAATGGAATATTACTCAGCAACTAAAGAGAATAAAATCATGGCATTTGCAGGTAAATGGGTGAAGTTGGAGAGCATAATGCTAAGTGAAGTTAGTCAATCACAAAAATCCAAATGCTGAATGTTTTCTTTGATATAAGGAGGCTGATTCACAGTGGGGTTGGGTTAGGGAATATAGGAGGATTAGAAGAAGTCTAGAAAGGTCAATGGGGAGGGAGGGAAAAGAAGGGAGCAAGGGGATATAAAGGGGAAAAAAAGAAGATGGATATCAGTATCTTAAACATATGATTGAAGACATGAATAGTACGAATATTCTTTGTATCCAAACAGTGTTATGTTAAAAGGTGTTCTGTATATGTAAAATGAAATGTAATGAATGCTATTGTTATATATACAACGTTGAATAATAAAAAAACACAAAGCAAAAAAATAAAAATAAAAAAGAATCAGAGTGGGAGAAAGCAAGATGAATAGGGTCAAAGCATGATCTATGCATGTATGGAAATGCCACAGTTGAAACACATTTATTTGTATCATATGTGGTGTTAATCATATTTTTTTTTAAAAAAAGACATGGATACACAGACAATAGTTAAAGGGCTAATGAAAGCAAATTCAAAAGGTGTAGTTTTCAGGTCCAGGATTGTGTCATAGACTCCCAGGAGGCTAGCAATCTCAGCTTACCACACAGTAAGTTCAGTATTTGAGGGCAGGCCTTGATCATCTTCTTTTTTTTTTTTTTTTTTTTTTTTTTTTTTTTTTTTTTTTTGTGGAATCTTCTCTCTTTACTTTTCACTTTGTTGTAGGTTTTAAGCACAATATTTGGCAGCACAGATTGCTTACACTTTCTTTGGTGATTACATTACAGACGTGACTTAATTTTTAGACACATTAATTTTTTTTTTTTTTTTTTTATGCCTTGTACCTGGTAGGTATCCTTGAAAAATGCCAAATAAAATGATGAGATCAGTGTTAAGAGTGGGCAATGCAGGCATCATGGTACAGACCTTCTGGAGCACACGGGGCCTCTTGGTTTGTGGTATGCCTGTGACTAGAAGCTAGACATCTGCTCCCATTCTGACATGATTTCACTGTCTTTCTCACTACCAGTTTTGGATCCATAACCAACTGTGTAGACCCTGGGTCCTTCTTAAGGTTTCCCCAGAGAAGATAATCTGGTCTGCAAAACCTTTTCCATCATGTGCTGACCTCAGGGGAACTGATACCCTGTGGTAGCAGGTTACATTTCTGAAATCCATCATGAATATGCAAACCATTCCAAACTGTATTTTATCCTTTTGTTTTATCC
Source organism: Tamias sibiricus (assembly GCA_025594165.1). Lineage (NCBI taxonomy): Eukaryota > Metazoa > Chordata > Mammalia > Rodentia > Sciuridae > Tamias > Tamias sibiricus. The sequence continues at coordinate 35,809,470 of CM046673.1, read as the reverse complement.
ATATTTTTTTGAACTGAGTCATCATAACACAACATACCTTAGGAAGAAGTTGGTGCCATTATAAGGAGAAGTATAATGGGGAACTTTGGTTAATTCATTGGGAATTTCTCTTTCTTTTATCTTAGAATGCATGAAACCCAAAACTGTCATTCTCCCTAAACACCTGAAAGACCCAGATGGAACCAGTCACTCCTGACATCTTGTTATCAAGGATTCATTCTTTGATTGAATGTTTTTTTTAAAAATTTTTAAATTTATTTTAATTATACGTGACAGTAGAATGCATTTATGTACTGTCATATATCATAAATAGGTGGGATATAATTTCTCATTTTTCTGAGTGTACATGTTGCAGAATCACATTGGTCTTGCAGTCACATATGTACATATAGTAATAATGTCTGTTTCATTCCACTATCTTTCCCATCTCTATATCCACTTCCTCCCCTCCTATCACTTCCCTCTACCTAATGTAAGGTATCACTGTTTTTCCCTACTGTCCCCCGCCTTATTGTGAATTAGCATCCTCATATTAGAGAAAACATTCAGCCTTTGGTTTTGTGGGATTGGCTTATTTTGCTTAGCTTGATATTCTCCAACTCCAACCATTTACTGGCAAATGCCATAATTTCACTCTTCTCTAAAGCTGAGTAATGTTCCATTGAGTATGTATACAACATTTTCTTTATCCATTCATCTATTGAAGGACACCAAGTTTGGTTCCATAGTTTAGCTATTGTGAATTGAGCTGCTATATACATTGACATGGCTGCATTACTGTAATATGCTGATTTTAAGTCCTTTGGGTATAAACCAAGGAGTGGGATAGCTGGGTCAAATGGTGCTTCCATTCCAAGTTTTCTGAGGAATCTCTATGCTGCTTTCCAGAGTGGTTGCACCAATTTGCAGTCCCACCAGCAATGTATGAGTGTACTATTTTCTCCACATCCTTGCCAACATTTATTGTTGCCTGTATTCTTGATGGTTGCCATTCTAACAGGAGTAAGATGAAATCTTAGAGTAGTTTTGATTTGCATTTCTCTAATTGCTAGAGATGTGGAACACTTTTTCATATATTTGTTGATCAATTGTATTTCTTCTACAAAGTGTCTGTTCAGTTCCTTATCCCATTTATTGATTGGTTTATTTTTTTTTTTTGGTGTTAAGTTTTTTGAGTTCTTTATATATCCTAAAGATTAATGCTTTATTGGAGGTGCATATGGTAAAGATTTTCTCCCAATCTATAGGCTCTCTCCTCATGTTATTGTTTCCTTTGCTGAGAAGAAGTTTTTTAATTTGAATCTATCCCATTTATTGATTCTTGATATTACTTCTTGAACTTTAGGAGTCTTGTGAAGGAAGTCAGATCCTAGGCTGACATGGTGTAGATTTGGGCCTATTTTTTCTTCTATTAGGCGCAGGGTCTCTGTTCTAGTGCCTAAGTCTTTGATCCACTTTGAGTTGACTTTTGTGCAGGGTGAGAGTTAGAGGTTTAATTTCATTTTGCTACATATGGATTTCCAGTTTTGACAGCACCATTTGTTAAATATGCTATCTTTACTCCAGTGAATGTTTTATTGAGAACCTATTTTGTGCCAGACATCATGCTAGGAACTAAAGAGTAGCACCCTAGATCCCAGGGATAAAGTTCTCTACCCTTGCAGAGATTATGTTCTGGAAGAGAGAGGCAGGCAAATACCTAACACAGACTAGTTCTTCTGTCCTCTCTGTTTTTCTTCCCATAAGCCATCTAACTTCCCAATAGAGATGGTGGGGCTGCTGATGTGAAGTATGTATCAAGGTGTACAAGACCAGGTAACTTGTGGAGCTCATGGCAAGCTGTGTGTGTGTGTGTGTGTGTGTGTGTGTGTGTGTGTGTTTTCTGAAAGTAATAAAATCTCAAGCCAGGACTTGAAGCCAAGTTTGGATTAGGAAAATACCACCTAAAACTAAAAGAGTAATATCATTTGGCTTATCTTTGATTGGAAGGTTTTCTTGCAGGAAGACACTTTGAGCACTTGGGTAGAAATCAGTGTTTCCCACCTGATATGTACCTGGTTGAATTTGGTAATGTGTTACCTGTTTGCAATCATTCAACCATTAGGTGTCCAGGACTGGGGAAGATTGAAGCTGAAGATACGGTGGGGGTCATCAGCTGGTAGATGGTAATTAAGGTCTTAAGAATAAGAGAGTATACAGGGTGAGATGGGAGGGTGCTGATGCAAATTTCCAGTGGGCAGCCATATATAAGGCAGAGGACAGGGATCTCCAAAGACACTGAAAAGTATAGATGGAATGGACTCAAAGACACTTTTAAGAGTTAATTCTATCGTATGATGGCCAGGGTACAAGAAAGCTACATATCAGTGAATCCATTGCATTTTGAAGAAATTACAGGTGAGAGGGCCAATGATGTCTGAAATAAGCCCAGCAAGTACAAGGAACAGAAGTATAAGAACTGGCTAAGAAAGCGTAGGATGGAGGGGTTAGGACTGTGTGATGCTGGTGTAACATTTCCAATATCTGTGAATAGGTTGTTTTTGTTCTTGTGCATGGTGGCTCAATGAAATTAGAGAGATGCTGTCACATTGGTGAGCTCTCCTTTGATGTCACCCATTTCTATGGGAAATCCATTTCCAAGAGGAGATTCTGTTGTGCTCTGCTGGAAATCAGCCTCCAGGAAACTCGTGTGGGAATTCTAAGGAGAAAGGAAAATCTTCTAGGGAGATGTTTTGAAATCCTTTGAGCTGCATGTAATCAGTGCAAACTTTACATGTATATTGACTGTATATTAAGAGCACTTTAAGCAGTAAAGACCTCAAAGGCATTCGTCCATTATGAGAACAAACAGCAATTTAAGCAATATTTTCCCAGAGAAAAGAATCAGGAGGAACAAAGATGCCAGGGTTGAGGTTTTTTCCCCTGTTCATTTGTGAGAAAATGTGCTTTTGATTGATATCAACCAAAGACTGTGTTCAGCATAGCATATTTTTGATGGTTAATGAATGTTCAGAATAGTAATTCGAAACATTTGGGGTGGTGCCTCCGGGCACTTTTTCCAATACCTCTTTTATTCTTTCCAATATCTGGAACACGAAGACTGAGAATGAAAATAATTGCATTTGCTGTCGTTCCTCCCTCTCCCATGAGTTTGATCCTCATACTCCATACCAGCTCCCCTATTCTCATGAATTCTTCACTTTTCTTTTTACTAATAAGGCTTTGGAAAGGTAAGAGTGTGTCATGCTGTAGAAGACAGGACCTAGGATGACTTTACCACACTTCTCTGTACCCTTTTCTTTGGAATTCTTCCGCTTGAGTGATGCATTTATAGAACTGTGGAGTGGGGCTAGGGATGTGTCTCAGTGGAAGCACACTTGCTTGGAGTGTTCCAAGCCATAAGTTTCACCGCAAACAAGTTTTTCAAAGTAGAAATGGGGAATTTTTAGAGGAAAATCTGAGTATATAATTTAGGTCAATGTACTGAAATGAAAAGATTCTGCTTCCCCATTTGCACATGTTTTTCTTCGTGGTTCTATTTGATTTTTACAGTCACACATTGTGTGTTGGTGGCATTTGGTATCAAGACTCCATACAGATAAGATGCTACTGAAAACCATCAGACCATGACAACTTAATAGCATATTGGTAATGTGTCCAGCTTATGTCTACTCAGATTCATATACAGTGTAATTTCATATGCTGTTTAGAAAAATAAAGACAAGAAACACCACCATTATATAACAGACCACCAATTTCAGGCTTCATTTACAAATGAGTAATGCTCTATGTTAAATAAACATTGAAGAGCTTTCTGTTCTCCTCTGTTGTGGTTGAAAATATTGTTCTGTAATAACTCAGATAGTTAATATATTTGTGTTAAATAAAGACATTTAATAAGAAAAATGTGGGTCAGAATTACATCATTGCTTAGCCCTAAAGTATGTTAACTTTTTAAGATGCCACATCAGTATTTTAGATAATCTACAATTGTTTTTGAGGACATAGTTACTAGATAGCATGGCATTTGAGACACACTGGAATCCTTGGAGGCTGCAGAGCCTTGTCTTGTTTTCTCTGGTTCCTGATTAACTCTCAGGAAACCTGAAGAATAGTGAGTATGAATGAGCTGATATTTTTGGAGGTATGCTGCATGCCAGGAAGTAAATTGGATTTTGCACCTATTATCTGATCCTCTTCATAATACTGTTCCCTTTGTATAGATTAGAAGACTGAGTTTGTTTTGGTCAGTTTTTTCTGTGACTATAAGATCTGGCCAAAACAACTGTAGAAGAGGAGGAATTTATTTGAGGGCTCATGGTTTCGGAGGTCTCAGTCAATGGACAGCTGGCTCCATTCCTCAGGGCTGGAGATGAGGCAGAACACCATGGTGGAAGAGTGTGGCAGAGGGAAGCAGTTCACATGATGATCAGGAAGCAGAGAGATTCCAATCGCCAGATACAAAATATGTACCCAAACCTAGGCCCCCAATGCCTCACCTCCTCTATACACACCCCACCTACCTTCAGTTACCACTGGATTAATTCCATCGGGTGATTAATTCACAGATTGATTTAAGGCTCTCATAACCTGGTCATTTCTCCTTTAAACCTTGCATTGTCTCCACATGAGCTTTGAGGGGACACTTCACATCCAAACCATAACAGTCTCAGAATTTAAGTAATTGCCCAAGAGTAAATAACTCATAACAATGAAGAAGAGACTCAAATACAAGCCCATTTGTCTCTAAATTTCAGACCCTGTCCACCAGACCAGTTATATCAGAATCTGAGGGAGAGGACCAGGTATTCTTGAAGGGCCCCTTACAGAGTCTAAAGTAGAGCTTTGATTGGAATAGGCTACACTTGTCTACTCTTGGCTATATTTTGTTTTTCATGTGAGCAAGTAAAAAAATTAGTTTTATTACATGGTTTATTTGTGGGGACAAAGATACAAACTGGCAAAAGAGTGTTTCATTTTACATTATCTTCAAGTTTCTGTGTGAAGTTGCTTCATTCCCTGTAAGGAGAAGGGATGTGAGTATGTGTGCCAAACCTGCCTATGTGGGGCTTTTGCTGTGTTCTTAGGAATAAAAACTAAAAATGGCAGATATGTAGATGAGATGTTTATGCAGAATAAATATGTGGAAAGTGTTGAGCAAAATTGTGTGCGTATTGATAACAAGTGTCAAAAAAGAATTGAAGTGTTGTGAATATTGAATATAATGTTGAATGGGTATGTGTGTATTTGTGTGAGAGAGAAATCTTCAGTTTATTATTTTATAAAACTGAAAAACAAAAAGCAGAAGTCACTGGATATGAAAATGGAATATATAATCTCCCAGCTCTTTAACCAGAGATACTAGACTTTTCTGGGGCCGAAGATGGGACAGATGAATGAGTGGTGGGGATAAAGAGGATTTATTTGCACTTCTTCACTTCACATCCTTGATATTTGAAGTTTAGGTCAAATCATATTGACCAAGAATCTGGCCTGTCTTAAATGTATCGGATTGTCAGCAAATGTGATTCACCATCTAGAGTATTTTTTTTTATTGTTTATGTGCTTGATATGTTTTGCCTAGTGGGGGATAATTCTTTTTCATTTATCTCTGCTGCCTAGCTAGGCCAGTAAACCCCCCAAATAATACTGTTGACATTCTTGTTTAATATTTACCTTGGCTCCACTTCGTACCCTGCCTGCAAATCAAATCTTGCTTCACCCCTCAATTTATGGCTTTGATATCAATGGATTCTTGGGAAATTAACTATCAAAATGACAACAGAAGGCTGTAGAAGGCCATCTGATCTTAACTGGTCATCAATATCACCAGCACAGTTTGCTTGGAGTTGCTTAACTGTGTTATAACATTAATTTATTTGGGCTTTCAAGGTTGAGTGATGCTTACCAGGTAGTGCTAATAGAATCTAACATCATTATCCCCATTTTCATTAATTATTGGTTGCAAGGAGGGGCTGCAATTTCTAGGTTTTTTTTTTTCAGTGCATATTCTTTTTGTTATACAGTGGGGGGACATTACTATTAATAGTTAATTTGACTTTATGAAGAATTTCCCAAAATACAGACATAACACAGATTATACTGGATGAATGGGATTTGTTTTCTGTGCTTGATTGGCATAGAATTTAGGAAAGTACATGGTCATTATCAGGACTGGAGTTAGAGACATGTGTGTGAATGGAAATTTTAGGATATTGAATGGTTCCATGTGGTCTTGTATTCAAAGGCAATGCTCACAAAGTGAGTAATCCTGGAACTTCTTTCAAATTTTTCCATGAAGGGGGAACTTCTCAACAAATCCAAGGATCCAGGGACCTGAAATCCATATTCTCCCTTAGTTACCGAGTTCTCACAGAAAGATCCCTAGGCAGTTGGTGAGTCTTCTTTTCAACAAAGGAGAAGGGATGTCCTGGACCTTTTATAATCTCTTTTCTGGTGTCAGAGGAATGGGCTACTGGGAGTAATCTAATTTAGTTGTGACTTTAGCACCATGAGATCATTTTATGATTTGGGCAGGGGGAGGCATATGAAGGTGAATGTTCTACTCTAATGTATTTAGGAAGAAATATAAAGTAGAATTCCTTTACAAAGAAATGTCCAGCAATGTGTTTGAATTATATGATTTATTTTTCTTCCAAGGTAAGCATGTGAATTGTTTGTCTTCCTTACCTAGAATAATGGTTATAACATTACTCTTCTGTGTTCCTATAGGAAGGAAAAATAATTCAAGAATAATGCTAATGGGATTTCAAGTGTCATGGGCTCAGAGGATAGCTGTCTTTGTGCAAGAGCTTAGTCCTGAAAGAGAGGGGGTGGGAAAAAGCTAGTGTGGTGGGAAGAGGGAGGAAGAGATCAGGACAGAGAGAAGCAGAAACTGCTACCAGTCTGAGACCTATGAGGATGATTCCTGAGACTGTTTTGTGCTTTGAGACTGTCTTCCTTTTCCAATAGAAGCCCAAGAAAGCTCATCAGAAACATAAGTAAGAAGCAAGATTCATACAATGCCTTTAAGGTCCCTGTGTGTGCTTTTCATTGGCTTTTATGTTTGCTTTCCATTTGGCCTACTTGGTTCTATTAAGATTCTGGGCACGTAGAGAAATGCATATTTTTGTAGTGGGGCCGTTCTATCTATGTTTGAGTTTGCAGGAGGGCATGCCATTAGAAAAGTTTTACTTAGTAAAAGGGAAGGGGAAGAAGACTTTGTGTTGGAAGTACTAGCCTTGTTTCAATGACATTTAAAAGATGGATGTTCACCATCATGCATCTTTCCAGGCTAAGAATCCAGTCTATCTTGAGAAGATGAATGGATCAGAGAAGCTGGTTAATACATTATCTTTGTTCTGCTGCTGCCTAGCAAGAGAGAAATGTTACAATGGCCAATAGGTTGTTCTGTTCTTGTTTTTATGTTGATGTAAAGTATTCAATATTATGCATGCTAAAATTGCCTGTGCTACTTAATTCCTGAAGGTAACCAAAAATAGGATGGAGAGAATGAATGAAATATAAGTTAGCAGTTTTTTTTTTTTTTTTTTAGTTCTTTCCTATCATTTCTGAGTCAATCAGAAACCTCTTTTCTGGTGTCCTAAAACATAAAGATTTCTCGTGTCTTGTTCTTTGCCCTTGGATGGTGTTCTCTGGGGGCTGGAAATAGTGTGTTCATGGCTTCATTTCTACCACTTTCTCTGAAGCCAGCTGAGGTAGGAGTTTAGAGATCTGAAGACAGAACTGACTTGCAAGAGGGAAATTTCTTATGAAGACACGACTTTGAATTACGATCATTTGTACCTGGTCATATCTAAGAGGACTGGGGACTTTAAGCTAATCTTCATTTGCTTGTGGAAGACATGAATTGCTGACAGGTTGGAACCATGGAAATGGTAAAGTAATCATTTGACTATTGCACTTTCCAAGTAACTTAAGAGAAAAGTTTGGGAATTTTTTTTTTTTTTAGAAGTATAACAAAATGTGAGGACCATTTTAAACATTAGTTTTAACTCCTCGCCCAAGGCTTGATATACTTAAAATTAGGAGACTATAGATCCATTAATATGTTATCTTCAAGAAGAAGAATAAAATCAACTCAAGCCGGGCGCGGTGGCACACGCCTGTAATCCCAGCACCTGGGAGGCTGAGGCAGGAGGATTGCGATTTCATAGCCAGCCTCAGTCATGGTGAGGCACTTGGCAACTCAGTGAGACCCTGTCTCTAATAAAAAATACAAAAAAGGGCTGGGAATGGGGCCCAGTGGTCGAGTGCCCCTGAGTTCCATCCCCAGTACCAAAAAAAAAAAAAAAAAAAAAAAAAAATCAAACAGGGCTAAGCCAACAAAGGGGATGTATCAGCCCATACAACTTTAGAATAGCAAAGGTAGAGCAGGCTTCAGGCAATATCCAGAGTCACTAGGTCTCTGACTTTAGTGCTCATGTTTCTCTTGTCTGCTGTTCCTGGTGTACCGACATCCTGATAGCAAAGGTCTGCAGCAGTTCCAGGCTTTCTGTCCACAGGAGGCTATCCAGACGAGGTAAATGCACCATGTTTCTAAATTCCTTGAGAGGGCCTGAGATTCACTCTGGCCATTCCACTTGGTTCATGTCAGGTCACACACACACAATCCTGGAGGTGAGGATGGAGTCGACATTCTTAGAATGACACAGCATCTCAAATATAAATGGCGCATGTCAGAGAAGGCTGAGTGGGTACTTGAGATGTGGCCAATGAGTGTCCAGGATGGTGTGCTGGGATGATTTCCATCAGTTTGTGTTAAGACATGTTTCTGGTGGTTAAAAAAACTCAGTTATCTGTTGCATTCAAGATTCCCAGAAAGCTAAATGCCTTATTTTATGTGAGAGCCCAGTATCTTTCACAGGCCGCATGTGCACTCCCCGCTTTAATTCCTGGTGCAATTGAATCCCATTTTTTTCTTATTTAATAGTCACTGGAAAGAAAGAACAGCTGGTCTAGCCCTTCTGTATCATATCCTTAAACCTGTTTTCTGTGTTTTACTATCACTTTTATTAGCTCTGCCTCCTGGTATCACAGCAAGGTAAATGCCCTTGTTTTCTTGGTCTCCAGCTCACTGCTTTGAGGCAGTGTTACTGACTTCTTCAAGGTCATACTGTGAGTTACAAGGAAGAGGTTGGTACTAATGGCCATAGCTTCTAAGTTGTAGAATTGAGCAAATTGCAGCCCATAGACCAAATCTAGCCTATGGCCCATTTTTAAATTAAAGTCTTATTGAAACACAACCATGTTCATTTCTGTATGTCTACCATTGCCTTCACTACTGTAGCAGAATTGAGTAGTTGTGGAGGACAGTATGGCCTCGAAGGTCTACAATATTTACGATGTTGCCCTTTACTGACCCATGGATCGAATGAGCCACATTCTTCGCTTTAAAAGCTGGTGAGCGATTTTATGGCTGGATGTTACACTCTTCTCTGTCCTTTCTGGTTAAAGGTGGTCTTTCAAAGTGATCAAAGACAGGTGGAGGTAGAAATCATCTGAGGAGATTCATCCAATCCTAGTCTTTCATACCACAGATAAAAGAATGAGGATCAGAGATGACAAGTGATTTACACAAGGTTCCATGGTGCTTTAGTAGTGGACCAGAGTGCTCTTCATTTCCTGCACCCAGGTTTGTGTGTTGGAAGGTTACCTAAGCATACTGCTACCCAGCAAGGCATGAGGTCTGAATTATTTGGGGGAGAAGTTTTGGGGAGGATCAGTGAAGCTCTGACATTTGCAAATTCAGGCAAGTTATTTAACATAGCTTGATGCATTTTCTTCATTTGAAGAATGAAAAACAGCAATGGCATATGCTACCTGGGTTCATGCTATGATTGAGACATTCAGTCTAAAGGATATAGGATTATGAGTGTGAGCTATTGTTGTCATCATCATCATAAAATTCAGCAGTGGCAGTAGTACCCAGCCTCTTTTTTTCTTGCCAGTCTTAGAGGAAGAGGTTTACCCTCCCTCTCCAAGGCTGACTGCTCCAAGTGGGAACTGGATCATTCTTCTCCTGTCTTCTCAAGAACCTTGTTTAGTCAGTTGTCTCATCTTTTCTGTATCCTCCGTTGCTTCTTGTCCATGTATCCTTCACATTATCAACAAAATATTCATGTATTAAATACTGTTCCAAAGACATTGCTATCACCTGTTTCATCTTGAAATAGCATCCTGCTTTCCCCCATGTCTTCATTACCCTAGTGGATCACATTTCACTGTCTTTAAGTTCCATTCTAAAGTCAAGTCTTCTAAAACTCCCTGGCCATGTGTCACAGATAAATCTGTGAGACTATATAGTCTTCATCTGTCCCAATCTTATGTAGTGTTAAAATTCCCGATGCTGCCACACTAGGTGGGAAACTCTTTTTTCCTTGTCTTTGAACCATGATCCTCTTTTATTTCTCACCTACTGATACATCTTCCTCTCAAATGATCCCTTCTCTGCCGTCCTGTGTACAGTACATTTCTAGGTTCTATACTGAGGTACTCTGCTTGCCAGTCTTCTACTTTTGCCTGACTTTAGTGACTACCTATTAAGTTGATGAGTATCTCTATCTGAATGTAACAGCAGAGTTTAGCCCCCGCCAGCTCTCTTCCCAAGTGGTTCTCTTCATTTGCATGATGCTTTAATATCTAATGTATACTGCACACTTGTTATCAGCCACATTCTGTGCTGAGGGCTTTAAAAACAAGATAACAGATTTTTTTTAAAGTTTCAAGAAAAGTTAACAAAAATATACAAAGTAAATATGTTTGGATAAGCAGGACCCAGATCACAAAAGAACATCACCAGCATTTTAGAAAACTTCCCTTGCAGTTACTAATCCTCATCTAATGGTGATCATTGTTCTCACTTGTAAGAATGTGTATTAGTTTTGCCTGTTTCTGTGCGTTATTTAAATGGAGTCACATAGTTTGTACTATTTGTGTCTGGCTTCTTTACTCAGTATTATATTTAGATGCACCCATCTTTTTGTGCATAGTTGTTGATTGCACATTCTTATCACTGTATAGCGTTCCATTGTAGGAATACAATTTATGTATCCCCTTTTCTGTTGTGGAAATTTGGATTTTCAGTTTTTTAAAGTACAAGTGAGACTATTATGAAATTTTCAGATGCATCATTTAGCACCCATACGTACATATTTTTGAGTGTATTCCTAAAAATGAAATTACTGACATCCAATACACTTTAATGCTAGTAGATATTGATAATTTTTCAAAACTGTTATCAGTTTATATCCCCAGGACCAGCATATAAGATTTCATGTAGCATATATCATTTGAACAGTTCTGTGACATAATTACTATTTTTATGTCACATTTGAATAAAATCTGAGTCTGAGACAAGAGAAATGACCCAGGTAGTCTGACCCCAGAGCCTGTGTACTCTTAACCCCCATAATTGCTTTCTTATACAGCTTAAGATGTTGTCATGCACAGATGATCCTCTACTTCATAATTTTTAAAATTTCATTTAGCTAAAGCTTGCAGCTAGCCCAATGCCTGCCCAATGTATGTCAGTTCCTAATGTGGCCAATAGATGGTGCCAGCAGTAGTCTGAGACTTGACCAAATGAACTCAGGTGTAGCCTCTTAGAACTACTCTTTTTTTTTTTTTGGTACCAGGGATTGAACTCAGGGGCACTCGACCACTGGGTCACATCCTCAGCCATTTTTTGTATTTTATTAGAGACAGGGTCTCACTGAGTTGCTAAGTGTCTTGCCATTGCTGAGGTTGGCTTTGAACTCATGATCCTCCTGCCTTAGCTTCCCAAGTGCTGGGATTACAGGCGTGCACCACTGTGCCCGGCAGAACTACTCTTAATATGGGTATGAGCTGGCCTGAGAGCTGGAAATCTTGGGATTATTCCTGTCTCCCACCCAGATGCCATGTGAATGTGCATCTCTCTCTGTTCTCTTTCCCCTGTATTCCCATTACTTTCTCTTCCCATCACTTAACACTTAGCACAGGTGGCTACTTATGTACCTGCATTGCTTTGCTGTGCTCTGAACTCTGTAGAGCAGAGACTGGGTCATAATCATTCTTGGTCTTGGGGGTCTGACATAGTTCCTGACACAAAGAAGGTGATCATGTTTGGTCCTGCAAAATTCTTCTTAGAGGAGCCAAAAGGTACAAAGTGACTCTTCTTTCCTGTGATCTCATAAGCTCAACAGGCATTTGGCCTGCCCATCTGCTCCAAATGGCCTAGTAACATGTGCTGACCTATTGGAGAAGAGCTCATGATTACACAGGCCCTAGCCCAAAGATAAGAGATGATCTAATCTATCATTTCTTTTTAAGAAAAAAAGAATAGTTTCCATAGCAATTGAGTTGAGAGACCAAACTGCTCATTTACCCTCCTTCAAATTAAATGGCTGGTGATAAGTGACAGGGAATGGGGGTAGGTGAGTCTGAAGTCAGGTGGCATGAACCACCAAGGACAAATTTGTCCCTTTTATGATAGAGATTCCTGGTTACTGGACCATTGGTAAGCTAGGGATTTGTTCTTATTATACACTTGGAAGAAAGTGGGAGGGGGGAGAATGACACCATTAAGCACAGTAACATTTCAAAATTATTTCCTCTGCCTGACCTTCTCTTCCTACCCACTTCCCACAGGTTATAACTTTTCAAGGTTAGTGTTGCTATTCTCCCTTGTTCTACTCTATCACATACTGGCTTAGGAGCCAGACTGCTTGGGTACAACTCTTGGCACTGCCTCTTCCTATATATGTGATCTTGGGCAAATTGCTTAACCTCTCTGACCCTCAGATTTCTCATCTGTAATGTTTGTTTCTTTACCTCATTGGGTTGTAAGGTGGATTAAATGAGTTAATATACAGAAAACCCTTAGAATAGTGACAGTCTACATTTAGTTGGTAAATACTGACCTTTTTTTTAATCATACCAGATATAGCTATTTTATGATGCTATCTGGAGAATAAAAAGCATTTCTACAGTAACCATGAACAAATTCATTTATTATTATGTTTCATGTTGTAGTAGTTTTTATTACAAGGGTGAAAAATGGCCAAATGTAAATGAACTTATATCTAAACTATTTTTCTCACCAGTTTTACTGTATGTTTTCTGTGTTCTTTCCATAATAGAATTCTGTACTCTCTACATGTTATAATAATTCCTTATGTTTGTATTGCATCTTACAGTTTATAATCTCCTTTTATTTACAGAATCTCATTTTAATCTCAGAAATCCTTGCCAGATCTACAAGGCTTTTAAAATACTCTTCTGTCTTATTTTAGGGGTACATAAAACTTGTCCTCTTGTGGTGAGGGGAACTTGGAAGGTCTCAAGGCAAGCAAATGACAGAGCTGGGACCACCATCTTTCCTGTCCCAGTAGTTTACACTCATTGTCAAGTTCCCAAGTTTATGCATAAATATGCACATGAGGGAGATTGGTAAGCTGCAGGTGAATAGCATACATGTCCATTAGTAAAATCTGTGCATACAATAGTTTCTACCCAGCCGCAGAAATTAGGTATTAAACTCCCTCAGAGTAGAAGAATTCATAGCCAAGCACACCATTTTGATAACAAGGGTGGACAAGACAGATCCTAAACGAGTCTATTACAGCTTTTGTAATTTTAGGTTCACTAAAACAACTGAAAACAGCACTGTTGATGAGGACTGGATCAGTGAGAGTTTATAAATTTTTAGGGAGTAGCAAGAAAATCCCAAGATCTCCCTTTCCATTGGTAATGGCAAGTATTTTTGTTTTTTTTTATTTTTTATCTTTTTGTAGAGACTGGCATACCATACCACAAAGGTCATTTTCTTTCTGGGTCTGCTTTGCCATCCAAATGTTCAATGCCTTTCTGATTTTATGACTCAGAATTATTGATTTCTGCCTTCCTGGGACCTGCTTCTAACAGCCCCTCTCAGATGCCTCTGAGCTTTCTTCCTTGGCTCAGACACAGCTAGAATGCAATACTAAGGGTCCTCGGCTCACCCGAGGCTTCCTCTAAGACCCCTCTTCCTTTTCTGCCATTTTCTATATCTCCTTTTCTGGCATTTTCTATATCTCCCAGAACATCTTTGTTAATTTTCATTTAGAAGACTGGCCTAGTGTATTCTAGAACCAAAACCTTCACTGTTTCAGAATAAAAGGATGAGCGGCCCAATTTTGCATAAGATTTTATTGACTTCAGTTAAGCACATCTGCATGGAGTTTCTATGCATTCCATCACAGGTCCTCAGGAAAGTTCTCTTCAAAGGCCCGGAATTTTATGATTCATCCAGACTCATTCAGATTCAATGCCCTCCTCATGGGAAGCTTATGGAAACTGTGGAATGAATAACTATAGCTGTTCTTTATTGTTCCTCATTAAGGTGCCTTAATGCTTCTGTCTTTGTACAATCCCTCTCCTCACCTGGCCAAAGGTGCGAACCTGTGTCACAGTCTCTTGATAGAGCTTGGGGGCTTTTTCATTTGAAAATGCTAGCTAGCTTAGATTTTTTCCTGTACAAATGTGAGGGAGGAAATCTATCCTGTTAATGATTGGTTGGGAAAAAGTTGTAATTGGTAAGTACTGTGGACTCAGGAATTCTGACCCAGGGGAAAGAGAGCAGCCCCTCCTTCCCTCTGTTCCATGGCAATGTGGTGGGTGTTGTGTGTAAGGTCCAGAAGCTAGCTTCAGGGCCCAGGCATTCATTTTCTCATTGGCAGCCACTTTTATTTCCCACCTCTCCATCTAGTCCCTAATTGCTCACTGCCTTTGTGAATCCCTTTGGCCAAGGTCATGATCCCTCCCTATACTGAAAGGAAGATAGACAGCACTCAATAACTTCTCTAGAGGACAAATGCTCAGCTCTTTGCTACAACTCAGGATAGCTCTAAAGGTCTTCCACATTCCAGAACACTGGAAGGCCTTTGTTGAGACTGCATTACACTTCACCTTCTCTTCTACCTAATCCTGCTTCCTCTGCTTCCCTCCAGGGTGGATCTCAAGAACACATCCCATAAAACCTCTGGCACAGAAATCTCAGAACCTGTTTCCCAGGTAACTCAACCTGTGACCAAGTCTGATTTTCTGTGCAGTGGGTTGTTTGAAAACCGAGGGCAGAATCCCTGTGCCCATCATCTCCCATTGCCGGGAAAACCACAGTGAGATGTATTCTCTTAAAATTATACATTTGGCAGTGAAATGAAGCCATTTTCTTTGACACCTGGATTTTTGTTTTTGCAATTGAACTTCGTAAGAAATATTGGAAATACAGTTCATTAAATCTTAGTATCTTTTGGTGAAAACTTCTTACTACAAAAAATGATACAAAAAGTGGGTTTGTCTGAATGACCTTAAATTTGCAGTCTTTAATCCTTGTCCTCAGTGTTGGGATTGGACATATCATAGGGAACATGATTGACATTATCTGGGCTCTCATTAGCACAGGAGAGGCAGGTTAGGAGGTAATGACGACATGGCCTGGGTCATAGTGACTGGGTGGACTGTACTGTCCTATGAGGACACACAGTCAAGCAGCTAAGCTGGAGGTGAGGGGGAGTTTGGAGGAGGCTTTTCTGTAAATGCTCAGAACCAGGTGTTGGGTTGGTAACTTTGGGAAAATGTTGGACTGGGAGTAGAGGTTTTATGGAGAGGCTTGGAGGGGAAGTGGGACCCTTGTGGGCTTGAGTAACAGAGATGTTCATGGTTCTGACTGGGCACAGGGTTTGAGGTGGGTGAGGTGAGAACAGAGGTTGAAATGTCATCAGAGTTCAGGTTCTTAAGGACTTAGCCAACTACTTCAGAGAAATTGACCTGTATCCTCAGTGATGGTGTGGGGGTCAGGGGATTTGAGGAGGAGAGCATTCTGATGGCATTTGCTCACTTAGTGAGTTTAGTGTTTGGGTTGAATCATGACCATTTATAGTATAGATTAGTATGATCATGTTAATTGTGGGGGAGGGGGGAGAGTAAAACAGATTTCCCAAATTATTAGGACAAGCGATCATTCTCTCCCATTGTGTGTTGGCTCTGAAGGACTTTGTTTTAAGGACACAGGTGGATTTCACATTTTCCAAAGACAGAATAGAGGAGATGATGGAAGAAGGGAGGCAGCCACTCTGCATGGCTGTGTGTCTTCTCCTTTTTGGGTATTTATCTTTACCTTTCTTCTTTGAAATATCTCTCCCCCCCCCTCTTTTTTCTAGCTTTGTGTCTCCATCTTTAATGTCTAATAGGGTTTCCACCTCTTAAGGCAAAGTAAGCACTAGAAACAGGTCTGCTGGAGAGATTCCACTTCAGAGAAGTTCCCCAGGTCAGACATAGGCACAACCTGTCCCACCTGGCTCTCCAGCAGTACCTGGCTCTACATCGATGAATACTTGGGAGTGCCAGGTCTTCATGGAAGACAGTGTCAGTCATAGATTGTTTAAGGATTAAATAGAAAGCATGAATGTTTTTTTTTCCTTCCTGTGGTTTTATTCATGTCTCAGCTTTCTCCATTGAAAACTGATTGCATTTCCTTCCCTCCCCACCAAGTACACATTTGATCTTCAACTCAGCAGATGCACTGGTATAAGTGATTTCCAGGAGAAGTTTCTCCAAACCCTGATCTGCTTTGGGTGCCCAAACCCAAACTCCACCAATGAGTCACACTCCTACAGAAACTCATTTCTTTCAGATTGTTAAAATGTGGGGGAGGAACTGAAGGCAGATATTGATCTGCTAAGAACAAATGAAAAAAAAAAATGACCAGAACAAATCAACTTTGGGAAACCAAATCATAGAAATCATTTGTCCCCATCAAAGTCCCTGCTGTGTTCTACAGTCATATACTTTGAAGAAAAAAAGGCGAAGAAAGGAAGAACATTGACTGATAAACTTGCTAAGGTTTGGGGTTGGGTGTTATATGAAGATGTTATTAGAGCTGCTGCTTTCTTTCTGATGTTTGTCATATTTTTTGTTCATAGTTTTTTATCCCCCCCTAACTCTTCTATTGGAAGTAAGATGTATGCTTTGCTCAGGCAATTTGGATTCCCTAATTGATGCTGCCAAGGAAGAGGCCTCTTCTGGTCCCTCTGTCACTCTGCTGCACTTGGAATTAGAGTCTAATCCCTCTAATGACTGTCTTCACGGCATGCAAGCACATCTTACGCTGAGAGTAGCGTGGCAGCTGAGGACAGAGTCGAGTCTTAGCCAGAATGTTCAGGGAATGGAGTTACATGAACAGACTGCCTCTTGATTAAGCTGGAATCCTTGATGCTCTGCTGCTTCACAGTCATTCAGTGACGTTCACTTAAACTTTTTTTTTTTTTTTTTTTTAATGTATAAATGAGTCGCTTCCCAGCATAGTGACACTTTACAATGGGTGTGGGAAAGAGAAAAAAGTGGGAAGAGATAGGGAGGCTCTGGGGTTGGGTCTGCTGTGAGTGGTGAGGCCTAGGCAAGTCACCTGACCTCCTTGTACCTCTCTGGTTACAGGTCAGATGGAAAGTCACTAAGGACCTTTCTGCAAATCTCATACTCTGGATGAATACATTTTAGGACAGAGTAAAAAAAAAAAAAAATAATAATAATAATAATTCTTAAGCAGTTCAGTTCTCCTGCTAAAAGTACAGATAACAGAAGAAACTATGTCCATAGAATTGGTGGTCCTTAGTTCTTGAGTGAAGATTAATTGATGTGCTTTGTATTTTGGCTGTAGAGGACTACGTGAATACACTTCACGTATTCCTTTATCTTCTTGTCCATCAATATGAGAGGTGTGGATGTGTGGGGATGGGGGTGGCCATGGGTGTGTGCTCAGGGGAGGGTGGTGTGAGGGACCTAAAGAGGGTTGTTATTCCCACAGAGTATAGTGGTCAACTTCAGAACCAAGTTGAAATTTTCCCTACTCTTTGCTCAATCTCCTTTTTATATACGTTCTATGAATTACCTTCTAGAATTTCTTTACCTCCTCATGACTGTTTTCTAGGCGTGCTTGGTGGGTGTAACCTACAAAGCCTTCTTGAAGTTCTTACAGATTTCTTACTCTGCACCCAGCAGGTATATGACTTTTTGAATGGAATGGAATATAATTGTTTCAAATATTAACTCCTAGATGGATCAGTTCTTTAAGGAACCTGCAGTGCTGAAGTCTTTAGGGGATGGAAAGCCTCAAGCAAGCTGAATTCCTGGAGGATAGTCATGTTGTCCTTTGTATTGCAAGACCTGCTGACATGGCTACTATTCTCATGGCTGCAGGAAGTGCTGTGTTCATTCTCCTCTGCCAGATTTGTAGGGAGCACTGCACCGATTATATATGGATTATTCTCATCTCTGGGTATATCCTGTTGTAAGCCACCATACCATCTTTCTTAAAGTGGTAGTTTTCCACATTTCTCTGTTTCAGAGTCACTAGAAGAGCTTGTTAAAATATGTTACCGGGTGCTACCCCCCCAGAATTTGATTCAGTATGTCTGGGCTGGAGTCCCCCAAAATTGCTTTGCTGACAAGTTATCAGGTGATATTGAGGTCATTGATTATTAGGCCTTACACTGAGGATCCATGACCTAAATAATCTCCTTACCTCCTTTCTTAGCCCCCAAGCTCATTATCCATGCAGAAGCTAGAATGATCTGTTAAGAGCATGTCAGATGACATCTCTGCCCTCATACCCATAATGTCCTCACCATGGCCCATGAAGACCTGTGTGTCCTGGCTCAGGAGGCTATAAGGTGTGACCCTGCCTGCTTCTCAACCTCACCTCCTCCTCACACCTTCACCACCATTCTGCTCTCTCACCTGCCTCCAACCATGACTTGGCCACACCCTTTGCCCTTTCTAGCCTATATAGAGCCTTGACCTCTGGAAGTCATCATCTTCTTTCACCTAGTAGGACCTGTATATTCTTTGCTCCTTAGCTACACTGTGATTTCTTCAGAGAATCCACCCCAACCACCCAAGCAAAGCTTCCATTTCTGTTTATTCCTTTTCTCCCTTTATAGCCTTTAGCACAATGCTTCTTTGATATTCGTTTGTGCTTTGGATTTATGAACAACTGTATTTCCTCTTGGATTGTAAATTCCATGAAGGAAGTGATCATATGTGACTTGGTCGCTGCTGAATCTTTCATGCTTAGTGGTGCCTGGCACATTATTTCATTGAGCGAGTGATGGATGGTAAAGGAAAACTTTCTCTATTTCCAACACTTGTGACACCAGTGTGTGACTTTCTATACAGTGCAATTCTCCAGTTTTCTGTGGACCCAACTGGGCATCCTACAATGTAAAATTTGAAAGTAACGATCCAGAGTTAACACAGACATCCCAGGCTAAGTCCCACTAGACTGCCACTCACATCAGACTCCATTCACAAGCAATAGGTCTCCAGATACTAAGGTTTACATAGTTTATCTGGATACACATGTAGAACTAAGAGGTCCATAGGATGAACTCTGAAAGGGTCCAAGGGCAGGAGCTTTTGCTACCATGTAGTTTTGGTATTTGCAGCCCTTCTGGCACATTAACCTCGCAGCTTTCCAATATCCTTTACTGAGAATTTTTAGGGAGGCCCATTATGTAAGCAAGATTGATTAAATCATAGGCCATCAACCATGGCATCTCTAGCCTCTCTCTGCTTCCTGGAGGTTGGGTTGGGGCTGAAAGTTCTCTCTAATCTTGCCTTGGTTTTTCCAGGGACCAGTGCCCATCCTGAAGCTGTCAATCATCCTTGCCACCAGTCATCTCATTAGCATTCAAAAAGGCAATCTTCACTCCAGAGTCGAAAGGTCTGGGGAGCTCTTGTGTTAGAAACCTAGTGTGATAATATAACATGCTCCTGTCACCTTGATCACTCAGAAAATTTTAAGAGGTTTAAAGTGGCTGTGTCAGGAATGGAGAAGAGGCAGAGGCTAAATATACATTATTATGTTACAGATAAGATTCTAGAATGCTTGGGGACTGTGGGAAAAGCTTGGCCACGTAGCATTTGTCCACGTATACTGCTTTATCTGCCAATGAACATATCCAAAGTCTGTTTTGAATTTTTTTCCCACAAGCTCAGAATTGCCAGGTGTGATCAATACCTCCCACACCCAAGACACACATCACTTCCCTTCCTTGGTCAGATCAGTTTAAAACTTTGTGTGTCTCTTTTTTCTCCTGTCAGTCTGACTCTGAAGTTAATAAAAGGATATCTGTGACTCAAAGAGCTGAACTCTGTATCTTTGAAATGTATAATGTTCTTTATGCACAATAAGGTCAACATGCTGAGAAACATGCTTTTGACTCAGAATAACAGCATTCTTTCAGATAGTTTGGAATTCCAAAGGCCTTCCTTTTTGGGGTTGTCTTTTGACATGGCCTATTTCCCTGGGGACATTTTACCCCTTCTTGGAATCCATAGCTTTCTGACCAGTCTTCACTCTCTAGATTTCATTCTTTGAACCTAAGTCCAAGGACAAACTAAGCATCCTCAGAGTTCATGGACAGGTAGGGTCATAGCAGTTAAGACAAAGCAGATTCTGAATCCTAGGCTGCTATTTACTCATCTACTCTAGCATAGCACTAACTTCCCTGCCTACACAGTGAATCCCAATTTTCCTTTAAAGTGTGTGGGCTTGAAAGAGGTAGAGGAGAGCAATACAGGTGGAAAATTGTCTGATTCCGGTTCTCTACAGGGTCAGTCTAAAAGTGGCTGGGAAGCCGAGACAGGAATTCATAGTCTTCAATCACTCCTGGTCAATGCAAAGAAGTGGTCCCAAAATAAATGTATTCACCTCTGGGACTTTCAAAGAAGCATTTCAGGGAAATATGCTGCCAGATTGGGGGGGGGGGGGGAGGCAACTGTTCAAACTGAGCTTTGACACAATTCATTCAGGTGCAAATACAGTGGCAGGGACTCGCAGCAGGTGACACTGAGCTGGAGAGTCAGAATTCACACACCTGGAGTTAGTAGTAGTACCTGCTGTAGTTTAGGATACTTTCCTATCTGGCTACCAAAGGTTTCCTTTCTGGCGTTAGAACATGTTTACCCATTGGGGAGGACCTCCCAATACTGTCATTACTCATGGTTTGGGGGTTTATTGTTGGAAGAACATTCCTGCGGGCCTTAAGTTTCTGCATATCATGTACCACTTTTGTTCTGGACTATCTTTGTAGGAATGTTGAGGATCTCCCTCCAGGTAGTGGGTAGTTTAGCTAAAGATAATAGTCCTATCCAGGGTGAAAGGTGGGCAGGTTGGCTAGTAGCCCTCCTTCTAAGATTGAGTTTTTCTAATCTCGGGGTCCTCGCTGTGTGCATCAACTATGTATGTGTAGTGGGAAATGAGGGTGAGGACGCTGAGATCTAGAATCAATACTCTATTAGTGGCACCACAACCCAGAGGGATAATTCCCAAAGCCTGAACCCTGAGCATAACAGGGCTTTTATTTTTATACATAAGCAAGTTTTGGGTACATCAAGGCAAGGGAGTTTGTGCAGTTCTATTGGAGGGTACATTCTGTATTTCTTATATGGGTACAAGCTTGTCGACCACCTAGGGACTCTTAGCTTATACACCTTAGGGACTTTTGCTGTGTTAAGCCTAAAGGGGGATTGTCCTGTCCCTGTTGCTTTGTTTCCTGCTTCTGCTACTGTGGTTACCTATTAGCTACTGCAAACCTCTATGGTAAAATGCCAGTAAGCATAGCTGCTGTGTGTCAGCGTGCAAAACCACAGCCTGTCAGCTCTTAAACTGCTTAAGTTTCCATTCTGTCCTACCACATGGGAAGCACCTACCTGGGCCTTCAGTTAACACTACTGTATGAAATCAATCTCATTTGATTTAAAGAAAATACTTGCATTTTCTTTAAAGGTCTTGGGGAACAAGGGGACCTCATGTATATCTGAAGGACCTGCTACCTGCTCTGCCATGAGTATAACAGCATTGTGTCTCTAACCCAGAAGTCTAGCAGCATGTGTGAAGCTGTTAATTTGCTTCACCTGTTAACTTGCAATGGAGTAAAACCCCAGACCCGTACCGGTCTTGACAACTGATCCTCACCCTTGGTTTCAGGGAAGGGCATGTGAACCAGGCCTAGCCAGCATGAACGGGGTGGGCTCCTGGCTGAGGAATGGCATTGGTCTAGTCACATGATAAAGGTCAGACCTGTAGGAAGAATCAAGACTTCTGCTGGACTTACTGGGCAAGGCGTATAGAATATAAATGCAGTTGTCTTTACCATCACCATGGAGAGAGCTCTTTGAGAATGAGTCCCACAGTAAAACAGAACCAAGGAAAGGAGAGAGGCAGGAAGGATGGGAGATTGATTGAGGTTGAAACTGAGATTGATTTCATACAGTAGTGTTGATTGAAGGCCTGGATATTGCCCTGCCCATCCAGTTAGGTAGTTAGCTAAGCTAGTGCATTCAGTTTGTTTGCCTAAGCCAGTTTGTGTGGGATTTTTAATATTAGCAAGTGAAAAAGCCTTGTTGTATACAGATGGAAGAGGGAAGATTGGACTGATTCTCTCAAAGGACCACTTCTCCAGGTTTATTATAGCGTTAATGTGGATAAAATGTTTGCTGTACTCATGTTCATCCCCCCACGTTGGGAATAAACCTACTTTATCTCTCAAAATCCACCAAGGAAATAGTTCACAATCTAAACTTTGCCTATATGGGCAGCTGTTCACCTTTCTCTTAAATATGTTTAAGCAATGAGTGTTCATTATGGTTTGTTATTTGGTGCCTCTGTCCAGATAGCTCCCCTTTAGTTGTCTGGGTCTCCACACTCCACTGATCCATCTGTAAGTCTGTTTCCAAATATAATGTGAGAATTATAAATCAAAGCAAATACAGAGTGCCTGGGAGAGGCAAGATGAGGGTGGGAAGAAAGGTGAGTAGCGTGGAATGTACCTTGGCACTCTCCGAGTCAAACACATTAGGAAGTTAGTTAGAAATTTGGGATTATAGAGGTTTTTGCATCTAGATCCATCACTTATAGTTGGTCTATGGTTCTTGAGAGAAGTGATGATCAAGTTGAGGTGAATTATCAGTACAGTATTGTCACTATTGTAATAAAGCATGATGGGAGATTGCTGTGGCACTAAGAGCTACATAGTGAACCTGTGATGTCAAAAGATTGGTTGTCTCTTTTAGAACAAGCTTTGTTTTAAAAGGGGAGAATATTTTTTTTTCATTTTGCTGTATGTTTGTATATACATATACATGCATATTCACATGTACATGTACAATGTATTGCATGTGTGTATGTGGACATGTGTATGCATGCACACACATGCTTTTTGTCCACATATGTCTGTATATCTATATGTGTCTAGGCATTTATATTTCTCATTTGGGTGCAGCATGATAATCATCTTTGCAATATTTCACAACTAATAATAATCAGAAGTGTTTTTATTACTAACTGTCCTTCCTACCTTTCTGGTAATCGTTTCAAGTGGGTTTTAGACAAGGGGCACAAGAAAGGAGCAAAGAAAACTTAACAGTCACAGTTGAGGCAGGGAATGCTATAATAAATAGAAAACGAATAAGAGGGGAAAACAGCAAATATACTAGGACTTTTTTTTTTGAAATGGATCCATGTGAGGCTGGCCCCAGTTCATTCTCCAGACTTATTTCTGATTTGTCATACAAACCATGTGTCAATCCCTGAAACTATATCACTCTTCCAAGGTGATTTGCTCTTTGCCTGTGCAGGCCTCGCCCTTTGGTTTCCTGCCTCTGAGCTTGCATTTATGCTTTGCCTGGAATAACATGCACTTCTATTCTGAGCCCTGTTTAACTGTGGCCAGACCAACTCAGGGCCTGGGTCCAAATTATGGATGAATACATAAAATTGCATTATTCTTTAGGCTAGATACCATGTCATATTTCCTTTTGACTCAAAGGAAGAAGACATGTTGAGTGACTGTTGCTTCTCCCATTTACACTCCCTGTCTGCTCCTCCTACCTCTCTGCTTCTCTCTCCACCTACTACACATCCCCAGTTACATTTAAGATCGGTTTGTTGAGACTGGTTCTAAGATGAATGTATAAGAGGTCTGCGTGGAGGTTGAAGTCTTTTTTTTTTTTTTTCTTCTAAAGAGGAATTTTCACTTGAGAGCAAAATTTTAATTGGACGTCTAAACTTCCAGATAAGCTTTTGTTCACCATTTGTCATGAATTTACAGGGGGAAGGAAAAAAATCAATATTCTACAGTACTTCTTTCATCCTAAGGAGGTTGAAAGACTCTAGCTGCAAAGTGAGGAGATCAGAAGAGAAACAGATTTGTTAAAAAAAAAAAAAAAAAAAAAAAAAAAACCCATATTACCAATGTCATTTGGAAGAACAGACCCTTTCTGAAGCCATTTCTGATCTCCTTTCCAAAGGCAATCACTATTAATGGGCGACCATGAAGATGAGAAGCAAGAAGAAGGTACAAAGAGAAAAATGCAGGGTGCAATTTTCTACTTTGCAGAGTTTTGGGGAAAGAGATCCCAGCTGTAAATGTGGACACTTTACAAACATGTAAAGCCAGACTTTGTGCCAAATTTAAGTGCCTTTGACTATCAGGACAAGAAGCATCACTCTCCGATAGAACTCCACACAGCTGGGAAATCACAAGTAGGGCACAGCACTCCTATTTCAGCTTTCACAGGACCTTTCCCAGGCACACTGCAGATTTCTTTGTATTACACTGATGTTTCGTCACGTCTTGTTCTTTTAATCAACTGCAGCTTTTTGAATATGTTTGAGAAATTCCTGGTTTCCTGTTGTCTTGGTACTTTGGTATTACAAGTGGGGAAAAAAAAAATCATTGCAAGACTCATGACTGATATCCCTGTAACCAAAGACAGATTCACAAGAGAGAAGCCTAATAAACTACTAAAGCAACATTTTACATGATACAGGAATGTTCAGAAATTAGACCTATAGGGAAAACTATTTTTATGCTTCGGTGAAGAATGAATAGTTGGGTACAAATATGATTAGACAAAAAAGGGGCATGACCTAATGGCAATGAATTGCAAGGTTTGCTCGATCAGATTCTTCTTGGCCTCTTTGTGTACTGTTTTTTTTTTTTTTTCCTGTGATACAGGGCAGGACACCTGCCATGTGATGCTCTTTAAAAGAGAAGGTCTGGACTGGGGTGTGGCTCAGTGGTAGAGTGCTTGCCTAGCACATGTGAGGCACTGGGTGCAATCCTCAGCACCATGCACAAAACATAAAAAAATAGTTGTTATGTCCATCAATAACTAAATATTTTAAAAAAGAGAAGGTCAGAGAGGCCTTCCTGCTTCTGCAGTTTTCTCAGTCTTTCAGCTTAAATGCTCAGTAAGCCAAGGTGCCATATTCTAGAATGTTTCATGAATCCCACCAGTATTACATATGAAATGTTTTATTTTTAATCTTTGGTTAAGTGACTGCAACCAATTTGGTCTAGCACACTTTCTTACTGAATCCCATCTAGTTTTAAAGTAAGTGTCATTAATTTTAAAAGTTCAACCTGTTTAATTGGTATTTCTCCATCTTACCCATCCTCTTCACAGATTCTTCCCCGTCCTCCTGCCCTGAGCCAAGGATAAACTTGTGGCCCCGATGGCTAGGGGGAGGGGCTCAGATCACATGCTCTCCTCTGCACCTTCTTGGAATGGCAGCCCTTGTGTTGGGGCAGTGAGGAAGGGGATGGGATGAAATATTGCCTGGCTTCTCTGCCCACAAGTGGGGTCTGTGGCCCTTCTTGAGTGACCATAATTTATGACTTAGTCCTTGTGCTTCTTGAGGATGGCTTGCTGCATTCCAAATGTGAAACTCACATCCAGCTTCTAGTTGGTCCTTAGCTGGAGGTGTCCTGTTGCATCCTTACCCTGTGGCTGTGCCTGCAGGATGGGTACAGTGTCTTCTAATGTTTGTTATCCCATCTCTGGTCTGCTGGCATGTTCAGCTCTAATTTGCATATATCCTTGAAACTGGACACTTCCCAGACTTTTATTTTATACATATATCAACTCTACCCAGTGCTATTTGGCTATGTCCAGGGGCATAGGAGACTTGGTTAGCAAGGTCAATGACTAAACCCATGTCCTGCAGAAGCCCACAATGTCATCTCTCCCTTTGTTGGAGTCTCTCTCCCTTCACAATGTTGGAAGAGGGGAGAATAGCTAATCTTGAGAAATTCTTGGGTACTCAATTTCCTCTTTTCCCTCTTTGGTCTACTTTTTTATTAACAAGGTGGCTTTGGAGGAGTGTTGTAGATACTGATTCTATTGATCTGGTACCCTTCAACAAGTCCTCAGCAATGATGGCTGGTTCTTTGACCTTAGCATGTGCACTACTTAATAATACATCTGATCTCAGTTACAGAGAAATCAGAACTCTGTACCTCGTCTCATCCTTTTATTCTATAGCCAGTGCCTTTTACTGGAAAATGGAGAAGCTAAAAGGGAAAGTGTTGGAAAGAAATAAGGACTGCTTCTCTCGTAATGGCCCAAGAAAGGCGGATGGGAAGCCCATGGCTATGTAATACTCAGATCTTTAATGAGAAGGTGTAGGCTCTGCATCTCCAAAGCTCAGCACGGTGTCTGCCTCGGTAGGTAAATGTTCAAAGTAGTTTCCAAATTACCAATGGCAATGGTGTGGATTTGCTATAGAATGTTTGTTATCCCATCTCTGTGGGATGAGATTGAGAGATAAATTGAGAGATGTGCTTAACCTGGACTTGGGCTTTACACCGTGTATATAGATATGGAAACATTGCAAAATGCCCCCCCCCAAAAAAAATATATATACACACATATATACATATATATAATTTTAATGTGTCAATTAAAATTTTTTTAAAAAATTGGTGAACAGGTAACCATGGAAGAAATAAAATCCCAGTGCTTCTCTCATCCAGCTCTTCCAAAGCTCTGAAGTTTTTTTCTTGCCCAGTTCACAATAAAACTGTGCAGTGGGAAGATTGAAATTGTCTTTGAGCCAGGCACGGTGATGCATTCCTGTAATCCCAGCAGCTCCAGAGGCTGAGGCAGGAGGATCATGAGTTCAAAGGCAGCCTCAGCAATTTAGCAAGGCTCTAAGCACTCGGTGAAACCCTGTCTCTAAATAAAATCCAAAAAGGGCTGGGAATGTGGCTCAGTGGGAAAGCCCCTCTGGGTTCAATCCTGGGTACAAAAAAAAATTGCCTTTGAAGTGGTCACGAATAGCAGTGGTTGCCAATACTACATTGGTATGTTGAAACCTTGGATTTGGCTTGGTATGGCAAAGCGAGTGACATTAAAGCTTCACTTCTGGAGCAGATGGTGGGTCATAGCCACCTTAAGAAAAGGAATGCTGAGCGGTACCAAGTCTGAAACTGAATGAGATTGGGGGGGGGGGGGTTGTCACACTGGGGAGGACCTTGCATTCACCCACACACACTCACAGACATTCACTTTCTAATTTGATAAAGGATACACGATGCCCCTTACTCGGGATTCAGCCCTCAGCATTGACAGCGAAACATCCACTCTCATGCCTACTAATACTGTTCAGGCCCCAGGGAAATGCTTTCCCACATCTTGCTCAATGTTCTCAAACAAAAGATGACTGCATCTGAATGCCGTAAAGACTTGTGGGTTGTGCTGTCTGAAACGGGCACTGCACTGGAGTGTGGGGAGGATCTGAGCAGCAGAAGCACTTAGGTAAGACAAAAGACTAATTAAATGGTGAAGCCTTTCTCTCAGCACCAGGGTGGTAGTGTGTGCCATAGAAAGGTATTATTTTTCAGTAGGACTGAAAATCCATTCCCTTCATGGTTCTGGAGTGACTCATGTATTAGTATGCTCTTTGCAATGGTTGCACATGATGAGAGAAGAACATTTTGACATATTAACAACTACTCATTCCCAAGTCACTGGTCCATCCACAGAACACCCAGATGTGTGCAGTAACAATTAAATTCTGTCACCTTTGATGTTTTGCTGAGTTTCAGTTATATAAGAGCCCTGACTTTACATGAATTTAAGACATTTTATCGTTATGAAATATTTCCCAAGATATGCGAATAGAACATATTTAGCTGTTTTAGTTAGCTTTATATATAACTTTAAGATGTTAAACTTGTGATGTGTAGGCTTTTGTTTGTGTTCTTGTCCCAGAGCCCTACAAGTAATAGGGTTGGGCTTAATGTAAAATATCAGATTATGGTAGTTGCCTTATAAAATTTAGCTTCCTTCCCCTTGTTTCACCTATCTTTGGTAGCGAATGCATGGCTGTCTCTCTGAACCTTGCCATCATTTTGTGGAGGCGAACTATAGGAGGATGGCTAAGATTTTTTCTAATTTTATACAACCTGTTCTTTTCCCATAGAATTCAAAACAGATACTGCAGAACAACTATTGGAAAGTGATCCCTTAAACATTCTGTTTTTACTAAAGCTGCAGCTTCATGAGAATAACATGAGCGATTTGGAGGTTGTTACTTTGTTATTTAAATACATTGTTACTTAAATATATTCTTTTCCCAGAATGGAGGCACGTTTACTTGGCAAAATATGCATTTTTTTTTTTTTTTTTGGTCTCACCCTTTCAGGATCATCTCTATCTTTAAGCATGACAGCAGGAGCAACAATAATATTGACTGCTGAGAATCACTTTGCAATGTTCAGTGTGCTTACGTGTATTTTACCACCTGTTAATAAGTTACGAGAGGAGACTGTAGTTTCTGACAGTTTGATAGAGTTCTAAAGGTAATGGCAATATGGAAGGGCTTGCACCTCTATTTATTTTTATATTAACAAACTGAGGCCAGACATTAATTTCTGTCTGGGTTATGCATTTCATAACATTTTAAATTTTGTTTTCTTTGCATGGCAATTAAAACATAACTAATCTTCAGAGAATGTTGATGCTGTGGTGGTTTATTTTGCATTCTGGCAAATCAATAGCTACGTCTCTGGGGAAAGGATGATTTGATGATTAAAGTGTTTAACCTTTCACTTTTCAGAAGTCTTTGGGGACATTGCATTTGTCATTCATGATGGTAGGTTTGGGATCTGTATCCATCTACACAAAGAATAGGCATCAAGCATCAGGCCAGGAATTGGGAACTTGAGGTTCTAGGCTCCACTGTGCCTAATAATTCTGAGCTTTGTCTCACCTATTTAATGGCATTAATATGTGTATCCCATCTGGCTGTGGAGGAGAATAGAGTGAATGATGGATATATAACTAATTACCAGGACAAATAAGAATTGTTAGACTAATAGCCCATGCTAAGCAAATTATGGCCTAAGGGCCAGATCCATTCTGTCACTTGTTTATGTGAATTAAGTTTTATTGGAATACAGTGGTCACATCCACTTGTTTTTATCTTTTCTATGACTGTTGTCATGCCGCAGTGGTAAAGTTGAGTAGTTGTGACAGAAGTCACATGGCCTGTGAAGCTTAGAATATGAGCTTTGGGGTTCTTTGAAAGAAAAGATTCTGCCAACACCTATGCAAGACTGGAGATGATTTGGTTGGAATTCTCAAACGTGGGGAAGGAGTAAGTATCTACTGTAAAGCTGTAGGAGGAGTCCTCAGTTGATGAGGGGGAGGTCTTCCTTAATGAAGAATGGCAGCTAAAAAAATATGGAAGTAATGATAGAAAAATCTCCATTTTTATAGTCCCTAATGCTATGAAAAGTCTCAGACAGGGTTTGTCAATGGAAATTAAAACTTTTGCATTAGGTGTTACTTGGCAAGAATATACTCCCCTCATGTAAAAGTGTGTTACTACCATCTTCTCACTAATTATATAAGGAAGACCAGCTTTTGTGAGGGAAAGTTCCAGTAGTCACTATCTGACCTAGGTTATCAAACTCATCTTCGCTAAATGTGAGACTGTGAACACATGATGTGTATGCTAATGTGAAGAAAGGTTTTTTTGTTTATAGTTTTTGAATTGTTATACATGACATTAGAATGCATTTATGCAATTTGATACATCATACATAGACGGGATATAATTTCACATTTTTCTGAATGTATACATTGAATCACATTGGTCATGCAGTCATATATGTACATAAGGTAATAATGTCTGTTTTGTTCTATTATCCTTTCTATCCCCATAACCCCTCCCCTCCATTCACTCCCCTCTATCTAATCTAAGGTAACTATTCTTCCCTAGAGCCACCCCCCATGTTAATTAGCATCTGCATATCAGAGAAAACATACACCCCTTGATTTTGGGGGGATTGGCTTATTTTGCTTAGCATGATGTTCTCCAACTCCATCCATTTACTGGAAAATGCCATAATTTCATTCTTAAAAGCTGACTAATATTCCATTAAATATATATACTACATTTTATTTATCCTTTCATCTATTGAAGAGCACTTAGGTTGGTTCCACAGTTTAGCTATTGTGAATTGAACTGCTATAAACATTGATGTGGCTGTGTCACTGTGGTATGCTGATTTTAAGTCCTTTGCTTACAAACTGAGGCCTCGGATAGCTGGGTCAAGTGGTGGTTCTGAATATTTCAAGTTTTCTGAGGAATCTGCATAGTGGTTGCACCAATTTGCAGTTCCACCGGCAATGTATAGTGTACCTTTTCCCCCCACATCCTCGCCAGTATTTATTATTGCCTATGTTCTTGACGATTCCCATTTTGACTGGGATATAGCAGCAATCATATATGAAGTGTTCTTGTAAAAAAAAATATTACAAGATGAATTTAATCAAAATACAGGTATAATCTCTAAATAATAGGACATACTGAGAATAGAGGAATTGGTTCAATCTCCTTAAAGGAAACAGAAAAAAAAAAAAAAAAAAACCAAAAACATGGAGGGCTTTCCTGTTATTTTCAGAGCTATAGCAATCAAATGTAATGTGGGAAACTTGATTGGGTTCAGTGTGAAAAAGGGAAAGCTATAAAGGATATTAAGATCTAGGTAGGGAATTGGAATATGAACTGGATATTGGATATTTTAAATGAAATATTATTGACAATCTTATTAATGTGATAATCTTATTAATGTGATAATGTCACCATGGTTATACAGTGTTTGAGTCATTTTCAAGTGCTTGGGACAGATACACATAAACAGATATAAAACATTGCAAAATGTTAATAGTTCAAATCTACATAAAAATTATAGGAGTGTCCAGTTGTACTAGTCTTCTAACTTGTCTGTATCAGACACTTCCAGAAAAAAAAAATTGAAAGGCAAATCCAACCTACCATTATTGTGAATGGAATAAAGAACCCAGGGAATTGACATCTAGTGGAAGGAAGACACTAGCTTCTTTGATATTTGGTTAATAATGCTGTGCAGTGTGATTCTCTCTGATGTGCCCTGTCCAGCCTCTCAGTGGAAGACATAAAATACTCTTTTCATCATTTTTTTCCTGAAGATGTTAATTCCTAATGGTGATTCATTTTCTATCCAGGGAACCCACCCATGCAATATTTTTCCTTTGTAAAATTTAATCTTATTAGTTGGCACCCATCATTCAAGCCTGTCACAATCTTTAGAATTTTGATTGGCTCATTTAATCTGCTAGTTATCTTTCCCAGTCTTGTGACAGCTGGATAGTTGATGAGCTCACTTTCTGTGTCTTCATCCAAGTAGGTAGTGAAGACATTGACTAGTAATCCCTTGCTGTTCCCAACCAGCTAATGACAAAGCCTTGAGGCTTCTAGTGCCTACTTCCTTCCAGAATATGATGCATTTAGCTCATTGGGCCTGTTTGGGCCCCATGCTTCAGCAAGGAGAACACAGCCTGTCAACCCTGCCCAGAATGCCTTGTGTACCAGTCACATCAGAGCCTGTCTGCCTCTGAACTTCTTTCAGTTACTTCTGTCTTGACCCACCAGGCTGGGTTCTCATGAGCTCCACTAGGTGCATCCTAATAAGTGCCTGTCTGTCCCATGTCTGTGAAGGGGCCTCTCACCTTCTGTCCTGAGATATTTGTGCTGACATGCAGGCACGAGATATCCTGAGAACTGCAAACCTGCCCAAGTGTGTTCAGCTTGGAAATGTCAGGGTTTTCTGCCCTGTGGAGCAAATATCTGAGCAAAGGGAGTGTGATACCTAAAGATGCATTCTCTATGCTTTCTTCTCCTGGGTAAACCATCTGAGTTTCATTTGGTAAACAGTAGGTAGCACTTAGTGGCTCAGTGTGGGCTCTCTTTCTCTACTGTACTCCCCATGTTGCTCATTCCATTTTCACTCTGACCTAGGTTCTATTTTCCAAAAACTCAAGCAAAGACAGGCTCCCTCCGTCATATGTCTGCACGTCTCTGGAGTGTCCCCAAGAATGTGGTGAAGGACTGCCAAGTGCCTTTCTCAAATCAAGACCTCTCCTAGGAGTAT
The DNA here is from genome assembly GCA_025594165.1 of Tamias sibiricus. Taxonomy (NCBI): domain Eukaryota; kingdom Metazoa; phylum Chordata; class Mammalia; order Rodentia; family Sciuridae; genus Tamias; species Tamias sibiricus. The sequence goes on along the minus strand of CM046673.1, from coordinate 35,777,161 downwards.
TCTCCTGAGTTATTGTTCCAGGAATCCTTCAGTGCATATCCCTGAATATCAGGAACACATGTGACATAATGGGATTCACGGTTCAGATTTTGAATTAGTCCTGCCATATGCAAATTGCACAAAGTAAAAATGTTTTTAGAAACAATATCATGGTGGTTTCCCCCCTTTCTTTTCTGAAGAGCAACAGACAAGTATTTCTTCTGAGCCAGTGGCTCACGATTAACAGTACATGTGTAAAAGTACCATTTCAAATTTTTCTTGCTCCTACTGTTGATAGTTTTACTGTTTCATATTTCCTTTTATGCCTTTTTCCTCTGTCATTTTAATTTTTACATGTCAAGAACTGTGATTAATGGACTTACATTGTTTGCCATAAATTATCTTAAAACAGCATTTTGAATATAAGTATTTATATACACCTGAACCATTTGTATTTAAAGTATAGAATTGCAACCCAGTAATGTCTCTTTGGGAGGTAACACAGGGTAATGGTTATAAGAACACATTTTAAAATAATATTTTGGGGAGATCACATCCATCCTCTACCATTAACAGCCTCATTTTGGTAATTTACTATATTTGAACTCCATGCTCCTCAGTTTCCTTATCTGTATGGACATAATCATACTGGTACTTACTTTATAAGGTTATTGTAATGATTAAGTATATATAAAGCAATTATGAAAACACCTGGCAATTTATAAGTACTATATAAATGTGAGCTGATATTATTAGGATTATTAATTCTTATTAAAACAATTATTACTACCAACACAATGACTTCTTTTCCAGAGGTCATTTTCTCTTTAGCCTTCTCTCTAGGGCATGCCTATACCCTAAGATGTAAGCAGAAATAGTCTCCTGGACAACAAAAAACATATAATATCAAATTACAGCACTAAATACCAGCTCTTTACCTAGATGCTATTCAGAGCATTTTTTTTTTTTTTTTTTACTGTCATGCTGCATTCAATGCTAACAAGTTTGAAGTCTATTTTTCTGAATCATAGATAATTGAACACATCTTATTAGATAGTAGAAAAGTGGAGTTGTTGCTGGGATGCACTGAGAGAAAACCACATGGCAACAGGTGGACAGTTCATTATAAAATAGGAGTCTGTGCATGAGACAAGATCACAAGCATGATAATTATGAATATTCAACAAATATTTATTGAGCACTTACTTTGTGCCAAATATTGTTCCAGGCCAAGAAAATTCAAAAGTGAATGTGATTGACAAGGACATGGCTCTCAGGAGATTACATTTTGTGATATAGAATGAAATGCTGAGGGTCTTGTGGTAGAGAGCAACTAACGCAGCAGGGTAATTAGAGACTGGGATGAGACCTAAAAGATGAAATGAAAACTGGCTTGTCGATGGTGAGGGGAGAAGTATTCTGTGTAGGGGAACATGCAAGTGTGAAGGCCAGGAAGTATAAGAGAGCTCAGTAGATTCAAGCTAATGAGAAAAGACCAGAGATCGCGAAATGTGATCATCCCAGGGAGCAGGTAGTGCTGGGTAATCTGAGCTAGTACTGGAGGGTTAAGGGAAAAAGCTGACATAGGATCTTATACTCGGTAGTAAAAACATGGAAGTACTTATAAGAGCAGTAGAATCCACTGAAAGGTTATGAGCACAGAGTGCTACTAAACACAGAATGGATTGGAAGGGGCAAGATTGAAAGCAGGGAGATCCAGTATAACACTATTGCATCATCTCTCAAACTTGGAGAGATGATGGTAGTTTGAATCAAGATGCTGGCAGTTGAAAGAAAGAAGTGCTTATGTTTGTGACACATTTTAGAGATTGACATTACTGGATTTCTGAAGAATGGGGAGGATTTGGGGTGGGAGAGGAGTATAAACAAGAGGCAGGCATCAGAGCTTACTGCAGTTCCTCTGCTTGAACAAATGGTCGACTGAGGTCATACTTTCTGCAGTGAGGACAACAAAGGAAGAAGGGACAGAGAGGGATGGTGTCATGGGTGGCCTTTGAGCCACACTCGGTTTGGGGAGTTCACTTCTTAGACAGCCACGTACAGGAACCAGGCAGGCAAAGGATAATGCAATTCTATCCAAAGAGAATGTAGGACAGAGGTCTTGGGCTTAGGAACCTCTGAGGGTTGATCTGTGCAACAGCATAGAAATTTAACCAGCTGTAAACCTTATGAGATGGATTTTGGCAGAGGTTGATATGAGTGTGTAAATTTTGAAAATATCAACTAGCTAATAGGGCAATAGTTTATTTTCATACTTGTAAAAGTATTTTAAAGCTCTCCCTAAGTGAGATATACTTCTCTGATTAAGAAGACAAAACAATGCAAAAATTTTCATGCAAACACTCTGATTCACTCCAGGCTCCCTGATATTTTCTCAAATTGCCTTTTCAGAGCCCCTGGCAAGTCCTTTCTTGTTTGTGCTTCCCTGTTTTCTTATCTGAAGAACAAAGGCAAATGAACTCAATGATTTCTGAGGATATTCTAGATGGTAAATATTCCCCCTAGAATTTTAGGTCACAGGGCCCCATATATTTAAAGCAGCCACTCTTTAGAGGGGTCTCCTAGGCACTAAAATATTCAAGGAATCGCAGATCTCTGTTTTATCGTGTGCTCTTACCATCCTGGGTAAAGGTTGGAGCATCAAGGTCATTTGGCGCTGATCCTGGGAGACTGAATCCCAAGTTGGAGCAGGGAGTGTGGAGATACTTGTGTGGTTACAGCAAAGCATCAGGGGCCTTTACAATCAGTTAGCACAACTGCTCTAGAACCTTCTCTCAGTGTGTGAAATGTTTGGTTCTGAAAGAAGTTTTGTCTTTTTGTTGGCTTGTTTTAAAAACTGAAGTATTACACAATGTTAGCCTCTTAATAAGCAAATTCTACCCTCTCCCTGCCTGAACCACCCTTGGTCTACCCACCAGTTTATTTTGCTGGTGAGATCAGTGATTTTATTTCCTTCCCCTATGTGTGGGGATGGTTCTATGGCAGTTTCATTCAAGCCCCTTGGTGGGGAAGCCTGCTGAACTTGTAAAGGTGTCATTACTTACTTTTAGTATTCTTAAACAGTGGCAGTCACGTTGTTGGCTTGAAATAAAGGCCCTGAATTTCAGACCCAGAGTGATTTCTGTAGGATAGTGTCAGCAGACAGGATTTGCTGTTTTTAGCCTCGGTTTCCTCTTGACCACTTAAGTTACATGTTAACCTTTTGCCACATATTGGCTATTTCTGGCATATGGGGCAGGTGGCCTTTTGTGAAAAACTCCTTGAACTAATGATATCAGAACAGTTCGCATGACTTAAATAAATTGCAAGATCTTGGGTCAAGTTCCTGAAGGCTGGAGAGGGGGGGATGAGTTGAAGTCCTCAGTCTCAACCAGAGATGGCAAATACCTTTCTGAAAATAGAATGTTGAGTTGGGAATTTTGGCCCCACTGGGAAGAAAGAAAAAGACACACAAAGACTAAGGGCTTATATGATTCGGAGAACATCTCAATTCACTTTTTCTAAGGAAGATTAGGACAGTGTGTCTTTTATGGAGTGCCTGGTCCACATTTTCTGAATCCCATTCACTCAATCAAGACGACCTCAATGATTTTTGTATAAAATAAATTCCTAATCTTTGACTTCTACTAGTGTTCATACCTTTGTATCTACAAAGTGTGTCTGGATTTGATATTGTCTCCACTACTTATAAGTGCAGATCTAAGTTTCATATTTCTCAAAGTGGGATGACTTCTTCCTCCATGTGAGAATTTAGTACAAATAGCAGGCATCAAGTCTTGTACATGACTTTTGAGATGGTATTCCAGTTTTGTGTCTTCTAGGTAAGTTATTTTACTTCTTTGCACTTCATTTCCCCCCACATATTTGAGAGAATGCCTGTTTTGTATAGTTGTAAATAACATAGAAAATATTGTTATATGCATGGTCCCTATGCATATAACATATAAAGAGGCACAGTAGGCATTAGCTGCTGCCATCACAGTCTTGCATATGTGTGTGCATACTTGCATGGTCATTGAGACTCTGAAACAGTTTATGGTATTTCAAAATTCAATGTAAGTTTGGCCAGCCTTAAACTTGTCTAGACAAAGTATGTGATCAACACCTGATTGTGTCTTGGTCTTGGAATGAAGTTTTACAACATTGATTCAATAGGCAATTTCACCGTGTCTAAGAACATGCAGCCAAGATACTGTCCTCTCCTGCATCAGGAACCTTAGCTGCAGGGGCATTTTGCCAGATTTTTGTGTTTTTTTTGATTGCCAGACCAGTGAAGTCCCATTGCTAGGATCTCCAAGGTCAATGTGATCTGGGTATCTTCTATGGTTGGCATGTGTTTCCAAAACTCATTGTGTTGGAAACTTAATCCCAAATGCAACAGTGTTGAGAGGTGGGACCTATAAGAATTAGGTCATTGAGGTAGAATAAGGTTCAAATTAATGTCATTATCACGGGAGTAGGCTTATTAGTGGTTTTTTTTTCTTTTTTTCTTTCTTTTTTTTTTTTTTTTTTTTTTTTTTAATAAGAAGGTTTAGCCCAGTCATGCATAGGCACCTGTCCCCCTCCCCCATCCACCCCCTCTCTCATGCACTTCTACCTTCTGCCATGGGATGACATAGCAAGTCCTTGCTAAATGTCAACCCTTTGATCTCAGACTTCTCAATTTTCAAAACTGTTGGAAATGAAATTCTATTCATGCATTACCCAGTCTCTGACATTCTGTTATAGCAGCACAAAATAGACCAGGGCAGTATCAGCCTCAGGTATTATTTTAGTGATACCTTTCATATGTGAAGGTATACTTATAGATGGTCCAGAGTTTGGGCTTTGAGCTCCTGCAGTTGTGCTATTTTGGAGGCCAGAGACGGGGATGTACTAGTTGGCCCCTGGATTGTGCTTGGTTCCTGTGGAGAAGCATTTGCTCAAGTGGCTCTGAGAGCAAAAGGTTGATGGATGTTGCATCAAAAAAGGGTTCACCTGACAATGAAATCTGGAAAGTGAAAAGAAGGTATTTTGGAGTACATAGGTGGGTATGATTATGAGCTCGAGATAAACTACCTATTGCCCTTTCTAGTGTGATAAGAATAGTAGAACATTTTATCAGACTGAGCAGATGTCAGTCTGTAGGCTTGGCACTGGGTATATATTATCTTTAATCACCCACAAATCCTGCAGAGTCTTTGGCTGTACCTCAGTGCTGCAGGTGAAAAGAAAAGACTAATGTTCAGGTTACAGGACTGCATCATGGCTACAAAACCAGTGGACAATCTTGGGATGATCCCAAGTCATTCTGATGCCAAAGTCCTAGCTTGGAGCAATCTGTGTGAGTTTTAAGTGGGGGAGGGGGGAGTAGGGGTGGGATGGTGGGAATAAAACATAAACGAATGAGTGAATAAATGGTACTGCCTAAAATGATATGGTGAAAACCATGCCTTCACCAGGTTGTTCTAGGAATGGTGAAGGTGGTATTACCTGGTGAAGAAGTCAATCTCTGTATAATCCATTTTCTTGTAAAACATAAGGACAGATGACAGAGATGATGTTTAATATTTAATAAATGATAGGGCATGGAGACCAATCATTCTAAAGAGTCTGAGCTTAAACCTTAATCAGGGTCCTGGAAGCCTCTTGCTGTGGTAGTCGTTAACATGTCAGATGTGGAATATTCAGGAGGTCCAGTCAGAGTCGGGGACACCTGTAGGGATTCAGGACAGAAAACATTTTCTGCCCTGTTCAAAGATTCGCTTGCTTGCTTGCTTGTTTCATTTTTTATTTGGTACCAGGGATTAAACTCGGGGGCACTAAACCACTGAACCACATCCCTAGCCCTATTTTGTATTTTATTTAAAGACAGGGTCTTGCTGAGTTGCTTAGCGCTGAGGCTGGCTTTGAACTTGCAATCCTCCTGCCTCAGCCTCCCCAGCCCCAGGGATTACAGGCATGTGCCACTGTGCCCAGCAGTTTGCTTTATTTCACTTTTAAATATTTTGATGTCTGAGCATGCCCTTGCAGTTGCCTCCCAGCTGAGCAGCAGCTCTGCTGGAGTGTGTAGAGCTGATTCGAGGCCTGGCCACGCTTCCTGCCTTACCAGGTGATGAGTTACACACATGCCCCTATTATTATAAAGCCTTGTTCATTTTTAGTGGAAGAGGCAAGAACACAAGTAGCTTTGCATAGAGAATCTTTTGTCTGCCTTAGATGTTGTCTTGTTTTAAAGCCAACATCAGTAGAAATGGTCCTCGAATTTTGGGGCTTTGTTTACTTTCTAATATTGATATGGACTTATCTATCTTGCCCTACCCTGGAGCACTGTTTTATGAAGGATAAGTTTTGTACCTCCAGCCTTTTCTAAATTTTAAATATGAGAAGAATTCTGTGTGTGTGTGTGTGTGTTCCCACAGTGGCTGAGACTACAGCCAAAAACTTCTCAACTCCTCTAATTGTCTTTCCCATGAGTGACTGTTCTTCCAGATTCATAACTTTATGGAAAACATTCTGTAAAACACATTGATTTTTATTTAAATTCAACAATACCCCAGTGCCCCATGTGCTTTGTTGATATTAACGTAAATCCTGGTTAATTTAAAATGCTGCAGGTGCTAGGCTTGTTTAATTTGGTTCCCAGAGGCCGCTTCTATCCCTTGTGTAACTGAAGAGAGGCTGCAAGGGCTTGGTGACCCACCATGCTGCTTCCTCCCCACACATCCAGCTGTGCTCTGGTGGAAGGAATTAGAGGAGATTTGGGGACTCTTCTGGGGGTGGGGGTGTGAGGAGATGCTGTCACCTATTTTCCATTCATTCTCTGTGTAGTTTTCACTGGTAAGTTTAATAATACTTATAAACAAAATGGTAAAACATCCCCACACCCCCAGAAATCTCTACTTTTTCCATTTGGCAGAAGGTACACTTTATGGCTGTTATGCCCACACTTTCAGAGTAGGTCAGTGACCAAACCAGGACCTGGGCCTTTGAAGCCAGGGTTCAGCTGGTAGGCAGTTATAATGGCAGGTAGATATGAATTTTGGCTTCTTATAATTATTTTCCCATTGAAACTTTTCCTTGACCTCCAACGTAGGGATTTTGTGGTCTGCCATCCCTTCTTCCAATCCAAAGGGAATTTGGCAGTTTTCTCTAGTACAGTGTGGTTCTAAAAAGGTGACCTTGGATGATCCTCACTGATCATATCAGCAGTGACTGGGACCAGCCCGTCTCTTATCATGTCCCATGCTTCAGCTGGACCAGATTCTGAGGAGACTGGACTGAGATAACCACACACTGAGCCTGTAGAGTGATAATCAGACAGACATCTGGTAGCGTAGTAATTTTAGTAGATCCTTGGAATTCTGTTGGCATTAAACCAGAGGCAGCTAGACCCAGAGGTGTCTCCAAACACCTCATTTTAAAACCTAAACCTGAGAACTGACTTGTTCCATCATGTCTAGACTTGGAAGCAATGGGGTTAATATCCTGTACTTATAAGGCACTTATTCTTATTTGTCAATGTTATTTGAAAATAGCTTCTTGACATGAATATTTAAGTAGAAGGATTAATGAATGCCATTTATGAACCAGATAAAGCTATTGCTATTTAGAAACTACATTGTCATGAATAAGGACATGCATATATTTGATGTCAGCCTTCTCTAAATATGGATGAAGAATTGGGTATAGAGAATAAAGAATAGGAGCTGAGAGACTTGAGCCTCTGCAGTGCAGGCAAGAACCACTTGAGTCACTGGAAGTATTTGTGCCAAGGTTTCATGGAAAATGCCATGGGGGTTATTCTCTGGTTAATAGGGCTGAGAATTTATAAAAGTGGAGATGTCTATGGCCTTAAGGTGGAAGTGATAATGGCCAGGGGAAGTGATAATGTTGAAGAAAAATGAAGTGATGGTGGGAAGATGGATATCAACACAGAAGGAGGAGCAGGATCCTGCTATTCCTTGAAGTTTTTATTCCAGATGATAGGGGTTTGGTGATTTCTCAGACAGATGTGTTTCAGTAGTAGGGCAGTTAGAGGAGGAGATAATATTTAAAAATCAAGGAGGAATGAACATCTAAAAGGAAGAATAATGAACTTATCATACCAAATGGAGAAAAATAAAATGGCAAAGGTCCTTCTAAAAGGATGTTGCCTCCATTCTTGCTATTTAAATATCAGGAAGAGACAGCAAAGGCCAGAGAGAGCGAGTTCCCCCACACAGAGCCTCCATGTTGAGGAAACCCATTCCCAGAGCAACTCAAAGGGCTGTTTGGGGCAAAGTTCAAGGAGCAATTCAGAACTGGGTTCAAAAAGGGTTGAGTACTGCCTACAAGAGCCATGGTGTTGTGGAAGCCTTGCTGACAGTCCCTGCAGCTGACTGTAAAGAAACATTTTTTTGCAATGATTTGGGTTTCAGAGGTGATGTCAGGCTTGGGATGGAAACAACCACAGACTTGTTTTGGAAGGAGGCATTTGAAGGAAAAAATGAGAGCTACTGCTTAATATTCATGGAAATGTCTTTAAGTGGAAGTTCCATGCTTTTTTTTTTTTTTTTTTTTTTTTTTTGGTAAGATACAGTAAGGCATTGGGTTTCCAGGGAACAGACATCTTTTTTGTAACTTCCTTCTCCTGAGGTTGTTTTTTTTTTTTTTTTTTTTTTTTTTTTTTTTTTTCTTCTTTCTTTCATTCCCTTTCTTGTGGATTTTTCATTCCAGAATCTTGACCAGTTGCCTTCTCTTCTTTGTTAAACTACTATCCACTTTAGATATTATCTCAATCTCCTGGCCACCCCTTAATGGTCAGCTTGAGCCCTGTATAAATCATACATTCTCTAATGATGCTATCATCCCTTGGTTTCCATGGAGGATTACTCCCACTACAATACCAAAATCCATGGATGCTCAAGTCCCCCATAAAAATGGACTAGGACTTGAATATAACTGAGGCCCATCTTCCTGAATACTTTATCATTTATAGATTACTTATAATATCAAATGCAGTGTAAATGCTATGGAAATATTTGCAAGATGTTATTTAAGGAATAATGACAAGGAGAAAGTGTACATGTTTAGATGAAATTTTTAAAATATTATTTTTTCTTCTATATGGGTCCAACAACATTACACAGTGCCAGGCTTCAGGTTGCTTTCCCATAATGGTAGCTGCTACTATTTTTGCTTGTTTCTTGTATATAAACATAGTCTTAAGGTTATCCACAGGTAATAAATATAATAGAGATTCAAAGGCTTGCACTTCCTGTCCCAGAAATTAGTCTAGTCTGAGTTTTTACTCACTGGCACTTGGCTCAAACTTTTTGTCCTTTCTTGACTTTGGCCTAGTGCCTCTAATCTTTTAAATCTTGATCTTTGGAAGTTCATCTGAATATTTGAACTTCTTTTTGTGGCCCTGCCAATTAATCTTTGATCTGGACACGGTAGCACCTGCCAGGGTTCAACTTCTGGCTCTGACACTTGCCTTAACTCTGCGACTTAATATTCTGAGCCCCAACCATGTTTCAAATGGTCATTGTAATAAGGATCACATTATGAGATAAAATATGAAAAAGTACCTAACTGTACCCACCATGCAGATGGTGCTCTGTCTTAAATTGGTTTCCCTGGAAACAGACTCTGAGGCAGAGATTTACAAGCAGGAGAAGAGTCTCTGGAACAACATCTGCAAGGAAGTGAGGGTGGCGGATTGGGCAGAGCAGGGAGTTGAACTGCAGTGCAATTGAGGCTGAAGCTTCAGCGAAACCCCAGGGAAGACTTGAGCCAGGCTGATCCCTAAGGATTATCCCAAGGGGGCCAGCCTTTGTTACTGCATCAGCCAGTCATTGGATGGGGCCTATCTAGGGAAGACAGTGTAACATTGCATGTATAGCTGCATTTGACCAAGGGCAGTTAAGGAGAAGGATGCAGCTGTGAGCTGTCAGTAGACAGCACTTCTGATAGATGGGGAATTGAGTGCCTAGGTCCTGAAGGAGTTCTGGGTGCATACCTCACTCTTGGCTCTATGCTCAGCAATTTTGAATTGCTTCTGTTCCACTCTTGGGCATCCATTTTTTTTTTTTTTTCCCTCTAGTTATAGCTTTGTTTCACTCTGATGAGCAACCATTTTTTCCTCTAGTGTCCAATGTTGTTCTTTCTTGAGTTGATATAGATTGTAGACTATTTTATGTTTATATAACATTTTTGAGGGACAGTGGATTAAAGATCAGGAAAACCAGGTATTCATCTTTCATCGTCTGTTGAAGAAAGACCTAAAATAAAGATAGTACATTACCCAAATGTAAGGGCCACTTCTGATCATCTATTGGCACTGAATCTACTATTCAGGGTGCTGTGATGGACAGAATTATAAGGCTTAAACAGAAAAAAAAATGCTACAATATGTGGGTGATGTTTAATGCTGTAAGTCTAATATATACTCACAATGCAATACACTTCTGTGACCCCACATGGAGGGGGGGGAGCTTGTCTCCACACACCAGACATACAATTCTGTGCTAGAGTTTTCAGTGGATAACAGCTGAGTTTCCTAGGATTTAATTGAAGATAGTGTTGGATCCCACAGGTTGAGGGATCAGTTCTACCAGATTGTCTCCCCACCCTACCTATTCAGATGCTGGTTACAAATAATAAATTGTTACTTTGTATTTCTCATCTACCTATTATAAATCAGGATCCCGAGAACCCTGTCCTTGGGTTTGATTAATTTGCTAAAATGGTTCATAGGACTCAAGGGGATGCCTTACTTTTGTTTACTGGTTTGTTATAATGGTTATTAAAAAGAATATAAATAAATAGCTGCTGGAATGGAAGCACAGAGTAAGGGATGGGGGAAGGGGCACAGAAGCTCTGTGCCCTCTCCAAGCACATTGTCCTTTAGCCACCTCCATGTTTTAGCTATCCAGAAGCTCTCATTCAGGAACTTTAGGGATTCTAGCGGGCTTCATTATGTAGGCATCATTTGCCAATGATGGTAAACCGGAGGTGGGGGAATTGCGCTGAAAGTCTTAGCCTGCCAGTCATGCTTTGTCTTTGCAATGACCATCCCCCATCCTGGAGATGGCTGGTGGCTGGAAATCACTAGCTATGTTATTAGCACTCAAAGTCACTTATCACTGGAGATTTCAAGTATTTTAGGATTTGTATGAAAACTACAAATTAAACTCTCACATGATATCTTCCATGGGAGTGGGTTATGAGACTAAGGCACAGAAATTCTATATATATATATATATTTTTCCATTCCCGGTTAAAGCTTTATCTTCCCTTTGAATATTGGATGCTAGAATATATTTGGCATTTCCTGGTCTTACTGGGTAAATTTTTAATCCTTATGTCTAATTTGCCCCTTCTAGTGCAGTTAAGCTGTATGTCAGAATTGTTTCTCGGGTCACCTTAATCACTTCATCTGCAACTTCATCCCCAGAAATCCTTTCATTAAATAATTAAAAGATTTGATTAAAGGAGTTGGGTTCCTTTTATGAATGCTTATTTGCCTTCCCATTAAATCTGGATGTACCTTTTGTGGATAAATCACATCAATGTTTGTTTGTTTTATGGATTTATTCAGTGCATCCCTTGGGGAGAGTTTTTTCTCTGCCATCCTTGCCTGTCTTAGGTTGTGTAAGCTCCCAGAAGGCAAATACTATGTCTTTAAATTGCATGGTACAGTGCTATGCACAAATGAGCAATTCTCTAAACACTGTCAGTGGGACAAGACACAAAGAAACTGATGATATCTTAAATAATTTCAGCAGTGGCTTTATTGGTCATCCCCAATCTTGTAAGAATAATAGGAAAAAATGAGATAATGTTCAAAGTCTGTTGCATTTCTTTGACCTAAAGTCCTGATTAAATCAACATTATTATTAAAATCAGTCTCGGTTATTTCTGTCTCTGTCCACAGGCTGTTATTGTTGGATGCTTCTTCCAGGCTCTTTCAGTGGTCCTCATGAGGCTAGAAGCTGAAGGATACTGGTCGAGGAGTTGAGAGTCCCATGCTTGATTGAGGTCAGATGGTTGGCCACCTTTCTGTGTAAAAAGCCACATAGTAAAAATATCGTCACCTCTGTAGACCATATGGTCTCTGTTACGATTATTCAGCATTTCTTTTATATATACCATGGAAGCTGCAGTGACAGTAGGCAAATAAACCACAATGGTGTTCTAATAAAACTTTATTTACAAAAAACAAAAAAGTTGGCCTGTGGTCTTCACTTGGACAACACCTAACACAAGTGATAGGCTAGGTTTTACTGATTTCTCAGGACTTGATTCTTAAATACATGACTAAATTGAACTAATGGCAGGACAAAATTTCAAAGTGAAAAGTGTGACAATAGTTGTAATGACCTATGTTCATATCATTTGGTTCCTAGTTTGGTGATTCCTGGGCATGGCACACAGGAATGCTCAAATGTAGGCTCCATAGGGGAAGTGTCCTAATTACAAGTGTCCTAGGCAGTTCCCTTAAGAACCTGACTACCAGGTGGTTGAAGTATGGGCTTCTTCACTTACTAATGGCCAGATTTGGGGAATCCCCTGAATCTTCCTCTATCTAACTTCAGATTTCATTCTGGTATGAAACAGATTGTGGTCATCTTCCCTACTGATTTAGTAGGGTTGTTGTAATGGACACATGAGATACTGCTGAGGACCACACTTTCCACATGTTTATAGTAAAAAGTGAAGGGATATTGCATTGGCTTGATCCCCCCCCGCCCCTCTCTCTCTCTCTCTCTCTCTCTCATACATATATATATATATTTATATATATAGTGTGTGTGTATATATATAGCATATATATGGTACTTAGTTTATTTTTCTGGGCGTGTTTGTGAGTAAAAGAGAGATCGGGTAATTGAATGGTTCTTAAGCTTTGCTTTATAGTTGACTTATCTACAGCACTTTTGAAAATCCTAACACCTTGCTTGGAAACACACCAGAGGAACTAAATTTCTAGGAGTGGGACTAAGGCATTAATATAATTTTTAAACTGAGTTTCATTGCATTTTATTATTTCTACAACAATATACCCACAAATTTTGTAGTTTGAAACTGCACAATTTTATTATGGTGTTGTAGGTTAGAGATCTGATGCAGGTGTCCTGAGCTACAGTCCAGGTACCAGCAAGGAGATGCATGCCTTTGCCTTTCCCAGACTCTAGAGACCACCTATATTCCTTGGTTCATGGCCTCTTCCCTTCTTTTTCAAAGGTAGCAGCAACAGGTCAGATCTTCCTATATCGCATTACCCTGCTTATCTTCTGAAGTCTCTTCTCCCTTTACCTCACCTCTTCTGTGGCCTTCTTCCCATTTTAAGGACCTCTACATTGGGCCCATTCAGATAATCCAAAATAATCTCTTTAAGATCAGATGATTAAAAACTTTAATTCCAACTTCCATGTAACCTTACATGTTCAGAGTTCCTGGGGATTGGTACCACACCAGGTAATTCAAATTCTGAACAGATCAGGGTATGAAACTAACTAGCAGAAGCAAATCATTCCCACATGGGTCCTATTGTGTGACAGTTTATAAGCATTTATTACCTCAACATCTCATTCTTTAAATTAGGGAGTAGTTGTATTCTAGGCATTGATTCTTGGTACAAATGATAAACATGGCGGCCATGTCTAGGCAGAGAAAAATATACTTACAGAAAAGACAGTGCTTTGAGTCCTCAAAGCCCTTAGTGAATTTACTGAATTTTGAGACCAGATTCTAAGTTAAGGCTCCTGAGGAATGTAATTTAAGAATTCGGGAGATTGTTTTAATTAGTTCTTTTGCTGCTGTGACAAAAAGACCTGAAAGAACAATGAGAGGTGGGAAAATTTATTTGCTCATGGTTTCAGAGGTCTCAGGCTACCTTTCTGGGCCTGAGAGGCAGAATGTCATGGCAGAAGGGTGTGGAGTAGGAAAGTGGCTCAGGACGTGGCAGCAGGAAGCAGAGAGAGACTGCTTCTCTTACTAGGGACAAAATAGAAACCCCAAAGGCAAACCCTGATAACCAACCTATCTCCATCTCCAGCTTACCTGCTTATAGTTACCACCCAGTTAACTCATTCAAGTAGATGCATGCACTGATTAGGTTAAGGCTGTCATAACCCTGTCATTTCATCTCTGAACTTCCTTGCATTATCTCAAATATGAGCTTTTGGGGGATACCTCATATCTAAACCATAACAAAGGTACAGAACATTGAGTAGTAGTAATAACCTGAGTACCTCATCCGGGCATGTAATACATTATCTTTAGTGCTTATTGTAAATTTACATGTTAGCTGCTACTAATGCTATTTTACAGATAGTGGAAACTGAGTCCCATAAAGATAAAGGAACAATAATAAACCTATTATTCTATGAAATAGTATTCGTGGTTCTATACTAAGGCATTAGAATGGCTACCCTTTCTTTAAACACAGGGCAAATTTATTACTCTCAGAAGTTCAAAATGATTTAAAAAAAAAATCTTATCCAGCCTCTATATTATAACCTGCACATAGCCCTGTGTTTAGCCTTGTGGTTTGTGTTCTGTCTGAGCACCATGCTTTTTGTGGAGGTGTAGTCAGTATTAATTTTATTGGGCATAACAGGACTTAGAGCATGCAGTCACTCTGTTGCCATTGGCAACACCATAGTTCATCCGGGTATCGAAGTAGATTGGATATGAGGGTCTGGTGCCTTCTGGATCTCAGCAGTGAAGGACAATTTGGAGATTTCAGAGCCTGCTGCTCTTCTGAAGGGTAAGAGAACCCAGAACAGTGCTCTTAGGCTCACTTGTTTCCTTCTTTCCATCTTAAGCCTGGTAGATCCACTGTGGTGCTTTCACCATAAATCCATTTTTGGTGAGTCACTTGGCTCCCACAGATAACCAGATCTCGTTTCTCTGTGTCAAACGCTTCCTACACTAGTCATTTCTTACCTGTTATGTGGGCAATCAGCACTCGCAAGCATTGAAGGAACAATTTACAATGTATAGAACATTCAAATACCCTGAAAATTTCTATAAGGGCCTTTCAAGAGTTTCTTTGAGTTGCTGCATTCTAGGCATTCATGCTTGGAATGTAATGGTAAATAGCAGAGCCAGGTTCTGGTGAGAAAATCTAGACAGGTAAATAAAGGGAATATAGGCGTCTTAGGGCCTCTTATGAAGAGGACTTAGGCTGAATTTTAAGACCAGGAGAGAATTGCTGAAGGGATTTATGCTCAAAGTTGGTAAGAATTAGGAAGGTAGAGAATGATGGGTAATAACAGCCTGATTGCCTCTTCAAGACTATTATATTGTATCTTAGTTTCAGTTGTGTAATCAGCCCCAGATTGCAATACCTTGGACACTTAACTCCTGGTATTCTACTGCCCTATGTGATGGATTATGTTACCACCATTTTGCAGGTGAGGCTCCTACAGATTAAATCCCATGGGAAAATGGCAAAACTGGAATTGGGCTGGGAAAAGACTTTAAGGCTACAGTGGTTAATATAGTAGCCATTAGCCACAAGTGGCTATTTAAAACTAAACTGGCTCAGTTTGAAAAAATTTATCTTCTCAGTCACACCACATTTCAAATGGTCAACATCCTCATGTGGCTGGTGGTTGCTGTATAGGACAGGGGATTAAATGACAGTTCCTTCATTGCAGGCAGAAAGTTATATTGGACAGCACTGCTCTATGGTGTGTAGAAAATGTTTACAGGTATTCTAGATGTTTGCTTAGTAACAGCATCAGTACCATTTATTATCTAGACTATCAGAACCAGAAATGGACTCTATTTTGATACCAATAGTTTTTCTCTACTCTCAGAGTTCACTAGGTGGACAATGAAAATTTCAGGGAAAGGATTTCACTCAATCTGTTCTGATATGTGGAGAGTGAGAGAAGAATTCTAGGGATCTCATGATTGCTTTCAAGGACCATATATCAACTGTAAGATCTTATCAAGAGGCAAATGCAGGTGGTGACATTAGCATGGGGATCACAGTGGGTTATTTTGGCAATGTGAAGCACAGTTATTTCACATGCAGATTTAGAGATTAATGCTTATAAAGAAAGTGTGTGTAATAAACCAGCCCAATGTATCAAATTAGAAATGATTACTCTGCTTTAAGAATTTACTACTTGTATCTAAGGTTACTGTGCTTTAAGATAATTTCCTAGTGGTATGATTGTAAGCATGTATTTATAGAAAAACAGTGATATGCTACTAAGGAGTCATTTATTCTTACCTGTTTATTAGTACACAGTGTTAAAAGACTTTATCAGTAGAAGCTCCCATTTTCATGGTGCACAGGACTTTGCTAAGGTACTTGGTGAATTTTATATCCTGTAATATTCAAAATTATTCCATGAGGAAGGTTGTGTAAGTATTGTGATCTGCCGTGAGCAGAGGGGAATAGGGTCCCAGGAGTTTCTCACCCAAAGTAATGTGGTCTGGGATTGATTACACATCTGTTGGCTTCTTATCTCAAGATATTTCAAACAGACCATAAAAGGAAGACAATCTCACTTACTTAAGGAAAACTAATCTGTAATTACTCCTTTTTCCTCAGTTTAGAAAGTTTACCCTCAAAGCAGTTCATGTTAATGACATTTTATTGCTGTCAAAAAGATGTTGATTTTGAAGGATTCAAGAGAATCCAGAAGACAGTTTGTGAACTCATTTAGTATATATAATCACTTTTGGCCTCATCATTGAAACAATAGGAGACAATTTACAGTTGCTATTTAATCACCTAATTGGGACTAAGCACTTGCCAAATGTTGGCACCTAAAATGGATCTTAGTTTGCTTCTTACTGGGAAACACTTAAAGTTTTTAATCATTGTTTAAGGGCACGAAAGTGAAATAGGTCTTCTATTGATGGTCTCTGTAGCAATTCCAGTGTGATAGATGCCAACAAACACATGGACTTAACTGTCTTGCTCTCCTCTTCAAATAGAGATCAATGACTATTTTATTTGCTCAACACTGCCTCAAGTCCATGGCTGTGGCCTCCATCATGAGGTAGCTGGAATGATTAATGATCTGTTGGGGGTATTAATGCCTCTTGTTGTGGTACTCTAATTATAGAAGCAGATTGGAGCCTAGCTTTTGGAGTGGGTTTGAGATTGAAAGATATTTAAAAGGCAGGTGATTGGTCCTACACTTCCACTTCTTTCAATTTAACCATAAATCAATTGTGAATGATTTTTCCACTGTAATTTTTCATAGGTTTTGAACTTGGGTAATGAGCATCCCTGTCCTAGAGTGAAACAGTGATTTTCCTAGATCTTGTTGGAAAGAAGATGAAGATTTATGAAGGAGCTTAGAGGCGAATATATTGCATTTCTTCTCCTCTGCTTGTCCCCCCCCCCTCCTTTTCTGTACTTCAACCTTGATAAGTCTCAACTTTCAGGCATGGCAGATAGTATTTGGGGAATGGGGAAGCACCAGTGTGTCTTGACCTACTTTTCAGTGACTGTACAATTACACATAAAAAAGTTGCTACTATATAAAGTGGTACTACATCCCACACTGAAGAGAACATATGGGGAAGCAGAGAATGCATTTGCCTGAGCAGCACTGATCCTGCCACTTACTTGTGGAGCCTGTTGACTTAAGAGTTTTTTAAAAAGATGGGGCAGCTCAGTGTGTTATGCTACCACCCAAGAAGCTGCCACGATGACTATGAGAAAAATTTCGAGGAACTCTGGGTGAAAGGATAGGCTTAAATTGGAATCACTTTGACAAATTTTCTTTCCCTGACCAGGACTGCAGCTTACTCCACTATGGGTAATGGGATATGTCTGTGCCTCATGGGAACCTGGCTTGTAAGTTATGGAAAAGCACAGGTTCTTTTTTTTTAATATTTGTATAGTTTTTAACTTTTAAGCATTTTATTGTCTGGGAAATCGACTGGCAGCAAAGGGCTTGTTAAAAATAGATTCTTTACAGATACTCATGCAGCAAAATACACATTTACTTTCATACCCTAACACATGGGGACACCCATGGGATCTTTTAAGACACTCAATTTTTTGGTAGCTATAAAACTGTTTGAAGCCTTACATATTTAAGCAATTTATTAGTTGTCTAATTAAAACAAGAGTGATGTATTAACAGTTTTGTATTCTAATTCTATGAATGTTTGGAAAGAATGATTCTATTCTGTTTTAGGTTTCTCCAGAAATATAGAAGCAAAAGGAATATATATATATAAATCCAATAGATTATGTGTGTGTATAAATACATATACATACACATACATATATGATGTATAAATATGTTTATATATAATATTAAGAAGGAGGGAGAGACCTCTTATCAGCAATTGCAATTATATAGTTCAAGGAATCCCATAGTCTTTCATCTCTAAGTTGGAGACCCAGGAAAGCTTGTGGTATAGTTCCACTCCAAACCTGAAGGCCTCTGAGAACCAGGGGAGATAATGATATGAGCCTTGTTGCAAGTTGGAAGGCATTAGAATAGAGTGCTGATGTATGAGAAGATGACTGTCTCAGCTCACCAGAGAAAACAAATTCACTCCTCTGCCTCAGTGGATTGGACAATGATTGCCCACATTAGTGGGGGTGATTGTCTTTACTTAGTCGACAGATGCTGATATCTTCTAGAAACACGCCCAAAGATATGCCCAGCAATCTTTTACTAGCTTCATGGGCTTGCTTCTCTTAGCCAAAATTAACACATAAGTTTAACCAAAAAAAAAAAATTTTTTTACTGTCCTTCCTGCCTGTCTTCCTAAAATATATTTTGAGCTATTATTATGTACCAAAGCCATAAGCTAGTCTTAAGTGGCTAGGTAGTGGGAGGGAAAGGTAATTTTTAAACTTAAAATTCATTCCTTGCACTCAAAGACCATATACTTTAGTGGGTGTAGAACATAAGTTTTATTATTTTCATTGTAAACAGTCTATTCTGAGTACATGTGCGTACACACACACACACACTTTGAAGGCATTAAGTAGCTAAAAAGGCCCAGGATCCCAGGTTTAAATGTTATACATCCAAGTATGAGAGCAGCAAGCAGCTGGGATAAATAACCAGCCGCAGGCTTACTCTCAGGAAAGTTCCACTGCTACTGGTTTAAGACAAGGCAGGCCCATCTGCCAGAGTTGTGGCAAAAGAAGAAATCTCTTGAAAACTTGAAAGCAGAGTCAATCTCCCCAAATACATCTGTGATCTCATATTGCCTTCTTTTTCATTCCAAATGTCTCAAAGGTGTGCACACTTAGCAAAATGTAGACCATATCCTCTAAACTGCAAACAAATCTGGGAATTTTTTTTTTTTTAACTTTCTAGTCTCTGCCACATAGGAAGTTATATCAGAAATTTGGAATCTGTATGGCAGGAATGTATCCATAGTACCCACCACAAGATGTCAATTCAGCAAATTATCACAATAAATTGTGCATTATACTGGAGCAGAAAATAGTGCAGTGGAAAACACCCAGTGAAGGTACCTGTCTGAGTGAGAAGGAAGGATATTCAGAGGAGTATTTCAGAGCAGGGTTATACTTACTGAGTCTCAAAAGGTTTCATGGTTATATTAGGATAGGATAAATATATAATGCAGAGATAAATAGCCTTAAACTCTTATTGGCTTAACAAACTCATTCAAATTTCCATCAAAGCCTGTTCTGTTTGGGACTGGTTTAAATTTTTGAAGCCTGGTACAAAATGAGACTATTGGGCCCCTTTTCATTAAAAAAAAAAAAAAAAAAAAAAAAAAAAAAAAAAAGGTTGTGACAGCAGAGCAATAAACAAAGCACAGAGCCCTTCTGAGCACAAGGTCTTGGGTGATCACATAGGTCATATGCCCATGAAGCTGGCCCTGGGTGGGGGTCCAGGATGTGCCTGATGAAGATTTCTTTGGTACCTCAGTAATTCAAGCAGCTCCAGTCTGTACTGCTACTATCTCAACATGACCTCGTTCACTCTTGCCAAAACTGGCAGAAGAGAGAGGGAAGGGCCATGTAGGGGCTTTTCAGTGCCTTGGCTAGAACTGGTCACATAGTCTTAACTTATAGGCAGCTAGGAAGCAGGGTTTCCTGTATACCCAAGAAGTAGGGGGAAGACAGAATAGGGTGAACCAGCTCTATCTACCAAGTGCATGAAAGAAAAGGAAATGAGGGAAACAACATCTTTGCTGTTTGAAAATATTATTTGTATTTGAACACTGATAAATTTAGCATGGCTGAAGAATTCAAGAAGTATGTTTGCCTTTTGCCAATCCACTCATTTTGAATAGAACAATGTCAAAATTTAAGTGTTTTGCTAAGTCCAGATACTGCTTAGAATAACTAGTAGTAATTAGTGAAAAATCTTTGAGGGAGTTTGAGTAAAATACTTTGGAGCAAAGAAAAATGTTTGTTTTAATGCATATGTCTCATGACACAAATTATGTTTTATGAAAAAATGTATTTGGAAATCAATTGCATAAAAATATTCTCTTGGATGTTTTATTCTTATGCCAATGAATATACTCAAATATATAATGCGTAGATAACAAAATAATAGCACGTCAAGGACTGTGAAGATTTTTTTTCCTGCTTCTGCCAGGTGTTCTGAATTATCTTTACCTGTTGTGAGCTCAGGTATACTCAAATATGAAGTCCATTTCTAAACTTTGGAAGTAGGTGTTCAAAAAGCTCACCCTTTGCATCACTAATGTTCTGGGTTTATTACTCATAGTTTTATTTATGAATTGAAACTCTTAATTTCAGTGATATAGTTCAGATAGTAAAAGGAGCTAAGATAACAAATGGAGTTCACAGAAAACAAGTGGGAATATCTATTGACAGTTATTTCCTTTTCTTCTAATGAACTAGTACTGTTGTGTATATTTAATTTGTACTCCTTTCATTCTAATCCTCTACATTTAATTTTGCTTCTTTTACCATTTCTTGTGCTCTGGTATTGAAATGCTATCAGAATATTTTATTTTGATGTACCTGAATACTGTGGTCTATTGGAAAGACGATAGAACTTGAGAAACAAATCATGAGTCCTAGGCCAAATACTTAACCAACTAGGCAATTTACCTCTTGTTTTCTCATTTATAAAATGGAAGTGATAATTATGATAACAATGAACATCGTGTTGAGATGATGCGTGGTTAATTAACTATTTTTATAGCTTTGTGGAGGGCAGGGATTTATACCCCGGAGTCTGAACCAGAAATTAGTAAACTATGGTCCATAGGTCAAATCTGACTGATCCTTTACCCCAACTTTATTTTATAAATAAACTTTTCTTAGAACATAGCCATGCCTATTCACTTTTCATCTATGGTTACTTTTCTTCTTAGAACAGCAGAGTTGAGTAGTTGTGATAGGTATTATATGTCCCACAAAACTTAAGATATTTACTATTTGGCCCTTTACAGAAAAAAAAAAAAATTTTTTTTTCCAATGCCCTGTCCAGATAGTGGCCAAATAAAACACTAGTTTTGATTTGAGAAAATCTAGGCATATTACCTTGAATGGATACAAATTCATCTTTAAAATTTTTGCTGTATACTACATCTAGAAAATCCCCCAGGACAGCCTAACCCAGCTTTCAGTTGCTGAAAAGAGAGGGGTTGCATTTATCTTTCCCCTCTGGAAGTGCTACCCTACAGGGCGACTGCTGGCAGAGGTCATTATGCAAATGCAGACTCCTCTCTTCCTGATGCCACATATGACGCATTTGCACAAATATAAATTATATTAAGGCCTGAATGTAATATATAATATGCTAGTCACTTTATGAAATTGTTCAGTCATCTGGGCGTTTTTCACTCTGTTTACCAGGAAATGTGAAATAGAGAATTCAGCAATTTTCTCATCAATTTGATCAATGTAGACTGGAAACCTGGATGCCTTTAGTCTTAAAAAAAAAAAAAAAAAAAAAAAAAAAACAAAAAGCCATTTATTCCCCCTCAATTGCTGAAATTTATTTATTTTACTACATTGACCAGTTAATTACTCCAATTTTCTAATCTTACCAGTGAAGGCTCAGCCTGTTTGAATTTGCCATGTGGTTGGTATGGTTGAGGTCTCTCTTTAAAGCTTAAGCATTTTTAGTATAGCATTCATGCTTGTTTATCCATCTACTTTCTTCATCGTTTAGGTCTATAACCCTAAACTATCCAAGTTTTGCCTTGGAATTAATTAAGTATCATTATAGAAATACAAAAGGAAAGGAAAAGGGAAATTAGAACACAAAATAAAGAAATGGGTAATTTGGAGAAATAGTGCCCTATTGGTTAAAAGGAAGGTATGAGGAAAAGGTACCTCAAGGAGATGATCAGGTGAGGGAAGATGGAGGCCTGAGATCTGCATTCTCACAGGCTCCAAATGGTGATAGTGGATTAGAGACTGTACTTTGAGTAGAAATGGTTAAATAAGGGAGAAAGAGCTTGGTAGAAAAAAAACAAAAAACAAAAGAAAACGACCAAGTTTTACAATAGACAAGGCCTGGGTGGTCTGAATACTTATTCTGAAACTTCTGAATTTTAAGCTCCTTGGGCCTCTTTCTTTATTTGAAAACTAGGGATCATGGTACCACCTTTGCAGGTATCATCTGGTAGATAGACTTCTCCCTAGATCTGTTCACTGTTTTATCTCCAGTGCTGAGCACAACACCTGGCACATCACAGATGCTCCATAAATACTTAATGACTCAATTAGCTAATGAATTACTTCTTATAATATTAGTAGAACATGGAGAAAAGTATTTGGCCCTAAGAAACATTTTAATACAAGTTGGTTGCTTCTCCATTTCTTTTACCCTCTGAAATAAAAAGCCAATTTTGGATGCATGTCTCAAACTGTTGAAGCAACAACATACAAAACAGGTAGTCTCTCTCTGATCCATCAGTGAAATAACAATTACGCTCTAGATAATAGAAGTTTGATGGATGGATGATGGAGCAGTTTCATAGTTTGTTGTTACATGTACACGGACAAGTGTAAATTAGGCAATCGCTTCTCCAAAATTGATCATCTGAGCATATATATCTTATGTGCTGCTGCGGTGCTGTAAAGGAAAACATTGTAGAAAAGTAGGAAGCATTTTGGAATTCTTGGCATTCAGAAGAGGCCAGAACCATGTATACAACAGACCTTGGGAACAGGAATTTGATGAGCCCTACTCACCTGCATGTAGACTCTACTTGCACAGAATACCAGAAATCTGAGTTTAACAAGCTTGGTCCTTGCAAAGTGCAATAGATCTAGAACATACAGCATTCAATTAAGTATGGTTTAGTAAATATTGTTAACTGCCTGAAAGTGAGGAAAGCAATCTGATCAAACTATGTGCCCACTATGTGCCAGGAATTGAAGTAGATGCTGGAAGGGGGGCAAGGTGGGCCGAATTGGTCTTTGCCTTCGTGAGCCTTGCTTTCAAGAGTTGGAAAAGGAGACAGAAAATTAGAAAAAGAGACCAAGAACTGAATTTTTCCATGGGATTTTTAGAAGTACATTCACTGAGATGAGTTGTCACTTATTGACTAAAGTAAGACCAGTTCTGGAGGTGACTAATAACTTTGACTACAGAGCAATAAGTCTTAAGAGAGTGGTAACTTAAAAAAGTTCTTATTTTCAAACATGTGATGCAGAGAGAGGGACTCCATACACCATATTCACAATATTATACCAAAGGCACACCCTTGGGGACCCATCCTTCAGCCACACCCTCAGTTAATCTGATCAGGGGATTGGTTTACTGATTGGGTTAAGAATTCCATAAACTAATCATTTCTGCTCCAAACCTTTATTCATTGACTCACACATGATCTTTTGGGGGACACCTCACATCCAAACCATAACAAGAATGTGCAGCAATGACACTTCAGCTGTTGAATGATGAAAAACTTAGCAGGGACGTGCTTTTAATGAATCCATGTCCATGTTAATGATGACCGAGGACTGACAAGTCTGTGTATACTCAGGACAAATATATTATCATTTCTCCCTTACATCTTACCAATATGTAGTTTCTACCATAATTAAAGTTAGAAAAAGAAACACCTCCCCCCAAATACAGAATTATTTGTATTCTAAAGCATTTGAATTGGTGCAACAGAGAATGAACAGAAAATAGCTCCATTGACAATTCTCTGTACTGACAATTCTCTGTACTAACAATTCTCTTGACTTAGTGTTTTTAATTTTTGTGGTGGCTTCCACATAATAATCATTAGCAAGATGATTATATTTTAAGTATTTATTGTAGTTGACAATGAGATTAACAAGTCTTTGGAAACAAAAATATTAATTGCAAACCATCAAATCACACTACATTACCAATTATGAAACAAGTACAGTTAGTTTTCCAGTTAATTGGAAGCATAAAGTAGAATCATTACTTTCCTTTTCATCATAAGTACATCCTTACTGGAGAAGGGATAAGAGTCAGAAAATTCTGATTTATTAGATCCAGGGTCATCCCAGGATTATTAGTTTGGGGCACTTTTGAATCAAACCTACCCCATTTCTATCACTTCTAAATTTTAGTCGTTTGTATTTTCATTTTGTTCCCCACACTGATAATTAAGTGTATCACTTTTTAGCATGCTTTGCTATTTTACAGATCTTGTTGGAGTTACCACTACTTTGATTTTCTTAAATACAGGATTGTCAAGAATGTCACCACCTACTACTTTTGCCTAGTTTGTGTGCCTCAGAACACTCATTGTACAACACAAGAAGTACCTGAATGTCAATATCAAATATATCTGGCCTAAAAAGAGGAACAGTATCCAGGCTCATATGAATTCTGGTAGATATGCAGCAAAGAAATCCATATGACTAGCAAGTATCCATTATTGTGATTATTCTAATGAAGAAGGTTTTGTCACAAGGTATAGTAATGAAGGTTCATCCTTTGGGCTTTCAGATCTGACTGATGTTGTGGCATCAGAATCCATATCAGCACACCAGTGTAATTAAATCTTAGGGACAAAAACTTGTGCAATTTCTGAATTGATGATGAGTGAACCCATGAAGTGGTGGTGTGCTGGATGGGATGGCTCATTGATTTTCAACACAGTCAAGCATACTGAAATGGGGAGTACTTAGAAACATACCATAGACATCAATTGAAGTGTATGTGTGTGTGTGTGTGTGTGCGATGAGTATTTTTAAATGGTAAAGGAGAGAAATAGATGGATTAAAAACAAAGAAGAAAAAAAACACGATAAAGATGTTTTCTTTTGATATGAAATTATATCATCTCATCATACTGTCCCAAAGAATCAGTGGAGTTTTTTTATTCAGCCATAAATGAGGAGGAAACTATGGCATTTGCAGGAAAATGGATAGAACTAGAGAACATTATGCTAAGTGAGATGAACAAGACTCACAAGTTAAGGGTCCTGTGTTTGTTTTTACTCATGTCTGTAAGCTAGAGAAAAAGAGAAAGCAAAGGGACCAAATGAAAATAAGTGAGGTCAGTAGAGAAAAGGAATTGAGGGAGGGAGGAGTAGAGAGTAAAGAAAGGTATAGGGGAATGAAATTGAACAATTTATGCTATGTGCATGAACAGATTCCCAACTGTTATAAGTAATTAGAATGCACCAATACAATTTTTTTTTTAAGAAAGGAAAATCCAAAGGTAAGAAGTAACAGCTCTTACCATTTAATACATGGTGTAAGAGCAGAAAGACCTCAGAGTTGTGTACTATCAGTATCTGATTATGAGTGGTGGATGTGTATCTGGAAGGCAGAGGGTGAAGATTGAAGAACACCGAAACTCAAATGAAGACCATGATCTGGAGCACACATACAAAAAAAAAAAAAAAAAAAAAAAAAGGAACCATGAACTGGAAACCAGTATGGAAGAAGAAAGGAAACATGGCCCTAGGCAAATGGAGTCCATCACCCGTAATACAGAGTTCAAATGTTTGAAGCATAAAAAGGAAGGGGAGGAGGTAGATGCAGAAAAAGAGAGCTCTATCTCTAAGCTAGCCACATGTCTGTCATTGGGCAAAGCTTAGGCTCTTCCTGAGTTCAAAGGCTTTTTCTATTAAGCAAGGTAGATGGACCATATTAAATGGTTTTTATACTGTCCTTTGTGGATTCATTCACTTGTTACTGGGGAATGAAACCAGGGACATTTTACCACTGAGGTACATCCCCAGTCCTTTTTATTTTTTTGAAACAGGATCTCCCTAAGTTGCTGAGGCTATCTTCAAACTTGCTATCCTCCTGCCCCAGTCTCCCATGTCACCAGGGTTATAGGTATGAGACACCCCCCCCCCCCCGGGTCTTCTCATGGGAGTAGGTTTGTTGCAAAAGTAACTGAAAACCAGTGATCCTGGGATGATCTCTGAATATAACAAATTAGAATTTTTTTTTGCCTTTTATCCTCTAGTAGGAAAACCCTTATGATGAAAAGGAAAATAATGCTTCTATTTTATGCTTCCAGTTTACTAAGCAAGTACAGTAAGTTTTTTTTTTATTTAGTTATCTATATGTAGTGTGATTTGATTTGTCATTAAAATTTTTATTTCCAAAGTCTTGTGAATGTCATGCATCTGTAATTTAGAATAGGAGTTTCTGAATTCGTTTTGGCCCATTGAACCACCAAGTTCCTATAACTGTGTCCAAGATAGAATAGAAATTGGACTAAGGTTCTGGGGGGAATTGCTACACAAGTGGTGTCCCCAATAAGCGACCTGTTATTTTAATTGTCTTCACTTGGGACAGGTTATGAGCTCAGTGCTGGCATGAGATTTTATTTGGGTAACATGGTGACTTCCTCTCTTTAACAACATAAAGATGGTGTTATGGATTAGCACCCATAAAGAGGTGCCAGTGTTTTATAGGCTTATTGGTAAAATGAAATACATCCTCATAGTAGCATATTATGGGAGAGGGAGAAGGTGGTAAAGAAGGTAGGAAGGACTTTAAGAGAAGAAGTAAAAGGGCAGCAACATTCAATTTCTTCTGGGCCAGTTTTAGGATGAGTTGATTACTGCCTGAATGGGAAAGGATACAGAGAGAGGAAGTTGATGAGGCAGGCAAAAATAAGGAATGGAGCAGAAACCCTTTTCCACGTGTTCGTGATACTGATCCCACAGTCACGATCATAGTTTCTGGGTGGTGGATTGGCCTACTAGGTACGAGGAAGGGTACTTTAGGAAGAAGAGTTGCCTTTCAAAAAAAGTTTAAGATAATGAAGCCAGAATAATGGCAGAATAATTGAATCCAATTACTATCTTATTTTTACCAGTTATTGTAATAGAAAATTGATTTTTTAAAAAAAGTCTAGTAGGGAACAATTTATTTTTTGTCTGATTATTTTGGTAAATGGTACACTGTGGTACCTTTGCCCCTTCTAGCACCTGATGGCATAGAAGAAATAAATAAAAAAGCAATGGGCGTGTGTGGTGAGTTTACAAAGTGTGTTCCAACAAGCAGCTACCATCTTTCTGAGACACCCAGTACCAAGACTTTCTCACTCACCTGGCCCTCCACACCTTGAGTTTGCAAAATCTGCATCTCATTATCTTTGTTTATTATCTCTGTTACATTCAGGGTGGACTTGTGCAGATAGTATTGTGACAAAGGTCAGTAATTATGTGAAATAATGTTGTTACATCTTCCACATTAAAAAAAAAAATTGTAAAAGCTGTTATTGAATTGTTTTTCTCTGGCAGGTAATGAAGATTGGTTTTTGACCTGTTGTTATGCCCATAAATAGTTAATCCCATTATCATAAAGAAAATGATGCTATTAGCTTTATATAGAGAAAGGTATTTTAAAAGAGGGAACAGTTGGGGCTGGAGAACACTGTTTTAGGCTTTTAAATGCAATTAGCAGATTCCCAACTAAGAACTCTAGAATGGGGATTTTCTCTTCTAAATGTAAGTTGAGCACATTATTTTGTGCTTCATTATCTGTATGGGAGCAATTATAAAAGTAATATATTTTGAAGCCAAAGGGGTTTCCCTAATCATGTGCATTTCCTAAACCATTCCGCTGGGCATTCTGAGATCCCTAAATCTTATTCTAGAACAATTTTTCAGTCTTACATCAAAAACTTAGTGTGCTTGCTGTCATAATTACCACCGGGTGTGATACCTGTAGGACATAAAAGAAATGAACAGGTACAGTTGTAATTTGCATGCTCTCCTCTTTATTCTGTTGTTTCCCCCTTGCTGTTTTATCCTGTTATCAATAAAAGTTACACTTCTGTGACTTCCCAGTCTTCTAACAGTTTGAGAGTCTTAGAATCATTTTTGGCATTTTAGGTCTTGATACACATGACTAACGACCTCTTTCATAACACAGGAATTGTTTTGCTGCTCGAGAGCTCTAATGTACTTAAAATTGATGGCAAGAACTAATCTACTTGGGGTGACAAGTCAGAGTATATAGTGAATTAATTGCATGCTCAAATTTTCAAAGCAAGCAAGGATTTTATTTTTCAGTGCAGCATTGAGAAATTCTTATCGGGTCCCCTAGGTAATTGAAGACCTACCCCCTGGCATGTATGTGTAGTGTTTCAAGTTTGGGTGCATGTCACAGAGTAATTGTCTTCTGTTTAGCATCAATACTCAATGAGGAGGAGAAGGCCAGTGTTCATAACTGAACAGCCTAACTTTTGTGAATTGGAAATTTCCATTGAAAAACTGAAAACAACACTGATTCTGGCTTCTTTCCCCCTACCTCTAGCTATTTGTTTACCATATTGTCACCATACATGTCTCTAGCCTTTTCATTCAAGACTTTGTTCTGTTAGCTGTAGCATTTGTTTCATTAACTTGCATTACTTTAATTTCTAGAAAATTGCATAAATTTCTTGTCTGTGGTTTTCTTACTTACCCTGATCTCCTAGAATGCTGCCCTCTGGTCTTCTGAATCCAAAACACCCTTCAGTCCCACCCTTTCTCCGAAGCCTTCTCTGGCCATCCTAGAGATTACCATTTCATTGACTAAACTGAAAAATGTGTTCTCCGTGTCCCTGGAGTATTGCCTTATTGTTTTCCTATGTTCCTATCTCAGCACAGCATGGATGCTGAGCTCTTTAAGGGTAAATTCATAACCATATTTTTTATCAGATAAATTTTTTTAGGTAAATTTAAAATTAGTAATTCGAATCAATTTTCTTAACCTTTATATTAGACTGATCCCTGAAATGGAAGATTGTAAACATGTTGAGGATAGGGTCTATGCTTTACTCAGCTTTTGGTCCACAGCACCTAGAGCCTCACAAGTTGAACTGAACTGAAGCACCTAGTAATTGGATATGACCTGCCTGTTTTAAAGATGTTTGGCCAGAAGAGAGATGACATAGCCATTCCTCAGTCTCTTGGCTTCTTAAAATTCTTTGTGTTTGAGTTATCCTACCTGAGACTGGCACTGAGATGGTGTTTCTAATTTGTCAAAACCTTTGGATTATTGATGGTGACATGACAAATTACCATCTCTGATGAAAAGTGTATCACTCTGGTAGGCGGCACCCTGGTTTAAATATTTCTTTAAAAATTTTTACTAGAAAGCTTTGACCTAGGATATTTTAAATTACATGAATGTTATATACTCACTGAGAGCTTTAAGCATGGTTCCTAATACTAAAACTTTAAATGGAGATGCGTTCTACAGCAACATCCAGAATTCTCATTTCAAATCTCAGGTTTATGAAAAGAGTGGTAGAAGTGCTGGCTGAGAAGTGAAGTCATTGCCCTATGACAAAGCAGTCTGACAATATTCCCTCTACACGGAGCAGTTGACGAACAGCCTCAGTCAGCCCCTCTGGTGGCAATTCCCATGTCTACCACCTAAAGCCATTTGGGCTTATGATATGGTTAGTGGCTTGTGAACAAGCTGTCTAGACATGGCATTAAAACTCCTAAAATACCATCTTCATTTGCCTTGCTGTTATGGGGAACATTCCAACCATCTCTGTGAATCAATCCACCAAGGGAAGACCAACCTTGGAATTTCCAGGTAGCTAGATGTCAATTCCCACTCTCTGAGAAATATAGGTGTATGTAGAGTCTCTATATAGACAGATAAAATGTACAGGCATGAAAATGTGCTCAGAAGACTAAGGGGCTAGAAAATACACAATTCCACCCCTAGCAATAGTTGGTGCAGTTTCCATAGCCTAAATCACTGAATGCCCTGTCCCCGTACCTCAGACCTGAGCAGTGTGTTGGACATGGTATATAGCCCAGATTTTACACTCAAGTAAATATGCTCTGTGTGTTCCCAAAAAGACCAATATTTATATATCAAACTCACCAAGTTAAATTTACTTTCCCACATTAAGCCCGCATGATAAATGGCTTTATCTTGCCTATTACAGCCTGTTAAACCATAAATCCCCAGGCAGGAGAAAGAGGAAAGAAATAACCTGAACGAAGAAAGCCACTGAGCGACAGACCATTGCTATTTAAGATGGCTATACTACATCACATTTGCAAACAATAATATGTAAAATATGCTGGAAAAAAAAACCATTTACTCTCTTATTTCCCTTCCATTTCGATTTTCTATTATTAACAAAAAAAGGAATGTTGACATAGGAGCATCTGACTAACCCAATATTTCCATTCCCCTGGTTTATTACTTACATAATGTAGTATTCCTTGAATCATTTTTACCTCTATTCTTCTTGTTAGGTGAATAAATGAATTAATGAATAAACATGAGCATGAAAGTACTTCCATATTCTGGTGGGAATGCCTTTTCACTTACTGAAATTTTAACCCATTTCTTAGTTTTAAGAAAATCTCCTATTTCTCCAAAAGGCTTTCTCTTGTTACTATTCAGAATTTTTCTTCTTTTCCATCACACTTAGAACTTTGTGTTTTGTTTGGGTAACAATTTTAGTCTGCTTTGTTTAAAAGGTGTTTAAAGGGTTGGAGATATAGCTCAGTGGGTAGAGTGCTTGCCTCACATGCACAAGGCCCTGGGTTCAATCTCCAGCACCACAAGAAAAAAGGTGTTTTAAGTAATGTTCATGGTCACCAATAAAGTAGCTTGTTCAATTCAAAACTGCCCACTTCATTGCTTTCTTGATATTACACAAAATAAAAGATGGGGCAATTAGAAGTTACTAAGATTTAATTAAGTCCTGATATAAGCTCACCAATTTCTGAAGTCTATTTTCTTCCCCTGTTGCTTTGGAAAACCAGGACATTTGTTTCTCCCTGGGTACCTGCCATCTCTCCTCTGTCTGTGAAGATGGCTGCCCAACCACTCATCTCATCGACCCATCTTTCTTAACTCATTTACAGAGCATCACAGAAGCCAAGGTGAGAAAAGTAGAGTGTGTCTGTAACTTCACATGCCCAAGAGCTTTCTAGAAAGAAAGCAGGTCCAGAGCTTCCTTTTCAAAGGCACAGATAGGGTAAAGAGATGAGCAACACAGAGGACTTGTTTTCACATTAAATATTTGGTCAGGTGCAGATCATGAATTCGGAGATTTTGTGAGGCGCCCTCTTGCTGCTTCTGCTCTTTTTTTTTTTTTTTTTCTTGCTACCCCTGCTGACTCAACTTACACATAATGTTTCACCATAGGGTGGACTGGACACCTTTTAGTCTGGACATACAAAAGAGGAAAGACACTTGTCCTCTAAAACACTTGATAGTAGAAAGGACCCATTCTTATGTCCCAGGAGAAGAATCTGGTAAGTGCACAGCTGACTGAACAGTATGAGAAATACCCATTGTATTTGCTCATGGTTCCAAACTGCTTGAGAAAGTCCAATAGCCTTATCTGTACAAGTTACAGAAGGAGCAGTCAACAGAGACTAGAAAAGCAAAATTTCATCAGAGGAAAATGAAGCAAACTGTTTCAGGATATACTGGATGTTGCTGCAATAACAAATGCTCTCTAAAATGAAGTAGTTAAAAAATAGACTAATTCTCATCCAGCCTCCAGGTTCACTGAGGGTTGGCTGGACAGCTCTTCTCCACAGCCTCATCCTTACTACAAGGCTCAGGGTGATAGAAAAGCCACTAACTGGAACAATGGTGGCGGTTGTGACATACAGGAATCTTGTGAAGCATGCACCAGCTCTAAAAGCTCATGCCCTGAAGTTACATGCAACACTTTTCTCACATTTTATTGGCAAAAGCAAATCACACTTAACTTGGGCAGTAATATGTCACTGTGTGCATGAAGAGAGAGAGAGAGAGAGAGAGAGAGAGAGAGTACTGAAATATATGTAAACAGCCAAGTGAACCAGTTGAAAATGTTTTTCTGTTGAGATAGAAGTAATGTAATTTATGCATGAAAACTAAGGTGATTTTTTAAAAGATGCCATTAGAATCCCCACATTCTAGAGTTAATTTTAAAAATGTTCTACAAAATGAAAAATTCAGATAATGTGAAAGGAGAATCATCTCTTCTGCAAATCAGAGTAGATTCCCAGAAGATCAAGGGTAACTCTTTTCTCACAATGTGGAGAGAGAATACAAAGAAGTGAAAATACTGCATGCAAAATATAGTGTTAGCAAATACAAATTCTAGGAGGAGGAAAGAAACAGATGAAGGAGCAACAATAATTAAAAGCAACAGCAGCTGAAACCTGAAGAAAAGTTCTTAAAGATTTGAAGTTTCCTTTTGAAAAGTATAATTCAGATCCAGTCAGGTTTCCTGAAAAACACAGAGAACTATACACACGTGTAATACATACATATTTATCAATATTTGAACACATCTATGCAGGAACCCTGTTTGGGGAGATGGCTAAGATTGCGGTTGACTACGGGCTATGGAGATGTTTGGGCATTGCCGCCTTTCGTAGTCTCACAGGACTTGGCCTAGGATCTTGCAGGACTTGGCCCGGGATCTTGAGAGACTTGAGCGGAGATTGCTGATCGGGTCTGCGCCATTTTGGTGTGTTGGTTGTTTGGTGGTGTGTGTGGTGTGTGTTAAAGTCGTTGTTAGAGCCAGAGAGAAAAGTTATCAGAATAAAAAGCCTGTTTCCAGTTCGCCTCTGAACTTCTTTCCGCGGCTTCGTTGCTCCAAGAGGCCATCGCTTCAGGCGGCAACACATCTATAAACATGGATAAGTTCACATGCACACATGTATGGATAAATAACATATCTTCCTATAGCTATTGGTCATAGAGCTATGTAAATACATGGTTTAGGGAGGTGCACATATATGTGTTTGTATACAGATAAAGTATGTATACATGCTTAAGTATATGTATAATCTACATTTCTTGGTGAAATTGTGGAAGAACAGATTGAGAAATTTTCTCAGCTTCCAAAGCAAGAATGCATTTCCTAGCAAGAAAAGAGACCAGCACCGTCCTGTAAGCAGTGAAGCCAGAACAACAGCATATACGGGGACTTTAGAAAGGAGAGGTAGCAACCAGGCATCCAGTCTGAGGTTTTTAGCCACCAACCAGAAATCAAGACAGGAACACAAAAAGCTGTGTAATGTGAACCATTCTTGTACTGTATCTGTGAAAACATTTGGCAAAGTAATTTAAGCAAATGAAAATTGACCCGGAAGAGACATTTCAAGATAGTGAAGACAGTACAATGGACAGTGATGAACAGCAAATTTCACAATATAGTTAAATATTTACTCATCTTAACAGTGTTCTAAATGTGGTACTTTATTTGTCCTGATTTGTAGACAGGGAAAACTGACACTTTGAGCAGACTGGCATTTGGAGGGGCAGAACAAACCTTCAAATTGAAGTTGTTGTTTCTTGGATACCTTGTGTAGAGACAACTGTTTAGTAAAACAAGAAAACTTGGAACCACAAGGGAAAAGATAGACACATTATCTGCAATTATGTTTGGCTTAAGATGCTAAATACAAAGTCTACAGATAAAAAACAGAGAACAATATTTGTAACACGATAAAAGTTTATATACTACATAACCTATAGGGTCAGACTGAATGATACCCCAAAAATCACTAAATTAAAAAAGACATATGCAAATGTTTCATAGCAGTTTCATTAATATTAGACAAAAATTGGAAACAGCACACATGGCAACCAGTTGGTAATAATCAACAAATTATAGTATAGCCTCATAATGGCATACAGATTGGTAATAAAAATTTTAGAAAATGACCAAAGTACATGAATAGGCACCTCTCAGAAGAGAAGTGCATATCACAGATGCCTGTATGAAAACAATCCCCTGCCCCATTCATAATCTGTGCAGCGCAAATTAAATCAATAACAGGACACAATTTTCTACCCTATATATTGAGTAAAATTATAAAGCATGCATAACATTCATCATAGGTATGATGAGGATTCAGTTGTGTGTGTACTTTCACATGCTTAGTCACAATATAAATTTGTATGTTAAGGAAAAAAAAAATTACTTGGTGTCATCAATGAAAATAAAACACTTGCATACCCAGAAACTCCTTTTGGAAACACCATGCTATAGAAGTTGCAACATATCACATTAAGAAATTGTTGTAATGGTAAATGTTTAACCACTGCCTCTCCAGAAAGGGCATGGGAGAAAGGAAGAAAGGGAGTGGGGGAGGGGGAGAAGAGGAGAAAAGGAAGTAGGGAAATATCATTTATAGCACTTGTGACTTTCTATTAACAACATCCACCAAGATCAAGTTTCAATCATCATTAAATGCAGATATGGGACAAAATTACACACCACTGTACTCTGCATTAAGACATGTGCCCAAGGACCTCCATGGCAACATTATTGTGACCCTGTAACTGTCTGCTGCATTCTTTTGGTTAGAGTAGTTAAGTGTATGTAATACTTCAGTAGTTTTTAAAATCCTTATATAAATTTTTAAAGAGTGAGATTCTCCATGTGCTCTATAGTTACCCTATGAAGTCTTTCAGTGTCTCAGCATCTGATTTCTTTGGTTCTGGAGTCTCAAACTCAATCAGTGAAGTGCTCTATTACTATTTCCTCATCATCTCTTGGACATTGTAAAGAAATCTGACAGCTCCATTAATAAAATGAATCTTCAGCGCTTCAAGGTTAGCAAAGGAATGATAGATAACTTCTTCGCTAACCTTGGGAGATCTATGTGTGACTGCACTAAGGCAGCTGTCAGCTTTCTTTTCAGTTTTAATTTCACTGATATTCAAGTTCTGTGAGGGTAAAGGTAATGTTTGCCGAACTTTATCCAGAGATTAACCCAATTCCTGGCACCTTAGGAGTTATTTAACAGATCATTAATCAGCTTATAAATAAGCAAATGAGTATCCCCTTTGATGAATTTGACCCTTTGTTTAAAAACCATCTTCATAGAGAACATGACAGCAAAATAATTGCTGTTTTTTTTTCTGCTATGAACATCCACTGTACTAAATGTAGCTGAGCTAGCTCTACCTGATATTTCTTTTTGGATTGTGCTTTTAAAAAGACCCATAGAAGAAAAAAGGCCCTTAAATTTCTTCAAAGTTTTCTCAGAAATCTTTGGTTCTTTCTCTGCTTTAGCTTTTCTGAAATTTTATATGCATCCTTCACACTGGACAGTTTTTCTTTGAACACACCTTTTAAAAATACTAGCCGATCAGAGAACTTGTTTAGTACTATATTTTTAAATCTTCCTAAATCTTTTTAAATGCTATTTGGATCTTTATAATAATGTTAGAATTTCTCCCTTCAACAACCTTCTGTCTGGCTTGAGCTACCTGCCCTCTTAATTCTTAGGCCATGATGTCATGGTTCTATTTGTTTTGGTCTGATAAGCAAGGACTTTATGGCTTCCCTGCATTGGGAGCCTACTGAACATGGGCACCATGAGATACTGAAATGTTTTTAGGTGTTATACTTCTTTTTTCCTCATATCCAGAGCCTGTGGGCCATCATATGGGACAGACATTTCACTGGGCCTTCACAATTCAATGATTTAAGTAGTGTTTTCCAAGCATTCAATACATGTCTCTCTAAGTCGGTATTGCCTATTGCGAATTCCTAGGACAAAGGAAGTGTCAAATATCTAATAAAGTGTAGGTCCTTGGGCACTTAAGTATTGTGTGTGTATTTGTGGTGTATGTGCATAAGGAAAATATTGTCTTTCTAAAGGAAAAAGGTATGAAAGATATGGAATTGGTTGGTATTTAAGTAGTTTCACAACCTTTTAAAATAGTGGGGTACCTGTATGCTGTGTGAGTGAGCTGCTTGGAGGGTTACAGAATGAACCTGAGCAGTTGTTTAACATAATTGTTGAACTACATACTTTCCAACTTGGAAATTGATTATCAGAGGTTTCATTAAATTTGTTATGTCTTTGTTCTGCTTGCCCCCCCCACACCCCCTCTCCCTTCTCTCTTTTTAACAAAGCCAATGAAGAGAAGAGGAATCAGGAAATTGAAAGGGGGATGAGAAAGTATTCTGTGCTTGCTGGTTAGGCAGAAAGGAGAGGTGCGTTTTTCTTTTAGTGTGAATTTACAGAAAGTGAAAAATAGGGGAAAAGGTCACATGGAGTTTATTTAGATACTCATAATAATGCATAGATGGTTAGGAGCAAAGACTCTCACTTATGGCATGTGTGCGTGCACGCGCACACACAGGCAAGCAACTTGGAATGGCATGAGGCCTGATCAAGTCTGTATTTACCATCATGCTTAGTAGTGTCTGCTTGTGATTGCGACACCTGATTATACCTAGGTATTTGAATGTCTTTTGCTATTGCTCTATTATTTGACCAAATACAAAGAAAGGTAAGTGTTTTAATAAACTATTCTATTTCATGGGAAAATAAAACATTCCTGAGTGGAATTATTCTGCTACTTAACAATAGCTTCAAGGATGAAATTATTTTAAGTGACTGCCGCTTGGTTTGTAACCGAATATCTGAATTGTAAACAAAGTATTAGGAAGACATGAAGAGCTTCATTCTACAAAGTCAGGCCTACAAAATGACAGTAAAAAAACTTCATTCTAATGAGCTCTTTACACTCTGATTAGGAACATATAAATCTGCCAAATAATCTTTATCCTGACATCTGTGGCCTAAACTCCAAGCTCCATTGTCTGAGCTCAGGGGACAGAACTCGAGATTCTGAGGGACACCAGGCTATCTTTGAGTTCCTGTGTGCTTCACCTGCAAAAATGGACCTACTCTTTGCTGGTTGCCACACTGTCAAGGAAATAAGAGGAATAAAGTTTGGAGGTTCCACAGGAAATACATAAATAATTATTTTAATTGAACACTTTCCTTGGGCAGATGAATAGGCCTCCAATTTGACAGGTTCCTTTTCATCTCCATTACCTGTGATGGAAATGAATCAATCGCACTCTAACCAGCTCATATGTTAATATCTTCAATAGGCTCCTGATAGATCTGCCAAGGGAGATGGATGTGAGTTCTGACCAGCTTTATATTCTAGTTGCATAACCAACTAGAAGGGCAAGGAAGTTCCAACTTGGGCTTTTCATTTTTCCAAGCATAGTAATGAATTCATTTCTACTTTCTCCCATGAGAGCACTAAGAAGATTTTTTTATTACATGTATTTTCTTAGTTGTTGGTGGGCCTTTATTTTAACCATTTATTTGTATGCGGTGCTCAGAATCAAACACAGTGCCTCACACATATGAGGCAAGCACTCTACCACTAAGCCACAAATCCAGCCCCTAAGAAGATATTTATGAGAGGATGAAGTGTTTTAAAGTGATGGTCAGACAGAAATTTATACATACACACACACACACAATCTTTTTTGCGGAGCTTAGACTGTAAGCAAAGAGGTGAAGAAATATATATTTAATATATATTTATATATTATGTAAACTTATTACATATTACAATATACAAATTTATTTATATTGTAAATAGTATTTATTATAAATGTTATATTAAATATATATATATAAACATACATTTAGTATCAGTGAAAACCAACTGTGATGTGGCAGACTGTCAAATTTATTCTGTAGAATTGAGGTTAAGTAACCAGCAAAGTTCACTTGAAGCAAGACTTGAAAATTTTACATTTATTGCTATTAGCACTACAGTTTGAAAGTGTAGTAAAGACCTATCTAGATGGAGGTAAAAATGCATTGGTCTGGATAGTTGGGGTCCATGGCTGACCCCAGGTAACATTAATTAACTCAGGTAACAGAAAAAGCAGAATGAGGAGACACTTTGATAAAAGGAACAATACTCTCTGGGTCTCCAAGAGCCTGCTCTGTGGCTGGTGACATGGTGACAATGTACATGTGCAATATGCATTTTCTGGAGAGACCATCTCAACATGGTGGTCCCAGAGCCTCGATGGGAACTTGAGAGGAAAGAAGGGGAGTTTTGAGACCATTAGATTCTTCAGGGATACAGCATATGGGGAATTGAAGATAACAAAGGATATGGAGTGCAGATGAAGGAGAGTAGGCAATGAACAAGTTTTAATGAATAGGGCCATACTTTCAAGTCTGTCTTTAGAAAGAACTGCATGTTTTAGAAACTTTTAGTCGCTTTAAAAAAAAATATTGTCCATTACCTTGTATTCTAAATATTTTATGCAGTTTGCTTTCTTTCAAGAAAGTGTTGGGTTCCTGTTTTACCTTGACAGTGTTGATATACAGAGTCCTGTTTACCTAAACAGGGGCTTGGGATAACTTTGTCTACCTAAATATGGTAACATTGTTTTTCTGCAGACCTTAAACATATTACCTGTGATTTGAGGGATGTTGGTTTCAGAACTGTCATAGGAAAGAGAATGAAATTCTAATTTTATATCGTGAATTAGAATGCAGGCCATTTCATAAAGTAGGTTTAAAAAAATAATTGGGATTCTCCTAAACAGCATATACTATTATTTGAATTTGATGTAATACAAAAAAAATTCCTTCCCCCTATTTCTTTCCTTCATTAATAAATTAAAACAGTCATTTCAACTTCCTCAGTCATTAACAATGACAAAAATGACACTGGCCTACGGGTTCATTTTGTGTACATTGATGAGATCATTACAGAGTAAGAGTACTTTGTGAGCCAAGAATTTAGCAGAAACGAGAATTTCCTGGAAAAGTTTCCTAGTTGGGAGTGAGAAAACCCATTTCTTGTTTCTGTCTTTGCTACACACAAGCAGAGCCCTAAATGAACTCCTTTTCTTTGCATAAGTGTGAATGTCTGAAAAATGTATGTTTTAAAAGTTTGTTTCTTGGTCACAAATAATAAAAGCAAAGGCTTCTTGGGCACTTACCCTCTTAGCATAGGCACTATGCTAAGCACTTCATTGTATTACCCCCCCCCTTAATTAAAATAACAGCTTTTTGAGGGAAAATTTTTGTCCCAAATATTCAGGAGATATACAGTGAACCCTGGTATAATATTGTGGTGGTGTATGGAATGCTGTTTATGTATCTTGGACTACTTGGATGTGTCCCACATAGCAACCTTCAGGTCCACCTGTGCATAGGAGGAAGGGGAGGCACTAGGAACCAGCCAATTTGTCCATGATTTTCCCTATGAGAACATGGGAGATCCTGGACAAATACACAGATTTCTGGACTTCAAGGATGATGTTCTTCCTCTATATCCTGCTTATATAAAAACCATTGAAACCTGATACTTTCTGCATGTATGATTTTATCTATAGAAGAAACCTAGGGATTTGGCAAATTGCAAGCTGAATCTGGCCCATGTCTTATTTGCTTGCACAGTAATTAAAAAATTTTGTGGTTGCCAACATTTTAATGTCAGCAAGCACCCTATAAATAATCTAGAGTTTTGGCTTCTCTTGAAACATAGGAAGATCTGGCATCTCTGGGCCTAAGAGCCTCATGGCAAGTGATCACTGGAACGGAGTCATAGACTTTGAGAGTTTTACATGGTGTTCACCCAGCTGCCTTCCTTGGCCTGGGTTACCTCCAGGACTTTTGTGTGACTTCTGGATTAAAGAGGTTTACTTATTCAAAATCAAGGAATTTGAAGGTTTTCAGTGTGACATGGAAAGTAGGTCATCCTGCTTGGCTTCTAACCCACGACATCTACAGGAATGAGAGTCCTAGTGACGTGGCTTCTCTCTCCCAGGGCTTTTATAGACAAGTGTTTCTCCAACACAAGTGACATTTTAGATTCAGGAAGGCGCGCCGAGTCATAATTGGCCCTGTCACCATTCGGGTTTGATGCGGGCACCTCGTGTGTTTGCCCTGGTTGAGTAATCTGTTTGTGTCTGGGTAGGCCACACACAGGCAGATGTGAACTCTGTTTATATTCACTTTCTGTCTGGGAACTTGTTTCCTCTGGGTCATAGCTTTGGAACGAATGATAGATTGGAAAGTTACTGGTATAGACTTGGATGCAAACACTTCACTTGAGCCCATTTTGGTCTCTGACCTTCATAACCTTCGTTGGGCTACAGCAAAAGGGACTTTCTGATAGATGGCACCAGTGGATGAGAGCAATTAAAAGTATGTCATTTCTCAATGCAATTGAAACATTTAGTAATCCCATTTTATAGATGAAGCAATTGAAACCTGTAATTGTTGAAAGTTGCCTGTAGAAGTAACCCATGATATTTCACACATATACATCTCAGTAATCAATAAAATCCCCTTTTATTTCCTGGGTACTTCACCCAGTCAAGTCACAACCAGCTCTACTCTCAGCTTTCACCAGCTAAGACAAGTTCACTGCCTCCTTTTCCTGTGAACAGCAGAATGCAAAGGGCCAAGCTTAGGAGACTTCAAGCTCCTGCATCTGTTCTGTGCCTTGTCCTGTGGGTCGACCAGAGAGCCTTCCTAGAGCCTCGTTTCCCATTGTGACCATCTGGGAAAACCTTGCAGCATTGACCTCAATAAACTGCATATTAAATCACTTTATATGAAATTATTTTTTCTTTTTACTTAAAACCTTGTTCAGAGCTCTTTCTTAGAAAAGAGAGCTAAGAGAAGAGAATGCCAGAAGTCACTTAAGTAAGATTGTCTTACAGTTTCTTCCTGGCCACACTCCCACCTTCACCAACAGGCTTCAGGTAAATTAGGAAAGGAATAAATGGGGAAAAAAAAAATGGAAGCCCTGCATATAATGTACTATATTAGTATCACCTTGATCAGGAACACTTATCTGGAATCTTCTCCAGAAGCCTGGGGATGTATAATTCTGGTTTGGCAGTCCTTCAAGGTATTTTCTATTATAGTAAGCAACAATTTTCTTTATTCAGAAAATAGTCACCTTAACTTAGTGTCTAGCCCTCTGCCAAGCATTATGAAACTTGTAAAAGAACATGCATAATGAAGAGACTGTAGTTACCAAAGTCATGTATGGGTACAAAAATGTTGATATAGGACATTCTGTTTTCTTCAGAGTGCTATCAGCAGCATAAAAACAATCAACATTATAAATATTCCCTTGTTCTTTCCTGATTGATGAAACCCAGAGATTATCACAAACAATGCATTTTTGGGGATAGAATAAAAGTAATTGGTAAGAAACCAAGGAGGAGAGATGTTAAGTTGCCTTAGGAGTAGAGATTGAACAGTTCTAGAATTGACTTCAGATAAGGTCTTCTTTTAATATTAGTAGTAAGACTATCAAGGGGCACTTTTAATTTTACAACTTGTTAAAAGTCAAAATGCTGAAAAATTCAATACAAACTTAATCACAATTTGGAATAGTGTGAACTATTTGTAACATGACTCTTAAGAAAGCACTGAAGTTTCTTCATGTATGGGCAAATAATTGGCCGTGAGACATCATTTTCATGCTGTATCAATATGCAGGTATGCCA
This sequence comes from Tamias sibiricus, assembly GCA_025594165.1. NCBI lineage: Eukaryota > Metazoa > Chordata > Mammalia > Rodentia > Sciuridae > Tamias > Tamias sibiricus. Next base: position 35,735,531 of record CM046673.1, on the reverse strand, counting down.
TAACCCAGAGAATGAATGTGCTTAATGGGTTGTGTTTCCTTATTCCCTTTTGCCATGGTTCTCTTTGGGTGGACATGGATTTGAAGGTATATAAGATACATATTCCATTGGTAGTGTATTTCTTTCATGTATGTGAAAAATCTTAGCCATACATTTCTTCCCTAAATAAACAAGCTAAACAACAAGGGAAATGCAAATTGCAACTACACTGAGATTTCATCTCCTACCAGTCAGAATGGTAGTCATCGAGAATACAAACAATAATAAATCCTAGAAAGGATGTGGAAGAGAAGGAACCCTTTAGGATAAAAGGGTGAGATTGTAAATTAGCATAACCACTATGGAAACCAGCATGGAGGTTCCTCAAGAGACTAGTCAGGGAACCACCATATGACCCAGATAGACCACTCCTCAGTATTTATCCTAAAAAATTAAAATCATCCTACTATAGTGATATTCTTACACCCATGTTTATAGCGGTACAATTCACAATAGCCAAACTGTAGAACGGCCCAGGTGTCTGTGAATGGATGAATGGATAAACAAATGTGGTGTATATACACAGTGGAGTTTCAGCCATAAAGAAGAGTGAAATTATGTCATTTTTAGAAAGGTGGATGAAACTTGAGAACCCTGTGTTGAACAAAAAATATCAAACCCAGAGTCAAGGATTTTATGTTTTCTCACAGGTAGAAGAAAAAGGAAAAGAAAGGTGAGGGTAATCTCATGAAAATTGAAGGGAGATCTGCAAAGTAGAAGAAAGGGACCAGAGGGAGGGAGGAAAGGAGGGAAAGGGTAATACTGGGGAATGATATTGAGCAAATCATGTTGTTTTATTGTGTGCATGTATGAATATATAACAATGAATCACATTGTCATGTACAAATATAATGCACCAATAAGTGGGGGGGGGAGGAGAAAAAATAACTGCTAAACCATTTTTAAAAAATTCTTTTAGTTATACATGATAGTAGAGTGTATTTTGGCATATTGTACATACATGGAGTATAAGTCATTCTAATTAGTATCTATTCTTGTGGTTGTACATGATGTGGAGTTACCCTGATTCATATACAAGGCTAGAGAAGGTCATGTCCTGTTAATTCTACTGTCTTTCCTATTAATCTCCCCTCTCCCTTCCCTTTGTCTAATGCAACGGACTTCTATTTTTTCCCCTCTCTACTCTCCCTTGTTGTGGGTTAGCATCCACGGTTCAGAACATTCAGCCTTTGGTTTGGGGGGACTGGCTTATTTCACTTAGCATGATATTCTCTAGTTCCATCCATTTACTGGCAAATTCCATAATTTTATTTTTCTTTATGGCTAAGTAATATTTTATTGTGTATATATACACCACATTTTTTGAATGATAGTTTATTTTCACTTATCAATGTTAAATTTGCATATGTATTACAGTTTATCATTTATAAAATATATCCTTGCATCCCCATGTTTACAAAATTATTTCCCAATATATGTATTCATTCTTTCATCCTAACCCTAACACTATCCAAATTTTTTTATTATGTTTTCCAGAGTATTTTATTAAATTATTTATTCTAATTTGTTATACATGCTTTCAGAATGCATTTCATACTAAATATATAAAGCACAATTTTTCAAGTCGCTGGTTTTACACAAAGTGTTTTCACACCATTTGTGTCTTCATACATGTACTTAGGGTAATGATGTCTAACTCATTCTGCTACTATTCCTATCACCTTGTCCCCTCCCCACCCCTTCCTCCCCTTTGATCTATTTAAAGTTCATTTATTCCTCTCATCTCCCCTCCCTTGCCATTATGAGTCAGTATCCTCATAACAAAGAAATCATTCGACCTTTGGTTTTTTGGGATTGGCTAACTTCACTTAGCATTATTATTTATCCATTCCTCTGTTGAAGGAGACCTAAGTTGTTTCCATAGCTTGATTATTGTGAGTTGAGCTCCTGTAAACGTTGATGTGGCTGGGTCACTGTAGTGTGCTGATTTTAAGTCTTTTCAGTATAAACCAAGGAGTGGGATAACTGAATCAAATGGTGATTCCATTCCAAGTTTTCTGAGGAATCTCCATTCTCCTTTCCAGAATTGGTTGTACCAATTTTCAGTCCCACCAGCAATGTATGAGTGAACTGTCTCTCCACATCCTCGCCAACATGTATTATAGCTTGTATTCTTGATAATTGCCATTCTGACTGGAGTGAGATGGAATCTGAGTGGTTTTAATTTGCATTTCTCTAATTGCTAGAGATGTTGAACATTTTTTCAGATATTTGTTGATTGATTGTATTTATTCTGTGAAGTGCCTATTCGGTTCCGTTTCTTTGCCCATTTATTGATTAGGTTATTTGGGTTATTTTTGTTTATTTGTGTGTGTGGGGGGAGTGAGGTTTTTGAGTTCTTTATATATTCTGGAGCCTAATGCTCTGAGGCGCAGGTGGCAAAGATTTTTTCCCATTCTGTAGGCTTTCTGTTCACATTCTTGATTGTTTCCTTTGCCGTGAAGAAGCTTTTTAGTTTGGTGCCATCCCATTTATTGATTCTTGATTTTACTGCTTGGGCTTTAGGCATCTTATCGAGAAAGTTGGTTTCTAGGCCGTCGTGATAAAAGAGTTGGGCCTACATTTTTTTTTTTTTTTTCTAGTAGGCACAAGTCTCTGGTCTAATGCCTAGGTCCTTGATCCACTTTGAGTTGAGTTTTGTGCAGGGAAGAAGTAGGGGTTCAAATTGATTTTACTACACATGAATTTTCAGTTTTCCCGGCATCATTCTTGAAGTAAACCCTTTTGAATTGATGAGCTCATGCAGTAAGTACTTCACTGAAACTTGATAGCTCTTGCTATCTTGTATGTTTTCAACATATCTTCCGTAAATGATCATATCCTAAGGAGGTTCATACAATGGTCAGATAAAGCAATTTCTACATAGAGGAGTTAGAGGAAGATCATAGGCATGGTTTGGGTGCCTTTCTGTTTGGTGCCTAGAGTTCTCTGGTTGTCATTGTCTCTCTGTTCCATGCCCTTCTTAATTCTGGCTTTTTTCCTGGCCAGTGTGACAGCTGTTTGTAATTCTGTTGGTAATTCATTTCTGGATGAATTACGGATTGTTCTGTCTGCTTGTCATTGTTGTGGCCTCTCCAAGTTCCCATATGACAAGGAAAAAAAAAATGACAGTCTGGGCTCTGTAAAGGACTGGACTTTCTATTCAAATCAGAATTATTTTTAGAAAGCTTCTATAGAATCTAAAGTTTCCTCAATCAGCAGAATTTATATAAAGCTGTACGTCAGTGTGCTTTCCTCAAACAAAGCCTCAGAAATGTTCTTTGAGGATCCCATGGCTCGTGGAGGGGGGCCTGCGTTTGGCTTCCTGCTTGTGGGGCCATGGCAAGGTCTCTGCTAAGTGCTGAGTGTGTGATGTCTCCAGTGACCATTTGCTCTTGAGACTCCAGACTCCACCAGGAAGGGCTGAAACTATATTACCGTGAGCTCTGTTAGCAACCAAGTTGAGGATGCACAGTAATCTGTTTAATCAATATCTTATCTCGATTGTCAGTTGTAAAAGGCTTAGAAATAATGCAACAAAATACTCAGCCCTGAGTGTCATTTCACCTTTGTTTGATTCAGAAGGTCCTTTAGAATCTTTGTGTCCTGGGGGAGCTAGTTAATAAAGATTCTAGGTCTAGCATGTCTGATAAGCCAGCTTTTTTTTTTTTTTTTTTTTTTTTTTTCCAGTTAGGAAAAGAAATAGACAAGTGGGAAGGCTATATAGTCCTCTTGGTCCAGGATGTACATGAGAGCCCAAGCAGATATAGGGTGTTTGTAGTCACTAGAAATAGTGTTCATCATTGTCTGCTTCTGTTAAATATCCCACCAAACTCTCGCTTTGGAGTATAGTCAATATAGGATCTTCTCTTTACCTGCTTTGGGTCTCACCTATTGGTACCCAGTTCTGTGGTACACTTTGAGGTGATTGATAAGGCAGATGGCTACTGATATGCAACAAAGGCCCAGAGTTCTCAGAAAAGGTCTCCCAAGGATGGTCTCGCATTGTCCTATATAGCTCATATATCTGCTTGCCTCTTATGGGACTCTCACTCATAAACAAGCTAAAAGAACATATCTGATTACTCAGCAGCTCATATCCTGTGGCCTGCAGGGCATAGCATGTGCCATTTGGCTCTGACTTGGTGCCCTCTTTCAGGTCCATCTTCCATACTGGGCTTCTAGGTTCATCCTTTAAAGCACTGAAAACAATATAATTATTTTCTCTGAAGAGCTTTCTTGCCCTTGACAAGCCCACAGGACAAACAGAGCTAACCTCTATGGCCTTCTGCCTGTCAGCCCTTATCGAATGAATATTCACTCTGCAAAGTGTCAAAACAGGCATCGTGGGAAATTGTAGAAGGAGGTGATGCACTTCTGGCCTCTGAACATCTTACCAACTTATGGGAGACACGGAACACACAGCAAAATACATGACTCAAATGTCAGCAGCATGTATGTAGTTATTTTATATCTAATTAACATAGCTTGGAAGTACATATTTATGTATATACGTATATATACATGTCCATAAAGCATTTTTGAAAGTCATTGGAGGTAGAAATGGTAGTTTCTTTCTTTCTTTCTTTCTTTCTTTTTTTTTTTTTTTTTTTTTTTGCTGTATTTGTTTCCATTTCCCAGAAGTGACCCCAAGATAAGGATTTGAGAGTAAGTGTGTTTGAGGAGTTCAGGAAACAGCAATAGGGGAGAGGAAAAAGGAAGAAAGGAAAAGTAGCCAGAAAAGATGTGATATTGAGCCAGCCACTATGGACAGTTGGAACTCAAGCCTCTGAGAAAATTCTGGGAAACAATTTATAGCAAATGCCTCAGAATTATGCCCCAAAATGTCAGTCACTGGTTGAGGACTCCTCTCAGGACAGGTTAATTTCAGATACTCCTGGACTGCCATACTCAGTGGGGTTTCTAGAAAAATCCCTCATGCAAGGAGATAGGGGTATTGGCAGTTGGAAGTTGGCCTTGGTAGACCCTGAGGGATTTGACTGAGGGTCAAACAGCCTCTGCTACATGTGTTGATATTAATGATAACACTGGTTTGAAAAGAAAAGGAGAGGGGATTTGCACTTAGAGGAAACCACTGTGGAGACCTCCAAATAGTCATGGGTGACATTCAAGACAGAATTAGGGTTCTTTATGTAATTGCTCTAAGGAGTATGGCTCAAGTGACATTAGATAAGAAGGTCCAAGGCTACCAGCTGAGGCAGTCCAAAGAAGGGCAGTAATCGGGATGCAAGGATCCAGGTTGTGTTGGTTTCCTTGAGTTGGGATGCATACTAGTCCACTAGACATGTCAGAGCTACAAATCATGCTGGGGGCAGTGGGTGGGTGCAGAGTCATTTCATTTTGTGGCATGAAATTCGTTGGGAGGAGTCCTTTCGGAAGAATGAGACCTGAATGTGACAGAGATGTAATGGCTCAACCTGCCCTCCCTTCAAGTCAAGCAGATGGAAGAGGTAGGCAGGGACCATAAGCACTGGAGATTTTTGTCCTGTGTCTCCTGTTTGTATGAGATAAGACAGCACTGGGGAGGTGGGGCTGGGAGTAGTCACCCACTGTAAGTGGATCTGATATAATATTCTCATGCATTGTATTATATGTATGCATCTTCTCTAGAAAGCTGGCAGATGGGACAGTTAAGACTGTCAAAGGCTAAGATATTGCAGAAGACTCTTGTTTATCTGATACTAGTTGTTGAGGTATTCAGAAGGCCTGTACCCTTGGCTTTAGCAAGTGCCCCCTGCAAGGACTTACATGTGTCAGTCTTTGTTAATGGAAATGTCCATGTGTTTTATCAGACTTTTAGCTGTCCTAGCAAATGTGCCCAGGAATGAGCTCCCTGAGCAGGCACTTCCGTGGTTGATTACTCTTTGATATATCCAATCACACAATCAGATATGTTCAATTCCTTTTTCCTAATGTGTATTTAGATGCGAGGCAGAGAAGATCTAGAACGGACATGTCAGGATATGCTGATGTTCAGACAGATTTTATCTGGTTAAAAAAAAAAAATGTAAAGCAGAACCATGACAGTGGCTTGTTTTCTTATGTAGTCAGTAACATAGTTACATTTGTGGACTAGGGAGGGAGAAAGGTGGATCAGGATGGATCCAGTCAGGAAACAAACTGTGCCAGTTACTTCAACAGAAGAAATTAATATAAAGAATTGCTAATTGGGTACAGTGGTGCATGCCTGTAATCCCAGCTGCTCAGGAGTCCGAGGCAGGAAGATCGCAAGTTTGAGGCCAGCCTGGGCAACTTAGAGAGATCCTGTCTCAAAATATTAAAACAACATTAGGTGTTGCTAGGGATGTAGTTCAGTGGTACAGCACTTTCCTAGAAGTGCAAGGCCCTGAGTTCAACTTCCAGTATTGCAACCCCCCTCCCCCAATAAAAGGCAGCATGCATGTATGTGCATGAGAAGGGAGGGAGGTTGGAGGATGTGGGGCGTGTGCATGTGAGAGCAATAACAAGAACAAAAATATATATAAGAGCTGGCTGACGTAAGAAGGAGGCTTGCTACTCAGTTATAAAAATAATCATAGCAGTACTCTGTGTAGCCTTTGGTTCTGAAGGGAATGACATTAAGGACCCTTATTTGGCTGTGGGGTGAGGGGTGGTTAAGTCAGGGCATTAGGGGAAAATCACATATAAACACTAGAATCGTATACTATGACGGCGAGAGCATGCTGTGATGGGAAACAGATTTTTTGTCGTTCATCTCACGCTCACTCTGTGATATACATAGGCACAGAGTTGAATGCAGATGAACAAGCTTCTCCCCCAGTGACTTATATTCTTACTTTCTCGCCATCTCTTCTGCATGCTCACAAGCATAGGGAGAGGAATTCACATAAGTTATGTGTATATGTGATACAGCTTCACCTTAAATTGTACCAAGCTTGTGCTAAGCCCTCTATTGCAGGCACTGTATTACTTGATGGTCTCATTGACCCTAGAAATATTCTCATGCCTCCTTAACAGGAACAAGATTGATACATAGGAAGGTTGACTAATATGCTATAGACACACAGCCAGGGCATAATAAGACAGGAATTTCAAACTAGACGTATCCTACTCCAAAACCTGTGCTCTTAGGTTTCATTATTAGCAACACCGTACTCCCCTCTCTAAATATTCTGCTGTGACCTTACGTTTAGGGTGGATCCTATCACTTCTAACAGCAAAGCTAGGGGCCTGAGGGAGGTAATCTCTAACATGGAATAAACTTGTCCAATATTGTAGCCACTAGCCACTATAGTTGTTTAAATTCAGTAGAATTTCAAATTCGGTTCCCTAGTCAGAAATAGCTTCCTTTGGAGAACTCCATAGCTACAGGTGACTAGTGGCCACCATATTAGACCGCACAAGACATTTTCATTATCGTAGAAGATTCTGCTGTAGCTCTACAGTAAATTAGAGCATGACTCAAAATCCCAGTTTCCAAACCTAGTGCTATAGCTTGCTAGTTGTTCATTCATAGCAAGGTTATTTAATCTCCATGTCTCAATTGCTGCATCTATAAAATAGGGATAGTTGGTGCAGTTCCTCAGTTGGGTTCATGTGAGTGGCAAAGTTATGAGCCTTGGACCTGGACATTGTGTTTTTGAGACATGTTCCCTAAAAGGGGGAAAAGGATTTCTTAGCTCTAACATTAACATTAGCTGTAACATTAACGTTGCCCATCTCTGGGGACGGCAGGAAGGAGTATCGAGCAGGGGAAAGAGTATCTTGGTAATTTAAATTTGGATTGCTCTGTGAAGTCGTACATTAACTCACAAGATTATTTTGTTTAGCGTATATTTTTACAACATGCACTAGGTTCTGATTTAAGGACTTAGCAAATATTCTCTTATTTCATCCTTTAAAGAGACCTATGTCCTAGGTATTCTATACTTGTATTTTCAATTTCATTCACATTTTGTTGACTTTTTTTGATAAGTCCTGCAGGAGTGGGAAGGAGAGGACTATGATGAAAGAATAAGGCTCTCCCCTTAAGGCTGAGGAGTACAGAAACATATTAACTGTAGACAGTATGTTCTCAGGCTAGACATTTGGTGTGCATTATCTAACTTAATGCAGCAGTGCAGTGAGAGAGGTGATAGTCTCCCATTTATAGCAAGCTAAAGCATCGGAATAACTAGCCCAGCATTGCAAAATTAGTTCAGGTGAGAACTAAGACTCTAACCTAGGCCTAATTCCCAATCACCTACCCTTTTCACTGTCTAGATGTCTGTTAAGAGGGAAGATAACACATTTGCATATTTAAATATAGAGTATAAGTCATATAAGTCAAAGAATGTAGATAGATTGCCTTAGGGGTTAAGAGGAAGGAAGGATCCTCCTAGCCAATTGGGAGGAATGAGGAGCATTAGAACTGGTGCTTGAAAGTGAGTAGGATGTTGGCCAATGGGATTGAAGAATCCAGGCAGAGTGGGAAGCACAAGCTGACCCTGGTAAGATGAGGAATCCATTAGAATTAGCAGAGGTGGACCAAGAAGGGGAATCTGCCTGGGTGGGGAGCAGTGTTTTGTCACCAACATTGTTTAGAACTGCCAGTGCATGGTTATCATAAAATGCAGATTGACTCTGTTTTATTACTGCTTTTTTAAAAAAAATATACATTCATTTATTTTCATGTGGTGCTGAGGATCAAACTCAGTGCCTCACATGTGCTAGGCAAGTGCTCCACCACTGACCTACAGCCCCAGCCCCTAACTGCTTTTAATGCTCTACATTTAAGGCACTTGTTTTGTTATGCTTATCTAGGATAGACCACTTCAACCAGGCTGTACCTAGTTCAAGGCCCTGGTGACTGGGTTTGTGTGGATAAATATCTCTGAATGCCCTTTTTTCTGTGCCCTTCTGGGTAGTGCTTCATCTCTGATGATGCCTGTGTGGGTTCTCCACTGTGAGCTGTCCACCCTGTGTTCCAGGGAGATGGGTTTTATGGAGGGCACAGAGGAAGTGCTGGGATTTCCATGATTTGGGGGGAAAGAGGGTCATAGGTGGAGCCAGGAGTCTCTCATATTCCAGGACTGGAGCCCTTCCTGCTGGGTATAGAAACTCTCTCCAGGGTCTGATTGATGCCTTGGGGTCGACAAGCAATACTAGATTGAATTGAAGGGCATGAGCCATAGGATTGAAGGAATGTGCTAGAGCTTTGGTTGCTTGGTTGGAAGGCAAGAGGGGGATGACTTGAATATGCAAATGACTAAAGATATGATCATATGGTGGATACCCACCCTTCCCCATGCCCCTGGCCTTTCCCTGACTCCTACCTAAGGGCAAAAGAACAAGGAGGACTTCCTGCTAATTTTCAACTGCATTTTGCTCTCTGTTATATAGTATTACAGTGACAGGATCCACTCAGGAGAGTTGGGGCGAGGCTGGCTGAGGTTCTCAAGGAGCTGAGTTTGAGTTCAGGTGCCCGCATGGGAGTGGACCGATGCCTCCTGACCTTTAAGACCTTTGAGACCTCTGGGAGGTCTTAGAAATCACCTCAAGCCTCGAGTCCAGGATACGGCTGCCTAGGGGAATCCCAGGGAAAGGTGGCAGGTAGAGTATCCATTCTGAGTTTTATTCTCTTTTCTTCCCTTCCCTCCTTTCTGTGTGTCCATGTTGCTCTGTTGTCTCCTCCTCAAGATTCCAGAGACCATTGATGCAGGGTATTTATTTTATGTTCTTGTCAACAGAAATAGCATGGACTGCAAGATGATGAATACTACTGTGAGTTCACTACAAGATCTTCAAGATCCCAAACCACTGGCTATGCCAAGGCACCACTCCACCCTTCTGGAGAGACAGCAAGAAGCAAGCTGGGAGGAGGTGAGGACCCATCTACTCTGCCCTCTGCCCCTCCACTCTATCCACCTTTAGTTATCAGATGCCTAATGGGCTTTTCCATTGTGTCCTTCCACAGGCCCACTTCTTGGCTCGAGAGAGGCTGGATAACCTTCTCAGGTGTGCTGGGGAACTACTGAAAGACAGTGAGAAAGGTGCTACTGGGCCCCAGGATAGAACTACAGCAGTGGGAGCCCAGAGCACCTTGAGTGGCATCACACCCAGCGTGCCTCCAAACCGAAATCCTCGGAGTGACAGTTCTGAATTGGACTGTTTTTCTGTTGTCATTGCCTGCATAACACAGTTCTGGATGACTTTGACTGGTTGGCTTTTTATTGCTTCTTTTTTTTTTTTTTTTTTTTTTTTTTTATTCCTTCCCCTGTCTTTTTCTTTTCTTGACCCAGGGAATTATAAAAAGAAATTGCCTTAAAAGGTATAATTCTGTGCTGAAATTAGCCTTGTTTATGAACCACTTCTGTTCCTAGGGAGTTTCTGAATTGCAGTCCCAGGTTAACTAGTAAATGGGGCTATGGAGTTTGATTTGTATAGCACTGATCCTTAGATTAAAAATACATTTTCTTTCTTTCTTTCTGTTTTTTTTTTAAAGTTTGGATTCGGGTAATGACCCGAGTCACATTTGCTTAGCTACTGAAGAAATCTCAATGTGGTACCACTTGGAGTTGAAATATAATCAAACATACATTGTACCTGGGGCTCTTGCACACTATTTGATAGAAATGTTACACTACAAAGGAACATACACCTCATAGGTTGAAATTTAATTCTGCTCTGATCCTGCAGCTAGAATGGCAAAGAAATTATAAATATCAAAAGTAACTTCAAATATCCTGAATGTAAGCTAGTCAATTTTGGGTGATTTTGAAATGACATTTTCTAAGACAACACAGGAATTGGAGGTTGATTGACCTCATCGCCAGTGTTGCTGGGGTCTCTGTGGATCTACCTGAATTGGAGGAGTTAAGGAACAATGCATGCTTCTGTGGGTGGGTCAATGGAAATTGTGGTATTTCTGACTTTGTCCTATAACTGTGCCTGCCTCACAATAAAGAAACTTCAGTTGACTCAGCAACAAGGTCTCTGTCAATTTCCTGCAAAACTGTGTCCTTAGTGGTTTCGAAAGAATGTCTAGTATAGACATTCAGTGGTTGACCTGCCAGAGGTCTCATTATTGCTCTTTTGCAAATGGCACTAGAGCTATCTGTTGTCTACATATGGGATCTGAATCCTGTGGTCACCTTCTTTTCATATCCCAGCCAAATGTAGAAATCTGCTAGTTATGGCATCATTTCTAGTGGTGGCTGCCATGTGCCATCCTTCTATAATTCTAGAGTCCCCATTTATTTCTATAAGACTGCAGGACAAGCCATAAGCTCTCTGAGCCTCAATTTCCTCATTCACAAAATGAGAAGAATGACATTTACTATAGTAATGGTGACAAGTGCCTGTAAAGGACATCACATGGATGGTACTTTATACATTATTGCCACATCCTCAATATTTTCACATTCAATAAAAAGTGGTTACTTTAAGCCGGGCGCAGTGGTGCACGCCTGTAATCCCAGCACTTGGGAGGCTGAGGCAGGAGGATCGCAAGTTCAAAGCCAGCCTCAGCAATGGCGAGGCACTTAGCAACTCAGTGAGACCCTGTCTCTAATAAAATACAAAAAGGGCTGGGGATGTGGCCCAGTGGTCAAGTGCCCCAGTGGTCAATCTCCGGTACAAAAAAAAAAAAAAAAAAAAAAGTGGTTACTTTATTGTTAATAAAGAACTCAATGAACTTAATTACTTAATTACTTAGAGTCAGCCTGAGAATAGTAACCTCTCTGAGTAGCTTCTCAGGCCTTCTTGCATAAAGTCATTGAAAGGCAGTGCAAGGATTCAAGGGACAGAAGAGGAATCAGCTGCTCTTTGCCTCAGTCACATAGCCATATACCTCAATTCCTTAATTCCTCCTGTGGGATAGGGCAGATGTCATTCATCCCTTAGAGATGACAGCATCCCTTCCACAGGTGACTTACCAGCATGTAGATAACTGACACCTGCCTTTCCCACCTGTTTGCACCATCAGGTCCCTGCCATCCAAGGACAGGTTAACCTCCCTCTGAATATGGCAAGGAGGGCTCATGCACTGTTTAGGAGTCACCCCATCCAGGGCCTCATCAGACTGTGCCTGGCACTTCAGTGAAAAACACCTTTGAGAGAATACTGGCATATTCCACCACCACACCTGAGATCTTGGGATAACCAAAATGTGCATCAAAGAATCCATGTGGGGTGGGAAATAGTTTTTCTCTGATTGGCCTGGTGTGCATTACAGTCTTGTGGATATTGATCCCAGGACTTTCAGACTTGTGGAGCAGAAATTTTCTACTTTGGAGTAATTAAAATGGTGATAATATTTGCAATAGCAAGCTAATTATCGTGTTCTTACTATATACTGGACACCTGAGAATTTACAAGCACTGCCTTGCTCAGTCATTACAGTGGTGGCAGGAGGTGGGTACTCATCTCATTATCCCCATTATCTGTGAGAAACAGAAACATGAAGTGTCAGGTGACTTGCCTGGCTACCCAGTCAGTGAAGAGCTTGGTGAGATGAACCAGGTTTGCATCGCTCATCTGGACTTCAGTCCTAGCCTGATTGTTTATTGGCTTGTAACTTTGAACTTTTGCATCTTCCTCGTCTTTACTTGTAATTTGGGACTAGTAATTATTGCTCCACCTCCACGAGCTTCCCACACTTATTGTCTCAGCTCTCAGCTCTCAGCAAATGTATGCTACCCAAGTGCAAATTAATATGAAAGCAAATATTTTTAAAAAAAAGGATGTTTCAACGTAAACTTCTGAATGGAGTTCAGGTTGGGCCTCCCTGATGCTGAATTCTGCTTTCTATTGAAGAGTCTAAGGTTCCAGTGCATCCTACCTAGAGGATGTTCTAGTAGATGTGAAAGTCCTGCCTATGAGCTAAGGGAGGGGCAAATGAGAGTACAGCAGACCGAAAAAGGAATAGTACTCAATTCCTGAACAAAGTCACACTGACTTTTACTTTAGCTCCTGACTTCCCGATCAAAGGACATCATTCAGTTCCAACTGAAAGAATCCTTTCCTACTTCTTTCTAACAGCTCGTCCACAGGGTGGTGGCATGGTGCATTTGTTTAAGGGACCATTGGAGTTTAAAGCTGTCTGCATATGTTGGCAGGTTGTAGCAGTGCAATGGGCACCCTGTCTGTACTTCTGAGGATTTTCTCTGACTGGTGCGTCTTCTACATTGTAGGCCCCAAGTTCTGGGGCATTCATTCCTCTTCCCCATAATAGCCTTTTGACCAGTGATTGAAGAGAGTTGGAGCACAACTATCCCATCAGGGAGACCAACAGGGGCATGTTCCATGCTGGTTCTGAGTTTCCTAGTGAGGTAACACTAATCCTCCCTCGTGGTAATTAGTTTGAGAATCCAGTTCCTTTGTCTGCCTTTCTTTCCTTGTCTTACGTTCTCACTTCTCAGCCAGTGTTTCCTAGGATCACCTCACCAATAGGCAGCTAATTGGCAAATAAATTTCCCTCTTTGGGTTTGCTTCTTGGGGGAGCCTAAGCTAATTCTAAATTCTGGTGCTGTTCCCTAAAGAGAAATAATGCACCAAAGAAAATAGAGCAGTTACCATTCAAGACTGAAGAGTTTTTCCCTTTGACCTCCTTCAGATTGTCTTGCTATGTTAGGAATAGGAAAGGGGATCTTATAAACCTGAGATCCAGTTGCCAGAGAAGGAATTCCTTCCTGTTAAACAGGCGTCACCACAAGTTATGAGATATTTTTCCTCTCAAGGAAGGACTCTGCAAACGTATGAGATAAGACAAAAGTCACCTGATGGCAAATCAAATTACAATGCACCGGCTAGAACAAGTAATTAAATATAAGGGGGTAATGGGAAAAGGAGAAAGTCACAATCCCAAGCCCCCCTCTCACCTCTCAAAGATCTCAAGGACTCCTATTTGTCTTTGAATCACTTCTGCTTCAATTAACATTGATTGAGCCTGCCTAAAGTGCTTGGCTCTTGTCAAATCCCATTACAGGAGACTCCAAGATGCTATCTGTCTGCAAGCCTTTGTTGTGTGGGACGTTTTTGTGGGAATATTGAATATTGTGTGGAGTAGCTAACACATTGATCAGGGCTGTTATATAAGAGGTTTGCTTTTTTCCTAGCACTGGCAGTTTTGTAAACGGGATTTCATTTTTACCGTTGTCATTATCAACTCAATCCAATTCTCCAGGTTAAAGTTATGATGCTCTAAAATGCGTGTCAGACTGACCCACTGTTGCTTTTCAAGATAAACATTGAAAATGTCAACCCTGTAAAGTAAGAAAATGTGACTGAATCTTTGTTGCAGCCATCTCACACGCCGAATTTACTTTTTTGTTGTTGAGAGGGGACGCGTGGTTTCTCTGTGGAGTTCCTAGTAAAGGACTCGATGTTTATTTTACTTGAGAGGTGGTGGAATCACACGGTATGTGTCAGTCTGCTCCTTACCCTTTTCTCAGGTGCTGGGGGAGGGGCCATATTGATGCACCTTTGTTTTCATGAAGTGGTTGAGGGCAAAATTTCCATCATGCTACATATCCATTTCACCTTTACTCAAAATATTTGAAGTAGAGAGTGGAAAATATTTTATAGGCTTTCTACTGAATTTAAGTCGACAGGAGTGTGTAGCCAGTCCTGTATTTACCTGGGTTGTGAAGGAGAAATCAAAGTTTCCCCCTGGATGTCTGCGTAGATGTTGAGGGATAAAATTCCTATTAAGAAAAACATTAGGGAATGACATCATTCCTCGGCTTTTTAATGATTAAGAACCTCTTATGTAGGGAAAACACTACCATTGCTACCTTTTGAAAGCTCACATTTGAATTTTGTTATTATAATTTTTTTTCCTAAACATTCAAATGGTAGTTTTGCTAATGATAAAACATACTTTATGAATCAAATCATCCTAAATATTTAAATGCAGAATACAAGCTAGTTAGGCAAAGTCTCCTAAATATTTCATTAAATATTTATAAATATTTAGAAGCTGCATAATCTTTAAAAGCAGGAGATTTTTGTACACATGTATGTGCACATATACATAGAAATAATCAATGGGATTTTTATGTCTACACTTACACTATTAACATTTTTCTATGGGTTTGATTTATGACTTCTTTATTTTTGAACTTTCCCCCTTTTCTATGCTTTTATTGTTTATATACTTTCCTAGGCTTGCAATAGTCTTACTAGACTCAGAGAATGCAATCTCACTCTTGTTGATTTTATAGAATCTGAGTTATTAGTCACTTAATTTTTGGTTAGCACATGGGGTCTTATGGGATCTTTTCAAAGCTGATTTGATCATGAGACATTATTTTTTTTTCTGGATAGAGATTTGTTTGTTTTTTGGGAGAGTCAATGTTCAGTTGCTATATCAATGGCCCTTGGGAGCCTTAGTCTTAACTGGCAATGTGGAACCTCCCCCAAGAGTTCCCATTTCCATCAAATCTTAATTCCAAACAGTGAGACTTGACTTCATGATGCCATGTTTTCTTAGTATTTTTGATAGAAACATCCAGAACTTTCATTATCTAAGGATAAAGGGATTAGCCTGGATAGATTCTCTTCCTGGGATCACTACTTCATGCATCAACTTCCAACAAACCATTAGACTCTCTCTGCTGACTGTTATCAGTTACATGGAAGCTGATAACTCATGGGATCTACCAAGAAGAATTCCCTACTTCTCTTGAGTTATTCAACTTAAAATTCATGGTAACTCTATTTACTTAGAAAAAAAATATGTATATTAAAGTGTATCCCAAATAAAATCAACTGAAATCTATACATCACAACTCTCTAAGGTTAGAGAGTTTAATAAGTCTTATTAAACAAATAATAAAAATATACTATTTGTCAATGACCTTTCTGTATGCTTTCTACTTTTTTATTGATGAGTACCATTATGGACACAAGGCTTCTCACAGACATAAAATATTCAAATGAACAATAATTACAATTATTGCAATGTGGGTACCCCAGTAAGCTAGCTTCACTGTCTTTTTAGCATTTCTCTGGAGACATTTTTGAAAATCTCTTGATTAAAAAGTAACATGATGTTCTGTACCCATATAGAGTTTTCTTGACTACTAGCTAAGATTTTCATCCCTGAAAAGTCTTACTTCCTATTAGTAGAGACTGTCAGGAGGATTGTATATCAGTTTTATCCACACGAATGTGATGGTGGACAATATACTTCACTGTAATTAAAGTGCTGTAAAGACTTTTTTAGATTTCATTGATATTTTCTAATATGATTACTAATAATATTACCTGTTCTAAATTTTTATTTTTAAAATTACCTGTGCTGTTCTCCTTCTATTGTTAACTTAAACTATAGTCATACTCCCTTTCTCAGTGATCTTCAGGTATTTGTTCATTTTGTAATGCTTTTATTGACGAAGACAATATCCAAGTAAACATAGGCACAGGATACACAGAAAGATCAGTTTTCTCATCTGTAAAAGATACAAACTCATGAAGCTGAGGATTGAGGGTTTTGTCTTGTATGCCATAGAACATTCCTTTGAATTTTTACCATTGGTCGGAGGAATGGTTCTCAAAGCAGAATCATTAAGATTGGTCCAGGTTGCTGGGCCTTGCTTCTTATTTCTTATCACACTCTGGGGTGAGACTGGAGAATTTACATGTCTGATAAGTTCCAGGTGAGTCTGATGCCAGACTCTGAGGCCCACTGGTCTGAGGACATAGGTAGAAATAGATTTTGATATCTTTGACTTTGGAGACATAAATTAAGGTGAAGTTCATGTATGAAAAAGTAGAAGTAACAACTTCTAAAAAGACAAGTTTTTAAACTAAAAAATTGGAATATTTTGAATCTTGCCTGTTCAACCATGTCTACTTTTACCTTTTAAATTCCAATCTTTGTTGGCAAATCTGGCTACTTATCAGCTGTATCTCACACAGTGACTAAAGGGCAGAGAGGTACATAAGCATTGGTACAAAAAAACCCAGAATTTTATAATTCATGGAAGACAATTATTTTCACTATAAATAAATACACATGAAATTTCTTCCAAAAAATTAAGAGCGGAAAATAACTTACACAAAAGATTTTTTTTTAAGTCTTTAAACTCAGATCCAAACTCTGGTTTTTATTTTAAGGTTGAAGTGCACACCTTGTCTCTCCCCTTAACTGACATTCATTACAGCAGGAAGTCTATCTTCCAAACTGTTTAAGCAAGTGCCAGGTATGCTGTCACTTCAAGATGAATAATAAACAGCCATAATAAATGGAGGTTGTGGGTAACATTAAATAAGACGTTTGTGATCCTGCAGGAAGAATCATGCTGGAAAATAAACAGATGCATTCATTTACACTATTGTTGGGAACCTGAACTTCTGACACACTAAACAGGTGTTCAATCTATTTTGAAACCATCTGACAAAACTTCTTTGTTTTGTTGTTCCTCTGTCTGACCCTGGAGGGTAGATGTTCCTCAAAGTTCTGCCTTCTCTGTCTATTTTGATCTATTTTTTTCTTTTAGTGAACTCTTTTACATAGTTTAAATTCTCTGTGGAAGGGTAGTCCACAGTCCAACTGGATTGGATTTTTCACTTCCAGCTGCCTGTAGGATATGTCTATCTAAATGAGCTTCAGGCAAGTCGGATCACCTGCCTGTAGCAGGACTCAGACCTTCCTCTTCTCAACTGGCTTCTCCTTAATTTCCCTTCTTCCAGAATATCAGTCACATAATTTGTTCCACAAGAATTTTTTTTTCACTGCACATATTCACATGGTTCAGCAAAAATGTTTCTCTGACTTTGATAATCTTCATTTTATCTTCTATGGAAAAACACTGTCTTAGGCACCCAATGCTGCCTTTCAAATTATTATAGCCCTTTTACAGATTTTTCGTTTTCTGCCTCTGTTCACAGCAACCCATCTTAAATATCACTGCATCACAAATTCCCCCAAAGATCATGTCACTAATCATTGCCCTGGTCTAGAAGCTTTACAATTTCCAGTACATACTGAGGTATGTTCAAATTCTTAATCCTGCCATTCCAGGTTTTCCAATACACAGCCCCAAGTTACTTTTTCATTTTTCTTGCTATTTGCTTATGAACATTTTCACACTATTGGTTTAATATCAATCTTTAAAAAATGTAAAAATGTTTTTAAGGTTAATCTTTTGTTTTGAGTTATTCTTTCTTACTTGATTTCCTCCTTTCTTTGCTCGTTTAAATCCAATGGTCTTTAAAGATTGCTAAGAACCACTTTACTCTAGAGTGTTGTTTGATTCACCTCAATCAATTTTACCTTTCCATCTCTTTACACCTATATTCCTGGATGGAATTTCCCATTTGGGCTTGGACCTTATTTCTGGTGGTTTTGATTGTGTGGAACATTATTTATTGGATTCTGAACTCATACCTCCTTATACATTTATATGGGAAATATTAAGGTAGACATTCCTGGCAAATGAATGCTGTTTATAATCTACCAAATATTGAGGGCCCTTTCTTGGCCAGGCATTGAGGCCATATTGAATCTGGACTCTCAAGGAATTTATGCTCTAGAAAAGGAACAAAGATGAGAAATAAGCTAATATAGGATGTGATTTGTGTTAATAAGAAAAGACAGGGGCTGGGGTTGTGGCTCAGTGGTAGAGCGCTCACCTAGGACGTGTGAGGCACTGGGTTCAATCCTCGGCACCACATAAAAAAATAAAAAAGGTTGTACAGCTAAAACAAGTTTTTAAAGAGAAAAAAAAAGACAGTGATGTTGAGAGTTATAGGTGCAAGATGTATGTAATTGGGGAAAGTTCCTCTGAAAAGGTGACATTGAAAGTGAGACGTAAAGAATTAGAAATAGCCAAGGTCTGGGGGAAATGTTATAAACTTAAGAACAATATGTGAAAATCCATGATAGGAATGAACAAGTTATGTTTAAGGATGAGACAAAAGATTATTGCGGTAGAGTATAGCCATAAATGAAATTTGTATGAGATGGGAGTGATGAAATTAGATCATTAGGATTTGTAGGCTGTAAAGAGAATTTGGATTTCATTCTAAGCACTGTTTTATTTTGTGCTACTACGACAAATATCCTAGATTGGGTAATTTATAAACAACGTAAATTTACAGTTCTGGAGACTAGGAAGTCCAAGATCAAGGTATTAGCAGGTTTGGTGTCTGATAAATGCTTGGGTTCCATTTCCAAGATGGTGCTGTTGCATCCTCTGGATTGGAGGAATGCTGTGCCCTAACATAGGAGAAGGTACAGAAGGGCAAGGGAGTGTTCCCTTCATCCTCAAGCTCTTTAATGATGGTGTGAATCCTCTCCATCTTCCAAGGTTATAGTTTGAAACATTGTTAAATTGGAGATTAACGGGGCTAGGGTTGTGGCTCAGCTGTAGAGCGCTCGCCTAGCACGTGTGCGGCCCGGGTTCGATCCTCAGAACCACGTAAAAATAAATGCATTGTGTACAACTAAAGCAAATAAATAAGTATTTATTTTTAAAAATGGAGATTAAATTTCAATATGAATTTTGGAAGATACACTATCATTCCAACCATAGTGGCATGATTAAAGGAGTTTGAAGCAGGATCATGATTTGGGAATGGAGTTAAAATGGCCTGAGAGAGGAGGCAAGCAGTCTGTTATCCCAAGGTGTTAACTCTTCAATGTTATTTGTAAACTTTAAGTTGGGTGGGCTGACTGATCTTATATCTTGGTCTCAAAAATATCTTTTTCTCTGTGGTAGATTAAAAAAAAAGTAGGTCACTTTTATGACTTCTTTCCCCTTTGATCATCAACTATTCTTAACCCTTGACTTTATGAATCCTATTTTTCTTTAAGGGTAACCTTAAAAAGCTCAGAGACAATTTTACTTTATCAGTGGAATTGGTGAACTTTCAATAGAGGGACATTCAAGAAAGACAGAAAATCCAAAGAGTCTAAGCAACTTAACAGTTTTTAATTTCTTTCCTTAAGACATTAGCTTCTGTGATGATAGAAATGCACTATGCTCTAGCAAGACCACCAAACAGTGGTGTGTTGGCCTGCCCCGTGTTCACATTCCCTATTGGATTCATAATGGTGGGCACTGAACTTTTTGCATAGCCAGTTTCTTATTTTCTTTTATAAATGGCAGCTGTATAATAGACACACAATATAAATTTTCTAAAGTGAGTCTGTTCTTTTACTGGGCGCTGCTTTGATCTTTTGGATCTTATTCCTGCATGCCTTTTTAAACTTTTTCCTAAACTCATGACTGTTAGCTAAGTAATCAGATAAGATGACTGCTTTGATGATGAATGGCATTAACTTAATATATCATCTTTCTCAGATTAAGAAAATAGTTCCAGCCATCATGGTATAAATTATGGAATAGTGAATGAATCATAGTCTAGTTTTCATAGTATATGTGTATTTGCTTCAATCCTATTCTAATGCTTATGCTAGAGGGGAAAAAAAAAAACAATGTGGAAGAGTCTGTGACTTTAAGAGAACATGGTCCAAGCTTCCTGAAGTCTCAGAGAAGGAATTTTAAGGATTTGTGTCCAATACTTAATTTCCTTCTGTAGAGTTGCTGCCAAGCGGAGATCCAGCTTCTCTTGGTAATTGTGTCTATGAACTCATTACCACTTATACCAAAATCAATGCCATCTCTGGGGAGCTCATCTTATTATCAGGTGAAAATGTGTGTCTCTGGGTTTACCCATGGGTCCTCTTCTACCTCAGGAGATTCAAAGACCTACAGAGGTTTGGCAGATGATACATGTGTTAAAGAATCCACATATTCAAATTTTAAAATTCAAGTATTATAACAAATGACACCAAGTAGTGACCCCAGTGTGGGTAGGTAGTGGAAGGGACTGTGGTGAATAGAAGAGTGTGCTTGTTTTTAGCTCCCATTTATTGTTTATTTGAAAAAAAAAAATAGGTCAAATATTCTGACTCCTTGCAAGGAAACAATAATTTAGAGGTTTCAAATGGGATCTCCTAATTTTTATGTTGACAACTGGTTCAAATCTTTGAATTCTTAGACAGTACATCTAAAGTCAGATTTGGTCCATGGACCAAACTTTCAAGCTGTTCTCTAAGTCCCCCATCTATAAGGAAGAAATCCATATTCTTTTTCACTTGATGGAGCATCAGGTATTTCAAGACAGCCATCACTATCGCCTGTCACCACAATCTTCTTCATAACTTCTTCCTCAATTTTAAGCAACACGTCAGCCAAATTCACAGGATGTTCTTGACCTAACCAACAAACACCTGCCATGAAACAACTGATCTGGTGACAGCCGTGCAAGAATTATGAAAAACAAAACAAAACAAAACTTGTGGGTGATATTCGGAGGACACTTACCAAACAGTGGTTCCTGTACAGATCTACTCTTTTAAAAGTCTGAGCACCAATGTAAATCCAGATCTTACTGAATGGTGGAAATGTCATGTTAACAGATTATCTGAGAATCAGTTTCCTCAGTTCATGAATCTTATCTACTTATATCTTTAATTAGATAAAATGCCAAGTCCAGTGTCTGATTCTTATAGTATGAATTCAGTAAATATTTATTCCTGTGCTGATTATGCCCCATTTACCTCTCCACATGGACCCACTCTCTGCCCTTTCATTCCATGGTTTGGGACCAGGAAGGCTGGCTCCCCTGGGGGACAACAGTCAGGCTTCCTTGACACATGGCTTGCAATAGGGTTTAGCCAATAGAGGGCACCAGAAAGAAAACAGAAAGCTAAAGGAGAGCGGCCAGGCTAGTTCTTCCATGTTCCTTCTCTTTGAATCCCCATCTCCCATTGTAGCTATGTCTTTGTATGATCTCAGGTTCCTCAAAAGGCCACTCCACCATGGCTTTGATAGAATCTGAGATCATGCTGCATACAGAGACACAACTCTCACCATGCTCCCATAATGCTAATTGTGTTCTCTGACCTCTTTAACCCTAGGGTGGTAATGCCTTCCCAATGTTCCTAATATCTGAGTACCTTAACATCCTTTGTTCTCCCCCCCCCTTAATCTTACTAATAAGTACCTCTGGCTCTGATGTAAATATTTGGGGTGAATTCTGTTTTTCTGCAGTGTCTCCTGACAGATATGTTCTCTTTTGCATTTTCTTTAAGTTTTATATCAGTTCTGTCTCTCCATTTCTGTTTGCATCAATAGTAGGAACTTGTTTCTAAAGCAAAGCCTTTAAATATGTGTTTAGGGATATTCACTTTTTGTTTGTTTTTTACTGTCTTGTTGGATTTTGGAATCATCTTGGATAAGTGTCAGGGTCATGGAATTTGATTCTCCCACCATCCATATCTTAGTCCTTCTGGCCAAAGCCACACCTAATCTTATTTTACTTTTTTTTTTTTTTTTTTTTTTGTACCCTCCAATTAAGGTCTCAGCATGGCTGGGGAAAGAATGTGAACTAGCTGTGACTGTGACAGTGTAATATAATAGGTCACCTTCTGAAAGCAAAAATTTTATGAGTATTAAATGTCAAGAACCAATAAACATAACACTATAGCCAGTCCTGTATCTGTAAAATTCATTAAGAAGTAATTAGGGAGAAATGAATAGAGGTTTTATGTTTAGAAATTCACAGCATCTCTTAGCAAAATCCATCTTCCAAACAATTTGGGTTGTAAAATCTTCACTAATAATTTTAATATGGTCTTATCTTTAAAGCACTTCTAAGTACTAATTCTCCCAGCATGCTTTGGAGTATGTATCATTACCAAAGGTGTATGCTAGACTGCTTTATTTTAAAGACAAATTAGTATACTAAATAGGCATTCTGCTTTCAACTTAATATTCAAATTGGATTTTTGGTTATTTGAAACTACAGAATCAAGGCAATTAATGTTGTGTTCATTGAATTAGGATGGACTAGATTATAGGTAGAAATTTTATAATGCTAGAGTGTCTACCTCTTTATGTTGCATATTCCCACAGAGTGATCACTTAGAGAAGGGATTCTCAGTCAACAGCATTTTTGCCCTCCATGAGATATTTGGCAATCTCTGGAGACATCTTCATTGCCATACCTGGGGAAGGGTGTTTATGTGGGTTATTCCTATCTGATGAGCAGAGTCCAGAGATGCTACCAAGTATCTTACAACACATAGGGCAGCCTCTCAATTCCCCAAAGAATGATCCGATTAAAAATGTCAGTATTGCTGAGATTGAGAAACCCTATCCTATAGCTTCTTATTTTACCAATTCGTTAGTCTGTCTGCTCTTCACCTTCTCTATTTCCAGACAAGGGCTAACATTTTACTAACTACATCCTATGTCATTTCAACCACAGGAGATGTTTGCTCAGAATTTCTTCAATCTCCCTAAGTGGTCACTCTGCATATAGTGCTGGGTCCACATAATGGACTACTGAGACTTATTTTTTAGGCTCTCTGAGAGTATATGTGTGTTTAGGTGAAGAAATTGAGGGAGAGAGGTAGGTAGGAGAAGAGCGTGGCAGCATAATTGTTATCATTGGGAAAGTAAATCCCTGTACTATTTTCATCAATTTACAATGGCATATAGGGAGAGATAGGTGAGTCTGAAATTTTAATAAAGGTTGTCAGTTCTTCTGTGTTGCTAAAGGTAAAGATGTGAGCAGATGACCCTTTGTTTAACTGATAAGAATGAGAGGGATTTGCATAGGGAGGCATGGAGTGAGGTTAACTTGCTCAGTGTGATAGAAAGATGGGTAGACTTTGCAGTGGGGGAACCCTAAGCTGAAAGATCAAAAAATAAGAAAGCTAAAAAAGGTACAGTAAGTCTAGAGGAAGAGGGAATTAATAGAACATTCCTACTAGACATGGGATCTCCAAGTGGTTTCAAACAAAAGGTGTGTCTACCAGTGAGTTCAGCCTATTTGTTTTTCTGTAATATAAAGCCTTCATATAACCTCAAACCTTCAGTAAAGTCAGCTTTATGCACAAACACACTCATATCTACATGGTGAGTGGTTTCTGATAATGTAAAAAAAAAAAAAAGTGCTAAATTCTATGGCTGTATCAGTATAGTATAAAGAAAGATGAGTCTTCCTGGGACCATCAAGTTTCCACAGACATAAAGTAAGGACCTAGAGATAAATGCAATAAGGAAGCTATAAATCCCTGCCAACTTGCAGAAATCTTGGGAAAGGCAAGTGAGTTACTACAGAATAGAGGGTAGGGGATGCAAATAAATTTTAGTGAGCTCTCAAAGGATGAGGTGACTTCAGTTGGATCAGGGTAACACATAATATATCAGAAAATGCTTGATTTCAAATAACAGAAATGGAATTTGAATTGGATTAAGAAAAATGGGAATTTATTGGTCTAGATGACTGGGAAACTCAAAAGATTGCATCTAGGTAAACCAACACAGTCAATAGGGTTCTGAATGTCTCTATCTTTCTCCCATGACAATTTCATTTTCAGGATAATTATTTTCATGTGGCAGCAGAATGGTTCCTCCTTCATCCAGACTTCTAAGCTCTTTCGTGATCCTTATTTTAACAGGGAAAAGGGGCCAGGCGTGGTGGCACACGCCTGTAATCCCAGTGGCTCAGGAAGCTGAGGAAGGAGGATCACAAGTTCAAAGCCAGCCTCAGCAAAAGTGAGGTGCTAAGCAACTCAGTGAGCTCCTGTCTCTAAAAAAACACAGAATAGGGCTGGGGATGTGTCTCAGTGGTGGATACCAGGTACCTAATCCCTGGTACCCCCCCCAAAAGTGGGGTGGGGTGGGGAAGGGACCCTTCCCCAGCCCAGAGTTTATATAAATCCCTCTAAAAGGATACTAATTAATCTTTTGGGGCCATGTTTTCAACCATAGATAAATTCCTGTGTGTCTGGAAGTGAGCACACTCCAGTTGGCCATCTATTGACTATGTGGCTAGGGAGTCCAGCTCATGTTATAGGCATGCCCATCAGATGTAGAAGGGCCTGTTCCTAAAAGACAAAGTTACCTCAGAGGCAGAAACATAGTAGATATCCACTGAACACTCTTGATGATTATGAACCTGTAATTTCATTAGATAAATTAATTGTTTTTAATATATCCTGTGTTGTAGAGCCAAATATATTTTCACTAAATCATACCACCTTCTTCTGGGAGAACCTCGTGATTGAAAAAGCTTTTCTATTTCCATGTGTTTAAGTCAATAATTCTTTACCTTTATTTACATCAGAATCATCTGATGATGATGCAAAGTAAAGAAAGTTAAAAGAAAAAAAAAGATACAAAACTTTATTCCAAAATATTCAGATTCAATTAATCTAAACTGGAGCCTAAGCATTAGAATTATTTAAGATATCCTTATTATATTGGGGTTAATTGGCAGCATCCCAGGACTTTAATGTTAATGTGCAAATAGTGCTAAAAGAGGCCAAAAATATTCCATCAAATTATGTGTGTGTTTGATGATTTTCCGTGGGAACAAGTATATGAATGGAGTGGTGGCCAAATGAGACTGGAAGACAGGTAATGTTGAAGGGGGAGAGTTTGAGAGGAAAGATTTTACTTGGAACCTGGGTAATGCTGAGAATGGTAGGCCTGGGAGTGGTGGCATCCTGAGGGAAAGGGCACTGAGGGCAACCAGGCCAACTTTGGAGAACATTTGTGCCCAGCGTTCTCCTGATCAGCTTCTCACCTCTTGTCTCAGTTGGATTCTCAGAACATCCAGAGCTGGACTAAAATAGCTAGGCCTTTATACCCCAGCCTTTCTCATTCACCAAATATAACTGCTCCAGAAGTTACCTTTTGCAAGGCAGCTCTTTGCTGCTAAGGCAGGTAGATATTCAAGGAACTGACAGTTCCCTGCAGCTTGGCAGCAATTCTTTAGTTAATGGAGGTTATAGGCAAATGTTGAATCTGGCTTGTTAATATTCTGAAGATTTTTGCATATTTGTTCATGAAAGAGATTAGTGGCCCACTCCCCCCTCCTCCTTTTCATCCTCCTCCAGACTAAGAGAAGCTCTTTGGTTTTAGAATCAGGGCAACATTGGCTTCATAAATGAGTTGAGAAATGCTCCCTCCTTTTATTTTCTGGAAGTGATTGTGAAAAATTGCTGTAAATTCTTCTTTAAATATTTGCTAGAATTATCAGGTAAAATCCTTTAGCCACAGCGATTTCTTACTCAAGGGTTTGTTTTTGTTTTTGTTTTTGTTTTTAAATTTTAAACTCAAAGAATTTCATGGTTACAGACCTATTCACATTGTCTTATTAACACTAGTCAAAATGGGGTAGTTTTTGAGCAATTGACTTGTTTCTTCAAATTGCTGAATTTATGAATATAAAGTTGTTCAAAATATTTCCTTGTTACCATTTTACTACTGTAGGATCTGAAGTGATAGTCACTGCTTTATTCCTAATATTAGTGATTTTTCCTTTTTTTTTTTTTTTTTTTTTTTTAAACTGGGGATTGAACCCAGGGGCACTTAACATCCCCCATCACTTTTTATATTTTTATTTTGAAACAGGGTCTTGCTAAGTTATTTAGGGCCTCTCTAAGTTGCTGTCTGACTTTGAATTTGAGATCCTCCTACCTCAGCCTCCCAAGCTACTAGGATTACAGGTACTCACCCTTGTACCAGGCCCTTCTATAGTTTCTTGATCAATCTTTTTGAAGGTTTATCTGTTTTATTTTTCCCCAAGGCTATGCTTTTGATTCACTGATTTTTTTTTCTATTGCTTTTTTCCTGTTTTTCAATCCCATCATTTCTGTTCTTCATAATCCTTTCCTTTTGCTTCTTTTGGGCATAGTTTGCTTATTTCTTTTCTAATTTTTTCTTCTTTGTGTTGTTCTCTTTCCAAAAGTTTCTTCAAGTGTCTATCAACATTTTCATATCAAAAATGGTTTAAGAAATAATACCAATGATTTTATCTAGGAACTGAGAATAATAAAGATTAAGAGATATGTAAATGAGAAGAAATTTGGAAAATTGATTTTTTTCCTGGAACTCCAAAATCATTATTACAATTACCAAGTATTGTAATTTTTCCAAATTTTTGAGGTAGCTTAGACACTCCAATTAGAAGTAAGATTAGAGATTTTCCTCACTTTAATTTTTTAAATTTTTTTTTTCTAATTAGTTATACATGACAGAATGCATTTATGTACTGTGATATATCATAGATGGGATATAATTTCTCATTTTTCTAAGTGTACATGTTGCAAAATCATACTGGTCATGTAGTCACATATATACATACAATAATAACGTCTGTTTCATTCCATTATCTTTCCCATCCCCACATACCCTCCCTCCCCTCCTATTACTTCCCTCTACCTAATCTAAGGTAATGCTATTTTTCCCTACTGCCCCCCCAACCCCTGCTTTATTGTGAGTTAGCATCCGCATATTAGAGAAAACATTCAGCTTTTGGTTTTGTGAAATTGGCTTATTTCGCTTAGCATGATATTCTCCAACTCCATCCATTTACTGGCAAATGTCATAATTTCACTCTTCTTTAAAGCTGAGTAATATTCCATTGAGTATATATACCACATTTTCTTTATCCATTCATCTATTGAGGGATGCCTAGGTTGGTTTTATAGTCTAGCTATTGTGAATTGAGCTGCTATAAACATTGATGTGGCTGCATTAATGTAGTATGCTGATTTTAAGTCCTTTAGGTAATAACCAAGGAGTGGGATAACTGGGTCAAATGGTGATTCCATTACCAGTTTTCTGAGGAAATCTCCATACTGCTTTCCATAGTGGTTGCACCAATTTGCAGTCCTACCAGCAATGTATGAGTATACCTTTTCCCTCACATCCTCGCCAACATTTATTGTTGCCTGTATTCTTGATGATTGCCACTAAATAAGCATTTAGTGTTATAAATTTCATTCATAGCACTTAGCTATGTCACCAAAAGGTTAATATGTTTCATTTTTTATTTAGCTCCGTGTATTTTAATTTTTTTCAGGACTTCCTTGTTGACTCATGGATTCTTAAGAAGCAGATTAATTTACATGTTTTTAGAGATTTTCCTGTAGTCTTTCCACCATTGATTTCTAATTTGATTATAATATGATCAGAGAGCACCCTGTGATTTGAATTATTTATTTATTTATTTAATTTTATTTGTTATACATGCTTTTACAGTGCAATTCCTTTCATATGACATATAAAGAGCACAGTTTTCCAAGTCATTGATTTTACACAAAGTATTTTCATACCATTTGAGTTTTTACACATGTACTTAGTATATTGATGTCAAACTCCTCCTGCTGTTGTTTCTATCCCCTTGCCTCTTTCCCTCCCCTACCCCACTTTTTTCTATTTAATATTCTTTCATTCCTCTCATCCCCCCTCCCTTGCCACTATAATTCAGCATCATCATATCAAAGGAATTAATCGACCTTTGGTTTTCTGGGATTGGCTGACTTCACTTAGCATTATTTTCTCCAACTCCATCCGTTTACCTGCAAATGACATGATTTTATTCTCTTTTAGTGCTGAGTAGTGTTCCATTGTGTATATCTACCAAAGTTTCCCTATCTATTCATCTATTGATGGACATCGGGGTTGTTTCCACAATCTAGCTATTGTGAATTGTGCTGCTATGAACATTGATGTGGCTGTGTCCCTGTAGTATGCTATTTTTAAGTCCTATGGGTATAGACCTAGGAGTGGGATAGCTGGGTCAAATGGTGGTTCTATTCCATGTTTTCCTTCATGATGTGGCTATGTTTTATCTTGGTGAATGTTCCTTGTGTATTTGAAAAAAAAAAATGCATATTCTGTTGTTGAATGGAGTGTTCTATCTATGTCAAGTACATGCTCTTAGTTGATTGTGTTGTTCAGAAATTCTGTGGACTCACTGTATACCAATTCTAATCAGTTGCCACCAGGTGATACTGGAAAATGTTTCCAGTAAAAAAGAATTCATATGCAAACATTCATGTAAATGTGTATGCACAATTCTAGGGAATTTCTGAATTTCTTATTTCTGTTGTGGGAATAGTAGTCTCTAGGTAAATTTCTGGTCTTAAAAGCTTTACTCACTCTATCTTGCCATGAATCAGAGTTTGTCTGGTCAAGTCTATTATTTTTATTAATGCATGTTAATTTGTACATTAATGGGGTTAATTGTGATATTTGTGTACATGCATAAAGCACACACTGATCATAGTCAAACACCCTTTTCCCACTACCCATTTTTTTACTCTTTCCAATCCCTAATCATCACGATCCTACTTCCAGATTAACTTTTTTAGTTTCCACATATGAGATAGACCCCACAGTACAAGTCTCTATGCCTGACTTATTTCACTTAAAATAATATCCTCCAGTTCCATCAATTTTGCTACAATGGACAGTATTTCAATCTTCTTTATGTCTGAATAATATATCATTGTGTATATAGAACACACGTTCTTTATCCATTCATCCATTTGACCAGCACCTAGGTTCCATATCTTAGCCTTGTGAATAGTGCTGCAATAAGCACAGGAATGAAGAGATCTTTGGTATTTCCTTTGGAGATATATACACATGTACATACATACCCAGGAAGAGAACTGGTAGTTCTATTTTTAGATTTCTGAGGAACTTCCATACTGTTCACCATAGTGACTGTACTAGTTTACAATCCCACCAACAGTGTATAAGTGTTCCTTTTTCTATACAACTTCACCAGCATTTATTATTTTGCAACCATTTTTGTTCTTTTTTATAATAGTCATTCTTCCTGGGGTGAGATGGTATCCCAGTGTAATTTGATTTTCACTTCCCTTATGGCAAATGATAGCATTTTTTCATATGTCACAGCCATTTGTTTTTCTTCTTTTGAGAAATTTCTATTCAGATTATTTGTCCATTTTAAAATTAGTTTACTCATTACAATTTTTTTTGTTTTTTGAATTTTTTATGTATTCCGGATATTAAGTCTGTCAGATGAATAAGTTGGAAAATATTTATTTTCTCCTGTTCTGTAGGTTTTCTATTCACTGTGTAGATTGTTTCCTTTGCTGTGCAGAAGCTCTTTTATTTTGATAGAATTCTATTTGTCAATTTTTGCTTTTGTTTCCTATGACTTGGGTATCCTATCCAGAAAAATTATTGCCAGTACAAATGTCTTGAAGTGTTTCCCTGTCTTTTATTCTAGCAGTTTCAGAGTCCTTGGTTGTACATTTAGGTCTTTGATCCATTGAAATTTGGTTCTTGAACAGGGTGAAAAATAGAGGTCAAGCTTCAGTTTTCTGCATGTGGATCTCCAGTTTTCCAGTACCAATTGTTGAGGAGGCTGTCCTGTCATCAATGTATATTTTTGGCACCTTTGCTGGGAATCAATTGGCTGTAGATGTCGGGCTTGTTTTGAGGATCTCTATTCTGTTCTTTTGGTCTCTGTGTCTGCTTTTATGTCAATGCTGCATTGTTTTGGTCACTATGGCTCTATAGTCTGGAGAGTTTTCTTTTTGATCAAGATTGCATTGACTATTCAGTACGTTTTGTGTTTACACACCAATTTTAAGATTATTTTTCTAATTCTGTGAAGAATATCACTAGTATTTTGATGGGCTTTGCACTGAGTCTGTAGATCTTTGTGGATAGCATGGATATTTTAACAATGTTAATTTTTCCAATCTAAGAACTTGAGAGGTCTTTCTTGTTTGCCTTCTTTAATTTTTTTCTTTAGTGTTTTATAACTTTCAATTGCAAAGTTCTCTCCCTTTCTTGACTACATTTATTTTTAGGTATTTTCCTTTTTATTTTGGTAGCCATTGCAAATGGGCTTGCTTTCATGGTTTCTTTCCCAGCAAATTTTTTATTAGTGTGTGGAAAAGCTACTGATCTTTGTATGTTGATTGTTTAGACTGTTATTTTACTGAATTTGTTTATCAGTTCTAATAGTCTTCTGGAGGAGCCTTTAGGTTTTTCTATATATAGAACTATATCATCTCCAAAAAAGGACAATTTGACTTTTTCTCGTTATAAGCCTTTTATTTCTTATCCTTGCCTAATTCCTCAGGATAAAACTTCTAGTACTATATATTGAATAACATTGGGGAGAGTGGAAACTCCTATCTTATTCCTAATATTAGAGGAAATCTTTCAGTTTTTCCCCATTTGGTATGATGTTGGCTGTTTTTGTCACACATAGCCATCATATTGTTGAGATATGATTTTTCTATATTAATTTGTTCAGGGCATTTATCATGAAGGGATATTGAATTTTATCAAATGCTTTTCCTCTGTATATTGAAATGATCATATGATTTTTATATTTTATTGTTGACATGATATATTAGGCTTATTCATTTGCATTAGTTGAACCATCCTTGCATTCCTGGAATGAAACCAAGTTTGCTAAAGTCTTTAAATAGATCACTATGAGGGAAAGAAGATTTAATCAAAGAGAGATAATAAGGTGATGTTGACAATTTGCATGGGATACTTCACAGCTTTGTTCATGCTTGGGCATTGCCTTTTTAATATTTATAATAGAAAAAGGGTCTCCATGAATTGTAACTAGGTTTTGTGATAATCATAAAGGATATAAACACCCTCTGAATATAGGGATGCCATTTAGTCACCAGAGGTGATGGGCAAGTTTCAATCATCCATTATAATGTAACATGTAGAAAGTGTGGTATTAGTCTGTATCAACTCCATGGAAGCTAATAAATGTCAGGTAGACCAGTTGATAAAATGGGGAGCAGATAAAGTAAAGATGAGGTCTTTGTAAGTTAGATATTGTTGCGTAACAAACAACCTCCAAACTTAGGGTCTTAATACTTATTGCTGCTTACAATTCTGTGGTTCATCTGGATTGTTTTTCTCATCTCAGCTTAACTAAGTCACATATCTGAGGCAATCTATGTTAATAGGAAGCTCACTGATAATGATTTGGCTTCTTCACATATTTAAAGAATTGACTGGATATTCACCTATCATTGATTTTTGTTCTCAAATAGAACAATGTGAGTCTCCTCTGCATGGTCTCCCATCTTCCAGTGAGCTAACCCAGACTTATTATATGACAGTGGTTGTAATTCTGAGATTGAGAATGCACACTGAAAAATGCTTGAGGCTTAGAACTGACACTCTGTCACTCCTACCACATTCTTTTGGCAAAGGCTTGTCCGGAATGAGGAAATGGACTCCCTTTCATGATGGAAGATGCTGCCAAGTCACATTGCAGTGTGAGAGGATACAGTATGGCCATTAATTGGGTTCGTCATTAATGCAATCAATCTTCCACAAGGCCCTTTTGTAATCACTCTTGTCCAGATTCCTTAAGCTAGTATATTTGGAAGTAATTTGGTTTTCAATTACTTAAGCCTGCTTTAAAAAGCTTTCTGCTACTTAAAATGATAAAGAACACAGTGAGGTTTTGCTCTGTATCTTAAGTAAATTGGAAGCTATTTTCTTTAGGTAAGTTTTTGTCATCATGCATTAATAGGATTAAGACTATAAGATGAAGAAGGAAGAAGGAAAAAGGAAGAGTCATAAATACATAGGGATGGAAAGGGTAAGCCAGCAAGAGAAAGATGATTCATGTAGATTTTTAGTACATGCAATAGTTGTTTATTCTTTCAGGCAGAATAGGTCCTTGCTTCTCATTTCAAGATATTCCTGTCAAATGCAGTGACTGTGTTGGAAGGCATTAAATGTATTATTCAGCATTACTAGAACACTTTATCTTTGCAAAATGCTTTATAATCTATTTTTGTTTTTCTATGGGTTGGCATTTTTACTCTTGTTTTATTGTAGAGTTATGGTGGTTACATTTTTTCCTCTATTGCCATCCTTTAAAAATTATCATATAACCCTAATAGTTTTTGAGAAATTATGAGATAATGAAATATTTGGAGCTGTTAATTTGATCTCCCCAGATGAGAAGGTTTTGGAAATTCTGGAACATTCTTTGGGATTCCTGTTTCAATATTTTGTCAGTACGATATGTAAGTCCTTCTTTATGCACAGCCCCAATTTCCTGTCATCTTCTTGTTCAGTCTCATAAGGACATGTGTCCATATCCTCCCAAGAACACCATTAACAAAATACATGTTGTCATAGCACTCCGGAGATTTTTAGTGATAGCTCCTTAATGCAAAATCAATGTGAGAGGCAGACCAAAACAGCATATTTAGGACAGGTAAATCAGGTCGAAAAAATATGTTTATCCATGTAGTTACTCAATCGATCACATACCTTCCATGTGTCATGTCCTATTCAAGGTCTTGAGGTGATAAGACACATCCCTGCCTTCAAGAGCTCACATTACAACCCAGTAAGAACAGACTTATAAATAGATAAAGTATTGTATTCTGTCACAGGTATGAGGTGACAAAACATTCTGTCATCTGTGTGATTTCAAACTGAGCCCTCTGAGGATGGAAGGGATTTTAGATATTCTGACCTATTCAGATTTCCCATCTGCTCTAGTTAGGTGCTTTGAGTCTTCCTTGCATGGAGTCACTATTTGTTCCTTTAGCTAAAATTATCTGTTGAATTCTAATTCCTCTAGTTCAGGACCTAATACTAGATATGGAAGGTTTTGCCATAACAGGAAATAAAACTATTTAGTGTCTAAAATTATTGCATACTATTTTAGGAGGATTGGAAGAGCATACCTTTGAGGAATGAACTGATAAATGTTTTAGAATTCATAGATCAGGTGTCCACTGACAGAAAATTGACAACTTGGTAATAACTGGTATCAGATGGGAAGTTTGCACTGGGTGGGGTGGGGTGGGATAAGATGGGGTATTCCTGATAATTGGGCCTAGAGCAAAGTTTCAGAAAAGTAGTGAAGAGAAATGGAAAGACGTTTGAATAAATGACTCAGCACTTCTTTGAAGTTTTTATGATGGGTTTCATGACCACAGAGAGCCTGCATATTAAGAATGCACTTAAAACATAAAATGAGTACATGAGCAGAGATTAGGTGAAGTCATTCATCAAATTCCCTAACTATGCCTAAGAGAACACGTAAAGTGTACCTTAAGTGTCACAGGAATATAAAGCAGAGATGGTCATTATCAAGGAAGGGTACTTGGTATTTGCGCCCCTGTTAAACAAAGGAAAAATTATAGAGGAAAGGTTGTTGAATAGATTTAGGTTGAGAGAGGGGAACACTCAAATGACAAACACTATTTCTTCATCACTTCTCAAAGAAATGTAATTTTTAGGATGCTTTATGGAAATCTCTCATTCTCTCTCTACCATCTAGGAGGATGCTCACTACCTGGGACTAAAGATTGTGCCAATGTTGTCACTGATTTAGGGGTTTCTCAGAATCTATTTACAGCACCTCAAAGAGGCATAGGGTATATGTAAAAAGGAACATCTGGGATTTTTGTGTTTATGATTATGAGTTAGATTACTGAAGATATTAGTTAGTACCATATCCTGGAGGCAATGTGGGACTAATTTGTTGGCCTATTATAGAGAGATGGGCCCAGTTTCTGAATGTCTTAGGATTGGTCAGGGTATGCCAATAAAATAGCAATCTTCTAATCTCAAAGGTTTTACACACAAAAAAATATTATTATTTTGTGTTAGGAAAGCAGGGATAGTGGCTTTTTCTTTTTTTTAACAGGATTTTTTCCAATCCTATAATGATAGTTCACACGCAAAAATAAAATTTAGCAGAATTACAAAAATGTTTTTATACTACCTTCTGCTTTGGCAATCTCAGCAATAGCTATAGGAAGATAGTTTTGGTTCTCCTCCAAAACAGAAGGCACATTTTTGGGCAAATTTTTCCATTCCCCTATTTTAGCTGAATAAAATCGGCAAATATAAAACTATTTTATTTATTACATCTGATGATAATTAAAGAGGATCTGGAACTTTTCTTTAAAACAGTTAAAAATAAAATTATGGAAAACAAATTCATACAAAGCATGTGACAAAAAAGAAAAAAAAAAATAATCCAAGTGGTACTCATCAGTTCTGAA
Source organism: Tamias sibiricus (assembly GCA_025594165.1). Taxonomy (NCBI): domain Eukaryota; kingdom Metazoa; phylum Chordata; class Mammalia; order Rodentia; family Sciuridae; genus Tamias; species Tamias sibiricus. The sequence continues at coordinate 35,700,649 of CM046673.1, read as the reverse complement.
GCTGGAAAGTATGACCTGTGGAGTTTCTCATTTCTTAGTAGTATTTAGAAACCCTGAGTATTTTAGCTATATTTGACCCATTGTGATTGATGTAAGTCATGTAGTCAGCTTGGTTTGTGATGAAACAACTAAAACTTACTTGTATACCAAACTGAAGATCTCCTCTCCTCAACTCTAAAAATCATTATAAACTCTGCTATGAAAAGTCAATGCAGTTTTCCAACCTCAGCAATGATGACGTCTTTGGTGACATAATTCTTTGTTGGGGGGCTGTTTTGCACATTATGGAATGTTTAGCAGCACCCCTGACCTTACTAACTACATGCCAGTAGTACTCCCCTTCCTAGCCCTGGTTGTTACTATGACAATTGTCCCTGGATATTGCCAAATTTCCCTTGAGTAAAAACACTCTGTCCCCCATCTTCCCAAATTTGAGAACCAGGGATATATATCCAACTGAGTTGAAGGTATCCAATATTTAACTACTTGAATTTTTTTAATGTATTCTCATTGTTAAAGAACAATCGGAATTTTAAACTATAGCTATAATGGGCCAGTTCCTTTTGAAATGCATTCGGGTTCCCAATTCCATGTAGCAGTCATTTGTAGTGAAGGTCATGCAATTCATGAAATGTCACTGCTGGAAAGTACATGAGAAATCATCTATTATAATATCTTTGACAGATAAGGAAACTGAGGCTCAGGGAGGGGATTTATTGCGTTGGGGGTGGCCCATGGATACCAACAGCACAAGATAAATAGTTTCATTTTTCTAATGTACTTCAAAAGAGGGCTTAGACCTAATGATTTTCTCTGCTGTGTAATTTTATGCTGGTATAGTTTCTACAGAAATAGCCATAATACATTGGAATATTTTTACACCATTTTTAAAGAGGCTCAGGAAAAAAAAAAAAAAGAAATAGGGGAAACCTAGGTGATTTTCATCTATTCTTGCATCCATTTTACCCCATCAGTGACTGTGGTCCAAGGCAGTAGCTCCCTCCCACTGGGGTTTTGAATTCATCTGCCCCATGCAGGTTTTTCTAAGCAAACAGGGATGTAGTGTGGATTATTAATGCTACTTTCTCTGAAGTGTTTAGCAGACACTATGTTATTATGCATTTGCTGTGCAGTTTAATGCTGTGAGCTAGAGTATTATAATATTCACCTAAAGGAAAAAGTGGAGCCCAAGACACAACAGGAGGAAAAAACCAGAAAGATGACCCTATAGGAAAAATAAATCTAACATCTTAGAAGTAAATGTATGCTTGGTATATTCACATTGAGGATAATAACCTAGAATCATAGAATTAAGAAATGGAAGGGACCCATGATCACACATGAATCTCCATATCCCCTCCGTACGCCACAGCACACATTATTAGTCAACCACGACACCCGCAGCAGTCACAGGCTCATGATCTTCTCCAGGCAGCACTCTAGGAAGTCACTAACAATTCACTGGCATTAGCAAGAAAATCTATTCATGATTTAGAAACACTTTTTACCTTGTAGGTAAGCCTGGACTAAACCTTTCTTAAAAGGTAATTACCTCAAACCATGCAACTAGTTGTTTAAAGTATTTAGGAACGATAGATAGTGTATATGTTTTGACTCCTTGACTGTTATTTTCCATTTCTACCTGAGGTTAGGGAATGCCCTTGTCCTTACAAATTGTTGGCCTTGTAAGACTCCACAGTCACCTGACTTCATAGAACTGCTAGTTTTCAAATCTTTGACGGCATGGGTACTTAGCAAATGTGTTAGATCATTGAAGAGTGTTCTAGCTGCTTCTCCTCTCTTTGGATGGGACAGGGATTTTCTCTTAGGGTTCTCCATAGAAACTGAGCCAATAGATACACATATACATACATAATCACACACACATATATGTACTATGTCTAGATTTTTATATACAGTACTAAATATATGTGAAAATTTTTATTATAAGTAATTAGGCCATTTGTGTTTATAGGTTAAGAGATCCCATGCTCTGCTGGCTTCAAGCTGGAGACCCTGGAAAGACAATGGTGTATTTCAAGATCTAAGAGCCGGAGAGTCATTAGTGTAGTTTCCAGTCAGTGTCTGAAGGTCTGAGAACAGAGAGTCAAGGGCAGAAGACTGAGGTTCCAATTCAACTAGACAGGAAAGGAATGGGGGTGAAGTCCTCCTTCCTCTACTTAGGCCCTCAGTGGATTGGGTAATGCCCAACCACATTGAGGGGGATAACTTGCTTTACTGAGTCCATTAATTTAAATGGTAATCACATCCAGAAACACCCACAAATACATACCCAGCAGTTATTCTTAACCCAGGCACCTCACTGCACAGTCAAGTTGGTACATAAAATTAAATATCTAATGTGCCATGTCTAATAGGGAAGATGGCATTCCAAGGGCATCCAGAAGCCAAATAGCCAAGAGTCATAAGAGAAAGCAGAAAGTTCTGGTCCCTGGGAATACCAGAGGCTTGGTTGGCAGTGTTGGGGTCTCTTAGCCTGAGACCCTTTGCATGGTTGCTTCTGCCTCTTTTTTCTTCAACTGCCCCATTCTTTGTCTTCTGAAAAAAATATTTTTCTACATTTCTTTTACTTAGTTTCTGTTCCTTTATATATCCAGTCTTCCACAATCCCTGACAGCTGTTATTTATTGATCCTCTTTCCATGTTTCCTTTTTCATCCTTAAGTAACTATGTTCTCAGATTTCCTGGTTCAAATCTTTCTTTCTTCCTTCCTTTTTTTTTTTGGGGGGGGGCACTGAAGATTGAACCCAGAGGTGCTTTCCCACTGAGCCACATCCCCAGCCCATTTATTTTTTTATTTTGAGACATGGTCTCACTAAGTTGCTTAGCACCTTGCTAAGTTGCTGAGGCTATTCTGGAACTTGTGATCCTTCTGCCTCATCCTCCCTAGTCTCTAGGATTACAGACGTGCACCACTGTGACCAACTCCTGGTTCAGATCTTGAAGAAATAAAATCTGATTGTCCTGGCTGTCCTGCAATTTAGGCATTCTCAATGTTTTGTCTCTTATCCAGCAGCATCAGCATCGTCTCAGGAATTCATTAGAAATGCAAGTCATCAGGCCCCACCAATTGAATTAGGAATTCTGGGAGCTGGGATTATAGCTCAGCGGTAGAGCACTTGCCTTGCACATGTGAGGCACTGGGTTCAATCCTCAGCACCACATAAAAATAAAAAAGTAAAGATATTGTGTCCATCTTTAAAAAAAAGGAATTTGGGGTGGGGTCTGGCGATCTGTTTTTATAAGATTTCATGTGATTCTAAATGCACCTGTAAATTTGAGAGTCACAGCTGAACCCCTGGCCTATGCATTGATGACTCTTCTTGTCAGATTTCTCCTTGTGGTCCAGCGAACTGTGGTAGTCCCCTGGAGGGTTGGTTATAGGGAAACTGAGTAGAGAATGACATAATGTAAATATGATCACCCAAAGCTGTTCCTTCTTTGGTGGCTATGGATCAAACAGTTGGAAATTTAGACTAAAAATTCGAAGGTTTAATTTTAACTTTCCTGACCACAGTCAAGTCACTTTTAAAAAAATTATAGTCACACTATATTCATAGGGAATATGCAAGGATCAAATTATAGTAAGTGATATTTAAATACACTTTACAGTTTGTAGCACACTTACTCATATATTTCTCAATTATTCCCTTAGGTAAACATATGTAAAAGTACTTGTAAACTATAGTGTGCTATAGAACTGTTGCTAGTATGGTTATTTTTATCACCAGGAAAGCTGAAGGAAGATATGTTCTGTGGTCCAGACTGGCTTACACATGCAGTGACCATAAACTTCTATTGTACTGGGAATCTTGTACTGCAGCATCTGACCTTGTCAAGAGAATTTCCTGAAGTCCTTGCTTCTAATGCTTGAGTAGGCCAGAATAAAGGCAGTTTATAATCCTCCTCTATTTGCATTGACTTGAAACCAGGCTTTTCATTTTTACAAAAAGTACATTAAGCACATGTATTTTTTTTCAGAGAACATCATGGACCTAAAAGTTATACCTTGGGAACTTATCAAAATGTTGTTCATAGTCTGATTTTAATCTTCATAAATGAGTACCTTTGTACTCTGAGTTCCCACAGCACTCATGGTTATCTATTTCCCATAGGTCAGTAGTTCTCAAGATGTGGTCCTTGGACCAGCAGCATGAGCATCAACTGGCAACTTGTTAGTATTGTTAACTTACAGGGTTCATTCCAAACTCATGAACCAGACACTTTGGCAGGGAGCCCAGCAATCTGTGATTTAACAAATCCCCCAGGTGATTCTGATAATACCTAGGTTTAAGACTCATTGACAGAGGTCTTGTTTGTGCTGAGTTTTTGAGAAATGAGGTCATAACTTAATTCTTTCCATTATCTTCTACATGGTACCTTGTACTACAGCTTAATATCCAATGGCAGATTCCTAGGCAAGATATGAAATGGTCCAAATTGGGGGTCACTAGATCTCAAGCCAAGACTTGTCTTTACTATGTAACATTCAACACACGGTCTAGAGCCCTTGGACAGGTGTGGTATCAATGTTTCATAGTTGGAATATTTCCCACTATCTTTTTTTCCAGTGAGGCTTCTCGTTTTGGGGATTCTTGGTTAGTAAACGAAAAGCCACCCCTCTAATCCACTTGAATGCTACAGTCTGGTGTTCCATGGGGAATAAAATGCCCTGTATTTTCATACTTGCCACTGAGCCATCTCTCTACCTTTTCCTATCTAATGGAACCCTGGATTTCCCTGAGGTTGCTTCCTCACTTGCCAAGTTTTACTAAAAAAGCTACTCCATCTTTCCTGACTACACTGTCACCTTTATATCTTTGCAAGCTGAAGAAAGCACTAAAGACTGCTTTGAAGCTATTCTACTCTGTATCAGCCATGTCCTGTCCCACTGGGAGGTAGGTATAGTGCACTACCTCACCTCGAATCCTGGCTCCAACCTGGAGCTTTTAGCACCCTTAACACCTGTATTATCTTTTTGTGCTTTGAGAATGTCCGGCCTTGATCACAGAGTATATGCACAATAATTTCTTACTGAATGATATTCAAGGAAAGTATATAATAAAGGGAGTTTAGAGTCATCATGTAGAGTCTACTCTCAATCATATCTGTGGTATCCTCTAAGTTCTATAACAATGCCTTAACCTGTTGATTTCGGGCAAAGTCTGGGTCTTTTTCTGTACCCATGATACTTTCTCAGATTCACATATGTACTATTTTCACTCTTCTGATGGGAAGATTTCAGACAGATTTTGAAATATAATTACTTTTTCTTTATGTGAAGCAGACATGGACATCATGAAAAGATTGAAAATATAATATGTTCCAATTATTGCAGTGTCTCTATAATTTCAATTATGGTGTTGGCTATTGTATTTAGATACTTATTGTATATCCATTATGAAAGTCTATTATTTATAATGAGACATTTTTCTTTCTAATCAGTTTTTTTTTTAACTAAATGCCCTTTGGCTTTCCGTGAAACGATTATGTAATTCATCCAACTTAGTCTAATGATGTAGTGCATTTTGTTAATAGATTCTTAAATATTGGACCTCTATTACATCCCTGGAACAAACTCTATTTGACCATAAAGGATAAAGAATTTATTAAAGTATTGATTCCATTTTACTATAGTTTCTGCTCAGGGATTTATATGTTAATGATAAAGAGATTCCATTTTTATAAGACAGTCCCAAAGAACTAAAGACCAAATGTTTTCTCTGATATATGGATGCTAACTCACACAATAAGGGGGAGGGTGGCTAGGGAAGAATAGAGGTACTTTGGATTAGATAGAGGGGAGTGAAGGGAGGGGAGGGGATATGAAGGTAGGAAGAATAATAGAATGAATCAAACATTATGACCCTATGTGCATATATGATTACACAACCATCCTACATGTACAACCATAAGAATGAGAAGTTATACTCCTTTATGTGTGGTGTGTCAAAACATATTCTCCTGTCATGTATAACTAATTAGAACAAATAAAAAAGATATTCCAATTTTAACTATATTCCATTACAGAGAAACATCTTTGTAACTTTAATTTTTTTTTTAAATTCATGCTAACAATTAATAAATGCAATCAATCAGGAGGATAGGAGATGAAAACTAAAACTTCTACCACTTCAAATTTGCCCTGACTTTATCCCTACCATTATGAAAAAACTCTTTTAATGAATCTTTCTAGAAATTTTTATGCATGTGAAAGTATGTAATATTATGTATAAACCGTCAGGTGATTCATCATACAAATTTTGATGGATATATTTTAACAATCTTTCTACATTTCAAAAATTGACTTAAAGGTGCATAATATTTCACTGTACAATGTAGCATTGTTTATTTAAGTTAGTCTCTCATTGATGACTATGTTTTCATTTTGGTTGTCCAGATTTTCAGTATTATAAATAAGGCTGTAACATACCTTTATATATACTTCTCTTATAACTGTGTATCTCACAGACAAAATCATTTGAATTGGAATTGCCAACTCTTAATGTTGTGATAGATATACTCTTTGAAGAAGTAATATCCATTTACCCTAAGAAATGACATGAAAAGCAAATCCGTGTTTTGCATTTTTTTGGTAAGGTAATAGTCTCTTATAGAGTGGAAACATCAGGTCCAGCCTCCATTAGGCTCCCTGACTGGCATGAGGAGGGCTGTCATTAAAATATCTTTGGCTCCTTTCCCTACAAGCTCTCTACACTTTCTCGCCAGGGTCAAAATGGAAAAATTAGGGACCCTTTATTTCTATTCATCTTGTGGAAGAACTCTACCTTGGAGAACTTTTAATTTCAAAAAATTTCTCCATAGTCTCAAATTTTAAGCTCTTTAGCTTTCAGAAGGAAAAGCATTTCCAGAAAGCATTACTGAAGAACGGTTGGCAAAAATTCGCATTTGGTGCCCATGCAGTTGTGCTTTTAATAAAATCTAAGGAAGTGCCCCCGAGTTGCCCTGAATTGCAGCTTCTTTTCGTGCTCCCCAGAGGACAGTGTCACCAGGCAGCCTTCCCCTGCTAACTTCTGCCTGTTTTCCTGTCTCTGTTAACAATTAGGATGTTTCTGTTCTCTCTCATTCGCCCCACCGTGCCCTCACTGCTCTGTTGACATGCTTTTTATCGCCTCTTTTATCCTTGCCTTTCCCTGTGGCTTTCTTTTATGAGTGAGGCACAGCCAGCCTCTTCTCTTTCTGTTGGAATTTACCCAGGTCATGTGTCCAGCCATTCTACCATGGATGCAAGACTTATGGCAAGGGCATTGCTAAAGTGAGTGAAGCCTCTATTTGTTCTTAACCTTATACTTCTGATTTTTCTCATTTCAGTCCTGCAGTGCTGCTTTTCAGCTGTTATATTTTGTGTGTGCATTTATGTCAGGTTAGCCAGGCTCTGAGGCTCCCTGAGAAATCCAGTCGTAACAATCCAATAAGTGCATCCATAGGCTGCTGTGCATGGCGGTTGGGAGGGCACCAATCTCCATGTCAGACAGTCCTGCTTTGAATTTAAGCTCATTTTCTAGCTTGTCATAGGAGTAATGACAACAGATGTAGAGTGGATCTATCTCACAGCCTCATTGGAAATAATTACTTGAGAAAAATGTATGTGAAGTGCTGAATAGTCCTTGGTAAATAGAGTCCAGGAAGTTCCAGCAATGGCAGATAATATTATAGCTGTTGATGTTATTTACAAGTGGATTTTTGCTGTCTATTTTAGACTCTCACAAATTGGGTGGAGCTGAGGAAACAGACTATGAGAGGTTAAATGAATACTCAAGTCAGTACATGGCTTTCTCTTTTTATTTAACTTTTATTTCTTTCTCAACTTCATGGATTTTGTTGAGATTGACATTTATAAATGAACTCTGGTCTAATGGCAATGGTGTATATTTGTGTATGTGTGCATATATTTTTTTCAGTATGCCTTCAAAAGCCTATTCCAGGCCAGGCTCTGTGGCCCATGCCTATAATCCCAGTGGCTCAGGAGGCTGAGGCAGGAGGATCTCGAGTTCAAAGCCAGCTTCAGTAAAAGTGAGGCACTAATAAACTCAGTGAGACCCTGTCTCTAAATAAAAATACAAAATAGTGCAGGGGATGTGGCTCGGTGGTCGAGTGCCCCTGAGTTCAATCCCTGATACCCACCCCACCTAAAAAAAAAAAAAAAAAGGAGCCTATTTCATGCTGAAATTCCCAGAATGTGATTATGAATTACCTAGGTACATACCCTATGCATATTATCACGGAGATACTATTCTATTTCTTTCTAGCTTGTTTTAACCATGAACCCCATTTCCCGTGGATGGGATACCTGTGCCTTCTTCATATTTCTTCCATCATTGTCCTCACTGATTCCTCCTCAGTGAATTATTTTAAAATTGTATTCTTATGTCTCTCCCATTTTGATTGTGTCTGTTCTACTCTTGGCTTCTCTTAGAAGCTACTAGGAGAATGAATTTCAAGATTTTCCTTGAACCACATAAAGTATACTCTTAATATCTAGATGCTGTATGTTGAGTCTTACCCTGTGCCAAACAGTGTACCAGATGTTCTTTATTCCCTACATCAACACCATGAAATGGAGATTTTCATGCCTATTTCCAGAGGAGAGGGAATTATGAGAGAGTAATCTTTAGGATGATGAGAGAGGGGTAGGTATATCATCATTATCCCAAACACAAACCTCACCATGGTTGCATAGAAGTGAGCTTTGGACTAACTTCTAAGTTACGAAGGATGTCACCAGTTTCAAAGTCGGCTTAGGGACATTTAGCTGTCCGTTCTCTCTACTCCCAGCCTAAGTGTCCTTTCTTATTTACTTTTAGACTGCTTCTCTCTTCCCAGGGCTTTTATGACCAAGGTGTTTCTATCCTTATTATGGAAGTGCTTCAGAACATTTTGAAAACGTGGTTATGTGTAAATAAAATTGACAGTGCCAACTAATGGCAGGGCTCGACCAAGATTCCAGAATAAAGAATAGGACCAGTGTAACAAATCTAGCCCCCAAGGTACAGTGCTAACGGGAACAGTCTACCCAGTCAGTTTCTGTTGGCAAGAATCTTCAAAAGGGTTGGATATGATATTCAAAATCACTGGTCAAAGCCCAGTCCAGGAGAAGATGAGAAACAAGAATAGGAATATTTGATTGGCCACGATGAATTATTTCAGAACGTCTAGAGAGTTGAAGACTCCCTTTGAAGATGTGGAGTCTTCCAAGATGCCTCTGTTGGCCTTTGATTCTGCTGGTTGCAAAAGGTTTGCTGTAGTTTTGATTTGCATTTCTCTAATTACTAGAGATGTTCAACATTTTTTCCATATATTTGTTGATTTATTGTATTTCTTCTTCTGTGAAGTGTCTGTTCAGTTCCTTAGCCCATTTATTGATTGGGTTATTTGTTTTTTTGGTGTTAAGTTTTTTGAGTTCATTATATACCCTAGAGATTAATGCTTTCTCAGACATGCATGAGGTAAAGATTTTTTCCCAATCTTTAGGCTCTCTCCTCACATTATTGATTGTTTCCTTTGCTGAGAAGGAGCTTTTAAATTTGAATCGGTCCCATTTGTTGATTCTTCATTTTACTTCTTGCACTTTAGGAGTCTTGTTAAGGAAGTCAGGTCGTAGGCCAACATGGTGAAGATTTGGGCCTACTTTTTCTTCTGTTAGGTACAGGGTCTCTGGTCTAGTGCCTAAGTCTTTGATCCACTTTAATTTTTTTGCAGGGTGAGAGATAGAGATTTAATTTCATTTTGCTACGTATGGATTTTCAGTTTAGCTAGCACCATTTGTTGAATATGCTATCTTTTCTCCAGTGAATGCTTTTGGCACTTTTGTCTAGTAGGAGATGACTGTATTTATGTGGTTTTGTCTCTGTGTCCTCTATTCTGTACCATTGGTCTACAAGTCTATTTTGGTGCCAATACCATGCTGTTTTTGTTGCTATAGGTCTGTAGTATAGTTTAAGGTCTGGTACCATGATGCCTCCTGCTTCACTTTTCTTGCTAAGGATTGCTTTGACTATTCTGCGTCTTTTATTTTTCCAAATAAATTTCATGATTTCTTTTTCTATTTCTATGAAGAATGTCATTGGGATTTTAAAAGGAATTCATTAAATCTGCATAATGCTTTTGGTAATATGGCCATTTTGACAATATTAATTCTGCTTATACAGAAACATGAGAGATCTTTCCATCTTCTGAGATTTTCTTCAATTTCTTTCTTCAGTGTTCTGTAGTTTTCATCTCATTTGCTAGATTGATTCCCAGGTATTTTATTTTTTTGAGGCTATTGTGAATGGGGTAGTTTTCCTAATTTCTCTTTCAGTGGATTCATCACTGACGTATAGGAATGAATTTGATTTATGGGTGTTGATCCTATGTCCTGCCATGTTGCTGAATTCATTTATTAGTTCTAGAAGTTTTCCGGTGGAATTTTTTGGATCTTCTAGATATAGAATCATGTTATCAGCAAATAGTGATAGTTTGAGTTCTTCCTCACCTGTTTGTAGCCCTTTAATTTCTTTCTCCTATCTAATTGCTCTGGCTATAGTTTCAAGGATGATGTTGAATAGAGGTAGTGAAAGAGGACATCTTTGTCTTGTTCCAGTTTTTTAGAGGGAATGCTTTCAATTTTTCTTCATTTAGAATGATGCTGGCCTTGGGTTTGGCATATATAGCTTTTACATTGTTGAGGTATGTTTCAACTATCCCTAGTTTTTCTAGTGTTTTGAACATGAAGGTGTGCTGCATTTTGTCAAGTGCTTTTTCTGCATCTATTATCATATGATTCTTATTTTTAAGTTTATTAATATGATGAATTATGTTTATTGATTTCCATATGTTGAACCAACCTTGCATCCCTGGGATGAACCCCACTTAATCATGGTACACTATCTTTTTAATATGTTTTTGTATGTGATTTTTCAGAATTTTATTGAAAAATTTTGCATCTATGTTCATCAGGGATATTGGTCTGAAGTTTTCTTTTCTTGATGTGTTTTTGTCTGGTTTTGGTATCAGGGTGATATTAGCCTCATAGAATGAGTTTGGAAACATTCCCTTCTTTTCTATTTCATGGAATACTTTGAGGAGTAATGGTGTTAATTTTTCTTTTCTTGTAGAACTCAGCTGAGAATCTGTCACTCTGGTCAGAATGGCAATCATCAAGAATACAGGCAACAATAAATGTTGGTGAGGATATGGGGAAAAGGTACACTCATACATTGATGGTGGGACTGCAAATTGGCACAACCATTATGGAAAGCAGTATAGAGATTCCTCAGAAAACTTGGAAATGAACCACCATTTGACCCAGCTATTCCACTTCTGGTTTTATACCCAAAGGGCTTAAAATCATCATACTACAGTAATTCAGCCATGTCAGTGTTTATAGCAGCTCAATTCATAATAACTAAAACATGGAACCAACCTAGGTGTCCTTCAATAGAAGAATAGATAAAGAAAATGTGATATATATATATATATATATATATATATATATATATATATATTCAATAGAATATTACTCTGCTTTAAAGAGTGAAATTATGGCATTTGCCAGTAAATGGTTTGAGTTGGAGAATATTATGCTAAGTGAAATAAGCCAATCCAAAATAAAACCAAAGGCTGAATGTTTTCTCTAATATACGGATGCTAATTCACATTAAGGTGGGGGGCACTAGAGAAGAATAGTGTTACTTTAGATCAGGTAGAGAAAAGTGATGGGAGGGGAAGGGAGAGGATGTGGTGATAAGAAAGATAGTAGAATGAAACAGACATTATTACTGTGTGTATATATGTGACTACATGACAAATGTGATTTTACAACATGTACACTCAGAAAAATGAGAAATTATAACCCATCTATGTATATCAAAGTGCATAAATGCATTCTACTGTCATATATAGCTAATTAAAACAAAAACAAATAAAAAAAAAGGTTTACTGTATCCAGGAGGGGGAACCATAGGCTTCGTTGTCAGCTGTGTCACAAATAACTTCTTATGGGGATGAGAATAACAACTAGGTGCTGACCTCTCCTTGCATGATATACCATAAAGAACATGGACATGGGCCTCTCTCAGAATTAGATTTCAGTTATATCATTTGCTTGAAATGTGACCCTGAGACATTTACTTATGTGTTTTTATCTTATTTTCTTTTGGGCAAATAAAGATGATATCTATTATAATTCTTATAAGAATAAAAAGTAATATACTACATGCCCATCATATTGATGAGTGTCAAGTTAGGGTTGCATGGACAGAGAGATCAGATATGATGTAAATCACAATAAATAAAAAAAGAGGTTACTTGTCTAAAGGATGCTAGGAACTCAACACATTCAGAAAACAGGAGAGAGATTGGCATTTCCAAATTCTAGACAGAGTTATATGTCTATGGAAGTTATATGACTTATGGAAGTGTCTACTTCCTGACTTGCCCTCAGCATTGGTCATGTCATTGAAGGGAACAGTAAGTAAGAAAGGGCCTTATCCTGCTGCCTGCCTCCTCACTCAGCCCACATACTTAAGTCTGCAGTAGTTCTATAATGATGCTGATCAGAACCTATACCAGGCACCACTTCCCTGACTCAGAGTCTTGCCCTGTTTATAATAGCCACAGAAAAAGGGATCAGAACAATGCCTTCAGGTATGAACACAGCACTCGTTCAACCTCTCCAGGTCTATTTCATACATTTTCCTTAACTAGAGCTGCCAAACTGGAATAAGGATCAGTAACTCTTGTGCCTCTGTTGTCATGTCTGTAGCCCTCTAGGCTACCCCCAGGGCCAGTATATGAATGTGAAGCATCTGTCACTGAGTAGGCATATAATTATGGTGGATATTATCATTGTCAGCATCATCACCATCATCTCATTATTTATGGCTCTCTTTTCTAGTGTGATACCCTCTTAGTTCACTCATTTATCAAATGTTTTTGAACATTTACTGTGTGCTAGGAACCAAGCTAGGTGTGTTAGTCAACTTTATGGCACTGTGACCAAAATACTTGACAAGGACAGCTTAGAGGAAGAAAGATTTATTTTGGCTCACAGTTTTAGAGGTTTCAATCCATGGTTGGCCGGTTCCATTCCTTTGGTCCTGAGGAAGGACAGAGCGTAATGGTGGAAAGACGTGGCAGAAGGAAGCTTTTCAGTTTGTGGCAGCCAGGAAGCAGAAAAGAGAAGAAGGGACTAAGGAGAAGATAAACTTTCAACAGAGCACACCCCACTTACCTACTCCTCCAATTAGGCCCCATCTCCCAGTAGCAGATCCAGCTATCAGTGGATTAATCTATATGATGGATTAATCCACTGACAAGGTCAGAGCCCTCATGACCCAATCCTTGCCTAAATGCCCCATCTCTGAACCTTGCTATATTGGGGACCATGCTTTCAACACAAGATTTTGGGGGACTTTCAGATCCAAGCATAAACTAGGCTCTGGTGAACAAAGTTGAACAAGATAGAAATAGTGCCTGCCTTCATGTGTATAAAAATGGGATTTTGGTTCAATGCAACAATTGTCATAATGGAGAAATTACAGGGTATTTTGAGATGTAAATGGAACAACTAACCCAGATTTGGAGAAAATTCTCAAAGGAAGAAGAGCAAAATTTGGAAACTAGAGATTTTTCTTATACATGTATTCAAATATTCACCTTTACTTATCCAATAAATATTTATCACCTAGAGCTTTCCAACAGAAATATAATGCAACTCATATATGTAACTTTAAATTTCCTTATAAGTTCTCATGTGAAACTGACCAACATTAAACAATAGAAGAAATGCATAAATTCAATTTTAATGACATTTTGATTAATATGTATGCCCAAATTATTATCATTCAATGTGTGGTTGATAGAAATATGTTGAGGTATTTCATATTTTATTACACGTAGTATTCAAAATCAAGTATTTCATACTTTGAGCATATCTCAGTTCAGACCCTGGTGTATTTTTAGTGTTCACTGATCAGTTCTGGCCAGTGCTTTCTATATCAGCAGGTTTCAGGTTCTATACTAGGTGTTGGGAATACAATGGGGAGCACAATGTCTGTTGTGACTGAGCCCACAGTCTACTCTTGATTAGTGGTGATCTAGGTAAAAAGGGATTGCTAGGGAGGGAAAGAATGTTCTGGTAGAGAATCAGCATGTACCAAAGTCCAGAGGTGAAAAACCATGGTAAGCTTTGAAATGGAATAGTTTTAGAGATAAAAAGAGGGCAGAGTAAATTGTGAAGGAAGAGGTTATAGAAATAACCAGAAGTTAGAAAATAATGGCCCTTTGAAAATGTAGACTTGATACTGAAGCCAATGTGGAGCATTGGAGAGCTGGTAAAATGTAAATCATACTTACATTTATGAAAGATGATCCTGCCTGTTTTGTGTAGGGTGGATTAAAGTGAATCAAGATCAAATGCACCAAGATCATTCACTGAGATCATTTACCATAGTAAACTTGGTAAGAGATGATGTTTGTTTGGACTAGGGTTAAAGAGAAGTAAGGGGTGTAAGAGAGTCTTAGAATGCACATTATTTGATGATTTATCAAACTCAGTCCTCATTATCATGAGTGGGAGGAGGAGAACCATCTATGATTCTCAGGCTCCTGGAGAGTGCTGGAGAATAAACAGCAGAACCATTCACTGTGGCAGGTAGTACAAGAGAAGGCTTAGAAGGAGGATGCTGGAATGGAGAGATGAGAGATGATGAATCTAATTTTGTACAAAGTACATCTGGATAATGATGTGTACTCAGAAAGTGAAATTAAAGACAGTTAAGTCAAGAGCCTTTTAACAAAGTTGTAGGCAGGATAAAATGAAATCAACAATTGATAGTGACCACTATTTATATAAATAAAATCAAAGAGAAGTGATGGTTTTCAGAGATTAATGTAGCAGTGTGAACGAGCCACCCCCATGTGGAATATTGTGGACTTGTCAACACATACCCTGAGAGAGAGGACACTCAGGGACTGAAGACCTCAACCTCTCTTCTCCTCCTGTGTGCTCCTGCCACCAACACTAACTCAACTCACCTAGAATTCAGAAACTTGGGGAAATAGGTTGATGAATTTCAGAGAGTCAGTCTCCTACAGCCAAGAGCAGAGTGAAGAAGGGTGAGGAGGGTGTCTATGGAGACAAGTGAAAACTAAAGAGCACCTTCAAAACATCCCAGTGGAAACCTACAATAAGCTGGTGCCTATGTGGGTTGGGAATTCAGAGGTATAGTTGGGATTAGAGGAGTCCATATCTTAATATGGAAGTATAATCCATGAAAGCGAATGTCATATCCTAGGAAGAAGATGTAAAATTAGGACAGAGTCCTGAGGACCACCTCTATCTATGGTAGAAATCCTTTTCCTGAATGGAAATGATTTTTCTTCCATTACCCCTTGGAGGATTGACTAAAGAGTTGCATAGCACTTTGGTCTGTTAATTTTTTTAAAAGGCTCTTTTATGTTATGAATCAAACTGCTTGCAAGCCATTGACTTCACAAAATCGGCAAGTCAGTGATTATTTTTAATGCTTTTTGCTGTGTGGTTTTCAAGCTTTCCATCCTTATTATTTCTTTAAATGACTAATCACCACTCCTGGGACCAACTTGCTTCCTGCTAATGATGTGTACTTGCTGAGTCTGTATTTCGCCCCCCCCCCTCCATTTTTTTCCCCCTTCTCTTTCTCTTCTTTTTAAATAACCCATCATCTCATTTCCCACTTCAGACTGTCAGGTAAATAAGCAGAACACAGGTCTTCTGATGTTAGAACTCCCTAAGAGAAAATAGAGATGGAAAACACAAAATTTTCAAAAACTACAATATGATGGGAAATGTATATTTTATAAAAGAGAGGGTTAAAAAAGAAATAATGAGAACAAATGAGAATGAAAAGCAAATCTAAAAAGCTTATTGCCAACTGAACAGGATGGTTGAAGCTCAGTGACAGGAAATAAAGGTAAGAAATTTGGATGAGAGAAATGGTCTTTGGAGATGAGGTTGAGGGGAAGATATCATAAAATAACTCAGCCCAGAGCCCTTGGGTGTATTTTGCTGGTGGTGAGTGGTCCTGGTATTGCTGCAATGTTTGAAAGGAGCTAGTCAACAAGGTACAAAAAGATGAAAAGACCTGGAGTAAGGGTCCAGGGCCCAATGTAATGGAGCTCTAGTGACCTAAAGCTCCTAAACTGAGAATCAGGACCTAGGTGGTTGGGAGTTTACGTATGTTTATTGGAATCAACTGGTGGAAGATATGAGCACAAGACTTCTCCTCATGCTCACAGGATCCTGGGCACCAGTCAATAATGGGCACACTGGGTGTACATTTCCATTCCATCCCCACATTACTGAGGGCACACTCTGGAAGTTTACTGGAAGCTTCTCATTAGCAAATGGAAATAATCTCTTGTCCTCATATTGTCAATTCTAAAATGGAATTATTAGTGCTCCAGTAAAGGTAAGTAGAGTGCTATGGGACTATTAGGGATAGTTACTGATTCTGATATAAACTTCAAAGATGAGGTTTTAGCTTAGCACAGAGGGGAAAGATTACAGGTAGAAGGGACTATGTATAGAAAAACATAGCAGTGTGTGTGGTTTTGATGAGGAAAATCAGTCTTCAGAATAAACTGAACTTTGCATCACTTATTCAAGAAGTTAAAAATCTCAAAAAGACTTCAATAAATCTTTAGTGTGGCTCTTCAGTCAACTAGCAGTCAAAACCATAATGTTGTTCAAATGTATATTATGAGCATTTCTCCCAGCCTTTTTTAGATTTGCTAATTCATGACTCTATCAGAAGGCCTAAAGTAATGGAATGTAGAAGGAACTGTATAAGCTCATGGTTGGGGTTAGGTGTGAAATCCAGCCTAGAGCAAAGGAAGTTTCCCAGGAAAGTGATATCTAAGATTAAAAAAAAAAAAAAAGTGAGTAAGAATGGGCAGGTGAAGGGGGTGAAGTGGAGATAGGGTAGGGTTTTTCAATCCAGAATAAGTTAGCTAATGAACATAGCCTATGTTCTTTATCTTTCTCTGGATGAATCTGGTCCATTTCCATGAGTTTGCAGAGCCTCCTTGCCCCAACTCTAGGCTTAGCCATTTGATTTGCTTTGGCTCTTGGTGAATGTCATGCAAGCAGAGGCTCAAATAAGCAATTTTCCTTATCGGCATGCCCTTTTTTCACTCTGCTTTCACCACAAGAACATGCATGGGTGAGAATGCTAGAGAGTATAGCTCTTTAATGATTTAGAAATCAAACACCACAACCTTGTTTAAATATGTGTTGTGAGCATCTTTCTCAACTTTCTTTTGATTTGCTGATTTATCATAAGGTGCACTGTAATGGGAATTATGTTTAGGGAACTATAGAAGCTCATAGGGTGTTGCACAGAATCTAGTCCTGAGCAATCAAAAGAGTAGAACATGGTAATTGCAGTCATCCAGCTGAGGTCATCCCAGATCAGCCAATAGCCAGTCAATCCTTAGACTTGTGAACAAGTCTAGCAGCAGGCGAGCCACCTACCTCAGATGCATGAACAATGAACATTTATTTTTGTGAGCTATTAAGGCTTCATGGTTGTTTTCTTATTCAGCATTCTTGTTACCATAGATAACTGATGCATAGGGCTTTGGGGCCAATGAATGAATGGAGTACTTAAGTCACTAAAAGGAGTTCAAACACTAACCCTTCCCATAAGTTACTTCAGTATATTTTCTCTGGACTGCTGTGAAACAGTTTAGAAACAGTTTCCATTGTATGATCAATACTTTCAAAAAGGACTATTGAAAAGTCTTCAGGCAAATTCTGATGTGGGTCCTATTGACCTTATTCAAGGAAATTGAAGTCAGCTTAAGAGTCTCACAGTTAAAGAGCTAGAGGTAGTGATGTAGGAAAAGTTCAATGGATTTGTTATTTGGTATCCCTGAGTAAAGATTTATAAACAATCAATAGTACTCTCATTTGTTTGTTTCTCCAAAATTAAAGTGCAATGTGATATTGCTGGGACTATCCGATAATGCCATTTAAACATGAAAATCTATCAAGTGACTGAAGCCTTTGAAATATCAGGCAATTAATAACCTGCTTCTCTGTTAACACTTTTTCTACAACCTAAAAGGTGAATGTAATACACTGGTCCAGTGGTTCTCTCACTCTGGTGTGCATCAGAAATACCTGAAGGGCTTATTAAAACAATACTGAGTTTCAGATTGGGGGCGGGTCTAGGGAACTTTCAAGAATTTGCATTTCTAACAAGGTTCATGACTGTGCTGGTTGGCGATTACGATTTGGGAATCACTTCCTCAGTAACTCCACTGGCTGACTCTGTGTGTCAACCTGGCTAGGCTATTGGTGCCCAGTTGTTTGGTCAAATACCAGTAGAGATGTTTCTATGAAGGTATCTTTTAGATGTAATTAACCTTTTAGTCACTAGACTTTGAATGAAACGGAGTACCTTCCATACTGTGGGTGTTCCTCATCTAATTCTTTGAAGGTCTAGAAGTAGAAGAAATCCTGCCCGTAGGTTACAACTCTGCTATCTTGCCTGTGTTTCCAAACTTCAACCTGCAATTCAGACTTAAAAATGCAATATCAGCTTCAACCTGAATTTCTAGACTGCCAGACTACCCTGCCAATTTTGAATTTGCCATGTCAATTGTTTAATTTCCTTCCAATTTCTCTCTCCTTCTCTCTCATATGAGAGTTTTTAGTATCCTTAAGTAAAATTTTATAAACAATCAATAATACTTTGTTGTTTTTTTCTCCAAAATTAGAGTACAACTTGATATTGCTGGAACTGTCAGATATGCTATTTAAACATGAAAATCTATCAAATCTAATAGAGAGAGATTGATTGATGCCCTATTGGTTCTTCTTCCCTCGAGAAGCCTAATATAGTGACACTGCAATAAAATTTCCTGAAAATAAAAGTTAACAAAAAAGGAAGAAAAGTAGAATGTTATAAATGCTGCTCTCTTCATCTAGCATCTTAACCTATATTTCACCATTCAGAAGACTTATTTCAAATACCCCACATGAGATGAAATCTGCCTCTGGAGTGCTGTTTCCTATTCTTGGGCTATACTGTGGTAGCAATATAAGTTGTTCACCACAGATCAGGATGCTGTGCAGGGTTGGGCATTTTAAAAATCTCATTCTTGTGAAATTGTTCATGTCCTGGCCCATAGCTGTCATTCAATAAGTATTTTGAATGAACAAACATGTGAATTGAAGACTCTATTTTTATTGAAATTTATTAATGCATCAATGGACTATAAAAATAAAGAACTACCAATTAGCCCTAAGAAGTAGTATAAAAGCAAGTTTTCATGTTTTCACCTTACTGGGCTCACAAAAAACAAGAGAACAATAGCAACCAGATAAATCAACACGTTGTTGTTATGAGAACTGAGAAGTGTCTTGATTTGTGCATGAGCATCAGTCATACAAATGTGGTCTCATTCAGACATTCAACAAGCATTCATTGAGTGCCTACTGTGTGCTTGGCATTGTCAGGTGATGTATATATAGCTTATCACTCATTATGGCTATTTTATTCAGTGTTCCTAAGAAATGTTAGCAAGCAATATTAAGACAATATATTTTACATATCCAGAAAATGAGACATGTTTTCTTGCATATTAGAAATTAAAGGAAAATTAAGCAAATGGCACTAGAATTAGAAAGAATGAGCAATTCATTAGGCAATAAGAATATTAACTAGAAATTGGGAATCTCTTTCCTATTTTAGTATGCACTTGAGCTTAATTGGCTAAGTTTTGAATATGCGGTGATGAGTTGTTAGCACAAATCATACACCTTTTATATACTTAATAAAATCCAAGAGTCTGGGATGCATTTGTGTTGCAGACAATTTATCTGGAGGAGTCAGTGAGTTGAGTAATAGAAAGGGATAATAGGAAATCAGTGGCTGAGAAACCTATAAAGTAAATTAACGTGTGCCTTACTTTATTAATTTATAACAATAATGTAATGGATAAATCAATGAGGAGTGCTTTGAGAGAAATAGATGCAGGGAAGAGTTCCTCCTTTTTGCAATTTGTTGGAATCATTTCCTCTGTAGAGGAAATGTTGGCCAGAGGTAAAGAAATGCCTTGACACAGAGAGGAAGGGTGTGATGTTGCAAAATCTGTGGGTGCTCTGCTCATATCCCTAGGGCCTTAGCGTTTCAGAGAGCTCCTGTTGACTTCCAAATGCTTATGTTCACATCTCTTTGTCTGAGGACTTTTCCATAAAGTCTCTGCTCTAAGAAACTGGCAGTGACTCATTCACTGGTCCTCAGCAGATGACTGGCACAAGTTGATATATGAACACCCCTGCTCCCTGGTGGGGTGTAGCTCTTAGTTATTATTTTACAGTTTTCCAGTCTCCACTAGGGATTAAGCTCCACTTATCCACAAAAGACCTGGCATGCCGGGCTGCTTTCTCTTCCCAGTGTCGCTTCCCCACTTTTTATGTAATATTCTTGTATCTCCCACATAAATTCTTGTACTTGGATCCTTGCTAAGATGGCTTCTGGGAAAATCCAAACTAAGGCATGCACACAGATGTCCACTTTCTATGGTTATTGTTCTTGGTTGTTCCTGGGAAGGGGCTTTATACCTTCAGGCTCAGTCCTGGTTCAGAAGCACATGTTATAGAATCTCCCTTGTTGATATTCTGGACTTCCAAGTTCTGAGGAGCTGGTGTTTGTAGGAATCTGCATGCAGAGTAGCATCAGGGAAAGATGAGGATCTTACAATGGAGTTTAGATAAACACTTCCTGTGGTTGTTGTTCCTCATCAGTTGTACCCTTTTCCACAACACATATATGTGGGAGACAGATTGGTCCTAGTTAGACTGACCTTTGTTCATTTTCTATTGCCAGCCTTCATTTAAGTAACACTGGATGTGAGCATTTTTCTCTTTTTAACTCCTCCTGTCCTGATGCTTAATTAGCAATTCACATATGCTTCACAAAGCCTGGAGGTGCCCTCTCTGTATTTCATTTAGGGAGAGAAAGTCCCCTTTCATGATTTTCTGTGTGGAGGGAGGTTGTGCAATATGAATTTTTCTTTCAGCCATCCTCTCCCACAGTAACTACTATAAATAGTCTCCTTACCGGACTCCTGCTCCCTCCCCTAAACCTCAGGGGTCTGATCTCCAACTTGCAGCCAGAATGGTCAGTAGAAATATAAATCCACTCATGACCTTCCTCTGTAAAATCCAGTAGCTTTCATATGCATTTCACATAAAATTCAAACTCGTCCCCCATTTAATAAAGTCTTACTCCCCTGTCTCCTTTTGGACTTTGCCTAAATGTCATCCTTTCAGAATGTCCTGTCTGGATCACCCTATTTGAATTTGCCAATCTATCATTGGCCCTCCCTAATTTTCCGGCCCTGCTTGGTTATTTTTATAGCACTTATCACTACGTGATTCACTGCATGCCTTCAGCAGGGAGACAAAGAGAAGACTGAAAAAATATATATATACGTACAATTCTTGTTTATTGCCCACTTCTTGAGATATTGACCCTGGATGAAGACTCAGAAGCCCCATGCACTTTATGTTGTTTGTGTTTAGCAATAGAATTGATTTAATTTTTTTTTTTTTTTTTTTTTTTTTTTTTAACCAGGGATTGAACTCAGGGGTGTTTAACCACTGAGCTACATCCCTGCCCTTTTTATTTTTTATTTTGAGACAGGGTCACTAAGTTGCTTAGAGACTCACTAAGTTGCTGATGCTGTCCTTGAACTTGTAATCCTCCTGCCTCAGCCTCCTAAATTGCTGAGATTCTTTTTATAGGCATGCACCACCACTCCTGACTCTAGAATTGATTTTTATATTTTAACTTTAAATTCAATGAGCTTGTCGAATTCATTTGTTAATTCTAATACTTTATCATATAAGATTTTTAAAAATGAATGCAATCCTAATATTAATTTATTTTTTAATCCCTATAGCTTTTAATATTCTCATATTGCATCACTACAATGTTTTAATACAATACAAATGCAGATATAGGACATTTTTGCCCTACTCCTAATCTCAGGGGGTTAAGTCTTCATGAAGTGTGATGTTTGCAGCATGATATTTATTATTATCATCCTATTATTATCCAGAAACCCCTTATATAATAAGAGTTTCTACTTTTACCCAGCTTTATTTTTTATAAAATCATTAATAAATGTTGGAAGTTATCAAGTACATTATTCACATCTGTTGAGGGAACTATATAGATTTTTCTTTATATTGTTAAAAGTAATAAACTATACCAAAATTAATATAAACAAAATATTAAACTTACTTCCATTCCTGGGATAAATCCAACATAGTCAGGGTGTATTTATACTTTTTTAGACACTTCTGGATTGCAAAGTGAACATTTTGACAACTCTTTCGTTCATGTTCATGAGAGATTGTCTTATGATTTATCATTCCTTGAATGTCCTAATTAGGGTTCTTTTAAAATATTTTTTTTTTTTAGTTGTGGGTGAACACAATACCTTTATTTTAATTATTTTTATTTGGTGCTGAGGATTGAACCCAGCGCCTCGCACTTGCTAGGTGAGTGCTCTACCACTGAGCCACAACCCCATCTCCTCCTAATTAGGTTTTGTTACCAATATTGTTCAGGCCTCTTAAGAGAACTTGGAAACAGATCTCTTATTTTCTATTATATAAAGAGTTTTTATTAATGTGTTAGTGTGATACTTAAACATTTGGACTGGCTCAGTGGAATTTAGCTAAGCTGGTAGTATTCTTTGTCAGAATATTTTTACTTAGTGATTGAATTACTTTAGTCAATATAAGACATTTCAGATAGTCCATATTTCCACAGTTGAAACCAATTTCTTGTTACTTTGGGGAGTTGTATTTTTCACAAGATAAAAATTTTCATCTAGAATTTCACATTTATTGATATAAATTTGTTCAGAGTATCACCTGTTTTCATTAAATATCTATACTGATGCTCTTTATCTCTTTTTTTCGAATTATAAATCTATCAAATAGTCTACTTTTGGTTTTGTTGAATTTTTAATATTGTAGCCTTGTGTTACTAATTGATGTCCTTTAACATGTTTTCCTTTTACTTTTTTTCTCTTTATTTTTTGTTGTTATATATATATACACTGTGTATATGCACTATACACACATATATATGTATATGTAGCATACACACACACACACACACTAATATGCACTAATTCTAAGTGCACATTTTGATTAAGTTTTTCATATTTGTTCACCTGCAAAATCGCCACCCAGAAATTGGCATGTACAGAAAATTTCCTCATGGCTCTTTCTGGTTATAACCATCCCTCCCGGTTATCTCTATTCTTTCTTCTATTATAGTCAGTTAGTTGATGATCATTAAAAGATGCCCCTTCCGTTCCAGAATTCCATGTAAATAGGATCATACAGTCTTCGTTAACTGTCTCCCTTTGTTTAATGTGAGTGAGATTCCCTGATTTTAATGGACATATAAATTGTTTGGTTTTGTTTATTTCTCTGTAGTATTCCATGGCATGACCATATCATAATTCATTTATCCTTTTGTTAATGGACTTTTTTTCCATTTTGGAGGTGTTATGAATAAAACTGCATGAATATTCTTGTATGTATGTTGAGGTCACGTGCATTCATTTTTCTTTTTTTCTGGGATTGAGGGGATTGAGCTCAGGGGCACTCAACCACTGAGCCACATCCCCAGCCCTATTTTGTATTTTATTTAGAGATGGTCTCACTTGAATTGCTTAGTGCCTCACCATTGCTGAGGCTGGCTTTGAACTTGCAATCTTCCTGTCTCAGCCTCCTGAGCTGCTGGGACTACAGGTGTGCACTACCACACCCGACCATTCCTTTCTTTTAGCTATATACCTAGAAAGAATACTACTGGAATGATGATAAGCTTTAGAATGATGTTTAGCTTTGTTTGATATTGCCAAATGATGTTTTAAAGTGATTGAGCCAAATTATTCTTCTAGCAATGTCTGAGAGTAAAGATAATTCACAACCTTAACTGAGACCACAAACATACTCTTCAATGTTTTTATTCTAGGATCTTCATTATTATTTTACTTTTCTACTTAGATATCTGATCTATCTTGAATAATTTGTGGTATGATTTAGGTGTCAAGGTTTATTTTTCTTGCCAAGTGAAAATCCAGTTCCTCCAGTACAATTTATTGACAAAACTGGCCTTCCTGCACTGCATTCCCATGATGCCTTTGCTGGAAATCATGTATGTGTAATCTATTTGTAGATTTCCTTGTCTATATGATGTTGACTTTTTTATGAATATCCTTACACTCAGACCAAATGCTTTTGTTGAATATGGCCTTGTATTCTTGTAATAGATCTTATAATTTGGTAGTTTAAATTCCCCAACTTGACTTTGATCTTCAAGATTGTTTTGACTATTTTTTGGAGCCCTCTGCCTTTTAATTTTTTTAAATGAAAGTCTATTATTGACAAACCCTTCAGTTACTGTCTATTATTAAATGTATTATTTTACCTTCATCTTTGAGATATTTTTACTTAGTATAGAATTCCAAATTGACATTGGTTTTCTTTTAATGCTTTAAAGATGGTACTTTATTGTTGCTATTATTGTTTCAGTTGAGAATTTAGCTGTCAGTCTTGTTGCTGCTCCCTTGACTGTAATGTATCTTGTATTCTTCACTTTTAAGTTTGTATTTTATTTTATTTCATTAGTTTTACCATGTCCTATCTAATTGTGGTTTTCATTGTACTAATTTATCTTGAGAAATAAAGCTTCTTTTATCTGTAGCTAATATCTTTCATTGGTCTTGAGAAATCATCTCTTCAAATACTGCTTCTGCCTCATTTTCCTCTTCTCCATTCCTGGAGTCCGATTCCATGTATGTTGTATATTTCTACTATCTCATTTACGTTTTATATGCTTTTCTAGACCTCATTTTTTTTTATCCTCTCCATCTCTCAATCTGGATATTATCTACTGACTTGACTTTAAGATTACTAATCCATTATTCAAATGTACCTATTCTGTTGAAAAATTCTTTAATATTCTTAATTTCAGTAATTGTTTATTTTTAAATTCTAGAATTCCCACTTAAATTTTCATAGACTTGTTTTCTGGTGAAATTCTCTTGACTCTATTTTCTTGAGCATATTATCACAGTTATTTTTAGTTTATATCTGATAGCTCTGGGTCACCCTTAGGTCTATTTCTGTTAACTTCCTTTTCTCTTCCGTCTCTTGAGATGCCTAGTAATTCTAAACTGAATGCCAGATACCATGTTTAATAAATGTTACATACTATGAATGATGTTATCTGTCTCCAGAGAAGGTTTTGTTTAGCTTCTGGCTAAAGAATTAGAGTTGGTCTGAAATTGTGTTTTAAACCTTGAGAGATCTGGCCCATTTCTATGTTGTTCTGAGTCTGGTATATAATCCTTTGGAAATTTTGCATCTAGTTTGGACCTGAACTTCTGATTTTTCCCCCCTAACATGATGCAATAGGTTTAGTTAACCTCTCAGTTTCCTAACATCTGCTTTCTTCTCTATTATCCAAATTTGTTTTTTATACACATTAATAAGAGGTTAAATTAATAAAAATGGGATCCACAAGCATTTTCAGTGATCCTCTTCTTATTAGTAGCATCATGGCCCTTTAGTTACATCTGTTTTGTTAACTCCTCAGTGTCGCCAAACATCTCTGATTTTTTCAAATAGACATTTTATTCTGTGTTTTGTTTTGGCATTTCAGTGAACTGTCTAGTTGTTCAATCAGGGGGTTAGTCTGATAGAACCTGGTACATTAGATGCAGCAGTGGAATCTTTAGATGCCATATTTAGCAACAGTATGTTACATTCCTTCAGATTCCATTGGCCAGAAAAGATCTCATGACTCCTCCTTTGTAAAAGCTGGGCTGTGGTGGGCACGGTGGTGTACATGTGGTGTCCCAGCAGCTCAGGAGGCTGAGACAGGAGGATCACAGGTTCAAATCCAGCCTCAGCAATTGAGCAAGACTGTAAGCAACCAAGTGAGACCCTGTCTCAAAATGAAAAATAAGAAAAGGGATATTGTTCAGTGGTTAAGTGCCCTTGAGTTCAATCCCTGGTATCAACAATAACAACAAAAAATCTGGGCCATGAAATAATGCCTTCCTATGTGCCCAGGAGGAAAATGAAACCAGTTATGGAAAATATAACATTTTTCTCCTTGTGGGCAATCACTACTTGTGGACTTACTTTCAGTGGGATCTTTATGCATTTTTAGGCATAAATTTAAATAATAAATTTTAAGCTAATGTTTAAAGGTTAGAAGACATATTGACTAGTCTGTATATATGTATTCTAAAAAACTCAAGTTTTTTATTAAATTCCTTTTTTGTGTTTTGGGTACTCTGGTAGGCACATTTACACCTGTTCTATTTTTGAATTCTCACATGAATTCTGCAAAATAAGCATTTTATTTTTTTGCCACATTTTTTTTTCCCCAAATGGTCTGTATAAGACTGAGGTGGCTGATGAATTTGTAGTTTTTTATATGGACTACAACCTATTCGTTTGTTCCACAAAATGATATTTTTATGGTTATAAGTTACTTTTGTATAGGTGGGATGCATATAATAATTGAGACCAAGACCTCTGGAACTGGGTTGCTGAGTTTCAGTCTTACTTCCACCACTTCTTGATTACCAGCCATGAGGCAATTCACTTCATGTCTGTGCCTCAGTTTCCTCCTCTTTAAAATAAAGATAATAATAAATTGTAGTAAATGAATTAATCTTTGAAAAGAGACTGTAAATGTGCCTAGCACATAATAAACATTCAATACTATTAACATTATCTGTTTCTACAACAGATTTGCGCAATGCTTTATAGTTTTGTAACTCCTTAAATAGAACATAAGTTTGTAGCCTTTATCCCTCAGTAGCAGGTATAGTGCTTATTACCAACTAGGAGTACAGGCTTATTCAATTTCAGATCATCAAAGGAAAAATTTTGGCTTTCCTCTTTTCACTTGTCTTTGTCAATTCCTGCCAATAATTCCTATCATACATTTTCCCCATTTATATTTACTCAGTTATTTTTGCAAACAAAATGTTTTTTTCAGGGCTGAAGTCCTAAGTTGCTTTAAATATCTCAATTACCAACATATCCCTCTTCAACTGGAGATTATCGTAGAACATAATTAAAATGTTAGGAGAGGCCTGTGTAATTTGGATGAGGTCATAGATATTTATTTTCTAACTTGATGAAAAATTTATGCTTTTACGCTGTCCCAAAACAAACTTGTACTGTGACTTGTGTTTCACAGTTTTTGTACTTGATATCATGTACTTTTGACAGTTCTTTCCTTTTTTTTGACAGATCTTTTTTTCCATTTGCAGAAGTAAGGAAGGCACACATTTCTATACTTGTATTCACTTTGTTCTGCTTGTGGTAGTATCTTACTCTTTATCACACGAAATACAGTTTTCTGTCAATCAATATTTTCTAAGTACTTGCTGCATCTCTGTGTGTACATCACTACATTAAGGTCTGATAACTGGAAAAAGGGTGTGCAAGGAGTAAAAGGAGGATCACACCTTAAATTGTTGGAAGTTAATTGACATATGCAAAAATGTTTTGAAAATAAGTGAGGTCTTATTTTCTTGTAGATCATCATATTATCTTGTACATATCATCATATCATATCATATCATATCTACTATATTCCTTTCCTGGGGCTGCTGTAACAAATTCCCATATACTGGTTGGCTTTAAACAACAGAGATTTATTCTTTCTCAGTTCTGGAGGCTGGAAGTTGCAAATCCAGGCATCAGTGGGATGGATTTCTCTGGGGTTTCTGAAACACTTTCTCTGTCCTACCTTCTGCTGGCTGCAATATCTTTTGTGTTGCTTGGCGCCTAGATGCATCTATCTAGTCTCCACCTCTGTCTTCCATCACCTTTCCTCTGTTTATCCTCTTCTGTTCATATCTTCTCTAATAAGAATAGCTGTCATTGGATCTGGGGCCCATTTGGATGGATGACTTCATCTCAGGAAGCTTAACTGCATTTGCTAAGACACTTTCCAAATAAGGTCACATTCACAGCCTCTGGATGGATACATCTTTCAATGGGGACTATCACTCAATCTACTCTATCTAGCATGTGTTTTCTTATTTTCCTTGACTATTATCCTTTTTCTTTTTTTAAAAATATTTATCTACTTTAGTTGCACACAATGCAACACATTTATGTTTATGTGGTGCTGAGGATTGAACCCTGGCCGTGCACATGCCAGGCGAGCGCTCTACCGCTGAGCCACAATCCCAGCCCATATCCTTTTTAAAGTTCATAGAAATTCCCTTCAAGTGCACAAGGATCATGTCTTAGGTCCATGTGCTCCCCAGATCCCACACAAGTGTTCTGACTAAAAAAAAAAAAAAAAAAAAAAAATGTCCTTTTAATAAAGTTGTTTTGAAGGAACGAATGGCACAAATGCAAATACAGAGGAGCAAGAACAAGCTCATGACATGTACTACCACAGTTGGAATCTAGTAATGAGACTGACTACCAAACAGAAAAGCCTGGCGTGGTATGAGACTGGTAGGTGCTCTGATGTGAGGAAGGGCACTCAGAAAGTCATCTAAGCTGAGGGAGCTGGAAAGGCTTTTGAGGAAGGGAAAATAGAAAGTGAGTTTCAAAGGACTGAATAGGGAGTTACCTGATGAGGATATTGAGGAAGAACATTCTAGGCGTAAGAGGAACATGGGAAGAGGTTTCCCGGGTGAGGCCTCCTGGGAGCAGAAGGAAAGACTTGATATTGCTGGCAGATATGGTGAGTAGGGTGGAGATAAGACTGGGGATTGGTGTGTGAAGGGTAAACTATAAGAGAGAACACCAGGGTTGCATGAGGGCTAGAACCTTGGATGTCTGTTTGAGATAATATGACAAAACACCACACATTAGGTGAGCAATAAATAATAGAAATTTACTTCTTACGGTTCTGGAGACTAGAAAGTCAAAGATCTAAGCCCCTGCACATTCCATGTCTGGTGAGGGCCCATTTCCTGGTTCATCGATGGCATTTCATTTGTCCTCACACAGTGAAGGTTGAATGAGATACCCTTGGTCCTTTTCATAAGGGCCTTGTCTTTATCTGTTCAAGTGGCTATAACATAATGCCACATATTGAGTGGCTTATAAATAACAGTAATTTCTCTCTTATAATACTAGAGGCTGAAATATCTAAGATCAAAGCTCTGGCAAATTTTGTGTCAGATAAGGGCCCTCTTCCTCCAAGATAGTGCATCCTATTCATGTGGAAGGTGCTAACTCTTTGATGGCTGTTTTATAAGGGAACTGATCTCATTGATGAAGGATCTGCCCTCAAAGACCCAATCATATAATTCTATCACCTTGGGAGTTAGAAATTCAACATAATAATGGGAGGGGTATCAACATTCAACTAACAAGGAGTTTGTACTTATTCGTAAAAAATAATGAGAATCATTGAAGTGGTACCTAAGATATCTTCAGGTTAGCATCTTACAAAAACCTGCCAGAAATAGAGAAAGGGATTGGATATTAGTGAGATAAGACATAGGTTGATCAATTTCGAGTTGTTGGAGGAATCTAGGTGAGGAATGAGGGTATGATGAATGCAGGAGCCCTGTTTGAGGAGATGGCTGTTGATTGCGGTTGACTTTGGGCCATGGAGTTTTGGACATTACCGCCTTCCGTAGTCTCAGGAGATTGGCCTGGGATCTCGAAAGACTTGGGCCAAACGCGGAGTGGGTCGGGGACATTTTGGTTGTTGATTGTTTGCTGGTGTGTGGTACGTGTTAGAGTTGTTAGAGCCAGAGAGAGAAACTGACAGAATAAAGATCCTATTTGTTTCCAGTCTGCCTCTGAACTTATTCCCGCGGCTTTGCTGCTCCAAGCGGCCATCGCTTCAGGCGGCAACAGATGAATGCTACAATTAAGATGGTCTAGACAGAGGGTGAAGATGCGTTTGAGAGTCTTGAAAATTGGGACATGGTTGCTGAAAGGAGTAAGGTCATATGGGAAAGACAGAGTCAAGGATGGTTTTATCTTTTTTTTATTTTTTATTTTCATTTTTGGTACCAGGAATTGAACTCAGAGACACTCATCCACTGAGCCACATCTCCAGCCCTATTTTGTATTTTATTTGGAGACAGGGTCTCACTGAGTTGCTTAGCTCCTCCCCATTGTTGAGGCTGGTTTTGAACTCATGATCCTCCTGGCTCAGCCTCCTGAGCAGCTGGGATTACAAGTGTGCACCACCACGCAGGGCTAAGGATGATTTTAAAATAGTTGGTTTGTTCAACTATTGTAGGTGCTGGTGTCATTCATGGGAACTGAGGACAGAGGAAGAAGATCGTGTTAACTTTGTATGCGTCATTTCCCTGATCCATGAAATGAGAAATAATTCCTGCCATTCTCATCTTGAAGCTTTATATTTTTTTTAATATTTATTTATTTGCCTTAGTTGTACACAATGCAATGCATTTATGTTTACGTGGTGCTGAGGCTCGAACCCGGGCAGCGCACGTTCTAGGCGAGCGCTCTACCACTGAGCCACAACCCCAGCCCCTTGCAGCTTTATTATTAAGAACAAATGAGGTAAAGCCTTTTAACTTGTTTTTTTTAAATCATAAAACAATTTTGGGCTGGGATTGTGGCTCAGCGGTAGAGCACTTGCCTAGCACGTGCGCAGCCAGGGTTCAATCCTCAGCACCACGTAAAAACAAAGGCATTGTGTACAACTAAAGCAAATAAATAAATATTAAAAAAAAACAATTTTGCAAATTACTTTATGATTAGTTTACATTTTGAAGATTTTAAGATTCAAACAAAATAGAAATTATTAAGAAGTATGTAACTGTGGGCAAAAAAATGTTTTTCAAAAACTCAAACTAATCTTTTCAGATGGCAAGAAACTTGTATATATAAACCAGGTTCTACCTTTCTCTTCTGTTTTGCATCCTGCACCCTGATTTCATAATGCATTATGCTCAAGGAAAAGTCTACAAACATTTTCTAAGCTTAACAGCTCAAATTGAGACCCTTCTGCCTCCTGGGCAAAGTTTATCAGTGCCTTGCCACTTCATCAAGTGACCTTGCCACCTTTACTCCAGGCACAGGATTACTCACCACCCCACAGGTGTACATGCATACAGGGCATGAACTCGGAAATCCCTGTTTAAGATCTTGGGTACCACATCATTCATCTCCATGTGTAAATGGGAATAATTATATCTATTTCGCAGGAATGATGATAGATGAAATCAATCACACAGGTGACATGTGCAAATGATTATGTAATATATGCCTGGAAAAGAGTGGGGACTCAATAGTACTTGTATTATTTCATTTTCCAGTCTAAATTCTCTAAAGAGAGATACATCTTTTTCTTAGAAATCTTTTCCTGCACTCCAGCTTTATAGATTTCTCAAGATGCTAATGGAATTTGATCTCTGCATTAGAGGTTCCTGTGTCGCCAGATCACCTGGTTTTCCCTACTCAACCCCACCACATCTTTATAAATTTCAGTAACACTTGTGGTCTGTCTCACAACATCTAATACTGGATTATTGAGCTATCTGCTCTCTGTCCCTTTGTCTTTCTAAAGTAGACCCATCATTCCTCAAGTGACTGTATCTAGCACAGTGTAGCATATCAGAAGACCAAAATGAATAAGATGACCTGAAAATCAACACATTTTGCCTTCGAAATATTTCACATTTCTTCTTCAGGAGTCTTATTAAAAAGTTCTTACTTCCCAGTCCTCTCTTTGCATATCAAAATCAATTTTCATGTTGTAAAGGAAGAAAGACAGTGAAAAACTGAGGTGGAAGATAAAACATTTTTTAGCTTTAACCTCAAAACTGAAGAGGATGTTGGTTTTAGAATGTTTTGATCTTCTTGGGTTTATTTTCTTTCCTTCTCTGCAAGCTCAAAAATTGCAATAATAATTATATTGTTCCCTAAATGTCCTAGTTACAACAAAAGCCAAGATGATGTCATCTAACTATTAGGAAAAAGTTGTAGGAAAAAGTCCATAAAGCATTCTTGCTTTCTTGATAAGAATGCAGATCACCTCACAGCTGAAGGAAAATCAGCCTCAGGCACGGAGGTCTTGGCCAGACTACAGCTGAAAGTCTTCTGCCAAGTGCCTGGAGCATCATGCGGCCTTAGCACTAAGAGGTTGCTTAAGATTGAAGTGATTTATGTGGCAATTCTTTAATTTCATTTTAAAATTCTATTCATGGAAGTTAAAGATTGTATAATTTTTTTTTGGGAAAAAAAAAACTCCAACAGGCATTCACTAGATTATGAATTCTTGATACTTTTAATCAGGGCAAATTTACTTAACCTCTTCATGTTCAGTTTCTTATATGTTAAATGGAAATAAAAATATTTCTTACCAAACAAATTTAGGTAGGTGTTTGGAAATATAGTTAGGTATGTGTAGGTATTTGGAGAGCAATGGTAATAAAACAACATTCTATCTCTTAGCTCTTGGAGCAATTGGAAAGTACTTATAAGTGATTTGGAAACTCTTCTAACTTTATTCCAAAGTATAATTTTAAAGAATTGTAAGCACTACTAGCATGTCACGGATTTATTTAACTCATTAGTGAGGGAACCAGGAGGATGTTAGAGCTGGTTCAAAGAGAATTTGAAAAAACTGAATATATATATAGGTTCTGAAAGAAAGACTGTTGGATTGAAGTTGCTGAATTTAGATTAAAAAAAAAAAAAGTTCATCTTGTAAGGAAAATAAAACCATCTCTGGCATTGCTATTTCTACTGTTTAGACATCATTTGCATGTTTATCAGACAAAATCAAAAGTCAACATATTTCTTCATTGTTTATAAATCCTAAATATGGTAAGTGGCTACACAAAGGTACATTCTCCTACAAAAACTGAAGAATCCTAGGAGAGACCTGTTAGACAGTACACCTATGATATTGAAAGTAAGTGTAACCACTATTTTTATCTTGATTTTTCAAGTTTTGGATATACATTTTAATATTGCCTTCTGTTTTCAGAATTTCCTATCCTGTTTGATGCCTTTCGTTCTTCTTTGTCTTGGTAGGTCTATTTGTCCATAACTCTTTTCCATCAGCGATTTATTGCCCAATTATGTCCTAGGGTCTTCCCTTTTCTGCTTCCTCTTCAGATCATTATTTGAGTCTCCTTTTGTTCTTATGCTAAAAAACTGACTTAAACTAAATTGGCTATGCACTCTATTAGCTTCCCATTAGTATTAAAGACAGATAGGATTTTTATTCCCTTCCCAGTATCTCTGTATGGAATAAGGAAAGCAAGTCTCAAGCAGAGTTCTATGCATCTTAAATCTAAAGCAAACAGGCACAAGGTGCTACAAACTCAATGAAGTCCTGGGTCTGTCCTTTTGTCTGCTCTAAAATCATCTTGTGAAAGTTTCATTTAAAGCAAACACATACTTTCCTCTGTGCCATAAATTTTCAAATCATGTTCCTTTTTTAGCATCAAGTGGTCAACAATCTTCTTAACATGCATCTTAGGACTAATTAGAATCAACTTATGGAGACATTACTAAGGGTGGCAGGTGTGTTGGACTTTTGTTTATGCTATGTTCCATCCTGTATCTTTTTTTTTGTACCAGGAATTGAACCCAGGGGACACTTAACCATTTAACCATACCCTCAGCTCTTTTTAATTTTTATTTTGAGACAGGTTCTCGCTAAGTTACTTAGGGCCTTGCTAAGT
Source organism: Tamias sibiricus (assembly GCA_025594165.1). Lineage (NCBI taxonomy): Eukaryota > Metazoa > Chordata > Mammalia > Rodentia > Sciuridae > Tamias > Tamias sibiricus. Next base: position 35,666,866 of record CM046673.1, on the reverse strand, counting down.
TTCTGAGGCTGGCTTTGAACTTGCAATCCTTCTGCCTCAGCCTCCCAAGCCACTGGAATTACAGGTGTGTGCCACCTCACCCAGCCTGTCCTTATACCTTGAATATCATTGTCTTCTTCAGTGAAGGCCCATAACTAACATTCATTATACTTATTAACAAGCCACTGATTTCATCAATAAAAAATCAATTTATATCCAGAATATTGGTTGACAAACATCTGGTATTAATCTAGGAGAATTAGCTGAAGCCTTGTGGATGCCACCTCTGATGTGTGGTCTTCTGAATAAATATCAACTCACCACCCCTGCAGTGTACTGCCAATTAGAGAAACTGTCCTCCCCTAGAAGTGCCACATGCATTTATATTACACAACGTAGGCTGGAAGAAGTTTAAAAATAAAATACAATCTACATTGTAAGCTGGGATTCATCTGTAACATCTTCATAAAGACGTCACAACCTGTTGCTCTCTGTGGAAGGCAGAGGTGACATGGTACCTGCTGGGATGGAAGTTTCCTATCGCTAAGCTCTGGAAGCAGGGGCAGTAGCAAATCTTCTTTGGGAATGTAGACCCTAGTCATCCTGGCCATGGGGAATTAAGCAAGGAAAATGCTGGTGACTCTGGACTTTGCCCTGGAGGGTTGGGGAATAATTGCCATGGCTGTAGTAACTGAGAAAATATGGGGGCAGAAATGTGAAAGAGTCTGACTTATAAAGAAAAAAAAATATTTTTACATTGCTAATTTCTTTTGGGTGCTAGTGCCTGTCAGATCTTTCAGGAAAAACAAAGACCAAAAGCAAGTGTGGTTTAAATTCAGGTGTATTTGTGTCAGGTTTTATATTATGATAAAATTTCAGCCTTTTTACAAGGAGGTTAAATCCCTTGTTGATTATAAGTGAATTTAGTTTCTCCAAAGATGAGCAAGATGAGACAAAAACATGACCCATTTTTTTTTCTCCTCAGAGTTCAAGTTCTTTATATATATCATTTTTTTTTTCCCTTTTCCCTCTACCATAGGAAGTTTTCTCTCAGACAGAAGTGCAGAGAGATGTTCTTGCTACTTGAGGAGTAGAAAGATCCACGGCTTCCTCCCACACAAAGACCCTGGATTATTTTAGGTAAAGAAAGAAGCCTGGAGTGATCAGTAGCCAGTATGCCCTTACCTGTTTGTAACAATATAATTTCATTTGCTCTTAGAGATACCACTTTATGTTCCCTGTGTCAGACTAACTCAGAAATATGTCCGCCAGGCAAGGCATTCACAATTAGTCCTTGCAGTCTATGCTACACGGAGCCCAGTGGCAGAAGATAAAATTGAAGAGTTGAAATGAAGGTAACGCAGAAGTTGCTGAAACTTCCAAAATTTGTTGCTATGAAATTTCTGAATCCATGCATTACTCTGAACCATATGTGAGGACTTACCTTCTAGAATTGAGAACACAGTTGAAGTAGTTCAATAAGTGCTCCAGTTTTAGGAGCTTTTATTTTTTATTTTTTTTTGCTGTGTGAATGGTAGAGTGTCTATATTTTGTGTGTTTAACTTTGCCTGTGTTTCATATTACTTTATTCTACTTTAAAATCTTTCATTTCCTAAGTTATTTTTATTTAGTTTTTTTTTATAGACTTTACTTATACAAATGATCTTACTGTCAATGTCATGAGCCCCCATAGATATCCTTCTGGTCTTATAAAATCATATTTTTGACAGATTTACTGATTCTATTTCTTTTCAGAGAATCAGTATTGTGAATATTATGTTCTTTATTCTCATGCATATGTTTATACTTTAATACATACTTTCACATCCATAAATGCTGAATATTTTGTGTGCTGGTTTTTAAATTTCGTAACTACCTTATAATTTTAGTTTGTATAATTTTGCCATAATTTATTTATCCATTAAACATCCACTTAAGATGTTTCTAGTTCTCCACTCACAGCAAACAATGTTACAAGAACATTCCTATCCATGTTTCTGTGTGTAAGGGTCCTCTGGAGGATTGGACTAAAATGGAATTGCTACATTTTTCATATGAATATCTCCAACTTTACTAGATATAGCCAAATTGCCCTCCAAAGAGAAAGGTTGAAATTCTTTATACATTCTGGGTACTAAAATATTGTCAGTTATGTGCACAACAAATATATTTTCCAGTCTGTGACTTGTCTATTCCTTTTATTCATACTGGGTTTTTTTTTTTTTTCATGTAATTTTAATTTTAATATATTCAGAGGTATCAAAATTTCCATTATGTTTTATGCATTTTGAATCTTGTTCTGAAAATCCTTTATCTTCCGGTTCTTTTGTGTGAGCACACTTTATGGATGGCAGTATGTTACACGGGTACTATCTGGTTTATTTATTTATTTAAAAGAATATTCAGAAATCTGCATGTCATCCTTGCACAGGGCCACACTCATTTTCTTGGTATCATTCCAAATTTAGTGTCTGTGCTTCAGGGAGCACCTACTTGGTTTAATCATGCTGACCCAGGTGTAAGACTTAGCCTCTTTAGTGACTTTTCCTGCATGAATGCGTTAGTGACCAAAGGAGGTTTGACTGAAGCCTTGTTATACGGCAGAGAAGTTCACATCTTCTGCTCTACATGGGACAAATCAACCCCTCTGGTGAGCTATTTCTGATTTATCTTTTTGTTAAATCTTGACCTGACCAGCACATTCTCCACCAGAATAAGCCCTGCTATTTTTCCCCTTTGCAGAACAAAAATAACTCCCGTCTTTTTTTTCATGAAGAACTCTCCCACCTCTTTTGCTATAAAGCATGGGAAACAATTGACTTATAAATTAAATGGTGGCAAGCATATAAAAGTGTAATTTCCATCATAGTAGGTCTTTCACTGAATGAAATTCTCATAATCATTCACTCAGATAACATTTATTGAGTACCAGTTGAGTGCTTCATATTGTACGAGTCACTGAGTGAACAAAGCATATCCCAGGTGGAAAAGAAAGAGCATGAGGATCTAGGAAAAACTTCTTCAAGGAGACAATGTTTAAGAAGCATGGACAGGCTGAGCCCGGTGGTGCACACCTCTGATCCCAGCAGCTTGGGAAACTAAGGCAGGAGGATTGTGGGGTCAAAGCCAGTCTCAGCAATAGTGAGGTGTTAAGCAGCTCAGTGAGACCCTGTCTCTAAATAAAATACGAAATAGGGCTGGGGATGTGGCTCAGTGGTCAAGTCTCCTGAATTCAATCCACAGTACCCCCTTGCAAAAGTAAAAAAAAAAAAAAAAAAAGGCATAGGAGGAAGAGAGACTAGTCATTTCAAGGTCAGAGGAAATGATTAACAGGAGTTTAATGGACAAGTGGAAAACAAAATACAGTGAAAAAGAGCTTAGCACGTGAAAAACTAAAGCATGCCACTTATGGCTAAAAGGAAATAGAAAAGAAAGGATATGGAATGTAGATGGAGAGCAGAGGGGATAAGATTATTTAGTGCCTATTAAGACTTTATAAGGAAGGGTTGGTGATTTGATTAGTAGTTTTAAAATATCACATTGGCTGAATATGGTAGATGAATTGGTGGTACACAAAGGAAGAAAGAAACCCGTTAAGAAGCAGTTGTTGGTCTCCAGGAGAAGTGTGATGATGGCCAAGGTTAGTTTTGTGATGACAGATGTGTAAAGAAATATATCTTAGAAGAAGAGATGACAGGAAAGAGATAAGTTAAAAGAATATGGAAAAAAATAGAAATAAAGATGGTACTCGGCACTGTGCAATAATGAAGAAGGCCACAGATGAACATGGTGAGGACTGTGTGGGAGTGGCTCAGGGTGGGACAAAGCTGTTGGCAGCCGAGGCATATTGGAGGCACACCACTTCAGATGCCTGTGGGGCACACAACTGAGGCGCTGAGTAGTCAGTTGTACCCAGAGTTCAGAGAAGAGATATATTTGGGAATATAAACTCATGAAAAAAGGATAATTTGTTTCTATTTCATGATAAATATATAGTATCTGGGCTGTATTCCCAGCAGCTTGAGAGGCTGAGGTGGGAGGATTGCAAGTTCAAAGCCAGCCTCAGCAAAAGTGAGGTGCTAAGCTGAAGGAACCCTAATTAGGAAGGGCTGTTGCAGCTAGCTGGAAGCCATAAGTTCCACCTGATATGTATGTGACGCACCTGTAGGCACCCGAAAAGCTGAAGGTATATAACCGGGTGAAAGCGGTCCGAGTTAGGAGAACGAATTCATTCAGTCAGTCGTGCAGTAGCTCGGTCGGTCAGAAGAAGAGTTCGGGTCGGAGAATCAGAGCGGCCAGAACGTAGGCAGAGCGGTTACAGAAGAGAAACCAGATAGAAGAAGTAATGACTGGCCAGAGTTAGGCCGAGGCTCCCGAGGGCTGGTCAGAGTTAGGCCGAGGCTCCCGAGGAAGAAAGAAGAAGGAAGAAAGAAGAGAGAAGAAAGAAGCTCTAATCTTTCTCTAAGCTAAGCTCTATCTTTCTTTCTCTCTACTCTAAGCTAAGAAGACAAGAAGAAAAGCTCTTTAATCTTTCTCTCTAAAAATCTTTCTTTCCCTCTCTAAGCTCTAAGAAAGTAGAAGTAAAAGTAGTAAAAGCTTTACTCTGCCTCCGAGAGTTTTCCTCCCTGTTTTCGGTACCAGGTAGTATACACTAAGCAACTCAGTGAGACCCTGTCTCTAAATAAAATACAAAATAGGGCTGTGGCTGTGGCTCAGTGGTAGAGTGCCCCTGAGTTCAATCCCCAGCACCTCCCCCACCAAAAAAGGAGATAAATATATAGATAAGAAAAGGGATGGAAAAAAAACATTGCTTTAGTTATAGCCTAAAATTTAGATTCCAGTGGCTATCAGCCATGGCCTTGAACTTCTGTGCATGAACAGAGACCATAAACAGACTGTATCTCAGTCAAGTCAGAAGATGTCAAGAATAACAATTGTCCATTTGGTCCTATTCACAAATCTTATTGTCCCTGTAGGGGCATGTAGTTTCTCAGACTTTTCTGAATTAAGAATTAGAAAGCACTTCAAAGGTAATGAGGTAGACTGAACACTTTAAAGGAAGTATTGATCATGTCGCGAGAGATTTGTTGAGAGATTTGTATCACAAAATGTGTTTGTTGATGAGCAGGAAAACCAACATGTCTGTGTTTGAACAATGTTAACAATCCCAGCCTTTTGTTTAGATTTCTGTTGATATTCCCAAAGTTGATTTGTTGATCATTTCTGTATAATTGAAAAGGAATTTGGCCCTCCAGTAGATTGTGTTTACTTTTTCTTATAGTAGGTACAGTGATGAATGTTTGAGACTCTTTGCTTTTTTAAATTAATTAATTTTTTCCAGCTTTATTGAGACACATTTTAGACTCTTTGGCTACATCAGCATGTTCTTATATGGCTGTGTCTTCAACTTATATTTTATGTGTCTTCTTAATGTCTAGTCCACTTATATTTACCTTCAGCTATAACTTGCAGATAATTCTGGGCTCAGTCATTTGGTCTTACTGATGACAAGTTATACCTATTAGTCTGATAATATTGGGTTTCAACTTGAACCAGCTGCTCTGGCATCCATGAAAATTACCAGAAATAGGTCATCATTCCTGAATGCAAGAAGCTTACAAACTGGAAAAGAAATGGGTTTGTAAGTACCTACGTGCACTGCAAAACAGAATATAAAAATGGTTACAATAGATTTAAAACAACAATATGCTATATCAAATTCAGATTATAATGATATGACATAGGTTAAAAAAAATCCCTAATCAAATGACTAAAACTAGTAAAAGCTTGCAAATAAGCAACAACAACAACAACAAAGTAGATCACCAGTAGAACAAAATAATGAAAGACAAATAACTGAAGGCCCTGAATTTCCCCAAGTCATAGCCAAGAAAAGATTCAAAACTTAGTAGTGTGGCATGTCATGTCTGTGAAATTGAAGAGTCAGTAATGGTGGTTATAATGTTCAGGGTAGGCTAATTATAACATGAAACATTAAACCTTGGTATTTAATAGCCACAAAGTTCTTTTCTACTCATTTCTGAGTCCAAAATGGTTACCATTGTGAGGTAGCTTCCAGATCTTTTCTCTTCTAAGCCCTCAGAGTTCTCTCCACTAAGAGAAACAGTGTAGAAAATCATAAATGAAAAGTTTTTATGGGATAGGCTTGGCAGTGGCAGATGTCACCTGGCCAGAAGACTGCAGTGACATGGCTACCCTTAGTGGTAAGAGAGGCCGAAAAATATGGTCTACCTGTGTGTCTGGGAGGAAAGGAAAGACTTTTGTAAATATACAAGTTCCCTAAAATTCCTATCAGTCATACCCAACATGGAAAAAAGTGAAACAATGGGTTTTCTTCCATTTTTTTCTCTCTCTTGAATAGGGCAGGAAACTAGCTAAAAGAGAGATGAACAACTAAAGATAACTCTCCTTGCAGAAGGCTCCAGAGCTTCATTGCAAAGTGGGAGCACTCAGAATACCTCCCAGGGGAACAGGGTGCAGCATTCTGTAGTGGGCACAGGCACTGGCTTAAAACAGACCTGTCAAAATCAGAGAGTCCGTCTCCCAGTGATGAGAGCCTCAGCTAAGCTCCTTCCTTCCATCTTGTCCGGGCCTTTCATTCAAGCTTACTTGATTCCCAAAATCAAGAACAATTGCCCAGGACCCAGAACCCAGAATGCCCAAGCTTTCCTAGCAGTTTAGAAGATATAATAACTGGTCTCCATGGATAGGAACTTAGGGGACGTCATTCCCTGTCTCTAGCAGGTCAAATATACATTCTGGGCAAGTGTTTCATCATAACCCTGAGATGAAAAAGGAAGCCACAGAGCAGCTAGAACACAGGCCACAGAGCATACAAACACAAGAAGAAAAGACAAAGAACCCCCTCTGAAAGAAAACTGTAACTCAGGGAATAAGAGAAAATTCCATGCATATGCTTTGTTACAGAACATAGGATTGAGAAATCAGTTACAAAGGAGCTCGAAGATGAAATCACAAGGGAAGAATGTATAGGTAAACCTCAAGGGACAATCCCATTGTCAGTCCCCAAGGCACAGGACACACAGCCCAAGACTCAGAACAGATCCAAGAGGGCCAACAGACAAGAATTGTCACACTAACAAGAACTGATCACAAAGAGTCTGTTTCCTAAAATGTAAGGACAAGAAAGCCTGGTTGCTGGAGCAGAACTAAGGACTGGCAAGTCCAGAGAACTGTCCTTATTTCTTGCCTCTGCTGTTGTGTTGTAAAATTTTCCCTTTTCTCTGTAGACTCTTCACAGGTTCTCTATTGATATCGAAGACTATGATTATATATAATATTTCCAACAACAAATAGATTCATGAGCTGGTTTTCAGTCACAATTCAAAACTCTTATAAGTTAACAATCGGGTTGATCCAGCTTTGGTTATGTCCGGTCACCTCAGTCCAATCAGCCCTAGAAAAGCGATAAGGTTAGCAATTACTGAGAACAAAGTGGCTGTCAGACTCTGGGTCACATATGGTACATGGGCGTTCATACAACCTTCACACAGGAGAGAGTGCTGATATCACACTTCTAAATGAATACTTAAGCCAAAGCTCAGAGAACTTAAGTTACTTACTCAGTGTCACATAGGTACCCGTGTTTCCGAGCTAGGTTTCAAATCCGCCATCTACCTTTAGGCTACTTTACCAGTATTCACAGAAGCTAGGTACCAAGGAAGTGAGGATGAAGATCTATGGCTTATAGAGATCCACTATATTCCTAAGATTTCAGGATAGAGTCTATTTTTTTTTAAAAATCTTTTTTAGTTGTTGATGACCTTTATTTTATTTGTTTATTTATATGCAGTGCTGAGAATGGAACCCAGTGCCTCACCCATGCTAGGCAAATGCTCTACCACTGAGCCACAACCCCAGACCAGGATAGAGTCTTAAATAAAACCATCAATATTGGGCCACTGGGGATACTGCCCAGTCATTTTCCTGAAAAGTTACCCCAATTGATGTCCCAGGAGAAATGTACGAAAGCGCTTCTCTCACCACATTTTTGCCAACATTGGGTATTTAAATTTTATTTCATTATGCTAACCGAGTAGGGAGGTAGATTAGGAGGAATTCTGAGTGGAGGAATTAGGGAAATCTCCACAGAGGAAGAGCCATGGATGCTAGTCCATGAGTGCACAGTGAAAGCAAAGCAGAAAGGCCTGGAATACCACAGCCTATCTGGAGAAATCAGGGCCACTAGGCTGGCTTGAAAATAGAGAAACAATTCTAGTGAGCCACGAAAATCAGAATGAAATATAGTGCTCTCGTTAAAAACAGCTTAGAGATGAGAGGTGATGATATTCTACAAGAAAGTAGCCCCTAAAAAATCTTGGTGTGAGATATTTGCCTATGATAGATATATATCTTACATGCATATTACATATGCACCCATATATATGTCTCTCTCTCTCTCTCTCTCTCTCTCTCTCTCTCTCACACACACACACACACACACACACACACACACACTCTCTCACACACTTTATTTCCTTTATACCACCACCTCTTCCTTCTGTTAGATTATTTTCAAACAAGTAACCATTTTGTTTAAAAACTGCTGATGGGGCTCACATAGGACTGCTTGTATTAGGGTAAAATGAATTCACTAATGGGGTGACAGGTGTGAGGGTTTTCAGCTTTGAAATGCATCCACCAGCGATATTTGCATTCTATGAGAAGTCTATGCTAATATAACATTCACACTCAGAGAGTTTAAATTGCAAATTTTGAAAAGCTTGAAGTCAGTAAATAATATTTTGGGGAGAGGGGTGGTGGTGCCCAGATAATATCAGTGTGGAAGGGGAGTGGAAGCATTATTTGCCAGGTGTTCCTGGAGCTGAGGTCAGGCCCAACAACTTGCATTTCTTAAAAAAAAAAAAAAAAAAAAAAAAAAAGTCCCAGGTGCTGTCTATCCCAGAAACTGCACTCTGAAAACCATTGTTCCAAGAAAACCCTAGGAGTGTACTTGCTTGCCAAAGTGGGTGGCAGAGGCTAACTGAATAATAACTAAAGATTCTGCTTGATGAAGTTGAGACTGGTCAATGTTTCTTCATGCTTTAAAAGGTTGCTTTATTTCTTGGAAGAACAGGATGGAAAGAAGAGGCAAGGGCAGGGAGTCGGTGCAAATATTTGCCTCACCTTCCGGGGACCAACCCTGGTTCCCAACTCCTTTCTTTTCTGAGCTGGCAGTTGGGAAGGAGAGAAATCCAAAGTCTCCAGGCTGCTGCAGCCACTGCTGAGAGCAGCATCTTAAGCCAGTTTTCCCTGGCGGCTTCCCGCCGGCCAGCCGCTCACCCTCAGTGATGATGTCAGCACTCTGCTTCATCACACCTGGCTGGAGGAATCAGATAAGCTCCATGGGAAGAGGCCTGAGGAAGGAGGAATGAACACAGCCTTGACAGGTGAACCAAAGAAGGACTGTTTTCTGGGCTGGGGCTGGCTGCCAGGCTGTGGGTTTCTGTCAGTCAGCTGGCTATAACACTTTTCTGCTTCTCTATTTTTCTGGAAAAAAAAAAAAAAAAAAAAAAAAGAAAGAAAGAAAGAAAAAAAGAAACTGTTAGTGATTTGCAAAGCTGCTCCAGAGCACACGAGGTTTTCATGTGAGACCAAGAGTCAGGTAGGATGGGGACACCATCTTCCTACTTTGGCCAGAAGCCACCTGCAAGAGTGGGACTTACTAATTAGCAGCAGCCAAAGGGGCAATGTGGGTAGAAAGATGCACGCTTTACTGGTGAGTGAGGCTTGCCTGGGATCTTTTGGTAAAAATCCTGAACAGCTCTTTTCCAGGTGCAGTGTAGGTTGATATGTCCCTGATAAAGGGCTGGGCAGCCACTTTATGCTCAGTCCTTCCAGGCAGGTGACTCATCTGGATTTTTGTCCTGTTTGAGGCTCTCCTATTTGGGACACCAGTGAGTTTTGTGCTTATCATGATTGCTGCTCCGTACACATGGTGGAACTCACAGCAATAGTTTTTTGGGAGTTAGAACCTTTAATGTTCTTTGTGTCTAGAGAAGTTTGAGCGAATCCTTTTTGTTTTCCCATCAATCAAGGGACAGTGATCTAACCTTTGCATCTGGCTTTCTTTCTTACCTTGTGGTTGCTGGGCGGGAGGGGATGATGGGCAGTGTATGTGGGGGAGGGAGGAACATCCTCCCTGGATATGATTTATTCACTGATCAAAAATTTTTAAAGGGTGATATTTTACACACACACACACACACACACACACACACACACTTCTATATATAATTACAATTGTTGGCAGGTCTGAGAATGGTCTTAAGAATTTTCTTCAAGTGGTCTGGGGTTGTAGCTCAGTGGTAGAGCACTTGCCTAGAATGAGACACTGGGTTCAATTCTCAGCACTATATACAAATAAGTAAATAAATAAAATGAAGGTCCATTGACAACTAAAAATAAAAATATTAAAAAAAAGAGAATTTTCTCCAAGTAAGAAAGGATAGGAAGGGAAGATACATACTCTTTCTGTGGTATAAGACTGAGAAATGATCCCAGGGGCTCACTCTAATGAGACCTGGACAAGCAGCCAAGACTAGGGTCTGCTTTCTCCCCATAGGAGGGGCCTACCTCAAGATCAGCTTCTCACAAGACTCATGGCTTCCTCTGTCTCAGGAGGACTACAACTTTCATGGACCCAGGGCCTCCAGGTCCTGGAGAGGAGGTGCTCCCAGATACCTACTGTAAATACCTGGCACCCAAATCTACACTGACTTGGACCAAAATGGTCTGATCATTGACCCATGGATAAAGTTGCTCCTATGCTTATTTATAACTAGGCCTCTCACGCTAAGCCCTATTGACATTTGGGGCCAGATACTTTTTTTTCCCCCCCAGTGGGCTATCCTGTGCAGTGTTGAATGTTCAGCAGTTTCCTGGTCTCAACCCACCAAGTGTCAGTAGAAACTTTCATACCCAGATGTGACAAGGAAAAATACCTCTAGATATCACCATGTGTCCTTTGGGATTAAAGATGCCCAGGCATCACTGAAAACCACTGATTTCTAAGGAGATGCAACAGGGGTTAGAATTCTCTACAGGATCAAAAATCCATTACTGCATGGAATTTTCAGGACCCAGATACCTCCTCATAAGGCCAGTAAAAGGATGGTGTTTGTACCTTTTATTCTCTCACTGACCCATGTCTTATTTTGGGTCCAAAAGCAGAGTGTTTGGGTAATTTATTTAGGAGAACAAGAAAGCACCAAAAAAAAAAAAAAAAAAAAAAAAATGAGGAAAGTGAGACTGGAAATAGAAGAAAGCTAACACAAGATTGTAAATAAGTAGATTACTGGTATGGATAAATGAGACTGTATGTCTTTGAGAAAAGTGTAGAAGGCACTTCAGAAGTATCCCTCCAAAGAATGGAGAGGTGGGAATTTATCTATCTCTCCATTGGTAGAGGCTGCCCCTGAGGATGTCAATCTTTTTGTACTTCCTTCTTATATTGCTTACTACCAGCAAGCTTAGGTTGTGCACTGAGAAAACCCTCAAGCAGAGTTCAGAGAGATGAGAGAAAGCTCTCAGAATGCTAGAAACTGTCTACTGCAGCCAAAGAAGCCAGGTGTACTGAAAAGTTCAATAACTTGTGACCTCAGCAACATCTTCCGTATTGTATTTTTTCTTTGTTTGTTTCTTCTTTATTCAATTAAAAACCTGTTCCTCAGCCTATAGCGTGTGATATTGAAGAATTTGTCCTGAACCCTGACATGACAACTAGGACTCCCCTCAAAGGATCAAACTTGAAGGATTCTCTGTAATACCATTCTGTGGGCTAAGGAGATAGTTTCCTGTATCTTTAGACTCTTGTTAAACATAACTGAAACTACAAATTGAAGAGAAAATAAACTTCGTGCTTTTTGAAAATACTGGAGTGTCTGAAGGTTTGCTTTGCAGATGGCCTGGAAAGTGTTAAAATGAGCTGTTTATCCCATTTCATGTTATCTGTCTTTACAAGAGGTTTGTGATTTATCAGGGACACACATGTGTTAAAAGAGTCTGTGGAATGTCCCTGGACTTAATATGCAGGCAGCATGCTTGTGAGGTACTCTGAATTCCAACAAGCCTGATGAAAGATGGGAATTAGAGTTATTGCTGTCTTCTGTGGTTAAGGAAATTGAGACGCAATGTGGAGGGTCTACAGGGATTTCAATGACCTTAACTGGTTTTGTGAGAGTCCACAATAGCCCAGGATTATTGCTATTGCTTATGGGTGGACAGGTTTGAATGCCAACCTGAGGGGTTTGGATTAAATATGACAAGCCACAGGAAGCTCTGAGCCTTGCCTAGGAAGGAAGTGACATGATAGAAATGGTGATGGAGGGCTTCATTCTCACAGCTGTAGGAAGACAATTATTCTAGGAGCTGCCTGGCCACTGGGAGGATTGGAATGAGGAGAGACTGGAGTGGCAGAGGCCAGACAAGAAACTGTTATAATAATACAAGGAGAAGATGGTGAATGTTGTATAGTCAAATCTGAACCCAGATAAGAATTTCAATCTTTCTGCATCTAAAAATAGTGAGGCAATACCAGACTATCCTGATAATAATGTAGAAAGTATTTTCTGAGAAGTCTCCCTGTAAGTCACAAATTTATCTAATGTAGTAGCTGGAAGTATCTAGGGTCATCTACTCCAGGGGCGGTTAATTTGGATGTCTACAGAGGCCAAACAGGAAGTTAAGTGTGCAAAGCAGGTGTGGTTTTAATGTGCATCCCTGCGTTCTATGGGTGTGGAATATTGGACACTGGTCAGTGGTAGGATGGAAGTAGCTCATGAGGGCCAAATGTTAAAATTTTCAGGAAAAATTTAAATTGTTTGACATCATGGTGGCAACTAGAAACTATGGCAAGAGTATCTATGCCACTGAAATTAGCCAGTGCTACAGATCAGGGCTCCATATCTCCCAAGAACTGGTTGTTAAACATTTGCTCACGGGGCATTGCTGGCACTGTGACAAATGAGTGCATATGTAGCCAGGTGGCAGTGGACAGTAGCTATTCAACTTCTACCTTGTGGCCTGATGGGAATGTGGGTTCATTGTTTCCAGATCTTCAAATGTTTCAAGAGTCAAATACCTTCACTTTACACATGATGCCGTACAGGTCTGGATGCAAGTGTGGTATTTTTGAGTCAGTGTGGAGGATCAAGGGCAGAGAAACCAAGGAAACAACTACCTCCATCAATCAGTGTATTATTAAAACATGTGTCTGTTCTCTGCCCATTGCCATAAGATAATTAAGCAAACAGAGCTCTACAGATATGTTAAAAACCAAAAGAGGCCAGGGCATCCTTCAACCTGAGCATATAAGTCTTATGCCATTCATTGGGTTAGACATGCATTGCCAAAGAACTAACTAGATCAGCAACTGCCACATAACTGGAGGAAATATTTCCTGCTTCTAATATTCAGTTACTTTGAGAAGCAAGTGTAAGTATAAATCTAAGAGCAAATCTAAGCAAAATTAGACATTGTAAGAATCCTCTCTTGGATGGGTCATCATACTTCTTGAGTTCTCTCAATATCACTTCCTGTGATCCTCTTAATTTAAACCTTGGGAGATGATTTTGCACAGATTACATACATAGCTCATGCTCACAATGCCTCAATACCAGGTCAAAAGCTTATGATCTCTTCCATCCCATTTTCGCTTTTAATATTCAGGACTTCTAGGCAATTCACCAATACTTGGAAAAAGATCCTAACTTTGGCTAATTTCATAAGAAAAGATCTAAAGTATACTTTAGCAGGTACATACATGCTGAACATTAAAAAAAAAAAAAAAAAAAAAAAAACATTAAAAAGTCTCTCCTAGTTTTGTTTATAGCAGCACAATTTACAATAGCTAAACTGTGGAACCAACGTAGATGCTCTTCAGTAGACGAATGGATAAAGAAAATGTGGTATATATACACAATGGAGTATTACTCAGCAATAAGAGAGAATAAAATCATGGCATTTGCAGGTAAATGGATGAATTTAGAAAATATAATGCTAAGTGAAGTTAGCAAATCCCAAAAAGCCTAATGCCAAATGTTTTCTCTGATATAAGAAGTCCGATTCACAATGGGGTTGGGATGGGGAGCACAGGAGGATTAGAGGAACACTAGAATGGCCAGTGGGGAGGGAGGGGAAGGGAGGGGACAAAAGGGTGAAGGAAAAAAAAAAGATGGTAGAATGAGATGGATATCATTACCCTAAGTGCATGTATGAAGTCACGAATGGTGTGAATATACTTTGTATACAACCAGAGATATGTAAAAATGTCCTCTACAAGAATAATATGAAATGTAATACATTCTGCTGTCATTTCTAACAACTTAGAATAAAAAATAAATTTAAAAAAAAGTCTCTTCTAATTGACTGTCGTGTGTGTGCAAGGTCCCGGGGGGCAAGAAATAACAAATTAAGTTAAAAGCTACTTTTGCATCATAAATCCAAGTTCCTTGAAAAAGATGACTTATTTTAAATTAATTGAAAAGACTTTGTATGATATAGAATTTTGAGTTCCTTAACATAGAGAATAGTATGACTAAGTATTTAAATTCTTTCTTTTTACCTGGAAACTTTAATTAAGGTTTTGTGTTCTATAACCTTGTCAGATGGTTGTTCTGTCTTGGTCTTAAAATAAGTTTTGTGGCCTTCTTGACCTTCATTTACCTTGAAATAGAAACAGGCCCAAGTGAAAGTAGAAAAGCTCTGTAAATTTAAAAAATACTGCAGACTTACTGGTGACTTGGGATTGCATGGTTCTTTAGTGTTCTCTTGGAAGTGTTTGCTAGCTCATTAACCACTGCTCATGCCCTCTTTAATTGCTCTTTATCTATATACCATTACAAGTTCTGTTCCTTCCAAAATCAGTTCAACCCAAAGGCCATCAGAAAGAAAGTTATTTTATTGACAAGAAACAGTGACCACAGTCATCCTATTATAGATCAAATGAAGTCAAGCCTTAAACCAGAGAAAGCTACAAGCTCCTCTCCACTGGTCTCTCCATTTCCTCCTTTCACATGGAAGGAATGCACTTCTCAGCCCCATGTGGCAAGTTGAGGCCCTAAGACAGGTACTAAATCACTGCATTGGATCAGAAGTGGCACATGTGACTAGCGATGTTCCCATGTATAGCTGATCTATCAGCTGGAACTCTGAGTGGTTGACTTTGACAAGTGAGTGCCACCACCTGTTCCTTTCTAGCCACTCATATGGAAGTGTAGCTTAAGTATGAAATAAACTGTTTTGATTTCAAGCCATTGGAGATTTGGGGGCTATGTGTTACAGCAGCATAACCTATCCTGTCCTAAGTGACACAGAAGGCCTGTGATTCTGAGAGAAATGACTCCAAGTGCAAGGAGGTACCTTTAACCCTGGGTGCTGTGCTGTTTTCCAGGTCATCTGGGGATTGGGGTGTAAGATCTCAGAAAGATGCTTAATCATGCAGAATACTATGTATGGCCAGTTTGGGTGGTCAGCTCTCAAGATACTACCAACACAATGACCACAACCTCCTTTTTCTCTTTCACTTTTCTCAGGTCAACATTTGAGGGATTAGAAGAAACCAGACTATGTTTGGGGTAGAGTAAGGTTTTCAAAGTAGAACAGCCAGTGCAAAGGCCCAGAGTTGAAAAGGAGCATGATATGTTAACCTGCAGCTGATGACCTGCTGACTTGGGCAACAGGAGAATTTTGTTTCATGTTATATGTTTCAGAGCCTCTCCCCATCTCTAATCAGCCCCTTTCTCTCTTCTGCCCTGCCTTTCTCACTCCATTACATGTTTGTTTCCTCAACAAGCCAAACATAACCAGGTTCCCGTCTCAGGTACTGCTTCTGTAGAACTCAATGGAAGACTGTACTGGATAAGAAAGAGTCCTAAGGACAAAATATGTGGTGAACCACTGGGTGCTGCTGATTCTTCTTGAAAGTTCCTTATAACAGGGTATTACATTCTTTTGCGTCATACAACAGAGCAATTTGTCTGACTTCAACTTATTTAATTTAATTTTTATTTTTGGTACCCGGGATTGAACTCAGGGGCACTCGACCACTGGGCCACATCCCCAGCCCTTTTTTGTATTTTATTTAGAGACAGGGTCTCACTGAGTTGCTAAGTGCCTCACCATTGCTGAAGCTGGCTTTGAACTTGGGATCCTCCTGCCTCAGCCTCCCAAGTGCTGGAATCACAGTCGTGCACCACCACACCCAGCAACTTATTTAATTTTGAGAAGTTAAGGAGCTCTAATGTGGAGTTGGAGATCTCAATATCAGACCCCTGCTTTACACTAACAAGTTTAGTCATCTTATGCAAGGTCCCTAATTGTCTTGAGCTTCCCTTTGCTCTCAATAAAATGGGACTATTTTTATTGGTGTTAGAAAGATAAATACATAATTGTCAATTTCTACCCAGGACAACTGGTAATATAGGTCCACACCAAGAAGTACACAAGTGTTCGTAGTGGCATTATTCATAGCAAATATTGGAGACAACCCAAATATCCATCAACCATTCAGCAATAAAAGGTAACAACTACCGATACACACTACAATATAAACCTCAAAAAGGCAGAATGATATGTTAGACAAGCACAGAAAGAAAACAAGCACAGAAAACTATGTAGTATATGATTCCATTTATAGGAAATTCCTAGATTAGAGGTTACCTGGGTCTTGTGGAGGTTGTGGGGTCAACTATAAATGGGTATGAGGGAACTTTTGGGGGTGCTTCAAATGTCCTAAAACATAGTTGTAGAGATGGTTGTATAACCATGAATTTAGTAAACATCATTTGAATTGTATCTTTACAATAGCTGAATTTTATGTTATGTATGCTATACCAGTAAAGCTGCCAGAAACAGGACTTCATTGCTTTGTCCTTCTTTTATATATATATATATATATATATATATATGACATATGTGTATTTATTATATAATGTTATATATATATATATATACATGCATATATGTATGTATATAATTAGATATGGGGATTTATTCCTAATAAATGAAAATGTGGTAAAATATCAGGGAGTGGGTAATATCATAGTTACTTCCTGGGATTGCTGTAAGGAGTACGTGAAATAAGTATGTGGTATTCAAATTATGATAATCCTTCTTGTTGTTGTTATTTCTGTTGTAGTTGAGCCAGCATTTCCCCCACTTAGTTTAACCAGGATGCTTTGGGATCTGTTGTATGCGACATTTTGTCCATTGGTTGTTTTCCTTAACATTATTTATTTAGTCATTTCTTGAAACTTAATTAGGGTATATTTGATTTAAGAAAAACTTTTTTATTCGTCATGTAAACATAGACTGCAGAACATGGTGACTTCTCAGCATTCCAGGTAGAGTAAAATGTTAACCTGTGGTTCTAACAAGGGCACGATTCTACAACAGGCGTTACATTCTGATCAAATTCATATTATTTTTGAGAAATTGAATATAGTATGTTGGGCCAAGTATCTCTGAAAAACCAATACATATTTTCCCTCTATATCTTGGTGACATTAGACACACTAAAAATCCCACCTAGATGACCTTGTATTTTTTGAAAGGCAAATACACCTGCTGGTGTGCTGTTTGGGGCTTAGCAGAAATTATTGTTAATTTTGTGCCCCCACCAAAAGCAGATTACTAAAATTCATTAGCTTTGGGGGCATGTGCAGTATAGACCAATTTGGACTATTTTAAGCCTTCAGAGCAAGACTACACCCAAACAGAAGTGCTTGTAGAAATGAATTGACGACTCCAGTAGTTTTAAATCAATGCATGCTGGGCAATCAGACTCCCTTATCGCTCCCCAAAATGACCTGCTTACAGGAAATTGAAGCACTGTTATAGTTGAGATAGCTGTGCAATCCCCATGCTCAAAGTGGTGATCACCTTCAAATTTAAGCACTTAATTTAAGAGCTCCAATAATTTAAAATTGCTATGTGCCGCAAAGAGTGACAGACGGTTACCAGAGTGCGCCAGTATTTTTAAAACACTTCACTGTTCCATTTAATATATTTCTGTGGAAAGGTTCACAGCAAGTTGAAGCAAATTTCCAAATTAACATTGAAAAATGAAAAGAGACATAGCAACAAACTTCAGATTGGTTTTCTTTTTTCTTTTCCTTTTTTTTCCCCCTAGCCAAAAGAACGGAGTAAGACTAGTCACTCATCTTTCCTTTGTATTGAAAAGCCTTGGGGATTTGTCAGGAGCTAAAAATAAATCTGCCTTTTTAAGTATGGAACCCCCTGGCGATGCCACACTTGGCAGTAGAATAGCTCTGTAGAGAGAACCAGCAAGAATGGCCTAGGGAGCCAAAGGGAGAGAGGCAGGTTGCATTAATAGTGGCTCTAAAAATCCCTGCTAGAGTTTTGAAGCACCAGGGAGGCAACTGGAATCTGGCCTGTGTAGTGAAATTTAGAGGGTGCGATTTGGAAGCCTCACATAACTGGAGGCTGTGTCTGGAAGCGCCTCTGTGTCCTGATACCTTTCTTTGCTTTTTTGCCCTGAATGTCTGTGTAAACCCAGTGCCTTGCTCAAACACCTACCAAGTCCCTGGCCTCACCCTGTCACTTTGCCTAGGCCAGGCCAAACCCCTGAGGCTCTGCTCATTCTGCCTCACTCTTCTCTCTCCCTCCTCTGGCCTCTTATTCCCCCTTTCTTTCCTTGATGTGAAGTTTCTCTGTGCTTTCCCTTTATGGGTAAATTGCCAATCAGGACTCGACTTTGGTCCCTAATCCTTGCCTCCCCTCTCCATTTTTCTCTCTATTGATTTTGTCTGCACAATGTTCCTTTACTTCCTAATAGGGTCTATCCCCCCCCCCCTGCCCGCAATTGGATCTATAGTCAACAGCCTCTTTTAACCTCTTCATTGACAACAAGTTTCTTTTTAAAAAAAAATTATTTTTGTATACTTTAAACCATAAACTATATCTGTTTTAGGTATATAGGTTTTTTGTTTTAATATTATATCCAGTAATCATCACTGCCATCAAGATAAAGAATATTTGTCATCATCCTCCCCTTAATTTTCCTTCTTGCCCATTTGTGGCCGGTGCTGCTGACCCTGGTTCTAGGAAGCCATTGCTCTGTTTTCTGCCACTGCATATTTTTGTGCTCAATTCTTTACTAATGAAGTGACCGTGACAATAACCTACAGTTTACAGGCTGCTCTGGTATTTGAGTGGGGACCTAGTGTTTCCTAACAACACTAAGGGCAAAGGAAAGAGCCTGTCCCTGGGGTGGGGGAGAACTTTCTATAGGCCTGAATTTCTTTGGAAAATTTTTGTAGAAGTTAAAATTATTTTCTTTTACTTCCTTTATATTCACATTTATTATTACCTAATAGTTACATTTTAAAATCCTTATCATTTAAAAAAATGTTCATTGATATGTGCTACATTTACTGTGTGGTTTTTTTGTGTGTCCTGACAGATCAAGGCTCTCTCCAGAGTGAGGAACTATCTAGGAGTTATCTCGGTTTAGGGAAGCTATCTAAAATGTTTCTCCCAGCAAATCATGCCACAGAGCTGTCACTCAGGATCCACAAGGTCTTATAAAGTTCAATCATGAACAAAGGTTGGTCTATCAATGTGGGGCTTCCCAAAATAGTACTTAGGGAGGAATTTAGGCTTGAGAAGACTTTGATTTGACAATATGGAGCTGAGGAAGGGAGGGGATTCATTTGTAAGCCTTATATGCATAGAGGCTAGGTCTACATGTGGAATTTTTGACTTTGCATTTATGAGGTTTATTCAATAATTATTATAATTTGGCCACATTCATTGAACTTGTATGTGTCAGGACCTGTTCTAGGTGCACACTTGCTTTGTGCATTTAGCTTACAACAGGATTTTGCAAAGTAGAAACAAGTGTCTTCATTTTGTTGAATGAAGAAACTGTCTGCCACCTGAATATTTAGCCAAGCTACTTAAACTTGTATAGAGCCTCATAGTAAGTAGGTGGTGAACTCTGGAATCAAAGTCACGTTAGACCTAAATGTATCCATCTATAACATCTCTGTATTAAAAAAAAAAAAAAAAAAAAAAATCTGGTACCCAAATAAAAAGTGAAAGTTCAATGTACTATTATTAACTCAGGCTTAGTATGACTTTACATTGTGAAATGAGGTGCTTCAGCCAGAAATTTCTAGTGATGGTGTGTATGTGTTTAATCTCTTCTCTTTTTCATCACCCCCACTCTAATTCTCTCCACCCCTGGTTCAGAACTGGAAAGGATGTTTCTCTTTGGAAAGTCAGATCTCTGGAAAGGATAAATAGCTTTGATCTTCTATGAGAAAAGGATCCCGGAAAGGAAGTTGGCAAATGATGAACCATGTGACTGTGATGGAGGGCATCGGGCACAGTGGGCTGCCTGGACCTTGTGATGTTGGCTGGAAGGGGTCATGGATTTCAGCTAAAGCAGAGAGAGGGAGGGGGGAGGTAGCATTATTCATGTGAGAGGCTCTTATTCTGTTGCAGGCAAGTGGCACCAAAATAGATAGGGCTTGGCTGCTGTGGGATGTGGGGATAAGGGCACAGCATGTCCTTGGCTCTGGGAAGGATCCCGTTCCAAATGGAAGCTGAACATCTCAGCACCTCCTGTCTCCCAGCAGCCCCTCCAATCCCATAGAGGGACGGGCGACTTTTCATTTGGAACAATGCTAATGGAGTCATTCAGGTCAGTGTCTCCGAGATAAAATCTGTCACTCCCTTCTGCAGGCTCATTATTTCTACCTTCAGGCTGCAAGGAGGTAGCAGAACACTAGAGGATAGGGTTGTTTCCTCTTAGGGCTGACTTGTGTGTGTGTGTGTGTGTGTGTGTGTGTGTGTGTGTGTGTGTGGTCTTAAAAGTATGGTGAATTAGGAGAAATCCTTTTGTCTTAAAGAGGGTGTCAAAGTTTCAATTCCATACATAAATTTTATTGCCCCCCAAATTCTGACCTCAATTCACTTCTGTACGTGCTTTAACGTAGACATTTAACAACAAACAACAACAACAACAACAACAACAACGATGACAACAACAAAAACAACCACCAAAAATGAGCTGCATATGGGGCTGGACTCAGCCTGGAATTACACCCCACACAGCTCTAATTGTTTAGTAATTTAAACAGAAGAGTGGCATTATGTTGAGTCGGCGATTCAAAATTATGCTAAAGCAGGATTTTGCCAGCTGGAACCTTGGCCTCGTTCAGGAACATACTCAGCGGTATGCAACAGGGACCACTAATCCACGAGGGTAGAGAAAAATGAACCGTTTTTAAAGACAGAGTCTTCCAGAAACCAGCAAACAATCACCAATCAAGATGCTACTACTTCACAATGAGTGGGAACACTGCAATTATGTGAGCAGTGTTAACACCTTGTCCTTCGGTGAGCTCAGCTGTCAATCAAAGATGAAATACCACCTTTATCTAACAGCAAGGACAGAGGCACACAGGCTGGATATTTCTCTCCAGTTCTTGAAAAGTCACATCCTTTCCTAACAACTTGATTCCATTTTGCACCTTCCTGCCCAACAACCTAGGGAAATGTTGATAATAAATACCCTGGATTCACATATCTCTACAGTTTTCATGGCTGCCTGCAATTCAAATGCCTATAGAGTTTGCCACCTGTGGGATGACCAGGGGCTGTGGTGAACTGTTATTCTTTGTTTTTACAAGGCAGGCAGCTGCTTTATTCTTCATTCTATAATTCCCCATGACTGACCACTTGGTGGCTTTTATGACCACCATATAAGCCTCTGTGGTTGCTCTAATGACCACTGTCCCCTCATAGTCCTCCCCTTGCAGCCACAGCTGAATTTTGTAAAACGTGGGGCTAGGCTCTGTGTTGCCAGATCTTCATTCTGGATTCTAATGTAAAAATTTCCCAGTATTTAAATATAAAGCAACTACCTGACAATGAAACAAACACATACCTACAGTGAAATCCAGAGAAAATACCTGTATGGGTCAGATAGGGCTGTCAGACTATTGGTTTTGATGCCTGGTTCTTAGAGTCTTAGATGCCCATGATTTTCTGCTCTATGGCATCTTCTCATCTTTTACTTTGTAGACAAAGGAGGTGTCTTTCCCCTCCTGGGAGGTGCCTGTGGTAGGTGGCAGGAGCATTGCACTGGGCATTAGGATTACTTTAGGTCAGACTGGGCTTTGACACCTGAATGATCCTAGGTAGGTTGCTTCTCCACTGTGCACCTCACTTAGCTGCTCCATCATCCAGATGTGAATGAGTGCTGGCCTTGTTTCTTGTTTTTTTAGATTTTACGTTATTAGGATTTAATGAAGAATGGATGTGAAAGTCCAGTGCCTGGCGAACCCTTGAGTACTACAAAGGAACAAAGGTTAGGATGGTCAAAGATCAGGCTTGTGTCCCGTTGAGTACAAACCAGCTATGAGATCTGGTTAGGTTTGTGATCCCTCTGGATTTCAAGTTTCTCATTTATAAGAAACCATTCTTTTTGGTGGGGGTAGTATAGTGAAGGAGAGGAGGCACACCTGAATTCAAGTGGAGGCTTGGCTGTTATTTACCGTGTTATCTGGGTCAGTCCTCTGATCCCTTGCTACTCAGGGTAGTAGGGCAGCATCAGCATTTCCTGGGGCTTTATTGAAATGTAGAGTCTCAGGTCCTGCCCCAAATTTGCTGATCACAATCTATTCTCCAGGCAGTGTGTAAGCACATTAAAGTTTGGGAAACACTGACTTAATCTAATGGTGTTCAAATGTGGTCCAGGGCCAACACCATCATCATCTGGAAACTTGTTAGAAAAGTAACTTCTTGGTGTCCCTCTCAGATCTGCTGAATCAGCAATTTGAGGATGGCTATCAGGAATTTGTGACTCAACAAAGCTGGTAGGTGATCCTGATGCACTACTGATTAACCGATTTGAGCTTCCTTTACATCCTCATCTTTAAAGTAAGTGCAATCACTTGACAATCATTGAGATATTTGAAAGATGGCAAAAAATACATGGTATAGTATATATAATACAACAGAATACAATATAGAATATAGTGTACTATACATTATAATAGGTATACATGACTAATGATAGACACGATGAAAAGAACTTAGTGTGCAGTAAATAGTGAAAAACATACTGGAAACAGGCAATTGGTAGGGATCTGTACCAGTTATGGCATGTTGGTTTCGAGCCAATAGAAGCTAGCCCTGGATAACTTAAGGAAAATGGAATTTATTGGAAGGATATGGTGTAGGTCGTATAATTAAATTTAAGAGCAAAAAATAAAAATGAGCCTCCAGCACTTGGAAAAGACAATGAGGAGGGAAGCTAGGACAGCTGTAGAAGTTGATAAATGGTCTCTCCAGGGCACCTCTGTCAAGGTAACTCTCCTCTAGTTACCCCTGGGCCATTCCATTCAAGATCCAAATTCTTGGTGAAGCAACTGCCTAGCAGGCTTGAGTCTTTGGCAGGAAGAGGTGCCTGAATTGCCATGTGTAGTGGGGGTGTGAGAGTTTTTCAAAGCAATGTGCTAGTCCCCAAAAATGCAGGAATGGGAACTCTATGAGCTAATTGACAGAGGTTTATTGTGGCTATTTCTAGCTCTAGTATTCTGAATCTAATATTATGCATGGACCTTGGACCTGCACCATGATGGGGACTCCTGAAGCAGCAAGGTGAAAGAAGAAGTCCAGCTCTTTTGGGACATCTGTCTGCTCCCTTCTGTGCACAGCTATAGGACTTTTCTTTGTATCCAGGCTTAAGTAGTTTTGCTTTGGATGATGAAAGGAGTCATATAGGCCACCAGCACTAAGTGCTCCTTCACCTGTGCCTCTGGGGCTCATCAGCCTCCTCGCTCACAGCAAAGCTCTGAGGTTTCCCTTGAGAAAGGGCAGCTCCTGCCCACTCACTAATGAAGCCAAGAAGCAAACAGCAGAGCCTGTTGGACATCTTTCTTTTCCTCCCACAGTTTTATAAGTGATTATGAAGACAAGCCCAGGCCTGAGGTTTGCCATATGGGTTCCACGCACTGTTTGTTTTCATGGATATTTTGTTCCTGAGGGGCAAATGGCTATGCATTGCTTGGACTCTGGTCCTATTAATTTTTTATCATCTTGATTGTGCCAAATAATCACAAAAATGACTCTTCTGTGTGGGGTTTCCCCTGGCATGTGTTTGTGCCATGGTAACAGTAGTTGATAATGGCTAATCTGTGAGGGAAAATTGGCATGAATGCTGGCTTATTTAATGTGCATGTGAGGGAATAAGGGGTTTGAGAGCCTTTTAAAATGATTGTGCTGATGCCTTGACCATTGTCTTGTGCCTCCTAACATTTGCTAATCAAAGCATAGAACACCTGAAGAGGCAGGAAGGCCAGGATGGCAGTGCCCACCTGTCATCCAGCAGGCATGCCCAGCATGAGCCATTAACTCACTTTTTCACATATCCTGGGTGACCTGGTATTTTTTTCATCACAACTTACAAGAAAGGTATCAATGATTATCTCACAACATTGAATTTAAAATAGCCAGTAGATCTAGGCCAAGGTAGCCAGTACCAATGGAAAAAAAAAAAAAAAAAAAGATATGAAGGAATAAGGAGTTCCTTAGCTCAATATCAGACACATTTCTGTCTGCAGGAGGAAGGCTGGCAAAGTACTGTGAGAAGAACAGATATACTGGTATCACCCCTTGTGAAAAGGGTCTAATTCTCATGCATTTATTGAAGGTAGAAATTATATAAATTAAGATCATGGGCTGGGGATATAGCTCAGTGGTAGAGCACTTGCCTAGCATGCACAGATCCTGGGTCTGATCCATAGCACCACAAAAAGGGGGAAAAAAAAAAAAAAGAGTAGAAAAATCTCTTGAATTTCAAATTAAGTTCAGAATCAGTTCCTATAGTCTTATGTATACATTTATGCAGCAATATAACAGTATACATGTATACTGTTATACTGTATATATATGATGTACTACATATCATATTTTATATGTAATACATTATGTAATATATTATATACCAGGTATACATGCATATTGATAAATATGAACATATATTTATAATGCAAACATAAATTATAAATATGTAAATATCTATATACATGTAATTTACAATATTTTACATATATTTCCTATATTATATATTTTTATATATGAACTATGCAAGCCCATATACCTGTATATTTAACATTATGTTTGGATGCATGTTCATAATATAATTTTAGAGAATTTTAATCATGTAAGTGAATGTACTTGTATTAGGAATCCCAGAGGTTATGGCACATGTGATTAACTTCTCTCCACCTCAAGGCCTTATTATAGAATAGGAAGCAACTTCCTCTTGGCTCTATCAGGAATTTGCTCATTTCCCCCCTGCATTACAGGCATAGTCTTAGCTCAGCATTTGATATTGGTCTGATTTTTCTGCCTAAATGCTGTGAATTTAAGATATGTATATGTATAAATATAAAGCATAGGTCATATTTGAAGTGTACTTCTTCTTCTTCTTCTTTTTTTTAACCAAGTTTAGTTTTAGACCTGGGTCATTTGGGAGCAAAAAAAGGGAAATTGCTAGTCTGCTAGAAATGTCTTCAAGAATAGCAATTGTTTCACATCCATTCAAAGAGAAGCTGAGTATTCTGGCAAATGGATGATATTTTAAATCCTCATAATTTATTTACCATTATTTTAGCCATCATAAAATTATGATCAATTATACATGAAACTGAATATTAGAAGCCGGCGGAGAAACATGCTGGCACACATTTCCTTTGTGCTCGGTCACCTCAAATGATAAACAACTTAGTTCTATACTTATGTCTGTCTGTGAAGATGCATATATATATTATGCATGTCAAGTACTATGTAAATCAACAGTTATCATTGCTGCACACACTATTTTCCTATAAACTCCAATTTGATTTTCATAAACAACTGTTTCTCAAAAACATGTCTAGCATTTTCCTCCCCAAGAACCTCTGTTTAACCAAGTATATTATGTGCTTTTTCCTTGCATTGTCATTAAGAAGCAAAAGAGGCTACCTTGCAAACTAAACTTGTTCCTGTTTTTCCTGCAGAAGATGATAGGATGGGGATCATTTTCTGATTTGTTGGATTTCTTTTTGTTTGGCTCTAATTTGTTCTGGACTGACGATAAAGAATTAAAATTAGTTTTTGAGTGTGGCTCTTAGAGTCCATCTCATTATACTAGACTTATACCTTAAATTTCATCATTGATAAAGTTAACACTTGGCAGGGGTTTGGGGGGAGCCCAGATCAAGAAATACAGAGAAAACAAGTTGTGTTTCAAATGAACTTTTCCACTCAGTTTTTCCCTACAACCTGTCAATAGAATATTCTAAGGAACTCTACTGACGACAGAATTTGTGCCCTCCAAAGGTCCCAAATATGCATATTATGTTGTGTTATGACAGGATTCTCTTCATTGTCATTTCAGGTTGTGTAGAATGACAGGAATAAAACAGAAAACAAGAGTTTTGTGTGGAATAAGAGTAGAGTTCATCACGGCTATTAAAAATTCTAATGACATGAAAGCCAATTATTGTGAATTCAGGTGGTTATTCTGAATGTACTTAGGTACGTGACAGCTGAAGTAAACATTTCAGTCCCAGACAGCTCCATTAATTAATTACCACTCAGGATTCTAAAGCTTGCTTAGGTGCTTCAAGAGCCATGCAGAATACTTATAAGATGCACACTCCAGGCAAGTCCAGACAGGCAAACTAGTACCTAATAACAGTGTCGCCATGTAATTGTTTGACATTTATTTATTAGAGCAAAGCTCTGATTTAAAAAATATTTTACCCCAAACTCCATTTTCCCCTGTATAGAAAATTGGTAGAAAATCTATAGCAACTTAAAAAGAAAAAAATACTGTGTCTGAAGAGGGCAGCCTTTCCACAATTTCTTGGAATTCTCTCCGCTTAAATGCACATTGCAGTGGTCAGTTAATTTTGTGTGTATGATTTGATGCTTGTGAATGCTTTTACAGATGCCCGTTCTCTTAAAATTAGCCTTGATTCCTCACCTCATTTTCCTTTTCCACAGTTTTTCAAAATTTCCAATCATGGAAATGGCAACAAGATTCTACTCTAAAGAAGTTTGTACTTGGAAGAAATAATTTCACCCCCAATTTAACATGAGTATTTTGATTGTGTGTAGTCGCTTATTTCCATATAAAATTTTAAACTTTACAGAGTCAAGTTGTCCCTTATTTTAAGGATTATACAATCTTAATTTCTCTGAAGTGGAAAAATGGAGTTTTTATTTTTTGTTTTTTAATTCTCTACTCACGGGAAGGATCAGCTACATGCATATTTTCAAGAAAAGTCATAATAGCACTTTTCCTGATGTTCTATTCAGCTAGAGAGTGAAAACGTCAGAGCTCTTCTACTTGTAGTCACACTTGTTCTGGGAAGTATGCATGACAAGGTCATTTTGTATGTGGCAGTTAGCATGCAGGATGGTAAAGTCCTAGTCCATTTTAGAAGGGAATGCCATGCTGTCCTGGTTATCCACATCCAAATGGTTATGTCAGGGCCTTCTTACAACTGCCCATGGTTAGGAACTTATTGCAGAAGAGGTGGAATCTGGGGCTGTTTTTGCAGAGGAGAACCTGGTCTTCCAGCTTCCTTTCATAATGCAGATGAAGAGGCAGGAGGAAATCCCAGGGTAACATTTCCACCAGACTATGTCACTGGACGTATTTTTATAGCAGAAAACTTCTTGAGAGTTTCATGTCTCTGTGTGCTGAGGCAAAGTATATGGGATAGGAAAGGGAATCTCTAATTCAATAGGAGTTTGATTAATTCTTAAGATTCAGTGAATGACACTGAATCCTCAAACTTTTAAAAGTTCAAGCTTTGAGCCTTGTGGAGACTAGGACCACGGTGGCTCCTAAGTGAAGGGAGGTCTGATGATCCTGAGGATTCTATGGCTTGAAGAAAAAAAGTGGGTTGAATTCTGGATTAGAGGCAGCCCCCTTCTGGGAAACTGAGTTCTAGCTAGCCTGTGGCAGCTCCTTCTGTGTGGCATTATTTATAAGAAAATACTTTGAACATATATAATGCAATAAAGGAAGAGTCGTATTTTCACAGAAGATTTGACTTCAGTTCAACCTTCCCAATTTATAGATGAGCAGAAATGACTTGATTAATGCCACAAAATTAGTCTCAGATTCAGGAAGAACAAAATGATTCTTCCTAGGTTTATTTCCTTAAACCTTATGAGGCAATCAGTCCTTAGAAAGGCCTCTAATCCTTGCCTCTTGGAATTCACATCCTGTTTAGACCTCTCCCAAACTGTGCCAGGATTGGTCTTTTTGGCCAATAATCACTGGTAATCAAAGGTGATAAATGAGGAAATTTAAGATGTTTTTGTTTAAAAGAACTCTGCCAATGCCTGACCATTGCTATTTGTGTCTTACAAGTTTGAAAAACACTGTACGAGAGAAAAATCTTCTATTTATTAATTAGACCAATGAAACCTACACTTAGTTTGAGGTTCTAGATATGCTAATACCTTGGCATTTTATGGAGGTAATAACCCTATTTGTAACTTCCTAATGTGGTTTTTCATAGTGTAAGTCTCAAAAGTAGCAATGACTCTGGGATGGGAGTGTGGGGAGATTGAAAACCTGGGAAAACAAGTCAAGCAATTAATCAGTCTCCTATTTAAAAATAATTAATTAAAAACCCCAAACCAAACACTTTTTAGACTTCAAACCTATGTAACAAAGTCAAGGAGTCAAGTATGTCTTAAAGTGTTCATGGACCCTCCACATTCCAAACTGGTTCCCTGAAGAGTTAGAATCAAATTGTTCAGTCAGGCTGATATACACTGCAAGTTAGAGAAATCATTATTTCCTCAGGGCCATTCTAAGACTAGATTTCTGAGATGTTAATAGGTATTCAAAAGTTCAGTTGAGAGAGCAGGAGAGACAGAGAAAAATTAATTAAGCAAATAGATCCTTTGGACAAATAACATTGGGACACTGAGTTGAACAAATTGGTCCTGGCTAGTTCAGTAGCTTCATGCAGACCGCTCTGTACCAGTAAGCCTCCAGAGCCTTGAAGGCCAGCTGTGGGACAGTAATTCTCAGGTTTTTTTATATGCTAAAATATCCAGTGATTCTTTAAGAGACGGATCATAGCAGTGTCCTGCTTTCCTGGCACCTTAACATTCCAGTGAAGGAGAGGGACAGCAAAGCGGGTGAGCCAAACCTGGCCCAGGACTGGTCTTCCAAAGATGTTTTAATGGCGTAGAGCCACACCTGTTTACCATAAGCCTGTGGCTGCTTTTCTTGGTACAGTGGCTCATTTGAGTAGTTGGGAAAGAGACTACATGGTTTACAAAGTCTATTAACTGAGTCCCTTATAGAAAAAGGTTGAGTGAAGCCTGGGATGGAGCTACTTTTCAGTAGCTCATTCTGTGGGCTCAATTTCTGTATAACACAGTTTGGGAACACCGAATCAGCTCAAGCTCTCCAAATGGGTCCATGTGTGCCTCACCTCCACATACTCTCTTAGAAGCAGAATCCCCTGCACTGCCCTCTTTTGTGTCTGGTAGAGGAGGATTTCTGTTTCTCTAAGATACGGAGTGGCAGATTGAGCCCAGTAGCTAAAGTGAATCAGTCCATTTCTGTAGGACGCAGCAAGATCGAGTTGAGTTACAGAGAGAGCTGCATGATAAGAGGAAGCTTATCATTTATTTACTGAGCATCCTGTTTGCTGTTTTTAGTCTTGTGCTGGAAGAGAGCTGGAGGTTACCTCATGCTCAGGTCTTCAGGGACTTAGGTTCTGTCTCCTTGAAGAAAGTGACTGCAAGACATGTTAAATAACAATGTGAAAATCCAGGGACTTAATTTTTAAAAAGGACCTAAAGGTGAAAAAAAAGAAAGTCCTGAAAGTCCTGTTTTCCATGATTCAGAATAATGTTTTCCTCTCCCTTAGGTATGATTCACAAGACACGCTTTGCATTCTATAGACCTTTTTCTTGTATTATGGTAAGGTAAGAGGTGAATAGCTTTGTCTGGTAATAAGGTACTTCAGTTATCTATTGCTGTGTAAAACAAATTACCCCCATATTTAAGAACTTAACATTTATCATCTTACTCCATTTCTAAGGATATGGATTATGCAAGCAGATTGGCTGGGTGGTTCTGGGTCAGGGCCTCTCTGTAAGTTCTAGTCAAGTCATTCACCAGGATGACAGTCTTCAAAGACTTGCCTGGGGCTGAAGTTTCTCTTTTCCACTTCACTGGCTTGGCCTGGAACAGGAGGCTTAAGTTCTTCACCATGTGGAACTCCCCTAGAGGGACTTGTGGCTTTTCTCAGAATATTCAAGAGTGAGAGAGCACACCAAAGTTCTTTTATAACCTAACCTAGGAAGTGACATGTCATCCTTTCTACTGCATTCTATTGGTCAAACAGACTAATCCTGGGACAGTGTGGGAGGGGATTATACAATGATGTGAAAGCAGAGGTTGTTAGTGGCCCTCTTGGAGCCTGGCTTCTACATTGTAGGTACCTACAGCAGTATGTGTTGGTGGAGAAACAACCACACCCTCATTTCTTCTCTCTGACCAGGACACTCAGAACCCAAGGCCAGGGAATTGCCCTAATGTTAACTCTCATATGAAAACCATTGCTATTCCCATGAAACATCTTTCTATAAATGAGAAAAAACTACCCTCCTTTAGATAGTTTACTTCCACCAATAGGAAACTTGCCATATTATAAAATTGTTGTTATAGCAAGACATTTTGCTGCTTCGGCTGGAAAGTGTTGTAATATGCCAATGTTTGTTTGTTTTAATTTTGTACATGAGTTCCCCATTCAGTGCACAATCCAGATAGGTTGCATATGCTGTGGTCTTTGGCATTAGGATTCTAGCCAGGTAATTGTACATTTAAAATGGCTAAATACATTGGTGGCCACATCTTGACTAGAGTGTCTTTAGAATCTCTCAAACAGATTTAATATCTCCTTTTACAGTGTTCCCCTGACACTAACTCTTGTATTATAGCCATTGTATACTATTCCTCATGACAGAGTTTATTATGGATTAACCTCCTCATTGGACTGTCAACTCTTGAGCGTAGGAACCTCATTCACTCACTCACTCACTAACTCATCTCTCTCATATATTCTGAGACACTTCTATGTGCATGATGGTAAAAGTAATGGTTAATAAAGAAAAGTGGTAAGAAAGACAACCCTGCTCTGCTATTTATGTTCTAGTGTGAGGCATGAATAACGTAAAACAAATACATGAACAAGGAAATTTCGGATAGCGATGGGTACTGTGAAGAAATTACAACAGAGTAAATGGATAAACAGAGTGAGCTTGCACGTGGGTCTTTGGGGAAAGAGGAAGAAGGAGGCAAAGGAAAAACTTTTTGGAGGAGAATTTCATCCATCTTTTATAACCCCTGTTACTAATACAGTGCCTTCCACCTACTAGATAGGGAACAAGAATGCTTGTAAAGTTCAGGGTAGGGAGGGCCAAAGAACTAGCAAATAAAAAAAAACCCTGGGCGTACCATTTTTTATTTCAGTAATTATGTACTGTATTTTAACTCTGAGAGGAAGACGAGACTTTGTTATTCCACATCTGCTTTTTGTAAGCAAAGCACAAAGGCTTGGTTAGGTCTCCTTAAA
Source organism: Tamias sibiricus (assembly GCA_025594165.1). Taxonomy (NCBI): domain Eukaryota; kingdom Metazoa; phylum Chordata; class Mammalia; order Rodentia; family Sciuridae; genus Tamias; species Tamias sibiricus. Next base: position 35,635,205 of record CM046673.1, on the reverse strand, counting down.
TGAGATTCATTTATTTCTCCTCCTTCACTGGAAAATAAATAAAACCAAGAGGCAGAGCCTATTGGATATAGTTACTGAATCAATCTTTAGTGCCTAATTGTATTTAGAATTTTCCCTTTTGTTATTTTGCACTGAGGCTAGCACAGATTTATTTTACATTCTGTACTGGAATGAGGACATGATGAGTAACTTATCCAAGATCAGATTGCACAACTTCAGAGGGAGGAGTGTGGTGATTTTGGAAGTGGCCTAGAGGAGGTCATGGAAATGATGGAAAGCCTGGAAAGTGGGGCCCATGGAGAAAGTTTAAAAAACAAAACAAAACAAAAATTAGTTGATTTAATCAAGAAAAAAATACAAAAGGATGGTTGGCATTAAAAAGACATGGAGAATATGGAATATGTGAGCTTCTTGCCATATGCTTTAATGATCTGGGGATTTATTGAAACTGGAGAGATTTGGCTCAGTTTTTACATAACATTCCTTTACCAATTGTTAGGAGTCTCTGTGGCATTAGGAATTTGTTAGAACTCCTTTTCTTAGTGAACTGGATCCAGACTTATTGGTTTCCATAATTGAGTTCACTAACTTTTTATTAAAATAAGGGCAATTAGTCCATGATTGTATTTATACAGGATAGAGTAAAGGTTATTTCTTATGCATCTAGTGGATACCAGTAGCATAGCCCCTCAGGAAATTCTGAATCAATGTCGTTTCTAGCTCTATACCTTGTGTATTGAAAATACCACTGCTGTCTAGGTCATTTGCTTTGCTGGTCTTCTTTCTTGCATGATTCACTTCTTTGGGGTTGGAAACCTGTTTTTTATTCCAGCTGAAATTAAAATTCCAAAACTTAGGTCTGCCATCCAGAGTTCAGTCTGTCTGAACAACCCATGTTGGTTCCTGAATCATATTTGTCAATGACTTTCTTGTGCTAAATGTGAAATGCAGATGTCCAATTGGCAACCTCTAACACGGTTTATTGGTTTTTCGTTTTTTCTTTCTTCAAACGTGTTCAAGGCTTAATACAGCAATACCAGGAAAAAATCCCGGTTACTGAAAAATGTACAGGTTCCTAAAATTTCTTATCTTATGGTGATGGGCAATTAGACTTGAAGGAAGCTGGCCAGGCACAGGACAGTCGTGGGATGGAGCACAGTGGCTGCCTGGTTGGCTGGCATTCCCGCTGCAGCAGTTGGCATCATTCTTTGACACTAAACTGTCATTGCATTTGGTCTATTTTCCAGGTTCCTACATAGCACTTCTTCTTTATCCTTTGTTTAACAGAACATTCTGTTAAAGAGAAATGCACCAAATAGCATGCTTTTGTCACCCAAATATTCTACATTATCTTCCTCCTAGACTCCCTCCTCTGTCACATAAGTAATCTGCATTTCCACAAGCCCCACCTGCCTGTGGAGGGAGAGAGAAAATGCAAAGTAGGGTAAATATTTTGGTCTCAACATTTCTTTGAGACTTCTAGCTCCTGCCTGCTTCTGCAGATCATCCAGTTCTTTCAAAGCCACCTCACAGCATTCCTGACATTTTTCAGTTGGTACATCATGAACTTCAACTTCAAAGGGGTTTCTACCATTTTCATTATTCCTTTCCCAGGCTGCTTTTGCCATTTCTATTTTCTATGAAACCATAGTGAGGGACTCCCCATCTTAATTTCTTGAAGTCTGGGTCAATGATCCTACCCTTACTAAGAAATTATAGAAGACGTTGGGGCTCTTCAGTACTACCAATTTTTACAGGTACTGGTTCTCAAGAACACCACTTTCTTCAGCCGCCACTGTCCCTAATTTGTCTCCTTTTCATACTTGCCAGAGGTAAATAGGGTTACGTTTACTGAAGCTATTAATTAATTAGTTTCATGTTTACTTGGAAATTACTGTATTCCAAGCACAGACTGGCCTGGTTAGATGAATGCATAAGCCTCAGCCCCACTTTGATCCCACCACCCACCATAGCTATAACTATAGAGTCTATGAGGGGGGCTATATTTAGAAGGCAATCACTAGACAGTGTGGTAAGAGTTTTGGTAAGGGGCAAGCATGGATGGTTTGGAAGCAGATCAGGAGGGCAATGGTCTTTCTTGGTATTTAGAGTTTTCCAAGGAGAAGATGGGTGTCTAAACTAAAGGTCTTATTCAGCCATTTAATTAGCCTGTGGTTCAAGGTTCAATCTTTATTATCAGTTAAAAATCAGACTCTTTCTCCCCTAAGAAACTTCCTACAGTTTCCAGAAGCATTTTCCTGGAGTTTGAGTGTTCATTTTATCTACTTAGAGAAAACTTACTTCAATGACTCTGTGTGACTGTAGAAGGGTGTACAGGGATTATTCTGGAAATTTTCTTGGCTTCTAAGATTTCCTGTGAATAAATTAAAAAGCCTCTTAAAATGCAAATCACTGGATCCCACTCCCAGAAATTTGTAAATTCCTGAGGTCAGAAAATTTGCATTTTTAAACAAGCATGCCTCATTATTCAAATCTGGATACTGGCCTTTGTTTAACCATTGGTTGCTAGGGACACTACTAGGAGGAAAATGAGAATATGAACAATTACCTAGCTGGTTTTTCAGGTACATTTATTTTCATGCAAGCTGAAATCCAAGCTATACATTATGGCTAGTTCTTTCCAAAAAACACTTTGAGGAAACTCGACTAGATTTTGTGATCTGAGTTTGATTTTCGACTATATCCATATCCGCTGCACAATTCTGAACTTTGTCATATCTTGTCTTTCCCTTGTAATTGATGTTGACCAGTTGTTTTGTTGTTGAAGTCTGGCTTTTCACATTTATCCTTAGCACTAGAAAGGACATGAATGTGTGTGAATCACAATATACTGCAATTACCATTATAAAGTTAATTATACTTTTGTCAATGCTGAAATGTGTGTGGCCTTTTTGTTAAAAGTTAAGCTCATTGTGGGCATGGGAATATTGTGACACTTATAAAGAAGGGATATGTGTGCATTTCGTATTGAGTTATTATTGCATTCAAATCTGTAAGTGCCCATCTTCTTCCCTTCCTAACTGTAAAGTTCCTTAATGACTTTGATTGTGTGTTGCAAGCCTCAGGTCTTGCTTTTCTTTAAAATGTGCTTTGCATATCAGCCATCATAGCTTGATTTTACCATAATTTTGTTTTGGTTAAAATACCCAAACTTTGTTTTGTGATAATAAACGCAAAATTTATTATTGCTGTTTCAGAAACCCATATTGTGGCATTAAACAAAGATGAGCTATATTCCAAAAACATGGTGCCTCAAATATTAGTCTAATGGTAAATTCCAAAGCATTGTGATTTAGAGAGATTTGCTGTTGAAGAGAATCTCTGCTAAAGCCCAAATCATCAGGCGAGGAAGCAAGTTGACTGACGGTCCCTTCCTAAAAAAAAAAGTAGGGAAGTTAGAATCTATTGAAATATTCAGGCGAGGGACTATTTTGAATTATTAACATTTTTGAATTAATTCAGGTTTAAGATGTTTCTGTGGTATTTTTAAGAACATAATATTGTAAGGAATCCAATTTTCTTGTGGACATTGTGTTGCCACACTATAATCAGTAATCATTTATGTACTCCACAAGTGTAGAATCACTAAATTGTATAGATTTGGTGCTGGATTAATTAACATGGAGGCCATCTAATTTAACCTTATTTCACAATTAGGAAAATGAATATCAGAGAAGGTCATGATTATTCAGTAGTGGAGTCTGAAATAATTAAAGTTCATTTCTGTTTCTTGTCATTGAGGAAATATGGTTAAGCTTGGTGTAACATCTAGCTGTTTTCTTGCTAGCTCACCTGTCATTCAAGCTGAGAACCAAAATGTTCCACTAATACTTTGCTCTAGGGTCCAACTCCATCAACATCAGGAACTGGGAAGACATGGGAGCTGAACCTAGCTCTGCCTCCTTAGATGGCCAGATGCTAGAAAGAAGTTGAATTGAGCCGGCAGAGCACAGCATTTAGCCAGTATGCCATCCTTTCTGTGGCATAGATTCAGGAAAGCTGTCAGAATCAGTGAAGGCCAACATAGAATTACACAGGGACCCTGAAAGGCAGCTGCCATGGGTGGTGGTGAATGCAGGAGTTGGCGGTATTACATTGCTGTGTTGATCATTTTCCAAATGCCCCAATTTCTTGCACATCTTCACGCCTCTGTCATTCTGTTTTTTCCTCCGGTCACACCCATAGTTTCTGATGAATTAAATTCTGATAATTTGATTTTTCATTTGAATGAGATAGCAGAGTATATCATTACACTCTGCAAGTAGCAGGAAAATGTGATTATGGTGAATGGCATAAGAAGGATTCAGGAAAAAAGAAAGAAAAAAAAAAAAAAAAAAAAGCCTAAGGCTTTGCTTTATCTGTTTAACAAGATCAAAATCAGCATCTCTGTTTTTTTTCCTCATGGTCACAAAATTATTGGTCCAGCTCCAGACAGCATGTCTACATGTAGAGGGGAAGAAAAGTGATGGGAAGGTACAAGCCTCTTTTGCCCTTTGACTAGGAAAACAATCTTCCCTCAAAAGAAACATAGTCATGCTTCACTGACCAGAATCATGCCCCCCTGTCCATCCCTGGAGGGGAGGAATGCTGGGAAAGTATGGAGCTTTCTAGTGGTAGATGCAAAGAAAACGGAGTTAAGAATGGTTTTGGATGAATTAATCTACAACAAGATTGTAGCACTTTTTAAGCTCAGGGAGTTGACAGCAATGATGTGGTCAGGTCTTTCCTAAGATGAAGGATCTCTTCATAGCAATACTATCTGACTCTCAAAGGATCTCATTTATTAATTTGAATATTCCTATGCCAGTTTTGTTGCAAGTAGGAACTTCTAAAAATGTGATTTATTTTCTGTTTGTTGAATTATTGCCTTATATATGCAGAGCACTTTACTGTACCAAGTGCTTCATAATGTCATTTTGACTCTCACAGAAATTCATATTATAGAAGTGATTATCCCAGCATTATGGAAGAGAGAGCTGAGATAGGGAGGTGTGTTCAAACAGCTCATACAAACTGAGACTTCAGCCAGGTGGGTGGCACACTCCCTTAATCCCAGTGACTCAGGAGGCTGAGATAGGAGGATCCCGAGTTCAAGGACAGCCTCAGCAATTTAGCAAGATCCCAAGAAATTTAGTGAGACCCTATCTCTAAACTGAAAACAAACACCAAAAGAAAGCCAGGCACAGTGGCACACACCTGTAATCCCAGCAGCTTGAGAGGCTGAGGCAGGAGGATCATGAGTTCAAAGCCAGCCTCAGCAAAATCAAGACACTAAGCAACTCAGTGAGACTGTTTTAGTTAGCTTTTTGCTGCTGTGACTAAAAGACCCAACCAGCACAATTGTAGAAGAGGAAAGGTATATTTGGGGGCTCATAGTTTCAGAACAGTTGCTTCCATTCCTTGGGGCTCAAGGTGAGGCTCCATCATGGTAGAAGAATAGACAGTAGGGAAACATCTCACATGGTGATCAGGAAGCAGAGAGAGAGATGTCTCCCTTTGCGAGATACAAAATACATACCCCAAAGCCATGCCCCCCATGAACCACTTCTCCAGCCACACCCCACCTGCCTCCAGTTACCCAGTTAATCCCATCAGAGATTATTTCACTGATTAGGTTAAGGCTATGACCCAATCATTCCTCCTCCAAACCTCCTTGCTTTGTCTCACACATGCGCTTTTGGAGGACACCTCACATCGAAACCATAACAGAGACCCTGTCTCTAAATAAAATATGAAATAGAGATGGGAATGTGGCTCAGTGATCAAGTGCTGCGGCACCTTCCCCCAAAACAAACATAAAAGCCTGGGACTTGAATCTGGATAGATTTGCTTTATCATCATCATGTGTCTGTATCATTGTATGTGCTGAGGACAATAGTTGTTAAGACACATGAAACAGGTTAAGTTCAGACAGAGTCTAAGATGGGTAAAGTTTTGGAACCACAGACATTGAATAAATAGTTTGTTTAGAGAAATATAAAGTGTCTTCTGTTTGGGCGACATCATGAAAATCTTATTTTTCCCCCTCTTTCTCAGAGACCCTCAGCCAGCAAGTCTTCAGGTGCTTCTTCCTACGGCAGATGGTCCAGTTCACAGCCGCATCAGGTAATATGCTCTTTTTAAGAAACTCCACATACTTGTTTTCCTTGAAGTGTGCTTGAACTTGCAATCACTTTTTCGCTGGGTGACTGTGGAAGCTACTGGGTTCTTGTCTACTCTTTTCATAAACATGACCCCTCTTGATGAAGGGCTGTGCAATTCACTATGTGGATTACTTTCCTCCACCTCAATTGGATTCAGGGCTTGTGAGGGGGATAGTGAGAGGAAGGAAGGTAAAGAGCTTGGAAAGGCTGAACTTCCCCTTCCAAAGCTATCCTCAGCGAATAACGAAGAAAAATAATCAATTTAGTAATTATTAATAATGAAACTTGCCTTATTTTCCCTCAGTCAACAATGTTCTTTCTGTATCTTGTATTCCAAGAAATTGTGTACACACCCACACATATGTGCCTTCTCATGTATGGTACACAGTATCTCTCTAATACATTAATATATTTGGAAAAGGTACTAATATTTCAAAGGATTGCTTTTGTGCTTAGTTTTTAGGGTGATTAACAACCACTGTTCAGGTCAATAAATACAGAGCATTATTGGCTTTTTTTAGGTGAAGTTAAGCTACTCTTGGTGTGATATCTCTGTGTATGAAAACAGGGTCTTTTCTGTTGGTGAGCAGTTTTTACAGGTGACAATACTGTGATATGTAGGCCTCCACGTGGTCATGCCCTCCAATTCTTGAAGCTATATGTAGTTGGAACACTGGCTTTATACTATCCCCTGAGGAGGACAAACATTCAAATCACCTACTAGTTATGAGATCAAGAGAAAATGAACTCTCACTTGTCCTTTGAGTTATTGGTTCAATTTCCTTCTTAGACTTTTTCAGGTCACCTCCAGTTCTGCGGTGATTTTAAAGACAAGCACGTTACCAGTACTTTATATTCACACACACCCGCCATTTTATGGACTTTCTATGAAATAGAGTATTGGTGCTAATTTACTCAACTTCGGCATAATGGGAGAACCTTTTTTCTGTGCTCATTTTTACCTTTTCTTTTCAATGACAAATGGATATTTTTCGTAAATAAAATGAATAAGAAAAATAAATTATTGCCTGATGCAGTATTGTATCACAGTGCCTGTTTCTTATCTTGAATGGGTTGGTGAAACTTGAAGTGAAGGTGATGTCTCTGCCCCTGTTGGTATCCATTTTGGGAGGATGCTGTACCACCTGCTAACTTTGGAAGGACATATTGCCTCATGAATTTGAGCTGAGCAAGGAGGCAGATGAAAGGGGCAGATGTCAGAAAACAGAGGTTGCTTTGAATATCCAGGTTCTGTGTATTTCTTACCTAGTAGCCATAGCCGGGGCTTGCACAGTAGGTTATGAATCAGTATTTCTGAGCTCATTCAGACACTTTCTAGGGCCTGAGTTGAACAAGTCACACCTCACCTCTCTGCTCTCACCCTGAAAAAGTCTTTGGGATGTTCTAATCTAATCTTTAGTATAAGGCAAGAGAGACCCAGAGATCGAAATTGTTTACGATTATATGAATTTAGTTGTTCTAAGGGTCTATGTTCTTTTCCCAGAACTCATTCTGTTTTACAAGTCAGTAAGGTCCTTCTGGATCATTTGGGGGGAACTTCGCAGTGAGATAATCTAATGTTCCCTTTCTGCAAGTCTGTGCTGATCTTGGAAAACTGTGCATATAAGGCAATGAAATGAGGAGTAAAGACAAGGGAGAATTTGGGGCAGTCCTTCAAATGAGAGTATGTCCTTTTATGGGGCTGGGGATATAGCTCATTTGGCAGAGTGTTTGCCTCACATGCACAAGGCCCTGGGTTCAATCCCCAGCACCACAAACAAACAAACAAAAATGAGAGAGAGAGAGAGAGAGAGAGAGAGAGAGAGAGAGAGAGAGAGAATATGTCCTTTTAGTTTTCTGGTTTTTAAAATTTTTCATTTAAATTTTTTAATTCTAATTTATTATATATGACAGAATAATGCATTACAATTCATATTACACATATAGAGCACAATTTTCATATCTCTGGTTGTATACAAATTATATTATCACCATTCATGTCTTCATACATGTATTTAGGGTAATGATATCCATCTCATTCCACCATCTTTTTTACCCCCATTTTCCCTCCCACCCCTTTGCCCTATCTAGAGTTCATCTAATCCTCCCATGCTCCCCCTTCATCTAATCCTCCCATGCTCCCCCTCCCAACCCCATTATGAATCAGCCTCCTTATATCAGAGAAAGCATTTGGCATTTTTTTGGGGGAGGGATTGGCTAATTTCACTTAGCATTATATTCTCCAACTTCATCCATTTACCTGCAAATGCCATGATTTTATTCTCTTTTACTGCTGAGTAATATTCCATTGTATAAATATACCACAGTTTCTTTATCCATTCATCTACTGAAGGACATCTAGGTTGGTTCCACAGTTTAGCTATTGTGAATCATGCTGCTATAAACATTGATGTGGCTGTGTCCCTGTAGTATGCTGTTTTTAAGTCCTTAGGGTATAGACCAAGGAGTGGGATAGCTGGGTCATAAGGTGGTTCCATTCCCATTTTTCCAAGGAATCTCCATACTGCTTTCCATATTGGCTGCACCAATTTGCAGTCCCACCAGCAATTTATAAGTACTCCTTTTCCCCCACATCCTTGCCAACACTTATTGTTGTTTGTATTCTTAAAAGCTGCCATTCTAACTAGAGTGAGATGCAATCTTAGAGTAGTTTTGATTTGAATTTCTCTAATTGCTAGAGATGTTGAACATTTTTTTCATATATTTGTTGATTGATTGTAGTTTTCTGTTGTTAAAATGACCATTATAGGGCTGGGGCTATAGCTCAATGGTAAAGTACTTGCCTCGCACGTGTGAGGCACTGGGTTTGATCTTTAACACCACATAAAAATAAATAAATAATGATTTTTTTTAAAAGAAATCTGAAAGATGTTCTTTAAAAAAATGATCATTATATTATAAAGTCATGGAATTTTAAGATGGCATTTGTCTAGTTTTAATATCTGAGGCAAATTAAAATAGTTGTTGTCCTATAAATATTTCCCAATTTTTTTTTCTTTGAATATTTATGGTCTGTGAAATCCACGAGTGGGTGAGGTATCCAAAATAGGTTTTGGGGAAAAAAAAATGTTTTCGCTGCTGGGCATGGTGGTGAACCCCTGTAATCCCAGTAGCTCAGGAGGCAGAGATAGGAGGATCGTAACAGCAAGGCACTAAGCAACTCAGTGAGACCCTATCTCTAATAAAATACAAAATTAGGCTGGGTATGTGGATCAGTGGTTGAGTGCCCCTGAGTTCAATCTCTGGTGCCTGCTCCCCCCCAAAAAAATGGGTTTCATTTTTAACGTGTCACATATGGGAAGAAATATGCTTCTATACTGGGGTGGGGAGACTTTCAACCTTAGAGATGCCTTTTTAATTTAGGGACCAAACTGGGTGGCATTTCCAAATGGTCACTAATATTAGTGTTATTTCTTTTTGGATTGAGGGCTCCCTTTAATGGTAAGTGAAGGGAATGGTAGTTTTCTACAGACCATACATTTCCTTGGCCGTTGTGGGTGGTCCTGGTTGTTTCTCCTTTGATTATAGATCCAATCCGGGCTCTCTTGCTGACCACTTCCAAGTAGGTTGTTTCAATGGTAAAACTGGAGGCAATTAAGAAAGAAATAGACAGGGAAAACCTAGGATATTCCTCATCCTCTCTGTCTGCTTGGGGAAGTTTCTCTCTATGGTCTGAGCCTCTGGGTGGATACAGGTCCTAAGAGGCAGCCCTGTGACCTGGTCTCTGACTGCAATGTCCTTTGTCTGTTGAGCCCCTAGGAGAGATAATGGCTTCCTTCACCCTTCCCTATTGACTTGTTAGCCCTTTCAAAACCCTTGTAACTAGTTTCCTATATTAAATTCCTTCTTTTGTGTTGCCTGGTATGGACTGTTTTTTTTCCCCCTGCAAGTTGGTCCAACTGTTTTTGAACAAATGCATCTATCGTGGCATTATGTACTTCATTCTTTTGTTCTAATAGTGGCTTTTTATTTTATACATGTTATGTGACTATTTAAAGGATCACTAGCCTTGCAGTTGCTGAAAACTCTGAGATTTATTCTCCTGAGGTGGCCTGGTGGGTGGTAATCCTTTTATACCCCTGTCCCACACAGAATAATTATTCCTCTTCTTTGTTACTCATGCACTAATCCTCCCCTTTTAAATTTGTGTTTATTGCAAAAACCTTTGTCTTTTGTGTTTGCAATATAATAGGCTTATTGGCTTCAGTCTTTGAAAATACCTACACAGATTCTCAGCCTGAGGTTGAAAGTACAACTGCTATCTCTATTCCAAGCTCCCATGTCTTCCTCTGATTTTTGGCATTGGCAGATTTTATATATATATATATATATATATATATATATATATATATATATATATATATATTTTAAATTTAGTCATAGGTTTATGTTCACTAGAGTCCAAGTGGGTCTTACATTTTTTTTTTCATTACTTGTAAACCTGAGATAGATACATTAATAAGTCAATCAGCACACAGGTGAATACTTGCCTTTTATAGAAATGTACTCATATGAGAATTAAATAATCACCATTCCTTCATAATCATTGTCATCACTGCTAACAGTTATTGAACATTTATGTGGTGTCTGCTAATTTCACGTGCACTATCTTATTTAATCCTCTCAATATCTCTTTGATAAAGATGTCATACTTTCACAGATGAAAGAACTGACAACCTGAGCATTTAATTGACTTGTCCAATGACACAAGGTTAGTTCTGTCAGATTCCAGTGCCCTTATTCCTTACTGTATCTGTAAAGGTTTTAGAGGAAAGTCACTGAAAATCATTTTAGCCAATAGTTATATTTTGAACTGACCAGAATATAACATTTTTGGCCTTTAGATGCTTGTTCTAATTATATTTATATGATTTTCTTTGTTGGGAAATGGCTCATATTGATTTCATTATAGGTCAGTCTAGTTGCAAAAAGACAAATTGCAAAATATAGACTTTAATATACTTATTAATATGTTATCTTTTGAAAGGCATCATTCTGTGCATAATTTGGAATAATTTTAAAACACACTTGTAAGAAAATGGTTTTTCTTCTCATTGCTCTGCACCTTGCAAGTAATATACTATAAAGTTTTATAAGCTTATGAATATCTATACCAAATAAAACAGTCATTAGAAATAAATGAAACAGATGAGAGTGGTGACTAGCTGGCTGGTATCTTTATATTTGAATTGTACAATGATAAACTAAAATTGTGCTAGGTTTTCTATGCATGTTATATATTTCCCTTTGAAAAGTTTCTTATTTCCCTCCATATCCTCCCTCTCATATTCAGAAATTTTCTTATGAATATTAATTTATCACTTTATGCTTTATAAATTGAAAAAATTTCCTTTGAAAAATGGACACCAATCTAAGTCCTGTGTTTCTAAAACCTTCAGTGTAAAGGTTTGGTCAATAGTGATCGATTGATAGGTGATTTATTCACTCTTTGGTAAACTTAATGTTTATAGCAGTCCTTGAGAGGTGAGAACCTTAAAGTTTATCTTATTAAAAGTGGAAACCAAGCCGGGCATGGTGGCACACACCTGTAATCCCAGCAGCTCAGGAAGCTGAGTCAGGAGGATTATGAGTTCAAAGCCAGCCTCAGCAGCAGTGAGGTGCTTAGAAAATCAGTGAGATCCTGTCTCTAAAAAAATAAAATAAAATAAAATAAAACAAAACAACAAAATAAGGCTGGGGATGTGGCTCAGTGGTTGAGTGCCCCTGAGTTCAATCCCTAGTACAAAAAAAAAAAAAAAAAAAAAAAAAAAAGTGAAAACCCTGCCTATAATCCCAGTGGTTTAGGAAAGTGAGGCAGGAAGATCACATGTTTAAAGCCAGCCTGAACAATTTAGCGAGGCCCTGAGAAATTTAGCAAGACCCTGTTTCTAAAAAAAAGAAAAAAATAAATGGGGGTGGGGTGTTGGTTGGGGATGTGGCTCTGTTGTTAGATGCCCTTGGGTTCAATTCCTGTTACTAAAAAAAAAAAAAAAAAAAAAAAAAAAAAGTGAAAATCAGTGAACATTTTTTAAATGCTGTGTTCAGATGTAACAATTGACTTAAGGGAGTTCAGTCATATTGTCCAGTAGTATCTTGTAGTAGCAGAAAAAAACTGGTGAGATGCAAGGTAATGGCTTAATTTGCAGGTATCAGGAAGGATTCATATTAAATTAGAGAAGCAGAGAACCATTTGTTTTTTTGTTTTACTATTTTGTATAGTAAGAGAAAGAGGGGGAGTGTGTCCCACTATTAAAAAGCTACAATGAGTATTTTTCCTGGATTGTCTCATGTTTATTTTTTAGACTGTCATATCTAGTACTCTTCAAGGAGTAGGGGCTCATGAAGTTTCTGATGACCAAAGGAATGAATGAATGATTTGTATGAAATAATAACAGGAATAGAATAAAAATGGAGATTTTATCAGTTTTTTTCTTTCCTCAAATCATTAGTTTCTACCTTTTCTTTATCTGAGGTTAGCATCAAAGCTGATAGTTATGAATTTGTTCACCCCTTCTTTGGTGAGGGGAAATCCCCATCATTACCTCAACCATCATGGTGGGAGAAGTACAGGTGGCCAGAGACCAGGACCATGCACACTCTGAACCACTGGTCAATCCTGATACTGTGCTTTTATATTACCATGTTCTACATTGGGGATTAGTGTGGCACCTTGAGATCTCAATGATGATCCTAAATGTTGAGACCATGTGTATGGTTGTTTGGTTTTGTGGTATCCATGGAGACAAATGTGAACTCCCAGTGTATTTTGACTTAGGATTCTAAACAAAATTGACCTTCCTTATCTGTAAGGGGTTTGTCAAACTATATGCCTACAATTTAAGTAGATAGAAAAAATTGTTTAGATCTATATCTCTGTAATACTTACCAGCCAATGACCATCAGGAATAGAGATATGTTCAGCTTTATCTGGGCTTATCGTCTGAATATGTCCCCCAACATTCATATGTTGAAACTTAATTGCCAATGAGATAGTACTAAAGAGGTAGGACATTTGGAGGTGGTTAATAAAGTTATGAAGATTTAGTCCTTATGGATAGGATAAGGACCCTTATAGAATGACTGAGTGAATGGGTTTGGGCCTTTCTGTTCATTTTATTTCTCTCCCAGAGGGAACAGCAACAAAGCTTCATAATTTCTGATAATTTCTTTGCATGTACTATCTCATTTAGCCCTCTCCATATAGTAATGATATTGAGAAACAGAGATCAGACCCTCACTAGACTCTACCAGACCTGCTAATACCAATCTTGGACTTTGAGCTTCCAGAAATGAGAAAATACATTTATGTTCTTTCTAAGTTACCCAGTCTCTGATATTTTGTTATAACAACACAAATACACTGAGATAGAAATCAGTACCACAAAGTAGGATAGTGCTATAACATATATCTGAAAACGTGGAAGCAAAATTGGAGCAAGGCCATGAGTAGAACTTAAATAATTTGCAGGAATAGGCTAGAAAAGGCTTCAGGGGGGCTAGGATTGTGGCTCAGCGGTAGAGCACTCGCCTAGCACGTGTGCGGCCTGGGTTCGATCCTCAGCACCACATAAAAATAAACACATTGTGTACAACTAAAGCAAATAAATATTAAAAAGAAAAAAGAAAAGGCTTCAGGTATTTTGTTATAGCCACATGAAGACAGCACATCATGGAAAGGAGGGTTTATGAAAAGAGGAGGCTGTGAGGATGTGCTTGTTATGGGACTTGGGTCTGGTTAGATGATTTTGATGAGAGTTGAGAAAGTGGGGTTTGTTCAGGTTTGGGTGAGTTTAGGAAGTGAGGGCAGTTCTCTGATTGGGTATCTTAATAATTTTATCCATAAGGATAAAGGAGCAAAACTAAAGACATAAGTAGTAAAGAAGCAATGGTGATTAATGTTACCTGGGTGAGGTGGGATGCTTGGTCACTTTTGTGATTTAGGTGGTGATCTTGTTCTTCTCTCTGCTTGAACACGGTTATGAAGTGGTCTTGTTTTTGTCGGTTCAATTATAGTCATGAAGTAACCTCATCAGATCTGTTGTTGGTGTTCTGTGTAAAGGTTTTGTTAAGGAGGTATCCGTGTCCGTACTTTAGACAGCTGTCTTACACACACTTACATGATTATATATAGAGAAAATGGAAGGCCTGTGCTGTCTTTCCTGATGCTTGCATTTGTCCGACATTTGCATCCATATATTTGAGAATCTGACCAGAATTGCAAAGTGGCAATGTCCTTAACTAAACTTCACATCTAGGTAACACCCTAGCATTATAAATACAGACATCAAGAGAAATCTGAAATATAATTTCTTAGGCATTTGTAAACCATCTTATTGACAGAGAAGAATAAAACTGGAAAAGCACATTTGCTATAATATGAAATCTCATTTATAAATGAGACCTTGCATTTTTAAATAAATTCATAGAATATGGAAAATTAGGTCTGATTTTATCAATTTTTGTCTCCAAAGATTGCACCCTAATGAACCCTGCCTCCTAGTACTCACACTTCTGTGTACTTTCCTCTCTCTGGAGCTTAGCTAGCCCTGTCACTGGCTTTTGATCAGTAGAGTGGGGTGTCTTATCTATGTAACAAGCCAGTGACCATCAGGAATAGACATGTGTTCAACCATATTTGGAATTATGGTCTGACACTGCGAGAGTTCTGACCCTAGATGATAAGTGATCTTACAGTTTGGGCCTTGTGCTCATACAATGCTCATTATAAGAGAAGCTGTATGCCAGGTTGATACCCAACTGTCTTAAGAATACCATGCTCTGTGTTTGGAGGTCCAAGCTAGTGTTGTGGAGAGGCCAAGTGGAAGGAGAGATTACCAGCCAGACCCCAGCTGAATCAACAATCCCAGTAGAGATGTTGAACATGTGAAAGAAGTTGTTTTCAGATGGTCTTCGATACCATCTGACTGCAACCCCATAAAGGACCCCAAGTAAAGGCACTCAACTTGACCCAGGTGGTAGTTTGTTAGGCAGAAGTAGAGAACTGAAATGACGACTCATCTTCAAATAGATGTTACTGTTAGCCATGCTAATGACTAGGAAAGTGTTGGCAGTTAAAAGGTCAGCTGTGCTGGGTTGAATGAATTGTTCATATTGATTTGCATTGATTATGCCTCTTATATGACTATCATCTAGTGTTTGAAAAACTTAGAAGTTTTACTCTCCCATCATCCTTTTATTATTCATTTGCTGAACACATATTTCAGACACATCAATGCCATTTTAAGTCTCATTTAATGTTCACTCAGGTTGAAGGATCCAGAAATCATGTGCTGCACTTTTCTTGCAGTGCTGCCTAAAAGAGGGGCTGAGGTATAGTGAAAACAGTAATGTTCATCAATTATTTCATTTGGTTCCTGGGATTGTAGGACAGTTTTGGCCAATGGAATGCTAGTGGAAGGGACATGTCTTTATTAATCTGATGCAATAAGAACCTATCTGTAATTCCCTATTTTTTAATTGCCTGATAAAACAAACAAACCAGGTGTTCCAAGTAGTAAAGTTTCAATATGATGAAATCTTACCAGTCTGCATCCCTGGTAAATGAGGGGAGAACAAAACCACATTGTGAATCCTTGATGGGCAGTTGCATGAGCCAGACAAAAATCTTTCTTAAGCCACTGAGACTGGGGGTTAATCTGAATGTATATTATAGTCTACCCTCTTGGGGTGAATACAGCAGGCTTTAAAATCCTATAAGCTCCATCACAACTACCCCAGGCCATTCAATATCAACTTGCCATATATATAAAGATGCATGATGTGATTTCTATGTAAACAGAGTTTTAAGATAGAATTTCTGATTTGATCTCCAAATAGATTTCTACGTGTGAGTCAATGCAGAAATTTGGGCACTGTTATATTTATTTGGATAATTTGAGAACACTTGATATTAAATCATGCTCAGATTTGGTTGTTTTCCATTTTATTTTTTATAGTAATTTGTGGCAATTTAATAAAATAATTTATTAGGAGATTTAAAATATTTATTCAGTCATTATTAATGAAAACATCTAAGATTTTTTTCTTTTAAAAATGTTTATGATGGGGCTGGGGTTGTAGCTCAGTGGAAGAGTGCTTGCCTAGCATGTATGAGGCACTGGGTTCAATTCTCAGCACCACATGTAAATAAATAAAATAAAGTTCCATCGACAACAAAAATATTAAAAAGATGTTTATGGTGAGATTTCTAAACTTATTTGAAAATAAAGAGAATAGTATAACGAACCCTGTGAACCCCTTAGCTCAACTACAGCAAATGTGTGGGCAATGTTCCAAAAAAGTTTTGACTACCTAAATTTTTATTCTGTTTTGATCATTATTTATAAATATATGACAATAACTTCCTCTTTCCTCATCTCCAAAAATGGATCCAAATTTTCTCTGAACACGTGTATTCCGTGGTCAGGATTACATCTTCCATATTTATTGCTAACTTACTTCTGTTTGCTAGAATGGCTTATTGATAGGGTGGTCATTCCACCTGATTTGGTCAGGAAAGGCTAAAGTTTGCATTTTATTGTAGGGAAACTATCAACAGCATAACTTTTTATTCTCAAAAGTATCCTGATTTGGATGAAAAATTATGTGGTTACCCTCATTATTAAAAAGGTGTGCAAGGGGCTGGGGTTGTAGCTTGGTGGTAGAGTGCTTGCCTAGCACATGTGAGGAAGCACTGGGTTCGTTCCATGGTATGGATGGACCATGTTTAAAGAAAAAAAAAAAGCATGTCATTACTCTGTCTAACTTGTCGTCTTTTTGCTTCTTCCATCCCCTACAGTTGGCTTCAGACCCAGAGAAGTCTAAATCAATCAAAATCATCAAACTCTTATCCCAACATTTATCTCTGTATGCTTGCCAAATGTTCAGTGTCTAAAGGTCACTGGCATCTCAGGACTAGCTACAATCATTTTTGAGACCCCATGCAAAATATTTTAAAATATTAAGAATTTTGAAAAAAAAAAACCTGAGAATTTAAAGATGAAGAGAGTTCAGGCTTTGAAGGAAGTGTGAGGCCCTTCTAAGGAGGGCCCTGCATGACAGCATAGGCAGTAGACACAGAAAGCTGATGATGGGCCTACCATGCCTTCTCCCCACTTGCCACAATCACCCTACTTCCAAGCTTTGACCAATTCTAGGACTGCATTCCTGCATCAGACCCTTTGGTGTAATCTGCTTGGTCACCTTACTCCTCAATCCCTCATGGATGTGAGCCTTGGTCTGTGTAGCTATCCTTATCATCTATTCAGTGCTTACTAGTATTAATGAGTGGCAGAGCCAGAATTTGGACGTGGATGTGGTTGATTTCAAAGTTGATGATTCTAACCTTTCTTCTATTCTGACTCTTGGCCCTTGTAGCCTACCCAAGTCTTGACAGAGTTCTCTCCCTGGTCCAGGAATCCAAGGCATAGGATTTAAGCTTTCAAATACACACATCCAAGGAATAAGACACAGTTTCACTCTTCCCCATGTTTTCAGTAGTCACCAGGAATTTCTGGCATGTCCTCCAACTCAACTGTACCTTCTTCCTGTCCATGTCCCTTCTTCCTCATTAGGACTGTGTTTGGGGACTCTGGAAAATGGAATAGGTTAGGAAAACCAAAGGTCTTACTTTACTATGAATCCACCCATTAGTACAAAGGTCCCATTAACAAAGTAAGTATGAATGTCTAAGGTACAGAAGCTTCCCAGCTAACAAGGCAATATAAGCCAGGCAGTTGTTTCTAGCAACTTGCAGGTTAGTGGATGTAGACTCATGGATCTCCCCTGGCTGCTGCTGGCTGCTGGAACAAACAGAGAGGATGATTGGCCCTGTTGCTGTACTGCAGTGTGGTGTTCCCTGTACCACAACTGTGGGCTTCTTAGCTTGGTAAGCCCATTAATCTTTTTCACAACCACAGTATCAATGACTATGTCTCTTGGAATTCAAAAAATAAGATGCAGGATTTGACCTGGATCAATCTAAAAAGCTGTTAGTTCCATAGTTAAGATAGAGTTTTATAGGACACATTTTTTTTTTTATAAGGGTGTGTGTGTACAAAATCTTTTACACTGGGAGGAAAAAAGAAAACATTGAGAGTAATGGGCTTGTCATGTTGTATGGGAAAGCCTGGGAATTCCCACCACAATAACAGTTAAGTACTTGGACTCTAAAGACACACACAGCTAGATTCCTATTTCAGTTCTGTTACTAGCTTGATCTTCAACACACAACAGAATATCTCTATGCTGGTTTCCTTATCTGTAAAGTGGGAAAAATGATTGGACGTGATTTATATGGTACATGAAAAAAACAGCAACAATTCTAACATTTTAGTTTTCTGTGTAAAACATGCCATGGTGATAGCTATGCCATTTCTACAACTCACAGATACATGCTGGCAATGAAATTATACTTGGGTGCTTTACAATTGTGGTTTGAACCATTGCTTGTGCCCAGAGAACTCATGTGTCCATATAGATAGACTGATTTAGACCAGCATCCATCTGTCACCATTCAGGGTTGGGTTCGAGTCAATTTATTAATTTAAGTGAAGAGAACTCCTTTTGACCCATTGGTTAAATTACCTTGACAATTATTAGTATGAAGGTTATATTGGATCTGTCTACTCTTCAGAGTATCTATAGACTAGTGAATATCTAGGAAAAACTCAACAATGATTATCTCTGTATCTGAGATGGGGACCATAAAATTTTTAGCTGTTAAGACAATTTACTGAAATTTAGTTAATGCTCAGGGTTATCTACAAAAAAATCCCCCACCCCCATATTTATCCCTCTTTGAGCTCACACTTCTTTCAGTGGCCAATATGAACATTACAATTATTACAAAGTCGAACTTATGTAAAACATAATTTTAAAGTGAATCTACATTTCATAGTAAACATCGTTTTTAATGAACAATTGAAATAATTTTCATAACTTTGGTTTTGAAATCATTTGAATAAAAGAACAAATACAAGTTATAAAGTGCTATTGTTCTCACCAATGATTGTGCACAAATGAGCATTCTTGCTCAGTGAGACAGACCGAATCTGCAATTGTTTTCAAATGCTATAATATTTTATATATACTAATTTAACCGATGATAAGGTAGCTGACTTTACATTTTACAGATTTTATGAACTACATTTTGTAGATTTGGTTTGATAGTTTTATTTTTTTCTATTTTGAAGCCAATAAATGTGCTTTTCAGTTTTCATATTTTTGTAGGCTTAGAAAGGTCATAAACCCTGGATACTATGTCTATTGTGCTTAATGGACTCTGCTGCTATCCTGTTTGAGAACATGATGTTAGGCTTATGCTTCTGCAGAAAATTTAAGTTGGGAGTTGTGTAATGTGATAATAAAAACAAAATCTAGGCATTTGGTTATATTTTATATATCATGGCCTCTGTTTTAATGTAAGCCCATAGTCCCATTGATCAGATGACCTTTAAAATTTAATTTCTTTTTGGATTTTTAGAAATTTTAAATAGCACATATTAATATATTCTGTAACAATACTATAGGGTCTTGAACAGCATCATTAACCAAACACATTAGTATTTCTGCAGTGAAAGTTATGAATATTCAGCAAATGAGACAAAGTAAAGTAAAAGCTTCAAATCAGTTTAGATCAGGTTTTACCTCCAAGTCTGTTCATGTCAGATGAAGTTTCCTGCCAAAATGACTTTTGAAAAAGTTTTAAGTTTTCATAGCTTTTTGAATTTTGTAATACTATTGAGGAATTACAGAGCTCTGACCTATAGATTGCTGCTAAAATGAGATATTTTTACTTTACTAGTGAGATAAGTGGGGAAGGCATTACCATCCACCGTGGAGGGTGCAAAACCAGCACCCATGGGTGACAAAGCAAGTATCTGGACAAAACAGGAATGCAACCAACATGTCCCTATCCTTTACCCGTGAATGTTCCCAGTTTTTTCAGGCTTCCTTAGTTATCTAAATCATTGTTTCATTTGCAACTTGGCTCATGCTATAGTTTGGGCACGTTGCCTGGAATTCTTATGTTAGAAACTTAATTCTGAAAGTTATATGTTAATGGCATTTGGAGGTAGGCCTTTGGGGAGGTGATTGGGTCATGAGGGCAGCGACCTCGTTAATGCATTAACCCATTTGTAGATTAATGGATTAGTGGATTAACAGGTTATTAAAGGAGTGGCTTTGTTATAAAAGTGAGCTTCTGCTGGTGTGCTTACTCTGTCTTGCCACATGAATCCTGTGCCATGTTTTAGTGTAGTAAGAAGGCCCGCCATAGCTGCAAAGCAGATGTCTGTGCCATGCTCTGGACATCTCAATCTACAGAACCATGAACCAAATAAACTTTCCTTTATAAATTATGCCATCTCGGGGATTTTCTGACAGTAAAAAAAGGTATCAAGACAAACCAAGATGACAGCCATTTCTCTAGACAGGTCAGGACTCCAACATGTCTCAACATACCCATGCTGTGTATTGTTTCATTAGTTTTTGATGCATTGGGGGAACTGATTGTGTTAACTATTCTAAAGAAAAGCTGTAACACTTATACCTCAAAATATATATGTGTGACATTTCTGGGGATGTGCTAAAGTAGGTCTCTGTGCTCCTTGCAAGGCCCATTTTGTTAGTAGTTTCCTTTTCTCTCTTTGCTGAAGAGAACTGAAGCTCGTTTCCTGCAGTATCTCCTCCCAGCTCTTAAAATCTCCTGCTCCGTTTGGCTGGCACCACACATGCCAGTACCCATGGTGCATTTTATTGCTGCAGCTGTTTCACTTGCCTATTTTCGTCAGCACAGAGGTTAGTCTCAGAAGTGATGCCTTAAAATAATTCACCTAGTGTAGTCTTCTTGGACCTCTGAAACCTGAATTATTTTCACAATACCTGAGGACACTGAGAAGCCTGTTTCATCACTTACAGTGTCTTTAGCAGAAAGTCAACATTGAAATCCAGATTTTCTCTTTGTATGCAGGCACACATTCATCCCTGTATTTGTCTGTTCATCCAGCAAGCATTTATCAAAACCCTCATAGTGGCTCGTTGCTAAGAAGGTCACATGAAGATCACTGGACAGCTGTCTCTCTGGCAATACTGCGAAAAATAATGCTTTTCAGCACTGGCAGGGCAAAGTCATAAATTAGTCTAAGTACTCACAACTTTGCAATGTAGTGGGCCAAGGCACCTTTCATTTTTTTTTTTTTTTTTTTTTCACAGCTACACATAAGAAACCAGTGAAATAGCATGGTAAGTAGTACTGGGCTTTAGGTAACATATGGCCCAGGTTCAAAAGTTAATTAGCAATTTACTAGGCTGACTGATTTGTGTAAGTCACACATACATGGGGTACTTTTGAGATCCTCCTGACTTTCAGTTCTGTGAAATGAAAGTGATGGAGGGTGTTAGTCAGCTTTGCCTCACTGGGACCAAACTACCCAATGAGAACAAGTTAGAGGAGGGAAAGTTTATTTTGGCTCATGGTTCCAGAGGTTTGTTCCATGGTTGGCAGACACCATTGCTTCAGGTCACTGGTGAGGCAGCACACCATGGTAGAAGGGAGTGGAAGAGGGAAACTGCTCCATTCATGGCAGGCAGGAAGCAGAGAAAGGGAAAGGAGAAGAGGCCAGAGGAAGATGCACCCTTCCAGGGCTGTTCCCAGTGTCCCATCTTCTACAACCATGTCCCAGTCCATTTAAACTAGGATGAACGGATTGGGTTATTAGGTGAATCTCACCACCCAACATTTCACCTCTGAACATTCCTGAACTAACACAAGAACTTTTGGGGGACACCTCACATCCAACCATAACATAGAGTTTACTTCTTGAGGACCTAAAGAGGCCATGTATGTGTGAATAGTTAATTACACTGTTGAAAATGCAAATAATTATGTTTATTATTTTTTTTCTCCCATTGCTATATTTTGACATATTCTCTCATCTCTCCTTCCCTGTCTCTTGATGATAGATTCTCTAATGTTTTACTGCTTTTGGTAATAAAACAGTATTATTTTCAGGCATTAAAAAGAAAAAAAAAAAATCTCCAGTCTAGTTTAAATTAAACTTCTATGTAAACAAACAGAAGAGTGGTAGATGATATTTGAAATACATGTATATATGATAAATGATCTATATCCATAATATATAAAGAATATCTACAAATAAGTGAGTCAAAGATGACAGCCCTATAGAAAGAGGGGAAAAATACTTGAACAGACACTTAGCAAAAGAGGATATCCCAGTGGATCAAAATCTGTGAAAAGGTGCTTCAATTCATTAGTTAACAGAAAACTATAAATCAAAAGTACAATGACATACTACTCCATGGCATAGGGGAAGAAGAAATAATTCATCTGCATGCTTAAGTTCATCATTTGGGGCCTGTGGATTAAATAATAGGAAAAAAAACCTAGGCTAATAGTAGAAAGAGTTTATCTCATAGGCACAAAGGAGTGTAACAGAAAATAAATGAAACTCAATAATTAGAGCAAAAAAAAAATAAATAAAGGGATACAAATAGGAAAAGAATAGATCAAACTATCCCTTTTAGCTGAGGACATAATTCTATATTTAGAAACCTAAAAAAAAAAACTCTACCAGAAAGCTTCTAGAATTCATAAATGAAATCAGCAAAATAGCAGGGTATAAAATTAACACCCATAAATCAATTGTATTCCTATACACCAATGATGAATCAGCTGAAAGAGGAATCAGAAAAAGTATCCCATTCACAATAAATAGCCTGAAAAAACAAAAACTAAAACAAAAACCAACTTGGGAATCAATCTAAGAAAAGAGGTGAAAGGCCTCTACAATGAAAACTAAAGAACACCAAAGAAAGAAATTAAAGTAGACCTTAGAAGATGTTCTTGGATAGGCAGAGTTAATATTGTCAAAATCGCCATACTACCAAAAGTGCTGATTTAATGCAATTCCTATTAAAATCCCAATGACATTCTTCATAGAAATAGAAAAGAGCAGTCATGAAATTCATTTGGAAAAATAAGAGGCTCAGAATAGCCAGAGCAATCCTTAGCAAAAAAGTGAATTAGGAGGCATCACAATACCAGACCTTAAATTAAACCACAGAACTATAATAACAAAAACAGCATGATATTGGCAACAAAGCAGACATGAAGACCATGGAACAGAATAGAGGACACAGAATCAAACCCACATAAATACAGTTATCATATACTAGACAAAGGCACCATACACATATATTGTAGAAAATGATAGTCTCTTCAACAAATGGTGCTGGGAGAACTGGAAATCTATATGTAGCAAAATGAAATTTAACCCCTATCTCTAACCCTGCACAAAACTTAACTCAATGTGGATCACAGACCTAGGCCTTAGACCAGAGACCTTGTGCCTACTAGAGAAAAATATAGGCCCAAATCTCCATCATGTTGGCTAAGGAACCAAATTCCTCAACTGCTAAAGTGCAAGATATAAATTTAAGAATCAATAAATGGGATGGTATCAAACTAAAAAGCTTCTTCACAGCAAAGGAAATAATCAAGAATGTGAAGAGAGGGCTAGGGTTGTAACTCAGTGGTACAGCATTTGCCTAGCACATGTAAGGCCCTGGATTCAATCATTAGACCACACACACACAAAAAAAATAAAATAAAATAAAGATATTGTGTCCATCTACAACTACAAATATATACATATATCAAAATAATCACATATGCAACCTAAAATATTAAAAAAAAGAATGTGAAGAGAGAGCCTATACAGTGGGAGAAAAATTTTGCCACCTGCACCTCAGATAGAGTATTAATGTCCATGATATACAAAGAACTAAAAAAAAAATTAACATCCCCCAAACCCCAAATAACCCAATCAATAAATGAGTAAAGGAACTGAACAGGCACTTCACAAAATAATTACAATCTGTCAACAACTATATGAAAAATGTTCAACATCTCTTGCAATTAGAGAAATGCAAATTAAAACTATACTGACATTTCATCTCACTCCAGTTGGGAATGGCAATTATCAAGAATACAAGTAACAATGAATGTTGGCAAGGATATGGGGGAAAAGTCTTACTCATATATTGTTGGTAGGACTGTAAATTGGTGCAACCACTCTGGAAAGCAGTATGGAGATTCCTCAGAAAACTTGGAATGGAACCATCATTTGACCCAGTTATATCCCATTCCTTGGTCTATACCCAAAGGACTTAAAATCAGCATACTACAGTGATGCAGCCACATCAATGTTTAAAGCAGCTCAATTCACAATAGCTAAGCTATGGAACCAAACTAGGTGCCTTTCAACAGATGAATGGATAAAGAAAATGTGATACACACACACACACACACACACACACACACACACACACAATGGAATATTACTCAGCCATAAATAAGTAGGAAATTATGGCATTTGCCAGTAAATGGATGGAACTGGAGACTATCTTGCTAAGTGAAATAAACCAATTAGAAAAAACCAAAGCCTGAATGTTCTCTCTGATACGTGGATGCTAATACTCGATAAAGGGGGCAGGGGATAATTGGATTAGACAAAGGGGAATGAAGGGAAGGGAGAGGGGATGGGAATAGGAAAGATAGTAGAAAGAATCAGATATAACTTTCCAATATTCATATATAAATACATGACCAGTGTAACTCTGTATTATGTTCAACCACAAGAATGGAATCTTAATTAGAATAAGTTATATTCCATGTATATATAATATGTAAAAATATGCTCTACTGTCATGTATATATAAAAAGAACTAATAAAAAAAAAAAAAAGAAATGAAACTCTAGGAAGTGGCAAGATTGGCAGTTTCTCTATTGTCTTAAAGGTGGACCATAAATTGTGGAGAAATGAGTAGACAAAGGAAAAGGCTTGAATTGTGGGAAAATAAATATGTAAAAGGCAAAGTAATGGACAACAAGGGCTACTTGGCAAGATTTATTTATACAGATTCATTTTGTTGCCAACCTTCCTCCTCCAATAATATTGTATTCATCTCCTGGTACTGGAGAGGAGAGAAGGGACACTTTGATAAAAGGAAATCTGTGCTCTCTTTAGGCACAGAGAGGAAGAGCAGAGAATCCTCCTGTCTCTTATATTTCTCAATTATCTTCAGCTCAAAATAATCCTAATGCCAAAGTAACATAATTTGGGATGGTACATTCTGATCCTCCTGGATAGCTGCTAAGAATAAAATAAAATAAAAAGACATAAAATATTATGTATCGAAGAGAGTGTGGCCCAACAGGAACCTTCAGTCACTGTTGATGGGAATATAAATTGACATTCCCAACCACATGGAAAATTATTTGCCAAATTGATTAAAACTAGACATAAGCATATGCCACAAACCAGAAAATTCATTTTAGAAAAATGCATAGATATGTTCACAAAGACATGTTCTGGAATATTCATAGAGGTACTCTCCATGGTAACTTCTTTTGGGACTCAGAAAATGATATACCCGAGTGTGGTGCTTTGGCATGATGAGTATTCTAAACTAAATGAAATGGACAGGCCTTGGAAGCAGCCTCAGAACCCAGGTCTTTCTGACTTCTTATTTCTGTCACCAAGAACAGGGTGGAAATCATTGACATGAACTCATCTGAAGTTCTAGGAGAAACATAATTAATTGCCTTAGATCCCCTCTCTGAAATTTTATTAACCAGAGAAGACTAACCTTGCTTGCATCAGAGGAAGACTGAGAATGTTCCTGTTTCTAGACAGACTTTTTTTTAATTTTATTTTTTATAGTTTTTAATATGTACAACTCATAGTGCATATTATTTAGCATCATTTAGCATCTTTTTGCATACAACTGTTTGTATACAAAGTATATTCGTACAATTCAGGTCTTCAATCATGCATTTAGGAAAATGATATCCGTCTCATTCAACCACCTTTTCTTTTTTTTTTTTTTTTTCTCCCCCTCCCTCCCCCCTTGCTCCCTCCCTTACCCTCCCTTCCCTTTGACCATTCTAGTGTTCCTCTAATCCTCCTATGTACCCCCATCCAACAATACTATGAAATAGCCTCCTTATATCAGAGAAAACATTTGGTACTTGGATTTTTGAGACTGACTAACTTCACTTAGCATTATATCTTCCAACTTCATCCATTTACCTGCAAATGCCATTAATTTATTTTCTTTTATTGCTGAGTAAAATTCCATTGTGTGTATATACCACATTTTCTTAATCCACTCATTTACTGAGGGACATCTAGGTTGGTTCCACAACCTAGCTATTGTGAATTGCGCAGCTACAAACATTGAGATAGCTGTGTCACTGTAATATGCTGTTTTTAAGTCCTTTGGGAATAGACCCAGGAGTGGGATGGCTGGATCATAGGGTGGTTCCATTCCAGTTTTCCAAGAAATCTCCATACTGCTTTCCATAATGGTTGCACCATTTTGCAGTCCCACCAGCAATGTATGAGTGTGCCTTTTCCCCCACATCCTCTCCAACATCTACCGTCTGCTCTTTTATCCCATTTGATTTTTCAAAAGAATCATTTATAAACCTTTGTCTGTCCTTGGGACCTATTCAACTTCCTTCAAGTTCATTTACAACCTCTCAGAATTGCCTACTTTCTCTGATCTCTTCTACCTTCTCCGGTCCCCTAAGAAGAGCATACATGAGCTTATGAACCCCACTGAGTTATCAGGTGCTTATTTTCCTGTCATGTCCACGTGCACATTAATATATTGGTATGTTTTTCCTGGTGATCCGCCCATTGCCAGTTTCTTTTGACAGACCTGAAGACTCCAACCTTCAGAGGAAGAGGGAAAAATTCCCTTTACCTCTACACCACAAATGAAAAACTTCAAAATTATCATCAAATCATATGTGACAATATAAATCATTGGCTTAAAACACATATGGATAAATGTCATAAGCAGAATATTGAGTAAAAGAAGCCACCACCCAAAAGACTAAATACTCCTTTATTCCATTGGGAATCAATGGGGGAAAAAAAAAAAAAAAAAACAACTTATGGATAATGTTAGAATTCATGCTTTGGGGCTGGCTAAAGTATTGGAAAGGGCTAAGAAAGTGATTCTGTCATGTGACTTGATTAGTGTGCTGGTTACATGAAATCGTTCAGTTATGAAAAAAATTCAAACTATATGTTCGTAATATAGGTACTTTCCTATTTGTTATATCGAAATAAAATTATCTCATTTTCCATTGGAAATATGGTCTGTAGTGCTCTTCCCTTTTTTTCTGCAACTTCCTTTTTGGATCTCCCCATATCACTGATCCATTCTTTTTATATTGTTATGAACATGCCCCTTAGCTTTGGGATTCTGTGATATCAAAGCCCAAGGAGACCTGGCTAGAGTAAGATCTCTGTCCTCTCCTCATCCATGTTCTGTACCCAGGATTCACTCCCTTTAAAGCTTCAGTCCCATGTCCTTAAAAGACACATAAATGATTACCTGAAAGCAAAAAGTCTTCTTTCAGGAACATCTTCTGGAAATAAAATTGCTCCTCTTTTTTTTTTTTTTTTTTTTTTGTGGTTACCGGGGATTGAACTCAGGGGCACTCGACCACTGGATCACATCCCCAGCCCTTTTTTTTGTATTTTATTTAGAGACAGGGTCTCACTGAGTTGCTAAGTGCCTCACCATTGCTGAGGCTGGCTTTGAACTCGCGATCCTCCTGCCTCAGCCTCCCAAAGTGCTGGGATTACAGGCGTGCGCCACCGGCGCCCGGCTAAAATTGCTCCTCTTAATGCTTTCTGTGCAAAGGGATACCTAAAGAACACATGCAGGGACCAAAGACTTTTTCGGATAAAAGTTATAACATTGTTATCTGTAGGAAGAATGACATATAAGATGTGAAAAGTTAAGGTAAACAGAATCAATGTTATTTAAGCTTGCTGGAGTCTCTGGGTTTCTCACAATCTGGATAAGATTGATTCCAGTGTCTGAGCCATCAGATTTTGGGAAACTATCAGAATTTTTAAAGGTTCTGTTACCTGTCCTCCTTTTAGGTGGGAACAGAAATTTTTGTTCTCTACCCTGTAATTAACACAAATGTGGAATTTTCCCTTGATCTTCCCACCAGAGGAGCTACAAATAAAGAACTTGTGTTAAGTATTTTAAGGGTCATCATGGGCAAGGGTTACATTAGATACCAAAATACAATGACTAAGCTACATTAATAAAATTATATCTATTATTTTTTTTCTTTTTAACCACAACCATTGTTATATAGTCCTATAGTTTGGCATGTTGCTGATTCCTCTGCAGGCCAAGATAATAGCCTCTCTTGTCTCATGACAATTATGACATTCATGTTTTGTGGTATTGGTTTCTATAAACCCATGTGCCCACAGGTTTGAATAGTTCCTACAAGTAGTGTTATTTTCCCAAAGGGAAAAAAAAATCCCTTCTTAAGTGGAATTCTGGTATTTACTCTTTTTAGTAAATTATTGAAGCTCATTACCTAGAACAGTAGCCAAATATAGATAGGAGTTTTTTTTTTTTTTCTTTTTAAATACCAATTTATCTTCATTTTCTAAAAACATCAGCTTTGTAAGACATCCACACAAGGAAACAGAGAAGCTGAGTTTGATTAGATAATGCCTGTCTCACAAATTGTCAGTGATTATTAGACCTATAGGACTGGGGAGTGAAGCATCAAAAAGATTGTTGAGAAGTGAGGGGCAATCTCTCTGACTTTTCATGTCTTCCAAGGAGTAAGTTGGCATATTTGCATTTCTAGTTGCCTCTTCTTGAAATGCCCTCAAAGATATTCTTTTTGGCCTAAAAATATTTTTCTTCACTGGTTAGGATATTTTTTTTTCTTTCTGAGAAGCCTTTTAAAATTAGCCACAGAAAATTAATCACTGACTACTATGATGTCTTCTAGCAGTTCTCTCTCTCTCTAATAAAGCAGTATTTCAAGGTAGTACAATTTGAGTTTGTATCACTATCTTTCCTACTAAATTCTGAATTCTGTGATATTTGGGACCTGCCTGTTCATAGGATTTGTTCTGAAACAAAGCAGGTTTCTTCATGTGATTGGTAACTAAGGGAATGATGTCAAAATAACAGGAAGTTGTGTTGATTAACTTGCTTGGTAAACTCATATGTGAATGTTTTGAAATGATCAGATGTAAGCTGTCTTACGATTCAAAAGAAAAATTTAGCAACATATAATGATCTTTTAGAAAAAAGATACAATTCTTACAAATGTCCCTTTCTTTAGTGAAGGAAATGGTGTTTGAATTAGTGGCTTCCAGACAACTGACTTTTCACTATGTTATTGGGAGAGACTGCAAGTACAAATGAAAATGTTGCAAAGACATTTTTCCTTATGATTTTCAAGAAGAAACAATGGCTGTGGAAGGGTGCTATTGGGTTGTAGTTTTTGTTTTGATAAAGCTGACATCTATTAGAAGCAAACAATTTTAAGGATCTATATCTCTGAGATGAGTGAAGTCACAAAGTAGAGGTCTTGCTAAAACTTGTACATTCTAATTATAGTGTAGCTTGTAGTTATTGTGTATATTAAGGTTTTAGTTCTAAAGTTTCACAAATTTTGTTTGGCGTGTTCCAATTCTGTTTTTATCGTAAAACTGTTATTTTCTATAAGCAGGATACAACATTTTTCAGATTTATTTGCTATTGCAGCAGAAATGCATATACCTGCAATTCCTAGCAAAAAGAAGGTTCTTAAAAATATATGCTAAATGGGAAAGAATTATAATTCTGGAGTATAGTGTTCCTTGAACTTTTTGTCTGAGTGTTTCTAAATTATAGCTGAGCTCAAATTCTCTTAAGATTCTGGAAAAATTATTTCCCTTGACCAACCCAGTGGTAAAATAGACCTTTTTTGTTTTGTTTTGTTTTTCATGCTGTCTTATTTTCGTCCTCCAAAGACAAGTTCTTAATTACCTCTGTGTGTGTGTGTGTGTGTGTGTGTGTGTGTGTTCCATTAGACAGTGAGTACTGCTGGGCCATGTACTCATAGCCACTCCATAGATGCAAGTAGTTGAATGAATGAATCAATGCCAAATGAATATTTGTATCACTTTCCAACCTAGAGTTTTCTCTCTTAGGAAAGATAGAAAACATAACACTTACCTATCAACAACTTTCTGTGGTCCCACAAGAGAGCCACTTCTAATACTGTCTAGCATTTATTTAGTAATAAGTATGCACAAAATGTGCATTACTTATTAATTACTATGATTCTTGCAACCACCATGTGAAGAACTGTCTTTTATTATCCCCATCTTATAGATGAGGAAATTAAAACTGAGGGAGATTGCATTATAATGTCAACAGCTGATGAGTGGTGGAGCTGTGGTTCATGTCCAAGGCAGTCTCCTTTTAAAGCCCAGCTCTTAATGGGGCCTGTTACACTACCTCAAAATTACAACAAAATCATTTCACCGTTGGGGTTATGTAAATGAGCCTGTTTCATCATAACTGAAGATGCTATGGCCCATGACTGAGTGACTCCAATATGTTCCCCTCTTAGGATCTAACTGAAGACTCTTTCTGTACATCAGGTCCAGAAGTCTTATTTTAACTGTGCACAGACTTGCAAACTCATTCTGTCCCTAACTCATAAGGTTGTAGTTTGCAATTCTTAATTAGCCAAGTCACCTAAACTTCCCTACCTTCCTGCTACTTAGAAACCTGGACTCCTCCGCCTTCTTCCTCCTCACCATTGTGTGAGAATCTTTTCTTAAATGGCAAGGTAATAAACTCAGCAACAACTCTTCTTTGCCTCCTCTTCATCCTCTTCTTCTCCTCCTTCTCTTAGTTTTATGTCTTTGGTGGTCCTTGATTTATTTTTTGATAGTGTGTAGTGCTGCAGGAGAATATTCTAGAAAGCCACTCACCACCATTAGATACCTAATTCTAGGTTTAGGAACTTTACTCCATTTGAATCTATAATTAGTCAAATTCACCTTATTTCTTAAATATCATAAACCCATTAAGTTTTAGGGATAATTATGCAAATTAGTGACAAGATGACATAAAACAAACTTTATATGCAGAACCAAGTTCTATGTAAGAAGCAATTCAGCAATATTATGTCTGTGGGAGTTTGTTCTGAAGAGTAAAGAAGGACACAGAATCAGCTTATCAATGCTTTATAAATGATTTCTACTTTGTGCAATGGTAATGCTGAATATATTTGAAAATAAATGCTTACTGAAGTAAGTTAAGATATACCACTACCCCAAAGTATACCCAAATAATTACTCCAAATTATCTGGGATATTTCAACTATTTTTAGAGACAGGCTTTATATATAAGCTTCCATTTAATTCCTCTCAAATATTGCAATTTCAATATTTGGGAGTCTGTTTTTTTTTTTTTTTTTTTTTTTTTTTTGGTACTGGGGATTGAACTCAGGGGCACTCGACCACTGGGCCACTTCCCCAGCCCTTTTTTGTATTTTATTAGAGACAGGGTCTCACTGAGTTGCTAAGTGCCTCACCATTGCTGAGGCTGGCTTTGAACTCTCGCGATCCTCCTGTCTCAGCCTCCCAAGTGCTGGGATTACAGGCGTGCGCCACTGCACCTGGCTGGGAGTCTGTGTTTTAAGTCTTACTTTGCTTGTTGTGTTCATGGAGCTTGTACATATGACTTTTGGGAGAGGGCAAGTATATAGGAGCACATGTGTACATCTGCTTGTGTCTATGTTGGATAGACTGAGCCATTCTATACAAAAAAATTCTTCAATGTAAATATTTTAAAAAGTGGCATCTGGAAAGTGACATACTTGCATAATACCCCTCTGCACATCTTAAAGAGATTCTGTGTATGTATTTGTTTTCTCTGCAGATCTGAATTGATTGTCCTGTGATAAGTATGGAAAGATTTTTGAGCAGTTTGAATGAATAAATGGGTTAAAAAAAAAAGAGTTGAAAAAAGCCCAACTGGATATAATCTGTGATTTTTTTTGAAAACAGAAGGAAAATGTAAATTTTTTTCTTAATTTGCAATGTAGAAGGAAATATTGCTCTTTATAATTTGTTCTTCTTTGAGGCCAATATTTCAGAGATTTCTAGTCCATTGAAATTAGATAATTTATAAATGAATGCTCCCAAAGGAACTCTTAAAATCAAAAGAAAAAATATGCAGCTTGAAAATTGATTTGTCACCAGTACTTCTGAGTGTAAATATTTCCAACTCTCATAATTACCTGATTTTAAAATTCCATATGCTTGAAGTCAGATATATGCAAATGATGTCAGTGAGAGGAATGGGCACAGTGGTGGTGTCTTAGAAACATTTCAGCAGCATTTCTCTTGGATATAGATGGTTTCATGCAATTGTACTTATGTGCCTCAAATTTAGTATTTGAAGGATCTGGGAAAAGAGAAGACTCAGGCTCACTCTGGGTCATCAGATCATTTGGGTAATGGGCCTTGCAGTGTGTGTCTGTCCCAGTTGGTATGATGTCATTCTCAAGACAGTCCTGGGAGGGAGGTGGATCTGTATGTTACATTTGGGGAGCAGAAGTCAGAGATGTTAGGGAACCCTCCACTTTTATAGCCAGTTTTACCAAGTTTTTAGGGGCTTCTTCATACTTCTTCCACTAATAGGAGTTATCTGAAAATCTGAGCAAGTGTTAGTGTCATTGCATGGAGGGTTTATTAAATACAGATGACTGGGCCCTGCTCTCAGATATTCTGAGTCAGGAGATGTGTGATGAGGCTGAGATTTTGCATTTCTAATAAGATCCCAGGTGATGTTGTTGGAGCCAGTCCTGGGGTCACACTTTGAGCACTAGCATGCTGTATCATATTATAGACTTTCTAAACCCATTTCAATTATGTCCCATTAATAAAAAGTGTGTAGTCAGTGCCTGAGTGAAATTGTGGAAAAAAATGTGGCCTGCTGAGCTGTATGCTCCTCATGCACAGATGTCTACAAGTACCCACTGGGAGTGAGGTGGTTTGCCTGGGGGTTCTCAAACTTACAGGATAAACCCCATGCATCTTCAAGGAGTCTCAGTTTTCCTTGATGGTAAATAGTTTAACATGCTATTTTTATATTAAAACAAACACATAGCTCTGTTGTGGAGTAGAATATAAATTCACATGGATTTATAAGATAAAACTAGATTTCAAAGGAATTCTGTCCTTATGGCAGACTGCTTTAGGCTATGCTTCAAGTCTCGGAGGGAACCTCTTTGCTCTCCTCTGGCAGTAAGCAGATTTAGCTGAGGGTTAAAAAAAAAAAAAAAAAAAAAAAAAAAAAAAGGTTATTTTACATGGATATTAGATACTTTCTTAAGCTAAGAGTTTCTAGCTCTGGATTCCGATTCTCGCCTCCTCTTTGAGCTTATGGAGAAGCATTCCTTAGGGTTAGCCTTCAGGATAAGGCACATCCACATTTTTCTGAAGGTGTATGGAAACCCTAGCATTAGAGATGACACCTATGTTTATCACTGGTGCAACAAACTTAAAACTTTTTTTAAAATTTCAGGAAATGAAATATATTTTAAGCCTCTTGTATTGATGAAAGAGAAGAATCCAAGATGGAAGAACCTGGGGGTTTCTTCCTTCAGTCCGGGTTCCAGAAACATTTGAGATTGATTCCATGGGTATGTCCATTCGTGAACACACACACACACAAATACAATCCAAGTTTCCAAGTTGTTGGTACATACTACTAAGTCCAGTGCACATTGTCCCTGGCTGTGTTGTCCACATGAGGTGAGTGGCAGTATTCTTTTTATGTCACATATGAACAAAGTACCCTTTTCTCATGTCCCCAGTATGACCCTCAATCACCTTCTCCTACAAGTTATTACTAGTACAGAGGGAAGGGAGACAAACTCTGACCTGTGGGCTGAATCAGGCCTACCACCCATGTTTATAGAGTTTGCAAGCTAAAATTTTTTTTTAGTTTTAAATAATTACAAAAAAAAAAAAAAATAAAAGAAGGCTGATGTTTCACAACACATTAAAATTGTGAAACATTCACATTTCTGTTATAAGAAATCTATTT
Source organism: Tamias sibiricus (assembly GCA_025594165.1). Taxonomy (NCBI): domain Eukaryota; kingdom Metazoa; phylum Chordata; class Mammalia; order Rodentia; family Sciuridae; genus Tamias; species Tamias sibiricus. The sequence goes on along the minus strand of CM046673.1, from coordinate 35,601,039 downwards.
TCCATAAATAACACACAGTGGAACACGGCTACACTCATTCAATTTCTTATTGTCCTAATATCTTTGGGCTGCTTTCCTGCTACCAGTGCAGAGGTGAGTTATTGCAATAGAGCCCTTGTAGCCCACAAAGCCAAAATATTTACTCTCTGGACCATTACAGGAGGTGTTTATAGATCTCTGCTGTAGACTCTGCACAGCAGCAGATGCATGTTTGCCTTAAGGAAACCTGTACCATTGCAGACCCAGAATCAAAATAGTTCCACCTATTCTATAGCTTCTCCCATCTGTTTATCCTTCCTCCATGGAATGATGGGAAGCTAGTAGTTGTCTGAATGGCCGAGAACTCTTTGCAACCTAAAAAAACATGAATTTGTCCTTAAAAAAAAAAAAAGATATATGAGTTCAGATATCAAGACTGTGACAAAGGGAAAATATCTTTTTTTCATTTTTATACTAATATTTTAAAAATTAAATATCAGTGCATTCTCTTGCCCTAAATGCTTCAAGTTTTTGCAAGGAAAGGCTTTGAGAAAACTGGAATGTATGGGGTTTGCCCTTTATCTCATTGCTAGAACAAAGTAATCAATTGAAGAACCCCATGACTCTCTAGAGGATGATTCTTGTAGTGGTATTGCCTTCTGACATTTTCCTTCTCCAAGGAGAAACATACTCACTCACAAGTACATGTCTTCATCCTGTATCATCTTCAGAAATGAGAGCCTGAGTTAGGGATTACTGGCTGCTAGTTTATTATGGGGCTGATCTAGACAACAAGAGTCAAGAGGAGCTGGGAAGAGGAAAACAGAAATCGACGAAGAAGCCAAGCAAGCCCTCATTCATTTTTAGTTTCTTAATTTTCTTCCTTAAAAAAACAAAACAAAAAAAACCCCAGCTTTATCAATATATACTTTTCTTATCATTCAATCCTCCCATTTAAAGTGGACCGTTCAGTAGTTTTTCATATGGAGTTGTGTAACCACCATCACAATAAAAATTTAGCATATGGTTTTTCATAATCCCTAAATGAAACCTCATTCTTATTAGCAGTTACTTCCCATCCCCACCCTCTTCCAGACACTGGGAACCAAAAACCCACTTGCTATTTCTACGGACTTGCCCATTGCAAATAGTTCATATAAATAGACTCACATAAGACTGGCTTATTTCATTTAGCATGGTGTTTTCAAGTTTCATCCCTTTGTAGTATGAATAGGGTTTCACATATTTTTATTGTCAAACAACATCTCCTTGTATGAATAAACTACACTTGTTCATTCATTTACCAATTGATAGACATTTGGGTTGTTTCTATTTTTTGGCTATTATAAACAGTGCTACTAGAAACATTGTATACAAGTTTAGTGTGGGCATGCATTTTTAATTTTATTGGGTATATACCTAGGGAATCATATTTGATCCATAATTTCTGGGTCATATGGTAACTCTATGTAGCCTTTTGAGGAATGGCCAAACTATTTTTCAAAGTGGTTAAACTAGCACATTCCAACTAGCAATGTGAACGTTCCAAGTTCTCCACATCTTCAACCCTTGTTACTATCTATGTTTTTTTTTTATTTTAGTCATCTGGTTAGTGTGAAATGGTATCATATTGTTTTGTCTTCTCCTCATGGTCAATTATCTTGAGCATGCTGCATATCTTTGGAAAAATGTCTATTAAGATCCTTTGATTATTTTATAACTGGGTTACTCTTTATCATTGACTTATTAGAGTGTTAGAATGTTTATATGGCATGCTTTATCAATTATATGATTTGCAAATACCTTCTCTCATTCTGTTTTGTCTTTTCACTTTCTTGATGGCATCTTTTCAGGGACAAAAGTTCTAAATTTTGATGAAGATCAATTTATTTTTCCTTTTGTCCATTGTGCTTTTGGTGTTTAATCTAAGATTTGGCCTAACCCAAGGCTGTGGAGATGTATTCTTATATATTTTTCTAAGAGTTCAATACTTTTAGCTCTTATATTTATTGAGTTACTTTTTGTTTCATTTTGAGTTCATTTTTTTGTATATTCTGTGAGAAAAAAATTCAAGTTTTTTTTTTTTTTTTTTTTTTTTTTTTTTTTGCAGGTGCATTTCCTATTGTCAGAACTACTTAGTGACACACTATTCTTTCCCTTATTGACTTGTGTCAGCACCCCTTTCAAGAAATAATTGACCATAAGTATGGGGTTGTATTTCTGGAGTCTGTTTTAAGGGAGGGAGATTGGGGAGGGGAGAGAGATTTGCCCTTGTGCTGTGCCATAGTCTTGATTACTATTGCTTGCTAGTAGTAAGTTTTGAAATTGAGAGAGTGAATCCTCCAACTTCAAGAGGACTTCAGTTGAGAGTGAGTACTTCAAATTTTTCAAGGTGGTTTTGGCTATTCTGAGGCCCTTGAATTTTAGTATAAACCTCTCAATTTCTTTTGCAATTTTTTTTTCTGCAAGAAATGCAACTGAGATTTTGATAGGAATTGTGCTGATTCTGTAGGTCACTTGATGATATTGCCATCTTAATCTTAAGTCCTCTGACCCACGAACATGAATGTCTTTCCATTTATTTAGATTTTCTTTAATTGCTTTGAATAACTTTTAGCATTTTTAAAAGTATACATTTTACACTTATTTTATTAAAATTATTTATTCCTAAACATTTTATTCTATTTAATGCTATTATAATTTTCTTACTTTCCTTTTTAGATTGTTCATTGCTAGTGTATAAAAATACCATTGCATTTTTTTTTATAATAATCTTGTACTTTGCAACATTGGAGAAAATGTTTATTTATTTGAATCATTTCATTTTCTGGGCTAATTTCCCCACAAAGCACTTGCAATACAAATTGGAGTAGAAATAAGGAAAGTAATCTTCCTTTTCTTGTGCCCAATCTTATGGAAAAAGCTCCCATTTTCTACCACTAAGTTTGAAGTTAACTGTAGATTTTTCATAGATACATTTTCTCATGTTGAGAAAATTTCCTCCTTCTATATGGACTTTGTTGAATCTTTGAACCATGAAAGATTTTCTATTTTGTCAAATGTGTTTTCTGCATCTGTTAGGATGTTCATGTGATTTTTGCCCCATTGTTCTATTGATATACTAAATTATGCTGATTGATTTTTAGATACTAACCCACATTCTCTTATAAATCACATTCCTGGGATAAATCCTATTTGTTCATTTTTTATATGTTGCTGGCTTTGGTTAGATACTGGGTGTTTGGAGTATTTGGTATCTATATTCATAAGGGATATTGTCTGAAGTTTTCTCTTCTGGTGATTTTTTTTTTTTTTTTTTCTGGCTTTGGTATGAGGCTACTAACTGGCCTCATAGATTACTTTCTCCTCTTCTGTTTTATTTTATTTTATTTTTATTTTTGGAAGGATTTGTGAAGAATTAATACTGCTTCTTTAAACATTTGGTAGAATTTACCAACAAAGAAATCTGGAAGGGTACATTCTTTAGTTGATCACAGGGTAGGTCACTGTGACTGTTACAGAGTCAGGGCCCACCACAGAGCTGAGGCAGCTATGGAGGTCCTCAGTTATCAGTTTTGTGATCACGTGGAAATATTTCAGACATATCACTCAGAGTAGCTCACACGAGTTTATTAGAAGGGTTAGGAAAAGAGAAAAAGGGGACACTCTCAAAAGAATAGACCCTTTCTGAGAGGAAAGGGGTGGTGCACTTCTCCTGATTTGTTTTATTGGGAATTCCAGGGAGGATCCAAGAGAACCCTGTAGGTGCACCTCTTTGCATTTGGCTTGCATTAGAATTGCATCAGAATTCCAAGTCCCTACTACACATGGTCTTAGCCCATAGAGGGGAGACATGCTAAAGATCCAGGCAACTCTCTGTCACTTGGGCCCATGGTGATTGGTTCTAATTGAAACTTGTTCATATAGATTTTATGGTTAGGGAGTTTTCTTTGAATTTTTGTATCTTCCTGAGTTCTGGAATCTGGTCTGTGTAAAGGTCACAGAAGTCTCTCCTTCTAGGGTAACTACATTTTTATCAGTATGGAGGAGCCTTCTGGCCTTGCATTTCTCCTTCAGATAATAGGCTGTTCATGGAGGAACATAGCATGTCCTATTGATTTAGGCCAGGCAGGTCTACAGGTAAATTGATTTTTAAAAAGAAAGCATGTGGGGGTTAGCACAGTAGGCCCACTTTATAGAATTATCCCTTCAACATCAGGTTCCTGCTGCTCATGTCTCTCTGTTACCTATCAGCTGGATTCTGCCATATCCCTCTGAAAGACCAAGTGGGCTGTATTTCAGAAGTGTGTATCACAGAGTCAAAAGAGGAAAGCACTTATTCACCTACCAGTTCTAATATCCTGTTGTTCAATGGTTTTCCAATAAAGTGTTACCTTTTTTGTACTTTCAGTATTTTTGTGTTTGAGTGTCAAGTGAATTCTTTTTTTCTTTTTTCTTCTTCTTTTTTAATTGGGTCATAATAGTTATACATAACAAAAGGGATCATTTTGACATAATTGTAAATGTATGGAATATAGTTTTGCTCCAATTAAGTCCCCAGCACTTACTCTTACCCTCCCCCCACTCTCTTTACTGATCTATTTACTTTTCATGTCAAAATGAACCCCACTATTGTGTGTAACTATAATGTACTAATAGAAACATAAAAAACAAGACACATCAACTCTTGGAAAAATAAAACATTGTACAGAAAAGTAATTATAATCATAGCATACTGTATGTCCTGCTACTATATTAAATAATATTTCCATGTCAAAATTTTACATACTTTTTAAAAAATTATTATTCCAACTTAAATAGCAAATGAATTATTGTTTCTCATAAAATCTATGTCACTTTTAACAATTTTGGCATCAATAATATGTCATAAAATCAGACTTTGAATAATGTTTGATTATTGATGTCTCAGGAATAAATCACTCAAATTAATAAAAAAAATTAGTATCTTCTGGATATACATAATGATGAAATTCGTTTTAGTATATTCATATACATACTTTGGAAAGTTGGTCAGATCCATTGCACTGTTTTTTCCCTTATTTTATCCCTTCTTCTTATCCTCAATCCTCTTCTTCTACACCCTTGATCTTTATTTTATTTTGATGGAATCCGTCCCCATTTATTTTCATTCTTTTTTCCCCTAATTTTAGAGGAGCTTACACATAGCACAGACATTCAACCTTTGATTTTCTATGAGTCTGGCTCATTTCACATAGCATTATATTCTTCAGTTCCACCTATTTACCAGAAAATGACATAATTTCATTTTGTTTCATGGCTGAGGAATACTAAATTATGGATTTATACCACATTTTTCTTTATCCATTTGTTGAAGAGCACCTAGGTTGGTTACATAGTCTGGCTATTGTTAATTGTGCTGCTGTAAACACTAATGTGGCTGCATCCCTATAAGTATACTGATTTTAGACCTTTTGTATATATACCTAGGAGTAGGATAACTGGGTCATACTAAGATTCCATTTCTAGTATTTTAAAGAATTTCCATACTGCCTTCCAGAGTTGTTACATCAATTTGCAGTCCTACCAACAATGTGTGAGTATACCATTTTTCCTACATCCTCGCCAACACTTATTATTATTAGTATTCTTGATAATTGCCATTCTGACTGGAGTGAGTTAATCTTGATGTTGTTTTTGATTTGCATTTCCCTTAGAGATGTTGAACATTTTTCATGTATTTGTTGTCCATTTGTATTCCTTCTTTTGAGAAGTGTCTGTTTGTTCCTTTGCTCATGTATTAATTGGGCTATTTACTCCTTTGGTGGTAAAGTTTTTGAGTTCTTTATATATTCTGGATATTAAAGCTCTATATGAGGAGCAGTTGGCAAAGATTTTTCTCCCATTATCTAGGCTTTCTCTTTATGCTCTTAATTTTTTCCTTTGCTTTGTAGAAGCTTGTCAGTGTGATGGCATCCCACTTATTGATTTGTAGTTTTATTTCTTGCACTTTAAGGGTCTTGTTAAGAAAGTTGGTTCAGGTGCCAATATGTTGGAGTGTTAGGCCTTCATTTTTTTTCTGATAGTTACAGAATTTCTGGTCTAATTCCCAGGTCATTAGTCCACTTTGAGTTGACTTTTGTGCAGGGTGGAAGATAGGGATCTGGCTTCATTCTTTTACATATGGATATCCAGGTTTTTTTTTTTTCAGCACCATTTGTTAAAAAGATGATTCACTGTATGTTTTTGGCACCTTTGTCTAGTATCAGATCACTGTATTTATGTGGGTTTATCTCCATGTCTTCTATTCCATGTCTGTTTTAGTGTCAGCATCTTGCTGTTTTTTGTTACTATAGCTCTATAATATAATTTCAGGTCTTGATTTGTGATGCCTCCAGCATTGCTCTTTTGTTCAGAATTGCTTTGGATATTCTGGCTCTCTTATTTTTCCAAGTGAATTTTAGTACTGCTTTTTCTAATTCTAATTGGTATTTTGATGGTTGCATTGAATCTGTATAGTGTTTTTGATAGTAATGTCATTTTGACAACATCAGTTCTGCCTATCCAAGGTCACAGGAGGTCTTTCCATCTTCTAAGTTCTTCTTCAGTTTTTTTTTTTTCTTCAGTGTGCTATAGTTTTCATTATAGAGGTCCTTCACATCATTTGTTAGATTGATTCTCAAGTATTTTATTTTAATTTTTTTTAGGTTATTGTGAATGGGATTATTTTTCTAATTTCTTTTTCAGCAGATTCATCTTTGAATATAGGAAAGCATTTGCTTTATCTATGTTGATCTTATATCCTGCTACTTTACTAAATTTATTTATTAGCTGTAGAAGTCTTCTGGTAGAGTTTTTGGGTCTTATAAATATAGGAATATGTCATCAGGAAACAGGGATAATTTGACCTTCTATTTTCCTATTTGTATTCCTTTGATTTCCTTTCTTTGCCTGATTGCTCTGGTTAATGTTTTGAGAATTATGTACAAATGGAGTGGTAAGAGTTGGCATCCTTATCTTGTTCCTGTTTTTAGAGGAAGTGCTTTCACTTTTTCTCCATTCAGTATGATGTTGGTCTTGGGTTTGTCATATATAGCCTTTACAAAGTTGAGGTAAGTTCCTTCTATCCCTATCTTCTCTAGTGTTATAAGTATAAATGGGTGATATACTTTGTCAAATGCTTTTTCTGCATTTATTGAGATAATGATGTGATTCTTGTCTTTAACTTTATTTTTGTGATGAATTACATTTATTGGTTTGCATATGTTGAACCAACTTTGCATCCATATAATGAAATCCAATTGATTATGGTGCACTATCTTTTAAATATACTTTTGCATGAGGTTTGCTAATTTTTTAAATTGAGAATTTATACATCTATGTTCATTAGGGATATTGGCCTGAGGTTTTCTTTCCTTGATGTGTCTTTGTATGGTTTTGGTACCGGGGTGATATTGGCTTCACACAATGAATTTGTCAGTGTTCTCTCCTTTTCTATTTCATGGAATAATTTGAGTAGGATATGTATTAGTTCTTCTTTTAAGATCTGGTGGAACTCAGCTGAGAATCCATCTAGTCTTGGGATTTTCTTTATTTAAAAATTTTTGATAGCTTCTTCAATTTCCTTACTTAATATTGGTCTATTTAAGTTGTGTATATCCATATGGTTTAATTTGGGTACACCTGGTAGGTCATATGTCTCTAGGAACCACAGAAATTCAACAAGTCATTAGAAAGTATTTTGAAATTTTATACGCCAATAAACGAGAAAATCTAGAAGATATTGCCTCGTGAATTCATATAGATGCAGAGGCAGAGAAATGGCAGTGCAGTTGAGGTGAGGGTCTATCATGTATGACCATAAAGCTAGTTGATGCATCAACTGCTGGAATAAATGGCTGCAGCAAAGAAGTGATTTAGCATATGAGAGCTCTTCAGTATAGTGCATCCATTGAAGCACTTCAGTCTTCTTGTACCCTCCATTATGTTTAATCAGGTGTGACAACTTTAAAATTGTGTTCACCGTCCTCCTCAATCTTTGAGACTTAAACAACTGAGATTGTAGACCATGGTTCAGCTGCTATTTCTACAACTAATTCGGAGCCATAATTAATATTCAACTCTTTTCTCCACCTCTCATTCTAGATTCCCCTCACTTCAGTGCTGGTTTGGTTGGGTAACTCAGAAACTGTATGGGATGTGAGACCTCAATTGTTTTACCTTTGCTGCACTGTGGTTTCTGAAATTCTCCATTTACAGTTATTATTCAGCAAGGAAACACTACATGATGTCCCAGAGGATCCCCTAGATACTATATGTTCTCCTTCCTGCCTTCCATTGTATAGATGCAACCCTACCTCCTTATGTTCACAGGGCCAATTTACAGTTGCCAATATAACTTCTTTCCTTGTTTGATGTCCTACTGTCCTGAGGAGCCCCAAATAGTTGTAGTTTCAGGTTCAGTTGGATTTAACTTAGCAAGGACTAAAATTTGGGGGATAGGAAGAACTGATCTTAAAAAGTAAAAAAACTGGAAGTGATGATGAAATTATCTATCTTATTTGCACGTCTTGGTTTTCTGACCAGTTAATTCTAGCTTTTAGGGACATAGCACCTTGTATATTAGCCATTCCTTTAATGCCAAATTCCAGAGTGTTTCTCAAACTCATTGGTTATGGTCCCTGAGATAGACCTTATCTGAGACTTCAGTGAGCAGTTCCATCATGCCATTGGAGTGATTATTTCTGAGCAATGTGATATATGGTAGGCTTAGTGGATCAAGTGGTCAAATGCCTATCATTGCACCTTTATTGCCATAAAATGGATCTCTTTTTTAAAGGTGATTAGTAGGATATGATGCTATAAATTATAGGTCCTACTAATTTTTGGATAGTGGTTTGACAGTGGGACTGCAGGCTGGGAAAGCAATCCCATATTTGGAGTAGATGTTAATTCCAGTAAGTGAAAATCCAGGTGGAAGTTGTTGGATAAGTCAATCTGCCAGTAAGTGGTTTGTCTCCACAGGTTATAGTGCCATATTGGATGTTCAGCACTGGACTCCGCTTTTGGCACTCAACACTGGACTTCATAGAAAGATCCCCATTCTGTTTGACCCATGCATAACCTTTGTGAGAAGTTCAGGTTTAATAATATAAGTCTGCTAAATAAGCTGGCAATAGACAGATTAACAAAGGGAAAATCATACACATGGGAGTTATGCAAAAAGTATTAGATTGCAAGTTTGGCTAGGTTGTTGCAGCTTATATACTATACGGGAAGAAATTTGGGGCTCATGGAGGGAGGTGGTGACAGGTTAGAAGACAGTAAAAATAGGCAAATACACTGAACAATGTTTGTCTTCTTATGCAGATAAGAGGACTCCCAGGTATAGTCAAAAAGCCACCTATGGTCATCTTTGGGGCAGGTGTCAGAAGCCCAGACTCTTCTTTCTGTGAACAAAACTTTCGTAGGTTGTTGGGGAATATCAGATAGAAAACAGGTACCTGAATCTGTTGGTTACTAGTTCTAAATTGCTTTTTTTCATATTTTTTTTATTCAAAGTTGTTGTATATGACAATAGAATGCATTACAATTCATAGTACACTTATAGAGCACATTTTTACATATCTCTGGTTGTATACAAAGTATATTCACACCACTTGTGTCTTCATAAATGCACTTAGGGTAATGATATCCATCTCATTTTACCATATTGTTTTTTTTTTTTTTTTTCCTTTTTTTACCCACTTGCCTGCTCCCTTCCCCTCCCTCTAAATTGCTTTTTACAGAAGGAAAGCTTTTCAGAGCCATTCTTGTGTTTGCAGCATTTCTGAATAAGCATCTTAAAATATTCTAAAGAAGTATTCTTTGGGGTGGCTGGATTTGGTATCCCTCACCTTCACCTTTGCTATTCTTATTAATTGCCCTTCATGCAAACCCTGGATGCAGTGGTAACTTTACAATTACTACTCAGATTGGTTGGCTACCTCTCCAGATTGCCTCTCCCCCAAAGTTCTTTGGTTCTCATCTTCAGATCTTATTCCCTCAAGGCAGCTTACCAGTCAGATAAGTCATTCAGCACTGCTCAGACAGAATTCAGTGTTACTCTACACCTCAGGTCTTTCCTTCTTCCACACAAAGTGAATGACCATATGTACTGTTCTCATCTTTGCCTACTAGGAGGATTTCCCTTCACAAGTTTCCCTGAAGGTCACCTATAACAGGGACTACAGCATGGCTGCATTTTAAACTAGTACCAACATAGAGAAGCAATCCATCAAAGAACCAGGCAGGCCTTAGTGTTTTTCTTCTTCTGAAAGTTGATTGCAGCATCTCTGTCCCTCTGAAGCCATAGATATGACTCAGGAGAGGGGCATCAGCACAATTTAGATAGAGGTATGAGCTCTGAGCATCTGGGCCATCTCTTTATGCAAGTTATTGATGACCTTTAGACCTTCTTGCATCTAATCCTGAATGTAGAATTTCCATCACATGATGGGTTGCTCTTGAAGCCATCTGATAACATGACTTTGAGGATCTGATAACATCAGCTCAAAATTGGCAATTCCATGAACATGATTTCTTAGTGTCTTTGGTCAGGATCTGAAAACTCAACTATGGATCCTTAGTGCTTCAAGAGCTATTTTTAAATAGTCACCAGTTTTCTCCTGCAGAAGACATGGCCTTATTGGAACACAAAGGATGTGAACTTGAGCCTTCCATTGAGGCTTGGCAGGGACAATATATTGCATTTGCTATTCAACATGCCTCTAGCACCATCACATCTACTCGGTCATGTGGCCTAAGTGGCAGGACAGCTTGCACTGCATTTTAGAACTGCTGCAGAGTTTTCTCTTGCTATGAGAGTCACTGAAAATTGGCACCTTTCTGAGTCACCTGATAAATGGCCTAAAGCCAATATTCCTAAGTGTGGTATGTGCCACCTCTAACCTTCACAGAGGCTCACTGAGTGCCGTACTTATTTTTTGGAGCTATGAGATACAAGGTGCAACAACTTGTTCTTTACTTAGCAGAGGATATCCTTACATGCCACAGACAGTTAGACATCTATCCTGCTCTTAGCAGTACTATGGTCTGTTAGCTATAGTTACAGATCTTTTCAGGTCAAGACACTCTGGTTGCCACTTTGGCTTTGCTTTCTCTCACACTGACTTCATCCATCTTACCTCTGTCGGTTAAGTAATGCCACATGGCCTCTGCTATTGTAGAATTCCATCGTCCTTATTGAAGTTATAAATCCCAGTTCTGTGTCAGCATCTCCAACTGTTAACTCTGTTTTACAGAGTAGAACATTAGGGAGCTTTTAAAAAATGCTGCTGTTCCCCTCAGCAATATAACTTCTGAATCACCAACTGACCCTCCTCCCTGAGCTTATCTATATGTCCATCTTGGGGTCCATCTTAGTCCATTTGAAATACCTGAAAAATCTTAGACTAAATAATTTATAAACAACAGGCAGACATTTATTTCTCATAGATCTGGAGTCTAGGAAATCTAAGATTAAGGCACCATCAATTAAATGCCTGGTGAAGGCCTTCTGCATTGTAGATGGTAACTTATAGCTGTATCCTCACATGGCAAAATAGATGAACAGGCTTCCTCAGGCCTTTTTTTGTATAAGGGCCATTTGTATAATGCCATTTGTGAGAGCCAAACCACCATGGCCCAATCATTTCCTAAAGGCCCAACTTCTTAATAATACTGTAATTTTAGGTATTAAAATAATCCTATCCTATATTTTAATAATACCAGGTTTTAAACTGTGAATCCTGGGATGGGGAGCACAAATATTCAGATAATAGCAAGTTCCATAAGACTTCTCAATCTGCTATAACAGTGATAAGCCACTGGGAGCCAGTTGGGGATGGTAGATACAACCTACCTCCCCAGTATGCCATTCTACGGAGACTTTGTGCCTTGAAAATTAATATATATATAATATATATGTATATATATTATATATATAATATATATATGGAGGGTGTGACTTTGTATTTTAGAAATATCCAGAAAAGAAGCAAGTAAAGGCTTAAAGGCTTCTATTCTCAGAATTACCCATAGTTTCAGGAGGATTCATCTCAGATATCCATTGGGACAGGTTCTTGATCTCTTATTTTCCTGGTATTCTGTCTGACTGCTTCTGCACACAGAGCTTGTTTAGCTCTCATCTGGGGTGTATATGTGGAGGTGTGTAGCCATTACTAGTGCTCACTAAAACCTAGTTTCTGAGGAGGGCTTCCTGTGTAGCTTATAGTATGGCCACCTTTCCACTGTGTTCTCATATGGCCTTGTCTCTATGCACCAAGAGTGCAAGACCTTTGGTGTCTCTTCCTCATGTAAAGTCATTGGCCCCATCAGATAAGGGGTTTATCTTTATTACCTCATTTAATTTTGACCAGTTCATTATGGACCCATCTCCAAATACAGCTACATTGGGAGTTAGAGTTTCAACACATGGAATTTGAGGATATACAACTTAGTCCATAAGAGTAGTGAAAAAACCTGTACCCTTCCCGGTTTTCTTTTCCCCAGTCTTGGAAACCCTGGGTGGCATGTGTTCGAGGTAGCATGTTTACAGTAGGAAAGTCAAGCTGGACCCTGAGTAAGTACTACTGTAAGGGCTTTGGAGAGCCAATGGGATCGCAGAAAATTTTGAGTAAGAAACAATAGGTATTAAGCCATGGAAATTTGGGGGTTGGTTCATTACTGCAGTACAGCCTATCTTATACTAACTAATATAAGGGGAAATACTTCCTGGTATAGCTATGTTCCTTAATTCTTTTTGTCTCATGACTGGAACTGGGTTGTTAAAATCTAGAAACTTACTTCCATCTTTCTGTATATGAATTGTCACAGGGGAACAAGACACATCTTTTGAAGTTTCAGTTAATTGTTTCTTTATAAGTTAACACTTCACTTGCTACCCTGCTTTCCAATGTATCTTTCTTGTCCATCTCCCATGCAGTGGGTGATTTAGTTTTCCTAGATATTTTTAAGTAATATGTAATAATTTGTATATTGCTTTTCCCCATGTCATTACTTTGTTTCTATAATTCACAGTATTTAAATCCAATGACTAAGACACTATAATTTTGTAGATATTCAAGTTATTATTTTATGGATAAGTTTGTTTGTTAATAAAAAGCCTTTCTACTATTTACATTGAACCAAACATTGCCTCTCCTGTAGGGAATTATCAGTTTCAAAACACATCCTGTTTTTTAATTTAAAATTAATGTGATATTCAGATTCACTAGATAATAATATATGTAATTCCAAAAATGTGGTATTCCTACACCATCTAGCTTTGGCTCCTAGGTAGCTTTATTTACATGCTACTTCACTGTACAAACAGCTTTCTCCTAGAATGACTTCTGTTGGACAAATAACAGAAAGTTCCTTCCCTAAGGAGCTAGAGTCTACATGCAAGTTACCTAATGTAAGATGAAGAATAAAAAAACAAGCAGTATCTGTGGGCTGAGGTTGTTGTTTCTGGAAAGATCAGCAGCAGCAAAGGTGTGTTTTTAGCCTAGTGACACAAAATTGATGCAATGGTACAATGATTTATCATGTAAAAGGAGACATTTAACAACAAAACAGGCTATTAGGGAGCCACCTGTGAGTCATTACAGTAGGCATTTCTGTTTTAAGAATGGCCTCAACCTTGTAGCAGAGAGTGACAAAGAAATGGTTTCCCCTTCAGGAGATCTCCACATGGCTTAAGGCTTAGCTATTTTTTAATGCTTTTATGTGATACCTGATGGGAACACAGGAGGACAGAGAAACAAATACAGTTAGCTTTCCATCGCCACTAGTGACAATACTGTCTTCAATTATAGCCCTCCAAAAGATCTCTGAAATTGTATTTCTGAAACGATCGTTTATTAAAAGCTTAAGGTGCTCCTGATAAATGAACTGGGAGGTTCTGTCATATTCACAGGGCCAAAGGGAGGCTGCGTTTGTGCTGTTGGTGTGAGAGCAGGTGGGGACGGGAGGGCGGGTGGAGGGGGAGAGGTGCAGGAGTTCAAGGATGTGATTCAGCTGCATGAGTAATGAAGTGACGGGCTGCAAGGCAACTTCATTATCCGTGTGCCCTGGATCCATCCATCTGTGGGAACAAAGCCAGAGAGAAGCAGGGGAGAGAAGCAGGAGTTGCACAGGAGGAAAGCAGGGACGTGTGGTGGTGTTCAGTGGGCGATCATGGGAAGTAGAGAAATTGAAGTTTGAATCCTGGATCTAGCTGGAGAGATTTGGGACTGTTTTTTTAACTCTTCTACGTTTCAATTTTCTCCTCTATAAAACCGGGATAACACTAATACCTTACAGAAAGATTGTTGTATATATTCTATAAAATAATTTGAATGAAATACTGAGTCTAATGCCTGAGAACAAGCACAGTGGTAACAACCATTTACTTCTGTGACCACCCGCTGAGTGCATTATATATTATCACAGAAAATCTACCACTTACAGCCTACTAAATCTCTGCAAGAAATCATACCCAATTTGTAGGAGAGAAAACCAGAGCCAATCCTTTGTGTCTTGGCTACTTGAAAGAATGTCATTCTATAGGATAGTTTTTGGGGAAGTACAGTCTATCAGCACATAACTGTCACAACTGCATTAACACAAATTCATGTATTCCATGCATCCTAATCTTGAAGCAAAGACAGTTTAGTAAAAAATTATTATTATTATTGTTATTATTTTTGGTACCTGGGATTGAACTCAGGGGCGCTCGACCACTGGGCCACTTCCCCAGCCCTTTTTGGTATTTTATTAGAGACGGGGTCTCACTGAGTTGCTAAGTGCCTCGCCACTGCTGAGGCTTGCTTTGAACTCGCCATTCTCCTGCCTCAGCCTCCCAAGTGCTGGGATTACAGGTGTGTACCACCACACCTGGCAATAAATGATTTTTTAAGTAATACTAGCACAATTTTTTAAAATCAGAGTTTCATGTAATGGCCACACCCACGTATTTGCAAAATAATTGGCATAAAATATGCAATAATTATGTGGTGGAATATGGTAATTATGAGTGAGTGTTTCATTGTGTAAGGAGGGTTGGTAAACATTTACCATCTTCCTCCTGTATGCTGAGATTACTTCAGCTAATATGCCACATATTATAAAATGCTAGGCATCATTATGTTGCTGCTGATAACTGTTGTGATATGTATTTTGTAATTTCAACCAGTTTTTCTAAAATCACATATCTCAAGCCACCATACTCCTCTGGGATCTATTCTCTTATACCAGACAACTGGAAGAAGTACTTTATGTGAGGATTGTTTGCTTCTAAATGTCAGCAGGCCAAGATGATGGTATGAACATCACTGAGAAAACAAGAGATCCATGTGCTACTTGAGATGGTGCTGTAGAGTATGGAGGGTGACTGGGCCAAGAGCGAGTGAGTGTGACTTCCAGGCATGGTTCTACTGCTCATCAGCTGTGTTCACATTCATCAATTTATTCATTGAATGCTGGACCCAAGTTTAACTAAGAATCAGTCCTTCCACCAAAGCTAATGGAGAAAGAAGAAAGACTCCTAAGTAAATAACAAATGCTCTCCTGGAATAGACATGAAATAATATGTCCATTTTAACTTAAAAAGATAAGATGAATTACCTATATGGGAAACAATAAAAGGATTTTTAATGGCACTATTCACTTCCATGCACATTTTGAAGTGTGTATATATGTCAGGAATTATATTATAGACTGAGGCTATGGATAGGAAAAAACAAAACAGAGAATGCATATCCTCAAGGACTTCACAGAAAAGAGGTATATAAAAAAGGTGAATGCCAGAGTGGGTTGGACTCAATAATAGAGCCCTGGACATTAGTAATGGGAAGCACCACTGGTAGGAACATTATGTTAGTAGGGTTCTTAGTTACAAGCAACACAAATTAGGTGTGGGTAACTTAAAAAAGGTACTGAGACTCCATTAGGAACTCAATGAATTACCTGCAAGTATGGCAAAATAGGTAGAATTAAAGAGAAGCTAAATGCTCCAAATCCAATCTTGCAAATCTTGCAAATCACCTACTGAGGATTCACTGTCAAGGCACCATCTTGAATCCTTACTACTGCTGGCACTGAAAGCCACCCGAGATCTACTCTGAACTCATATCTAAAGAGTATATCTGTTGGATAAAATGTAGGTCACATGCGTTCTCCTTAATTGTGAATGAGCTGGAAAGGTGTCTTTGGCAATATCTATAGTAAGAGCTGGTTCTGTTTCTCAATAATTAATAAACTAAGGAAACTGGCCAGCAAAAGAAAAAAAAATACACATACACACACATACATATATATTCATAATTATACATGTGAGAATATGTGTATGTGTGTATATATACATATAGTGTGTGTGTGTGTGTGTGTGTGTGTGTGTATAAAATGAAAGGTCGTGTTTTTATCTTGTTGACTTTCCTGTGCCTATTGGTAAATAGATTTCTTATCTTTCCATGCTTATGGAAAAAATATATGTAAACCTTCCATAACATTCTATAGTACTTAATCAAAAGAAAAACATATATACCTTGGCCTCCAAAAACTGTGTGTTTTATATATTTGTTCTATGCCAGAAATAAGATATGCACTTGTACAAGCTCCTGACTCAAAACATGGCTGAAAACCAAAGAACTAATAAGCAAGGCCAGGATTCTTTTGTTCTTTTTTTTTTTTTTTTTTTGAATAATTACTTTCCCTATTTCTTTTTTACCAATTCAGCCAGCATACTTTATCTCAAGGAAATTACATTTGCTCACGTAGGTGTGTGAATAAGCAGAATGACAAGAGTTCGTTTCAGCCAGAATTAGATGGATATTGCAATTACTTGGGAGAAAGAACATTCCCTAAATCCAGCTATGAATCCTCTACAGATCAAAACAGGGATCACTTGCCATCTTGTCATGTGGTGGAGTACTGCTTGTTGAAGTGCAAGACTCTTTGGCATTGAGGGAAACATATATTGGGAAGTTCACTCTTTCTTCACAATGATGGGGAGAACAAAATGGCTATTTTATGGAAAAGACAGAAGACTATATCTTTGCTAGTGAGTGTGATAAAGGCCCAAAAGGGAGTGCTGTGGAGTTTTCACAGCTCTGATGAGTCCACCATCACAACTCTGATGAGTCCCCTCACCTGAGGTTCCCTTTACCTCTCTTTGGATTTTGGTTAGCATCCCATTTTCACTCTCCTCCCAGCATCTCAGTTTTTAGCTTACTCCTTTAACTGATGGATAACGGGTGGTAATTTTTCCTCTCAGGGATTCTTTTATTGTAGTATCTCTAGCATCTAGTTATGTTAGAAAGAAGAACACTGAAATGATGAATACATCCACAGTATCACAGAATTAAAGTAGATATTTATTTTTTGTTCAGTGATGTGTCAGTCATGTAGGACATTTTGAATACTTACTCTAAGTCTGGTGTTGTGTTAGGTATGGCTCCTAAATTATAGAACAGAGTAGATGGAATCCTTTCTCTCATCTTGGCATCTAGCAGAATGTGCTTCCAGGAAAAGACATTGTAAAATTCTATATAGTTCTAGGGGAAATTCCTAGATGGATATTGCAATTACTTGGGAGAAAGAAGTCTTCTATTTTCTTTAAAAATTAAAAAAAAATGTACATAGTATTTACCTTTTTCCTTTGTATGCAGTTCCATGAGTTTTAATACAGGCATAGATTACTGTAACTAGCAATGTAACAACATACCAGGATGCAGAATAATTTCAGTACCTGAAAGAATTTGTTTTGCTGCCTGTTTACAATCAGATGTACCACTTTCTAGGCCCAGATCCTTGCTCCTTGCTGTCACTGACATGTTTTCTGTACCTATAGTGTTGCCTTTTTTGGAATGTTATATGAATGGTATCCTACTATGTGCAACTGAGACTGGAGCTTCTTTCACTTAGGATTGTATCTTTCACTAGTGTGGTACAACCTGATTTCCTAAGAACTTACCTGAGGGTCTGACTTCATGAAAAATGAATTTGATATGGATTTTTATTTTGTTATAGTTTTGTTTTCTATACTGTTAAAGGGAAGAGATAACTCAGATTAAATATTATTCAAAATGAGAGTTTGCCTTAGTAAGAGAAGGAAAAAAAAATTTGGCGTTATTGAACTATTAAATAGGATGCATCTTTAAGAGGAAATTTCTTTCCTGTCCATAAGGGTGTTGAGATATAAGCTAAAGAGTCACTAGAAAAAAATCAAATATAAATTAACTGAGAGAAAAGTGTTGATGGTGACTGTGGTAAATGGGAGGAGATGGAGTGGGACAAGTTATCAGAAGGTAACAAATAATTTCATATGATCTGTAAATTTAACCATAGAAATTGAGTTTCATCTAAGGGCTAGTTAATGGCTGTTGGGTATGGTGGGGACTTGCATCCTAGTCATCTTTCTATGAATTACATGAGCAGGGAGTTAGAGAGTAGATTATGAAGGAGGGTGGAATGACCAGGTCTTAACCAGGCCTGGGAGGGCCTGGTGAGGTTAGCTATGGCAAGATCATGTAGGACAAAGCAGAAGGGGAGGTTGAGCAGAGGAAACTACAGCTGGTGGGGGATGGGGACGTAGGTCAAAATACTGCATATTTTTGTCAAATAAGCAATAATTATCATGATTTTCACAGCACAGTCTCCTAACCTACATGTGTGTATAATGAATTATATAATGTTGTGTGTGTTCATGTGGGTTTTTTTTCCTCCAAAGTGTGTTTTGACCAGATGATTGTGAATAATTGCAATAAACAAAGATATTCATGTGCTCCATAGAAATTCTGCTGACACACTTAAGCTTTATGAAATTTCTATAGTTTTTATTTAAAGTCTTGTTTAGTTAGCAAACAATGATGACAACTTCTTCCCATTTCTCTCAAAAACCTATATCTATATATGAACAATTATATATGTATTAATTAAATGAGAGATATGGAATAAGATTGTATTCTAGAGTATGCTAGAATTAAGAGAAAGAGGACATTCAGATAAAAAAATGTCATAAATGGAGAACATATGAGTTCACAGTTTTTAGAGGAATAATGGAATACCACTGGAATAGAATCAGTGACCAAAGATGCATTATAGGAAACATTCTGGATTGGGAAGAGAAAGTGGTTTTGAATTTTTGCAACACATAAATTGGGTTTATGTGTGTGCAATGTAAAGAGACCATTTCTTGACAACATATTTAAAAAGAAAAAATTCCTCTAATAATTTTATGGAAAAAATTCCTAATATACCAATGAAAGAAAACAAATTTAATATCATTAGACTTTAATAAGATGTGACCAAAACCAATGAAACAATGTTGAATAATGCTGAAGGGAAAGAATTATAATGCAAGAATATTAGCTAAGCCAACTTATTATTTAGGATGAAGTTGAGAGAATCTCTGTATTATGCCATGAGTAAGAATTCAGAAATTTACTACCCACATACCTTTTTTTTTGGGATAAACATTTTTATTCCCTAATTATTCTTCCTAACTGAAGGCTAAATCAAAAATAAACCCTTACAATGTGGCATAAAATGTTAGATTCTTGCTAGGGAAAACCTATTTTAAGATGGTCATAATTTGAAAGAAGAAGAATGATTCATATATAAATATTTTTACTGCAGTATTATTTTATAACAGCACAAACTAGCAAAATTTAAATGTTCACATAAGGAAAATGTCACTGGTAGAACGTAATGTCACTTAAATTATCAAAGAACCTTTAATGATGTAGGAAATCATGACATGATCTTAAATGAAATAAACAACAGGAATTATATAGACTTATGTACATGTGTATGTTTATGTGTATGTATATATATGCATGTAAACATGTCAGTTGTGTAAAGGAAAAAACCTAGAAATGGGTAAAAATATTGGTGATACTTGCCAATGAGTTGTAAGTGCTTTCCTATATAATTTATTTCAGGAATTTCTAAAGTGTGTGTGTGTGTGTGTGTGTGTGTGTGTGTGTGTGTGCAATTTTTATGATTAAATGCAAAAATATAAAATAGATTACATTTTTTTTTAATTTTTCAAGTTGCTGGTTTATATAAAGTATTTTTACAACAATTGTATCTTTATACATGTACTTGGGGTAATGATAGCTAACTCATTCTACCATTATTCCTATCCCTTTGCCCCAACCCCTCCCTCCCCCCCTTTGTTCTATTTAAAGTTCTTTCATTCCTCTCATCCCCACTCCCTTGCCTTTTTAAGTCAGTCTCTTCATAACAAAGAGATCATTAGACCTTTGGTTTTTTGGGATTGGCTAACTTTACTTAGCATTATTTTCTCCAACTCCATCCATTTACCTGCAAATGCCATGATTTTATTCTCTTTTAGTGCTGAGTAGTGTTCCATTGTGTACATATACCAAAGTTTCCCTATCCATTCATCTGCTGATGGGCATCGGGGTTGGTTCCACAATCTAGCTATTGTGAATTGTGCTGCTGTAAACATTGATGTGGCTGTGTCCCTGTAGTGAGCTGTTTTTAAGTCCTTTGGGAATAGACCAAGGAGTGGGATAGCTGGGTCAAATGGTGGTTCCATTCCCAGTTTTCCTTGGAATCTCCATACTACTTTCCAGATTTTTAATAAAGAAAATTATTTGAGCATTTAAAAACCACAACAATTTAAAATTCTATATAGATTTGTTATTGACACTAGGCTTAGAGGCTCATGCCTATAATCCCACTGACTCCAGGAGGCTGAGTCAGGAGGATGGCAATTTTGAGGGCAGCCTCAGGAAGTTAGTGAGACCCTGTTATCAAAATACAGCATTTAAAAGGGCTAGGGATTTAGCTCAGTGGTAAAGCACCCCTGGGTTCAATTGGCATTACCAAAAAATAATAAGACTTCAGTTATTAGAATAAGAGTACGGCTGTATTCTCTTCTCTTCCTCCAAAATCATAATAAAACTGTATTTATATAAAATGAAGGCAGAATGAGTATTTTGTGAAATCAATACAATGCTAATAAATGACACAAATAAGACAGAAGTTTTTATTTTTATCTTTTTTTGAGAAATTATAAGGTAGAATAAGAATTGATAAGGATATTTTGATGTCAAGGAAAGGAAAGTCTACATAAGAGGATACCTAGATACTTCAGATGATTTCCATTATCCATCCTGGATAAACTGTATGCTAGAGAAGGGATAAATTTAAAGAGGAGAGAAGAAGCAGCAGAAATCCTGAGGGGGAGGAGGATACACACACACACACACACACACTCCACAATTTACAAAAAGGGAGAAAGAAATAATGTGAATATGAGATTTGTAAATTTGACACCAAACTTGAGCAAATTAGTAACATGGTTTACGAGTTCATAGAAAAGGAGCAATGGCTAATTTCTGAATGTGTTCTAGAACGACAGGTATATGAGCTACGCTTTATTCTTTCTTTCTTCTTCTTCTTTTTTTTTTTTTTTGATATAATACTAGACTTCTAGATAAAGTGATTTTTACAAATCAAGGTCTTTTTAAATTTGAGCAAGGCACTCAACAGTCTTCCCTGATTTCTTGCCAACAAATTAGAGAACTGCCAATAAAGATTGTGGGTCTCGAGGTTTTACTCTGAAGGTGGCATAAGAAGGCCCCACCTCAGTGCCCTGAACATGTACTTACTCCCTTTAGAAACCTGGATGTAGACTGAAAACATACACAATTGCCTGAAAACCAGGGGTCACACAATAAATAAGGAATTGAAAATGCTTTGGGCTGGTTGAGACAACTGGATTTCCTACCATCCTAGCAGGTGGTAGAAATTGTTGCAAGGATGGGGAATTCAATTCAGCTTCAAGAACTTTTCAGCTATTAGAGCTGTGTGAACTTGGAGTAGAAAGTCAAACAAGCCCCAGTGATTTTTTTACTGTTCAGATGTATAACTGAAAATGCTCTGTGGAAGGGGTTTTACATGGAAGGGAAATTGAGTTAGGTCATCTAAAGCCTTCTAACTACCATTTTCTAAGCTTGTAGGTTCTGTTTGTGTTTATTTTAAGCTGTGAAGACTAGTGTTGGATATGTTAAGATCATCTTTCTTACATTACAAGATACTTCATGAAGATAGTAAACAGAACTGCAAGGAGGAGAC
Organism: Tamias sibiricus; assembly: GCA_025594165.1. Taxonomy (NCBI): domain Eukaryota; kingdom Metazoa; phylum Chordata; class Mammalia; order Rodentia; family Sciuridae; genus Tamias; species Tamias sibiricus. The sequence continues at coordinate 35,578,950 of CM046673.1, read as the reverse complement.
AAGGGACATTTGGTTTGCAGTTCTTTGCCAGGACTTAGAGGAGATTGACATTAACCATGACATATATACATATCATGTTCTAATGTTGTCATTCTTCAGAAATTTCTTTAAACTCAGAACGACTAAAACCTTAAAATCATGACAGTTTAGTATGCTTTTCAATAACTGGGGTTAGACTTCTATATGTGAATTGAATTTCTAATTTTAGTTGACATTCAGATAGCTAACACAAACTTCCACTATTTAGGCATGTGGCAATATTCTCTGGCAAGTTTATAATCTACATTAATATTATAATTATAGCTATAGTTATTGAATTATTTACCCTTTATGGGACATACTTATGGTCACTTTTTAATGCTTTATCTCTTTGAATCTTGACAAAAATCCTGTTAGATAGATGATACTCTTATTTTATCAAAGGTTTAGAGAGTTTAGGTTATCTGTGGTGATTCAGAGCAAAACATTTTTTACCACTAACCTCATCACCACAGATAGATAGGTTAATTTTGAATATATAAAAATCTGCCATTCCATTTCATTCTTCCCCTCCTCCTGTTCCACCTAGCAGTAGACACTTCAGGAATTCCCTTTTATTCTTACCTGATTTTTTTTTTTCTATCAGTCACACATAAAAACACACACATGGCTTTTTTTTTCTCTGTAATCATTCCTTCTACCCATTCTGTTCAGAAGTTTTAGTTCTAAACATTTAGAACCACTTTCCAAATTTATCCTCATTTATGTGTGCATATATATATATATGTGTGTGTGTGTGTGTGTTTTTATGTATGTATGTGTATATATATATACATATGTATGTGTGTGTATATATGTATATATACACATATATATGTTTTAAAATTTTTCATGTTAAGCAAAATAAGCCAGACCCAGAGAGATAAGGATCACATGTTTCCTTTCATATGTAAAATAAAAAAGAAATAAAGAAAAGAAAAAGAGAACGGTGTCATAAAAGTAGAAGGGGATTATCAGAGAAGAGGTAGCAGGTGGTAGGCAAGAAAGGGCAATAAGGAAGGTGGCTACAATCAAAGTATGTTGTATATCTGTATGGAAATGTCACAGAGAAACCCATTATTTTGTACAATTGATATATGCTAATAATTTTAAAATTTTATTCATGTAAGTCTAAACTATATCATATCCCAAGCCACCATTTTCTTAATATTCCTAAAATGTCTCCATGTCTGAGACAGTCCATCTTCTGAGACCATAGATGTACCCAGTGGGAAGAGCCCTGACCTAGCTCCCATGGAGAGAAGGCAAAGAGAAAAAACTGACAGCCCACTGACTCATGATGTGACATAAGAGCACATTCAGAAAGATGCATGGAGCAGGAACAAAGTTAATTGCGCGCTAAGGGTTCAACCAGCTAATCTGTTGTATTTCTATGGGATCTTGATTACCAGGACTGAGCATAGAATCAAGAGCTTTTCAATGCAAATTTTATAAAAGGAGTCAGAGTAGATTCCCTACCATTTTATTTGTTTCATCCACACAGGATTAGTCATTCGCTTGTGCAACAGGGAGCACTTGTAGTGTCTTCACCTGCTGCTGCTCCTGCTTGCTGCATAGGCCACAGCAGGCAGCACGATTGCTCAGTGGGATATGTTAACCCAACAAGACATCTAAATACACAACCAAGCTTATTGAGATAGGGCTGTGGCATATTGTAACAAGTTCCTACCCTCTTTATAGTTGTAGGAGTGAATTTGCCTTCTTGCCTTCCTTGTGGATAGATCCTTGGAGAGCCACTGTCAATGGATGTCCTATCCAAAAAGAGCCAGAGATTGTATCTGAATCATTAGTTGTTTATTAGTTTGGGGACCAGAGAAAAATTACTCTGGACAGTAAAAACCTCCCTTTTTCTCTATCTCCCCTTTAAATGTATGTCATTCCTTAGTTAAAATAGAATTTGGTGTGAATAAATAGCTCCTTGAAGCACAGGATACAAGTAGAAAGGTCCATGGTCTTCTGCTGTACTTCTAGGTAGACTGGCCATAAAGAACTGATTTCAGTGCGCAAACACTCTGAATTTCAATTGAAAATCTCTAGCTAAAAGTCCAGTGTTTATTCAGAGACATGATTATCTGATTAGATGCAGGGCTTGGCAGAAATCAGTTTTCAGCTCAGACGTGGGATGGCGACAGAGTCTCATTACGTTAATTTTATTTACAGGGCAGCCCGGTTTCCTGTGCTGTGAGCTGGGTGCTTATTCAGCTGGTTTGGCTTTGGTGGGTTTGCCGCACGGTGTATTTTTGTTTCCGAACTATTTTGGCCCTGGAAGGATGTCTGGCTTTGTTTCACTTTCATAACTCTGATGAAAGCCACAGAAGTTTCCAGGGAGCCAGAACAGGCAACTTGTGGGGCCCCTCCTTGCATCGTGTGAATGGCTAGTGGAAGGTGGGTTCTAAACTGGGAAGAGACTCTGTATCCTGAGGCTTTTGCCTTTGCAGAGAAAAGGAATGTTTTCACTTAATGGGCATTGTCTTCCCTGTGCCATTCCTCAAGCTATTATAAGCCAACAGGACCTGAGATATACTACTCTCTTTCTTACAATGGGCAAAGGTGGTGTCTTATTTTGCCCTGCCCCAGGATGCTCTGTGTTATTACTTATTACAAAGGGTGTATGAGAAACTGAAAGAGTCTGGACTTGACTTTGAGGCTGGTGCTGTTGGTTTTGTTCTGTGAGTACATTTAGGTACTAATGTATTTAAACAATAGAAGAGCATCTACACATGAATTCTCTCTTATAAGCTTCACAACCTGTGGATGAATGAGATAGAGACAGTGATGATACACCCATTTCACACAGGTGACTCGGAGTGACTTATGTAGCTCACAAAGCTCAGAAATGCTAGAGCTATAATTTAAAACTAAGTCTCTGACAAGTAATCATTGATTTTTTTTTTATAAAAACTCAGGAATGACCCTAATCAAAAATTAATGCTGAGTTATGTTAATCTTCAGAAATTATTAAATTCGACATAATAAACATTTAACATTTGGAAAACAATTACATATTAGATTTTACTCAGCTCACAAGATCAGACTGCTGAGAAATCAAATTGTAAATAAATTTAAATTTATATTTTATCAGTAAGAATTAAACATTTGAAACATTTGCAACAGATGAAATGATATTTTATGTTGATGTGGCTGCACTGGATGAATATATTATAAATAATGTGGTTGAGTCTACTACCTTAAGAGTGCTGGCACTGACAAAGGTCTTCAAATAGCCCTGTTTTTACCATGCAAGGTTGGATGGGCCTAAAAGCTGATGTATTTGCACTTTAGGACTATGAAAATGAACTTATTTATGCATCTAGAGATGATGAAGTGGCCCCAAACTAACTCAGACCTACAGCTACTATTACTAAGCCAATGTTGCTAAATACTGAATTAAGTGCTTTGCTCATGTTACTTTGTAATTTACTAGTCACTGCTAGATGGCTTGTTAGGTACCATTAGCCTGATGAAGACACTGAGGCCCAGAGAGGCAGAGAGGGAAGCATTTCATTAGAAATCAAGAAACAAGTTGGAATGCAGGCCTTAATCAAAAATCTGTGCTAGTCACCTAAATCTCCCACAGCCAGTACTCCAGGAATCTCTAAAGTCTCTTGCCCCCAAAGCTGCCACTCTCTGCCTTGTCAGCCCTGAGTTTTAAAAGTACTGCAATTGCCAATTGTGAGAGGAGTCAAAATCTCCCACTCTCATCCTCCAAGGGGACTAAACTCAGATTCCAAAGGAAAATATTTGAAATGTCAAATGTTTAAATTTGTTTTAGCACAAGTTTGGTGAAATAAGAACTTTAAATAAGTCTACGTATGACCAGGAAACAAACAAACAAACAAACAAACAAAAAGGAGGTGGGGGATGGAAATAGAGAAAGAGAAGCAAGCATTGGCTTCAGTGTGTATATGTATAAAGGCTGAGATGTTTCCCTTAGCTGCAGGATGTGGGTAATTGGCTCAATTTTCCACTTCTCTTTTCTTTTGCAGACATGGCCTCATTTTTTTTGAGAGCTTTTCTACCAACGTTCCTCCAATATATTTGAAGTTTTCAATTGTCTCAAGTAGAATGTAATAAAATCTTTTTCTTAGGGGCCTCTTGTATTTTAAAAGAATCATTAAAATATGCGTACTTGACTTGGCAGTGTTAGCAAATATTCACATCCCTCCAACGACAGCAACTTGGTGGGCTGATAGAAATTGTGCAGTAAATTAGGACTACAATAAACCATTAACATTAAAATCAGGTGTAAATGTCATTCTGCTACCTTCCTTTCACCTCTCGAAAAAAATTAAGCTACATTTTTAACCAAGTACTTTGTGTTATTTAAAAAAAAAAATTAATTAACTCAGTTTTTCTTAGACACTCAAAATTAAGTTTCCATTTTCTAGCTTTTTTTTTTTTTTTTTTTTTTTTTTTTTTTTTTGGTTGACAAGTAAAACAGGATATTTTAGGATAGGTTTCTTCAGCAGCTGAGATTATTTTCTGTAACATTTTGCTCAAAAACTATTTCCATAGTAGGATCATCAACCAGAAAATCAGGAGTGATACGGAGAATGCGATAGCCAGATGGGGACCACAGTTGGGTGGCTAGTGTCTTGGAATATAAAGAAGAAATAGTCTGTAAATTTCATAATGGGGAAATTGGATGAGCGGTTCAGATTTATGATCTCAACCCTGTGATTGAGCCAAAGGCAACTTTTGGCACTTTAGTCCTAGTACATCCTCCTTGTTTAACTAGATTTCCTGACTTCAGGGAACCCAGCTGGTGGATGAAAAAAGTGATAGTTATAGTCATGGTTCAAATGTGCTACTAATTCACCTAACTTCTCATTACTATCTTCATTTGTTTCAGCAGTTTGAATGCTTAGAAATTTGCTTTTATATGAAGATTATTATAACATCTAGAAAATAATGTAAGACTAAAATGCTATATATTCTAGCAAGGTATATGTTATAATGTATTCAAATATTTTATTTACATTCAATGCCTACAAATTTTAATTTATAGAGCTCTAACAAACAGCCAAGAAGATAAGCCTTTTTCTTAGGGCCAAGGAATAGTAGATAAATCTTTGAAGAATCTGAAAAAAAATATCTTGCATCCCTTTCTTCTTATTGCTCAAATGCCCATAAGCAAGATTGGATAATGTAATGCCAAAAGAAAAGAACAGTTTGAGTCCTGTGTTCACAGGTAGTAACCAATTTTCAGGGAGTCCTGAAGCTCAGTGGGGAGATGATAGTAAAATAATCCTTCCCCATTTCCTAAATGCAAAATTGCGGTCTGATCCAAGGGAGCAGGTAGAGAAGTGGTGAGTCTCTCTTGTGCTCTCCTTTCATTAGCATTGGTTGTTCTTTCATTCATTGGTTCATTCATTCAATCATTTGAAAATTGAATGCCTATTTTCTGCCAGACCAATGCTCATTTCTGAGGATAGAATAGGGAATAAGATTGAAACAGCTCCATTCTCTGAGGAGGTAAATGCAAGATTTAGATGAATGCATAGGCAGCTGTCATAAAGTATGCTAAAGCCTTGATAATATTGTGTAAAGTCATCATGAAGAAAGGCACCTAATCCAGAGTATGGGGAGAGAGTGGGGGTGTTTAGGTTCCCCTGAGTAAGTGATGCTTGTCCTAAAACATGAAGCATTGACCAGGGAAAGGGAGGCATATTTATTAAGATGGGGTTTAGTCTCCTCTCAAACATTTTTCCTAAAACATGAGATATAGTGCTTAGAAAAATGTTATAGAGGAACTGTCCCCTATATTTTCAGAGCACTTGTTTTTGTGCAGATATTAATATTGAAACCTACCAACTGGATCCATACAGTCTTCCTGCCAAGTTCAAAGTTATCTTTAACTGTGGCCATTTTAACCTCCCCTCCCCCCCCCCATTTTCCTTCTTCTTCCTTGGTGTAGCTTTTATTTTTTGCAACAATGTTATTGGTACATTATAATTACACATATTCGTGGGGTTCTTTGTTACTTGTTTATACATGCATACAATATAACAATATGATTTGGTCAATATTGAATGTTCAACTAATCTTTGTCTTGATTGGCTCATTAAGAATTAAACTGAGTGTGTTGCCAAGGGCTAATGTCACCCTGACCACTGGTTTTATGTTCAGGATAGTAAGCATTTATTCATTCTGGTTGGTAAGATTGTTCTAAAGACACAAAAAAATCATGGCATCTAGAAGTTTAACGGAATCCCTAGGATAGAATATCAGAGTTTCCTTGTACCTGTCACTACTTGACTCTATAAAAATATATTTTAAAGTGTTTGGGCTCAGTTGGGTTGAGAAGTTTAGATGGAAGCATAAACTCTGAAAATGTCTACTATCTTCTATCCTTTGAATGTGTTTTTAAAAATGTTCAAAAATATCACATGGTAATTAAGAAATCAGCCTGAAGAGCAGATTATCCTATGCTTTTAAATTTGTAATTCTCTATGCCTAAGAAATTGTATGAATTCCTATTTTACATCTGTATTCACTTGCTAGGTTTTCCATGACATCCAGTGAGAGGCTACATTCAATAAGTTCCAATCTTCTGCTCAAACAAGCTGAACAACTCATGGCACTTTTGTATTGAATGTCACATCTGCTGTTAAGCCACAAAAAGAATAAATAAGTACTTAATGGAATCATTTATTTTGAAAAAAAAAAATGCTTAGTAGTCCTATAGCAAAATCCTAGAAATATTGCTGAATATATTGTAAATGGTGGCAAATGTTAAAACTTCAGTTAAATTTAACCTGCTATTTTAATAATAAGAGGTCATTAAAATGCTAATAAGTAGTTTCATATAAAGTATATTTGTTTTGAGCCAATTTAATAAATGTGTATTAATCTCCCACTATGCACAAAACACTGTGCCTTTTATTCTCTGTTAGAACTTTAAATGTGCAGTCTCTATCTTCATTCATTTGTGGCATTGGTATTCCTCTATCGGAGATCATTTTTTAAAGTAATATTTCCTCCAGTTTTATAACATCTTATCAAAAAAGTACAAGATCTTCATGGAAAATTTGGAAAATAAGTAATCCATGTATCTGTTTAAATAGTTATAACCATTGTTACATTTGCTCTCTTGCTTTCTTTTAACCCATGTGTTTTTCTGTCTGTAAGTTGAAATTCTAAGATAACTCCTATTATTTATTAAATTGCTTGTTCCAGATTTGTAAATAATCTTTACATCATAAGTATTTCTGAATTACATTTTCTTCAGGAATATGGTTTTCACTTTTTCAACCAAATAGTATTTGCCATATGGATGAAGTTTTTTTTTTTTTTTAGGCAATATGATACCAGAAGGCCTTGAATTAATTGCATAGAGACTAAGCAGCTGTAAAACGGATTCTGAATGTCCAATCATTCAGATGCAGTAGTTTATTTCTCTCTTTTGATATGACACAGAGAGGCAGGTGGCCTGTCTCTGATGGGCAGCTTTGCTTGGTAAGGTCACTACCTACAAATCCAGTTTCCTTCTGTATTGTTTCTCTTGCATCTTAAAGGGTATTACTCTCTTCTGTGTGGATGCAATCATGAGCACCATGTCCCTGTCCTTCATGTGAAAGGCAAGATGATGTCTTATTAAAATGTAATCTGATAAAACCTGTTGAGAGAGAGGGGAGCACTGGTGTTATTACAGGATGAGGGAGAATGGAGAATAGGAAACAGTTGATAATATCTTCCATAAGTATCTAGAATCCCTCACATTCTCTATTATAAATATTGTACAAAACATATCGGTAGTAATGTGTGTGTTTAATAACTGACTTGAGATAAATATTAGGTAGAAATATAAAATGTTTTTATAGCTTTTGTTATACTATCTTATTGTCTTACAGATAATTTTGCTGGTTATTATCTTTTATAATTCTTTCAGATGGTATTGTATCATGGTATTCTTTTGCATGTCTTTTACTACTATTAAGTATATTTTTCAGGATCATTTTTCAACTTACATATTATTTGTGACTTTCTCATTGATATTCTTTTTCTAAGAATATTTTTGGTTTTGTTTGTTGGAAAAATTCTATCCTTTGCCATACATATCACATATATTTCCCCAGTTTATTATTTTTCTTTTAATTATTTGCTTTTTCTCAACATTTTTCTTTATTTATATGTAGTTGGATCATCCATGTTTTCCTTGATATCTTGTTTCTTCTCTTTTGGTTTTGCTAGTAATGTTTACACAAACTAGAATTGAGATATATAATTGCCATTTTTACTTCTAATTTTTTAAATAATTTTCCCTTAAAGTTATGTATTTCTATGTAGTTGAGAGCTGACAAATAATTTTCTTGATCATTTTTTTTCACTGAATTATTAAACATTTTTAAATTGGTTGTTGAGTATATGCCAATCATTCCCCTAATAGATCTAAGACCTATGCCTGTATATTTAGCATTGTTATGAATGAATTTCATCTTTATCTATTAGTTTGAAGTATCCTTTTGCCTTGTATAAATCCTTGTATAGTTTGGATCTGTTTTTGACTGTATTTTACACCAGATTCTGTTACTTTTCAGCTTCATGATCAATCTCAAATAGGGTTGGGGCAATATATTCTAAGTAATGCAGAAACAAAACTTAAGACAATGAAAATATCTAACTGAAATTTCTGGTGCGCTAGTGATAATGTTAATACTACTTTTTTTTTTTACATACTTCAGAGGAAGCTTTTAGAAAGCAAAATAAAATAAGGAAGTATGTCCTATTTTTTTGCATTACCTATATTTCAATACTAAATTATTAGTATTGTTTCTTTTAATTGCAAAGATCAGGATTGAAAATACAAACTGTTAACTGTCTTTAAAATATGATAGGACCCTAGTCAATTGGGTATAATAAAAACATTCACGTTGTGATTTGCAATATTAGTAGGGTGTAACAGAGTGAAGGACACTCAGACTGGAGGATTAAAAACATCAAGTGTTTCACATACATCTCACAGGACCAGCTTATGAAAAGGAGAACCATGGTCCATGCCTTTTCAAGAGATGGGGAGCAAAAGAGGGACCTGGGAGCTGAAGTCTTTATAGATTATATTTTGGAACCTTGTATGAGACAGTGGAAAGAAAAGTGCACTAATATTTCTGATTTGGATCATACTCAACAATTACTAATGGTGATAGCACACAGTCACAGTGGACACTTTTAGAACTTTTAAGTTTGTTTCACCAAAAATAACAAATAAATGAGACAGAAGTCCTGTGACTTTTTTTTTTCCCTGCCACATTTAATCTGTATCTTGGTGACAGATTTTCTGATAGTAGATTCTCCAACTTTCAAAACATCAGTGACTTAAAGGCAAACATTTTTTTTTCCCAATGATATGACCTGTATTGGGTAGATTTAAACTATCCATTTGTCAATAAAACCCATTTCTCTGTTTGGTGGTATGCAAGTAATGCAACTAAATCATGCTTACCTCTCAGTGTGTGTGCCATCATCTATCATTTATTTATTATTTTTGGTGAAATAAATTTAAAAGTTTTAAAAGGCACTATGACTGTTTGCTATTACCATTAGTAATTATAGATGAGTATGACCCAAATCAGGAATATTAGTGCACTTTTCTTTCCACTGTCTCATACAAGTTTCCAAAATTATCTCAGGCCATCACAGTAATCCTATGAAGAAGTGGGAATGTGTAATGATGTTCTGTAGTTTGAGGACACCAGGAGGTTCAGAGAAGACTGGTGACAACATTATGTAGTGGAATACATCAGAAACATTCTTGCATTCTAGCCTGTGGTTGCAAGTTTAGGATACTTGCAGTATATTCTATAAAACCCAAAATAAAATGCAAACCAAGGATACTTTATAATAGGATATTGATTTACTTAATGCTATAGAATATTATTTAACAAAATGCTCATTGCATCAAGAATATTTCCTAATTATATGCTTTGAAAGTCGTTACAATGAATTGTGAAAATTTGTTCATTTTGTTCTTGAACACTGGCTTACCTTTAGGTTCTATTTTACTCTTTTGATTAAAAATTCTAATCTATTACAAGTTAACCACATTTGTCTAATCATTTTTGTTGATTATATTAAGCTCTTATTTAAAATCATTAATTTAGTGATTATTAATTTAGGATGTGTCCTTTGTAGGGAATTTGGAGACACATTAAAGAAAATGAATTATAGGTAATTCCAGAATCTAGAGATGAAAGATATTGCAGGTTTGTTTGTTATACATGTATGCACACATATTCATATGCATTTTAAATATAAATGTATGCAAATGTTTTCTTTTAGACAAAATTAACAGTGTACCCTTTTAAAGTATATATTGTAAGAATTTTCATATTCTGTGGTAGCATGATGTAAAATTTACACTCTATAAATTTAAGCAAACCATGTATTCCTTCCTTCACCTAATTGAGTTGCTTGAACTATCTTCTTTCTGTTTCTCTAGTAGTATGGGAGAATTATTTACTCTATTTTTATTCTTGTATGGGGCCTTATTTAGTGTTATATTTGTGATTTTTTTCCCTAAGCACAAAGTTGGCATATTCTTTTAGAATTATTATGAATGATTACTACTAAGATAGGATAGGAAAAGTAACAGCCATTAATGAAAGAAAATTTTAGTTAAGAATGCTATCTACTTGTTCTCACTGAGAAAGAACAATGGTGATAACAAAAATCATAGGCCTTTTAAGCCCATATAAGTCAATGGGAAATTAGGTGGTGGAAAAATTTAAGAAGACAGATTGCTGAGGAATAGGGCCTGCTGCTGGTAAATAAGATTTTTGGACTTAGTAAGTCTTGAGCCTGGGGCATGCGATGGAACTTCTGCGATGTTCCAGGGATGTTTGGAAAACACACTTCATCTTGTATTTTTTCCAGTAACAAGCATTTGTGGATAGCCAAACATTTATGGTAAAAAATTATCATTAAGGCTACATCTACTGCTCATTCATAATCAGGATTAAGAATTTAGTTCCACAAGAATTTCTGACCATGGGACTGGAGGTAGGAGATTGGATGGCACCTCTTTCCTCTTCATTTTTGCATACACATAACATATAAAACCCTGTCCTCTTTCAAGATCTTGGTCTTAAATGTTCAACTTAATTGACTTTCAGGGCTGGATTAAGAAGTTTATAAGAATATTTCACTTTTAGCTCTTCCTTCCTCTTATTGCCTTCTATATCCAGAAACCCTTCATGAGCATCTTTAAATAATAAAACTCACACATTTGAATTTAAATCAAGAATGAAAGAAGAGGAAGAGGATAAGAAGAAGAGGAGAAGGAGAAGAAGAAGGTGGAGGGGGAAGAATAGAAGGAGGAGAAGGAAGAGAAGGAGAAGAAGGAGAAGGAGGAGGGGGAGATGATGATGATGATGATGATGATGATGATGATGATGATGATATTGGCACCTGTGCTATAAGATGGTAAATTAAGAAAGCTTTTATATCTTTTCTTCTTGGTACAGAATATGGGAGAGGATACATTTCAGACTTTTGTTTAAAATAATATTCAGTTTTCAATCTACGTATTTATTGTTTATTTATTCCACTCTAGATTATTACTGTAATTGCTAATTTTCATAGATTTATTTTGACATTATTATAAGTGTACATTATGAACAATTATTTTTATGTGGAATGGGAATCCCTTTCATTCATTTCGCCAGTGTGATTTTATTTTCCTATATTTTTCCTTCTAATCTCATGTAAGTTAGCTCTTAGTATAATTTTTTAAAAATGTTTGGCTTGTACATATCATCCTTACCTGGTTTTTAGAGTCAATATAATATTTTCTGCCTTTCCAATTTCTGACATTTAAATCAACAGGAAGTACTGGTGGAGGGGATTTAAAATTATGGATTCAATTTACCATAGTGAAGAAAATCCCTAAAACACAATTGTATTGATTGCAATCTTTTCAGATGAGTAGATTCATCCAAATATATTTAAATTTAATATGGTTTTACTACTTTTATAATTTTCTAAATTCTACCTTAATTGGTAAAACGATAACAAATTTCTTTGTATCTACAACTTTATTCATAAATCTCAAGAGTTTTCTTGATTTTGCATTTATTCCTTCTTAACTCTAGGAAACTCTAACATTTGGCGACAGCTTTTAAAGTGACACAAGAAACAGAAGATAAAGAAGGAAAAATGGTGGATAGTTTTTAGAACAGAAAACCAATCTGTTATAGGTACACTTGTCTCTTTTCCATCCCCAGCCTCTGCATAATTCAAACTGAGAATTATGGTGGCGGACTTACCAGAAGGCATAAATTTTAAGAAGACATTTGTACTCCTGAGTGTCTGTAGTTTGAATCCTCTCCAAAATTTAAAAGAATCAAATCTTTAGCCTTGAAATATGGCTGGGAGTGAGTTAAATTCAACTAACACTTATTAAATATATATCATGGGATAAACAATGTACTGGATGGTGGGAGGGCAGAAATAAAATACAAGATAAAGTTCTTGCCTTCAGGCTTTAATTGGTTTTACTGAGAAGCAACAACTTGCAGTTTTGGAATTTAGACACTATCAAAGTGTTTTTTAAAATTTTTTATTTATAGTAGTAGTATGTATTGCAGTTTATGCTACACATATAGAGCATCTTTTAACACAAAACAGTTTGTATACAAAGTATATTCGTAGCATTCAAGTCTTTAATCATGCATTTAGAATAATGATATCCATCTTATTCAACCACTTTTTCTTTCTTTTCCCCCCTTTCTCCTTTGCTCCCTCCATACACAATAAACGCTTTTGAATGGGAGTAACAACTGTTGGTGGCTGATTTAAATGGACACTGATCAATTATTTGGAGGATTTGTTGTAGTCATTGTGATATCACAGTAAATAGATTCTGGGATGGCTTATAAGTCTCTTTTATTTTTAATATATTTTTTATCCAGTACTCAAGTATCAGTAGTAGTATGTATTTTCAAAAAATTCAAATGATGGAGAACTATTTAGAGTAAAACGGGTATCTTACTTCTCTAGAAGTAACCTTATTCTGTGTATTTAAAACCATTTATATACCTATTATATACATGTAAATATGTGATTCTACTTTTTGATTTTGGGTTTTGTAAGTTTGTAAACATACTATGTCTATGCAGGCTTTGTAGGCCTACTGTATATATACTTTTAAAAATATTATTTGTTTTTTTAGTTATACCTGACAGTAGAATGTATTTTGACATGTCATACATACATGGAGTATAACTTCCCTTTCTTGTGGTTGTACATGATGTGGAGTTACACTGGTCACATATTCATATATAAGCATAGGAGAGTTATGTCCTATTCATTCTATTGTCTTTCCTATTCCCATTCTCCTCCCTTCCCTTATTCCCCTTGGTCTAATCCAATGAACTTCTATTCTCCACCTTACTCTTATTGTGTGTTGGCATCTGCATATTAGAGAGAACATTAGGCCTTTGGCTATTTAGGATTGGCTTATTTCACTTAGCATGATAGTGTGTAGTTGCATGCATTTAACAGTAAATGCCATAATTTCATCCTTCTTTATGGCTGAGTAATATTCTATTGTGTATATGTACTACCTTTTCTTTATCCATTCATCTGTTGAAGGATACCTAGGCTGATTCCATAGCTTACCTATTGTGAATTGAGCTTCTTGATGTGGCTGTGTCACTATAGTATGCTGGTTTTATGTACTGTCGGTATAGAATGAGGAGTGGGATAACTGGGTCAAATGGTGGTTTCATTCCACATTTTCTGAGGAATCTTCAGACTATTTTCCAGAGTGGTTGCACCAATTTACAATCCCACCAGGAATATATGAATGTATCTTTTCCCCCACATCCTTACCAACATTTATTGTTAATTGTATTGATAACTGCTGTTTGACTGGAGTGACATGAAATCCCAGTATAGTTTTAATTTGCATTTCTCTAATTGCTAGTAATGTTGAATATTTTTTCATATATTTGGTGGCAGATCATAATTCTATGGTGAAGTGCCTGTTCAGTTCCTTTGCCCATTTATTTATTGTTATTTATTTATTTATTTATTTATTTTGGTGTTAATTTTCTTGAGTTCCTTGTGTATCCTGGAGATTAATGCTCTATTTGAGGTGCAGGTGGCAGATTATCTCCCATTCTGGAGGCTCTCTCTTTATGCTTTTAATTCTTTCCTTTGCTGTTTAGAAGCTTTTCAGTTTGATGGCATCCTGCCTATTATAGAGTTTTAGCTTTATTTTTTGCACTTTAAGGGTCTTAATGAGGAAGTCAGTCCATAAATCCACATGATTGATGGAGATTTTTTTTTTTTTTTTTTTTTTTTTTTTTTTTTTTTTTTTTTTTTTTTTTTTTTTTTTTTGTACCAGGGATTGAACCACTGGGCCACATCCCCAGCCTTTTTCCGTATTTTATTAGAGACAGGGTCTCACTGAGTTGCTAAGTGCCTCGCCATTGCTGTGGCTGGCTTTGAACTCGCCATCCTCCTGCCTCAGCCTCCCAAGTGCTGGGATCACAGGCATGCGCCACTGCTCCTGGCTACACATGATGGAGATTTGTAACTACTTTTTCATCTAGTAGGCACAGCATCTCTGGTCTAATGGCTAGGTCCTTGATCCCCTTTGAGTTGAGTTTTATGCAGGGTAAGATTGGGGTTTGTTTTAGCCAGCTTTTTCACTGCTGTAGCTAAAGGAGGAAAAGTTTATTTGAAGGCTCATGCTTTCAGAGGTCTCATCCCTATACAGCCAGCTCCATTCCTCAGGGGCTCCAGGTGAGGCTGAACATCATGAAGGAAGAGTGTGGCAGAGGGAAGTGGCCCACATGATGATGAGGAAGAAGGAGAGAGAGAGATCTATACTTGCCAGCTACCAATATATACATCAAAGCCATGCCCCAATTCCCACCTCCTCCAGCCACACCCTACCACTTCAATTACCACTCAGTTAATCTCTATCAGGGGATTCATTCACTGATTGGGTTAAGGCTCTAGTAAACTTTCTTCTTTGAACCTTCTTGCATTGTCTCACACATGAGCCTTTGGGGGGCACCTCGTATCCCAACCACAACAGGGTTTAATTTCATTTTGCTGCATATAGATTTCCAGTTTTTCCAGCACCATTGGTTGAAGAGACTGTCTTTTTTCCAATGTATGTTTATGGTGCCTTTGTCTAATATGAGACAACTGTATTTATGTGGGTTGGTCTCTGTGTCTTCTATTATTTAGCATTGGTCTTCATGTTTGTTATGTTTCTAATACCATGCTGTTTTTGTTACAATAGCTCTGTAGTATAATTTAAGGTCTGGTATTATGATGCCTCTTGTATCACTTTTCTTGCTGAGAATTGCTTTGGATATTATGGGCTTCTTAATTATCCAAATGAATTTTTATGACTGCTTTTTATATTTCTATGAAGAATGCCATTGGAATTTTAATAGGAATTGCATTAAATCTGTATAGCGTTTTTGGTAGTATGGCCATTTTGACAATATTAATTCTGCCTATTCAAGAACATGGGGGGAGCTTTCCATCTTCTAAAATTTCTTTAGTGTTCAGTAGTTTAAATTATAGAGGTCTTTCACCTCTTTTGTTAGATTGATTCTCAAGTATTTTATTTTCTTGATGCCATTGTGAATGGGATAGTTTTCCTAGTTTCTCTTTCAGTTGATTCATCACTGGTGTAAAGGAACACAATTGATTTGTGAGTGTTAATTTTATATCCTGTTACTTTGCTGAATTCATTTATGAATTCTGTTGGAGTTTTTTGGGTCTTCTAAATATAGAATCATGTCATTGGCAAATAGGGATTGTTTGAGTTATTCTTTTCATATTCTTATCCCTTTAATTTCTTTCTAAGTGCTCTGGCTAGAGTTTCAAGGATTATGTTGAATAGAAGTGATGAGAGAGGGCATCCTTATCTTATTTCAGTTTTTACATGGAATGCTTTCAAATATTCTCCATTTAGAATGATGTTGACCTTGGATTTAACATACATAGGTTTTACAATGTTGACGGATGTCCCTGCTATCCCTAGTTTTTTTTGTTTTTCAGTATTTTGAATGAATATATACTTTTGCAATTAACTTTTCTCTACCTTAATCTAGGAAGTCTTTCATGTCAGCAATGTAGATCTAAATCAATATTTTGATTCAAATTATGGTTTATATGAGTTAAATAAATGAATGTTGCTGGGAAAATTTGCTACTCAGCAATGTAAACATGATCCATCTGCAGTGAATTGGAATTATGCATGGCTCTCAGCCTCAATTTGTCATCTTCTGATTCGATGTCTTGTACACATACGTATGCATGTGTTCACGTATACACACATGCAGATGGCACGTACATGCTTTTATCACCTTAAATAGCATCTTCTTAATAGCTAGGGATTAAGTAAACTGGCAAGGACTACTGTTGTAAGAAAGAATAAATCACTCCTTCTCTATGGGATTCATTTTCCCAGATTAATTAAAAAATAATTGGATTAAAGTGAGGCTGGGGACCCCAAAACCATGATCAGGGTTTTATTTCCTTCCACAAGTAGTCATTTCTCAGTATCCACAGAAGATTGGTTCCAAGATACCCCCCAATTACAAAATCTTAGGATGCTTAAGTTCCTTATATAAAAATGGGGTTGTATTTGCATGCAACTTTTGCATACCTTCCTGTATACTTTAAAGCATCCCTAGTTCATGTGTAATACCGAATACAAGGCAAATACTATGTAAAAAGTTGTTATGCCATATTTTTAGGTAATAATGATAAAAAAAATGGCCTGTACGTGTTTAGCACAAATGCAATTTTAAATGAACATTTTTGATCCCTGTTTGGTTGGATCTGTGGATATGGAACCTGCAAATATGAGGGTTAAGAGAAGTAAGACTAGGACCTGTGCAGTATGAAGAGCTGTATGAGGAGTTTGTGTACCTGCTAGTAATAAACTTGATCTTCTTTCATGTGTCTACTGTATAAAATGAAGTGCTTTTTACAACTTCATCCTTCCTTTTAAAAAGCTTTCTCACTTAAAACCCCAGAACGACTTACTTTTCAGCAGTCTCTGTTCACCTTGTCTGCCCCAAAAGGAACAGATGAACCTAGCTGACAGGGAAGTTTTACTCGTGTCTACAGCATCAGCTCATAACCCACAGGGTATGTTTGCTATAAAACCTCAGCCATACTTATGAGTTGGAACCAGTTACCCTGAAAAGAGAGCCATAAAGGAGCTAGTCATACTCAGTTACACAGCAAGTACTCCAGGAAGTACCTGAGTTGGAAGATCAGTGCACTGGTCAAAAAGGAAAAGGGGGGGGGGGGCTCCCCCAAACTTGTAGGACTTAGCAATTCCTTTTAAAATCGTAGAAGTGCTCCATGGGTGGAGGGGGAATAAAATCATCTCTCCAGGACAGACATTCTTCTGTTCCCAAGCTCCCTTCCTCAGGGGATAAGAACCAAAAGGGGAAACCTTTCTTCCTCCCTGGACTTCATGATGTTTCTTCCACAGAACCACTGAACACTTACCTGAGCTCATGAGAACACAGTCCCTGAGCCATGACTTGAAGAATTCAGCTGGGAACATTTTTTAAAATTAAAAAAAAAAAAATGGACTGATTTTTTCAAGATTTCCAAGAAAAATGGAAGAAAATAAAATGTGAGGGCCTCTTCGTGTCACTGTGGAGACTTCTAGCTCCTGAGTGAGGATTTGTGAAGTGTTAGTAACAACTGTAAATACAGTGGGAAAAAAAATTGGGAAGGGGTGGGGTGGTTTGCACACTTCTTAAACCACTGGGGATTGTGGGGCCATCTGCTGAAATGGCAAATCTCCCACCACTTAGTTCCTTCTCTTCATGGATGCCCTCACCTCCATCGTAATTACAGGTCACATATTCCTCAGAAGGAGTTTTATTTTGGTACTTGGAAGGATTTGGCATGTCCAAGCACTGAAGGGTCAGCCTATGCCAATTTCATCATCTGAAACTAACCCTGGTATGGGCAACATTGAGATTAGGGGGCCGATGTCTCCTCCTGTAACCTCCCACTGACACCCACATGGATGCTGCTGCTGCTGCCTTGTGAAATGCTCCAAGTCTCAACCACCCCCACAGTTGATCCTAGGGTCACTCAGCTTCTTGGAGTGGTTTGCCAGTCAAGCACAAAACCCCGCTCTGCAGGTATCTACTGGTAAAGTAGACGATGGTGGTTACTCTCAGCTAATCACCATGGGAACCAATGATTGTACTAAGCATGAGAAATTAACTTAACAGAAATTTAATGTTTTTACCAATTTACTACCAAGAAGTTGATTCTTCCCAACACTTGGATAGGAGATGGCTAAAAAAAAGAAAGGTGACCAAAGGTGAAAAATGGCAGGAAAAGTAAGAATGATTTATGATTTCAGAGAATACAGTTGTTCCTTGGTAGCCATGGTGAATTGGTTCCAGGACCCTCACAGATTAAAAAATCTGAGGATGCTCAACTCCCGTACAGTATTTTGATATAACTTATGCCCATCCTCCTGTAAACTTTATTATCTCTAGACTACTTATAATACCTAATATGCTGTGAATGCTCTGTAAGAAATTGTTATACTGTATTGTTTAGGCAATAATTGCAAGCAAAAAGTCTATACATGTTCAGTACAGACACCATTCTTTCTACAAATATTTTCAATCTATGGTTTGTTGAATCTGTGGATTAGGAGCATGTGGAGACAAAAGGCTGACTGTAATTTATTCTTTTAGCTGCCACTTTGAGAAAAATCGTAAAAATAGTAATTTCCTCTTTGGAATAGAAACTCCTGGCTAATTGTTCCAGAGCTTCTGCATTTATGATTTTCAATATGTCTGAGATTCTATTATGCTCTTTTAATTTTAAGGGAAGCAGGAGGAGATCAACTCTTCAATACCTTAATTTTGAAAAAAAAAAAAAAAAAAGACAGATCGTTCTTGAAACACATTGGATTCTTGCAGTTGTAGAAGTGAAATCTCTGTCAGACCCTACATCTTCATGGAATTTACTAGCATTTCCAGCTGTAGGTTCTAATTTGAGTCAGTCTACTTTGAGGGATGAGCTCTGCTTTCTGCCTGTCCATGAAGTAGGAAAGGGACATTACGTTCCTGTCCAAGTAAACTGTCCTGAGAACGAAGGACTCAAGCCTCACCGGAAAGAGATCTGAGGCTCATCCTGTGTTTCTCACTAACTAACTGTCACTTCTGATGTTGGAATTCCCTATCAAAAAGGTGCTTTGTTGGCTAGCCCCCTGAAAACTGGCTTTCTTTCCATTCATGTCCTCAGTTCCTCTGCAAAGGTCGTAGTCTTCAGATTCTCCCTGGTACTTTAGTTTGACTTTCCTCTGAACGGAGTCCCTCTTCGAGGAAAGCTCTCCACATCTAGAGACTTCCCAGGACTCAGCTCTCTGTCTGATTTTCTAAAATTTAACTAATCCATCAGTTCCATGATTATGTTATTGCTAAGACATTTTCCAAATGTCGAGCCTGGTCCTGTTTGAGGGACACCCTTGCTACGTTATCTTAGATCAGATGTTGCAAACTCAGATAATGACTTCTGAAGTAAGAGGGCTGTACAACGATTGAGATGGATTGGAGAGAGCATACTTCTTTAAAGGAGGTAGCCACAAGTCCCATCCAGCTGGTAACTGCAATTTCAAAAGAAGAAATAATCTGAATTTTAGTGTGAATTTTCCAGATTTGAAAACATGGGCAACTAATTCATTTTTATAAAATGACACAGCCAAATGAACTCCATCTGCAGTGTGGCCTGTGACACGGCTCTATGTGTGTGACTTCTGTCTCAAATCATGAACTATGCAATGACAATTGTGTCTGTTCTTTTGTCTAGGTGGATAAGCCTGTGCTGTCAGACTCTGAGTTTGGGATACCTCCTCACTATCTATCTTAGCCAAGCAGGTAGTTGGTTTCTAGGACCATCCTGCATCCCCAGTATTTTCTATCTTGGTGTGTTTTGTGCATTAACATGTTACCAAGGGGAAATTACTTGGCAAATATGATTGTCCAAACCAAGAAATTATTATCTATCAACTCTAGTTATTTAAACACTGTGATGGTATTTAAGAACATAGAACTATTTAGTTCTATTAGTAAGATGCAGGCCTTGTTTTCTAGTTGTACGGAGGACGCAATATAAGTGGCCCTCTAACAAGTAACAACTTGTTTAATTCTCCCACCTTGTGAACAGGCAGAACCTATGACTTGCTTCTAACCAATAGAATGTAGCTACATAATACAATGTCAATTCCTTGATTAGGTTAAGTTATATGGCAGAGGTGATGAAAGCATCTGATCTATGATTGGGTCATGTTATTGCTAAGACTGTCTCTTAGCCAACCAAAGCACCAACACCTCCTGCTGTCCTTGAAGTGAATAGCAATTCTATGAATGGTCTATAGAAAGGGCCACGTGGCTGGGAAATGTGTGCAGTCTCTAGGACATCAGGGCAGATTTCCTTCAACTGCTGGTAAGAAGACGGGGCTCCTAGTCACACAATTTCCAAGAAATGAATTCTTCCAAGACCTGAATGAACTCAGAAATGGATTTTTCCCTAGTTAAAACTTTAGAAAAGATGGCAGCCCTGGCCAACACTTTGATTACTGCCTGTGAGATCCTGAACAAAGAAATCAGCTAACAAGTCATGTACCTGGAATTGTGAAACTATGAGATAAATGGTGTTGTTTTAAGATGGTAAGTATTTGCTGATTTGCCATTCAGCAGTAGAAAATGAATACCAGCCATTTATAGCCTACCACAGACAAGGCAATAGCCTATGCAGCACATAAAACAGGATAGAGAGACATTTATTTGCTTGAATTCTAGTCAGGGAATGTGTCACACTTGTTTAAAAAAAAAAAAAAAAAAAAAAAAAAAAAAAAAAAAAAGACTTGGTTGACTGAGTTCCAGGGCTGCCCTAAGGCTGCTGTGCAACCACAAAGAAGACAGAAAGAAGATAGTGTTGTCTTTGTCAAGAGCAAGGTGTCTGCTTGTGGATATCCCAGAAATCAGCAAGATTTTGAATTCTTCTTTGCTGGGTACATGCTCCCATAAAGTTGGTACCTTCCTTTTTCTGTGTATTCCAAAGGGAAACTGGTTCTTTGAATCTGCTACGTAGAGATGACACCAAGTGGAGGCATTGGCTGGAGATTGGAGAGGAAGGATGATGGGATAGACAGGTCAGGGACTGACTTCTGGGCCTTCTCTAGGTCTGGCGTCATCTTAGGCAGTAGCTATATGTCTTCCAAGTCTTCAGCTCCTAAAGGAATGGCGTAGTGTGGTTTCTAGAGCTTCACTGTGTCATGTGGTAGCTCCTGATATATATGTATGTGTGTGTGTGTGTGTGTGTGTGTGTGTGTGTGTGTGTGTGAAATGTGGCTATACAATTTTAAATAAAGAAATATTAGTTCTTCAATTATATTAACCATATATCAAGAGCTAAGTAGCCACATGTCTTGAACGGTCATCACATTGGACGGTATAGATAGAGATTATTTCTAATATTTTAGAAAGTCTTATGGAGCAGTGTAATGCTAGAGAATTATCTGGCCTGTGAGATTTGGCAGCACCATCTCTACCCTTTGCCATCTAGCCTAGGAGGAGGAGTGACTGCCTGATGGTGCTCATCTCTGGATTTTCTCTCTGTCCTTTTGTTGGGACTATGTCTGCCAAGGGATAAAGATTTGACTGCTTACCACACCTTTAAGGACCGGGGCTAAACCAAGGGGTGTGGCTATGACGTAGCGTGAGAGGCTGAACCGCCTTGCTTGCTGATTGGTTAGTTCTAGGCCTATTTAAGTCAATGCTTGTTCAATAAAAGTTGTTCTCCAGACATCCCGTGAGCTATATACAAGACTTTCTAGGTGTGGCGTGTTATCTGTTCAAACAGACAGAGGTAAGGCATCTAGCGATTTCTTTTCTTAAGCTCATTCTCGCCGAGTAAGCTATATTTTCTTGCTGGAAAGAAAAACTTCCTGTCAGGGCCCGATAGGAAGATAGCTTAGAATTCGGCCCCTTTCGTAACTCAGCTACCCCGGCAGGTTGGCGCCCAACGTGGGGCGGGAACAAGGAAAAAATTATCGGTGAGCTTAATAAGGTTAGAGACACAGCGTCTCTTTCGCTGGCAGAAATCCCCTTTTATTATGGGACAAATTTTAGCATTCGGGAAATCACGAGACCCAGCCCTTGAGGCGTGGCGTGGGTTTATTGAGAAAGCAAGGTCTCCAAATATCTGACAGTCAATCGGAGGTAATCTGGAGTTCATTAAAACGGGCGGCTCCCTGGCTCCCAAAGTCTGATTTTGATTCTTGGAAGACTTGGGACGAAATAAAACAAATTTTAAGGGACCGAGAAATCGAGTACGGGGAATCCCCGCCTCCGGGAGTTTATCCAGCTTTATCCGCCCTAAAAGCGTACTCGCTTTTACAAGAAAAACAAACACCTAATTTTTCCCGGTCCGCGAATTTAAAGAAATCTCACTCCAGGGAATTAGAAACTACAGCCCCTCCTTTAGAGAGATCTGACAAGGTCCCTGAGAACAAAGACCTCCAACCACGTGGCTCGAAACTTTCTGAAAGTGATCCGCCATTTTCTGAATCAGCTCGTATTAAGCCTTTGGCGCCATTACCATACCAAGAGGCGCCAGCGCCCTCTAGTGGGCTTTCACCTGTAATGGCATTTCCAGTTAATTTAACAAAACTTCCTATAGCTAAAATCACTCAAAAAGCTAATAAAAATCTGGCCACATTTATTGAGAAAGTAGAAAAAGGCCTTCAAAGAAAACTTCCACCTAATGACCAATTTACAAAAATGTTAGTTTGGGAAGAAATGACCACAAATCACAAGCTGGCCTATGCTAAGTTAAAAGATAAATTTATAAAAAGATGGATTATTACCACCAAAGATGTGGGTTCAACAACTCACCAGTCTCAGATATTAAACACTCCCATTAATGCTCGTACTAAGATATTAACAACAGTTTTAAATGGAAAAGGAACCTATTTTAAATACGGACGACAAGGCTATTTTAAAAAAGACTACCCCGATGGTCTTGGTCGGCCTCCAGAATGCTCCCCTGGCCAGATCTCAAAAGATTTAACCTTAATTATTATTGATATTAAAGATTGTTATTTTTCAATACCTCTTCATCCAGATGATTATGAAAAATTTGCATTCTCTGTCCCATCGACCAATTGTCATAAGCCAGATGAAAGATATAAATGGATAGTGCTCCCTCAAGATATGGCTAATAGCCCAGCTTTTTGTCAATATTATGTTTCATGTCTTCTGTCACCATTAATGAAAAAATCACAGCTTACCTTATATGTCTATATGGATGACATCATCCTGGGTGCTACTGATGTCCAACAACTAAACTCTGCTTACTTAACCCTCCGAGAGCTCTTAGAAAAAGGAAGATTACACATATCCAATGATAAAATACAAACTATTCCTCCCTTTAAAATATTGGGGACAAAAATTAGCCTAGACTCTGTTTGTCCTCTCAAACCCCAACTTCTCATTCAAAAATCTTATTCCTTGACAGAGTTACAAAAGCTATTAGGAGAGCTAAACTGGTTAAGACCTTGGCTTCATACCTCTACTGAGGATTTATTACCTCTCTTTGAGTTGCTACGGGGAAAATCCCCCTCTGATATGATTTTACTAGAAGAGAGTCATCTGTCAATATTACAAAAAGTCCAAGATGCCCTCAATTCAGCCCAATTGGCTCGATACCAACCAAAGCAACCTCTATATTTATGGATTTTCTCAGGTGCTAAACTCCTGACAGCTGTGCTCACCCAGATGGGAAATCCATTAGAATGGATACATTCCTCTGTGGGAGGAGCACCTCGAGTTTATTCCCAATTAGATCAATTAGCAGATCTTGTAATAAAAGGAAGAGATACATCATTGAGACATTATGGAAAAGACCCAGATATTTTAACAATTCCTTACCATTTGTCAGATTTTGAATGGATACAGAGAAACAACCCTAGAGTCTCCTATGCATTAGAAGGATTTCTAGGAAAAGTTGACTGTCATTACGGGTCAAGCAAATGGACTTCTTCTTTCCCCAAACTGGAGTGGACTCCCCCCATCTTATTTTCTAGCAAGCCACTCCCCAAGACAGTAAATGTCTTCACAGATGGAGGAAAAGAAGGGTCAACAGTTGTAATATTTCACCCATCCTCAGGCCAAAGGACACAATACTTTGAAGCAGTTACTGGTTCTGCTCAATTTAAAAAATTATATGTTGTTACATTAGCCTTGACCCATGTCCAAGAGCCTATGAATCTTTTCTCAGATAGTTTATATGTAATTAACCTATTACCTACTCTAAATGCCTCATATATAAAGATAGATAATAATCCTATCACCCCTCTGATGATCCAGGTTCGATCCCTGTTAAAGGGGCGTAATGAACCTATGTTCCTCCAACATCTTAGGGGACATCAAGGCTTATCTGGGCCCCTATCTGAGGGAAATCAGGCCGCTGACCGGTTGGCCACCACAGGTGTATTAACAGTTACAGTTCCATATCAACAAGACCTTCAGTTAGCTCAAGGTCTTCACAACCTTACTCATTTAAATTGGAGAGGTCTACATAATAAATTTCCTTTAGTTCCTATAAAAGATTTAAAAAAGATTATAAGGACATGTAAATCGTGTTTGCCCTTCTTACAGGTCCCACCTCTCCAGTCCCCTGGGGTAAATCCCAGAGGCCTAAGGCCCAACGCTATCTGGCAAACTGATGTAACCCATTATGTGCCATTTGGAAAATTAAAATATATATTTATGTCCATAGATACTTATTCACATGCTTGTTGGGCCACGGCACATTCTGGAGAAAGGGCTAAACATGCTGAAAGTCACTTTTTACAATGCTTTGCTATTCTTGGATTGCCAAAACAAGTTAAAACTGATAATGGACCCTGTTTTGTAAGCAAATCATTACAAAAGTTCTTCCAAACTTGGCATATTAAGCATACCACAGGGATTCCATATAACCCAAAAGGACAAGCCATAATAGAAAGACATAATAAAACCTTAAAGGACCAATTAATAAAACAAAATGGGGGAAGCAACCCCCATGACCAGTTGAAAACAGCTATGCTTGCTTTAAATATTTTAAATTTTTCCAAACAGCAGCCTGTATCTGCATTTCAGAGACACTGGTCTAACCAAACACCTTATATAAAAGTTGAGGTCCGATGGAAAGACCCATTAACTGGAGTCTGGAGAGGTCCTGATCCATTAATAAGTGCTGGCAGAGGTTTTGGATGTGTCTTCCCAATGGGGGAGCAAAACCCTATATGGGTGCCTGCCAGAGATCTCAAATATTGCCAATCCGACCAAAATGACTACCCAGGAGCACAAGCTCTTGAGGAGTGATCCTTTCTTTTTCCACAGAAATGAAAAAACCGTGACAAAGCTCCTGTCGTGCTGTGATTAAACTTCTCATCACATCCGTTTCAAAATTCATCAAAGACGCTATCCTGGACTCCTTCTTTGTCAACATCTCAACCCTCTGCGATGAGAGAAGAAGGACTGTGCCATTCCTGTGACAATTATCTGGACTTTATGCTAGACGACTTCCTTTGGACTCTGAGAGAAGAGCGCTATATCTTAGGACAATTATTTAGACTTTGTGCTGGACGGCTTCCTTTGGACTCTAAGAGAAGAGTCCCATTCCTGTGACAGTCATCTGGACTTTATGCCAAAAGGCTTCCTTTAAACTAAACTAAATAGATGGACTTTCTCTTTTTGGTGAAGTCCTTGCTAAATGGGTAGACTTTCTCTTTTGGTGAAATCCTTGTTAAATGGGTGGACTTTCTCTTTTTGGTGAAATCCTTGCTAAATGGGTAGACTTTCTCTTTTGGTGAAATCCTTGTTAAATGGGTGGACTTTCTCTTTTTGGTGAAATCCCTAATTGTCATTGTCTTTGTGTGCACCTTTAGCCCTATAGAACTGGCCAGATACAGCTGGGTGGTCTACTGTCACGCTGAGCTATAGCCCTATAGGCTTGGCCACGGTCCTTAACAGGATGCAGAGGTATGCCATCCAGTCAAGCCTTCCCAAAGGTGACTGTCATGTCCCGTGTGCTCCCCTTGGCCACCTGCTGGCCCTAGGCACGTCCACCTAAAGTGCTAGAGTGATAGCCAATAACAGGTAAGATTTTTCCCAAAGAGGAGAAGTCGACCTAGACGGGCACCATCTCTACCCTTTGCCATCTAGCCTAGGAGGAGGAGTGACTGCCTGATGGTGCTCATCTCTGGATTTTCTCTCTGTCCTTTGAGTTCTCAGCATTTCTCTATCCCATATAACAAATTCCCTGCTTTAAAAGTCCATTTGTCCAACATAGTTAAGTGATTTTTTTTCTGGTCAGACTTTGGTTAAGATATCAAAAAAGGAAATGGTAAGATTTTATAAATCTTATGTTAGCTGCCCATTGTTATAAAATATAATTGTACCCACCCTAGCATTTATTATTTTATACTTTCTATGAGTCAAAAATCTGGGTAGTTAGGTGGTTCTGGTCCAAGGACTTTCATAAGATTGCATTCAAGGTGTGGCAGGGGCTACAGTCTCATTCAAAGGCTCAAGGAGGGGAGGATTTGCTTCTAGGCTCACCTTGTGGTTGTTGGTAGGCTTCCATTCCTTACTGGTTAGCTCCTGGAACTCCTTGCCACCAAGACTTTTCCATAGACCGAGCATTCCATGGCATGACACTGGTTTCCTCCAGAGCAAATGCTCAGAGTGAGAGGAAAAGAGATTGCAAGTGATCAAGAGACTGAAAGGGAAAGAGAATCCAAGATGGAAGGTTTCCTCTTTTACAACCTAAATTCAGCAGTAACATAGCATCATTTCCACTGCATTTTGCTGACCACACAGCAATCCTGGCACAGTGTAGGAAGAGACTTCACAGGATGAGAATGCCAGGAGGTATGAGTCACTAGGACTCCTCTTAGAAGCTGCCTTCCATCGGTGCCCCAGAGAGGTTGAGTGGAATTGATACGTGAGAGATTGTTCTGTTTCTCTGTGACTTGAATTGGAAAAGGCAGAAGCCACATAGCCAAGGGTAAAAGAATGCCCTGTTATAGAGGAATTTGGTGGGAAAAGATTAACAGTTCTATGATGCTCTGATTCATATATGTTAGCAGATAATACTTGATCCTTGTTTTCATCCAAATCCAGGAGGTGTTGGAAAATTATAAAGAAGTTATAGTATTTGCTCTGGAAAATAACTTGAAACCATTGGTCCATTTACTAATAAGATTTAGGATGAATGTGTTAACATTCAGAAGGACAAAAACATAAATGCCTGGCTGTAGCACAATTTTATTACAAGCTTTTAGATAGTCTAGTTCTGCTTTCACATTTTTACTTGATGGTTTTAGCAGCATATGCTCTGTGAGCCTCCGGTAGGTCCTGGTGATGGAGGCATTTTCTACAAAGAAAGACTCAGAAAGCACAATGCCTCATCTGTAAGTTGGGATTAAGTTAGAGACCTGTGTAGATGGGCAAGGATAGAAAGAGAGAGAACCTTCCTTCCAGCTCCAGCCCCTGGTGAGGAGATGTGGGCTATCAGGTGCCAACTTGTCCTTCCCTGGTGAATGTGAACCTAAAGAAGCCTCACTGATAACCCCACATTCATTTGTAGCACATGCCATGGTTATCATTTCCTGGATGAAAGAGAGTCTGTCTTCTCCACACTCAGTTATGTTTATGTTTGGTTGAACACGTTCTGTCTGGGAAATGGACCAGTTCAAGAAAAGTGCCATTTCAGAGAGAAATTTACGATAGTAGTCCTTTTATCCATTGTTTCGCTTTCTTAGGTTTCAGTTACTCATGGTCCTCGGTGGTCTCAAAAAAAAAAAAAAAAAAAAAAAAAAAAGTGAGCAAGAGATTACATTCACATCACTTATTACAGTGTATTGTTATAATTGTTCTATTTAATTATTAGTTGTTAATCTCTTACCATTTTTTTTTTTAATTTTGGTACCAGGGATTGAACTCGGGGGCACTCTAGCCATATCCCCAGCCCTATTTTGTATCTTTATTTAGAGAGGGGGTCTCACTGAGTTGCTTAGTGTCTCGCTTTTTCTAAGGTTAACTTTGAACTTGTGATCCTCCTAACTCTGCCTCCAGAGCTGCTGGGATTACAGGCGTGTACCACCATGCCCAGTCTCTTACTAATTTTTAAATTATGCTTTATCATAGTTATGTACATATAGGGGATAACACAGTATATATAGGGTTTGTGCAATCCACAATTTCAGGCATCTACTGGGGTCTTGGAAGATATTCTCCACGGATAATGGGGGACTACTGTATGTCCTATTCGTGATAGAGAAAAGAATTTTGAGAAAGCATTTTTGTCTTCCTGAAAAGAGAAAGAGAAAAAAAGTGAGAATGAGGGGGTGGAAAAGAGAATTGAGGATGGAGGAAACTTGGGATGTAAAGTAAATTTTTTCCCTGATTGAACTTCAGTGAATAGTATTTTTTTTTTTTTTAATTTAAATTGAAAGGCATTTTCGTGTTTGAAAGTTCTAAGCTGTAAAAATAAACCCTGGAAGTAGATTGCCTGGGGTAAGATTTAATTAAACACTGTACAGTAAATTAGCATAATTTGATGAGGATCAGCTTTAGTTCCTAGAAACTGCAACAGGCAGAAATTTTAATTTTGTAATATCTTTTAAAATTCACCGTCTCATCTCCAAAGTGTAGTTTTAGAAAATAAAATCTAAACAAGGTATTACCAAGAAGATGGCAATTTATTAGAGAGATCATGGACTGGAGCTGGGATTTGAGAAGAGTCTTAATGCAGATACTAAAAGTCTATAAGAATAATGGCCCCTTGTTAAAAAAAAAAAAATATATATATATATATATATATATATATGAAAACATGTATATATATATATGAAAAAACAAGTTGAATTCCTGAGCTACAGCACAGGGGTCATCCACTATAATCAAATGAATTCTTTCCTGGACTGTGTCTTCATTAGAGCATCAGGGAGGGCCTGCCTGCCTTTTTGTCTTCCTCCCTCTCTTCACCCTTTTTCCCCTTTTTTATTTCCTTTTTTCTCGATCTCTTTCTAAATAGACCTCTTGCCAAGTATATAGATCCTAGATAAAAGGAAATGTTTCAAAAAGAGAGAAAAACAACCAAGCATTGGAATGTACCTATGTTTTCGTTGCTTTGCCCTGCCTGAAATTCATAGAGCACATCTCCTCAGCTTTACACTGTCCAAGCGTCACAACAGGATAGAATATGCTTATGGTAGATAAAAAGGAGAAAGAGTCCTAGACAATGAGGCTCCAGAAAACCATTTCCCATGGGAGTTTGTAAAGGTGAAATGAGAGAACTTTTAAAAAGTTTAAATAACTCTATAGGGGGAGCAATATAATAGGATTGCTAGAAGGAATTGTGGAAAACCATAGGTGGGTCTTTAAGGCAGGCACATTCTCAGCATGAAGAAGGAAGCATGGGACATAGCTGAGTCTTTTTCAATCTATGTTGAATGAAACAATGAAATGTGTCTTGCTCAGTACGTGTGCAGTTTATGTAAGTAAGTAAAGTTTAATACTCCTAAGGTGTCGTTACTCCCCTAGAGTAAGGTTTTAAAGTGGAGCTTTGTCTTTTCAACCCCAAAGATTAAATTCCTGAAATTCCCATAGTGGGGAAAAGTAATGGTTGAGAAACACCATTTGACACAGCTATCCCACTCCTTGGTCTATTCTCAAAAGACTTAAAAACAGCTTACTACAGGGACACAGCCACATCAATATTTATAGCAGCACAATTCATGATAGCTAGATTGTGGAACCAACCCCGATGCCCATCAGCAGATGAATGGATAGGGAAACTTTGGTATATGTACACAATGGAACACTACTCAGCACTAAAAGAGAATAAAAATCATGGCTCTTGCAGGTAAATGGATAGAGTTGGAGAAAATAATGCTAAGTGAAGTTAGCCAATCCCCAAAAACCAAAAGTCGAAAGATCTCTTTGATATGAAGATACTAACTTATGAAGGCAAGGGAGTGGGGATGAGAGGAATGAAAGAGCTTTAAATAGAACAAAGAGGGGGGAGGGTGGGGAGGGGACAAGGGGATGGGAATAATGGTAGAATGAGTTATCCATCATTACCCTAAATATATGTATGAAGACACAATTGTTGTAAAAATTCTTTATATAAAACAAGCAACTTGGAAAATTGTGCTCTTTATATGTAATGTGAAATGAAATGTACTCTGCAAACATGTATAACAAATTAGAAGTAAACATTTAAAAAAAGAAATCAGAATTTCCCTAGAAACACATTTTATTTTATAAAGGAGCTATAATATCCCCTATAGTCATTTCCATTCTGCAGCTCTTATTTGCTTAGAGAATTTCATGACCACTTTACTATGTGGTCGTACCAATTTATAGATTGAGACTGGATGCTGGCCTGAACTGGTCTAGGGGTCAATCCTTTAGTTGCTGGGTCCTGGGAAGATTTGTGGCTTCTGGGGTCCCTGGGGAGGAGATGGGGAGCAGAGGGAGTTGAGGGCATCAACTATTTTATAATCAACACATATAATAAGTATGACACCACTTACCAGGTGAATATCAGCTCTGCTTATAGAGTTACTTTACATTGTTGCCCCAGATGACCACATGTCAAGGTGTGTTTTCCTTCCGGTGTCTAGGGTAGCTCCCAAACATCTAATGTCTTTGGGATTTCACTGAAATGTTATAGCACAGAAGTTTTTGTCTCCATCTTCCTGTGTCCCACCACCAACACCCTATTGGCCTCTAAGATGCAGAATAATCTAGGTACTCAAGTTTTGTCTGATATAAATTTATGCCAAATATAGACAACACTAACTATTGTTACAGATGGGACAATTTCCCTCCTGCCAACACACACATTTGGTTCAAAGTCCTTGCTTTCACTCCTCATGCTGCTTTGAGTAAGAGTGAACAAGCATCTTAGGGGACTGGCCAAGCAGAGGTTCCAAAGAGAAGAGGAGTCTACCTGCAGTGAACTTCTCCAGAATTGTGCAACTAAAAATGCTCCAAAACAAGAAAACAGGAAGAAACTAGTTTAATTTTGCCATATGTTATACCCAATATCTAGGCTATAAAGTTTTGTTTTCAGTTATATATAACAAGAGGAGGACAAAGCATTCTTTTCAGTTAACTCTGGCCTGGTTTAACCTCATCTTTCCTATCTTCTGTCTTTCCTGGTTTTGTTGCCAAAATTTCTACATTTATTTTGCCTTGTTACCTCCTTCCTCTGTAAACCCTGGTTTTATTTTTGTCTAATTATCTCTGACTGAGGTAATTGGCAAATCATTTGTACTGAAATCCATGGTTTTGTGGCTTTTGTCGAGAAAACGGTCATATAGATGTAAAACTACATATACTTTAATTTTGCATAAGGGGACTCTAGACCGGGGACAGGTTTTGGGTTTTTTGGAAGATCACCATTACCCTCCAAAAGCATCTTTTCTTTAAGGATTCCCCACTTTGTTTATGTGGGACATTGTCCAGGGCACATTGAGGGTCTGGCAGGACTTTGCTGGCCTTTTGCTTTCTAATTGCCTGTTATAAGCAAAAACAGCCCTCCGGAGTCTCCCTGTAGAAAGGACATGTATAGCTGCAGTTCAGAGGGAGAGTGAGAGGAGATCAAAGGCAGGGGAGGAGACCCTAACTCCTTCCCAATGTTTTGGTATGTCAAGTTTAGATTCTTACTGCCAGAGCTCATGACCTCAAATAAAGCACAGCTCTGGAATACACGCATTTTCCTTAATCCAGTCTGTAAAACAGAAGTATTCTGACGTCCATCTATGGATGTTTGATGTCCTGAGCATTAGCGGAAGTGCTGGGGGTTCCTTCTTCTCGCTAGTGTTGCCAGCACCCTATAAACCAGCAGCTGCCCCACAATGTATTTTCAGACCAAACTTCTTCACATTTTCTTTAGATCTGGAGGCCATATCAAGACTAACTGCCTAAGGCCACATTTTTGGATCCTTAAATTGAGAAATGTCACAACATACAGATTAGTTTTAAAAATCTTGCTATAACAGACGGTGGCACACGCCTGTAATCCCAACACTTGGGAGGCAGGAGGATCCCAAGTTCAAAGTCAGCCATCAGCAATGGTGAGGCACTTAGCAACTCAGTGAGACCCTGTCTCTAATAAAATACAGAAAAAGGCTGGGAATGTGGCCCAGTGGTCCAGTGCCCCTGAGTTCAATATCTGGTACAAAAAAAAAAAAAAAAAAAAAATCTTGCTATATTAGGATTTGAATTTGAACTAGAGTAGACTAGAGGTTGAGAGCTTAGACTCTGTAGCTTGGCTTCCTTGGTCCCTTATTTCATCATATACTAGCTTTGTGACCTGGGCTAAGCTGTTCTTTTTTTTTTTTTTTTTTTATAACCCTCATCAATCATCTATTGTGTACAAAACGTGTACAATTAATAGCAGCTATCAAGACTTTTGTGAAGTTTAAAAGAGATGGTATCACAAAGCCCTTAGAACAGTGCCTATAGTTGATTTCAGCTGCTATTGGTTGGTGGTACTAATGCTATTGTTATTTTCTTTCATTGAGGGTAGATCAGATTTTCAAGGAGCAAAGTATATCAGAGAGGGATACTGATGTAGACTTTTTTTTTTTTTTTTTTTTTTTTTTTTTTTAGAAATTAATCTTGGGCAAAAACTTGTTAAGGAGTGAGAAAATTAGGGTAGGACAAGGAAGAAACTAGGCATATAGATGGTTTCAGCTGATTTCTCAGCCCTGATCCCATATGGGGAGCGCGGGAGTTGTCACATTGGGACAACTACACCAAAAGTTGTCCCAATGTGAAACAACAAGATTAACTCTTATACCCCTGAAGCAGTTACTCATTGAGTTTAGGCTGCGCACATAGAGACAGTGTCACTCCCAGCCCTGGAAAGGGGATCTGGATGAATTAGCCAGAAGTAGTAATTAAGAGGAAGCAGGAAGATTTTATGGGTAGATCTCACTTATATAAATATTGCTGTTGAAATGGTCATGTGTGCCAGAGACCAGAGTATCACAAGCACCTAGGGAGAGCTACAAGGAGATCCTTTTGCAGGCTTGCTTTGGATTCTTTGGAATTCAAATGTACTCAGTTTGAATTTTCATTAGTATTTAGAGCCTACAACCTCTTTAGGCTCCCGAACAGCTTCACTGAGCTGGGTTCAGTGAGTGACTTTCTAAACTGGTGGGCCTGGGGGGATATATTTGCCTCTCTGCCCTTGCTCTTTGTTTCTGATGCTCAAAAATCATGCACAGTGGGTTACTATGAGGTGTTGTAGGCATCATGGTTCTCAGTATTTGAAACCTGCTATTTTGAGGCCTGGGGCTGTTTTCTTTTGCTTTGTTTGCTCTCACTAAAGGAATGAGAAAAACTGGATAGTGAGGAGATCAGAATCAGCCACAATTTTTGAAGTGATTGGGTTATAAAGTATAATTTTCAATCTTCTTGCTACTTAGTGCTGTGGCACCTCCCTCCTCCTCTAATTTTACATACCATTCATTGACACAGTCTTTCAGCATCAGGCTGAGTTGAGTTCTTCCATTATATTCCTTCCTGTATTGCTTAGAATTGAGGTAGAAAAAAAAAAAAAAAATGCTTCCCATGTCCTCTGAATTTTTGACCAAGTTGAGAAAAGCCCCTCTAATTAGTGTTTGACTTTGAGATTAATGAGCTTTACTTGAAAGACCAGTTTAATCTTGAATCTTTGAGTCTAGAATTAATGGAGGCTTTGGAACAAATGGCTGACTCCTCTTTGTCCGTGTAGGACTTGTCCACTTTGCAGGCTTTTCCTGTGCATGTTCAATCTCAGACTCCCTGCTTCCATCTTCCCATTATCAACTGTTCACAGTGTGCCAAGTAATTTAGACATAGATCCAAGCAAAGAGTAATAAGGAAGGGAAATCAGATAGGATAGGACTGCAAATTCTTGATGTCTTCCTAAGCAGACATAAGAAGTATTTTAAAACATCTATGTATTGGAACATCTATGCCATTGACTTTTCCCTTCTTTGGTACATAATTTCAAAAAGTGGTTGTAACATATAATGAATAAGGTTCTGCACAGAAAAGGAAATGATTGACACGTGACGTGATAGCCAAAGGAATGGGAGAAAATATTTATTAACTATATATCTGCTAAAGGGTTGAGATTCAAAATTTATAAGGAATTCAAGCAACTTAATAATTTAAGACAACAAATAACCCAATAAAATTGGCAAAGGACCAAAATAGACATTTTTCAAAAGAAGACATTCAAAGTACCAACAGGTATGTGAAAAAATGCACATCACTAGTCATCAGGGAAATTCAACTCAAAACCTCAGTGAGTTATCACCTCATATCTGTTAGAATGGCTGTTATATGAAAAATAAAAATTAACAACTGTTAATGGGGGTGTAAATAAAAAGGATACTTTGTACACTGTGGCAAGAATGTAAATCGGTACAGCCAGTCTGGAAAACAGTATGGAGTTTCCTCAAAAAAATGAAAGATAACTGCCTTATGATCCACTTCTGGTTATATATTCAAAGGAAATGAAATCAGATTGTCAAAAATCATCTGTTTTTTGTGTCCTTCTTTTATTTTTATTTATTTATTTATTTATTTTTTGGTGCTAGGGATTGAACTCAGGGCCTTGGGCATGCAAGGCAAGCACTCTACCAACTGAGCTATATCCCCAGCCCTGTGTCTTTATTTTCTATAGCATATACATGGAGTCAACCTAAATGTCATTGACAGCTGAATGGATAAAGAATGCACACATGCACACACCCTGCCCTGGAATCTTGTTCAGTCTTATAAGAGAAGGAATATTTGTCATTGAGACAACATGGATAAACATGGAGGATATTATGCTAAGTGAAATAAGCCACATACAGAAACGTAAATACCGTATAACCATATGTTTATGTAGAAAGTAAAAAAGTGGAGATCACAGAAACAAAGAGTACAATGGTGATGGCCAGGGAATAGGAGTGGGGAAATTGGGAGATGTTGAAACAAGAATTTTTTTTAATTGGCTGTAAAGACTCTCAGCCTTTGTGGAATCATGATTCACATAATACCACCAGACAAACTAAGATTTTAAAAAATTATTCCAATTGGAAATTTTCAATGAGTAGATATACATATGGTTTTTTTAAATATTTATTTATTTGTTTTGGTTGTACACAATGCCTTTATTTTTACGTGGTGCTGAGGATGAAATCTGGGCCGCTCATGTGCTAGCCGAGCGCGCTACCACTGAGCCACAACCCCAACCCCATATATGTTTTTAAAATGAAATAAACTTTTAATTTTATAATAGTTTTAGATTCACATGAAAGCTATAAAGAAGGTTCATATGTCCCTTACTTTCCCTTTTATTAATAATTCACTTTAGTATAGTTTGCTTTTCACAGATAATGAACCAATGTTTTCAGATTTTTTTAACTAAGACTCATCCTTATTCAGATTTCCTAAGTCTAATCTCCTCGTTTTTTGGCCCAGGATCTCATTCAGGATACCACATTATGTCTTGCCTCTTTAGACTTAGATTGTCATAGCTTCTCAGAGTTTTCTTGTTTTTGATATATTGATAGTTTTGAGAAGTACTAGTAGACTGTTGTTATTTTTGCATACTCATTACTGCTAGATTATCGTTAATATTTTACTTTTTATGAACATGTATTGATTGTACATATTAATGGGGTTCTGTGTGATATTTCAACACATGCATACATTGCAGTCATCAAATCCAGCCTCCCTGTGTCCATCCACTATCCCCTTTCTCAACCTCTAATAACCACTGTTTCACATTCAGGTGGATTTTTTTTTTTTTTTTTTACTTCCACATATGAAAAACAACATGTGATTTGGCTTATTTAACTTAATATATCCTCCAGTTTCATCCATTTTGTTGCCAATTGCAGAATTGCATTCTTCCTTATGGCTCAATAATATGTCATGGTGTTTTAGTTTTTTGTGGGGGGAAACTTCATACCATTCTCCATAATGAATGCAGTAATTTATATTTCCACCAATGCTGTGTGAGAGTTCCTTTTTCTCCACATCTTTGCTAGCATTTGTTATTAGTATTATTATTGATAATAGCCAGTCTAACTGGGGTGAAATCTCATTGTAGTTTTGATTGGCATTTCCCAGATGACTAATGATATTAAGCATTTCAAAATGTGGTCATGTGTTTTTCTTCTTTTGAGAAGTGTCTATTCAGATGATTTGTCCTTTCTAAAACTGGATTCTTTGGTTTCTAATTTTTTTGTTGGTTTTTAATTTTTTTTTTTTTTTTTTGAGATCCTTATATATTCTGGATTGCAATTCTCTTTCAGATGAATAGTTAGCAATTTTTTTTTTTTTTTTTTTTTTTTTTTTTTTGTACCAGGGATTGAACTCAGGGCCACTCAAACACTGGGCCACATCCCCAGCCCTTTTTTGTATTTTATTAGAGACAGGGTCTCACTGAGTTGCTAAAGTGTCTCACTATTGCTGAAGCTGGGTTTGAACTCATGAGTCTCCTGCCTCAGCCTCCCTTAGCAAATATTTTCTCCCATTCTGTAGGTTATCTCTTTGCTCTGTTGTTTTCCTAGCTGTGCAGAAGTTTAATGCAATTCATTTGTCTATTGTTACTTTTGTTTCCTGTGCTTTTGGTATTGGATTCACAAAAAATCATTGCTTGTTCCAATGGCTTAAATGTTTCTCGTGTTTTCTACCAGTAGTTTCATTGTTTCAAGAGTTACATTTAGGTATTTGATCTACTTTGAGTATATTTTTAGAGTTAACGGTAGATATTTTGTAGACAAATCCTTCAGTGGGGTTGAATATGTGTTATGGATTCTTGGGAGACAGATCACAGTGGGAAAAACAAGAAAAACAAATTTCCATCACTTTTAAAAGAAACAATTTGAATGTTCTGCTATCATAAAAATGATACTTGTCAAATCAGAGTATATGCTATCGACATGATCTTTCACTGATAAGAAGTTTGATCACCTAAATTTCATAGATTTCTCTATTACAAAGTTATTTCTCCTCCTTCTCTCATATCCATTTCCATACTATATTCACTGGAATCAAGTCACTGGTGCAGGCTACATTTGGAAATGGAGCAGTAGAAGGGTACTATGTTCCATTACCTGGAGAGGGAGCAACTATATAAATTATTTAGAATTCTTCTGCATTTAGATATTTGCCTATTCTTCATTCAGTCACTCCTTCATAACTTCATTGCTTCCACTCCTTTCCAAAGTTTGCAACCTTTTTCTTCTATCCCCTCAGTGTGGTTGTCTACTTGTTATGTAGTCAGAATCTTTTTGCATGTCTAAACTTGAATCTTGGGAACCCGGATTTTTTTTTTTTTTTTCTTTTACCTTCTTTGGAAGATCTCAAATTGTTCTGACAGTTACCTGATATTATCACCATAAAATTGAATACAAAAGTGGTCCAAGGAAATGAAAAAGCCCTGAACTGATGAACACTGAGGGGAAGACACTTGATTAATAGTGAGAAGAATAGCTTTGAAGTTCCAGCCTTGCGTGACTCTAACTAGCTGTGTTCAAAGTCCTGTAGGCCTCAGTGTTCCAATCTATAGAGTTGTGTACAGTTTCTCTGGTTGTCATGAAAACTGAACTGGAAAATGAAGTTGGAAGTATAAATGCTATATACACTTTGGAGTAGAATTATTAAATGAAAAAGGTGAATTCAAAACTCTTAGTAGTGGGCAGGGGTTGTAGCTCACTGATAGAGCACTTGCCTAGAATGTGTTCAATTCTCAGCATCACAAATAAATAAATAAATAAACATCCTTCCACAACTAAAAACAAAAAAACAAACAAACAAAACAACAACAACAAAACACCTCCTAGTAAAGGAGGGTCAAGGATATGGCTTTAATAGAACTGGATTATTTAGGGTAGTTCTTCAGAATTTAAATGAAAGGATGATATCATTTAACTGATTTTAGCAGACAGTATTTTCTTTCACTCAGTGGCTGCAGACACCAGTACATTTGTGCACAGCAACTGTGTGTGTGTGTGTCTCTGTGTGTAAATGTAAACAGCCTGCTGTTTATATTTGTAGGGTAACCCAAGGAATCTCTTGAGAGGCTTGGCCATCTTAGATTCCTTGCTGGCCTTTCTAAGGAGCACTTAGCATGTTAAGATTTAAGAGCTTAAATGTTATACAAGGTCATTTGAACCTTTTTGATGACTTCTACTCTAATATGCCTTTGACTTTCTTTTTGCATTTGGTGACAATCTAGACTGTGTTTGCTACGTCTATGGAGTGTAACTGCTACATGCTTCGGAGGGTTTGACTACTGATGATTCTGTAGTGTGCTTTATCATCTAACATTTTGTCTTAAAAAAAAAATCATCATTTTAACAAGGGTCATGTGAACAGTTTTGAAAAGATGCTACTCCTGGAGCATGTGTTGCTGCCCATCCCCTAGGACACTTTGAACTTGTTGTCTAAGACCGAGTCTCCTCATCTGTAAAATGAACAGGAGAGGATAAAATACTCTGTGTAAAGCACTTTGTGAAAAGCATATCTGTCCGCATTGATGACCTATGCTGCGCCCACTTTTCATTCAGTGTTGCCCTTAAGCTCCAGGAAGAAAATAGCAAGGACACAAATTCATCTTACGGCATTGCACTTGGTTCCTTTCATGTTTGACTGCTCTCTGTGCCGTGTTTTATTGTATGTACCTGTTGTACTTTGATAACTACATTGAAATGAAGGCAATGTTTGTCGCAACTTATTTATACAGCTTTTCACTTTCTTTCATCTCAGCTGAATCCATAAATAAAATGTCTTTTCCTTCAAGCGGTTGACTCTAAAGATACTCATATTTAAGAAAACCTGCAAAAAGAGTATGCTATCTTTATGATTTACTTAAAGAAGATAAATGAGGAGTTAAAAAATACCTCTCAGCTTTCTATCATGAACTAAAGAGGGAAAATGTGTCAACGGGTATAGATGCCAAGAAATGGTAGAGAATTATAGTTTTATTACTCAAGATCCTTTTCAGACAAATGGGTGGAGACAAATATTCCCTGTACTTTAACTATGATTTATTTTACAGGTAAAGCTCTATCTTTGCAGCACAGCTTAAAGTTAGAATTTGAATTAGATTGTCAGTTGCAGCCAAGCCAAGCGGTTCAAACTGTGAAGGGAAGCTATGAGTTGAATTCTCCAGCTTGTGTTAAGAGAAAGGCTTCTATACTGTGAGCCTTCTATTCAAAATAAAGGTGACTCTTGGCTCCAGCTATTTGTCATGCCAGATAGTCTGGAGTAGACCATCTTGGCTTCAAATAATCCTTCCTACCTGCTCCATGATATATTCTTTCTGATCAGAATGTATATCCCTATTTATTGTTCAGCAAATGTAATTGCCATACATGCTGTGAAATGAGGATATTTCTATGTCTTAGTTCATGTTTACAGGGTGTCCTTTGTCACTCCAGATTTGTCCATTCAGGAATGTTGAGGCAACAGCTCCTTCAGGTAGCCATCTTAGATGGAAAATAACATGGAATAGTATAGTGTTTCCTAAACTGAGAGTTTAATACAGCATGGATTATGTGACCAAATATGCTTTAAAATCCCTGGGTTGAGCAACATTAAATAGGTTCTTACTTTTTCTGCAGGAATTCCCAGAACTGTTGATATACAGTTACATATTGTGACTCTTCGGGAGGGATTTATAATTTCAGTCTTTTGGAAATATTTATGCTTGTGGAACTTTCTGTTTTTAATTTCACAGAATTCTGTTCTTGTGGTTCTCTCGAGTGGCATCACAAGCCACCCTCTAATTTAAGATCGTCGCGATCTCTCGGGTTTGACTGGTTCTGTTAGGTGGCTCCACAGGGGCTCTGTTGTGATCAGACAGAGGCTAATGATGCAGTATCTGGAGATTCAACCAGTCTCAGCATTTATGTGAATGGCCATTGGTGGTGACTGTTGGCTGAGAGGTTAGCCCTGGCTGTTAATAAGAGCACCCACCAATGCTCCTTCCTGCATGCTTGGGCTTCTCACAGGGATTCTGTGAGGGAGCATTCTCCAAGAGAGCATCCAGAATGAACATGGTAAGAGACCACAGGGAAGCTCCATGTTTTTTAACAATCCACCCTTGGAACTCCCAGAACTTGTGTGTGTGTGTGTGTGTGTGTGTGTGTGTGTGTGTGTATACATAATATTTGGTACTGGGCATTGAACCCAGGGTACTTTACCACTGAGCTACATCCTCAGGCAGAAACTGACCTAAAATTTGTCCTCTTCCTGACTCAGCCTTCCAAGTCTCTGGGATTACAGGTGTGTGCCACTGCTCCCAGTTGTTAAAACATTACTATGGTCCTGATCCTACTGTAGTTTTCTAGTCAAACAAGGCTCAAGAGGAAGGGAAGTACAGTCCACCTCCTGATGGAGGCACATTGGCACTCAAGGAGAGAAGGAATCAGTAGTGGCTGTCTGTAGA
This sequence comes from Tamias sibiricus, assembly GCA_025594165.1. Taxonomy (NCBI): domain Eukaryota; kingdom Metazoa; phylum Chordata; class Mammalia; order Rodentia; family Sciuridae; genus Tamias; species Tamias sibiricus. The sequence continues at coordinate 35,538,378 of CM046673.1, read as the reverse complement.
CCATCTGCCAGATTTACCAAAATCTTGTAGAGCACAGAGACTCTGTGGGGCATCTATTGGATAGTGGTAATGCAAAGTGTGCATGGGAATGTGGTTTAGAGAAATCCCTTCTCATGGACTAGTATTCTTATCATTGACATGTTTAGAATTGTAGGTATTGATGATTATAAACACATACTAATATTTAAATAGTTTTATTATTGTTTTAAAGTTCTTTACAGATAGGGTTGCTAGGTAAAATGCAGGATTCCTTTTCTCAGTTAAATTTGAATTTCAGATAAACAACACAAAATGTTTTGGGGTGTAGGTATAGCCCAAAGATTGTACAGGACATACTTATATCATGAAAATGGCTATTTATCTAAAATTCACATTTAACTAGGCATTTTGTATTTTTATTTGCTAAATCTGGCCATACTCCCTACAAATAATATGCTTCTTTATCGACAGTATCATTGGACCTCTACTTCTTCTCCCCTCAACATTGCTATGCCATTGACTTTAGAAAAACAAAATTGATATGATGAAAAAAGTTTAGATTTTAGGATTGGAGCAATCTGCTTCAGACCCCAGCTCTGCCATGTTTTCAACTTATAATTGTAAGTTATGTAAGTGTAGTGAGTCTCAGCTTCATCATCTGCTGGGACCGAGTCACAACTACCTAGCAGAATTGTAGTGCTTGGTGAGATGACTATGTAAACACCTAACACTATAATTGGGCTGTAGTAGGCATAGAACCAAAGTTCATCATGATTCCCATTTACCCTGACACAACTGAGATAAGAGAGAAATTCCCCTTGGCTTCATGTTTGTTTATTTGATAAAAATGTCAAGATGGGAATCTAGGTAGAGTCTGTTTGCTTATTTTAATTCTTATAGCAGGGATTGAGGTGTGACTCATGATAGGTAGCCTGCTTGCCTAGCATACACAAGGCCCTGGGTTCCATTCCCCACACCACAAATAAGCAAATTATAGAATGTAGTAGTAATTAGATACTATCTTGGAATTTAAAAGTTTGAGGTAGAATCATGATGATGAAGAAAAACTGGGCTGTCATCACTATGAACATCTATGTGGTCTATCACATAATCTGTGTGAATTACCCACTTGACAGTACTTTTGCTTTGATTATATTTGCTTGCACACTCATACTTTTGTGTAGCTTGCTATTAAAAGCCATTATAGTATAATTGACTACAGGGTGAATTCATGAGTATTATTCTGATTAACCTTGGTAAGTTTTTCCTGGTAGGAAATATTAAGGAACAAACTCACTCTGAATTAATGTTCTAAAAGCACAGTTTTCTTGGATGAGCCTTGAACATGTAGGAAATAAGGAGCGAATACAGAATCTGGCAAACACTGTGGAATTCTCTCTGAAGTAAGTTGTGGTTAGTGCCATTGTCACAGCTGGGAAAATTGAGGCTAAAGTTGGCCTCAAACCAGTCACAACAGGCCAATGTAACCTTCCCCAGCCATTGTACACAGCTACTGCCAAGGTGGCCAATGGCATCCTTGTCACTGAGTGCTGTGGACAATTCTCAGTGCTGATACTAGGTGCCCTGTCATCAGCATTCCACAGCATTAGCCACAAACCCCCTGTCTGAAAGACCCTGTCTTGGTCTCAATAATGTATACCATCCTGAGTCCCTCCTCTTTCTCTGGCCTTTCCCTCATTTTCCTTGGAAGTTTGTCCTCTTTGACTGGACAAATTCCATATTTTGAAGTTCCTCAAGGTTGGGCCTGGTGCAGTCTTGCCTTCTTTTACTTGTAAGAGAAAATAAAATAGGATTTCTTATCCATCACTGGGGTTCATGGCAGAGACCCTGTAACGAAAGATGGATTGACAAGAGAAAAGCATACAAATGTATTTAACAGAAGTCTTATGTGATGTTAGAGCCTTTGCAAATAAAGACCCAAAGTAACAAAGAAACCTGTGTGTTTTTGTGTTAGGTTTGATTTAAAAAATGGATAGTTATGGAGAAGTATGATTGGAAGTAGAGGAATTATCTTATGGTAATAGACTGGGGCACTTAATAAGGCCTGTCTGCTCATCTTCTTCATGTCTTTGTCTTTGGGGATAAGGACTTTCATTTCCTCTGGGTATGGAGGACACTTTTCAAATAAGGTTCTTAGGACCTGCATTAGGGAGAAGGGTAGGAGAAGATCAGAGAGTGACTTTGAAAGGTTTTATGACACAATTTAGTGGAGAAGGGGAGAGAAAGATGAGAAAGACTTTCCTGCTTCTACTATTTTCTCAAATGCCAAGCTGTTATATTTGGGGTATTGTGTCCTGAGCCCGGTCACACCTTGGCCCCATGCACAGCTTTGCTCAGAACCTCTTGTAGTTCTTCCAGTGTCACCCATCTTCCCACTGTTCACATCAGAGTTGTATCCACATTTTTATTGGTGTGTGTATATTTCATATCTTCATGTCTTCATTTGCTCACTGCGAGATCCTAAGTGCCTTATATTGTTACCTACTTAATATAGAATTGAAAGAATAAATAAATCGGTGAACCCCAAATACCATGTTATCAAGCCTTTTTTTTCCCCACTCCCTACTTTGCCTTCTAAGGACCATTTAGGCATCAAAGAATCCCAGAACCTCATTTGGCAAATGTGTGAGATGAGACTGAATTTCTCCAAAGTCACATAGCACTCAGATGCTGGGCCTAGGACTCTTTGTTTTAAAGGTTGGGTCTCCTGTCTCTAGAGATTTGATTCTAGCTCATCTGTGTGGCTGAACATCACAGGGATGATGTTGTGTTTGTTTGTTTGTTTGTTTTCTTTTTCTTTTCTGGTAATAGAAGGACTTGGGGAATTGGATCAGCGAAGTTGGTTCTATAGTTCCTCTCTGCCCTTAAGCTCTACCCAGGCTCCAAGATTTATATCTGTATCACTTTCCAAGCCCTTTTCTGTTTTGTTTCCATCTTCTACAATGACTCAGCACTTTTTCATCATTTTTTAAAAAAAAAATTTCGCTGTATCTTATAAAATAGCCCTTCAACAGTAAACCGTGAGAGATTATGCAAATTATACAATATTTAGAGATTCCATATGTCTGAGATTTGAAGTTCTATGTTGAAATGCCAAAAATATTAGTGAAATCCTAATAGCTTTTTCTCAAATTCCACAAAAGGAATCTTCTGTTTCCATGCTACAGTCTGTACACACACATATGCTGTGGTTGGTGGTGTGGTGAGTGGTACCTTTTTTATTGACTGACAGAATAAACAGTGCATGAAGCCAAAATAACCCACAGCAGATGACTAAATGCATGTTAGACTTAGCTAAGAGTAAAGGCACTTGTCATTTTAAAACTTTCCTTTTGCTTCCTTTTTTTTTAGTGGTGGTGACAGGGGGTGGCCTGTGGTAGAAGAGTGTGGATAGCCAAAGCAAGCAAGAGAGAAAGGAAAAACATGGTATAAATGAGAGAAGCTAGGGAAAATCAAACAAATGTTGCCATTTTGTTACAGATTCATAAAATCTGTAACTGACCTGACAAAACTGAGAGAATTCTTAGAAACTCCTTTTCTTCCTACTTCATTTTAGAGATATAAAAATTGTATACTTTATTTAATGGAAGAATTGAGAGTTGAGGACATTTGATTTGAGTTCATCCTTTAAGACAGTTCATTCTTTGCCTTCTCTGTGATGCCTTCTATTAGCTTCCCCATGTGGGGCTATTTATCTATCTACCCCCCCACCAGCCCCAATATGCCATAGAATCCTGCCTTTCTTGTATATCTCATGGTGTTCTGTGTGCCTCTTTATTTGTTGGCCTCAGCCTTTAAGTACCATGAGCTCTGGGATTATGCTATTCATGCATTGAAGATGTTGAAAAAAGATGAAAGAAAAAAAAAATCCCTGACATATTTTCTGATGTGGTGGGAATTTACTTCCCTTTTACCGAATACAGGCCTCCTTGTCCATCATTATCTACGAATTCAACAGATGGCTCTTTTGTTGTCCTTGGAGACTTTCATTTTTGCTAATTTCTAGGACTTAATCTTGTTGGTCAATGCTTTGCTAGCAGACTTGGTGTCCTTACTGTGTCTGTTACTCATGTGTTAGTTGGTCTAGGGCAGGTTAGTTAGTTCTTCTGATCATTAGTTTTCTCTCCTCTGTGAAATGAGTTAATTAAATAACTGTATTTCAAGATATTCATTCAGATTATATGAGAGATGGAAGAAATCCACTGGCTGTTGCCTGGCCTACCTTCGGTCATTTTTCTGTTGGTTCCTGTGGAGCCTGGGCTGAACTGGTGAGTGGACCAGTAGCTTCCTCATAGACTTGCTGAGTGGCTTCAGGCATCCTTGCGGTGTGTTAACTGTTGCCCTTTTGCTTCTGATTCTTCAGATTTTTAAAAATCTTTTGCTTCCCTGTTACCTAGGATTCTGTGTTAATCATATGGTACATTGAGTGAATTTTCAGTTTTGGTATTTGAGTGATGTTGACACTAAAAGTTAGAAAGTAGGCTTTCTGTTTTCTTGGAAGAGATTTCAAAGTATTATGATTTATTCCCCAGATTTTTAACCATATTTACCAGATGGTTTCCTTTTTGGAAGGTTATTGATTATTGATTCAATTTCTTAAACTATATATCAGGGTATTAAAGTTGTTTATTTCTCCTTATGTGAGTTTAATAATTTGTACCTTTAGGAATTGGTCTGTTTTATCCAAATGATAATATCGGTGGGCACAGAATTGTCTGTAGTATTACTTTATTATCATTTTAATATCCATGGGATCATAGTGATGATAAACTATTTTCTGGTATTGGTAATTTGTGTTTTCTCTCTTAGAGTCTTCATTGGTCTGGCTATAAGATCATCCATTTTACTGATATTTAAAACAAAACACCCCCCCCCCACACTTTTTGGTTTAATAGAGTTTCTCTATTTTTCCTGCTTTCAATTCATTGAACTCTGATTTTTATTACTTATTTTATTCTAATTGCTTAAGGCATAATTTGCCTTTCTATTTTTCCTAAAATGGAAGCTTATATTATTTATTATAGACTTTTACCCTCTTCTAATCTATACATTTAATGTGATGAATTTCCCTCTAATCAGTGTTTTTGATACATCCCCCCAAATGTTAGTACATTGTAGTTTTCTTTTCATTTAGTTCAAAATGTTTAAAAATTCCCTTAAGACTTCTTTGGTGGGTTATTTAGATGTATGCTGTTTAATTTCCCAAATATTTGAGGAAATTTTAATCTATGTTTCCATTATTGAATTTAGTTTAATTTCATTGTGGTCTGACAACATACCTTATATGATTTCTACTTATTAAAGTTTGTTTAGGTGCATTTTATGGCCCTGAATATGGTCTGTCTTGATAAATGTGAGCTTAAGAAAAATGCGTATTCTGCTGTTGTTGGGTGGAATGTTCCATAAATATCAATTAGATCAATTTGATTGAAACTACTTCTCAGCTCATATATATTTTGCTAGTTTTTTCCTTATCAATCAATTAGTTACTGACAGGGTTAAAGTCTCCAAATATAATAGTAGTTTTATGTGTTTCTTCTTTCAGTTTGTCAGTATTGCCTTATGTATTTTGACACTATGTGGGTATACATATATCTAGGACCCAATATTTTCTTGGAAAAGAGTCTCCCTTTTAATTATGTAATGCTTTGTTTATTCCCTGATGGTCTTTCTTGTTCAGAAGTCTGTTTTTCTTGAAAACAATATAGTTATTAAAGCTTTCTTTTGGGTAGTGTTAGCCCAACATATATTTCCCATTCCTTTATTTTTAACTTATTTGTGTTTTAATGTTTAAAATAGGTTCTTATAGATAACATATGTTTGTCTTGTTTTCTTATCCACTCTGGCAATCTCATCCTTTGAAATGATTTATTTAGATAATTCAGCTTTAAGATAATAGTTGATAAAACAATATGCTCTTGTGTGCAATTGTTTTCTACTCATTATTTTGTTCTTTGTTTCTCCACCTTCCTATTTTTCAGCCTTCTCTGGTTTTAATTGAGCATTCACAATTTAATTTTCTCTTCTCATAGCATATCAGTTACAGTTTTAATAAATTGTGTGTTGTCACAGAGTTTACCATGTATATTTTTAACTAGTCCAAATCCACCTTACATTAAACCACACTGCTTCATGTATAGAACAGATAGTGACCTTAGAACAGTAATTTCCAATTCCTGTACTTCATCTTTTATGATATTGCTGTCATTCATTTAACTTAACTATATGCCACAATCATTCAACACCTTGTTACTGTTATTATTTTACATAGACTGTTGGGTCAACCAAGAAAAATAAAATATATTCCATTCATGCATTCCTTTTCCATCACTCTTCCTTTCTTTATGAAGATCTGAATTTCTAACCTCTTGTTTTTCCTTTCCCTGAAGATGCCTGTTAAGATTTCTTTCATGTCAGTTCTGTTGGCTGTAAATTCCCTCAGTTTTTGTTCATCTGAGAAAGGTTTTATTTCTTTTTTACTTTGGAAGGATAATTTCACACACCTAGAATTCTAGTTTTTTTTTTTTTCTTCAGACATGTCAACTATTTAAATCCACTCTCCTTTTACTTCCATAGATTATGATAAACCATCTGCTATAATACTTTTCCTTGGCCTTCTTATAGATAGAGTGTTTTACATTGACTTATCTCAAGAACTTATTTTTTTTTTCAAAGAAATTTGAACATGACATGCCTAAGTTTATTTATTCTCTTGATGTTTTGAGTTTCCTAGATTTATGGAATAATGTCTGTCTTAATTTTGGAATGTTCTGAGTCATTATTATTTCCAATATTTCTTCCTTCCTTCCTTCCTTTCTCTGCTTTCCTTTCCTTTTTTTTTTTTTTTTTTTTTTTTTTTGGCAGTGCTGGGAATCAAAACCAGGGCTCCACACATACTATGCAAGACTATGCAAGTGCTTTACCACTGAGCTACATCCCCAGTCATCTTTCTGGCATTCTAATTGAACTATCCCAACACTCTTGGATGTACTATTATTATTATGTCTCTTTCCATTTCAGTTTGGCAAGTTTCCATTGATCCCTTTTCAAGTTCACTTTTTCTGGCCCAGGGTGATGATGATATATTAAATGTGTTTTTCAGTTATGTTTTAATGGTTTTAATTTCTAGCATTTTGTTTTGATTTTCATCTTTTTTTTTTTTTTTTTTTTTTTTTTTTTTGGTACCAGGGATTGAACTCAGAGACACTCGAGCACTGAGCCACATCCCCAGCCCTATTTTATTTCATTTAGAGAAAGAGTCTCACTGAGTTGGTTAGTGCCATGCTTTTGCTGAGGCTCACTCTGAACTTGTGATCCTCCTGCCTCAGCCTCCAGCACCTCATGTGCCATTGCACCTGGTTTATCATTGTTTTTAAAAATTCACTTCCTTTTTAAAAATCTTTTTTCCATATTTTTATTGGTATATTACAATTATACACAGTGGTGAGATTCATTGTCTTATGTGTATATATGCACACAATATAACAGTAAAATTTGGCCAGTAGCATTTTCCCTTTCTCTCCCCCCTCCCTCCTCCTGGTGCCGCTCCTCTACTCTACTGATCTCCTTTGATTTTCTTGAGATTTCTCCCCTTATTTTCCTTTCTATCTTCCACATGAGAGAAAATGTAAGATCCTTGACTTTCTGAATTTGGTTTCTTTCAAGTTCCTTTCATTTCCCTTCAAATGACACGATTTCATTCTTTATGGCTAATAATGTTCCATTGTGTATATATGCAACATTTTGTTTATCCATTCATCCACTGAAAGATACTTAGTCAGGTTCTACATTTTAGCTATTGTGAGTTGTGCTGCTATATACATGGATATGCATGTATTGCTATAGTAGGCTGACTTTAATTCTTTAGGATAAATACTGAGCAGTGGTATAGGTATATAGCTGGGTCATATTGTGGGTCCATTCCTAGTCTTTTGAAGAACCTCCATACTGATTTCCAGTGTGGCTACAGATCCACTAGTAGTGTGAAAGTGTTCCTTTTTCTCCACATCCTCTCCAGCATTTATTTTTGTTTGTATCATTTACTTACTTAATTAATTTTTGTACTTAAACTAAAACTTTGACAAATTCTTCTTCAATATTTTAATACTTGTTTCCTTTGGAAGAACCAACATTATGGGTACATAGTAGTGATAGAGTTTTTTTTGGGGGGGTTGGGGGAACGTACTGGGGATTGAACCCAGGGGTGCTCAACTACTGAGTCACATCCCCAGCCCGTTTTTTAAAATATATTTTATTTAGAGAAGGGTCTCGCTAAGTTGCTTGGGGCCTTGATAAGTTGCTGAGTCTGCTTTTAAACCTGTGATCCTTCTGCCTTAGCCTCCCAAGCCACTGGGATTACAGGCTATTTAATTGCCATTCTGATTGGTGTGAGATGAAATCTCATTGTGGTTTTGACCTGAATTTCCCTAATTACCAGAGATAGTGAACTTTTTGTCTCATATATTTGTTGGCCTTTGTATTTCTTTTTTTGAGAAGTTTCTGTTTAGTTCTTTTGCCCACTTATTAATTTTTTGGGGGACGGGGTGTAAAGTTTATTGGATTCTTTAGATATTCTCAATATTAACCCTCTGTCAGAAGAGTAACTAAGATTTTTCTCCCCTCTGTAGGTTCTCTTTCACAATCAGAATTATTTCCTTTGCTGTGCAGAAACTTTTTAATTTGATGCTATCCCATTTATAAATTTTCACTTTCTGTTAATGCTAAAATCAGTATCATATCTGAGTCTACTCTCATGTTTTTTAAAATCTCTTCAGAATGAAATTTTTCTTGCATTTTAGCATAACATTTTTGAAAGCCAGGTTTATTGAGTATAACAAACAAACAAACCAGAAAAATGGAGTGCAAATAGGACTTAAAATGTAAGGATTTATGTTAATCTGGATGGAAATAGTCTTGTGTTTAATGTTGCTATCTCTGCAGATATCAGTGGCTTCAAATTCTTGTTTTCCATTGTTTTTGTTTTTTCTTCTTTTTTTGGTTTTCTCTTAAGTGCTCTGCTTTAGAGTATGTATTTCTTGCAGCTCTAGTATCTGTAATAGGCTGTTACTGTGCTAGAACCCTGCTGGTGTGGTGCTGAGATGTGGGGAAGGGTTAGCATTCTGTAGTCTTTCTATTACGTCTCAGTTCCCCAGTTCGTTCATGCTTGCACGCTCCCCCCCCCACTTCTTCCAGATTTAATTTATTGCCTAGTTATTTTATTTTTTAAAAAAATAATTAATTAATTTTAATTAGGTATATATGACAGCAGAATGCATTTGATTCATTGTACACAATTGCAGCACACCTTTTCGTTTCTCTGGTTGTACAGGATGTAGCGTAGCACCATATGTGCAGCCATACATGTACCTAGAGTAATGATGTCCATCTCATTCCACCATCTTTTCTGCTCCCATGTCCCCTCCCTTCCCCTCCTTCCCTTTGCCCCATCAAAGTTCCTCCATTTTTAATTATTGCATTCTTGTGGCACACTGGTGGTTTAGATTTCCTTACTTACAATGCTCCTGTTCCTCGCCTGGCTATAGTTTCCCAGTCATTTTCCTTGAAGTTTGCACCAGATTGATTTATGTTTTTTTCTCCTTAAGTAAGAAAAGAAGGGTAATTTTGGCTGAAGGGGGAAGAATTCCTATCACTGGGATAAGACTCTAACAATCTTTCTCCCTGGAGAAAGCCTTCCATAAGACATGACAAGCCTTCCTTATGATGAAAGCTCTGTTCTCCTCCCTCTGCCGGAGCTATCAGAAGACTTTCTTTCTTCACTTTAGTAATCTGTTAGGGCTTCTGGGGATAAAGCACATGAAAGTGTGAGGACTCTTGCAAGACAGTGAGCCCAAGAATTGTTTCTTGTCAAACCAGACTACACTCAGCCTCCAGCAATGCTTCAGAATTATGATTTAAGTATTCCTAAAATTTTATGTTTTTAATTAGTTGTAGGTAAGGAAATCTTGGATGCACCACTCGCCCCAGATTTCTGGGTTGCAAGTTCACTTATAACCTCAATTATTTAATTAAATCAACATAATTGATTCATTGTCAGTTTATGTAGCTTTTCTTTCTCAATGTAAGGCTGGGAATAATGACTTCCAAATTCTTTACATATCAGGGCAAACCACAACTCATTTATTGTGTTTTAATGTATTTATGCATAGCATATACATATACATATATACAAATATGTATATAGGTATATTTTAAATATATTTGCACACATGTATATAATTATATGTAACTAAATATAGGAGTATATGTATGTATGTATAAATATGTACATATTAATACATATACATATTTTGTATAAATATGTACATATGTACATATTTATACAAAATATATATATATTTTATATATGTATATTTTTTTCCATTGCTATAAGTGAGTTTGGGTGATAAATCCATATTTCCATTTGAGGTCTTGGTGCTATCTTTCTTTTTCTTTCATTTTTTGAGATGGGATCTTGCTATGTTTTGCTATGTTGCCCAGACTGGGCTTAAGTGATCCTCTCACCTTAGCTTCCTAAGACACGAACCTCTGCCCCACTGTTTGTTACCATCTTAACCAGAAGCCTCAGTTAGGCTATTTATATATGTTGTTCATTCTGTTATTGCAACACTTTAAGTGATACATTTCTATTAATATTTCAGAGATGAAGAAACAGAGAGTCAAATCTTGTTTTGTAGAAGGGGAAAATGATATTAAACATGCTCTTCTGTAATGATTGCTTCCTACCGAATCTTCTCATATGTATGGAGACCAACGCTGTGTTAGTTGTATACTTGAGAGAAAATCATTTGAGAGGTGATGAGTCCACTGTGCTGATGTGGCTCTTGCCCCCTTGGAACTGATGTTGTGGGAGTCTAGGCTGAGGACAGCAGCCTCCGTTAAAGCTACCTCTGCCACTGCATGGGCCTCAGGCTACCCTGTTCCTGCTGGTGAAAGAAGAAAAATGGCCCCAGTATAATTGAGAATTCCACTTCTTTGGTCCCCAAACCCAAACTTACTACATTTGCTTTAATATTTTCATGATATTTACAGTAGCTGCATTACATTTGTAAGGCTCCATCTCCTATGCTTAGGAGGCCCAGATTTCTCTGCTATGCAGGGGATTGAAGATCCATAGGGAGAATCCCATGCACCTTGAAAGCCAGGAAATGAACATCACTACTAATTTTTATTGGGATTAGAAGAACTATGAACACTAACAACAAGTTTTTATTTTTTAAGTTTGATTAGTTTTGCTCTAAAATTATTATAGTAAATAGGGTTTAACATCTTCTCTCAAAGTGGTATGAAACTGGGAACAGCAGAGGACAGATGTTGAGTGAAAGTATCAATACCTGCATATTCACCTAACCCAGCACTTTTGTTAAAAACATTTTTATTTTTATTGTTTTTAGTTGTAGGTGGACACAACACCTTTATTTTATTTATATGGTGCTGAGGATCAAACCCAAGGCCTCACACATGCAAGACAAGCCCTTTACTGCTGAGCCCCAGCCCCAGCCCCAGCCCCAAACCCAGCACTTTTAAAAGAAAAAAAGCTCACTAAGTAGTCCCTTGTATAAAAGAAGAAATAATCATCATCTCAGCAGATGGGTAGACATACAAGCAGTATGAAAAAGCAAAGGGACAAACCACACCATATAGCCCACAGCACATTAAAAAATGTTAGCAATGACACCACAGTGGAGGAAATGTCAGAGGAAGAATATACAAATGTTCAATGAGCTAAAAGAAAGTCTAAGGCATGAACTTAGAAAGCACAGGGAGTGAAAGATCATTTCAACAAAGAGACAAGCGATTCTAAAAAGGAACCAAATTGAAATCCTGGAAAGAACAACTCAATAAATTGCATTTAAGCTTCACTGGAAAGCATCTCTAATAGATTAGACTACTTTGAAAATAAATTCTCAGGTCTTGAAGACAAAGTATGTAATGTTGAAAATGAAGTCAGCAAAAAAGAAGATGTTCAAAGACCATAACCAGAACATTCAAGAAATTTGGAATAATATAAGAGATCAAATTTAAGAATCATTGGTTAGACACAGGCTCCAAAATACAAATCAAAAGAATGCAGTTTTTTCAATGAAATAATATCTGAAAAATTTCCAAACCTTGGGAATGCGGTGGAAATACCAATACAAGGAACATATAGAATGCTAAGCAGATAAAAAGAAAAGAAAAGAAAAGATCCTTGAGAGCCTCACTTAGAAACACTACAATAAAAATGCCTAATGTACATAATAAGGATAGAATTTTAAAAATCAAAAGAGAAAACCAGCTGCTCACATTTAAAGGTAAGCCAATTGATCTCCACTGATTTCTCAACCCAGATAGAACATTCACGCCATTGTAGAATAGTATATCCCAAGCCCTGAAAGAAAACAGGTGCCAACCAAGATTACTATATCCAGACATAAGGGAGATGGCAGTTTAGGGGAATGAAACCCCTCACAGCAGCCCCTCAGCATCAGACTCCAAACCAGAAGACTGCTCTCAGCCAGGTGGGTTACTAAAGGGAACTCACTGAAACTTAATACTGAACTATTAAAAAATTTAAAATTATAGAGATGACCAAAGACAGAAACTTTAAGAAATAATAAGTTAGAAAAGTGCCATCTTGGGTGCTGGCCAAGAAGAAGGGCAACAGAGACAAATGAAAGAAAGAAATGGTATGGCCAGTGGGCAAAGAAATAAAAATAAAGAAAAATTGGCTTGGGGAAACCTGTGTATTAGAGGGAAAGGCTCATTTTAATGGACACAGCAGTAGTAGAGGAAGTGTTTTAGTGTGAGTAAATCCCAAATTAGTCCTCTCAGATCAGGAGGTGTTCTAGGCATGGAAAATGTGCCTGGGCAAGGAAAGAGGGTGCAGTGCCTTGGAGCATGCACTGAGTATGAAAAGCGGCCGAAGTCCGTAGCTGGGTTCTGCTGGCCTGTCCAGCTGGGACCTGCGAGAGTAACTAAGCTCCCACGCTCCATATGGGCCCTCCAGAGGGAAAGTTGCCCAGGCACAAGCGCCACATCCCAGGTCTGCGCATGTGCCCACTGGGAAAAGGGACAAACCACCCAAATCACGATCTCTGTGTGTGCCCAGTTGGGAAATGACCCCACCGTACACATGCACCTAGCAAAAAGGCTGGTAGAATTGGTGTGAACACCAGATGGGAAGAACTCCCTTCAGTGCTGCTTCTGCCTTGCAAACACTCTACCAGAGGCTGCTGTGGGTGCCCCTGGTGCAATTGGTAGTAGTAATAGGAAATTGGATAGTGCTGTAGCCAGCTTTTCTTATAAAAAAACAAAACAAAACAAAACAAAACAAAACAAAACAAAACAAAACAAAACAAAACCAAACCCCGAAAAGATATGAACCAGAGAGAACAAAATAGGCACATGCACACAAAAATAATATACCTAGACCGTTGAGGCTCTGAATCCTAAGGGAGAAAGCTACCTTTATCCGTGGCACTGTAGCAGACAAATAGAAGTTCTGCACTCTAGGGCAAATACCTGGCATTTCAAATGCATAGCAGTGAAGCCAAACTTGTGGAGGTTTTGTACCTGTGCCCTAAAAGTGGATTTTAACAGAGACCCTAAAAATCCAGATTTCCTATAGTGACTGGCAACCAGGGGAGCGTGGAACAGTTCTCAAACTCCTATGCACAGAGTTCCAAAGTTCAGCTGAAACTAAACCCCAGTTACTAGAATCTCTTAATTCTCCTCTGATCACTTTTTAAAACATATTTTAAATTTTCTTCCACTTCCTCACCCTATTATCTCTTTACTTAAGATACTGCAATCCCACTCAATCACAGAATTATATACTTTATGAAACTCACACCCATTCTTGTTGAGGTGATTATTAATTCAGAGAATGACAGAGTAGACAATTGATGTTGAATGCCAAATCTAGTTCACAGGTTTGTATTGCTGGTACTGATGTTAATTGCTGACCCTTACCATTGCTATGTAGGTAATAATTAATGTTACAAAATTCAAAGTAGACACTGGGCACTTAGTTTTCTATGTCAGTTACTGACATTAGTGCTATTTCTAGCTCCCCCTCTAAAGGCGGCTAGAAAGTGATTAGAACACTTTAAGATTATAGAGTAGAAACCCTGCTGGTGAGAAATTCTGACAGTCTAGCTAAACAGCAGTGACTCTCATCCCACCCAAGACCTAACCCCACCTGAGCCTAAACATAACTTCAATTCATATAATGGGGGAGACAAAAATCCCCCAAATTACAGCCAGGCTCCAAAGAGGAGCAACCATAAAGGAACTTCAGCTTCCCTCTCCTTGACATCCACACAGATATCAAAAAGAGAGAGAAATTCTTGAATCAAAAAGAAAACTACACATGTAAGGAAGCATGTATAAAAGAGAAAGGGGAATCCACCTCAACTGATGTGCATGTCCAGGACCTCTGAAAATATGAGCAAACAGGCAAACAAATCTCCCCCACAACTTACAACCCCCAACAAAGGATCCCACAGATACAAAAGTGGATGGAATTCCAGAGAAAGATTGCAAAAACTGATAATGGAAATTTAAAATGAATGAGAAGAGGAAGGATCTAAGGAATAAATTAATAGGGCAGATTCGGGAGATGAAAGATAATTTCAATAAATAAATATATATATTTAAAAGAAAGCAATCAGAACTCTTGGAAAGAAAGACACAATGAATCAAAGTAAAAATTCACTTGAAAGCATCACCAACAGATTAGTCTACATAGAAAGTAGAACTTCAGCCTTTGAAGACAACCATGGGCCTGAATATAGGATACACAAATTTGGGTACATGTCATACAATGAAGGGGAAAAAAATAGAACATGATCAGAATATACAAGGAATCTTATACAACATTAAGAGACCAAATCTGAGGATCACTGGGATAGAGGAGAACATGTACATACAAGCTAAAGGCGTTAAGAACATTTTCACAAAGTTAGTCACAGAAATCTTTCTCCATATCAAAAAGTAGATAGACAAGCTCATACAGGAAGCACACAGGACCCCAAAAAAAGAGAAGTTCTCCAAGACATATTATACTCAAAATGCCTAATATAGAAAATAAAGAGTATTAAAAGCTACAAGACAGAAGTATCAGGTCACATATAGAGGCAAACCAAAAAGGCTCACTTCTGACTTCTTAATTCAGACACTAAAATCAAGGGTGGCCTGAAATGAGATATTCCAAGCTCTAAAAGAAAAAAATTACCAGAGCAGTTATCTTCATATCTAAAAAATCTGGTTTCAAGCAAAATTTAATCAGAAGAGATCATTACAATTAATCAAAACAGGCCATTACATCCTTGTAAAGGGAATAGTCCAAGAGGTTATAATGATAGTAAACATATATGCCCCAAATGTCAATGTACCCAGTTACATTTAAAAAATATTCCTTGACATTAAATCCCAAATAGATTCCAATACAATAATACAGGGTGATTTCAGCTCACCCTTATCCAACAGACAGGTCATCAAAGCATGCAATTAACAAAGATGTATCTAACCTAAATAATTCTATAAATCAAAATGGAACTAAGAGACATCTACAGAATATTTCATCCCCAAACAACTGAGTTAACCTTCTTCTCAACAGCTCATGGAAACTTTTCCAAAATATAAAGTACTCTAGGTCATAATGTAAGTCTTAGAAAATACACAAAGATTGCTTGATAAAATTGCACCATATCGGAATGGAACTAGAAATGAACAGCAAGAAAAATAATAGAAACCACATAAATACATGGAGATTAAAAAAATACTGTTTTAAATGAAAAATGGATCAAAGAAGAGATGAGAAAAGAAATCAAGGAATTCTTAGAAGCAAATGAAAACTTATCAAAGATGCAACATCAAATATTTGGAAAGGTATGAAGGCAGCACTAAGAGGAAAATTCATTGCATTGAGTGCCTACACTAAAAAGAGATTCCAAATAAATAAACTTATGCACCACCTCAAAGCCTTAGAAAAATAAGAACAAAATAACTTCAAAGTTGGTAGGGGACAAGAAATAATAATCAGAGAAATAAGAATAAGAGCTGAAATAATAAGAATCCGAGGTGAAACTTGATGGATTTGGGAATAAAGAAATATAATACACAGGATCAATGCAATGAACAGCTGATTCTTTGAAAAGATAAATGAGATTGATAAACCCTTAACCAAACTAACCAAAAGAAAGAGAAAAGACCCAAATTAACAAGATTAGAGATTAAAAAGAAGATATTAATACAGACATTTTTTGAAATCCAGACTAACATTACAAACTATTTTGAAAATTTATACTCCAATAAACTACAAAATCTAGAGGATATTGACAAATTTCTAGATATACTCAACTTGCTCAACCTGAGAAAGGAAGTTATAGAAAATGTAAAGAGACCAATATCAAGTAATGAAATTGAAAGGGCAATTAAAAGCCTACCAAAAAAGGAAATCCCAGAAGCAGATGGATTCTCAGCAGACTTCTACCAGACCTGTAAAGAAGAACTTACCCATCTTTTTCAAATTATTCCATGAAATTGGAAGGAATGGAACTCTCACAAGTACTTCTATAAAGTCAGTATAACCCTAACACCAAAACCAGACAAAGACCCATCAAAGAAAGTAAAGTATAGAGCAATGTACCTGATAAATGTAGATGCAAAAATCCTTAGTAAAATACTGGCACACCACATTCAAAAACATATTAAAAGATAATACACCATGACCAAGTAGGCTTCATCCCAGGGATGCAAGTCTATTTCAACATATGTGAATCCATAAATGTAATTCACCACTTAAATGAAATTAAGAACAAGAATCATATGACCATATCATAGATGCAGAAAAGGCCTTTGAAAAAATAGAGCAATATCAATTCACAGTAGCTAGACTATGGAACCAACTTAGGTGTTCCTCAATAGATGAATGGATGAAGAAAATGTGGTATGTATACTCAATGGAATATTACTCAGATTTAAAGAAGAGTGAAATCATGGCATTTTCCAGTAAATGATTGGAGTTGGAGAATATCATGCTAAGTGAAATAAGCCAATCCCATAAAACCAAAGGCCGAATGTTTTTTCTCATTTGTGGATGCTAATTCACAATAAGGCGGGAGGCTCTAGGGAAAAACACCATTACCTTAGATTAAGTAGAGGGAAGTGAAGGGAGGGGAGGGAGGGGATGTGGGAATAGGAAATATAGTGGAATGAAACAGACATTATTACTGTATGTATATATGTGACTACATTACCAATTTGATTCTGCAACATGTACACTTAGAAAAATGAGAAATTATATTGCATCTATGTATGATATATCACAGTGCATAAATGCATTCTACTGTCCTATATAACTAATTAAAACAAATAAAAAATTGAAAAATAAATAAATAAAATAGAGCAACAATTTATGTTAAAAACACTGGATAAACTAGGGATAGAAGGAACTCACTTCAACATTATAAAGGCTATATATGACAAAGCCAGAGCAGACACCATATTGAATGGAGAAAAACTATAAGCTTTTCCTTTAAAATAAGGAACAAGGAACAGATATTTACTCTCACAACTTCCATTAAATGTATTTATCAAAATTCTAGCCAGGGCAACCAGGCAAGTGAAAGAAATTAAAGGATTACAAATTGTAAAAGAAGAAGTCAAACTATTACTCTTTGCTAATGATATGATCCTATATCTAGAAGGTCCAAACCTTTCCACCAGAATACTTCTGGAGCTGATAAATAAATTTAGCAAAGTAGCAGGATACAAAATCACCATTCAAAAGTCAATAACTTATCTATATTTCAAAAGTGATTCAGTTGAGAAAGAAATCAGGAAAACCACCCCCTTCAAAATAACCTCAAATGATACCTGGAAATTAATTTAACCAAGGAGGTGAAAGATATCTACCATAAAAACCATACAACACTGAAGAAAGAAGTTGAAGAAGACTTCAGAAGATGGAAAGACTTCCAATGTTCTTGGATAGACAGAATTAATATTGTTAAAATGGCCACGCCAAAAGCAATATACACATTTGACGCAATCCCCATCAAAATACCACTGACATTCTTTACAGAACTAGAAAATAGTCCTAAAATTCACGTGGAAAAATAATAGAACCAGAATAACCAAAGCAAGTCTGAACAAGAAAAGTGATGCAGGAGGTATTACAATACCTGATCTCAAATAATACTACAGTGATACAGCAGCAAAAGCAGCATGCTATTGGCATCAAAATAGACATGAAGACCAATGCAAGAGAATAGAAGACACAGAGACAATCCACATACGTACAGCCATATGATACTTGACAAAGGTGCCAAAATATATATATTGAGCAAAGACAGACTTTTAAATAAATGGTGCTGGGAAAACTGGATATCTGTCTATAAAAGAATGAATTTAAAGCACTATCTTTCTTGCATAAAAGTCAAATAAAAATGGATCAAAGACAGACCAGAAACCTTGCAACTGCTAGAACAACACAGAGGGTCCACACTCCATCACATAAGTACAGGCACTGACTTCCACAACAAGACCCCTAAAGCTAAAGAAATCAAACCAAGAATCAGAAAGTGGGATGTCATTGAATTAAAAACATTCTGCACAGCAAAGAAAATGATTAAGACAGTAATATGAAGTGGGAAAAAGTCTTTGCCAGCTACTCCTTTGACAGGGGATTAATATCCAGAATATATAAAGAACTCAAAAAACTAAATGCCAAAGAAATAAATAATCCAATTAATAAATGGGGAAAATAACTAAATAGGAACTTTTCAACAGAAGAAACACAAATTGCCAAAAAATATATGAAAATAAAAAAGTTCAGCATCTCTAGCAGTTAGGGAAATGCAAATCAAAACTACACTAAAATATCATCTCAAATCAGAATGGTAATTATCAAGAACCTGAATAATAATAAATGCTGGCGAGTATGTGGGGGGAAAAGGTACACTCTTACATTGTTGGTGTGACCTCTAATTAGTACAACCACTCTGGAAAGCAGTGTGACGATTTCTCAGAACAACTATATGACCTACTCCTTGGTATTCATTCAAATGTTCTAAAATCAATATATTATAACAATACAGCCACTTCAATGTTTATACCAGCACAATTCAAAATAGAAAATGGAATCAATGCAGTTTCTTATCAACAGATGAATGGACAAAGAAAATGGGATTTATATACACAGTAGTTTTTACTCAGCCATAATGAAGAATCAAATAATGGCATTTGCTGGTAAATGGATGGAAATGGAGAAAATCATGTTAAGTGAAATAGTCTAGGCTCAGAAAATCAAGGGTCTCTCCTATGTAGAAGCTAGAGAATAATAGGTGAAAAGGGTGGAGATTTGATATCATAAAGATACAGGGAAGCTTAATGGAGTGGAAGAAGAGAATAAGAGTGAGGGAGGAAGGAACAAAAAGGGAAAGAAAAATGGAATCAACAAGATTTTGTTATATTTGTATATAAAGGCACCAAAGTTAATTTCACCTTTATGTATATGTAGAAGAAAGGAAGTTTGGTAGAGGAGGGAGAATGGGGGGAGGGAGGAAAAGAGGAAAATATGGTGGGGAATAGGGATTTAAGTCAAATTCCTTGCATGTGTGATTTTATCAAAATGAACTCAAATACTATGTATGGTTATAATGCTGTGATAATTTTTTTAAAAAAATAAACATAAAAATTTAAAAAAAAGATTACTATATTTAGCAAAACTATCCTACAGAATTGAAGGTGAAATAAAAACTTTCCATGATAAGCAGAACCTTAAATTATTCATAACCACTAAGCCTGCACTACAAAACATACTCAATGAAATGTTTCATGCAGAAGAAATGAGAAATAAAAATGAAAACCTGAATGGGGATGAACTGCACCAGAAGAATAGTCAATTAAGTGAGAATCAACTCTTCATTAAGTATTAGAAGTAAATCAAAATATCATGAAATAAAAATTATCTCTCTACAACAGTGAATTTACATGGTTTAAATGCTTCAATCAAAAGACATAGATTTGCAGATTGTATTTATAAAGAAGCCCAACCGTATGTTGATTATGAGAGACTCACCTTACAGGCAAAGACATTTGCAGACTGAGGGTGAAAGGATGAAAAAAGATATCCCATGCAAATAGAAACAGAAGGCAAGCAAGGGTATTAATTCTCATAATATACAAAGTAGACTTCAAGCCAGAATTAAACAGAAGAGACAAAGAATGTCACTTTATACTGGTTAAGGCAATCATCCAACAACAAGATATGAGGATGATAAATGTTTATGACTCAAACAACAGTTCATCTACATACATAAAACAAACCCTTCTCAATATAAGGAAACAAATAGACTAAAAAAATACTGGTTGATTTCAACACACCTCTCTCACCAATAGATAAGTTGATGTGACATAAACTAAAAAATGAATCTTCAGAACTAAAAAGTACTATTCATCATTAGAGGAACACTAGAATGGTCAAAGGAAAGGGAGGGCAAGGGAGGGAGCAGGGGGAGGAAAGGGGGGAAAATGGTGGTTGAATGAGATGGATATCACTATCCTAAATGCATGATTAAAGATCTGAATGGTACTTATATACTTTGTATACAAGCAGTTGTATGTAAAAAGATGATATACTTGTGCATTATGAATAAGTAAATAAATAATCTAAAAAAAAGTACTATTCATCAAATGAACCTAATTGACATCTATAGAATATTTCACCCATCAAAAATGGAATTCACTTTCTTCTCAGAGGCACATGAAACTTTCTTTAAAATAGATCATGTTTTAGGGCACAAAGCAAACCTTAGCAAAAACCAAAAAACAGACAGTATCTTGGGTCCTGTCAAGTCATAATGGAATGAAATAATAGATCTATGGCAAGATTTAAAAAAAAAATCTCACAAAAACATTCTATCACCTGGATGTGAAATAGTACACTTTTGAATGAAGAATAAATTACAATGGAAATCAAGGGAGAAATTTTAAAAATCTTAGGAACAAATGAGTATAGGGATAAATCATATCAAAGTCTGTGGGAAAATATGAAAGCTTTTCTATGAGGAAAGTTTATATAGCACTGAGTTCCTACATTAAAAAATATAGAAAGATACCAGATGAATAATCTAACATTACACCTCAAAGTCCTAGAAAAAGAAGAAAAGCTAATACCAAAATCAGTAGAAGACAGGAAATAATTAAGATCAGAGCTAAAATTTATGAAATTAAGACTTAGAACCAATGTAAAGGATCAATGAAATTAAAAGTTGGATTTTTGAATATATGAACAAGATTGATAAATCCTCAGCCAAACTGACCAAAAGATAGAGAGAAGACCCAAATCAACAGAAGTGTAGATACAAAGGGATATCACCACAGACACTTCTGAAATCCAGAGGATCATTAGAAACTATTTTGAAAACTTTTGCTCCAATAAGCTAGAAAATATGGGGGATATTGCCAAATTCCTAGAAATATATGACATAACTAAATTGAACCGTGAGGGTGTAAGAATCTTAAATAGACCAATATCAAGCAAAGAAATTGAAGAAGATATTAAAACTCTTCAAACAAAGAAAAACCCAGGACTAGATGGATCCTCAACCAAGTTCTACCAGATCTCTAAAGATCTAATGCTAATCCTCCTCAAATTATTCCATGAAATAGAAAAGGGAGGGATAATGCAAAATTTATTATTCTGTGATTCTAGTATCACTCTGATACCAAAACCAGACAAAGACAAGGAAAGAAAACTCAAGATCAAAATCCCTGATGAATATAGGTGCAAAAGTCCTTCATAAAATATTACAAAACCACATTCAAAAACACATTGTGTAATTCTCCTCACAAATTGAGAACAAGAATTATGATTATTTCAATAGATACAGAAGAAGTATTTGACAAATTCAAATACCCATTCATATTTAAAACACTAGAGAAAGTAGGAATAGAGGGAACCTACATCAACATTATAAAGGCTATATACAACAAAATCAAGGTCAACATCATACTGAATGGGGAAAAACTGAAAGAATTTCCCCTCCAAGTATGAATGAGGCAAGGAACTCTACTCTTACCATTCCTACTCAACATAGTTCTTGAAACTCTGGCCACAGCAATCAGGCAAGAAAAGAAAATTAACGTGAAATAAATAAGAAAGGAAGTCAAATTATCTCTATTATTGATGATATAATCCTATATTTAGAAAACCCACCCAAAAACGCTACCAGAAGCCTGCTAGAGCTAATAAACCAATTTAGCAAGGTAGTATGATAGAGGATCAA
The DNA here is from genome assembly GCA_025594165.1 of Tamias sibiricus. NCBI lineage: Eukaryota > Metazoa > Chordata > Mammalia > Rodentia > Sciuridae > Tamias > Tamias sibiricus. The sequence goes on along the minus strand of CM046673.1, from coordinate 35,516,083 downwards.
ACATACATAAATCAATCACTTTCCTATATTCCAATAATGAAATCTGCTGAAAAAGAAATTAAGAAAACTATGCCATTCACTATGCCATTCAAAATAATATAAAAATTCATACACACACACACACACACACACACACACACACACACTTGATAATAAACCTAACCCAGGGACTGAGGCTATGGCTTAGTGGCAGAGCACTTGCTTAGCATGTGTGAGGCAGTTGGTTCATTTCTAAGTACCACATATAAATAAATAAAATAAAGGTCCATCTACAACTAATATATATATATATATATATATATATATATATATATATATATATTTTTTTTTTTTTTTTTAAATCTAACCAAGGACGTGAAAGATCTCTACAATGAAAACTATAAGAACACTGGAGAAAGAAATTGAAGAAAATCATAGAAGATGAAAAGAATTTCCATGTTCTTGGACAGGTAGAATTAAATACAGTCAATGCAAAAACCATCAAAACAACAGTGATATTTTTTTTACAGGACAAGTAAAAATTTGTTCTAAAATTTATTTGGAAGAATAAGAGAACAAGAAGAGTCAAAGTAATCCAGAGGAAGAAGAGCAATGCTAGAGACATCACAATATGGACCTCAAATTATACTACAGAGCTATAGTAACAAAAACAGCATGGTATTGGCACCAAAACAGATCTGAAGACCAATTGAACATAATAGAAGACACAGAGAAAAATCCAAATAGTGCACCATGATCACGTGAGTTTAATCTCAGGGGTACAAAGTTGGTTCAACATACATGAATCAATAAATGAAATTCACCACACAAATAAAGTTGAGAACAAGAATCACATGATTATTTCAATAGATACAGAAGAAGTACTTGACAAATTCAAATACCCATTCATATTTAAAACACTAGAGAAATAGTGTTTCTCTATTCTCATCTGATCCTCCATGAAGGTACCAAAAATATATATATTGGAGATAAGATAGCTTTTTTTAGTAAATGGTTTGGGGAAAACTGGATCCATATGTGAAAGTATAAAATGTGATCCCCTCTCTCTCATTCTGCATAAAAGTCATCTCAAGCCGGGCGCGGTGGCGCATGCCTGTAATCCCAGCACTTTGGGAGGCTGAGGCAGGAGGATCGCGAGCTCAAAGCCAGCCTCAGCAATGGCAAGGCACTTAGCAACTCAGTGAGACCCTGTCTCTAATAAAATACAAAAAAGGGCTGGGGATGTGACCCAGTGGACGAGTGCCCCTGAGTTCAATCCCTGGGACCACAAAAAAAAAAAAAAAAAAAAGTCATCTCAAACAACCAGTAATAGTAATAATAATAATAATAATAATAAATGCTGTAAATAATAATCATAATAAATGCAGTTAAAAAAAAGGTACATTGAAGCATTGTTGGTGGAACTGCAAACTAGTACAACTTTGGAAAACAGTATGGCAATTTCTCAAAAAGCTAATAATGAAACCCCCATATGACCCAGCATACAGCCAATGTTTATAGCAGCTCAATTCACAATAGCCAAGCTATGGATGCATTCCAGATGGCCATCAACAGATGAATGGATAAAGAATTGTGGTATATATACACAATGGAGTTTTACTCAGTCATAAAGAAGGATAAAATGTTGGCATTTACCTGTAAATGCACAGAACTGGAGAATATCATGTTAAGTGAAATCAGCTGAACCCAGAAAGTCAAGGGTCAAATTTTTTCTCTCATATATGAAAACTGGACCAAAATATGGAGAAAGAAAGAGGGTAAGCCAGGTGTTAAGAAAATAAAAGAAAGATCAATGCAATAAAGAAGGGGGATTGAGGAGGAACGAGGAGGACAGGACAAGGGTGGAATGGTGGAATAAAACTGACCAAATTATTCTTTGTACATATACGAATGTACCACAGTGAATTTCACCTTTATGCATATCCGTAATGTACTGATTAAAATGAAACTATAAATAAAAAGAAGAAAGCCCAGTAAAGTAGAGGAAAGGGAACACGGGAAGGTAGGAGGGAAGGGAAAGGGGAAGTACTGGGGACTGAGTGGGAACAAATTATATTCTATGCTTGTACAGTTATGTCAAAAATGGACCCCAATAGTATGTGTAAACTATAATTCACTAATAAAAAAATGAAACAGAGAGAGAAGATCATCTGATAGAAACAAAACAAGGGGCTAGGGTTGTGGCTCAGCGGTAGAGCACTCACCTAGCACATGCGCGGCACAGGTTCAATCCTCGGCACCACGTAAAAATAAAGGCATTGAGTACAACTAAAACAAATAAATAAACATTAAAAAAAGAAAACAAAATAGCTTAATGTTGGCATGATGTTCCCTTTCAATTCTACTGAAATTAAAATGGCAGTGCCATTCCTAGTTTTATTACTCTAAAGCAATTTTTAATTAAGGGTTGATTCCATGCACAGCTGGTTGTATGACACAGACTTGCTCCATGATCTCTTTTGGTGCTGCTTCCCAGAGAGAGCAAGCAGTGATTTTCTTGTTCAGCAATACCACTGTAGTGGGGTATAAGGCATCTTGGCTAAACTACATGTACTGTACCCTACTGAAAGGATATTTTGCTGTCACTTGCTAAAGAGAAGCACAGATATGTATGTGAACCTTGTTTGACATTTATTTAGCAACCTGGGCAGTTTTGAGAAATGCACTATATAGTAAAGACACTTCTATAAAAGGTTGTTGACTGACAGTTTATACAAAACATGACACTTGGTATTTTACACCATGTGTGTAAATGAGTATGCATATATGTGTGTACATGTTGAAAGGGGACAGCTTAGTTTAGTGTGCAATTGAATTCATGCAAATAGACTGATGGTACTGCAGATTTTTACTTTGTTGAGGTTGCAACATTGTCCTCACTGCAGTATTTGTTAATGAAAAGAAAAAGAGTGATATAACAAACAAACAAACAACAACAACAAAAAAAAACAACAACTTGTATCTGATTTCAATAAGCAGCTCATAGGTAGTTCTTTTGACAATAATTTAAACAAACATGCCATTGAAAGCTGGCGACCCATTCTCTCTGCACAACTTCTTTCATCCCTTTTCCAATTTAAATTATACAAGAGAAAAACCAGATCTCCTACTTTAAAATTCTCTCAGGCATTTTAACTACCAAGTCCGAACAATCTTACTTGCTACTTAAGTGGGTTGCCAACATCACGTGTGAGCAGATCGTATGTTCTTTCTCGTATGTTTCTTGAAACATGAGAGTAAGTATATATTTTAATTCTTTCTCTGCCACAAATTACTTGTTTAGCCTTTATAAATTATGGACCTTTATAAATTATGGACCTTTATAAATTATGGACTGTCTGTGTTGGTATTGTTTAAATAGGGATTAAGTATGTACGTGCACCCATACAGATACACATGCATGCTCATACACACTCACACACATAGCCACCTTTATAGCCTAAAGTATTTTTTCCTTCAAATTTACACCAAAGGGTTGAAATGGTGATAAAGTAAGATAGTACATATGTAGAATCCTTTCAAATTCTGTAGCTCTCTCTGGCCCATTTTGCATTGATGTGTCATATTTCATAGATAGGAATTTTGTTTCTAAAATTTTTAAAGATCCTGTGTGAGTAGATGTTTGCAAACAGTTGACATGACACTTCATTCTGTGAACACCAAGCCTTGCTTTTACCTGTTGAGTTTTCTACCTTTTAGTATGTAAAATTGAGAAATAAACATATTCTAAAGTCTGTCTATATGTCTTCGCAAGGTATAATTCAGTGTTTCCTTCAAAACACTCAAAAGTGGGGGCTGGGGCTAGGGCTCAGTGGTAGTGCATTTGCCTGGCATGAGTGAGGCACTGGGTTCAATTATCAGCACTGCATGTAAATAAATAAAATAAAGGTTTATCAACAACTAAAAAAATAAAAATAAAAACAAAACACTCAAAATTCTAACATGAAGAGAGGATGTGGAACAAATAATACATTAGAATCATGAATATTATTCATGCAAGAACATACTGCTCTTGAACATATCAAAGATGTTAGTCAAAGATATTTCCAATTACTTTTAACTTATCAAAATTGATAAGTGGATTATAGTGAAGAGAGGCAAGGTAATCACTGATTATAATACATGGTGGTTTTATTTGTAAGGTAATTTTTAAATTATATACAAATATTTAATAAAAAATGGGCATTTTAGAATTTTGAATAATTGTATTTCTTCTAAGTATCTTTTAGTCTTCCCAAACTATCAAGGATATGTTAAAATAATGCTTTACTTTTGGTTGAGATGTAATAATTCACATGCCATAAATTTCACCCTTTTATATGTATAGTTCAGTGGTCTTTAGTGTATGCACAATGTTGTTCGATCATTAATTCCATCTCATTTATTTTTATTATCGCCAAATAAAAGTCTTACCCATTAGTAGTTGCTCCCCATTCTCCCTGCCCCTAGTGTCTGGTAAGCACTAATCTACTTGCTGTCTCTATGGATTTGCCTATTCTGAAAATTTTGTGTAAATGGAATCATGCAATATGTCTTTTTCTGTCTGACTTCTTGCATGGAGCATGTTTCAAGATCATCCTTGTGGTAGGAATCACTATGTTGCTCCTTCTTATGGTTGAATAATGTTCCATTGTTTGAATGTATTACATATTGTTGATGAACATTTGGATCTCTCCCACTTTAGGGCTATTATGAACAATGCTGTGAATATTTTTAAATTAATAAGTTTATTTCTTAGATTAATTGTATGTTTGCATAAAAATGGACCTGGTAGTACAGAGGGTCTTTGTATACTACCTCCCACTCACCTGACGTGGCCCATCATTTTCTCTATTATTCGCATCTTGCATGGTGTAGTACATTGTTTTTGGTTCATGAACCAATTTTGGCACAGAGCTATTAACTATAGCTCATAATTTGCATTAACTTACACTCTTTGTGTTGTATAGTTCTATGGGATTTATTGAACATTTAAAGTCATGTATCCAACCTTAGAGTATTTTATAGAATAATACTTTTACTCCCCTAAAAACTCCCCTGTGTTCCACTTATTCATTCCTCCTTCCCTTCCCTTGAAGCCCTAGCAAACACTGCTCCTTTTACTTTCTGCATTGTGTTATCTTTTCCACAATGTCATATAATTGGAATTATATATTCTCTAGAATTTTCAGACTGTCTTCTTTCACTTATTAATGTGCATTTTAAGTTCCCCCAGGTCTTCTCCTAGTATAGTAGCTCATTTCTTTTTACTGCTTAATAACATCATATAGATTTCTATAGTTTATCCACTCACCTATTGAAGGACATTGTGATTCCTTGCAATATTTTTCCATGATAAGAATGAACCTACTATAAACATTTATATGTAGGTTTTTGAGAGGACATAAGTTTTCAACTCATTCAGGTAGAAGGCTGAATAAAATTTCATTGTGTATATGTACACCACATTTTCTTTACCTATTCATCTGTTGATGGACACCTAGTCTGGTTCCATGATATGTCTATTGTAAATTGTACTGTTATAAAAATTAGTATAAATGTATCACTGTAGTATGATGACTTTAATTCTTTAGGAATAATACCAAGCAGTAGTGCAGCTGGATCATACAGTGGTTCCATTCTTAGTCTTTTGAGGAAACTCTATATTGATTTTTATAGTGGTTGTACTAATTTACCATCCTGCCAACAGTGTAAAAGTGTTCCCTTTTCTCTATATCCTCTCTAGCATTTATTATTATTTGTATTCTTGATGATTAACACCCTGACTTGTGTCTCTAGGTATTTTAAATGGCATTATAGAGTAATCCTAAAAGTCAGATATTTTCCTCCTCTTTAGACTTTGTTGTTTTCCCTATGTGTTGTTGTTGCCAGTGGTGCTGATTTACATATATATATATATATATAATGTTTAATATATTTATATATATTATACACAAATATATATATATATATATATGAAATGTTTCTTTGTTTATATTTTCAATAACATCCCTAAGCTCATTCTATTAAATCTGTGTCCCTTGCCATGTGGCCATTGAAGTCTGTATCTGGTTAGCATAGTAGTCAACTAGCATTTGGATAGAAATTTCCTTAAATACTTGGAATCCATAAGTCTTCCAGCTTTTGCAGGGGGCTCTGTACATGTGGGCATACTTCACCACCTGGGGGAGCACTTTTCTCTGCCTTAGTCTTCACTTCCTTTTATACAGCCCCAAGTTCAGCTAGAGGTTAGATCTTAGGGCCTGTTTAAGTATTTTCTGCGTATGCACGTGGCTCTTGTTGTGGACACAGCCCTCTGCATTTTGATGGATTTCTAGATTCCCAGGAACATGGCAGAACTTTTAAAACCCCCCAGAATTTCCATTTACCTTTTTTGATCAGCTCATTGTTTGCCCCAACTTTTATTACCAGCTCTGGTAGCTGGGTTATTAAATAATACTGTTCCTTTTATTTTAATAGGTACCACCCACAGAAAGTTGTATGTACTTGGTGAGTTTTGGCCAAATAGAGGCAATCCCATGGGTGTTGTTTGTCGGGGAATGACCAGACAGGTCAAATGGCAGTTATCTAGGAAATGGATTTTAGAACAGCTCCATCTTGGCTCTGCTACTTTCAGGGACTGTTAGACTGCAGGTTTGCTTTGTGATGGGGGTGGAGGGCATTGATTTTCAAAGGTACACAGACTTGGGAGAGTGAGATGGAAACAGAGCTAGCTAAAGCACCATGAGATCTCTGTTGTTTCTGAGGGTTAGCAGTTTACTTGAATAGATGTTCCCCGGGTTGTTGCAAGCCCTTGGTGAATTTGTAGAATTCTGAAAAAGGTGATCTGACAATTGTTCTTCCAGCATTCTCATTGCTGTTATGGAGGAGAGGGATTTGCCAAGTCTTTACTTCTTTATTTCCACAGATGTCATCTCTTGGTGCTTAAAACAGATATTTTCCATTTCAGCAAAGGAGTATGTCTTATCAGAATTGTGTATTAGTCATTTTCCTCAGAACTAGAGCTTAGGGTGAAAATTTCTGCGCATGTGATTTATTAAGGAAAGGCTCCCAGGAAGAATGTCTGAAAGGTTGAGAGAAGCAGGCCAGGATATAAGAGGAAGCTCAAGCAATAGTATTAATTTAGACCAAATCCTGAAGAGGAGCTCTGGGCTGTAACTCATATCTCATTGTTCATATTGACTTGAGACAAGGAAGTCCTTAATTAGAGGATGAATTGTGACTCTTCCTCCCCAATTTTTTGTAGTCCTAATCCCTAGTACCTTACAATGTAACTGTATTTGGAGATGGGCTCTCTAAAGAAGGAATCGAGTTAAAATGAGGTCATGTGGGTGGGCCGCACAGTAGAAGACCATGTGAAAACATGGGGAGGAGATAACCATCTAAAAGCTAAGGAGAGATCTTCTAGAGAAGCCAACCCTGCCAATACCTTGAACAGACTTCTGGCCTCCAGACTATGCAAAATAAATGATTATTTAGGGCACTTAGTCTGTAGTGCTTTGCTATGGAAGCCCTAGCAAATGAGTACAAGAGACTGATTTTCATACTCTTGCACTTGTCAGTGGGGACATCAATTCCCAGGCACTTCCAGCCATTTGTCCTGCATTTGAAGCAGTTTTATAGCTAAAATGCAGTCCTTCCAAACAAAGATGCAAGAGTTGCCTTTAGAAGCAAGAGTGCACTGAAGCTGGGAGAGGGAATCACAGCTCTGGAGGAAAAGAATCTCAGTGACTAGGGAAAAGCATGGCTAGCATCTACCACAGGGCTTTTGTTTGCAAACAAGAGAAATCAATCCTCAGTGCTTTAAGTAGAAAATGAGTATATTAAATTACATTACTCTGCTCACAATTTACAGGAAGCTTGAGAAATAGGTTATATAAGAAGTACCAGTGCCTACTTGCCAATTGGAATTGATTCAGTGTAGATACCATGGGAGATACCTTTAATACTGAACATGAGGCATCAGCAATAATCTTCTGTTATTGTGGCCCCAGAATCTTACAGTATTACCTCCAGAAGAAATTTGGAACAAGCCTTCCCTTTGTGTACCACCAGTTTTCAGTTTCCAGATGGCTTTGTCATATTTGGTAGGCATGCCCTTAGTTAAATTTATCTTTGAGAGAGCTGGGCATGGTGGCAAACGCCTATAATTCTAGCACTTAGGAGGCTGAGGCAGGAGAATCATGAGTTCAAAGACAGCCTCAGCAATGGTGAGGCACTTAGCAACTCAGTGAGACCCTGTCTCCAAATAAAATACAAAAAAAGGCCTGGGGATGTGGGCCAGTGGTTGAGTGTCCCTGAGTTCAATCCCCGGTACCCCCCCCCCCCCACCACAATTTTATCCTTGAGAGAGGTTGTGAAAGTGAGAGTGAGAGTCAGACCTTTCCATAGCAAGATGCATTCTGCTTTACATCAAATGACAAGGTAGGGAATTTTTCAAATAATGGTAAGAGTATTCAGGCTCCTAAGCATTCAAAAGATATACTAAATGTCCACTGGAGTTGATTTTTGAAGAAAAAGGATTCTATATCATCAGAATACAAGGAAAAACTACAAGAGATAAATACAAGATTGTTTAATTATGGTGCTGGATTATAAATGTCAGCCAAGAACCACTGAGCTGTACCTGAAGGAGGTCAACATCTATGTTCCTTGTTTGCTCTAATGAGCTACTGCTGCTTCCTGAAGGGATCATGCTCCCTTGCACTTATGGTTTTTGGATACGCTAATTAATTTTCTTGAAAATTATTGCAGGTTCTCTTTCTCTTATCTTTCTCTGGATAAATGCTTCTAGTCCTTTAGTTAATTCTTCACGTATCTTCAAAGATGATTTCTATTTGTTACTGGAAAAAAGATGACTTTTCCACATATTTCTCCTGGTTGTTGGGTTGTTTTCCGGTTCCTTATTGCTAGAAACATGCCCCATTATGGTTTTTTTTTTTTTAATTATATGGGGGAAATGTGGAGAATATAAACACTTACTGTTCTCACAAAGTTAGAAAAGTTATTGGTTTTGTGATATCTGCCAGTTTCAGGGGAGCAGACTGTTCCCAGATCCCTCTATTGTCAATTCATCAAAATCTCCTCCTTGACCAAACCCCTCTTTCTCCATCACTGTAATAGCTACTATTCTTATAGCATGCAGCAGAGATATTGTCAGGAGAAAAAGAGAGATGAAATGTTCCAATGTTCAACTGTCATTTAGGGAAATTCTCTCCTTGAAAGTCTTGTGTGGTCATGAGACTTCCAAAACATATGGAAAAGACGTCAGTGGATCTACATGCTCTTAATACTTTGGCATTAATGGAATCTTCCGTGTCTACCAACAAAGATTAAATGAATATCACATTTATATAGAACCTATCCATCAAGGGAAAAGGTGAAGGTAAAAATAAATCTAATTTATTTTCTGATGTTCCTGTGTGATCAAAGAGCCTGTGAAGGTTTTTTTTTTTTTTTTTTTTTTTTTTTTTTTTTTTAAATAGCTATAATAATACTCAAATCTGGAGAAGAATGGAAAGAATTGTTAACTAAAATGTAGTTTATTTTACCTCATCATCATGTATGCAGGGATTTCAATTACAATTTGTATTTGTAACAAACCTTGATAAGTTAAGAGTTCTTGTTTCCTAAATAGATGTCAAAATGGAGCAAGTCAGTGATGTAAAAACACACCCCAGTGGATAGAAGGAGTCAGACATTAAAGATGCATTAAAACATTAAAATGCATAAAAACCTCATCAAGTGCAGTGACATCTGGTAAATATGATGCTTGCATATCATACAAATATATTAATTCCCAGCACAAGTGGACAGTGAGAAATATAGAAGTGAGAGACTCCAGAGATAGAGAGAGAGAGAGAGAGAGAGAGAGAGAGAGAGAGAGAGAGAGAGACTAGTGTCTTGACATCCTCTTTAGCATTTTGGTTTGATTTCAAAACTATCATTCTATGCAATGTCACTGGTGAGTGTGTTGTAGACACTCAGTTCTAAACAAGTACAGACTCAATCATGGTTATATATAGAAAGTAATTTTCCATACTAGTCAGGGTAGGTTAGGCTATGCTACAGTAACAAACACATCCTGAAATATCTCTGGTTTAAGATAGTAAAAGATTATGAGACACATTATAGTATAGTGTGAGTCAGCTCTCCTCAGTAACTCAGATTCCAAAATATTTCTGTGTTAAAGTTATGACATATGGAACAAATGACTCTCATTACAACCACTAGAAAAGAAGAGTAGCTGGTAGAACATGAAGCATGTTTTAACATAGTCCCCATTTCTTCCAGCCATGTTGTAGACTAGAACTCAGTGAAATCACCCCAACCTCACTTCAGGAGTGGCTGATTGTCTTCCTCTGTGTCCTGAAATAAAACATGAAGTTATTATCCCTGCCTCAGTTTTCAAGTTTACGAGGGAAGGAAATGCTGCTTCGGCAAGGGAAACGTGTGTGAAAACCCCAGGAAAGGATTCATTGCCAAAGTTAAGAACCTTACTAAGCATGGGAGGCAGAATAAACTGATGTTGAGCTTTAAGGAAGATGTTAGTATTGGATATTTGTTACAGGCTATGAACTTCTTAAACCAATATCTCCTCCCATAGAGAAGAAAACAGAAAAAAAAAATAAATTGAAGATAAATTAGTAGCATTCCCATATTAACATCTAAAGCATTTTAGAGGATTTCACCTGCTATTGTATGATCACCTTTCAACTCTCTGGTTTGAGGATGTATCCTGTGTGCAGGCTTAAGAGTTAGATATAGTTTCTCAGGTCAGTTACACTTCTGACATTCAGTGATGTGATTATACTTCCCCTTCCACCTTTCTTGAACATTGGATGGATGATTTGACACAAAGTCTGTAGCTGAGATTTCTTTAAATTGGGAAGAAAGTTGTTGAAGTTAGAAATGTGTGTTTTCCAATCTTATGTGTCTTATTCATCAGGATTGAACATTTTTAAGGATTCTATTTCCCATCTGCTATTTCCTCCAATTATCATATATACATATATATTTTTTCCTTTTATTGAAATACCAATTTGATTTCTGGAGTGACTTTTTCAGAAGACAAAAATTCAAATTCTAGGAGATATACCAATTTTATTCATTGTAGTCTTGTTTTTATTCCCCATTTTTATTGTTACCCCTTTGAGCTTAGAGTTTGTAAAAAATATGATATTTTACAAATCAAACATATTATTCTGTGATATAGAAAGGTAAATTTTACCCAAAGTTTAATCCAGTTAGTAAAAATGATGGTTAGAATGTGAATATTCTCAGCTGAGCATGGTGGTGCATGCTTGTAATTCCAGTGGTTGGGGAGGCTGAGGCAGGATCATGAGTTCAAAGCCAGCCTCGGTAAAAAGCGAGGCACTAAGCAACTCAGTGAGACCCTGTCTCTAATAAAAATACAAAATAGGGCTGGGGATGTGGCTCAGTGGTCAAGTGCCCCTGAGTTCAATCTCTGGTACCAAAAAAAAAAAAAAAAAAAAAAAAAAAAGAATGTGAATATTCTCTATTTCTGTTGTCAGTTTTTCTGTGGGCAGATATTCATGGTGGGATCTGGTTCTACATTTTATTACTCTGTGGCCTTTTAAATAAGTGTTTTACCTCTCTGAGAATCAGTTTCCTCCCCTGTGAAGGGGCCAGTAATAGTATCTACAATAGATTAGTTGTAAAGATCAAATAAAGTGCTTGACAAGTTTATATAGTATATTTTCAAGCAATCATTAGATATTAATGATAATCATTACTGCTATCATTTTCAATTATCAATTGATTGCACCATGGGAATTTCCTTAATCTTATTTTTTAAAACCCCCTAAAATTCCATTTCAATGGAAAATAGGCTAACTCTCCATGACAGTATCAAACTTAGCATAAGGTTTTAGGACATGAATGTAGGAACTCTTAATTTCTCTGGCTCTGCTCAGAAAAATTACTAAGTGAGTGTGGTCATTCTTTTACAGGTGTCCTCCTAATGATATCACTGCCTAATCTGATACCTAAGTACTTAATAATAAAATGCTAAATAAAACGTACATTTATGCAGTGAAATTACAAGCCTCTGCTTACAAAGAAGGAATTTTCTTCTTAAATTATTTTCTAGGATACACAATCATGTTACTTGAACATACATTATGTAACTTCAGAAATTCAGCACATTTGTAACCATAGCTCATCCATCCAAGAATCTGACCAACCAGCATTCATGTTAACACACTCTTAAGAGAAACCTCATTTAAAAAAAAAAAAAAAAAAAAAAAAAAAAAAAAAGAGGTGATATGATTGGCTTCAGTTAAGCTAAAGAAACCTAGAGCTAAAGCCAAAATATTTTCTCCAAGACATCAAATTTCTGCCTGACTTATGGAAGGACACCTGGAAATTCAAAGAAAATTACACAAGAAATTTGTCTTAGAAATGGCAATAGCTTTAGACACTACCGGAATAAAACAAAGGTGCAATTAACGAATGATGCTGGAGGTATTAGTGGTCAAATTTAAATCAAAGCACAAGTGCATTTTATCCCCTGTGGAATAAATACAGACTGAATCTGAGAGGAATACATTTTCCCTCCTCAGATCAAAACCAGTGAAGGTAAAAAAAAAAAAAAAAAAAAAAAAAAAAAAAAAAAAAAAAAAAAAAAAAAAAAAAAAATTAAAAAAAAAAAAAGATGAATTTTCTAAGAAATCCCAGGTCAGGTAAATGGGATATCAGGACCAGCTCAAGCTGTCTTACAGATAGAAGCTGCCTGACTTCCCTTTCTTCCTGCCTTCTGAGGCCAGGTGTTGTTTGTTTGTTTGTTTTTCTTTTCTTTCTTTTCTTTTCTTTTCCTTTTCTTTTCTTTTCTTTGAGACTTGCAGATATTTTAAGTTCATGGCAGTTTCTTTTGAGTGTACCACCCTACCCCCAAATTATAAAACTCCTTCAGTTCCTTCTCCTCCTCACCTCCACTCCCATTCTGTGGGACTAAATTCCTTCCATATCCCTGCCTGCGCCTGGACGACTTGCTCCTCCTTCCCTTCCTTTTCCTGTCTTCTCCTTCCATTTCTTTAACTTTCTCTACCTGCAGGTCTTCATCACTGCCCCACCCACTGCACCCGGCCCCTTCTTCCCTCATACGTTTATCCATCATGATTTGCCTTCAGCTGTGAGCATTTTAGAGCACTGGGTATTTTTCTGTTGCATGAGTACCTTTGTTGGCCCTTGGGCAGGTAAGTCCTTGTTGTTCTAGCTTCTGAGGGCTGCTGCAACAAAGTACCACAAGCGTTGTAGTTTGGAACAACAGAAATACATTATCTCACAGTTCTGGGAGCGGGAAATCAAAGTATTGACAGGGCCATGCACCCCTCAAAGGCACCAGGGAAGGAGTTGATCTATGCCTCTGTGAATTTCAGGTAACTTTAAACATTCCTTATCTTGAAAGTGGTCATCTTCTCTCCTTGTTGCTTTATATCAACTTCCCTTTGTGCCTATCTGTGCCCAAATTTCTCCTTTTCTGTAAGTATGCAGTCATATTGGTTTAGGATCTATGTGAGTAACCTCAGTGTAACTTGATTACCTCCGTAAAGACTCTATTTTCAAATGAAGTTCCATTCTGGAGGTTAGCACTTGAGCATAGCTTTTTGGGGAGATATTCATCATTAAGTCAACATGAAGATTTTATGGATGTTTATTAGAATTGTAGTGTTCAATCTTTATGTAAAGTGGTTGGAAATATAAAACGTTTTAACAAGTACAGAGTATCATCATTATTGCTATTAGAAAGAGTAGACATTTACTTAAACTTGAACTTAAACTTCTGTTTTGTTTTGTACTGAGGATTGAAACCACTGATGCTCCACCATGAGCAACATCCCTGACCCTTTTAAAATTTATTTTCAGACAGGGTCTTGCTAAGTTCCTAATCCTGGCCTCAAATTTGTGATCCTCCTCCCTCAGACCCTTGAGTGAAACTAAACTTTGAAGAGATTATATGCTACTTTACCTTAAAGAAAATACTATCTGTAAATGAATCTTTAGCCTTTAAACTATCATTTAATCTTTGCTTCAGTTTTTCTACTGAAAAACTCTTCTGTACTTGTTTTCAATTAGGCATCAACACTCCCCACCTCAGGATTCCCTTTGAGTTAGTGACAACCTAAATGGAATGGTTCCTTTGCCTACTGTTGATTCAGATTCATATCTACATATGGGCACCCGGCTGCCCACTGTGAATGATCCTATGACTGCCCATCTTCATGAAGAGAGGGCCATACCCATAAGCCTCAGGAATTAGGAAAACAAACAAACAAACAAACATGAGAATGGATGACATAATCATGTTTTGCTTTGATGTTTTCACATCGATCCTTGGGAAGCCTGGAAGAGTAAAGTCGTTGGTTATCATACTGTGACACACTGAGCAAGTATCAGATCTGCAAGTGTAGGTTGTCCTCTGATCAAATACAGATGGGGAGGGTGTGAGGTCTCTGAATGGGAAGAACAGATCCGGCAGCAGATGCAGCTCTTCTCTTGTTGTAGCAGTGAATGACTTACAAGTTTAGAAGAACTTAGGCTATGGAGGCTATGAAAGCCAAACAGCAGACACTAGAACCCATGCTTTAGCAAACTCAGCGCTGGCTGTGTTCCAACAACATGGTGTTCACTGGGGATTTGGGATTAATAGGTGCTGGTAAGAATTAAGATCTCAGAAACCTTCATTAAGAAACCTCTTACTTTCCTTGCTTGAACTAACCCCCAGTGTGACCTTATCTCAGATAATGGCTTAATGTTTATTGCAGTTGGTTTTTCTCAGCCCTCCTCTATCTTTGCTTGAGTATGTGTGATGGGCACAGTAGTCTTAAGCAGGTCCATGCTGTCTCTCCTGTTAGGTCTCCCAACATTAGGGTACTAATAAAATGATGGCTGTGTAGAATGAGGTGGTAGGAATGCTGCTATTGCGTGTATTCAACACCACCCAGCTGTACATTGAAGCTTTCTTTTCATCCTTAGGTAACTCTACAATCAGCTCTCCATCTCCACCCCCAGTGAGTTAACTTGGCCAACAGATACAAAAGTAACAACCCATTTTCTCCTGCCCATTCCCTGGTTAGAACATTACATCCCCTGGTGTGGCATGACACTAATTTTGTGATGTTCTTCTTATAAAGTAAATTTTTAGGACCTGTATTTTGAAAAGGATGACATCAATCATATATAGGTGTTCCTTTGGTTTCTCTGTATGACTGTGTGTGTGTGTGTGTGTGTGTGTGTGTGTGTGTGTGTGTGTGTGTGTCTTTCTGCAGGAGCTAAGAGATTTTAATAGATAATAGGGAAGCAAATAGAAACATCTAAAATAATGCTGCCAACATAAGTTGCAATCTCAGAAAATGGTATTAAGAATGTATAATAGAGGGAGAATATTCATGTTAAAAAAAAGAAACATCATCTAATAAGCATGATGTGCGCTGTCACTGTTAATTCAAACATAATGAACAATGACTGAATAATAATGGTCGCATACAGAGGTCTGCCATATGTGCCTTCTGGAGGGCTGTTGCAGGATGCTTCCTTAAATATGAATGCAGAAGCCAGCCAACAGCACTCCATGTGATCAGATTGGCTGCTGCTCTCAGACACTCACAGGGATTTTAACTTTTTCCCTTAGTTGAATCATACTAATGAAGTCAGATCCTAGAGAGTTTTATAGATGCGGATGTGGTGGCCAAGAAAGGAGGGGGATGTGGGGGAAGGAGAAAGGAAAGACAAAAGAAGGAAGAAAATAAAATGAAACCCTAATGTTATTTTTTTTCCTACGTTATGAGAATCATCTTCTGAATTAGAAACAGGCTATTTTCTTCTCCTCCTCCTACCATCTGAAGATATATTAACTTTTGCTTTATGTAATGCTGGTATACTAAAGGCACAGAGTGTATGTAAGAGGACACTTCTCTCTGTACAATGTTCTAATATCCGAAGTCCAAATTACAATATATAATTTATAAGGAAAGCCAAATGGTACATCTATTGTATCCTATAAAGTTATAGATTTAGCATATTCACTGACTCAATAATATTTATTTTGAACAAACTCAAGGATGGCAAAAATTGTGCTAGTTTGGTCCAAAGAACTGGGGGTCTCACCTTGAGGAGATTCAGGAGAAAGCCCCTTTTGGAAATATGATATTACCTTTATAGTTAAATGTACTGTTTGAAATGTCCACGTCGGAATTCACAACCTCAAACAAAACCCAGAAGACTTAAGAAACTTGCTATTTCTCCCCCATTGATATGGTGGGGATATGGTGAAAATTATATGAGATTTTGTACATTAATGCTCTTATTTCATTGCAAGCTACTAGATCTTTGCTACTCAAAGTATGATCTGTGGAGCAGTAGTTTTGTTATCACCCAGCAGCTTCTTAGAAATGCAGAACCTCAGACTCTACCCCAGATCTTCTAAACTAGAGCCTGTATTTCACCAGGATCCCCAGACTATTCAGATGCACGGTAGAGTTTGACAATTATTTGCTGTGTATACAATCACTTTAAGTATGTTGTTATATGTTATATCAACCTTTGAATAATGGAAACTGTTTCTTGGACATAATCTTTAGAGATGAGGGGTTAATGATAAACAAACAGTTTTCCTCCAAAAGAAAATTTGAAAAAAGTCTGAATCAAGAAAAAAGAAAAAAAAAAAAAAAGCAAAATGCAGAAGTGCATCCTTCTCCAAGGCATTTCCTTGTATAGGCCCTCAGTAAGTCTAAACACATCCACCTTTTATTTTAACCTTCTATAGCAGGACCATAATTGATAGAGTAGTGACCATGAAAGTTTATAATAATCTACAAGTTTCGGTTATATTAATATTATAGTGGTTAAAAGTGGAAAGGCACTTACACATTTATGAAGATTTTCATTCACGAGTTTCAAAATATATTCTTTCATTATACCATGAATATTCTTATATAATCAGAAGATTTACACCATAATCCTTGAAAATTCTGGCAATTCATGCCTTTTATTACACTTCCTTTCTGTTGCAGCTGAAGTGGCAGTGGCTCTGCCGTATGCTGGTAGAGTCTGATTGAAGTGTCATGGAAAATTTCAATTCCAATCAGAAATAGATGCTGAAATTTTCATTCTTTTTTCCAATGGAAATTTCATTGATTCAGAGGAAAGGAAAGCAAATAGAAGGAAATACTCTTTGATTAAATATTTTTAATAATGAAAACTGTTGGAAAATGTAACCTCTTTACTTTGTACATCCCTTTAATGCCTACTCCTTATGAACTAAAACAAATTTAGTAGGGTTTGGGGGAAACAGTGAATGTATAGCAATAAATAACACATAATCTGAAATTAGGTCTGAAAGTAATCTGGTTAACAAGTCGCAAAGCTTATTATTTTAAACCACTGACTTAGATAAACATCTTTTAAAATGCAGAACTAAGGCCCAAGTGTGATTCATATTCTATATCTGTAAAACACAAAGTCAATTATACACTTACCAACCATCAAGTTTGATTTCATTATGAGAGAAAAGGTACACATCCCCCAAACTCTTTCAGATCTAAAACAACTGGATCGATGAAATCTGCAACATTAGGAAAATTTCCTTCCTGAGTGTTGAAATCCCTACTTATGAATTTCCTGTACATGGAATAGGCAGTTCCCTCCCTTTCTTTCTGACTCAGATACTCTGTCTCCACAGTGGCCATTAGGAATGATTTCAGCTGCAAGTAATAGAACAGTGACTTAGACAAAAGGACAATCTAGTTATCTGACAATACGCAAATCCAAAGTTGTGCAGTTTGGTTGGTACAATGTCTCAGTGATGTCATGGTGGAGAGTCTTTCTGACTCTCCACTCAGCTATTCTTAGTATGTTGATGTTTTCTTTTGTTAGTCATAAAACGGCTGTCACAGCTCTGAGCACATCTTCACAGTAAGACTCCTAACACAAAAGACATGACCAGACTGCAAGAAGGACTTACCTCACTACCTCTATTTTTATCAGGGAGGAAAATATTTTTTCAGAAGTTGCCCTATAGACATTTCATTACCTCTTCTTTTCCTGAAAATGGTCATTGCTGCTTTTAGCTGCAAGAAAGGCAGATAAAGTGATTTATTTTTTAACCTCATTAGTGAAGGTCAGGCAAGAGACACAAGGTTTGGGAATGGCTGATATATGAATCAGTGATCATCCTATGCAGCTATGAAATTGGCCTCCTTCAGAGGCTTCCTATGTATTGTCTGCTTCTGAGTGTGTTCCGTATCATTACATCAGACTCCAATGTGCATATAAGTCACTTGGAGATCTTATTGAGGCACAGACTATGATGCAACAGGTCTAGCTGGGGCCTGAGAATTTGTATTTCTAACAAGGTCTCAGGATGCCAATGCTACTGGGTCCTGGACAATACTTGGAGTGGCACCATTCTTCATATCTTTGAAAAAAGTTTAGCATCAGTATAATTAGGCCTGTCCATAGTCTCATCCTGTAATATAGTTCTCCTGTCTTCTTTTTCTTGTCTTTATCACTTTTATGTTCTCACTCATCCCAGTAACTTTTTAAAAAAATTATTTGTTTTAATTAGTTATACATAACAGTAGAATGCATTTATGCACTGTGATGTATCATACATAGATGGGAATATAATTTCTCATTTTTCAAAGTGTACATGTTGCAGAATCATATTGGTCATACAGTCACACACACGTGTGTGTGTGTGTGTGTGTGTGTGTGTGTGTGTGTGTGTATGTGTGTGTGTACAGTAATAATGTCTGTTTCATTCCACTATCTTTTCATTCCACATCTCCTCCCTCTCCTCCCTTCACCTCCTTCTACCTAATCTAAGGTAACACTATTTTTCTCTAGTGTCCCCCGCCCCACTTATTGTGAATTAGCATCCTCATAGTAGAGAAAATATTCAGCCTTTGTTTTTTTGGGATTGGCTTATTTTGCTTAGCATGATATTCTCCAAACCCAGTCACTTTTAATACAATAATGCTCGTGAACTCTTCAGCACAAAAGATATTAAGTGCAAGGTCCCTTAATCTTTGCTTCTTGTTTTCCATGCTTATTTAATTTGTGAAACGCTGTTTACTTTCCCCCTTTGTAAAATTCCAATTCTCTTTATAAAGTTTCCTTTATGAGAGAAATTATGAACATCAAAATTGATGGATGTAAGTTCAGTGGCAGTGATATTCTTATATCAGGGAGAAGAAAAATCTGCCTTTTGTGATGTGCAAACAGAGAATGATTTTTTGGCTTCCTCTAATGTTGATGGAAACGCTGAGACTATGTTTAGCAAATTGTCACAGAATCCCCTATCCAGATGGACACTTCCTTCTCAAATTAAACTAGTTATTCCTTAATTACAGCAGTAACAAGAAATAAAGTTCTCTCTCTTTCTCAGGCAATGTTATTGTTTTTCTCTTTTGTTTAATTATAAACACAATATTATTTACCACTGTGCCAGTTTGCAGTATTAAAGTTATATTTAACTGAGAACTAAACATACTTTTATACTCCTGATTTTACTGGAAAATATATTTTAGCCTCTAGTCAACCTGCTTATCTCCATACTTTTAAGTACTGTCATGTTGATTAAAGACAACTCATACTCTACAAGTGGTGCTGTCCAGTCGAGCTTTCCACAATGATGAAAGTGTTCTCTATCTGCACTTTGTCATGGGCAGCCACTACTCACCTGTGGCTACTTGAAACATGACTCATTCAACGGAGGAATGATTTTTAACTCTTTTATTGAATTCACTTTTGGGGGGCGGGTACCAGGGATTGAACTCAGGGGAACTTGGCCCCTGAGCCACATCCCCATCCCATATTTTATTTAGAGACAGGGTCTCACTGAGTTGCTTAGTGCCTCAGCTTTTGCTAAGGCTGCCTTTAAACTTCCCATCCTCCTGCCTCAGCCTCCCAGGCCATTGGGATTACAAGTGTGCGCCACCATGCCTAGCAGTAAATTTACTTTAAAACGTAATTAGCTGTTTGTGACTAGTGACTGCCATATTAGACAGATGTCTCTAAAGGCTCCAAAAGATTGTTGATTTGTTTTGAGCAGTCACCTAAAGGATCCAATTTCTCACCTCCTTCTTGTGTACAGTATTTTCTGAGTCCACTTAGCTTTTTAGAATTGCAATTGTGCTCTTGATAGCTGCCATTCTGACTGGAGTAAAATGAAATCTTAGAGTAGTTTTGATTTTCATTTCTCTAATTGCCAGCGATGTTGAGCATTTTTTCTTGTATTTGTTGATTAAATGTGTATCTTCTTCTGAGAAGTGTCTTTTCAATTCCTTAGCCCATTTATTGATTAGGTTATTTGCTTTTTTGGTGTTAAGTTTTTTGAGTTCTTTATATATTCTAGAAATTAGTGGTCTATCTGATGTGCATGTATTAAATATTTGTTCCCAATTAGTTGGCTCTCTATTCACCTCACTGATTGTTTCTTTTGCTGAGAAGAAGCTTTTTAGTTTAAATCTATCCCATTCATTAATTCTTGGTACAACAATAAATGTTGGAGAGGATGTGGGGAAAAAGGCACACTCATACATTGCTGGTGGGACTGCAAAATGGTGCAACCGCTATGGAAAGCAGTATGGAGATTTCTTGGGAAAATGGGAATGGAACCGCCCATGACTCAGCCATCCCACTCCTGGGTCTATTCCCAAAGGACTTAAAAACAGCATATTACAGTGACACAGCCACTTCAATGTTTATAGCAGCACAATTCACAATAGCTAGGTTGTGGAACCAACCTAGATGTCCCT
Source organism: Tamias sibiricus (assembly GCA_025594165.1). Classification (NCBI taxonomy): domain Eukaryota; kingdom Metazoa; phylum Chordata; class Mammalia; order Rodentia; family Sciuridae; genus Tamias; species Tamias sibiricus. Next base: position 35,495,303 of record CM046673.1, on the reverse strand, counting down.
CAGTAGATGAGTGGATAAAGAAAATGTGGTATATATACAAAATGGAATTTTACTCAGCAATAAGAGAGAATAAAATAATGGCATTTGCAGGTAAATGGATGAAGTTGGAGAATATAATGCTAAGTGAAATTAGTCGATCTCAAAAATCCAAATACCGAATGTTTTCTCTGATATAAGGAGGCTAGTTCACAGTTGTTGGATGGGGGTACATAGGATTAGAGGAACACTAGAATGGTCAAAGGAAAGGGAGGGGAAGGGAGGGAGCAAGGGGGGAGGGAGGGGGTTGAAGGAAAAAAAAAATGGTGGTTGAATGAGATGGATATCATTATCCTAAATGCATGATTGAAGATCTGAATGGTTCTTATATGCTTTGTATACAAGCAGTTGTATGTAAAAGATGCTATACTTGTGCATTATGAATAAGTAAATAAATAATTAAAAAAAAAGAATTGCAATTGTGCAATATAAATGGGACTAAACCAGCTAAATTTAGGAGTATAGATAGTAATAAAATGGTTAACGAATATTTTGGCTGGAGGAGGATACAGGTATTGATACATTGTACTTTTGTGACAGGAAAAAGCAAGGGAATAGGAGATTGTAATAATATTTGAATAATTCTCCTTTCAGGGTTGACGACCTCATTGAAGTTCATAGGTTCATGTCCAGTTGAGTGAATATCCTTCCTATCTTACTAATACAGTCATCATCTAATTATGCATGCCCATGTCATGGATTATTGACATGGCTTTTCATGACAGTCATTAATTCAATCATTTTTTATGCATACTACACCAACTTTCAAAAGGAATTGGAGCTGCTTCATTCCTGGCATTGCTTTGCGCAATCACGTATTTGTCAGGATATTTATAAAGCATCTTGAATATGGCTTCTTACGCAGGAAAAAAATGCTCAGCTGTGAAGAACCACACCGTATTGATATGGTAATGTCACATCCATTCTCATCTTGTTTTTCTTATCTTTAGTTCCCATTTCATGAAATATATTAATTTACAGACATTTCTTAGTGTTGTATATTGCTTTTAAAGTTATCTTAAACTCTTTTAGGTGGGAGAAAAACATCCACAATTAATGGTAAATGAATGTATTAAAATAAATACTACTTAGAATTTATTTGAGGGATTACAAGTGTATGTATATATTTTAATCTTCTCGAATAAATTTTGAAAAATGTAAATTAGAATAATAAAAAAAGAAATAAATACTCAAAAGAATGCTTAAAATAAAAGAAAAATGTACTCAAAATAATTTGAAATATCTATAAATTGTCCAAGCCATTTCACTTCTAAGGATTTCCCTAAGGAAATAAATAATATATAAAGATGTAGGTAAAAACACATGCATTATATTTTTATTAATAACAATTATATATGAAACTTTGGAAATAATGTGAATGTTCACCAAATGATATATTGGACTGGTAGATTATGCATATAAAATACAATATTATGTATCATTAAATGACCACATAGATGTATATTTATTGACACTGAAAGATGCTGATGAAAATCAGGTTGCAAAATACTAGTATGTGCCAAATAATCAGTTTTGGTTCTCAAGAATGTGTTTATTTACATTTGTATTAAATATATGACAAAGTTTTAAAGGCAGTTGTATCTGTATAGTGGGATTAAGAATCATTTCAAATTTCTTTTTTTTTTCATAACATTTCTGTACAAGGTCAGTCTTCAGATGGCATATTTCCTGACAGTCCTACCAGTGCTGAAATATGGAAATACTTTCACATTGCCACCTGGGAAATATACAGCCCTCCTCCCCGACCTCCTACACCTTCCCACAGTCTAGTAGATTAAGTAATCCTATGCTACAGGACCTTCCAGATTAAGTAATCCTATGCTACAGGACCTTCCAGATCCTCCTTTGTTTATAGCCAGTGTCTGCAGACAGCTCAGTGCCCGTGACACATTGGTTGATAAACAGTTTGAAAGCCTTCCCTTTCCATGTATAACTTTCATAGCATAGAAATAAACCTATTTTTATTTTGAAACAAAACCAAATATAACTCATCAGTTGCAGAGGGAAGATGTGTTGGAAGCTAAAGTAATTACTTTCCTACCTCTATAAACCTACCTAGCACACTTTGGCTCCTGGACAATTGAGAAAAGAGGTGTTTAAAATGAGATACTAGCTTTGCTATAGTTCCCTTTCCACTGAAAGATGAGTCAGTGGAGATACTTCAAGGATTGGAAAGCAATCCAAATAAAACACACCAGAGTATTCCTACCATCTCCAAAGTTGGCCTTTACAGAATAGTGATTTACTGTTATTTTCGAAGTGGTTTGAAATTTTATAGTATCTCCAACATCTTTATTAAATATAGATAAAATGGCACCTCACTTCTCTAGATTGCACACCATTCAATTTTAATATCTAGAAAAGAAGCAAAACCTGGGATGTAAGCACAGAAAGCTGTGTATACTAGGAAGTGGTATTTCAAATTCAGGATGTCACTTAAAGGAGACCATTCCATTCAGCTGATCCCTGAAGGTCAGACAGTTCTAATAAGCCTGGCAACCTATTTTTTGCTACGAGCAGCAGTTCGGAGGCAGGCATGGCTTACAGTAAGCCAGGAAGAACATGCTTGGCCCTGCCAATTCTTTACAGTTGGCAACCATTCCTGGCCTGTGTTCCACCAGGTATTAATTTTTGAATATCACAAGCTCACACTTGGAATTTTCCAAATGGAAGTTGGGAAAGGAAAGTATACTATCCATTCACTTTAATGAAAAAGTTTAATCATATGTATTTATTGGGTATTGATAATTCAATGTACATGTACAACATGTAATGATCAAATCCAGCTACTTCCAGCTCCTTAAACATTTTATCATCCTTGTGTTACTAAGCTTTGAACTCCCCTCTTCCCGTTATTCATAAAATATGTAATAACTTGATGAAAACTATAGTCACTTTACTGTGCTTTTTCCCATTATCCAACCTCCCTCTATAGTCTCTTTATCTCCCCTTCCCAACCTTTAGTGACCACTGTTTACTCTCTGCTTTTATGAAATCATCTTCCAGCTTCTACATATGTGTGAGAACATATGGTATTTGCCTTTCTGTGTCTGGCTTATTTTACTTAATATAATATCCTCTTGTTCCAATCCATGTTGCTGCAAATGACAGGATTTCATTCTTTTTTGTGAATGAATAGTATTCTCTTTGGTATACATTTTTTTTTTAACTTTTATCCATTTATAGATACCTTGGTTGATTCCATATGTTGGCTATTAATAATGGTGTTTTTAAATTTCGATTTTTTATGTTTTTTTTATTGTGAGCATCCTCTTAGAGTATCAAAGAATTGACTTCTAATGAAAAATCCATAATTAGATAGATAAAAAATATTTAAAAAAAAAACCTCAATGAGAAACTTGGGCACTGTTGTAGTGTGTTTCCGGAGATTTATTGACTTAGATAACCCGGGATAAACTGCTTCATCCTGCTCTCTTTTCCTCACTTATAAAAGAAGGGTATATGTGTGTGTTTATGACTAAATTTTATATGTATACACACACACACACACACACACACACACACACACATTCATAGGGTCACTGTCCCCTGTAATGACTGTATTATTACATACTAATACTAGTTCTAAATAATTAATGACTATATGTAATCAAAATGTGTTAAGGTTTTTAAAAAGTTTCTTCTGAATTAAAACATTTTCAAAAGGTACATTTTATTCTTTTCAGCTGATTTTTAATTTATGCATAAAAACAAAAATTGCATGTGGTAGTGGGATACCATATAATGTTTTGATACATGTGTATATTGTATCATTTCTAAAAATTCTTTTAATTTGTTTTAATTAGTTATATATGACAGTAGAATGCATTTATGCACTTTGGTATATCATACATAATGGTATATAATTTCTCATTTTTCTCAGTGTATATGTTGTAGAATCACGTTGGTCATGCGGTCACATATATACATAAAGTAATAATGTCTGTTTCATTCTACTATCTTTCCCATCCCCACATCTCCTCCCTCCCCTCACTTCACTTCCCTCTGCCTAATCTAATGCTATCCCCCAGTGGCCCCCACCCCACCTTATTGTGAATTAGCATCTACATATTAGAGAAAACATTTGGCCTTTGGTTTTGTGGGATTGGCTTATTTTGCTTAGCATGATATTTTCCAACTCCAACCATTTACTGGCAAATGCCATAATTTCATTCTTCTTTAAAGCTGAGTAATATTCCATTGAGTATATATACCACAGTTTCTTTATCCATTCATCTATTTAGGAACACCTAGCTTGGTTCCATAATTTAGCTCTTGTGAATTGAGCTGCTATAAACATTGATGTGATTGTATTACTCTAGTATGCTGATTTTAAGTTCTTTGGGTATAAACTGAGGAGTGGGATAGCTGAGTCAAATGGTGGTTCCATTCCAAGTTTTCTGAGGAATCTCCATATTGCTTTCCAGAGTGGTTATACCAATTTGCAGTCCCACCAGCAATGTATGAATGTACCTTTTCCCCCACATCCTTGTCAACATTTATTGTTGCCTATATTCTGTCTGTTTCTTACATCTGATAACCACCATTTTACTCTCAATTTCTATGAAGTCAACTTTTTTTTTTTTTTTTTTTTTTTTTTTTTTTTTTTAATAGTCCACAAGTGAGATTATGTGGTATTTGACATTAGGCAGCTGGCTTATTTCACTTAACACAATGATCTCCAGGTCCATCTGTGTTGCCTCAAATAACAGGATTTCCTTCTTTTCTAAGGTGGGATAATATTCAAAGTTTTTTTTTTTTTTTTTAGTTGTAGATGGACACAATACTTTTATTTTATTTATTTATTTTTTATGTGGTGCTGAGGATCGAACCCCGTGCCTCACACAGGCAAGGCAAGTGCTCCACCACTGAGCCACAACCCTAGCCAATTGACTGTCCATTTTTAACAGGGTTATTTGTTTTTTACTATTCAGAATTCCTTACATTTTCTAGACATCAACCCCTTCTCAGGTTATATACTTTACAATTATTTTCTTTTAGTCTGTGGGTTGTCTTTGTACTCTATTGAGTATTTATTTTACTGTGCAGAAGCTCTTTAGTTTGATGTAGTCCCATTTATCTATTTTCACTTTTGTTTTCCCGGTTTTGGGGTACTTTATCCAAAATATCCTTGTAAATTCCAGTATCCTGAAACATTTCTTCTATGTGGTCATCTAGTAACATTTTTATCATTTCAGGATGATATTTATGTTTTTAGTCTAATTTGAGTTGATTTTTTTGTAACTAGTGATAGATCTGGTTTCATTCTTCTGAAAGTAGATATTCAAAATTTCCCAGGAAAATGTGCTGTTATTTATGTTGCATTTAATTGGCAATAATAGGACCTGTCTCAGATGAGGATATTTATTAGCTCATATACTGGAAATCCAATTGGATGACAGATTCTAGTATGAATGGTACCTTCAAAAACAGAGAATATTCCATTTTGCTGCTCTATCTTAATATAGGTTTCTTTCATTATTCCAACATGTTTTCCAATGGCCTTTTAAGATATATATTTTCCCCAGAGGCAAAAGGGTGACAAAAGTACTCTTTCCCACGGTAGCATAAAATACTGTCCTTTGGTGTGACTTCACCCCCTATGTCACATTTGTATGACTAGAACATTTTCAGCAGAATGTCTGCCCGCACTGGCTGATACTAATCAAAATCCACTTTGTGTCTATGGATGGGCCTTCCTTCTGTGAGTCATACAGGAACGTGGCAGAAACCTGGAAAAACTGACTCTAATACTGTGATGGAAGAAAGTGTGGGATTGATGCTTGGTAGGCAAACAGCAGTGCATTTCGGCTACTTAGGGGTCTGGTTGTCCAGAGTTTACCATGGTGGAAACTCTTATTCTTTTATTATAATACACAGATACACAATCTAAAGAAAAAATACTATTATATAAAATAATGGATTATATACTTTAACATTACTTCTTTATTTACAATAAATATTGTAAATTGAAATGTATTCATTTGGCTTATATTCTGACCTCTCTTACAGTGAGCCTAGGATCTCAATGACAGTGGCCTGCATGCACAAAGCTGACCTTGAGAAGCATTTGGGTGCAAGCAGCATATTTGTGAAGTGTAGAAAACACTGATAAAGGAATGTGAAATAATTAATGCAAAGAAAGAAAAGCCAATGTGTTAGCTGTGGAGCAAGTCACTATTATAGACATTGAAGGAAGGAAACTTGGAGAAATGATATAAAAATATGCCTCAAATTATCACACTTGAGTGAGGAAATTGGGGAATTTATACCCCCCTGCATCATTTATTCATCGAGGGATTCTCCCAGGGTTGTTAATCCTCAGGAAACTTCGAGTTTGCTGCATATATGGGCAGAAGGACCTTCTGAGATTCTTCAGAAAAAAATAAAAATCTTGACAAAGAGATGAGGATTCTGGCAATTGGAAATCACAAGATCAAATAACATAAAGGACTCCAAGGGATGTGGGTAGAACTATGATCATGTCTGTCACATACACATGAAAACATATATTCATTGACATGCATATTTATTCATGATATTATGTGTATGTGTATGATAGTTACCATTGTAAACCTATTATATGCATAAGGAAACTGAGACATAAAACTTTAAATTATGGGCTGGGGTTGTGGCTCAGTGGTAGAGCGCTCGCCTAGCATGTGTGCGGCCCGGGTTCGATCCTCAGCACCGCGTAAACATAAATGCATTGCATTGTGTACAACTAAAGCAAATAAATAAATATTGAAAAAAAACCCATTAAATTACTCATCTAAGGCTACACAGGTGGTTATTGCCACAATGGGAATTAATTCAGTGTTAGGTTGCTAATGCCTAGGATGTGCAATTAACCACTGTACTATTAGAATCAAGATATGTGTTTTTTCTCTGTGAAACTGTTCTACAGCATTAGACTATTGTAAAAGGCCTTGTTACCACTATTTTGACTTTCTTGTATGCCACACTCAGTCTCGGGGCAAATGTCATACTGCCCTCTGGAATAGGCCACCCTGTACAGAATCCAGGCCTTTTATGGCCCCATGTTTACATTGAATTAAAATTTTCATTAATTGATAACCTTTAAAGGACAGCATCTCTTTGAGCTAATGCAACCAGGAAATTAATTTCAAATGGTTGCAGTACTATGTCACCAAGGGCATAAGTCCTAACAAAGGTTAGGAAATGCAAAGTGACTCTCAGCATGATGTTTCTTGCACAGCAAACATGTAGAAATTTAGAGACCCAATCAAGCACATACTGTTTATTTCTGCTTTAATATATATTTTCCTATGAACAAGCCAGGCGCCTGGGAGCATCTGATTTATTTTACCGTTGTACATTTTTTATTTGACACTTCAATATTGCCTTTGGTATTGTTGTCTAATACACTTCATTATCTTAAAGTGTATTATTTCCCGAGTTTGACAGCATATTTGGCATTGTACAATATGTAAGAAGAGAAAGCCCCATTCTGAGTGCTAGTGGTTGTCATCTTTCAGCTGCACTTGGGTGTACTGAGAGGAACTGCTGCTAAACAGAAGAGTGCGTGGGGGTCCTAGGAATGGTGGTGGAGGGGGTCTGCCCATACCTTGTCTTCACACCACTTCTACTGATGTTCTCTTTCAACAAGGCAAAAGCCCCAAGAAGATATTCTCTTCCCCCTCCTCTTGACAATGACTTCTGCAGCATTGAGGCAGTAAAGAGAGCAGGGTCTGTGTTCAGACTCTTCATGTTCAATTTCCAACATTTTCTCATATTTATTTATTTTCTTTTTTGGTGAAGGTACATGTGCTGGAGTTGGCTTGCAAGAGCTGATTTTGCGTATCTCTTCCAAATCTATGTTCAGTCATGTTAGTATTTTGAAATGCTATGTATGTTAGTTAGCTCTCTGTTGCTGTGACTAAAATACCTGACAATATCAACTTAGAGGAGGAAGTTTACTTGGGGCTCATGGTTTCAGAGGTTCAGTCCATGGTCAGCTAACTCCAGTGTTCTGAGCTGCTGGGGTCCAGCCCCAGCAGGGTCGGGGGTCTTCCTGGTCAAGGGGTTGTGACGGGGTAGACAGCATCGGCGATGGATGGACAACAACCACACAGACTCACAGGCCAGTGTAGAATGCTGACAAGTTTATTGAGTTCACACACAGTTTTTATACATTTTTTAAAGTTTAACATGCCAAGAATGTGGTTAGCACAAGACACATAGGATTCTTTATACAGAACAGGCTTACTGGAAAAAGTGATCATATGAGATAATAACACCCCCACCACATCCCTTGATATCGTTCTAATTTAATGTCTAAGCTATGAACGTAATCAGCAAAGTTGATTTTAAGTTTCTATTTCGTCATAGTGCTTAGCTGTGGTAAACAAGCTAGATTCTTAACTCTATATTAGCCTAAGTTAATCTTTAAGTTCAGGCTTGCAAGAGGGCAGTGATCTCAGTGGTTACCATGGCAAATTTCCTTGTAGATAATTGCCATATTGTTTAGTAAAGCTGATCTTACTAGAGTGGGATCACAGGAACCAAAAGAACTTTTTTCCCATGGGGTCTCTATAGTAGGAAGCTCTATAATCTTATTCTGTTTCTGATTACTAACAGTGAGACTACGTGCTTTTTGCATACTCATGACTGGAGAAACAGTGGCTCTGTGACTGTTCTCACATAACAATATGTGCTTATAACAATCACCCCAGGAAGTAGACACATCACACAGTGGCAGAGGATTATTTTACTGTTTGTGGGTAGAGAAGGGGTCATGGTTTCTAATATTTATTAATATTTTTAGAAAATACCATAGCATTCCTTCCACCCTCAGTGATCAACACCAGAGAATAGTATGAGTAATATATTATTAAGAAAATAGTGCAAAAAAGGCACCAGAGCCCAGAGGCATACATCTGGCATTATTCCGAGATGATGAGTCCTTGCAAACATCATTCTCCCAGTGGATCCTTGTCAAACACTGCTTGGATTGCCAGGTGCCCCCGCACTGAGCTGAGGGGGAGAACATTATGGCAGAAGGGTGTCGTGGAAGAAAGCTGCTCAGCTCATGACAGACAGAAAGCAGAGAAAGTACTAGAAGTCAGGGTCAAAATATATAATCCCCAAGGCATGCCCCCGTGACCTACTTCCTCCAGATATACCCTACCTGCCCACATTTGCCACCCAGTAATACAAAGTGTTAATTCATTAAATGGATTAACCTATGATTGTGTTACAGTTCTCATAATCCAATCATTTACCTCCTGAATTAACATAGGAGTTTTGGGGAGACACCCTACATCCAAACCATAATACCAGTATAGCAACAACAATGCACACATCAAAATCATCCCCATACAAGGTTGCCACTATTTTGGCTTCTATGGTCATCTGTTAATTTTGCCTCTTCTTGGATTTTGTGTAAGGAATAATCACCATATCTTCTATATCTTTTGGGTCTGATTTCTTTTGCTCAAGCATATGTCTTTTGGACTATGGTTGTAGTAGAGCACTTGCTAGCATGCACAAGGCCCTAAATTCAATCTCAGTACTGCAATTGATAATAGTGATGATGATGATGATGATGATGATGATGTCTATGAAAACCATGCACAATTCTGTCTGTAACTGTGCTTAACTACTTTTTCTTTTTCCCTCTTTTTGTTTGCTTGTGTAGAGTTGTATGGCACAATATGTTATATGGTAATTCATAGTCACATGAGTATTTGAAATATGACTAGTGCAACTGAGGATCTAAACTTTCAATTGAGATGAATTTTTAAAAATTCCTTTAATTTTCAATTAAGAATAAAAATATACATTAGATTTTGAATTACTAAGGTAATTTATTCAGTGTAAAATATCTTAATTTTTATATTGATCAGATGTTAAAATAATAATTTTATACATGTATTAAAATATTATTAAAATGGTTTCACTATGTATTAGCTTCCTTGGCCTGTTTAATAAAATACCACAAAATTAGTGGCTTAAAACAATTGAACATCAGTTCTGGAGGCCATAAATCCTTAAAAAAAAAAAATGGCAGCAGGGTTAGTTCCTGATTCAGGTTTTGTGGGAGAATCTAATCCATGCCTCTTTCAGCTTCTGGTGCTTGTTGGCAATCTTTGGCATTTCTTCATTTGTAGATACATCACTCCAATTTTTTTCTTCTCCTTCACATGGCCTTCATCTGTGTGTCTGTGCTTTTGTCTCTTTCTATCCCTTATAAGAACACTTTCTTTTTTTGTGTGTGTGTGTGGTACTGGGGATTGAACTCAGGGGCACTCAACCACTGGGCCTTACAGCAGAGATGTATCACCTCCAGCCCTTTTTTTGTATTTTATTTAGAGACAGGATCTCACTGAGTTCTATAGTGCTTCACCATTGCTGAGGCTGGCTTTGAACTCACAATCCTCCTGCCTCAGCTCCCAAGTGCTGGGATTACAGGCTTGCGCCACTGCTCCTGGCTATAAGAACACTTTCTATTGCATTTAGGGCCTATCCTCATCTAAGATGATCTTATCTTAACAGTCTTACCTTTATCATGTCTTCAAAACACTCACTGATAAGATTACATTCTGAAGCTTTGTATGTATACATCTATTTATTAGAGAGGTATGGTTCAATACACTACACACCTGCTTCTTTTTACTCTATTTAATGTGGCAACTGGGGTGTTTAACATTACATATGTGGCCTACATGATATTTTTATTAAAGAGTGAAACTGTATAGTATTCTATCCTTATCATACTTTAGTGGCTCTGTTCATTAGTTTTAGATAATTCTCAGCTTTCCCCTCTTCAAGTGTTCTCTCTCTTCTTCCCTTCTAGGGTTTCTATCACATATACAGAAAAACATTTCCATGTTCCACATGTTTACTTTTAAATTTCCATCTCTACTCTTTGGAATGCTATTTTCTTCTGGCCTGTCATCCAATTTAATAAGGCATTCTTCTACTATGTCCAATCTGTAGCTAAACTCAAGCACTGATTTCTCAATTCATGGAATTTATTTTCAATGTTTAAAAAATGTTTCTTTATCACATGTTGCAGTCCTCTAGTGAAAATCTTGACTTTTCCACTGATTTTCTTGACATATTAATCATTTATTTTGACATGTCTTCAGATGTTTGTATCTGAATCTGTTGACTTTTCATTTTTCTCCTGGGGGCTATACTTTTAGTAATTGGCAATAGCTTATTGAACATTTAGCACATATTTGAAACATGGTAGTGACTTCAGATACTGTTAGCTCGCTCCTGAGAGACAGTTTGCCATACAGCAAGGATGTATCACCTCCTTTAGTGGCTCTGTTCATTAGTTTTAGATAATTCTCAGCTTTCCCCTCTTCAAGTGTTCTCTCTCTTCTTCCCTTCTAGGGTTTCTATCACATATACAGAAAAACATTTCCATGTTCCACATGTTTACTTTTAAATTTCCATCTCTACTCTTTGGAATGTTATTTTCTTCTGGCCTGTCATCCAATTTAATAAGGCATTCTTCTACTATGTCCAATCTGTAGCTAAACTCAAGCACTGATTTCTCAATTCATGGAATTTATTTTCAATGTTTAAAAAAATGTTTCTTTATCACAGATTGCAGTCCTCTAGTGAAAATCTTGACTTTTTCCACTGATTTTCTTGACATATTAATCATTTATTTTGACATGTCTTCAGATGTTTGTATCTGAATCTGTTGACTTTTCATTTTTCTCCTGGGGGCTATACTTTTAGTAATTGGCAATAGCTTATTGAACATTTAGCACATATTTGAAACATGGTAGTGACTTCAGATACTGTTAGCTCGCTCCTGAGAGACAGTTTGCCATACAGCAAGGATGTATCACCTCCATCCAGCCAGGTCTGAGCTAACTCAAGACTAGGTTGCAGTTTTCATGCAACTCAGTCTACTTTCATTTTAAAGTCTTCTAATAGCTCTTCTACTTGAGAGTCTGACGTGTTTACTAGGATCTTTATCCTTTGGCAATAGTTAAATTCAATTATTTTTTATCTTTCTAGAACCATATGAATAATAATAACTCTTCTGTGGTTGTTTTGTTTGTTTATTTATTCATTTATTTAGTACTCACTACTGAACCCAGAGGTACTTTACCATGAATCCATATTTGCATCCCTATTTATTTATTTATCTATTTCTTTATTATTTATTGAGACAGGGTTTCTCACTATGTTGCTGAGGCTGGCCGCAAACTTGAAATCTTCCTACCTCTTCTGTGTTTTTTGGTGCCTTTTCACTTCAATTCTAAGCTTTTTTCTAACCCCTCTTAAGGATCAGTAAATACCTTAAAAGGAAAAGGTAGGCTGAGGGTTGGAATCCTTTCTCTTTAGACAACTTCTGTCTAATTCGGCAGCTCTAAATGCTATTTTTGTATTGGGAGCACCATGGGATTGTCAGATGCTATAATGGATTTTCTAACCCTTAAGTGGCATTATCTGCCAGGCTTGTTAGCTTCTCATTCTACACCAAGAATTGGCAGGAAGTTGGGCTCAGTGCAAGGATTCTCCTTTTCATTATTTTGACCTTTGTTTTAAATATATTTTTTAGTTGTAGATGGACACAATACCTTTATTTTATTTATTTTTATGTGGTGCTGAGTATAAAACCCAGTGCCTCACACATGCTAGGCAAGTGCTCTACTACTGAGCTACAACCCCAGCCCCTATCTTGACCTTTGCAGTCCTTGTTTCCTTGGTACATCCTACTACCTCAAACATGTTTTATTTTGTTAGCTGTCTGTTCTCCTTCTCGCTGGGAGCTTTGTTCATCTTCACCCTACTTCATCACAAGTAGAAATTGCAAATCAACATTTTAAGCAGAATTCAGAGCAACAGAGAGTTTTATTAAAATTTAATTTTAATCACAAGCATCTTATTTTATTCTTTCCCTTATTGGAACCCATAAAGTATATACTTTAAAATATAGACAGGAAGCTTCTGCTCCTGACCTGTGTATCAGTCCAATGACCGTTATGTGGGCTTAGTTTAATAGATAATGAAAGCAAATCTCAATACACCCTTTACTAGAAGCTGAGGCTCTGTTCTAGAGTTAAGTCATGTTCCTTTGCTTGACTCAGTGATACCTTCTTTCACACACAGAGTTCACCTTCTAGCTGGATCCACTAAGCTAGCCTTTAGTTTGGCTCACCAAATTCCTTCTAATTTCAGAACTGGCTTGATTCCTTGTCATAGGTTCAGTTTTATTCTCTGATGTTAGCCTACCTTCCCTTAATGTTCTCCACGTGGTAACTGACCAGGTCTGAATATACATTTTAATTTACTTCAGAATTTTCCCAGTATTGCTATACTAAGTGGCCTAGAGTCAAGTTTTGACTCTGACCAGAACTTTCTCATTCTGTTAACGGCTCAGTCTGGATTGGTACAATACGATTTTGAGAGCTCCATTTCATACTCTGAAGCAGGTGGCAAGTAACTTATATGCAATTCAGATCCATTGGAGGGGGCTGTCTTGGTTATTCAAAGAGTATTATCGTGGATAGATCATGTATCATAGATATGGAAGGAGTACACAAATGATACTTGTGAAATTTTGGATAAGAACTGATTCTTTTATATCCTATCTATACAGAAAAGAAACATGTGATGTTGAGTATCTATTATATGCTGGGCTTTTCTTTATATTTTACCCTGGTAGTAGAATGGCCAAGGATGTTTGATGTCTTAGCAGCAGAAGAATCTAATTAGCAAATATTCTTCTTGGCATGAATCTGAAAGTAGATTCATAGCAAAGAAGTATTTATAATACTATAGCCAATTTACATAAATGCCTGCTGATTTTCATAGCCATGTACAAATGTGCTTTATACCCAAATGCCAAGTTTATTGAGGTATAATTTACATAGAGTGTATGCACAGATATTAAGTATGCAGATTGATCAGTTTGACAAATGAATATACTCATGTAACCCATTCTCTGTCAACATAGAGAATATATCTATCACTTCAGAATTTTTGCTCCCTTCCGAGTCAAGTTCTTCCATCCATCATAAAAAAGTTAATCTTATTTTTATCATAACAGACTAGCGTTTTTTTCCTATTCTAAAATTTTATATAATAAGAATTATATAGACTATACTATTTTGTTTCTGCAGTTTGTGTCTCAGAAAAATTTTGAGCTTCATTCATGGTGTTGTATATATTAGTAGGTAATTCCTTTTTATTACTAAATTTTTTCTACAATATGAATCATTGATTCATGTTGATTACCTATTATTTGTTAATGGGTAGTTGGGTGTTTCTAGATCTGGCTATTATGAATAAATCTTCTGAAAAGATTGTCAAGTGAAGGCTTTTTTAATGTGTGCATATAGGTTCTCATTTATCTTGAATAAATACCTAGAATTAGAATTCCTGAGGCATAGATATTTAACTTTTAATATAATACCTATACTGATAATACTCTACATCTTGAAGTCTATTTTGTCTTCAATTAGCCTGCTATGCATATACTGATGATGTGGTGTGTGTATCATATGGTATATCACACCATGTGATCAATATATGCATACACACATTTATATATTTAAATATAAAAATATAGACAAATGTCAATAGATATAAATCTATCTTTAATAATATTCCCTTCATTTTATATTGAAACTTGACTCTGTATATTTAAATGAACTATCTTACAAAGAAGATATATAGTGGTTCTTGATTTTTAATCTGGTTTGGTTGCCTCTGCTCTTTACTTGGGGTGTTGAGTATGCCTTAATTCAATGTATAATTAATATATTTGGCCTTAAATCTGTCACCTTGGTATCTGTATTATACTTGTTCCTTCTGCTCTTTATTACTCTCCTGGTTTTCTGGGATGAATCTAGTAATTTTTCATATTCCCTCTCTTCTCTCTTCTTGTTTTAATTATCTCCTCCCCTTATTTTTTAGTGGGCACTCTAGAGAAAGTGTTAACCAACTACATCCTACAGACCAAATATAGTACTTCTTTTTATAAGTAAGTTTTATTGGAACACTGTTATGCTGAAGAATTTACATACTTTATATGGCCACTTTTGTACTACAAAAATGCAGATGAATAGTTGCTACTGACACTGAAAGGTTTGGAAAACCTAAAATATTTACTATTTGGCCCCTTTCAGAAAGCATTTGCCAATCCTGCTCTAGAGACTAAAATACATGGTCTTTAACTTATCATCATCTACCTCAGAAGATATTTTACAACTCCACAAACAATATAAGATCTGTACAATGATGTATTTCTAGTCACTATATTCCTGCACTTCATGGTCTTTTGTCTCAGCAGACCTCTGCATATGCTAAAATCTCTATGTTTTTAATAATTCTAATTTAAAATGCCCATTTACTTTAAATGCCCTTAATTTTACTTCAAATAGCCTTTTTAAAAGATTTAATCTTGTAGTGCAGATTTGCTTTCAGCTTTTGTCTGTCTGAAAATATCTTTAATTTTATCCATTTTTGAAAGATAGTTTCACTGGATGGAGAATTTTATGTTGATTTCTTTCCCCTTTTGGTGCTTTAAAGATGTTTTTCCATTAATTACTTTCCTCCATAGTTTCTGATATCAGCCATTACTTTTATCATTGCTCCTCATTTGTATTAGATCTTTCATTTCTCCACATTTTTATTTGTGCATTACAACGGTACATAATGATGGGATTTGTACAAGCAAAATATTCAACTTTGCTTTCTTGGACCACCTCCTAGATGTCCTTAATCTTGGTGTTCAAGCACAAAATATTCATCTTTGCTTTCTTGGACCACCTCCTAGATGTCCTTAATCTTGGTGTTCATCTGAGTATGTTTTGTCTTCATGTGATTTACTTTCAATTTATCCTCCCTGGAATTCACTGACCTTGGATGTGTGGATTGATCTCTTAGTAATTGTAACTATTATCTTTTTATATATTTTTATGCACTAGTCTCTCCATTTTCTTCTTCTGGGATTCCAATTACACACATTTATATTAAGTTTACTTTCATAGCTTTTATTTCTTTTCTTAAGTTCCCCACTGGTGTATGCATGTTGTCTATCTTTTCCCCTTTGTAACTTAACATAAGTATCTTAGTTTTTTTAGAATGCCTATTAGACCATTCCAACATGTGGCTTATTTGGGATTTGTTTCTAGTAACTTAGTTTTTCTCTTGATAATGATTTATATTCTCCTGACTTTTCATGAGTCTGTGAATTTGTATGGAATTCTGATCATTGTGCATAAAGCAGAAAAATAGACAAAAATAGTATTGATAAGCCTAAAAAAAGACGTGTCTCTTCTTCTTCTAAGCTGTAGTGTATTGTGTGCTCATGGAGGGTTGAAGTGGTGTGGTCAGTCAATCTAGTCTGTGATTAAGCTTAGTTTAAATTCTGTTCACCGCAGGTGTGTCTCAGTTCATCTCTTCTACCCTCAAACCATAAGCAGATCATGTGTATCTACTCTTGGGGGATATCTTTATCAGCAATTTTGGACCCCACCCTCCATCAGTATATGACAAAGCTGGACATTGTTGCAGAGTTCTGCTCAATTTGCTCCACTACTCTCATAATTTATTAGGTCCAAATGTACCTTCGCCTCAGGAGATTCTTTTAACTGCTCCTTCAGCAGCAGATGGCCATAGTCTAGTATTCATCATAATTTTCAGCTCCACATGTGTGGGGGGTGGTCTTTTATTTCTTCCTTCATTTACCCTGAGACTTAAGCTTTCCCAGAAGATTTGTGCCTGGGGAAAGGCTTTCTTTGTTCCCTTGCTACTGCTGCAATGGTAGACAACTGTGAGGCTTTTTGTGAGGCCTGGAATTGATGTGTGTGTGTGCGCGCGCGCGCGCGTGTGTGTGTGTGTGTGTGTGTGTGGCAGGAGTAATTCAAAAATTCCTTTTCATTGAAGGTTACCAGGCTACACTGTTATTCCTGTCCACATGTGGCCTTCAAATGTGCTAAAACATTACCAATTTTCTTCATACCTGTATCTAAGGTATTATCTTCCTCCTTCCACTACTTAGCTATGAAAGAAAGCCATGATTCTTTTCTGTTCTAGGAGAGGTTTGTCATATTTTGGATTTTATTCAGTAGGTTTTTGTTTTGGCAATTTCATATCTTTCATGAACTTTGGAAAAAGTTTAGTTTTTTGAAAAATTATTTGCCTCTTTGTTTTGTTAGAGACAGTTTATGTTACAGCTTTCTTTTCTCAACAGACGTGGAAACCCATAACTGCTTTTAAATGTCCATGTCTCAAAAGGTCAGAACAATGCACCTAGGGAGGGATTTGAGACCAGTATTACCACCTCCACTTGGTGATGGAGTGAAGTCAGTTCTGTAGGAAAGGAAGAGACCAGAACCTGGGTTTTCTTAACTATGTCCCGTCTCGTGTTCCTACTACTTTTGCTCTGTGTACCCAATGTGCGTCATAACTCGCTGACTTCAATGACTTTGCAGCCCTATCATGGTTCCAGGTACTATACAGATTGACCCTAAACTGTGTGAGGTAGAAAAGAAGTGGGAACAAAGCTCTTTGATAGGAAAGACTGCCCCACTTTTAAGCCTATCAGCAATATTCTCATATTCCCCTATTTCTGAGTAAAATTTGGCTACTCTTCTTACAGGCCTCTTCCAGACACTCATTGTCTCACCACTGTGGCATTTAGTTGGAATCACTTTAAGAAGAAGAATGGCTGAGTGAGAGCTTATAGTTCTAGGATTGCCAAAAATGGCTGATAAGATCATTCAATTTTTATTACTATTTTTTAAATGAGGACATCAATTTACTGGTCATAAAGGGAACTTTGCATTGTCATTGACAATAGACTTGAATGATTTGTTTATCCAAAAATAATATAGCTCCTTGACATCAGAATGTAAATCCTGATATGAATTCCATATAGTCACCATTTTTTGGAATCTCTCTTTTTTTTTTAAAGTATTTATTTATTTACTTTAGTTGTACACAATGCAATGCATTTATGTTTACATGGTACTGAGGATCGAACCTGGGTCACGCAAATGCGAGGCGAGCGCTCTGCCACTGAGCCACAACCCCAGCCCTTGGCATCTCTTTTTAAAATCACATTAAAACATTTTTGAATAGAGCTTCCCATTTGTTGGACTACTGATGCATTTGTTTAAGCAATGGTATACATTGTTTTATAAACTTAGCTTTGTCTTCAGGTTTGACTTCCGAAGGCCTGCACTGAGCTAATTGAAGAACTTAGAGTGATAGCTTTGGGTTGGTATAAATCACAAATGATTAGGATTCAGATGGATGGCAATATAACTCTACCTATACTGAGTAGGATTTCATGAGCCTACCCAGGATTTATCTAGGTGAGTCCTCACAGCCAGTTTAAGGATGATGGATGAAGATCTCCTGGTCTCCATAAGCTGTGACCTGAGGTTCTCTTCAGAATGAGGAAGTGAAAATAGGGTTGTGTGGAGGAGAGGTTCCTGAGACAGACAAGAAGAGCAGCTGTCACAGTTTTCTTCCTTACTCATGTGCTCAGTTTGTGGCTATGGACAGACATGGAAGCACAATAAGCGGCTCTGAGGTTGGAGGCCTCCAGTTGGCTTTGCTCCAGTGCTGCAGCGTGGACATAGTCCCTTCTCCTAAGTCCTCTGTTCCTCATGGAACTGGTTCTTACCTATCAAGGGTATGGATTTTAGAAGATGTTAGTAGATGGGTCATGTAATATAATAGAACTGGATTTTAAAGGTGTTTTATGGAAAGGGAATAAATTCATTCATAAAAAATGACCCATAATGTAACCCACCCCATCCCCCCAAATTAAATTTCAAGTCCATCAGCTGTCACATTATATTATTTTGTCTGAGTTTGTAACTCATACCAAGAACGGGGAGAGCATGGGATTAATTTATTTACAGATTATGCTTTACTGACAGATTTAAAGATTAACTTGTAGCTCTTTCAAGTTGAAGGAGTAATTTCCAGATTCTCCCCCCAATATTTTTAATTTGAAAACTTAAATTTTTAGCAGATATACCACATGTGATGTACACATGAATATTCTACATATGATAAACGTAAAGTAAAGCCATTTCCAAGTGTGTAGTATTGGCTAAGTCATGCAGCAGTCTATACTTCAGTTATATTTAGAAATTACTGTGAGAAGTGGACTGGGTATAGAAAGAACTAGATTTTGTATTAAAGAATCATTATCCTAATTATTTTCAGTCTTGTCTGAGATCACCCATGAACCTTAAAAAAGACTCCAGGCCAATCTTTACCACAAACTACTTCCATCAGAATCTCTGCTTTCTAATACTATAGGTAATTCCAAAGTGCAGCCAAGGTGGGAACAATTGCTCCCTCATTTCCAAAGCAGTGGTGCTTTAAATGTGGTCCAGCAGCATCATCACCAACTAGGAAACAGAAATGTAAATCCACATGAACTGAGACATACATATTCAAAGTATAAAATCTGATAAATTTTGGTACATGAATGTCACCAAGAAATGATCCTCACAATTAAAATATCCATTACTCCCAAAGGTTTTTTTGTACCTCTTGCTAATCACCACCTGCTTACCTTCTCATCTCTAGATAATCACTGATCTGCTTTTGGCAACATAGATTTTTTTTTTTTTAAGTTTTTTTTTTTTTTTTTTTTTTTTTTTTTTTTTTTTTTTTTTTTTTTTTTTTTTTTTTTTGCTTTGCTTTAGTTTTTTGGTACTGGGGATTGATCTCAGGGGCACTTGACCACTGAGCCACATCCCCAGCCCTGTTTTATATTTTATTGAGAGACAGGGTCTCACTGAGTTGCTTAGCACCTTGCTTTTGCTGAGGCTGACTTTGAACTTGCAATCCTGCCTCAGCCTCCTGAGTCCATGGGATTATAGGCATGTACCACTGCACCAAGCTGGTTATTTCTATTGTTGACAATTACAAATATAGGTGCTATAGCATTCACATAGAAGTTTATATATGGATGCATGCTTTCATTTCTCTTGCATAAAAACCTTGGAGTACAATAGTTATATGATGTTTGTATTTAATATTTTAAGAAGTTAACGACTATTTGTCCACTATGATTATAACATTTCTTATTCCCACAAGCAATGTCTGAATGTGTCAGTTCTTCTATGTTCTCACTAGCAGTATGCTCAATCCTCATAATTTTATCCATCCTCATAGGTGCATAATACAACATGGTCTTGAATACTAGCTTTATAACAATTCGTGAAGTCACGTCGTATAAATCCAACTTTGTACTTTTTCAACATTTAGAAGGAGAGTAGAAATTACTATGAAAATCTAAAAAAAATTAAAATTTATAGCTACTAAATTTATTTAGAGTGGCAGTTTTCAGTGTGCTGTCTCGGGATCCCTGGAGGTCCCTTTTCAGGGGGTTCACAAGGTCAACACTCTATATGATAAATTCAGGTGGATTCTTTTTCTTTCATTCTTTCACAGGGTGAAATGGGGTTTTCTAGAGGGTATATAATGTGTGGTGATATCATCACTCTGACACTTGGTAGAATGTGGGCTTATGAATTTAAAAAATTCTCTGTTTTAATTTGAGTATGGGAAATATTCATACATGTATCTCACATAGGCACATTTCTTTGGGACCTTCAATGATTTTTAAAAATATAAAGTAGTTCTGAAGCCTACGATCTAGATAAAAGTTCAAGAGAGGACAATGATATAATAAATTGTGGGGAAAGTATAGAAATGAGACAAAGAAAGCAAATATTTTAAAGTGTAAGAAAAGGAATACGTTTAAACTTCAAAGTTTGCTATAGCTTTTCCTTTAAACTGGGAAGGGAAGGCTATACAAACACTTCTCTACATGCTGTTTTTGGCCCCAGAGACCTGGCCTTTATTCTGATGGTGGCAAAACTCTGGTTTCTATAGCACTAGACTTGCTGTTTCATTGCTTTATCCCAAGGTCATATTTAACCCACAGCTTCTTTCCACTGTACCTGGTCAAATGCAGCATTTTTCAAAGTTTATGAAAGCTGCCAGTGGTTAACTTGCTTGCAGCGTCAAAATATCACTGCAGGGACAGAGAGAGGCTGGGGTTTGGTATTGAAGCTCACTCTGCTCCTCTGAGAGCCTTGGTAGCTGCTGGGTTTCTGCCATCCAAGGAGAATTTAGGTGTTCAAGGAAGACAGAAACCACACAGAGATAGCTGTCAGAGCACAGTGGCTTCTGTCTCTCCATGTCTGTTGGTATATTCATTCTTTGTTAGTACGTTAATGGCTTTGCCTGAGTGAAAAGAGGGATTCTAGAATAAGTAATCACATTTTTTACTTCTTGTTTGTATCCCCAGAAGTTAGGTGGTTAGTAGATGATGCTTTGGCTCTACCACTTCTCCTTGCTATCTTTGTCATACAGGACTGAGATGTACAAAGCCATGGGAGAAGCAAATGGTTTCAAAATTCTACTGACACAAATCATGATACTTCTTTGTTAAATAATGCTACTCATTGCTTTTTATAAACACAGTACAGCTTTTTTTTTTCTACTTATAAAATTACTTTTAACATTAAAAATCTCCCTGGAGCACAAATCTAAAATATAAAATATTTAGGTAAACAAAAGGAAGTCACATTCCTTTGAGACTGTAATGAATGATCTTTTCATATGCTTCACGGATCTCTAACTTCCTTTTACTCCCCCCAAATTACCATGTTTATTCTTCAAATTTGTAAGAAAACTGTATTCTTTCTGAGAATAATTTTGGGCATTCAAATAAAAACAACTATTGAATAAGGGTTTAAAAAGCCCCTTCAACATAAATCAGCTATACATTAAATATAATTCATTGTTTTACATATTTGTACAGATGTATGGTTTGGCTTTAGTAAGATTATGATATTAAATCTCAATATTTTGGAATAAAAAATAAGAGTAATTTTAAATATTCAAATTTCAAGTGCCTACCCAGATTTTCCTAGAGTTCTTCAAAATAAATCAATCAACTACCTAACAATATGTACTTTTCATAGTATCATAACATAATTAAAGATTCAATACTAAATAAGCATGAGAAACAGATTCTGGCAGTATAAGAAAACACTTAAGATTCTGAGGTTCAAGTGTGGCAATGTTGGTAAGCATGTTTCATCCCCTATTTTCACTGAGATAAATTAAAATTGCTAATGTAGAGTAGTGTACTGGGCCACATCCTCAGCTTTGCTTATTGTTCACTTGTCACCAGCAAAAATGTGGCATCTTGTATTTTGTTTATTTAGCCTACAGTTTTGAGCTACCTCTATGTACATGACTATTATTAAGATGAAATATTTGAATATATTCTGTGCAATAGATCACAAGCACAATTGTGTGATTATAGTTTTACAGAAATTTTGAATCTCTGAGCATATCATGAAATTTACACCCTCTTACAAATTACATTTTGTATATCAATATTTGTTTGGATGACTTTTTTCTCCCTTCATGAGATTATATGATCCGCTCATGGGAGTTGAAAGTCTATTTTATTCAGGTAAAATACAATCTGCTAGTTACCTCTTCTTACTTTTACCATATAAAATTTATTGAATTTTAAAGAACATAGCATCAACATTGTCTTCTTTTTCATAAATTGAAAGAAACTATAAGCAGGAGACTGTATCAATATGTAGTAAGGCAAAACAATGTGTCATGGTTGATGTTATGATTGTTGAAATTCTGTATAGGATGGACTTAGGAAAGAAACTGAGTGGTATACAGCAAAGGAAAAACTGAATTAATACATGAAACTTTAAAATTAAGGGTGGTATGATCAGCCTTGAAGATTTCCCTGTCTCCTATCCAATTTCATCTTTCCCCTGTAGCAAGTAGCCGTTCAATTCTTATGTCTCGGGGCATAACAATGAATTCCATGGATGCTTGATATGAAAATCTCCACCTTTTAAAAAGCAGTCTTGTAGGCAACATGGGGACTGGGTGAGTGAATGAATTCAGACAGCTCATATGAATATCAGGTGTTTACCTTGCAGGGTACATTGACCTGCTGCTTGCCACCTTAGACAAGGCCATCACAAGGCCAGGACGGGTTTGACTTTGACTCTTATTATTATAAAGAAGGAATTCCAAAAATATAAAACAAAAACCTCGAGATTGAGCATTTGCTTTAGGTATATTATTCCCTGTGTGAGGGACAGTTACAAATTACTGGGCCTGAGCGAGCAGGCTGGGATGGGGAGGTAGGGCTTCCTTCAGCATCCCAGGTGTTATTCATTCTCCTTTATCCTTTTGAAGAAATTTTTATAGTGCCAGCTATTGAGGAGGTTCACTAAACTCTTGTAGAATGGATTGTGAATAGAACGTTGGGTTACTTTGTATGCAAAGGACATGATCCGTGGACCTCTATGTATTATCATTTGTTCACAACTTAGGAGATACAATACTTCAGATTCTGAGTTTGATCAGTTTTAGGCCATATTGGCACAATTTAGAGAACACTGGTGTAGAAGTGAGGATGTTAGAATGAGGCCAGTGTCAAGAAGTGGGTGAGGGACAAGCCAGGAAGGGCAAGTATAATAGGTGTGGGATCAAGGAAAGGAACTACAAGCATGAAATCATGCTATTTTGTATTTGGTTGCCTTGATTTTCCTTCTGTTGTATTGAAGTGGTTTTCCAACTGGGTTCTGAAGACTTGATATCTTAGGCGGACCTAAGGGACCAGCCCTGCGTCGGGAAGCCAGGGCTCTGTGGGAACTGCCTTTTACTAGCTAGTGAGAGCTCCTTATATGCACTTCTTCCCTGTTCCAGGTTTCTGACCTAAAGGAATGGCTTGAAATTAACTGTAGGTGAGCTGTTCACACAATAAATCATCAAGTACTTCAAATCAGATCTACTTCCTCCCACTGGACAACATATATGACACATATACCAGTTTATATGTAACATTTGCCAGAATACCCATTATGCTAGCACATTACCAGATGCTGCTTCAGGTACCCTATCAATAAAAGATTACCCTTAAAAACAAAGTGGTAAGAGAAACTTGATGCATGATGAGATTCCTCAAAAACCTAGGGATGGAACCACCATTTGACCCACTTATACCACTCCTTGACATATATCCACAGGACTTAAAATCAGCATACTACAGTGATGTAGCCATTTAATGTTTATAACCACTAAATTCACAATAGCTAAACCATGGAACCAACCTAGGTGCCCTTCAACACAATGGATAAAGAAAATGTGGTATATGTACATGATGGAATATTTCTCAGCCATAGAAAAGAATGATTGTATGCCATTTGCCAATAAATGAATGGATCTGGAGACTGTCCTGCTCAGTGAAATAAACCAGTCCCCAAATAACAAAGGTCAAGTGTTCTCTCTGATATGTGAATGCTAAAACACAACATGGGGAGGGGAAATAGAAATTCATTGGATTAGACAAAAGGGAATGAAGGGAAGAGAGAAGGAACAGGAACAGGAAAGACAGTGGAATGAATCTGACATAACTTTCCTATGTATATATATATATATATATATATATATGATATGAATACACCACAGTAATCTCCACATCATGTATCACCACAACACTGGAATCCTAATTAGAATAAGATACTCCATGTTTGTATAAAATATGTCAATATACTGTCATGTATAACTAAAAAGGATTAATATAAAAAGGCAATAAATTAGAAAAAAAACTTAAAAAAAAGAAACTTGATGAATCATTTATTTTAAGCTTTATTATTACAGGTTTTTTTGGCAAGTATTTAGACATAGTAAATATGTCTATAGTAGTTTGTTCACATTTATTTAGGAACAAAAAAGAGAATACAGCAAGAGAGCTGCCCATTAAGGCTTATAAACTCTTTATGATTAATGTTTGTCAAAGAACTGAAAAGAGTTGTGCTACTTACTCAAAAGTAAAACATTTGCATGTTTTTTTTTTTTTTTTTTTTTTTTTTTAACTTTACTAGTTGCACGTGGGGCTTTGCTTACCTCAGTGTTTCTTTCTTTCTTTCTTTTTTAAATAAATATTTATGTATTTGCTTTTAGTTGTACACAATGCATTTATCTTTATGTGGTGCTGAGGATCGAACTTGGCTGGACATGTACTAGGTGAGCACTCCACCACTGAGCCACAACCCCAGCCCTGCCTCAGTGTTCCTTAAAGATTAATATGCACATAGATTATCTAGAGTTTTGTTTTTTTTTTTTTTTTTTTTTTTTTTTTTTTTTTTTTTAGCAAATGCAGGTGTTCATTCTGTAGGGATGGATTGGGCCTGGGATTCTGCATTTCTAACAAGACACCAAGTGATGCTGCTTCTTTGGGTTCCTGAACCATATTTTGACTAACAGAGATTTAACTACTTGTGGCAATTAGAGATGTGCAAACAAAAAGTCAAACAAATGCATTTTTAAAAAAGTATCTAGTTTGTAAGAAACTAAAGTCTGCATGGGAGGCAAAATTATATGTTTTTATCTTTGCATTGAGGATCTTTGAATCTAGGCTATTGCACTATTTTCTTTCTTTTTTTTTCTTGGCAGATGTTTGTTGAGTTCACACAATACAGTAAAAGACTAAATGAGCTGGAAACATTAGCGATCCCAATTATACAACTCACTGACTACCCATAAGCCTGAACAATGAAAAGCATTCTGCGTGCTTCACTCATTTAACTTCATTTAAACCCTTCTTGGCATCCAAGTTGCATTAATGCGATAACTCTTGTGTAGCAATTAACAAACTGTGGCGATTGTGAACATTTCTAGAGTTTGTCATGTTGAATGGGAGCAGGCTCTGGGCAGCTAATTCTTTGCTCATTTTCTGGGGTTGAGCTGACTTTGTTATCAGATGATTTGTATATATACATATATTTTATTTACATTTTTCTTTACCATAGGAACCCAAAGTTCAACAAGTGAGCTATGATTGTATCTTTTTACCAGACCTTTAGTTTTAAAAGTCATTTGTATAAGATGTTTGTCAAGAAATGTCTCATTTTTTGCTCTGTTAGGAAATGTATTGAATCTTCAAGGAGATAATCATGTTGTACCCACACAAATGCATATCCAACACTTGCATGAATGTTACAAAAGCTGACTGTTCTCCATTGTCCTGAGCCCCGTAAGCTCAAGCTTATGGAAAAGCAAATGGTGAACTCATTCTGCAGAATACAGTATCCAGTGCTAATAATACTGGATATTGTGCCTATTCCAGTGCCTCAGAATTGACTGTGGAGCTGGTAGAAGGCTAGGTTAAAAGAAAAACCTGCTTTTCTAAACATTGAGCATAGAGGGTGTATTACCCAAAGGAAGAACAGATGGTTTTTCAGCACTGGAATGGAGCACTCATTCCCGAACTAGAATTGGGAAGTACAATTTAAACTGGATTTACCACCTTCAGACACTGGAAAGTGCTCATATGCTCATAGATTTATTATTCCCCATCACTGGAAAAGCAGAGACTTCTTTCCTTCACACACACACACACACACATTCTCTCTAGTGCACAGACGAAGAAGGTCATGTTACAAAGAACTTTATGCAGCAAATGTGTTTGTGCTGGTGGGTTCTCAAATCAAGTATCCTTATATTATTTTAAATATAAGTCTGTATGCCAAGCTTTGTGAGCTGTTTAATCATTCATGTCTGAAGGCTTCCTGCTTACCATCTTACCATTTTCTCTCACGGTATGTAAAACTCAAATACTCTGTTGTTATTTTTTAATATTGTTCTTGTCAGGATAAATTATTGGCCTATATATATAATCAGAGGAAATACATTCTGGGCAAAATGTATTTTCCAATGCATATGTAAAGAAGCTACCAAAATATTCCTTAAAAAAACACAGAAGGATGGATGGAAGCAAGGAAAGGAAGGAAAGAAAGGGAGGAGGGTAAGGAGAGTGAAGAAAGAGGAAAAGGCCAGAAGGAAGTAAGGAAAAATGGAAAGAAATAAAAGAAACACTCTATTACTTAGAGTAAAAAAATGAACATTTAAAAGTATCAAGTGAAGTTTTGATTCTTAAAACCTATTTTGTATTAAACATTGCCACTTCGGTGCCCCTTTCCTGAGAAGTTTAGCATTATGATTTAGTGAGTGACCAACCCCATACAATCAAGCACTATTGCAGAGGTATATCAAACACACATAAGTAACTTACACTGAGGTTCAATCTGCTTTAAAACATGAAAGAAGGGTGGTGCTGTAGTTTTCAGAAACACAGGGACAATCAATTCATTCCAGAGAAACCTCTGAGGATGGTTCAGCTTTGAATCAAATTGTTGGTTCCAGAGCTAGAAGATCACAATCCCATGGATCAGTCTAAGAATTCTTATGGTAAATCTCCACTCCGCAACTTTCTTTTGTAATGCCTTTGAGCATCACGGATCACCATGCTACATTAATGGGGAAAACAAAGGCATTGCTATTGAAGTAAACAAATGGAAAGAAACATACTTTGCCTTGGTGTTCAAGAATGTTCTGTAGGGATTTTAATGGTTGAGAGATAAATCACAATGATAGACAGGGATTGTCAGAGAAGTAGAACTTGGATATTGGCCCTTGGGAACCTGTCTCAGTTGTGGTTTCCATCTTAAGTGCTCTTAAAGTGTCTCTTCCCATATCTTGGGCTGCATGTGATCTAGCAAGAAGAATTTGTTCATCCATGTAGATGGCTGATTGTGGCAATTTATGATCTTGACTTACACAGGATAAATTCTGTACAGGATAAATTCTGTACCTTTGATGAGAGTAAATAATGAGTCCTTATAGCCAGTGTTCAATGCTTGTCTTGACTTAGGACTTGTTACCTGGCTACCAAGACAGGTCCTTTTAATTTAATTTAATTTTACATTCTCAGAAATTTTCTCTCTCTCTCTCTCTCTCTCTCTCTCTCTCTCTCTCTCTCTCTGTCTATCTCTCGGTCTCTCTCTCTCTCTCTCTCTCTCTCTCTTTCATTTTGGTACCAGGTATTGAACTCAGGGGCACTCAGCCAGTGAGCCACATCCCCAGCCTATTTTGTGTTTTATTTAGAGACAGGGTCTCACTGGGTTGCTTAGTGCCTAACTAAGCTGCTGAGGCTGGCTTTGAACTTGCGATCCTCCTGTCTCAGCCTCCTGAGCCGCTAGATTACAGGGCCATCGCACCCAGCTTTACTTTATTTTTTTTAAAATAGGCATTTTATTTTAGGAAACTTTTAGATTTACAAGAACAATGAAAAATCATGCAGAATTCCTGTATGCGCCACATATAACTTTCCTTATTCTTAACATCTTATTTCAGGATGATAAGTCTATTAAAAAATTGACCAATATTGATACATCCTATATTCATATTTTCATAGTTTTAACCTAATGTCTTATTTCTATTGTCCTTTTACCTAATGTCATTTTTTTTTTTCGGTACCAGGTATGAGCCTACAGCCTTGCACATGCTAGCAAGTACTCTGTCACTGAGCTATGCCACTAGTCCTACCTAATGTCATTTTCTGTCCCAGGCTTCCATCTAGACATCCAGAATACTATAGAGAGTTTCCATCATTATGTCATATTAGGATCATAGTGTCTATGATACTTTCTCAGACTTCCTTGGGTTTGATGTTTTTGATGGATTTGAAGAATGTGGATTAGATATTTTCACGTGTTTTATAGATTCTTCCTTAGTTGGGGTTTCTTTAACATTTTCCTCAAGATTGAATAGAAGTTATGACTTTGGGTGAGGAAGACCACAGAGGTCACCTGCCATTCGCATCACACTCTGCCAAGGTTGCACAGTGCCAGCATGACTTTTCACTGATATTAAACTTGATCACTAGCGAGGTAGTATTGGGTTTCTCCACTATAAAGGTATTATTTTTTCCCCTTCTGTTATGTTGGAGGGAGTTACTTAAGGCTGGGGAGTACTGCTCTCCTTCTTGAGGGCAGAGTAACTACATAAATTCCAGGATTCTTCTACATGAGAAATTTGTTTCTTTTTATCCTTTTATTTATTCAATACTTTATATCAGTTTGGACTCACGCTACATTATTGATTTTATTGCTTCAACTTCTGGCTATTAGAGGCTCTTTCAGGTGGCTCCTGTATGCGTTAAATATGCTGTTATCCTTGTAGATTTGGGGTGTTGGGGCTTTTAGCCCCCGACTCCTCTCGACCTGCAAGAGAAGGGGGAGCACACCCCAACAAGGATGGATAGGGAAAGGTAAGAGCCGACTGACCGCCCGCACCCAGCCCTCCTTTCGGAGGACAATCAGATGCATCAGGGAGACTGGTCAAGGCACAAGCTCAGTTTATTGAGGAAGTTGGATGGCCTTTATAGAAGACATGGGCCAATCAGCAGAAAGGTAATAGGGGAGCATAGGGAGCACGAGCAGATCACATTGGAGGAACAGCCACTAGCCTATCCTAGTGGCGGTTTGATTTTTTGTCATATGTCAGGGCAACACCCCTGGGCTAGGCCAAGTCCACGAATCAGGAAGTGCGAGACAGCCAGAGAGTTAGGTTTTTATTTCCTTGACTTAAATTTCTATTCTTTTGGCTGACGTGTTCTTAATGTCCCCAACATTGGGGCTCTTTTCTTAACTTCTGGCATTATAAGACACTCCATGCTCAACTTGTATATTCTCTGCCTTAGCCCTAGAATCAAGCAAAGACACATTTTAAAGAACATCTAAAGAAAGATAATTGTTCCCTTGTTGATGAAACAAAAATGAAACAAACAAACAATAACAAAAAAAAATCTTGATGCAATTGTGATTTCTAATTACCTGGTGATTTGAGACACTCAGGAACATTTTGTAATATGTTTTTACTGATTTTGTGGTAAAGGAGTTTTGAGTCATTGTACCCTTAGTTTTCAAGTTGATTCTCACCCAGGCTTTGTGACTCAAGTACTACCTCTCTGCATCCATTGCATGTTTCACATACATCTCTTATAGAAATTACCATGCTGAAATCTAATTATTTATTAAGAGTTCAGTCTTCTTCATAAACTTGACCCAACCACCCTCAGCTTTGCCTTGTCGTTCCTACCACCTGGCAAACTCTGCAATAAAGATACTTGACAAGTATCTTTGAATTGCTGATTGAATACATTGTTTAAAGTCACTTTATGGGATTTGAAATCTGTCCCACTAAATTAAAGCTGCAGTTTTATCATTTTCTATAATCCTGAGATTTAATACATTATCATTTTGCAAAGTAATTTTCATACTAGGAATATGTTATGCAAATTTAATAGAGATTTTTCTTTTAATTATTTGTTATGATAAATGATTATACATTCAGTGAAAAATACCAATGCATCAGTCTGCTCTCAGCCAAGTAGTCTCCATATGTTATCACATAAAACTCATTGTTAACTGAACAGTGCTATTGAGCCTTAGGCTATAGATAGCCTTTCTAGACTAGGTCAACAAATACTCTAACCTTCAAATATAAAAATATTTTTCATAAATTTCATCTAGAAAATTATGTGAATACCTATTTTGAAATACTGTTTTAGAAAGAGAGGTTTTATAAAATCCAGATTTTATCATATCTTGATGAATTTGTTGTCACTTAAAAAGCGAACATAAAAAAATTGAACAATAAAGACTGGTGTGTTCTAAAAAAAAAAAAAATAGCATCTGCAAAATTCTACTCCTCATGTATTATGAATTATAGATTCACTTTTATGTATAAAAAGCAAATTTGACTGCTGTTCCAGATAATATGGCTTCTGTTCCACTTTGAGGAGTGTAGTTGAACTTGCTATAATTCAGGTAGCAACCAAAGGAGAACTCTACAAACATGGAAAAAAGGAAAATAGGATTAGGGACTCTAGAATTGGATAAACAACATAGCTGCAGGACCTCTTATCATCATCCACCCAACCTAGCAACAGAAAGGGTTCTAGGTAGTCTTCATTCCTCTCCTGGATTGCAAGGGAGACCCGACACAAGGTGAGCTCAGGGTCTACTTGGAGTCCTCCTCACAATAAGTACTCAGAGGAAGTATATTCCCACTGGACCTGAGAGTCTTCCCTTAGGGCATCTGGATGGTTTCAGCCAGGTAGTTTCCCTCACAATGGGTGCCCAGCCCAGGGGGCCCTCTTCCTCTCCCCCAGCTAGTAAAGGTCTTCCAAAGACACTGACAACACCATTGGGGAATCTTGCCACAATAAGCACTTGGTTGGTAACTCACTATTCTCCAGGATGGAGGATTCTTCCTACCATTTAGAGATATCAGACAGACAGCCAACACTGACAGTGATCCTGTCATAAATCCAGACTGGGAAATAATCTCTACCCCTTGTTATTCACCAATGGGCACTACAATATCTGGTTTGGGACTCTGTGCTTCAGGTAACATTACTAAGGGATTATTGGTTTGCAATGATCTGAGTATTTGTATCTCCCCACCCCCCAAAACTTACATGTTGAAACTCAAAGTCATGATAGGAAGTTGAGCTTTTGGAAGATGATTGGGTCATAAAGGTTCTATGTTCCTGAATGGTATTAGTGTTCTTATAAAAGAGAACCAGAGAGCTAGATAAGCTCTTCCACCATGTGAGGACACAGCAAAAAGGTGCCATCTAAGAAACAAAAAGCAGGCTCTTACCAGACTCCTAATCTACCTGGCATCCAGAACTGTGTGAAATAAATATATGTTGTTAACAAGCTCCTAGCCTATGGTATTTCATTATAGAAGCCCCAAAAGACTAAGACAATAAGAATCTTTAGAAGGACTTATTTGCAGACTGAGAGAATATTTGCAAAATCTCAGAAAATGAAATCATCATTGGGCTCACAACTTACAAAATTGGCCAGAATCTGGGGATATAATATTTTTCTATAATTAGATTAGATTAGTTATAGGAAAGCATTCATGTGCCAAACATAACCAGGGTGACTTCTTGCTAAAACAAAAGATTTAAGTAGGATATTGAGTCTCACTATATAATAGACAATACGTTCAGGATAGAATAAAAAACATGTGCTATCTGGTAATTTCAATGTGCATTAGAAAAGAGATGCCAACATCAAGGTGAATCATATGTTGGAATTCTCTAGTAAGGACTTTAAAGTAGACCTCAAAAAATTGCTTCAACCAGGAATTATAAGTGTTCTTGAAACAATTCTTATAATAATTGAGATGGAGAGAGAGAGAGAGAGAGAGAGAGAGAGAGAGAGAGAGAGAGAGAGAGAGGAGAGGAGAGACATTGAAACATCCCATCAAGAAACATAAGTTGTAAAACAAAAGCTAAGTGGAAATTACAGAACTAAAAAATACAATAAGAGATCAAAAACTTTAAAAAATTATGATAAACAATATAGGAGCAGGACCTCTTCTATCACTTCCTACAGAGGAAATGACAGAAGTAAACTTGAAGACAAATCAGTAGAATGTATTCAATCTGAACAAAATAAAGAAATGGACTGAAAAAGAAAATGAACAGAGCTTCAGGACCTATAGGACAACACCACACACACACAGAAATCCAACTTTCATATTGATATTTCATAACAAGAAAAGCAAAATTGGGAATGAATGAGTACATGGATACATGACTTAAACTTCCCAAATTTTGCAAAATGTGCAATTGTGTAGGTTCAAGAAGTTGAGCAAACCCCATTAGGATAAACCCAGGGAAATTTTCCAAGACACATGATAATTAGACTTCTAAAAGTTAAGGAAAAAAATTTTGAAAGCAGTAAGAGAGAAAGAGCATTTTTCATCATTAGATCTACTATTAAAAATGGTTAAAGGACTTTTTTTAATGAAAGGAATTGATAAAATAGAATCTTTGGTCTTAGGAAACAAGAATAAACATATGGGGCAAATTCAATAAATCATTCTTTTCCTTACTAGTTTTCTAAATCATATTCAATAATAATAATTATAATATTATTTAATAGGGCAATTAAATATGAATTTGAAGTTTGAATATATATCCCAGATAAACTACTAAAACATGGTACAATGTGATACATTCAAAAACCATATAAATAAATCAATAAGATACAAAGAATGTTTCACAAACCCCATGGGAAGGAAGGGTAAGTGAATGAACTCATCCTAAAATGTTAGATGATGAATGATTCAATTTATATACTAGCCTCTTTTTTTTCAAAGTTTTTTTTTTATTCTAAGTTGTTAGAAATGACCGCAGAATGTATTACATTTCATATTATACTTGTAGAGCATATTTTTACATATCTCTGGTTATATACAAAGTATATTCACACCATTTGTGACTTCATACATGCACTTAGGGTAATGATATCCCTCTCATTCTACCATCTTTTTGTTTTCTTGACCCTTTTGCCCCCTCCCTTCCCCTCCCTCCCCATTGGCCATTCTAGTGTTCCTCTAATCCTCCTATGCTCCCCATCCCAACCTGACTGTGAATCGGCCTCCTTATATTAGAGAAAACATTCAGCATTTGGCTTTTTGGGATTGACTAACTTAACTTAGCATATTCTTCTCTAACTCCATCCATTTACCTGTGAATGCCATGATTTTATTCTCTCTTATTGCTGAGTAATACTCCCACATTTTCTTTATCCATTCATCTGCTGAAGGGCATCTGGGTTGGTTCCACAGTTCAGCTATTGTGAATTGTGCTGCTATAAACATTGATGTGGCTGTGTCCCTATAGTATGCTGTTTTTAAGACCTTTGGGTAAATACCAAGGAGTGGGATAGCTGGATCATAAGGTGGTTCCATTCCAAGTTTTCCAAGGTATTTCCATACGGCTTTCCATATTGGCTGCACCATTTTGCAGTCCCACCAACAATGTATGAGTGTGCCTTTTTCTCCACATCCTCTCCAACAGTTATTGTTG
Source organism: Tamias sibiricus (assembly GCA_025594165.1). NCBI lineage: Eukaryota > Metazoa > Chordata > Mammalia > Rodentia > Sciuridae > Tamias > Tamias sibiricus. The sequence goes on along the minus strand of CM046673.1, from coordinate 35,461,480 downwards.
TTTGTGTTCTTAATAGCTGCCATTCTGACAGGTGTGAGACCATACTACCAAAAGCACTATACAGATTTAATGCAATGCCAATCAAAATTCCAATGACATTCCTCATTGAAATAGAAAAAGAAGTCATGAACTTCATCTGGAAAAATAAGAGACCCAGAATAGCTAAAGAAATTCTTAGCAAGAGGAGTGAAGCAGGTAGCATCACTATACCAGACCTTAAATTATACTACAGAGCAATAGTAACAAAAACAGCATGATATTGGCACCAAAATAGGCTAGAAGACCAATGGTACAGAATAGAGGACACAGAGACTAACACATGTAATTTCAGTTACCTTATATTAGACAAAGGCGTCAAAAAAGTACATTGGAGAAAAGACAGCCTCTTCAACAAATAGTGCTGGGAAAACTGGAAATCCATATGCAGCAAAATGAAATTAAACCTCTATCTCTCACCATGCACAAAATTCAACTCAAAGTGGATCAAGGATCTAGGAATTAGACCAGCGACAACACTACACCTAATAGAAGAAAAAGTAAGCTCTAATCTCCAACATGTTGGATTAGGCCCCAAGTTCCTTAATAAGAATCCTGTAGCACAAGAATTAATATCAAGAATCAATAAATGGGGTAGATTTAAATTACAAAGCTTCTTCTCAGCAAAAGAAACAATCAGTGAGGTAAGTAGAGAGCCTACTAATTGGAAACAAATTTTTACCACATGCACGTCAGATAGAGCCCTAATCTCTAAAATATATAAAGAACTCAAAAATCTTAACACCAAAAAAAAACAAATAACCCAATCAATAAATGGGCCAAGGAATTGAAAAGACACTTCTCAGAAGAAGATATACAATCAATCAACAAATACATGAAAAAATGTTCAACATCTCTTGCATATACTAGTCTTGAAATGATAAAATATAGAATGGAGAACAGATTTGTAGTTCAAGGGTTTAGAGACTGAGGTATCAGTGGGAGGGAGGGAGGTATGAAATGGCAGTACAAGGGAACTTTATATGACAGAACAATTATGCATCTTGACTGTGTAATAAAATTTCACAGAACAAAACATACACACACACATGTATACATAAACACACACAAATGACTAAAAGTATTACTGGGCAATAAGATTAATGAATTGTGTCAATGTCTCTATTTTTTGATTATTTTACTATAATTTGCAACGTGTTATCATTGGAAGCAAAATTAAGAGTATAGGGATCTTTCTCTCTTATTTGCTACAACTTTTAGGTGAATTTACATTTATCATAAAATTAATTTGAATTTTTAAAAAATAAGCAACCCCAACTCTGCAGAAAATGCTTTATGCAAAAATCTAATTCTTAAAATAAAGTTGTCCTATAATATTATAGCAACATTTGTATTACACATCAATAGTTTTGTAGGTTTCTTTTTGTTGAAAAAGCAAATTATTAGACACAATTACATACAATTTATGTTACATATAAATGAAACAATTTCTTCTATTGTGGGTAAAGATGAAAATGGTGAGGGAAAGTATAGGGACATATATGAGAATGGCACATGCCAGTCTGGCACAGTACCTACCTTTAAGAAAAGAGGGAAAGTAATCAAATAGATGACTGTGATGAAGGCTTAGTCATATATATCTTTTTTTTTTTCCTTTTTGAAAAATAAAGCCAAAATGAGTAGTAATATATGGTTAAATATTATATTTTTCCCTGTTAGAAATATTTCAAAATTAAAAATGCTTTCAATAGACACAAATGAATAAATTTGATAAATTATAGTGTTATTAAAATCTAGTTTAGTCAGTCTACATAATTGAACCACTTTACCACTTTGGTGTTTTAAAAGTTACTTTAGTTTGAAAACAAATTTCATTTCATTTGCACTAAATGCAATGATTACAATGGAAAAGTATTTTAACTAGAGCTACATGCAATACCTTAGGGGTATAATATTTTTCTGTATTATAATGGGATTAGATTAGTTAGTAGAAAATTCATTCTAAAGAAATGTGAAACTAAGGAGTTTGAATCAATCCCTCATTTAATGTGCACATTCAGCTTTCTAGCAGGATTTGAGGCAAATTACCAGTTAAACAAAACAATCCACAAAATAGTACAATTTAAGATAAAATGCAAACAATTGTGAAAAGGGAAACATAGAGATTAACTATAAGAAGCACATAAATCTGAAAAAAGTAATTACTTTTATTGAGTACTGTTATTTGGATCTAAGTTTCTAGAAGGCTCAGCTAAAAATCAATGAAACTGCATAGTTTTTATTCGTTGCCAAATGAGATTAGGTTATTGCATTGTTGATACAACTTATCCTTGAAGTTTAACTCATTTGGGGTTCATAAATGTATGAAATAGTCGTTTTAGTTCAGTACAATCTTTTTTTCTCCTTCCCTAATTCACTCTGCTCCAAGGTACTCCCTTGCCAATTTGGCAGGAAATTTGTTCTAAGCTATTTTTGGGGTTTGATCTTAGACCATACAGGATTTCACAAGTCTTCTGGCCTATTTGCTGTTAGAGAAGTTAGGAAGGGACTAGGTCTTTAGTTATTGGCAAACACCTGCTTAATCACAGAGGTCTTCTCCTTTGCAACTTGAATGTCCCTGTCATCTGTCTCCTGAGTCCTGCTGCTTCAGGAATTCCAAGAGTTGCCTCTCACCATTGTTCTCTTCATAGTCTTAGCTCAAAGTCCAACACCATGCCTTCCACCCTGTCCTATGTAGAAAGGGACAGATACTTGTCCCACTTGCCCTGATTTGTGCTCAAATTGTCCTGGAGCTGAGCTGCTCCTACCTCCACCAACCATGCTGTCTCCCTCCATGTCTGCCTCCTCTGCAAGCATGACCTCACATAATGACCTTGGTGAGTCCATCTTTTCTGGAGTGAGCGTGGAAACATGAAATTCTAAAACCACAGTTTAAGAGAATGAAACAACTATACTCTTATGGAAATTGTCTTTAATTCTCCCTGGTTACACTTCCATTGCCAGTTTTGCAATGATCTGTTTTGCAAGCAAACACATCACACACTTGGATGTATAGTCTAAAATGAAGGATTATTTGAGCATAGTTAAGTAGATTGATTTCAACTTTGTGGTTTTAAAAAGTGGAAAATAAAAAAAAAATATTTTCCCTTCTGTGAAGGAAGAAAGACAGTAGCAGAAAGCATATCATTAATAAGGGAATGAGATACTAAATTTTAATTCTGAAGTGGATATATGAGAGTACTTTGTAAGAAAAATAAGGACATTTGGTATTGACCGCTGGAAAGTGATAAAAAGCAATCAGAAGAGTGTAGGGAAAGGAAAAGACAGACATAAGATTATGATGCTGATTTTCTACTTGGGGTGGGGTAAAATAAATCCTGTAATTTGGTTTTCTTGAATAATGGAACTTCTATTTGCAAGGAGCACATAGACATGAATGTCAAAGGCAAACATATGTCTAAGAAGGATTCTTTTGAATAGTATTGGAGACTTCTAATAAAGTTGTACTTCTGCCTTGGTAGAAACTTACTACTTTTTCCAAAAAGCAGCCAAGATAAGCTGCATTCCCATGGAAAGATAACTTCACAGTCACCAATTTATTCAAACTGATATTTTTGCATGTCCATATGTAGTCACACAAAAATGAACATCTAAATGAAATAATTTTGTGATTGAACTTGACTTCCTGGGGTTGGGAATCCCATTCAGTGCATCTGCTGTGGTTTATAGTAGATCTTTCACAAAACTTTTCAATAAATGGTGTGGTAGTATATATTTTAGCTTTGCTGGCTATATAATCACTGTCGTAACTTCTAATTCTGCTCTTGTAGCACAAAAACAGTCAGGGACAATACATAAGCAGAGAGGTATGACTGCTTTCAAGTAAAACCTTTACACAAATTAACAGTTGTGGAATTTGGTTCCTGGATCATAGTTTTATGACACCTGGCCTAAAACTTCTAATAATGTGGGTTACTGACTCATCACTATTATTCTAGAAACAGTTTTTATTCAGGAATTCTATGAGAAAGACAGAGGTTCAGAAGCTTGGGAAGTATAAGTTGGTTGAATTAATGATTATGAAAAAGGATAGTAAACTGCTCTACTTACAAGCATGTCTCTGTGTAAGTATAATTTTTCAAGATTGCATTTGCTTTACCCAGCCCAGTACTGTTTAAAAAATAATTGTCTTATACCCAAAGGACTTAAAATCAGCATACTGTAGTGACACAGCCACACCAATGTTTACTTAGCAGCTCAATACACATTAGCCAAACTGTGGAACCAACCTAGATGTCCTTCAATAGATGAATGAATAAAGAAAGTGTGGTATATATACATAGTGGAATATTACTCAGCATTAAAAGACAGTAAAATGATGGTATTTTCAGGTAAATAGATAGACTTAGAGAATATCATTCTAAGTGAAGCAAGCCAATCTCCAAAAAACAAAGGCCAATGTTCTCTCAGATAAGTGGATGTTGATCCATAAGGGGGCGGGGAATGGAGGGACTTTGGTGGGGAGGGAAAAAAAGGGGGAGGGAGAGGAGGGGAGGGGCCATGGGAGCAACAAAGATGGTGGAATGAGATGGATGTCATTATCCTAGGTACATGTGTGACTGTACATATGGTATGACTCTATATTGTGTACAACCAGAGAAATGAGAAGTTGTGCTCCATTTGTGTACAATGAATCAAAATGGGTTCTGCTGTCATGTATAATTAGAAAAAAGAAAAAGAAAAAAATAATCATTATACTTTTCCTGCTGTGTGCAGAGCATATATTTTTAAGTAATAATGCATTAAAATTAAGACTTCCTTCATTAACTTTGTCCTCCCCCTCAAATTTGAAAATGTGTCTTATTCATTTTTCTTTTTCATAAAGTCTTTCAATTCATTAAAAGACAATGAAAACTGAATTGGAAAAGAGAACAAATTGACTTAAAATAGAACTAATTAAGAAATTTAATGCAAAAGATTTAGAATGTGGAATTACTTAAGTGTCAAAATTTTAAATGATAAAAAGTTTATTCATGCACATTTAAATTTATTTAAATGATTTTTTTGAAGTAGGTTTGTGATAGGTACTCTAAAGTGCCTATGAGTTCCCTGTAAGGGAACTTAGTCAAAATTCATTTCTTGTGATACTGATTAATTAAAAAGCAACATTTCAAAGAGCTAATTTCTCTTAATATAAATTCTGGGCATTCAGCTGTGGGAAATAGGGGAGTTTTTCCAAAATGAAGTTAACCAAAGAGTAATGAGCATCTTTTCTAATTCCAATGAAACCTTTGATTAATATCCTTTGTACCAAGGCCTCTGAACTCTTATTCCCCACTATCTTCCCCCCACCTTCTTGAGTAGGCCAATCAGTTCTGCTACAGTTCAACCATTGACTCAATCTTGTAAACTTTAGATTTTCTTTTCTTTCTTTTTTTAAAAATAATAGCAATGTGAATAAGGACCAAAGTATTCAGCTTTTTAAATATTTTTGATGGGGGAATAGTCAATTGATTATATTCAACTTAAATTGAACATTTGGCTAATCTTATCAGGAAGATTCAAAATCTATTTTTCATCATTAAACTTTTGTCAGGAGGCAGGAACTGGTATCATGGACAAGTTATAGTCACTTGTCTTGGGTGTGTTGTGCATGGCTGAAAAAAGAAACTTCAAACTTACAAATATCAAAGAATGTGACAATTTGATGTTCTCACCTATTCCTGAAGAGATAACAGTAAGTTCTGGGGTGAAAATAAGGAATGATACGTTTTATGGGCTAATTTGTGTCCCTCCAAAAAAGTATGTTGAATTTCTCATCCCAAGTACCTCGGAATGTAACCTTATTTGGAAGAAGGGTATTTACAGAGGTAATCAAATTAAAGTGAGGTCATTAGGGTGGATCCCAACACAACATGAAGGGTGCCACTACATAATAGAAGGGGCATTTGGACCCAGAGATAGATATGAGCAGAGGGGAAGACTATGTGAAAAGACACAGGGAGAATAAGATCAGAGATCAGATTAAAGTGATACATCTACAAGCCTAGAGATGTCAAAGATTACCAATACACCACAAGAAACTAGAAGAGAGCATGGAATAGATTGTTTCTCACGAACTTCAGAAAAAACAAAATTCCAACCGCTTGATCTCATTATTTCCACCTAAAGAACTGGGAAACAATAAATTTTTATTGTTTAAACTACCTAGTTTATGATCCTTTGTTAAGCAGACCCATGAAACTAATATAGCACAGGACTGTGGAATGAAACACAGGCTGAAGATAATGTCTGAGCCAGGGACATTGGTTGATATGAACCATTCTCATAATGTTTTTTTAAATCATAATCTCAGACCTCAAATTACTTCTTTAAGTGATTTTTAAAATAAAATATCCAGGAGCCAGTCAAAAATTATGATACACTCAGGAGAATAAGACATTATGAGTAGTAACTGGAGAAATCACAGGAAATGGAAAAGATTCACAAAGACTTTAAATATTGGAATTGTAAGGCTCAAACTGTTTATTATATTCAAAGATACAAAACAAAAATTAAATTAAATAAATTAGGGAACAGAGACCATAGAAAATAAATTAGAAGTTTTGAATTGGTAGGAAATAAAAATTGAGGATCCAAATATCACAATAAGTGAAATAATGTACATCCTACATGTTTAAAAGAGATTTTCTTCTTGTTACATTTGAATGATAATTTATCAAGTTATGGAATTTGGGGACAAAAAGTACTTTTTTTTGTAATGTTGAAGGCATTGCTTCACTTTCTTCTAGCATCAACAAAGATAAAATGAAAAATTCTGTGTGTCTGATTCTTTTATATGTAACATGTTCTTTTTTTTTCTTCAGTTGGAATATTTTGTGTCTTGTAGACATTTATAGAATTCTTTGTTATCCTCCAAGTTTCAAGTTATGGAAATTTTTCCAAGGATATTTTTGATCATCCTCTTAGCAGTTCTAAGGCCCTTTAAACCTGCAAACACATTTCCATCTACACTTTGGGAAATTTTTCTTTATTTCTGAGATAACTTTCTCCTCTCAACATTTTAAAATCTGTTTGTTTTAGTGTTTTGTGGCTGTGAGCAAAAGATCTGACAAGAACATAAAGAGGAAATATATATTTTGTATCAGGGTTTCAGAGGTTCAGTTCATAGTTGGCTAGCTCTAATACTCTGGGCCTGAAATGAGGCAGAACAACATGGTACAAGGGTGTGGTAGAAGAGAGCAGCTCAAGACATGGCAAATAGGAAGCACAAACAGAGGTCTGCCAGCATCAGGCCCCAGTGATGTACCTCTTCCAGTCACTCCCTGCTTGCCTACAGTTATTCCCCAGTTAATCCATATCAGTGGATTAAGACACTGATCAGGTTACAAATTTCACAATCTAATATTTTCACCTCTGTGCATTCTTGCATTATATCATATATGATCTTTTGTGGGACATCTCATTTCTAAACCTTAACACTGTTTTACTTGAACAATTTCCTAGTGGCTTAGCATCACACCTCTAATTATTTATACCTACCTCATATGTTTTCTCTGTGTTTTTATTTTTTGAGCATATTCATTAAGAGAAAGGGTTCTGGAGAGGATGTGGGGAAATAGGTACACTCATACATTGCTGGTGGACTGCAAAATGGTGCAGCCACTATGGAAAGCAGTATGGAGATTCCTTGGAAAACTGGGAATGGAACCACCTTTATGACTCAGTCATCCTCTACTGGGTCTATTCCCAAAGGACTTAAAAACAGCATACTACAATGACACAGCCACATCAATGTTTATAGCAGCACAATTAACAATAGCTAGATTATGGAACCAACCTAGATGCCCCTCAGTAGATGAGTGGATAAAGAAAATGTGGTGTATATACACAATGGAATTTTACTCAGCAATAAAAGAGAATAAAATAATGGCATTCGCAGGTAAATGGATGAAATTGGAGAATATAATGCTAAGTGAAGTTGGCCAATCACAAAAATCCAAATGCTGAATGTTTTCTCTGATATAAGGAAGCTGATTCACAGTGGGGTTGGGTTGGGGAGCATAGGAAGATTGGAGGAACACTAGAAAGGTCAATGGGGAGGGAGGGCAAGAGAGGAGAAAGGGAGTATAAAGGGAGAAAAAAAAAATAAAGACGGTAGAATGAGATGGATATCATTACCCTAAATGCATGTTTGAAGACATGAATGATATGAAATATACTTCATATACTAACAGTGATATGTAAAAAGGTGCTCATTATGTGTATTATGAATCGTAAAGCATGTTACTGATATATATACAACAACATTGAATAAAAAAAGGAAAATGGTGTCTAGAAGCTTTATGTAATCTAAATTAATAATTATTTTATGTGTGCATGTATATGATAATATTTGGGCACTACATATTTCAATGAATGATTAAAGATTGCTCAATAATGACATGATTTAAAAAGAGAGTGAGAGAGAGAGAGAGAGAGAAAGGGTACTGGCTTGAGACTCACTGTTTGAATCTGAGATATGCTACTACTTAAGACTTCCATCAACAGGTGACTATTTTCTTGATAAATTGGAAATATGTGCCACCACACTTGTAAGCATCTTGCATGGATCAAGTCATTTAAACCTTTTGATGTTTACAATCAAATCAGGCACATATAGTGTTTATCTCTTATCATTTCCACTTTTTAAACTACATTCTGATATAGCAATTTGATGTTATCATCTTGTCCCTCCATTGAATATTTAAAAATTGTTTAATTTTGAAGAACTTTCAAATTCCCTGATTTTTGTTTTCTTTTTGATTCTTTCTTTTTTTAATGTATAATATCTTCTCAAGTCTCTGAGTATACTGAATTGTTTTTTTTAAATACTTTAATTTTTTGTGTTATATTATCAATTTAGGGATCTACTTGGTCTCTCCTTTATTCTATTGAATTTTCCCATTCATCTGATGATCCTTGTTTATATGATTAGTAGATTAGACAAAAGGGAATGAAGGGAAGGGAGAAGGGATTGGAACAGGAAACATAGTAGAATGAATAGGACATAACCTTTCTATGTTCATATATAAGTACAATCTAAGTAAAACTCCACATCATGTACAACCACAAGAATGAGATCCTAATTAGAAGAAGTTATATTCTGTGTATGAATAATATTCACAAGACACTCTACTGTTATGTATATCTAAAAACAACAACAAAAATAGAATGAAGGACAGGGTGCATAAAACTTCAGACTTTAGTTCCAGATAAACACAGTACAAATTATAGAAGAGTGCTTTATTGAAGATAACAACCATCATTCTAGAAATCCCATGATTTCTTTAGGGAAAGAAAAATGGTTTCTTTCTTTTAAGTTCTCTTCTTAGAGATTAAAGCTGAATTGTATGGTTTTACTTGGACTTAGGGAGAAAATAATGGGAAATTGGCACTGGTATTCCATACTTAAGTTAAATCATACTGTTTTGATTTCCAAGACTGTGCTTTATCTATTAACTTGAAGCCTAGGATGTATGGAGCTTACATGATCAGAGCAGCTCATATAATGACTAGAGAATAGTGCCATAATGGTAAACATTGGAAACTACAGCTATGGGCCTGCTATGTGTTTTGTGACATGATATTGGAACACAACCACATCCATTCTTTTAGGTATTTTCTATGGCTTGCTAAGATACATGGCTATATTCTCCTACAACAGCAGAATTGAGTATTTGTGACCAAGAATATATTGGTCTGAATGTCTAAATATTGTTAGATATGTGGTATCTCCCAAAAGCTCATCTGTGAGACAATGCAATAAAGTTTAGACAGGAAATGATTGAGTTAAGAGAGTCTTAATCTAATCAGTACATTAATCTCCTCATGGATTAACTGGGTGGTAACTGGTAGGTGGGGGAGGGGCTAGAGGAGGTGGGTTTTGGGGAGCTTGCCTTTTGGTACTTTGTCTGGGGTGAAGACAGTGTTTCTCACTCTGAGTCCTGATTTCATGTTGATGTAGGACAGATGAGGCTACACATCTGAAGAATTTTCAGGAAGCAGGTTTATTTAATCTGCAACAGTCTAGAGGAGCTAATGCTTAAAAATCTCTGGATGCCAGGTTCAGATATTCTTTAAGATTTCAACTCAGTGGGGTGGTTACATGACAGTGGGAGGGGGTGGAAACTTAGCAGTTACTCTTTGTCCCATATTCTTGGGCTAGACAGAGGTTTCACACATTTTGTCTGTAAACGTGGCATTTAAAAGAAAGAGGAAGTTTCAAACCATCCTGAGCTTTCTGCTGAACTCCTGTGAAATCCTGCTGACTCTCTTTGTCAAAATATTTCTGACAAGAAGGGAAGCTTAATTATGGCCAGGGTCTTTCGGGTGGAGGTACCTGGTCTGTCTTATTGTTTCAAGTTGCTCTGGTCTACCACCATACCTTTCTGTCACGATGTTTTGCCTCATCTTGGGCCCAGAGCCATGGAGTCTATGGAATTAAGCCCAGGCCATCTATGGAATTAAGACCTCTAAAAGAGTGAGCCCCTAAAAAACATTTTATCCTTTAATTATTCTTGTCAGATGTTTTGGTCACAGCAACAAGAAGGTTGCCACCCCTTCCTATTGTTTCACTTATTTTATATCTTCATGAAATTTGTTAATATCTCTTCTCCCATAATGTCTCCCTATTTCTATTTTTTTATGAGTTTGTTTTTGTAAGTATATTTGTTGTTTTATCTCAATGTATTTCAGAAGAAACAGTGGTACATGTAGGTTTTCAATCTGCCATATTGAGATTGAAACCCATTTTCTTTTGTTTTAAATTCAATAAGTTTGAGAGGATTCTGGGAAGATGGCAGAATAGGAAAAGAAACTGAAAAACTGCATGGACAATAACTGCATGGGTAAAACATATCCTATGTAAATAGTTTGGAACTCTAGGGCCTGTTGAACTGTGTAACATTCAGGGGAAGTCTTAAAAGTGAATTGCAGCTAATTTTGGTCAATTTCAGCTCTTAACACAGTTAGCAACTACCTATCTCCCACACTCCTGACCCCAGTTCTGCCTGTGTTCCTGGAACAGCTTGCATACAACTTACAGGAGTCAGGGTGGGCAAAAAGTACCCTGTTCTTAAAATATCAGAATCGGTACTCTGATTGATTTGCTGACTATGATGATATAAGTTCAGAAAAAGAGGTTGGTGGATATTGTTGATATTGTTCCTCCTTGTAGTTGTTGAAAAGCACCCCTCCCTCCAGCTCAAGTGACTTCCAGGGTATAAAAATGACAAACATCTTTTTCTTTCTCCTCTTCATTATCCCCCTTACACTCGCCTCTTTGGGAGGCAGACATTAAAGACTAGGTAGGTTGAATCAGTAAGAAAAGTCCTGGGCCCGATTGATGGCTTCACTGGGGAATTCTACCAAACAGTTAACAAAGTAATACCAAGCCCCTCTCGTACTTTTTTTTAAATAAATGAAGAGTGGAGAATACTTCTTAGCTTATATGACACCAGAATTACCCTGACTCCAAGGTAGATACCAAAGACGATGTAAGAAAAGAAAATTAGAGGCCAAGATCCTTAATGAACATGGACGTAAAAGATTTCAACAGAATAATAGCAAACCAAATTCAGCAGCATATGAAAAGGCTTATATAGCATATCCAAGTTGATTTATTCCTTGAGTGGTTGAACATATGAAAATTTGATCAATATAAAATACAACATTAACAGAATGAAGAAAAAAAAACAATCATCTCAATTGATACAGGAAAAGCACTTTCATAATAAAAAAAACACACAACAAACTATGAATAGAGGAAGCTTTTTTAAACATAATAAAAGCCATATATAAAAACCCTACAACAAACCCTATATGTTATTGGGGAAAGACTGCAAACTTTTCCTCAACAACTGCCTTCAGAAAACAGTATAGCAGCTTCTCAAAAACTTAACAGTAGAATTACCATATAATGTAGCAATTCTACTTTTGGTATAAATACACACACACACAACACACACACACACACACAAAAGTGTTGAAAGCAGGGTATCAAATAGATATTGGTGCATTTGTGGTCATAGTAGCATAACCCACAGTAACAAGAACATAGAAACAAACCAAGCATCCATCCATTGGGTGCATCAATAAGTAAATTGTGGCATATGTATACAACATATACTTATGAGATAAAAACAATTTAGTGGTTGCCAGGAATTAGGAACAGGAAGAAGAAGTGTATGAGGGTAGAGAGGGGGGGTAAGACAAGGATGTCTCATACAATGGTACAGTTGAATACCTTGAGAGTGGTGATGGTTCCTTGAAGCTATACATGTGACATACATAGAGAAAGACATGCAAATGAATCCATGTACAACTGGTGAAACTAAATAGCCCCTATATGCATTGTACCATGTCCCTTTCTGGTTCTGATATTGTACTATAGTCATGCAAGGTGTTAACGTTGGAGGAGGTTAGATGAAGTGTACTTAGTCACTTAGTGACTTTTCACAAATGTATGTTGCTTTTTAAAATTTTTTTAATTAAATAAGCTCACTGTTTGGAGTGTATTCTTTTAAAACATTACTACCTTTTAATTCTACAACCTTTCCTTAAATCATAGCTTATTTTCCTCTTCTTATTTCTCTGTTGTTCTCCAAAGTTATTATCCTTGTCTCTCTCTCTACTCTTACCAATAACCCTCATTCTCTCCTTTTAAGCCATGATTTTTCTTATGGATTAATTAATTGATTTCTCAATTGCTTACAACCACTGCCTTCATTCACTTATTGATCATTTGAAACATCTGTCACTTTTGTTATAAAATTTGGAGAAAAAAATTCAGACAACAAATAACTTTATACCTGCATATCTTCTAGAGGACCTGGAGGTTCATCAAATAAGTTATTATTTTAAAAATAGCATTGAATCCTACTAAGTAATCAGATAGAATAAAGTTGGAATAAAGTTATTTATTGGAATAAAGTGAATTTTTCTTCTTCTGACCACCTGGTTTAATATATGTGAAATTCACACATCAGCCAGCTTTATTCTTTATTAGCTTCTATGGAGAAAACTTCTGGTAGAGTAATCATGGAATGTGTTGGATAAATAAGGCTTGAGGATTAAGAGTCTATTTCAGTACTCTGTCTCCTATTACACTCCGCATAATTAAGAGCTTGTGTGCTCACTACCTTCATATCACAGGGATGGACTAAAGATGAATAAGGCCTGTTTGTGACATGCTTCTGGGATACATGTCCAAAGGATGTCCTTTGTTAATAGGCATGTCTTCAGAGACCTTCTAACTTTGTTTCCTTGGAAACTTGATTGTATAAGGAGTAGGGATTCTTTTCTTGTTGCTGCTTTTCAGCTCTGCATGGAGCTTAAGCCCACATTTTGCAGAGATTCAGAACTCCTGAATTCACTCATACCTGTACTACTTCTCTGAGAGGGGATATATATATATATATCATCAAGGGCCATCAATTCTTCAGACAATGAAAGGAAAATGAATGAGAAATGAGAGGCCTGACTTACCAGATCTGTCCTAATTTTAATTTTGGCTTCATGCTTTTGCAATTATTACAGTCCTACACCATCCCACTCCATCTCTTATAAGGCACACTCATCAATACATTTTTCAATCTAAATTTGGATGACTGCAACTCTCTACAGGTAAACATTTGTGTGTGTATCTGTTCACATAGTGCAATGTAGGCAGATATAATTAACTCCACTGCTGAGAAAATCTAGAGGTATAAAAATTTTAATCATTTGGTCACCATGTAGACATGTATATAATTTCATCACACACTCTAATCAAATACTGTGTCAGTTGTAATACAGAAATCAAGCTAAGAAAACACACCACCAAGTTCAGATCTAATTAGATATTCACATATAATTATGTTAGAATCACATTAAGAAAAAATTCAGTATCAAGTCGGGGCACTTTTTTTGTTCAAAAATAGTTTTTTTTTAATAGTTTTGAATTTATTTATTGATACCATTAAGAGTTATACAAGTATGTACATGTGTGAGTATTTGTGATTTAATTGGGTATATTTAATATGTCGCAGTTTTCAAATGGATCTTTTTGATGGTTATGGGAAAGTTAGCAAGAAATTAATGAAAAGAACAAACAAATAGAATATGTTAACCCTGTGCTAAGTATATTTTGTTTTGATTTTGCAGCAGCTTAGGAGAACGAGGAAATTTAATTTTCAATATGTTGCAAAAATTTAAACTAGAAATAACAAAAATACTTCTTAGTAGATAACAATGCAAAACTTTTCCTTTATTTCATGAATTTTACTTTTCTTTTTTAAAAATATTTTTTAGTTGTTGATGGACCTTTATTTTATTTATTTTATGTGGTGCTGAGAATTGAATCCAGGGCCTCACACATGCTAGGCAAGTGCTCTTCCACTGAACTACAACCCTAGCCCTCTGAATTTTACTTTTTTAAGGTAACCTTAAATAAAATACCAATTCCTTCTTGAGACAAGAATAGATACAAATGCAATTAATATTAATAGATAACCTAAAATACTTGTTTTTCAAGAGCAGGTAAAAACTATTATGAAACTATTAATATGAATCATTTGTTCTAAGAAAATGATAGATGCAACTGGTCACAGTTTTGTTCTTATAAGATATAAAGAAATGTGACACATTTTATTTTTAAAGCATATAACACTTCTCCTGGACTTACTTCAGGATTTGTTTGAAGACAGAGGCGTTTTGTGTTTGCTTGTTGCTTAATAATGTGTGTGAATGAGACAGGCAAAGATAGTGGAACTCTCAGGAATATTGCTGACTTCAGATCCTTCCTATGACAGTAGGATTCCACATTAGAGCTGGTTTTGAGGGATGGGAGTGATACCTTCATTTTAAGTTTTCCATAAGAAGTAAGAGAGAGGCTTTCTTTATCAGGGGAGTGAGATGTACTAGCAGGGATTATCTCACCAAACCAGCATTACAGTAAAGTATATCACAAAGATTTTTGAAAGAATTTAGACATGTTATTTTTTTCAAAGCCTGAAAGAACAGCAATTGAGAGAGAATAGGTATTGAAACCAAGGATCTGAAATGAATTAATCATTAAAGAAATACAATAATGTGTAATATATGCTGAAAGTTTATTCTATGAAAACTAAACAAGAATAACCTGAATTTTAAAAAAAGAAGAATACAGAAATAACCAAGATTCTTTAAAAAATTATGAAGTAGTGAGTGAATTATAAGTTATGAGTGAATACCCTATTGGATATTTAAGGATGTTTTAAAGATATATTTTTAATAAACTATAATATTAAAAATAATTTATACACATGCATGAATAGGTGGTATAATGTAATGAATAGAGTTTCTAGAATTCGACCCATTTTTTAATCAAAACTAAGAATTTATATAATTGTGAAATAAAATTGTAGAAAAAGTTCACAGATATTTAGATGAAGAATAAAGCTATACAATTACCTAAACTCTATGCTAACATAATTTTGAGATTAGCCAGAATGTTTTATATTTAAATTAATAACAGTCTAGTATTTAAAAGGCAAAATTATTGTAGTATAGGTAAAGTATAGGAAAGATACAAAATCAAAAAATCATAAAACACAAGAATATATTGACTAGTTAATTTAAATAAATATATGTACATTTATGCTTATATATGAAATTTACATTAATAACTTGCAAGGACCTGTTGGTTTCTTATCCCTATATTCTATCACCTGAATTGAGCATCATGGAATACCATCTTCCTGGTTAAACCCTGACATTAGCACTGGGACAAATCTGCACTTATTTGAGGACACTGAAAAGATTTGTAGAGGCATGAATGTATTCCTCTTCTCTAAGACTCATTGTTAGTTCCATATTGAATTGGTTTGCTGGTTCCAGGACAAGTTGGATACTAGATTCTATGAGTTATACCTATTCTTTTTGAAAAAATATTTTTATTCTCTGTCCTTCCTCCCACCCAGGTGAGAAATGCCTGGGAGTGGTATCACTTTCATCTTCAGAAATGCATATCCCAGGTATCTACTGTAAACCACTAAGAAAGTGTTTAAACAAAGAAATTCTTTAAAGATCCTCGAAATGGGCAACTGGGTAGAGAATGAAGGTGATCACTATTCCTAGACAACATGGTAGATATAGAAATACAAAGAAAGCATCTATTGGGAGAAAGATATTGAGAAAATTGGTGCTCTGTCTTTTTTTAATTCAGACTACATGACCAATATGATTCTGCAACATGTACACTCAGAAAAATGAGAAATTATATCCCAACTATGTATAATATAGTGCATAAATGCATTCTACTGTCATGTATAACTAATTAAAACAAATAAAAAAGAATAAATAAATAAATAAAAAGATTAAGCCATTTAAGGGGCATTGTTTGAGAAAAACAATGAAAAGTTTATATATACAAAATTACTTATAGGAGGGAATATTTATTTAGAGGGTCATGTGCAAGTCAAGGTCACTGAAGTAGAAGCTTCCTTATCTTCAGGTCAAACCCACTTCTGCTCCTAGGTAATTATTTTATGATTTTAAAAAAATATATATATTTTTTTAGTTGTTGACAGACTTTTATTTTATTTGCTTATTTATATGTGGTGCTGGGAATCAAACCAAGCGCCTCACACATACGAGGCAAGTGCTTTACCATTTGTTATTTTACTTTCCATGCCTAGACGTTAAATTCCAGAGGTGTATTTTTCAAAATTTGCTCTTTTCCACTCTTCTTTTCCTTTCTCTTTCTTGTAGCCATCTGTGCTCATCCTGTATCTTGTATCTGGTACCCAGAGAGAGTACTCAATAGATAGTTGTTGAATGACTTCCTGAATAATCACTTTTTCAGAAATGGACATTTAATGTTCAAAATTGGTAGATAATAAATAAGTAGACTAAGTGTTTTTATAGAAGATGTTTTAAACCTAATTAACAAATTAGATATGATGAATCATTGGTATTGGGTAACATCGATCCAAGAGTTTATTAATGTAAGAAGCCATTATTCTTTTTCAGAATGCATTTGTTCCTTTT
Source organism: Tamias sibiricus (assembly GCA_025594165.1). Classification (NCBI taxonomy): domain Eukaryota; kingdom Metazoa; phylum Chordata; class Mammalia; order Rodentia; family Sciuridae; genus Tamias; species Tamias sibiricus. The sequence goes on along the minus strand of CM046673.1, from coordinate 35,444,434 downwards.
TAATACATTCAACGAATACTGAAGATCTCCTAGAGAAGAGTTGAACTAATTCCCCAAAGTGACCCCTCTTCCTGTAACACTGATCCTCCTCAGTCTAAGAAAATGCCAAGATTATGTCACTATCTCCATCTGGATCATTGTTATAATCATAGTGTCATTAGTGACAAATATTTATACCATCGTTTCATCTCAGATGTAAATGTCGATATGGGCGCACTTCTCTAGTTTTCTTCATCTGTCCTTGCCTTCTTCCTTATTAAAAAATTACCCATGTGGAAAATTAAAAAGAAAGCAAAACTAACTCTAAAATTACAACTCACAAGCACTCCAATGATTTGCAATTTTCATAACTATTAACAATGCACTCCCTGTGGACTGCAGCAGAGATGAGATAGGCTGTTGGTTTTGCAGGAGAGCTCCAATTCTGTCCTTCCCTCCCACTCAAGGAGACCTAACGAAAGCAAGTGAAGGAAAATGTCATTGGAGCAAACTTACACTAATATTAATTTATTATTTTTTTCTGGTAGTAAAACAAATTATTTCCAACAGCAAGATGCATTCTTTATGAGAATTATGAAAAGGCAAGTTGGGAATTGTTACTTCTTTGCCATGAACATGTTGGCACATATTGTCTTTTTGTTATCATTGTCCAACTACATCAGCATTCAAGACAGTGCAGAATGAGTGTGTGAGTGTGACAAAACTGCAAAGGGAGATGAGGATCTCATGTTAATATGCATTCGTTCATACAATGATAGCACAATAAACATTAGGAGCAAGTATCAAGGGATACTGCTAAGAGCTTCACCTTCTTGCAACAACTTACCAGTAGTGGCCAGGTTTGTCTAAAATTATTTACTCTAAATCAATCCATCCCCTGTTCAAAGATCTCACTTGCCTTATTCTGACTAAAGATAGAGCAACTAAAAGTTTGTTTATTGCCGGGCACTGAGGTGCACACCTATAATCATAGCAACTTGGGAGGCTGAGGCAGGAGGATGACGAGTTCAAAGCCAGCCTCAGTAAAAGCGAGAGACAGTAAGCAACTCAGTGAGACCCTGCCTCTAAATAAAACATAGTAAAAACAAAACAAAACAAAAAAAAAGGGCTGGAGATGTGACTCAGTGGTTGAGTACCTCTGGGTTCAATCCCCAGTACCTAAAATAAAATAAAATAAAAGTTTATTGACCAAAGAAGGAATAACATTTGTCTGATTTATTACATATCACCTGTTGTTTTATGATTTTAATGGTTATATATGACAAGGACAAATAGAAGTCAACATAAAATATATCATAAAACTATAGTACATTACTACAATGAGAATGTCAACATCAATACAATCAAGAATCAGAATATTTCTGTGACCTCATGGAGTCCTTAAGTTCTCCATACTTCCCCTAACTCTCTTTCCCTCTTGTAATTGCACCTCTGACAACAACTAATGGTTTATTTCTATGGTTTTATTTCAAGAGGTTTACGGAATAGAATCACTGGCTTCTCATATTTCAGAATAATTTTCTGGATACTCATCAAGGTGCTATATGCATCAATAATTTGTTTCTTTTATTATTAAGTATTATTTGTGATATGGATCACAGTTCATTTAACCACTCATCCCCTACAGGACGGACATCTATTTATTTTTTTCCCAATTTCTTGTCTATTATGAAGAGAGCCAACAATCTGTCTTCATTTTTCTGGGATAAATGTCCCAGAGTGTAATTACCAGGTCATATGGCCATTACATGTTTACTTTATTTTTTGGTACTGGGAATTGAATTCAGGGGCACTTGGCCCCAGAGCCACTTCCCCAGCCCTGTTTTGGATTTTATTTAGAGATAGGGTCTCACTGAGTTGCTTAGCACCTCATGTTTGCTGAGACTGGTTTAGAACTTATGATCCTTCTGCCTCAGCCTCCTGAGCCATTGGGATCACAGGCATGTGCCACTGTGCCGGCTACATGTTTAAAAAAAAAAAAATACCGACAAGATGTTTTTCCAAGAAGCTATACTATTTCACATTCTCACCAGCAAGGTATGAGTGATAGTTTCTGGATCACTTGGTGTTATCATAATATTTTATTTTAGCCATTTTAATAGGTGAGTAGTAATATCTAACTGTGGTTTTAATTTCATTTCCCTAGTGGCTAGTGATGTTGAATATCTTTTCATTCTGCATTTCCTCTTTATGTCTGCTCATAAATGCCAGTTCTTCCCCATTTCATACTTGGCTTATTTGGTTTTTATTCTTTGGGGTTTTGAAAGTTCTTTAAATATTAAAAATTACAGTCTTTTGAAGCATGTGTGGCTTACAAGTTATCTTTCCCTGTCAGTCTTATTTTATGCTCTTAGCAGGGACTTCTGCAGAGTATACATGGAATTTTGATGAAGTCCAATATATTATTTCCCCCCATTTATTTGGTATCTCCTAAGATTGCCTAGATTCTAAATGTTTTCTATCTTATCTTTTACTTTATTTTATTGGTAGAATTTTTATGATTTTCATGTTTTACTTTAGCTATGTGACCTATAGAGAATTAATTTTTATTTAAGACATAAGGTTCTGGTTGGTGTTTCTTTTTCTTTTTCTTTTTTTAAAATTTTTTGTTCTTTTGTCAGTGATAAAAAATTGGTCTAGCCCTGTTTGTTGAAAGCCGTCTTTCTCTATTGAGTTTCTCTAATGTGTTTGTCAAAAATCAGGTATATTTGTGTTACAGTATTTTTAGTTCCTCTAATCTGTTCAATCAATCTATGGGTGTCTCTCTGCCTATAGAACTGGCAAGATTCAATGTATTCAATCTTGAATACTGTGATGATATAATTTTGAAATAGAATAGATTTACTACTTGCACTTTCATCTTTTTCTAAATTTGGGTATTCTAGTTTCTTTGCCTTTCCATGTAAATTTTCATAATAATTTTGCCTATATCTGCAAGTTTTCCCGAGCTGTTGGTGGGAATTGTACTAAATTTGTATAACAATTTGAGAAGAATTTCTGTATTTACTATGCTGAATCTTCTATCCATGAACATGGTGTGTTTCTCTACTTATTTGGATTTTTAAAAATTTCTTTTATCAACATTGTGTAGTTTGTAGCAGAAAAGGCCTACAAATATTTTGTTAGACTTACTACTGTTTGTTTTTTGAGTGATAATAAATGACATTCCATTGTAATGGTTTTTTTGTGTGTGTGTGTGTTTTGTTGCTAATATAACAGATTACAATTGATTTTTGTTAGTTTTCTTGTATCCTGGGAACTTGCTGTATGTATTTGTGAATTCTCAGTTTTTTTAAAGAAGGTTCCTTGAAATTTTCTATGTGAATAATCATGTCATACACAAATAAGGAAAGTTTCTTTCTTTATTACTAATCTATATCCTTTTTTTTCTATTGCCTTATGGCCCTGATTAGAATTTCCATATTATGTGGGAAAGGGATTGAAAATAAATATCTTTTTCCTGTTTCTGATCTTACAGGGACCTAGATATATCATTTTTATGTATAATATTAACTGTAGGTGCTTTTGTGGATACTCTTTAACAAGTTTAGGAAGTTCTTCTATTTTATTTTTTTAAGAATTTTAACCACAAATATGTGTTAAATTTTATGAAGAGCATTAAAAATGATTTGATCATTTGATTTTTTCCTCTCTTTTGCTTGTCAATATTATAAATTACTTTGACTGATTTTCAAATAATAAGACTTGCATGTCTGGAATAAAACCTACTTAGTCATATTGTATAATTATGTTTGTATATCACTTAATTCTGTTTGCTAACATTTTGTTAAGGATTTTTGCTTCTATATTAATGAATGATATTGCTCTATCATTTTAAAATTTTCATTTCAGTTTTATGTTTTGATTTTGACTGTCTTTGTTTAGTTTGGGTATCAGGGTAATACTATCCTCATAAATCAACTGGAAGATGTTCTCTTTTATCTAGTTTATGGAAGAGTTTGTATATAATTGCTCTTTTAAAAGTTTGGTAGAATTATTCACTGGAACTATTTGGACCTAAAATTGCAAATTCATCTTTCTTAATAGGTTATAAACTTATTCAAGTTACCTGTATCATATATTGTGAGTTGGGGTACTTTTTGTTTTTCAAAGAATAGTTCATTGAATGTGATGTCTTAAGGATATTGTGCAGAGGCTTTTACAGTGTTTCCTTATTACATTGTCAATGCTGTAGGGTCTGTAGTGATCTCCTCTGTTTCATTCCTGATGTTAGTGTCTTTTCTTTTTTCTTGTCAGTTTTGCTAGAGCTTTGTCAATTTTATGTTATAATGTCAAAGGACAAACTTTTTGTATAATTGACCATTCAATGTCATTTTTCTGTTTTCAGTTTATTGCTTTCTGCTTTTCTGTTTATTATTTCCTTCCTTTTGTTTTGAATTTATTTTGCCTTCTTTTCCTCATGTCTCAAGTTGAGAACATGGATTATGGATAGACTTTTCCTCTTTTCTAATGTGTAGATTCAATATTACCAATTTACTTTTCATTGCTTACTGCAGCCAAAGTCCCACATATAGTGTTATATTGTGTTTTCATTTTTATTCAGTTTAGTGTATTTATGTTTAAATTTCCCTTAAGACCTTGACCCATGGATTAGTTAGAAAAATGGTTGTTTAGCTTCCATGGATTTTGAGCATTTCCTATTATTTTTTTGTTACTGATTTCTAGTTTGATTCTATAGAGATCAAAGAATAAAGTGTGTATTATTTAATTACTTAAAATTTGTTAAGGTTTATTTTATGGTTTATGTCCCTAAAGATAGTCTGCTTGCATATGTTCCATATAAACTTGAAAACCTCCTATATAAATACTAATAGATACTGTTTGTTGATGGTGCTGTTGAATTTGACTAAATCCCTGCTGATATTTTTAAAAATTTTTATTCTAAGTTGTTATACATGAGGGCAGAATGCATTACAATTCATATTAAACATATAGAGCACAATTTTACATACCTCTGGTTGTATACAAAGTATATTCACACCATTCATGTCTTCATACATGTACTTAGGGTAATGATGTCCATCTCATTCCAGCAGCATCTTTTTAACCCCATGTCCCCTCCCTTTTGCTCCCTCCCCATTGTCCTTTCTAGAGTTCATCTAATTCTCCTATGCTGCCCATCCCAACCCCACTATGAATCAGACTCCTTATATCAGAGAAAACATTTGTCATTTGGATTTTTGGGATTGGCTAAGTTCACTGACCATTATATTCTCCAACCTCATCCATTTACCTGAAAATGCCATGATTTTATTCTTTTTGATTGCTGAGTAATATTCCATTGTGTGTATATACCACATTTCTTTATCCATTCATCTGCTAAAGGGCATCTAAGATGGTTCCATATTTTAGCTATTGTGAATTGTGCTGCAGTAAACAGTGATGTGGCTGTGGGCTGTGTCCCTGTAGTATGCTGTTTTAAAGTCCTTTGGGTATAGACTGAGGAGTGGGATAGCTGGGTCATAAGGTGATTCCATTCCAAGTTTTCCAAGGAATCTCCATACTGCTTTCCATATTGGCTGCACCGTTTTGCAGTCCCATCAGCAATATATGAGTGTGCCTTTTTCCCCAGGTCCTCACCAACACTTGTTGTTGTTTTTATTCTTAATAGCTGCCATTCTGACTGGAGTGAGATGAAATCTTAGAGTAGTTTTGATTTGCATTTCTCTGATTGCTAGAGATGTTGAACATTTTTTTTTCATGTATTTGTTGATTGATTGTATATCACCTTCTGAGAAGTGTCTGTTCAGTTCGTTTGTCCATTTATTGGTTGGGTTATTTGTTTTTTTGATGTTAAGATTTTTGAGTATTTTATATATTATAGAGATTACTGCTCTATTTGATGTGTGAGTGGTAAAAATTTGTTCCCGATTAGTAGTCTTTCTATTCACCTCACTGATTGTTTCTTTTGCTGAGAAAAAGATTTTTTGAATCCATCCCATTCATTAATTCTTGATTTAATTCTTGTGCTACAGGAGTCTTATTTAGGAAGTAGGGGCCTATCCAATATGATGGAGATTTGGGCCTAATTTTTCTTCTATTAGATGCAGGGTCTCTGGTTTAATTCCTGGTCCTTGATCCACTTTGAGTTGAGTTTTGTATATGGTGAGAGATAGGGGTTTAATTTCATTTTGTTGCATATAGATTTCCAGTTTTACCAGCACCATTTGTTGAAAAGACTATCTTTTCTCAAATGTACATTTTTGGTGCCTTTATCTAATATAAGATAACTGTAATAATGTAGGGTAGTTTCTGTGTCCTCTATTCTGTACCATTGGTCTACCAGTACATTTTGGTGCCAATAGCATGCTGTTATTGTTACTATTGCTCTGTAGTATAGTTTAAGGTCTGGAATAGTGATGCCACCTCCTTCACTCTTCTTTGTGAGGATTACTTTAGTTATTCTGGGTCTATTATTTTTCCAGATGAATTTCATGATTGGCATTTCTATTTCTATGAGGAATGTCATTGGAATTTTGATTGGAATTGCATTAAATTCGTATAATGCTTTTGGTAGTATAGTCATTTTGACAATATTAATTCTGCCTATCCAAGAAAAAGGGAGATCTTTTACATCTTCTAAGGTCTTCTTCAATTTCTTTCTTTAGTGTTCTGTAGTTTCTGTTGCAGAGGTCTTTCACCTTTTTTTTTTTTTTTTTTTTTAGGTTGATTCCCAGGTATTTTATTTTATTTTATCTTATTTTTTAAAATATTTATTTATTTACTTTAGTTGTACACAATGCAATGCATTTATGTTTACGTGGTGCTGAGGATCGAACCCGGGCCACACACGTGCGAGGCAAGCGCTCTGCCACTGAGCCACAACCCCAACCCTATTTTATCTTATTTTTTGAGGTGATTGTAAATAAGGTAGTTTTCCTCATTTCCCTTTCAGAATATTTGTCACTGAAATACAGAAATGCCTTTGATTTATGGGTGTTGATTTTGTATCAACACTACTACTTCGCCAAATCCATTTACTAGTTCTAGAAGTTTTCTGGTAAAATTTTTTGGGTCTTCTATGTAGAGAATCATAATGTTGGCAAATAGTGCTAATTTGAGCTCTTCTTTTCCTATGTGGATCCCTTTAATTTCTTTCATCTGTCTAATTGCTCTGGCCAGAGTTTCAAGTACTATGTTAAATAAAAGTGGTGAAAGGGGGCATCACTGTCTTGTTCCGGTTTTTAGAGGGAATTCTTTCAATTTTTCTCCATTTAAATTGATGTTAGCCTGGGGATTTGCATAGATAGTTTTTATAATGTTGAGATATGTTCCTGTTATCCCTATTTTTTTCTAGTGTTTTGAACATAAAGCAGTGCTGTTTTTTGTCAAATGCTTTTTCTGCATCTATTGAGATGATCATATGGTTCTTATCTTTAAGTCTATTGATGTGATTTATTGATTTCCATATGTTGAACCAAACTTGCATCTCTGGGATAAACCCCACATGATCATGTTGTACTATCCTTTTGATATGATTTTGTATTCAATTTGCCAGAATTTTATTGAGAATTTTTGCAACTATAGAGATATTGGTCTGAAATTTTCTTTCTTTGATGTGTTTTTGCCTGGTTTGGAATCAGGGTGATAATGGCCTCATAGAATGAGTTTGGAAGTGCTCCCTCTTTTTCTATTTCCTGAAATAAATTGAAGAGTATTGGTATTAGTTCTTTAAAGATCATGTAGAACTCTGCTGTGTAACCATCCAGTCCTGGGCTTTTCTTGGTTAGTAGGCTTCTGATGGTGCCTTCTATTTCATCACTTGAAATTGATCTGTTTAAATTGTGTGTATCATCCTGATTCAGTGTGGGAAAGTCATCTGACTCCAGTAATTTATCAATGACTTCAATATTTTCTATTTTATTAGAGTACAGATTTTCAAAATAATTTCTAATTATCTTCTCTATTTCTGTAGTGTCTGTTTTGATATTTCCTTTTTCATCATGGATATTAGTTTTTTTTTTTTTTTTTTTGGTACCGGGAATTGGACTCAGGGGCACTCGACCACTGGGCCACATCCCCAGCCCTTTTTTGTATTTTATTTAGAGACAGGGTCTCACTGAGTTGCTAAGTGCCTCGCCATTGCTGAGGCTGGCTTTGAACTCGCGATACTCCTGCCTCAGCCTCCCAAAGTGCTGGGATTACAGGTGTGCGCCACCGCGCCCGGCTCATCATGGATATTAGTAATTAGAGTTTTCTCTCTCGTTCTCTTCGTCAGCATGGCTAAGGGTCTGTCAGTTTTACTTATTTTTTCAAAGAACCAACTTTTTGTTTTGTCAATTTTTTCAATTGTTTCTTTTGTTTCAATTTCATTGATTTCAGCTCTGATTTTAATTATTTCCTGTCTTCTACTTCTTTATGGTGTTGATTTGTTCTTCTTTTTCTAGGGCTTTGAGGTGTAATGTTAAGTCATTTATTTGTTGAATTTTTCTTCTTTTGAGGAATAAACTCCATGCAATGAACTTTCCTTTTAGTACAGCCTTCAAGGTGTCCCAGAGATTTTGATGCGTTGTATCTGTGTTCTCATTCAGCTAAGAATTTTTTAATCTCCTCCTTGATGTTTTCTGCAACTTCTTCTTCATTCAGTAGCATATTATTTAGTTTCCAGGTGTTGGGGTAACTTTTATTTCTTATTTTATCATTGATTTCTAATTTCATTCCATTATGATCTGATAGAATACAGGGTAGTATCTCTACTTTTTTGTATTTGCTTCGAATTGCTTTGTGGCATAATATATGGTCTATTTTAGAGAAAGATCCATGTGCTGGTGAGAAGAATGTGTATTAGCTCATTGAAGGATGAAATAATCTATATATGTCACTTAAGCCTATGTTATTTATTATATTAATGAGGTCTAAAGTTTCTTTGTTTAGCTTTTGTTTGGATGATCTATCCAGTGGTGAAAGAGGTGTGTTAAAGTCACCCAAAATTATTGTGTTATGATCTATTTGACTCTTGAACTTGAGAAGAGTTTGTTTAATAAACATAGATGCTCCATTGTTTGGGGCATATAAATTTATTATTATTACGTCTTGTTGATGAATGGTTCCCTTAAGCAGTAAGAAATATCTTTCTTTATCCATTTTGATCAACTTTGGCTTGAAGCCTACTTTATTTGATCTGAGGGTGGAAATCCCTGCTTGCTTACATAGACCATGTGAGTGGTATGATTTTTCTGAAACTTTCACTGTCAGTGTGTCAGTGTGTGGATATCTTTCCTATGAGTTGAATCTCACGGAGAGAGCTTTTTTTTTTTTTTTTTTTTTTTTTAGTTCAATCTGCCAGTCTATGTCTTTTGATTGGGAAGTTTAGGCCATTAGCATTCAGGGTTGTTATTGAGACATGATTTGTATTCCGAGTCATTTTTGTTTATTTTTGTATTTAACTTGAGTTGGTTTTTCCTTTGATTAGTATTTCCTTTAGTGTAATACCTCCCTTTGCTGATTTTCATTGTTGTTTTTTAATTTAATTCTTATACATGGAATATTTTGCCAAGGATGTTCTGTAGTGCAGGTTTTCAAGTTGTCAGTTCTTTTAACTTATGTTTATCAGGAAAGGTTTTTATTTCATCATCAAATCTAAAGCTTAATTTTGATGGAAATAAGATTTTTGGTTGGCATCCATTTTCTTTCAGAGCTTGATATGTGTTGTTCCAGGGTCTTCTAGCTTTCAAGCTCTGGGTTGAAAAATCTGCACATAATCTAATTGGCTTCCCCCTATATGTAATCTGATTCCTTTATCTCATGGCTTATAATATTCTCTCCTTATTCTGTATTTTAGGCCTTTTTGTTATATAATGTGCCTTGGTGTGGCTCTATTGTGATTTTGTACATTTGGTGTCTGGTAAGCCTATTGAATTTGGTTTTCCCATTCATTCTTCATGTTTGAAAATTTTTTCTGATATTATTTCATTGTATCAATTACTCATTCCTTTGATTTGGAACTCTACACCTTCCTCTATCCCAATAACTCTTAAGTTTGGTCTTTTTAAGCTATCCCATATTTCTTGAATATTCTACTCATGGTTTCTTACCATTTTCACTGTGTGCTCTACATTCTTTCCAAGAGTATATATTTTGTCTTCATTGTCTGAGGTCCTATCTTTCAAGAGGTCTAATCTGTTGGTGATGCTTTCAATTGAACTTTTAATTTGGTTTATTGTTTCTTTCATTTCGAGAATTACTGTTTTTTTATAACCTCTATCTCCCTATTGAAGTATTCTTTTGCTTCCTGTGTTTATTTAGCTATTTGTCAAAATGATCTTTTACTGGCTGTATTTGCTCTTTTAATATCATCCCTTAATTCACAGACATTTTAATTATGTACATCCTGAACTCCTTCTCTGTCATTTCTTCTGCTGTGATGGCCATGGATTCTAATAATGTGGTATGTTGATTTGTTTGGGGTACTTTCTTCCTTTGTCTTTTCATATTACTTGTGTGTCTTCTCTTCTAGCACTATGGATCTGAGATGTTATTGTTTTTACCCTATAGGCTTATAGTGCCCCTGTAGGACAATATTAACAGATTCCAATATGAACAATATACACCCTAAAACCAGATATTTACTATTATGATGTTTGGTCACATGTACAGAAATGGTGAATCCAATTATTATCTACAATGTATTCCATAGGTTTGTAAAAGGGTTTATAGTTTCTGATGTTGGACAAAGATATGATATGCTAAGGAAGTAGGAGGCAATTATATTGAGTTTTTATTTCTTAGGAAGTGTGCAAGTGAAATCTAAAGAGGTAGATTAGTAGCAGGAGAAGAGAAAGGAAGTAATTTGGGGTATACAAGTAAGTGGGAAGACTGGAGTACATACAACAAACACACATATATATTAAGAGAAATTTTTAAAAATGTCAAAATAGTAGAAATTGGTGGAAAAAATTTTAAAAAAAGAAAGGAAAAAGAGAAAAGAAAAAATAATATGCAACACAGCTTTGATATACTATTCAGATGTCCCAGTCCTCAAAATCCTAATTCATGAAAAGTACTTGGTTTTACATAAGTTGGGACTTTGAGGGTGGGAGAATAGAAAGGGAGAAGAAAAAAGAAAAAAAATAAATCTTGAAAGAAAATTGTTTGCTTCCCTTCACATCCAGTAGGTGGTGTTGTCTGTTGTCAGCTGGTATCTCCTCCCTCCAGATGGCAAAGGTAACCACGGAGTCACTGTGCTGGTGTAGCCCTTGGGGGGGGGGGGTAGTTAAAACTGTGTACCTGGTCACCTGAGGTTCCAAGCTGGGAGTTGTCCCCCCACCCCCTAAATCGAGCTGAAGGTGACCCAAGATGGAGGCGGCCACTTTCCATGACATGGTGTTGGGTCAGATGGTGGGAGCCAGGCTATGGCTCCAGATGCTTGATTCAGACACGAGCTCTGTGGGGTTCGATATGTGGCTGTCAGCTGACTTCAGAGCCTGTGTAAAGTCCTCTGGTGTGGGCAGGCTACTGCGTGTAGGGGACTGTCTCCATTGTTTCAGAGTCCCAAGATGGTGGCAACCGGGGGAGCCCCATGTGGGAAGATGGGCGTCCACACGGGAGCAGATGCTGGAGTTCCTGCACGTGGAAAGTTGCTGGGTGTCCCAGGTGTCCACAGTCTCTGGTCAGGTGCATGGACAAACATGCCCTGTGGGCACCAATGCAGATGGTCCTGCTCAAAGCCAGTCCTGTGGGTGAGTGAGTAGCAGGGAGACTCACTGGACGCTGTGGCCCCAAGGAGCCCCTCATGTTTTTTTTTTTTTTTTAATCTAGTATTATTGATTTCTGTAAGCTACCTGGTACCGAAAACGGGGAGGAAAAACTCTCGGAGGCAGAGTTAAGCTTTTACTACTTTTACTTCTACTTTAAAGCGAGCTTTTCTTCTTGTCTTCTTAGCTTAGAGTCTTAGAGAGAAAGAAAGATAGAGCTTAGCTTCCTCAGGAGCCTCGGCCTAACTCTGACCAGTCATTACTTCTTCAATCTGGTTTCTCTTCTGTAACTGCTCTGCCTACGTTCTGGCCGCTCTGATTCTTCTGACCGACCAAGTGACTGCCCGACTGACCGAATGAATTCGTTCTCCTAACTCCAACTGCTTTCACCCGGTTATATACCTTCAGCTTTGCGGGTGCCTACAGGTGCGTCACATACATATCAGGTGGAACTTATGGCTTCCAGCTAGCTGCAATAGCCCTTCCTAATTAGGGCTCCTTCAGATTTCTGAAAGAGAAATGTTGAAGTCTCCAAATATATTTGTAGATTTGTCTATTTTGAACACTGCCACTTTTTTTTTTTTTTTTCCACATATTTTGCTGCTGGATTGTATGTGTGTGTGTTTATAACACATATTTAGGATTGTTATATATACTTGATGAATTGACCCTTTTCTAATTACACAATGTGTTTTCATGCTTTTGTAAATTTTCATGCTCTGAAGTCAAATAAATCTTATGTGAAAATAACAATTTTTGCTTCCTTTGATTAATGTTTGTATTATACATTTTTAAAAATTATTTTACTTCCAATTTTCTGTATCATTATATTTGAAGTGAATTTCTTACGGATAGCAAATGGTAGGGTTATGTTTTTGGACCAATTTTTCCAATCTCTGTAACTTAAATGGTATATTTAGATGACTTACATCAAGTGCAATTTTTAAATATTAGGTTAAGTTTATTATTTTTGTTTTCTGTTTCTTTTTCTTTTTTAGTTTAAGTTTTTTGGATGAATATTTTATTTACCTAAAATGCTTTTGAATGTGTTTATTTCTACATTTTTTAAATGGCCACACTATGTATCACATTATGTAGACATAACTACTGGTGTCAACATTCACTCGTTTCACTGAAATGTGTAAGCAGTTCCTCTCTCTATGTCTCTTTACCTTCCTCAGTTTCTCAGATAAAATCTTAAATATTTTTTCCATACACAGGTAGGACTCCATCAGATATAATTTTTGCTAAATAATTAGGGAACATTGTAGAAGAAATATGTATTTTATTTGCCCATGTCTTTATTGTTTACATTCTTTCTTCCTTCTTGATAGGTCAAGATTCCTTTGTTTATTATTTCATTTCCTTTCTTTTTAGATAACTCAATTAGTGATTCTTTTTGAGTAGGTTTGTTGATGAAAAATTCTCTCAGTTTTCCAACATCTGAGAATATTTTATTTCCCTCACATTCATAAAGAATATTGTTCTGTGGTGTGAATGTACTTTGCATACAACCAGAGATTTGTAAAAAAGTGCTCTATATGTGTAGTGTGAAATGTAATGCATTCTGCTGTCATTTATAACATCTTAGAATAAAAAATAATTAAAAAAAAAGAGGGATGTGCTCCCATAGTCACATTAAAATTAGAACCCATTTGACATTGTTAAGGTAAAGCCTAAGAAAGCCACAGACAACGGATATTTCATCTTTTAATTCTCTGGCTTGATTTTTTTTTTTTTTTTTTTTTTTTTTTTGTACTGGGGATTGAACCCAGGAGCACTCCACCAATAAGACACATCCCTGTTTCTTTTTATTTATTAGGTTGCTGAGGCTAGCCTTGAACTTGCCATCCTCTTGCCTCAGCTTCCTGAGCTGTTGGGATTACAGGTGTGCACCATGGCACCCACTGGTTTGAATATTTTATTTTCACCTTCTCCAGTATCCATACATGGTTTAAGACAAAATATCATGGACTCTGGGACAACCATATAATTGCATTGCATTTTTATGTGAGCTTGATAGGGGTGAAAATAAAGATGCTTATTTCAACTCAGTAAAAAAAAAAAAAAAAAAAAAATATTGTTCTGTATATAGAATTTTAGATTAGCATTTATTTATATACTTGAAAAATATCATGCCACTTCCTTTAGACCTACATGATGATACCAAGATCTGCTACCAACTTGTGCAATATCTGTGTCCCCTGAGATCATGGCTGCATCAGCTTTTGCATGCCTGCAAGGCTTGTCATGATAAAACAACCTCCTAGACGCCCCCTGTGTGAGCAGTATACCCCCAAGATATCTTCTCAAAGGTATTTTACCTTTTATAACCTTGAGTTTGAATTGGGTGTAATTTTGCAAATTGCTTAAATGCTCTTGAGGCATCTTTCCTATTGTTTCTATGCAAAGTACCTAGCATCTCTTTAGAAGCTGTAATATCTTCAACTTACATGCCTTTTGTGACCCCAGCTTTACATGCACAATTTTTAGCCAAAATGAAAGTTTTAAAACTCCTTTTTCTCTGTTTTCTCATCATGTTTCTCACTGCAAACTTGGCTAAAAGCCTTCAAACTATCTATGCTACTGCTTGAATGTTATGCTGCCTTGATATTTTGTTGGGTAAGTAAATTAGTTCATCATTTCTAAATTCATCCCTACACAAAATCTCTGGACATGGGCAAAATTTAGCCAAGTTCTTTTCTAGCATATAACATGAGCGGCCTAAAGTCCAATTCCCAATAAAGTCCTCATTTTCCTCTAAAACCTTATGAGCACAGACTATATTCTTTCACTATTCTTGTCTTCTCAGCTTCTACATGATTGCTCATTAAGCTCCACTTATAAAGCTTTGTCAGCTTACATCTCTAAAATTTTTCAAAATTATTCCCACAAACCAGCTCCAAAAGCCTCTGAATTTCATGGTCACAGCAACAATCCCATTCTTGGTACCAATTTCGGTTTTAGTCAGTGTTTCCATTGCTGTGATCAACACACCTGGCAAGAGTATCATAGAAGCCAGGCAGGGTGGCTCACGCCTGTAATCCCTGTGGCTTCAGAGGGTGGGCAGAGACAGGAGGATTGCGAGTTCAAAGCCAGCCTCAGCAATGGTGAGGCACTAAGCAACTCAGTGAGACCCTGTCTCTAATAAAATACAAAAAAAAAAAAAAAAAAAAAAAAAAAAGGGCTAGGGATGTGGCCCAGTGGTCGAGTGCCCCAGAGTTCTATCCCCAGTGCCAAAATAAATAAAGACTATCTTAGAGGAGGAAAAGTTAGTTTATTTGGGGCTCATTGTTTAGAGGTCTCAGTCCACAAATGGCCAACTCTACTACTATGGGCCCAAGGTGAGGCAGCACATCAAGGGAGATCCTAGTGGAAGAAAGCTGCTCAGCTTATGGCTGGATCAGGAAGCAGAGGCAGGTAAAGGTGCCACAAGGTATATGCAGCCTTCCTGTGCATTATCCCAAGAGACTCACCCCCTTCAGCCTTGCCCCACCTGCCTAGATTTACCACCTAGTGATTCCATTCAAACTAAGATGTCCTGATTAGATTATAGCTCTCATAATCAAATCATTTTACCTCTGAATATTCCTGCAGAAAAGCAAGAGTTTTCAGGGAACACTTCCTATCAGAATCATAATACTGCTGCAACAAGTAAAGGGATTCCTTTGTTCCTGCAGGTGGGGGTAGAAATCCAGGATTCCTCCTGAGTCTCTCTTTATACCCTGAGAGGTGGAACTACTTATTACTGCTGGATGAGGATGGATATATAGCTGTTCATGAGGCCTGTTTTGTAAACTCCTAATGGTGATGTAAGGAAGTATCTTTTTGCTGCTTCCCATGGAGTCTCCACAAATACCACAGAGGGAAGCCGGTAGCCTTGTAACCCCCAGGTGAAAGCTCTGACTCCACTTGGCCTCTTCTGAGGCTGCTCTAGCAGAGTGCCTTGTTACCACTGATGATAAAATGCTAGATTCCCACTTAGGCTCCACTGATAACACAGAGGTGTCTTCATTACCATCTGGCTACAATGGAAATCTCAGCTCCCAAATCAGTCTTCTCTGACACTACCTCAGTGAAGGTAGTAGCTGCCTCATTTTAGCAAGGCTAAGATGGGAGTCAAAATACCCTGATTAACCTTTGCTGGCATGGGTGGTAGTGGGTGAACAGATTTTTTGTGGTGTTTGTTTGATATAGAGCAGTTTTTATTTTTGTTTGGTATAGAACTGTTTTCATATGTTTGTCTTGATGGGGAAACAGAGATTGTTTTTGTGTTGTTGTTTTTTCTGTGCCCATGGTTATTTCTGTGTTGCTGTCCTTCTTAGCCCCATGTCCGGGGTATATGAAGCATGAAGTTAACCTAGGAAACATACCACTGTGTCATTCCATAGGTCCTGAGGTCCCTGGCTGGTTTTCCATCTTCTCTCCATTTTCCAGAGTTATTTTCAAACCTACATCTATTCTATCTTTCTATCTTTCCAGAAGTCCACTTTTAGAATTTACTTTCAGAGAAATATATATATATATATATATATATATATATATATATATAATATATATATATATATTTCTTTTTTTTTTTCCTGCTAGGTTCACT
This sequence comes from Tamias sibiricus, assembly GCA_025594165.1. Classification (NCBI taxonomy): domain Eukaryota; kingdom Metazoa; phylum Chordata; class Mammalia; order Rodentia; family Sciuridae; genus Tamias; species Tamias sibiricus. Next base: position 35,428,123 of record CM046673.1, on the reverse strand, counting down.
GTGACTTTTTCTTTTCTCCTCTCTCCATTGACACTGGGGCTGGCTCTGATTTGTGTCAAGTTTATTGTTTACTGTGTTGGATTCTCATAAAGGCAACAAGGTATAAAAAGAGGCTATTCAAGATGTTTCCAAGTGGATTGCCTCCTGTAATTAAAATTAAGAAGTGCATTAGAATATTGATAAGTTTCAATTAGTAGGCTAAGCTTAAATGTTTGTATTCAATGCAGAAAAAGCAATAGAGAGGAAATACTAGGACAGTTTCAAGAAAAATACAAACACAGCTTGAGACCTAAATATTAGCATAGGTTCAATTGGTTCTATCATCCTGCTCAGTGAACAAGCTTATATTAAATAATCTAAAACTGTAATATTCATATCAATGATTTCAAATATTGTCTTGATTTGAAGTTTGCTTTAAACATCTTGAAAATGAGAGACCACGTTTTCATATTGTGATATTTTCTTTGCTCTAATCAAACAATTAAAATGAAACATCCTACAGCAATGCTACTTGAATTGTGATTCACTCCAGAGCATCAGCATCACCAGAAACTTGTTAGAAATGCAAATTCTTAGGCTCTACCTTAGACATACTGCATTAAAATTTTTGTAGGTGAGACCCCCCAATTTTTAAGAATTCTCAGGGTCGGCTGGTGATTCTTATGTACATCTTTGGCACTCTCAATATGCCACATCCATTGGGCTTTGGAGTCTTACTGCATACTCCATCTTTACCACTTCTTTGCTCCCTTTGTCTTTGGTTGCCTCCATTCCTTACCTATAAGATAGACTGTGCTATACTTCTTAAGATTATTTTTTGGAATATAATTAATACACCTATTGCCTAACACTTATTTAATTCTTGATAAATGTTAGGCATTCTTATTAAGATGTATGCTATGATCACAGTAACTAAAATAATAAAAGACGTTTTATTGCTTTTTCCTCTTTTTGTATGTTCACTTTCACTGGAATTGGTATGTTATGAAAACATCTGGCTTACTTGTATACTTTAGGTCAGTTGCCAAGACAGCATCTCTTTTCAGCCATGAAAACATGAGGCTGTTGTGTGTCAATTTTGTGTTACCTGACGTGCGATATTTTAGGTGCAGAAAAAATGAGCATGTTTGAAGATGTAAATGTGTGCATGTGTTTGACTCAGATTGAGTTTATGCTTTATGGGAGGCACTGTGCTTTAAATTATCAGATTCATCATTTTCACGATCCTATAAAGTAGGTACTTGTTTTAGTCAACTTTTTTTTTTTTGCTGCTGTGCCCAAAAGACCTGACAAGAACAACTTCAGAAAAGGAAAAGTTTATTTTGGGGACTCACAGTTTCTGAGATCTTAGTCCATAGATGGCTGACTCCATTCCTTGGGGCCTGAAGTGAGGCAATAACATCATGGTGGAAGTGTATGGCAGAGGAATGCGGCTGGGAGCATCACTCCAGGAAGCAGAGAAAGTGAGACCTCTGCCTATCAAGGACAAAATATATACCCAAAAGGCATGCCTTCAATGACCCACCTTCTCCAGCCACATTTTACTTGCTTTCAGTTACCAGTTCATTAATCTCTATCACAGGATTAATTCACTGATTGGATTAAAGCTCTTATAACCCAATCATTTCACTTTTAAAGCTTCTTGCATGGTCTCACATGGGAGTTTTTTGGGGACACCACATACCTAAACCATAAAAGTTCTGTTATATCCCCATTTTTTTTTTTTTTTCTGAAGATGAAATTTCACCAGTAGTTATCTAGTGGTGAGGGGTTTGTAACTCAGACACTCTGACTCCAGTGGCTCTCTCCAGTGGCTCAAATTTTCCCTGGGATTGCTATTTAGGTACTTTAGATTCAGTTTCTGGATCCCCCCCCCCATTTTGCCAGAGAAACCTATGAAAGAAAATGCTAATTGATGGAAATAGACTTGGAGAGACTTTTTCTATGGATTATATTTTTTTCAGTATCTGACTTCTGATATCATACCTCAGTGATGAGACTTGCGTGAAGACTGTATTAGAGAAAGAAAAGACAAAGCGAGTGAGGGAAGGAGAAAGGAAGGGATAGAGAGAGATGGATGAATGGAGGCAAAAGGAAGACACAACTCATAAAGAAACTGGGTATTTGCGACTTCCTATGTGCCATCCATGTTTCACATCTCTTTTACTAATTGAAATATAATGTGCTTACGTTTGTTGACTTCACTATTAATAAAGATCCATCTATAAAATTTTATAACAGATTTTCCCTGTTTGTTACACAAATAAGAGGAAAATAAACTTTAAAGACACACCTACAAATTACACATGGAGCCATACCTGTGGTCTTGGCAGATACCAAACCACTAAATCTAGCTTCACATTCTATTAAAGTATTAGGACCAAATTAGGAGGAAAAAAATCTGTACACATCTACGGAGTAAGAGAACATTGGCAATAAACAACTTGGTTTATAAAGACCAAATTAAACTAGACAGGTTTGGTCACAGTTTTCTGATTGAATCACTGAGTTAGTGAATGAAGATAAAGAAGTAGGTATAATATATTTAGCCCATGAGTTAGACTACACAGCTTTGTATCTTTGTACATAAAGTCCAATCCAAGGAAGAGGGTGTTAAGGAATCAAAACAACCGTATCAGCCATGAAAATTATTGATTTGTTGCTTGAACAATGAAAAGGAATCAGAAAGCAATGAATCACAATCCTGTGTATTTGGACTGATGCCAGACAATCAAGTTAGTCTACAGCTGAATCCTGTCAATGCATTTGCTAAATCTCTAGCTCTGTTCCAATTATACTGAAAATTCAAAACCATACTCTACTTTTTCCTTCTATATCCTAAGTGGTCTTGGGTCTGGCTCTTCTCATCAAATCTATGCACCTCATACCTCTACTAGATTGCTGAGTTGTGGCCACAATCATTGTAGTCACTTAAATTTGTGCTCTTCAAGACTTAGTGAGATTGTTTGCTGGGTACTTCATTTGCAACTGTTTCTCAGGAGCTAAAAACTTTTTGCTTTTATCTTTCCTTATCCCACAGAATTATTGTCTCTCAGAGTATTGAACTGTGGGGCTATATACAAGCATGTTGGCCATTTCATGGTTTGTTTTATTCTCTCACAATTTTTCTGGGCAGAGGAATCATGGAGTCCCCTGCCCTCAGTGATAAGTAGGAAGTTAGCTTATTTTCTTTTAAGGGAACTGAACTCCCCCTCCACTTTTAGGTAGCCCTGGGAGAGTGGCTAGTTAGAAAAGTTTCAATGTTCTTTTGTAGCTTTTTCTCTCTTTCAAAGACTTCTGTTATATGTGGGGGAAAAATGTTATTAATAGAAACTGGGATACTACACCATGTTCCAGATCAGGCTGTTTTAAAATAAGGTCCATCTTGGAAGCATAAATTCCATTGTTTCATTATAACTAAATGCTCTTCCAAAATGAGTTTAGCACAATAAAGTTTCCTTTGTAATTATGTTTTCTCTTAAAAAATGAACAATTGATCTTTTTCCATATGTGCAAAGAGAAGATCTCTTCTGTGGCAACGGTTAAGAAAATTGTGCTGGGAAATAAAATGTAGATTATTGCCTGTTTCTCATTTCTATAACCCATTATTATCATTCTGAACCTGATCCTGAGACAGACTCGTTTTCTCATTCCATGGTGTTTGTAGTGTCAGCTCTTGTTCTCTGTAGTCAAGTCAGTTTATGGAACTGATTCCAAACCTGGGTTGTGCTCCCCCACCATGGAAGGGTCTGAGGCCTCCTCCTGTGCACATGAAAGCTGTATTACCTATGGTATTAGTAAATGGAGTAAATGAGATATTCAGTTGTTATCTTCTCAAACAGATTCTCATGGGAGCTAACTTAATATGGAAAAAAAAAAAGTAACAAAGAAATGTATTTGTTGATTATCAGCTCTGTACCAAGATCCTAGGTATTTACTTCACATTTTTTCTCTTTAATTTCCAGTGCATCTACAAGATATTACCATTTTACAGTTGAGAAATTCAAAATTGTAGAAATGATGAGAGACAGAGCAAAGAGGAACATGAGGGATGGTATACTTCCTACTGGGAAGTGTGCTCCTAATAACCAGCCTTTCTAGAATTGATCCAGATAGCTCCTTGGCTGGCTTGCTCAGGTTCCTTTTGGTTACGGGCATTCCCCTGCTACTGCCTCCCATTCTTTATTGTCCACTCTCTACCATCTGGCTATTATATTTGTTGATAAAATTTTAAAAATAAATTTACTCAGTGAAGGCTAACCTAAATACAGAAAAGTATACAATGATAAAAGTTTGCATTTTGATCTGCAAAAAGCCACAAGACCAAGAACACAAATGCCATTAACACCAAAAGTCCCATATATTATACTGTATAATATTTATATATATATTTTTATTTTTGATTAACTAATTACTATTTTTCAGTTTGGGGCTATTACCAATAGTGCTCTTCTGACCATTATTAATCAAAATTTTAAATTCCCATTGGGAAAAGGCTCTTTTGGATCTAAGAGTGGAGTTTCTGGATTATATGGATGCATACTCAGATATGATGAGCTTTTTGTCGAAATATGCCAATTAATTTTATAGCAGGAGAGTCTGAGTTGTATTTTTTTTTCCAACTGCTTTGACAACATTGGCATTGTTGGTCTTTTTAAGTTGAGCAACATAGTTGATGTGTTCAGGTACATCACTGTGGTTTAATTTGCTTTTTTCCTGAGGACTTGTGAGGTTAGCACCTTTTCAAACATTCATTAACACAGATGATCTTTTGATCTCACTTCTGTAGCAAGAGCTCTGAAATCTCCTGTAGAATGTAAGCTTCACTTTGCACTTTATGGTCCAGAGCACTCAGATGTGTGAAGGAACTACTGGCATTTGGGCCTGCAGTCTGGTCCTGTGCAGTCTGTCACTCCAACAGAGTCAATGTCCTCTGGCACGTTGTCAATTGCTGACCTCCATCCAACCCAGTCCCCATTCTGCTCTCCAGCAAATACCCAGCAATCTACTATCTAGCAGGACCTATATTTTTCTGCTCTGTTTATTCTCTATTTTGTAAATAAATGTGTAACAATACATATATTTTTTTTCCTTCAGCTGAAAGTAAATCAAGCTAATCCTGTTCTGCAGTGAGGTCCAGCTTCAAGCAAATGCCTCAAGTCTCTATTGTCCTTCTCTCTTACTAAGGCTTTGATTTGTGGCTCTTGTGGCTATGATTTTCTTATTTCCCCTGGATTGTTCTGTCTTTAGGATTGTTCTGCAAACGCATTCCAATCTGGAACTGTCCTCATCAAAGTGGGGGACAGCTGGCATCCAGAGTCTACTCCAATAGCAAGCATGCTCTGAAAAGAATTCACAGAAGTTTTAAAAATGATATAATTTCCATAGAAAAGGAGCTATACAATCTCCACTTTGCAGTAATTAACTTTTAACTCAGCTTATCTTGGTTGAAGAAAAAGCAAAAAGTTAGCTTTTCTGCCCTAATATATTCAAGAAAAAAAATAGTAGTGGTTTATGCTCAATTATTTAACATCAAGTAAAGTCGTTACTTGTATAATCTAAATTATAGTTCTGCTATCATGGAAAACTGATTTAAAAATAAATTTCTACTCTCCTGCATAAAAATACTTTAATATTATAAGGGATCAGATGTGGGAGCCATTGTGTTTCACTCTGAAAAATTTAAAAATGAAGTTAGAGAATGGTATTAAGAGTGCTAAATTTAAAATCAGGTTTTGTTGTCAACATTTTGCTAGAATGGTCTTCATTAGTCTAATTCTTTGAGTCTTTGGACTATTCAGTGAAAAACAACTTTTTCACTGAGCTGTCTTGCATTAAAATGTTTTTATTTTACTGTTAAAAATATACCAACCCAAACAATCAGCCAAATGGACATTAAAAAGAGGCTCCTTAGAAATATATGTACAGTGTCTGGGGTGTGATAGTTTTGCTATGTCCACATAATAACTAAGGATTTATATTTGTTCCCAGTGACTGTTGCAATTTAATATGGGTATCTTGGATTATAAATGGAGAGTGACAAGAAGCTTGTACTAGGTTATGGTAACAGGATGCAAGAGTTATACTTTAAAACACTTAAATTCTTAATTGGCAATTTTTAAAAGTAACTGGTCACTTACATTTAAAAATAAATGCAACTTAAAAAATTATTTAAACTGAAACCTGTTCATCTGATTGAAACATTTTTATTGCTACATAAAATAGAAAAAAAAATAAGGTAATAGTAGATGGTATTTGAGCCTCAGATGGTCGTATTTGTGTGGATACTGATTAACTAATTTATTTCTCATGATTTTGTATTCTCATCAAATATAGTTCTAGATATAGGAGCTTAGGAAAGAACCATTTCTGGAAAGCCAGTGTGCCCAAATCATGACTTTGAGGATGAAACACTATTTATCTTTGTACTTCAATTCCCTATTCATGTAAATATGTCTTTTTATTCATGAATTCAAATTCATATAAACATGGTTTCTCAATAGCTTCCAACTCTGAGGGTACTCACTTCTAGTGTCCCATTCTCTGATGACATATTGATCAGTGTTGGAAAATACTGAGAGTTGGTCACATAGACATTGTACCAAAAAGCTTTATTGCAAAGGGGAAACATAAACCTTTGTCTGAATTTCATGACTCCTTCTGCACTGTTGGCTATTTTCATGAAAGATTTTAGTTTACACTCAGAAAGCAATGGACTATGCATTTTTTATTTGTTCTAATTAGTTATACATACCAGCAGAATGCATTTTGACATATTGTACACAAATAGAGCACAGCTTATCATTCCTCTGGCTGTACATGATGCAGAATCAGACCAGTCATGCAATCATACATGCACATACATGACACATTCTACCATTCTTCCCACTACTATCCTTTCTCCCCTCCCTTTCCCTCCCCTCCCCCCCTGCCCTATTCAAAGTTTCTCCATTCTTCCCTAGCCACCCCCCCCACCCATTATGAATCAGCACCTGAATGTCAGAAAAAACATTTGGCCTTTGTTTTTTTTTGGAATTGGCTTATTTCACTTAGGCTGATATTCTACAGCTCCATCCATTTACCTGAAAATACCATAATTTCATTCTACTTTATGGCTGAGTAATATTACATTGTGTATGTATACCACATTTTCTTTATCCATTCATCTGTTGAAGGGTACCGAGATTGGTTCCGTGGTTTAGCTATTATGAATTGAGATGCTATAAACATTGATGTGGCTGTGTCACTGTAGTATGCTGTTTTTAAGTCCTTTGAGTATAAACTGAGCTGGATCAAGTGGTGGTTTCATTCCAAGAAGTTGCACCAATTTGCAGTCCCACCAGCATTGTATGAGTCTACCCTTCCCCCTCCCCAACCTTGCCAACACTTATTGTTGCTTGTATTCTTGATAATTGCCATTCTGACTGGAGTGAGATGGAATCTTAGAGTAGTGTTGATTTGTATTTCTCTAATTTCTAGAGATGTTAAATATTTTTTCATATATTTGTTGATCAATTGTATTTCTTCTTTGGTGAAGTGTCTGTTCAGTTCTTTAGCCCATTTATAGATTGGGTTATTTGTTTACTTGGTGTTACATTTTTTTGTGTTCTTTATATATCCTGGAGATTACTGCTGTATCTGAGGTGCATGTGGTAATGACTTTATCCCATTCTGTAGGCTCTCTCTTCACATTATTGCTTGTTTCCTTTCCTGAGAAGAAGCTTTTTATTTTGAATCCATCCATTTATTGATTCTTGATTTTACTTCTTGTGCTTTAAGAGTCTTGTTAAGTAAGTTAGGTCCTAGGCCGACTTGGTGAAGATTTGGGCCTCCTTCTTCTTCTCTTAGGTACAGGGTCTCTGTTCTAGTGTCTAAGTCTTTGATCCACTTTGAGTTGAGTTTTGTGCAGGATGAGACATAGGGGTTTAATTTCATTATGCTATACATGGATTTCCAGTTTTCCCAGCACTATTTGGTGAAAAGGCTATCTTTTCTCCAATGTATGTTTTTGGTGCCTTTATCTAGTATGAGATAACTGTATTTATGTCAGTGTATCTCTATTTTGGTGTCTCATGTCTATTTTGGTGCCAATACAATGCTGTTTTTGTTACTATGGCTCTGTAGTATAATTTAAGGTCTCTTATTGTGATGCCGTCTGTTTCATTTTTCTGGCTAAGGATTGCTTTGACTATTCTGGGTCTCTTATTTTTTCCAAATGAATTTCATGATTTTTGGCTAAGATCAAGTGTGGGGTGTGCATTTTAAGTAACGTCCAATTCAACTTATGAGTCTTTGAATTCAGTCACCATTTCCATTATGACAAACGTAGTGGGATGATTAAAAGCACTACTTTAAAATCCCACTTCTTCCATGCACTTTGTAGACTTAGGCTCCTATTACATAGTGAGACACAGATAAAGTTAAGAAAAATAATTAATCTTAAACATATTCCATGGCTGTTCAAAGACATTTATATGTCCTTGATTTCATTTGTTCTCAAAGTCTTTTGTATGTCCTTGATTCCAGTTATTCTTCCAGTCATTTTCATGTCTTCCCCTCTGGTGTTGGGTTATTGAGCCCCTCCTTGGAACCCATGGGCCAATAAATTTCTCTTTTGTTACATAGTTCAAGTTGGGTTTCTGGTGTTTGTTATTACTCCTAGGAGTTATGCTTATGGATGAAAGTATATACTCATATTTGCCTGTGTCCCTGATTTTCCTTTTGTCTTTCTGTTATTATTTTGCTTTGTATTCCAGAGCTGAATTTGTCATATAAGAAGATAGATTGAAGGACTGAATTTCAAAGTTTCAAAAAATATTCTAATAAAACATGATTTCCAAAACTCTTTAAACATGAGGTCACCCTTGTGCAGCCTCATTATTCACCATTCAAAAATAATCATATGAAATATAATAATTATCTCAGTTCATAAGAGTATGTATAAGAAATTGGGTAGTGGGGGACAGGAAGTTACACTCCTTACTATTTGGGGAGATATTAGGAAAGGATATATTTTCTCATTGAATATGAAGTACATATTATGAAAATACCTAGTATTACCTATATGACTTTTCACCATCATCATTGTCATTTTGATTATGGAGCATGTATCTTAGACCTGACCATCATCATTTAGATTCTAAGAGGATTTTGAATTTCAGTTTGACTGTTTGTAGATTGTTAGTAAAAAGCCCCTCTTAAGATATGTGCTTCATGATATTTACCCCTTTCTGAAACAAGTTCATAACACATAAGTTATCCAAGATGAGTTAGAAATAAGGAGCAAAAAATAGAGGAGTTGATAAGTGAGGATTGCTAATGAGTCTAAGGCATGAATCATTGGAAACCAACAGTTCTGTATGATGACTTCTGTGGGCCATGGGCACTTTTGTCTTCACAGGTCCCATGCTCAATAAAAAAATTCTTGAAAATTTTATTTTAGGACTCTTGTTAAAAAGGCAAGTGATAGTATTATGTGATAAAGGATTTTATGATATAAAAGTTTGTATTATTTTCTTCTAATTAAAAAGATAAAACCATTTTCATAGGTCCCTGGAAGTCTTAAGGACCCTCAGAATTGTAACTAATGTGTTTGGTAGCTATGTTGTCCTGCACAGTAAGTCAATTTATTCTCGGCCATTGGCCATATTCAGATTAGATTATCACTAAAATAGACAAAATTAGATTATCACAAAATTTGATAATGGAATGCCAGGCTCTGGAGGAATGAAATGTGGTACAAATTAGTTTTATTAGAAAGACAAAGATGGTAGAATGGGACCCAGTGAAAGAAAACTCTAGTCTAGTTGAAAGAGGTAGGAATGGAGGTGGTGGTAGGAATCTGAAGGAATAAAAAAATGGAGCAGGTGGGAGGGCGAGTAGAACAAATACCAAGCAAAATCCGGATCCCAATGATCCCCAAAATTATCAACAGTAACATACATGTGGATAATGACTTCTGTCTTTCTTAATAGATCTTGTGGATGAAATTGCTTTTATTTATATAAATGAAGTCATTTTTGATAAGATGCCTATCCATCTTCTTTTTGTCTTATCTCAGTGGAGGAAAATTATCCTCTGTGCAATTTTAGCTCTGAAAGAAAATTACTATTTTTGCCTTTTTGTGTTTTCCCTCAGCATACCTTTTAAGTTAACTAACTTCATAAGCTTTTTACTTGCAAATCTTTTAATTGAAGGCATAGCAAAGCCTAATGTGTCAGCAGAGACTTGCAGGCACAGTGCTCATTTTATTTGTGAAACATTAGAAGACATTGCCCTTGTTGAACATTCTCACCCTTATTCCTGCTGAAAATAATGTCAAAAGGTTAGAGGTGTGAGTAGGGGTAAGGTGGGGGAGGCAGTGTTTTAATTGAGCTTTCAGGTAGGCTTGCCAACAGGTCTTTGAGGACTGCTTCATGAAAATTAGGCCAGGATTCGTGTACATGTAAATATATTATAGCTGAATACAATTAAGATGTTGGGTCACAGAATGAAAATTTACTTTTTATCCTGTATTCTATAATAAAAACTAACTCCTTTTTATATCAAAGCATGCAGTTTGCCTTAAACTAAAAATAAAATTGATTTTGACTCATTACTCTTAGTATACCGGGTTGTCAATAATACTATGGTAAAATTTTATGTTATTACTATCATTTTTCATGAACATGTATATTGGGAAATACTTGGTATCTCTTTCTGTAGGTTATAGAAAGAAAGAGTTTGAATGAATTACTTCTGTTTAGACAGACCCCTGCCTTCCATTATGTGTGTCATCAGTTATGGAGGAGTCAAATAGAAATGTATGATTGCAAAGAGAGTAACACAGAAACCACGAGCTGATTTGGATGGTATTAACATGATGTATGTCAATTCTCATAAAGGGGCAGTTTCCTTGCAACCTCAGCAGGTGGTACTTAAAGTACTGACAGAAGGAACATTTGAAATGTGTATAATCGGTCATCAGGAGGACTGTACAAACTTAGAGTTTGTCACACATGTGATGATTATAAAGTCAGACTGCAATATTCCCTAAACCTTGAAAACAAGTTCTGACCTCAACGTTAAGTGAACTACTTTGGATTGGCTTATCAAAGTAACACAGAGGCCCACTTAGCAATATCTCCAAGGCAGTTCATCCCTAGGGTAGAGAGGAAAGAGACCATAAAGTTCATAATGGTCAGTGTTATCAGATTGAGTTAGTTGGTTAGAAGAAGCAATTCTTTCTTTCTTTATTTTTTGTGGTACCGGGTATTGAACTCAGGGGCACTCAACCACTGGGTCAAATCCCCGGCCCTTTTTTGTATTTTATTTAGAAACAGGGTCTCACTAAGTTGCTAAGTGCCTCGGCATTGCTGAGGCTGGCTTTGAACTTGCTATCTTCCTGCCTCAGCCTCCCAAAGTGCTGGGATTACAGGCGTGTGCCAGTGCGCCTGGCTGAAGAAGCAATTCTTTAGATAGTGGATACTACTTTCATATAACAGAAAGAAAAGTTTCATCTTGTAACTTTTTCTTTTCATTTCCCTCCCTGTTATATGGCTTGTTTGCCTGGCCTTACTCTAATAATCTGAATTCTAGATATGCATAGTGGCCATGCTGGGATAAAAGCACATAGAAAGTTTTAATTTTATGAAGTGCATAAATTATACAGAGGTGGACTTTCCAAATGAACACTGAGTCATCTATGTGCTAATAGTGTTCAAATTTCTAATGCTGAGCAGGGGATTTTCAAGGATTTATGAATGTCCCAAATTTAATTCTCACCAACATGCACATACTTCAGGATTTTATCCTCCCTTTTGACTAAATGCCCTGAATTTGAAGTAGAAAGTATCCCAAATACCAAGTATTGGGTAAAATCTGAGTCTTTGAGAATCAAATAAATAAATAAATAAACAAATCCTAATTCAACTGCCCTTACAGAAAAATAGAAAAAAAATTGCAAAGTTTTATCCTATTTTTACATTTTGCACACACAAATAAAATAAAATGCTATACCATTTAAAATAATATTTAATTTGACTAAGTCACGTTTGTTTTTGCCAAATGAAGAATTAAGTTATCACTTACCATATCATTTTACCTTTCTTTCTTGGAACTCTTACAAGCAAACAGATTTTGCAATCAGATGCCTGCGATCTGGGTGTTCATGAGCTGTGATGGATCACTTTTAATAGGTGCTATTTTCCTACTTCGTTAGCTGCTCTTTATCTGGTGATGTTTCTTTGGGGAAGTTCGAAGAGAAACAATGGCTTAACCATTTGCCCAAATACGCAGTGACACTAAGTGTATTTTTTAAAAAGTTGATTATGTACATACAAGGATGTGTTTATTTTGGGAGTATGGGAGAGAAAAAAACACGGAGTGTGTGTGTGAGAGTGTGTGCGCTTCTTTCAACTTAGAACTTTACCTGGCAGACTGCCATCTTCATGCCAGTCTCCATGGCAACTTCTTTAAGGATAAAGTAACAGAAATGTGAGGAGGCTGACTGCTCCCAAACAAAGCTGCCACAGCCCTGCCAGAGACCTGACCAGACAGACTCCCAGAGCACTTCACATTCCATCAGAGTTCTGCAGGTTAGTGCAGCTGGCTCCATTTAAAGGTGCAGCAGCCCCAGTGCTGGAAGGCAGCTGAAGAATGTCTTCTGACTGGTGTTGCCACATGGAATGTAGATGAGCAACCCACATGTCTCCACGTTACTTTTCCACTTTAAGAAATTTGAACATTTTATATGGAGCATTTGTTTTTGAGTGGCATTTGGAGCTTTGCTTGTTAGGGGCTACTGCCTCATATAGTGGGTTGAAGAATGACTCAGGGCATGATTTACGTGCCTCGAAAATCCCTGTATAAAATGTTGACAAAGTGAGACTTGAAATACTTTGTCTACCCTTTTTTCTTGAAAAGAAGGTATTTGCTTTGTAATGTAACATAATGAGTTATGCAAATTAACTTAAGTTTAAAAATTATTTACTTAAAATTATATATACAATAAATGTATGTGTCAGTAGTTCCCATCTAAGAATAATATTTTTCTCATAGAACTCTTGGCAACGCTGGGGTGGTGGGGGTGGCTCAGTGGTATAGCATTTGCCTTGCTTGTGAGAGACCTTGGGTTTGATCCTTTGGACTGCAAAATGAAACAATAAAGAACACTTGGCAATGTCTGAAGGCAAATATTCGCTACCACAGCTGGGACCATGATGTTGGCATCTCATGGGTAGACTCTGGGGATACTTTTAAATATTCTATACTCTATAGAACAGTTCCCATAACAAAGGATTACTGACCCGAAATGTCAAAGTTGAGAAACTGTGGTATAGATTCATAGATATATATATAAGTAGTATGCATGTGTTCACGCAGAGCAATTTTAAAATTAAGATCATAATATCTAGTAATATCTCAGGAATAAACTTTGCCAATGTACCTTTCTAACTAGGTTTAAAGTTTAAAACACTATCTGCCCAAACTACCTCCACCATTGATAATATGAGGAAAAAAATATCACATTCACCATTTTTTTAAAGTATGCATTTTATTCATTCATTCTATCAGCTGAGAATTGTTCTAATGTACAAATACAGTATTGTGCAAAAAAAGATCACAAAATGTTCACCATTATTTTTAACTACCTGGAAATATTTCATTCACATAGAAGTCTATTTGGTCTTTATCTGGACTAGTCTGATCAAGCAACCCCTGTGTTTACTTGCTGTATTGAAGTTGGTTGTTGATATAGTTCAAATATTAACTGTCTGCTCAGCTTGGGCACCAGAACTCAAATGGCAACTGTCATCACTGATTTACTATTCAGATTTTTCTATGCAATGTATTTAGCACTCTTATAGCTGCATTTTTTTATGATCCAAAAGATTATATGAGAAAACCAGACCTACTCTATAAAATAAAAGCTATGGATAGTTTACTTTGTCTCTAACAATGATTTCTATGCAATGAACTATATTCCAGACAAGGTGTTTCTGATGTTACCTAGTAACTCCCATTAGTAACCAGTAACTTGATAGATTGGCTAAAGGAAGTGTATATCATCTATAGCATATAGATTGTGCTCTAGGGTGTTTAGGTTGTTTCCATCTCATACTATTCATCAAAATCTCCTGTATTCGTTTATAAAAAATAATTATGGAAAATGCTGGTTTCTGATTGAACAAATTCAAAGTTCACTTCAAAGACAAACCAAGGAAGTTTTTTTCATGTTCAACAATACTATTTTAAAAGTGTTGTCTTGAACTAGTTACTATTCATAATCATTGGAAATTAAGAGAGTACCTTTAGAGAACTTTATAACAATTAGGCAATGCCACAGTATCCAAGTCCATCTCTTGAAAACTTCGGGTATTGTGGATTCACTAAGACTTCATTAGAGTGATCTCATGTACTCACATGGTAAGATCACATATTGGTCTGTGACTAATTGGAAATTTAAGAAAAATAATAATAATTGCAACTCCATCACTTATGAGACAAAATATAATAGTCAACATTTTTAATTACCTGGGAATATTTTATTCATGCCAAAGTCAATTTGGCCTTCTGGACATGTCTTATCAAGCTATCCCCCTGTTTTGTTGCAGTGTTGAGGCTGGTGCTATGGTTTGAATATTACTTTCTTTTTATTTATTTATTTATTTATTTTAAGATACTAAGGATTGAACCCAGGGGTGCTTAACCACTGAGCAACATCTCCAGCCCTTTTTGATAATTTATTTAGAGACAGGGTCTCTCTGAGTTGCTAAGTGCCTCACTAAGTTGCTGAGGCTAGGTTTGAACTCATGATCCTCCTGCCTTAGCCTCCTGAGCTGCTGGGATTACAGGCGTGCACCACTGTACCAGGTTGGTTTGGATATTAAATGTACCTCAGTGACCCAGATACTAAGGGCTTGGTTGCCAGCCTGTGGTACTGTTGGGAGGATGAGGAGGTGGGCCTAGTGAAAGGAAGTTATGTCGTTGGGGGGTGTGCCCTTAAAGGGGATGTTGGAAATCCAGCCCTTTCTTCTCTTTCTCTTTGCTTCCTGGTCACTGTAAAGTAAGCAGCTTTGGGTTCACCACACTCTTCCTGCCAATGTTGTACCACTTCACTATAGGCCCCAAACAACAGAGCAAGTCAACGATGGACTGAAACTTTGGAAATCATAAGCTAAAACAAAACTTTCCTCCTCATATATGGATTATCTCAGACATTTTCCCACAGATAGCCCTTAAAGGTAAAATAACATAGATTTGGTACACTCTACAAAGGGTCTTCTCTCAGAGATAAATGGATATCACATGTCTCAAGGAGAATGTGATATATTATGCCAAGGGAATAAAAAACTCACAAGTCTCAGAAGCTTACCAAAGGTTTCTGTCTAACAGTACCTTTCTATCCCAGGCAGGCAGGGGCTATCATTGCTCTCATGTCTGTCACTCCAGAACCCAGGATGATGGAGCATCCACGACGTTTAGCATTACTGATCACTATCCAGAAAGAAAGACTTCATTCATTCCTTCAGCAAGTAACCAACTTACATGTTACTTCTCTCACCTAAATGACCACATCTAGTCACTTGACCCTACACAACCACGAGAGAAAAGGGGTTCCAGGAAGTAGGGATTCACAGAAATGTGATGAACTCTATTAACGACTATGACATTGGAAAACTTCTGGATTATTACTATTAAGTATATGCTTTTGCTTTAAACGTTCCTGGTTTTACTCCTTAGTCTACAACTTGCACCTTTTCACAGGCATAGGAAGCAGCATAGAGAAGCAGAAGAGTTGTTTCCTCTGATTCCAAATAGAATCCCCATTCTACTACTTAGCTGTGGTATAACTGTGCATAAATTGTTTAATTGCTTTGAAATGGGACAATAATGCTCACCTCATGGGTTGTAATGAAGATTAAATTGAGTGACTTTCATTAAAGTGCCTTCCATATTACCTGTTAAATTCAAGCAAATGCAAGTGTTTATTGTTAGGCTATAATAGTATCAGATCAGTTTACCAAAAAAAAAGAAAGAAAAAAATCTTGTTTTGCTTTGGAAAGGTCTAAATAATGGAATTAATTTAGGTGGAATACAGATTTTGAACCATGGTACATCTTTAAGCATCTTTACAATCATATCTATTAATGTCAATCTAGCTAATACATCTTGGATTTTCTTTATGAAATCATTGTGGGGGCGAGAGGGTATGAATTATCAATTTTTTCCCCTTTGGGTAAAGATGTTTCTAGTCTTTCACACATTTCCCCATTAAAGCATTTTTGTGATGCCACTTGGGTTTTTATTGTTCTAGATTACTGTATAACATTGTTTCTAAGAAATTAAAAGTATGGTAGAGTGGTTCTTATTTCAAATCCCTGTTCAATTTCAGCTGATTTTCAGGCTAATTACGTGAATATATATATATTTTTCTATTTCAGAGTCTGTTATGTAGGTTAATTCTTTTAAAGAGAGAGACTATTTAATAGACTTTTTAAAAAAAACTAATAATGGTTATCAATATATCAGATGATTACAAATAGCAAGTGCTATTGATGATCAGACAATTTTGCATTCTTAACAAGGAGAAATTCATCCTAGAAGTAGAACCAGGGCTTCATGACCCTTTCTTTCCCAGGGTAGGGAATACCTCAGACTTTGTATTCTTGCTTCCCTGCTCTGCAGTGAATATACTGATTGCACCACTCTAGCTCTTTATCTTCCTGCTTCTTTTGTTCCTCCTTTTCTGGACTCTGGACCCATGGTATTGGTTGAACAATTTAAAAATTCATGTTTTGCAGATTTCTGGGCCTAACTTCCATTTGAATGGCTATTTTCATTGTTTCTGTCATGAGCATTGATACAGATTAATACAAACATTATTGCATTTTATTTACCCATCCCTATAACCATGTAGCTTTGCAGCTTGTGCCTTTAAAATATGGAGTCTCTTTCCCCACTGCCTGAACCCAGGCCAGCTACTGAGACTTGCTTCAGTTAATAGTAAGGATGGTGTGCCAGTTTAGAGACTCAGCTTCAACAGATCTTTCCTATATGTGTTTTCTGTATTGCAACCCTGACACTACCATAAGGACTAGCCAGGCTGGCATGCTGGAGGGTGAGAAACCAGTCATCCCAGCTGACCTGTCCTCATGCAGAATCCAACAGATCTGTAGCTGACTGCAGACCCAGAAGTGAGGCCCTCAGAACGTCCTAAGGAGCCCTTAGACTTAGGAGAAGCAATGAATTGTGCTGTTTAAGTCCTCAGGTTTTAGGTGCTCTGTTAATCCTCAACTCTTACGTGTACCACAGATGTATTTAATTTTTCCACATGTAGGTGAAACAAGGGGACAACGTACTTACTAGTCTCAAAGAGATTCATTAGCTGAATCCTAAATCCTAGAAGCTCTCCTTTCAAAAGTGGTTTTTTTTTTTTTTTTTTTAATTTACTAGGGACTCTTCATTTTGACCACTGTATTAGTTTACATTTACTGATGTAACAAATAACCAAAAAACTCCACATCTGTTATCTTACAATTCTGGAATTCAAGAGTTTTAAAATCACATATCTTCCCTCCCCCCACCTCCCCCTAGGACAGGGATTGAACCCAGGGGCACTTAACCACTAAGCCATACCACCAACTCATTTTATTTTCTATTTTGAGACAGTGTCTGGCTAATTTGTTTAGGGCCTCTCTAAGTTGAAGAGGCTGGCTTTGAACTTGTGTTCCTCATGCCTCAGCCTCTGGAGCCACTAAGATCACAGGTGTGCACTACCACACTTGGCTAAAGTTACAAATCTTTTGAAGCTGGATAGGCTGAGAATTTCCCAAGTCACCCAGTTCTGGTTTCCTTTTGCATAAGAGTTATTCTCTGAGGTAATCTTGTCCCTTATGTTTTACTATATGCAGCAGGAGGAAATAGGACCAAACATTCCACACTTTGCTCAGAAATCCTTATGTTAAATACCCCAAATGAAGGATTACCCATTCTGCTTCCTACATATCTGTGAGACACAATTCAACTAAGCTTTCTGCCACTATATAATGAGGATTCCTTTTCTTCAAATTTCCAATAACATTTTATTCATTTCCTTCTGAACCTTTACCAACAAATTTCTACCAACAGTCTGTTTTAAAAAGATTTCAATATTCTCTATGAAAATATGGATTTTCTCTACAGTGTGTCTTTCTTCCTTGTAAGTCCTCACTAAAGAGTCATTTACTGTCTACTGAAAGCCATGTAGACTTTTCTATCACTGTCTTCAAAATTCTTCTGAAAGATTCTTCTTAAAATTGTCCATTGTGCCATTCCAAGACCACTTCTGCATTTTTGGTTTTTACAGAAACACTTTACTTTCAATACCAGAGTCTGTATCTGTTTCCTATTGCTGCTGCAACAAGTTACCACAACCTTAGTGGCTTGAAACAACATAAATTGATGGTTTATGACTTTTCTAGAGGTCAACATGTCAGCAGATCAGCATGCCTTCTTGAGGCTTATAGGAGAATTAATTTCCTTGCCTTTCCTAGCTTCTGTAGGCTTCCTTCATTACTTGATTAGTGACCATTTCACTAGTCTTCAAAGCCAACAGTTTAGCACCTTCAAATCCCTCTTTCTTCCTCTTCCACCTTGGTCTTACCTCTGCTTCTGATGTCACATCACCCCCTCACACTCTGCATTCCTGCTTCTCTCTTATAAGGACCCCTGGGATTAAGTCCCACCCAGACAATCTAAGATGAGCCTTCACCTTGAGATCTTTTCCTTACTTGTATCTACAAAGATTCCTGTATGATATAATGTGCTATGTTCATAGGCTTCTGGAATTAGACTATAGATATCTTTGAGACAGGATGCTTTTCTACTCACGCCAACAAACTTCCTAGATTAGTTTTCTTTGAAGATCAAACTCCAGATCTAGAGCAAAAAGTATCATTTCATGATTGTTAAAAATGGAATGGATGGCCACATAATGCTGCCATGGCCTCAGTCCCGTTGCCATGCCTGGAGGACTTATCTCTGGGCACAGCCGACATCCTCTGAGGTCACTGCTGCTAACAACTCCAGTTCTCTTCTCCAGTAGAGTGCTACCTGCACCTCTACTGCCATGCTGCTGCCTCTGATACTGCTGCCGCCACCCCCAGGTCACCTGGAGGTATTCTTTCTGGGTGCTGCTGCCAATGTGGTTGTGGTCACCTACTGCTGCCACTGCAGACACTGCTGCTGCCACTGCAGACACCACTGCCCCCGATGAATACTGCTGCTGCCCCCCCCCACACAGAGATCACCTGGATGAAGCTGCCCCCACAGCCACTGATGCAGCTGCTGCAGACACTGTTGCAGTACCACTGCTGCTGACCTGCTGCCTGCTGCCACCAACCACCGCCACTACTGCTGCTGCCACCACCTAGAGAACTGCTGCAGGGGAGATTCCACATTTGGTTGCACATGGCTGCTCCCATATTGGTGCGCTGACCAGAGCCTGGGGTAGGGTTCCAGCAGGTTTACCACCACAACAGCATCTAGGGACTCCAGCCGGGACCTGCAGGTCCAGTGTGGGTGTGCCTGTGGTTTGGAGACCCCTGGGGTTTTCTGCTGGGAGTGCTGGTGGCCCCTGTCTTGCTGCTGCATCTCAGGGTTGTTCCTTTGCTTGAGTGTATCCCTGGTGGTCTCTCTGCAAGTAGCGGAACTGAGATCATGGGACTGCAGCGTGGCCAAGTCTGAGGTAGCTGGAGCCCAGATTGGTGGGATAGTGACTGGGTCTGCAAGGGCAGATTTGGGCCTGGTGATCCCATGAGACATCAGCGACAGGGCTGAGAAACATTTGAACACTGACGGAGATGGTTTGACTTTCAATCAAGATTTATTTTATTTTATTTTTCTATTCACTAGCATCTCTACCATATTTGGATCAGGGTGTTTTTTTATGCATCAGTGTGTGGAGAACAATGATATATGAATGGTATGTTGCATTTTTATTGTATTTTTATATCTTTAATTTTTTCCCTTTGTTGGTATTCTTCCTCTCACTTGTCTGTTTTCTCGGATTCTTTTTCCAACTTTTTTCCAGCCAACAGCCAATCTCTGTTGGCTCCTCTTCCACTCTTCCTGTGAATCTTTGCTTCTAGCTTCTCTCTTGGTCCCTTGTGAACACTGTGTACTATGCTACTTCTGTTCTCTTGTCCACCATTTGAAACTATAAATTGTTTTAGCAAATTTTCTCTTTATACTATAGATATTGAACTGATCATTTTGGTTTAATGCGAGAAAGCAGTAAATGCCTTAGTGGGAGCTATTAGAATTAAGGCTATATATTGTTTATACTGGGTACTGTTGATATTGGTCTCACAGTTAAAGGTGAGGTCCTAGAAACCTTCAGGAATACTGTAGGTCTACAGGGTGGAATTTGTGCTGCCATAGATCCATACTGCTAGATGGGAAAACACACAAACAACATGAAAAACAAGGGAATAAAATGCCCCAGACAAACCAGGATGCTCCAATGAAAGAAGCCACTGATAACACAGTAGAAGAAATGTCCAAGAAGGAATTCAGAATGTACAAAGTTAAATTGATCTGTGAAGTAAAGGATAGTATAAGGAGTGGAATCAAAGAAAAAATACAGGAGGTGAAGATCATTTCAATAAAGAGAGAACATGAAAAAAATAAGCAGAAATCCTCAAAATGAAAGAATCAATAAAATTATTATTAAATTTAATAGAATGCATCACCAACAGGCTAGGCCACTTGGAAAACAGAACTGCAGACAATGAAGACAAAATGTATAATCTTGAAAGAATTGAACATGCAGAGAAGATGGTAATAAACCATGAACAGAATATCCAAGAATTATGGGATAACATGAGAAGACCAAATTTAAGAGTTATTAGAATAGATGAAGTAGCAAAGATACAAACCAAAGGAATGCACAATCTTTTCAATGAAATAATAGCAGAAATTTTCCCAAACCTAAAGAATGGAATGGAAAATCAAATACATGACCCCAAATATACAAAATTACTGCAGATACATTATAATGATAATGACTAACACAGAGAAGAAAGATAAAATCTTAAAGGCCATGAGAGAAAAAAATCAAATTACCTATAGGGGGAAACCAATTTGGATCTCAACTGGTTTCTCAAACCAAACCTCAAAGCTAGGAGGTCGTGGAATAATGTATTTCAAGCTCTGAAAGAAAATGAATGCCAACCAGGAATTTTATATCCAGAAAAATTGTTTCAGATTTGAAGATGAGATTCAAACCTTCCATGATAAACAAAAATTAAAAGAATTTACAACTAGAAATCCTACACTACAGAACATTCTCAACAAAATATTCCATGAGGATGAAGTGAAAAAAAAGTGAAAACAAGCAAAGGGAGGATCTACATTAAAGAAATATTCATCCAATTGAGAAACTAAGTCCAATTAATAATAAGTCGAAATGACATGGAATACAAGTCACATCTCAATAATAACCTTGAATGATAATGGCCTAAACTCATCAATCAAAAGACATAGTCTGGCAGATTGGATTAAAAAGCAAGACTCAAAAATATCCTGTCTTCAAGAGACTCACCTCATGGGCAAAGACATCCATAGGCTGAAGGTGAAAGGATGGGAAAAAACATATTACTTGTATAGATTGCGTAAACAAGCAGGAGTTTCCATCCTCATCTCAGATAAGGTAGACTTCAAGCCACAGTTAATCAGAAAGTAGGACTTAACAATTATAAATATTTGTGCCCCAAACAATGGATCATCTACATATATCAAACAAACTCTTCTCAATTTTAAGAGTCAAGTAGACCACAACACAATAATACTGGGTGACTTTAACACACCTTTCTCACTACCGGACAGATCTTCCAAACAAAAACTAAAAAAAGAAACTATGGAACTAAATAGTACGATCAATAATTTAGATGTAACAGACATATATAAATATTTCATCCATCAATGAATGAATATACTTTATTCTCAGTAGCACATGGCTCCTTGTCTAAAACAGACCATATCTTATGCCGCAAAGCAACTCTTAGTAAATATAAAAAACCAGAGATAATACCTTGCATTCTATCAGATCACAATGGAATGAAATTAGAAGTCAACAATAAAGTAAAACATAGAAGATACTGTAACAAATGGAGACTAAATAATGAATGATGAATGGATAGTAGAAGAAATCAAGGAAAAAAAATTCTTAGAGGTAAATGAGAACACTGATACAACATATCAAAATCTCTGGGATACTATGAAGGCAGTACTCAAAAGGAAGTTTATTGCACTGAGCACATACATTAAAAGAATAAAATGCCAACAAATAAATGATCTAACATTATATCTCAAAGCCTTAGTAAAAGAAGAACAATACCAAAAGCAGTAGAAGACAGGAAATAATTAAAATCAGAGCTGAAATCAAAACAAAAGAAACAATTGAAAAAATTGACAAAACAAAAAGTTGGTTCTTTGAAAAATAAATAAAATAGATAAACCGCTGGCCTTGCTATCAAAGAGAAAAAGAGAGAAAACTCAAATTACTAAAATATAAGATGAAGAAGGAAATATCACAATGTACGTATCTGAAATACAGAAGATAAATAGAAACTATTTTGAACATTTATACTCCAATAAAACACAAAATATAAATGACATCAACAAATTTCTAGAGACATATGACCTACCCAAACTGAATGAGGAGGTCATACATGATTTATCAGATCAATTTCAAGTAATGAAATAGAAAACACCATCAAAAGCCTACCAACCTAGAAAAGCCCAGGACCAGACAGATTCTTAGCCAAGTTCTACAAGACTTTCAAAGAAGAATTAACACCAATACTCCTGAAAGTATTCCATGAAATAGAAAAGGAGGGAACCCTTCCAAACTCATTCTATGAGGATAAAGTCACCCTGACACCAATTCCAGACAAAGATACATCAAGGGAAAAAACAAAAAACAAAAAACAAACAAACAAACAAACAAACTTCAGACCAATATCCCTGATGAACATAGATGCAAAAATTCTCAATAAAATTCTGGCAGATTGCATACAAAAACATATTAAAAAGTACACCATGCTGCAGAATCTTTGGGTGTTGTGCAATATATAATGACTTGTACCTCCCATTTTTTTTTTATCATACAGAATAAATTCATTTCTTCAGAAATCGTTTGTGTTCGCTTATTCACCACAGCCTCTTCTTTGGAAATCAATGAACTTTTCTCTGTTTTTATAATGTGTCTTTCCAGTGTCATACTGTACAAACCATACAGTATGCCACTTTCTCATAATAGTATCGTTCCTCTATTAATATGAACTTAAATTTCCTCCATGGCTTTCTATCACTTGACAATCATTTCTTAGTGCTGAATAATATTCCATTGTTTGCATGTACCAGTTTATCTACTTTGAAAGGTTTGAAGAAAAAAAAAAGTACACCATGATCAATTAGGGTTCATCCCAGGAATGCAGGGTTGATTCAACATATGGGAAATCAATAAATATAATTCATCATAATAACAGACTTAAAAACAAGAATCATATAATCATCTCAGTAGATGCAGGAAAAAGCATTTGACATAATACAGCACACTTTCATGTTCAAAACACTAGAGAAACTAGTGAAATATTTAGAATAGAGTTACCTTAGATTAGGTAGAAGGAAGTGAAGGAAGGGGAGGGGAGGGGATTTGGGGATAGGAATATACATCAACATTGTAAAAGCTATATATGCTAAACCCAAATCCAGCATCATTCTACATGGAGAAAAATTGAAAGCATTCCCTCTAAAAACTGGAACAAGTCAAGGATGTCCTTTTCACCACTTCTATTCAACACCATCCTTAAAATTCTAGCCAGAGCAATTAGACAAAAGAAAGAAATCAAAGGGATACAATAGGTAAAGAAGAACTCAACCTATCACTATTTGCTGATGACATGATTCTGTATCTAGAAGATCCAAAAAATTCCACCATAAAACTTCTAGAACTAATAAATGAATTCAGCAAAGTAGCAGGATATAAAATTAACACTCATAAATCAAATTTATTTCTATATATCAGTAATGAATCCACTGAAAGAGAAATTAGAAAAACTACCCCAGTCAAAATAGTCCCCCAAAATGAAATACCTGGGAATAAATTGAACAAAAGAGGTGAAAGACCTCTACAATGAAAACTACAGAACACTGAAGAAAGAAATTGAAGAAAACCATGGAAGATGGAAAGATTTCCCATGCTCCTGGATAGGCAGAATTAATATTGTCAAAATGGCCATACTACCAAAAGCACTATACAGATTTAATGCAATTCCTATTAAAATCCCAATGACATTCTTTGAAGACATAGCAAAAGCAATGAAGTTTATTTGGAAAAATAAGAGACCCAAAATAGCCAAAGCAATCCTTAGCAAGAAAAGTGAAGCAGGAGGCATCACAATACCATACCTTAAACTATACTAAAGAGCTGTAGTAACAAAAACAGCATGGTATTGGCACCAAAATAGACTTGTAGACCAAAGGCCAACCATTCTAGAAGTTTCCTGGTGGAATAGAGGACACAGAGACACACCCACATAAATACAGTTAACTCATAGTAGACAAAGATGCCAAAAATATTCACTGGAGAAAAGATAGCTTATTCAACAAATGGTGCTGGAAAACTGGAAATTCATATGTAGCAAAATGAAATTAAATTTCTATCTCTCACTCTGCACAAAAATCAACTCAATGTGGATCAAGACTTAGGCACTAGAACAGAGACCCTGCACCTAATAGAAGAAAAAGTAGGCTCAAATCTTCACCATATCAGCTTAGGATCTGACTTCCTTAACAAGACCCCTAAAGTGCATGAAGTAAAATCAGGGATCAATAGTGAGATGGATTCAAATTAAGAAGCTTCTTCTCAGCAAAGTAAACAATCAATAATGTGAGAAGAGAGCCTACTGATTGGGAGAAAATCTTTACAACATGCACATCTGATAAAGCATTAATATCTAGGATATAAAGAACTCAAAAAAACTTAACACCAGAAAAAAATAAAATAACCCAATCAATAATGGGCTAAGGAACTGAACAAATACTTCACAGAAGAAGAAATACAATTGATCAATAAATATATGAAAAAGTGTTCAACATCTCTGACAATTAGAGAAATGCAAATCAAAACTACACTAAGATTTCATCTCACTCCAGTCAGAATGTCAATCATCAAGAATACAGGCAACAATAAATGTTGGTGGAATGCAGGGGAAAAGGTATACTCATACATTGCTGGTGGGACTGCAAATTGGTGCAACCACAGTGGAAAGCATTATGGAGTTTCCTCAGAAAACTTTGAATGGAACCACCATTTGACCCAGATATCCCACTCCTCAGTTTATACCCAAAGGACTTAAAATCAGCATACTACAGTAATGCAGCCACATCAATGTTTATAGCTGCCCAATTCACAATAGCTAAATTATGGAACCAATCTAGGTGTCCATCAATAGAATGGATAAAGAAAATGTGTTATATATGTTCAATGGAACATTACTCAGCTTTAAAGAAGAATGAAAATATGGCATTTGCCAGTAAATGGAGTTGGAGAACATCATTCTAAGTGAAACAATCCAATACCAAAAAACCAAAAGGCCAAATGTTTTCTCTACTATGCAGCTGCTAATTCACAATAAGGGGGGCAGGGCACGAGAGATGAATAGAGTTACCTTAGATTAGGTAGAAGGAAGTGAAGGAAGGGGAGGGGAGGGGATTTGGGGATAGGAAGTATAGGAGAATGAAAAGGACATTATTACTTTATGTATGTATGTGACTACATGACCAATGTGATTCTACAACATGTTCACTCAGAAAAGTGAGAAATTATTTCCCATATATGTATGATATATCAAATTGCATAAATGCATTCTATTGTCATGTCCAAATAATTAAAACAAATTAAAAGCGTGAGATGTATGTATCAAATCTGATTCAAATCAAAGAAGGATAAAATTTATCATATCAGAAACTGAACACAATAAAAAGTAAAATGAGCCACAGACATTCCCTTAAACAAATCCCTTTGAATCCTAAATGTCTTCTGAGCAGTTTGTGGCTTCAGTGGAAGCATTTATTAAAATTTTACTCATTAGAAAGACCACTTCGTAGAAGTCTGTCAACAATAAGCAAAGAACATCTTTGGGTTAGTGAGAAAATGGAGATGCCTCATACTCTGCCATTTCTCTGATGCTTAAATTGATGTAATCTACCTTTAAAGCTGTTGATGATGGTGGATGGACCATACTCGGTTTCTAATGGCCAAAGCTCAGTAGCATTTCTAGTTTCGGACAGTGTATGGAGGCTAGTGGAATCTTTCCCAACCTCTCAGGTTCTTTGTTCAGATCCTGGTATTGGATTTGATCAATCTCCATTGTCATCACCACTGTTGATCTTAAAGTTATTTAACTTTTAACTCCAGGCACAGTATTTGACACTCTGGCCTTCAGTGACATTGAATGCCACAAGCCAATTATATCATATGGAAAAGAAAATTTTCCTTTTATATATTTTGTTTACTTGATCTGAATTCCCCATGACCCTAGCTCTTACTTTGTAAAGTTGCATAAAAGAAGACAGATCTGCATTCCTCTGCCTGATGGCTCATGCTGGAATTACAAGATTATTTTTCATTGTCTTATATTAGCAAAAATGATAAGTTCTTGTCATCTTATGTAATCTAAATGTATGATCACATCTCATGCTGACCTTCTGTGAAGACCAGGATATTCCTCTGTGAAGAATATTTGGATTCTGGTTCAACTAATGCTCTTTATAAAGGAAAAGGTTATTTGCTGTCACTCTAGGACTGTTTCCCTTCTATTTCTAAGGCACAAGCAGAGAAATCAAATGTAATTCTCCAGCGCGGTGTTAGGTTCTCTCCCTTTTCACATTCTGCCAAGCATCTTGTTTGCTTTCTGAAAATTGGTTTTTTCACGGTGAAGAACACCATCAAAGTAACTCCAAAAAATGCTCTAAACTATTTTCTCCATAGAACATTTGGTCACTTTAGAGCCCAGATGTTGACAGATGCAAGTTACACAGAAAAAGTTATCCTTCTGTGGTATTTACTTTCTTGTGTTCACGCTATAATCCTGTGACAGTGAAATACTGGGCACTGACTTCGTATACTAAGATTTTAAGAAATAAAGAATGCTGCTCCTGGAAGCTGATTTGATGCTTTCCCCACACACGTTATTTCTCTTTTTTTTTTTTTGGAGTTAATTTTCATCTGCCATCAATATGCCCCTCACCCACTGCACTGGAGTCCATCTGGAGTTCCTTCACATCATCTGTGTGTGGGTTTTCCCCCTCCTACCAAGTCAAGTCAAGTTAGCATCATCAGAAACTTTCCAAGTTACCATCTGCCACCTTACTTCAGATTTGAGATGCCCACTGAATTCCCAAGTCCTGAAAGAGTCATAGTGGCCTCACAGAGTTTTTTTCGCTGTAATCTGCAATATTATCAATAATGTATTTACTTCCTAGCATTTGGTGTGTGTGTGTGTGTGTGTAGGTATGTGTTTTAAGGTACACTGCAGTTGATCTAAAATAGGATTTGAGTGTCAAACTGAAAAAAGATTTATAACTTGGTGGCTACTTTAGGGTCAGAACACATAGGTATAAACTATGACTCCTCTACTTAATAATTTTGCATTCGCAGGCAGTTACCTTTGCAAAGACTCAATTTCTCTTTCTTTAAAATAGTGATCATCATAGCATCTTCTCTATAGGGTTCTCAAACGGACTTTAATGAGAAAGTATAAATGAAATCCTTAGCATGGTGCTTTACAGGTATTAAATTCTTAGCAAATTTAATCTTTTATTATTTATCTTGATAAGCATATTAAGCAAATCTTAAGGGAAGTTTCAACTCAAGTATGGTTATATTGACTGAAAGGGAACTGATACTTATCTACTCCATATGCATTTACTGAACACTAACTACATCTCAGGCATTGTGGATAGAAGTTCTTGCTCTTAAGTAATATAGAGTACACAGAGAAACAGTAATACAGAGGACTGCACAGTACAGCTGTGATGGGTGGTAATGTGGCTAAAAATGGTGGGAGAAAACAGGGACCTGCTTCTGAGAGAGGGGGAAGTGATGTTTTAGAAGTGAGGTATAGATTAAATCCTGAATGTTGGACAATTAGGATTTTACCAAGTGAGAGGGAAATTATTCTACATGCAGAGGTATGAAGAAGAATGTTTCAAACAAACGTAATATACTAAAAAATTACATTACAACAAAGAAAATGAACTTAATTTCTGGCATAAATTTGGTCTGATATCAGAACCTCACTAAGAAATTAAATAATTCATTGGGTAGATCTAATTTAGGCAATGCTATACATTACTGACTGAACTCATGCCTTTGCACAGATGATAATAAAGTAATAGTACTGTTTCCTTAATGTCAGACAGTATTTGTCTATGGACCAAATACTGAAGTTTGTTGTTTTATAACTATTATTCTCTCCAAGTGGGTGGTATTTTACCAGATTTAAGCTGAGTGCAATAAGCATGCCCTGCTGCAGAAATTATTGTGTTTACCAAAGTGTTTAGTAAAGGAGGTTTACTGAAAAAAGTTTGGATGCCTGGCTCTCTGACTCTGTCCAGATTATTTCTGTTATGCAGATTAGAATTGCATATCTAAAGAATCTCTCCCTGCTGTTACTAAATAAGCTGTTTTTTTGATGAGGCAATATTCACTAGCTTGAAGATTCAAAATAAAATTATTAAGCATTCATAACATTTCTAAAAGTGAACAACTAGACTCACAACTTATTAATAGGAGATGGTTTTAAATTATGGAGTTACTTATTTAAGAAATTTGAAATCTTTGATACCTTTCTCCCTAGTGCTGTTTCACATTCCTTCCCCTCCAGGCAACACACTAGACAGCTAACTTTCTTTAAGAGCATCTGGATATGGGGACTTAGAGAGAAAATCATAAAAGGTTGCAGCTTTCTCTGAGAAGAACCCTCCAGAACATTAGAGGAATGAGAGGAGGGGTCCTTTCCCTCTTTTATATGGAGGACAATCATTCAGATTGTAGTCAAAGAGACTACAAATTTGCAATTGTGCTCTTTAGTGAGAGTGTAGACCATGTGGGAAATGCAGAGCTCTGATGACCACACCTGCCTCGTGGTAAGAGTTGCTTCTTTTCAGTGCTAATATACTGTCCTGCTTGGATTTGGTTCCTGGATTCATGATCTGTAAAAATGGGAAGTGTTGCAGTTCCTGCAGTGTGTGCTCACACATAGTGATCACAATGGACATGCTGGTGCTAAGTACGTGAGGCCTGTCTCAAAGGTTTAATTATGATGGATTGAGCTAATATATATTTAACTGAGCAATGTAGCCACAAATGGATTGTCCTGATGGAATGTGCCCACTTTTCCATATTCTTCCATTTCTTTTTTTTTTTTTATTATTATTAAGTTGTAGATGGGTACAATACTCTCCCTTCCTTCCTCCCCCCCCCTTCTTTATTTCTTTCTGTCTTTTTTTTTTTTTTTTTTTTGGTACTGGGGATTGAACTCAGGGGCCCTTGACCACTGGGCCACATCCCCAGACCTTTTTAGTATTTTATTAGAGACAGGGTCTCACTGAGTTGCTAAGTGCCTCGCCATTGCTGAGGCTGGCTTTGAACTCGCGATCCTCCTGCCTCAGCCTCCCAAGTGCTGGGATTACAGGCGTGCGCCACCGCGCCCGGCTTCTGTCTTTTTTATGTGGTGCTGAGGATCAAACCCAATGCCTCACACATGGTAGGCAAGCACTCCACCACTGAGCTACAACCACAGCCCCCATTTCTTACAATCATAGATTAAACACATCTACAGATCCAACACTTGTCTCTTTTGATTAGTTGTTGATTTTTTTTTTTCTGAGACCTTGATGGTCATGTGCTTTAAACAAAGACATCAGATTTATCTAAAATGAATAGCAAATATCTTGCTCCCCATCCCTTACTATGAAAGTTATCACCAACTAATTATAGTATCCTTTATGGCTGACTCTATACTTGGCCTCACAATTCCTCTCACCAACTTGCTCCCAATAGCCCCCAACAGTGGAAAAGAGTTGGCAGGTGAGATGAATCCTCTTGGTTCTTGGTACCAATGTCATATACTCATATTTAAGGGGAAAATTAGGTGATTTTTCCAAAGTTGTAAGAAGAAAGAAGTTTATATGTGTATATATTTGTTCATGTGTGTATCTATCTATTAACGTGTCTTTGAGGAAGTAAGAAGGATATTAGTTGGTTATATATAGGCAGACAAAAATAACTGTGTATTGAGTTTGGGTAATCTATAATAAATTCAATTAACAAATAACAGAATGAAATCAGGTTATAATATTTTTCTCATTATCCACATTTATCATTAGTGTAATGATAAATGCACTGTAAAATTGTATTTCTTGTAAAGGTAGAGAAATGTTTACTAGCTCCATGAAAAATTTAGCCTGGAAGTACCTGCACAGTTTTATGGTCTGGAGCTATAACCATTTGTATGAGGTTTAAACATGGGGAATGCTTTGCATCAATTTGGCTGTCATGCCACACTCAGGCAACACTTCATACTTTTCATTATTCTATGAGAAATAAAAACATGGATGAAGAGGGGATTTGTTATACCCCTGTGCTCTATAACTGAGTAGAAGTAGGTGTTTCTCTCAGCTTTGATTCTGTGTTTCATCCAAACAGCAGAGTAGATATTCTCTCTTCAGGTCAGTGCTATTTGCCAACCATTTAAAAAATGCATTTCTGCACAGTTTTAGGTAAGTTGAGCATCTTATTTCTGACACAGATTTTCTAAATCACCCTTAGATTTATTTACCAGTGGCTCAGTTTTCAGACAGGAATACCTAACCTCTTAGTCCAAAGCTTAAGTTAATTCAACTGAATTCTATCAGATAAAAAAAAATGTTATTTTATTTATTTTTTCTCGGGGGGAGATAATTTTCAAGCTTTGAAAACACCTTACTGAATTATTTAATACTTCTGAAAAAGTTTGCAGCTGTTCCAACAGTTCAAATTCCCTCTGAAGATACTTAGTAGCTTTTTGATAAAGTATTTCGGAAAAAAACAGATTGTCCTGGCAAATGACATATGTCAATATCTTACATTAGAAAGTGACTCTTCCTTCTCACCAATTGTCATAGTCTATTGATGAAAATCACAGGCACTTTGAAAAAGATTGTGTTGGTTGGCTTCCTAGACATTTTTGACTGAGTTGTGATTCCAAATGTCTTCTTAAATGTTGAAATGATTAGCTTGGAAATTTAAGACCAAGATGTAACCATTAACATCTCTGTGAGACTGTGAAAGGAAGTTCTTTAGAAAGTCATTCTGAAAGTTACCACACATTCAAAAATGCCTTTGTGGACAATTTAAATACTCTCAGAAATACATTTTTGGCCCCTCCTTGTCCTACAGTATCTGGCAAGCTGACAGTGGCTTTAGTGTTAGTGAGAAAGAGAAGGAAAGGACCTTTGGTAGATAGTACCAGCTCCTATAGTGCTTCTTGGCTGTTGGGGAAGCTAGAGGGTGGGAGGAAGACACATTGGTTGGAAGAAATGGAACCATGAATATCTTTGTACGTTTCTGACTGTGGAAACATATGGAGCCAACCACAACCCCTGGGAAAATTAGCATTCCTGTCAGACAAATGTGGGTTGTTTCTTTTTCTATGTTATGAAAGATAAGTGTGATTATTCCTTTTTTTTTCCCAGTGTTTTAATGTGACTATGGGATGGGGGTTAGCAGCAAGATACTTTCTCCACTTTTATCTATACTTCCTCTTTTTCAAAAATGAATTTGTTTGGGTTGGAAGTAAAGTTAGTGATAAAGTGACACTGGGAAAATCCTGGGTACTGTGTTGAATCGTTAGAGAAAAATAGATTTTATTCTATATAAAATCAAGTGGAATTTTAGAACACTTTGGTGATAATCACAGTTCGGTGCTTGCTTTCATATTGGGATTACGTTTTACATAGACATCTTAGAGTGAGTACATAAGCAAAAAACCAAAAAAAAAAAAAAAAAACCAAAACTCACACCAACAAATTTTCTTTGTAAAAAGTCTTCTAGATTTCAAGACTCTCAGGTTTAGAGAGGATGATTGAGTGAACTGGCCAATGGTATTTTTCATTTTTTTTTAAATCCCAGAATGTAAATGTATATGTACTGTTCTACCCATCTCTTTTTGAGTATAAATTTAAGTAATGACACTATGATATTATGTTCATTTTTAAGAAATAGGAATAATTTCTGATCATTATTCATAGGAGATCATGCTGTTAAACAAGTGTTCACATTTCTTGACCCACTTACTACAATTTGTTTTTGACCTCCCAGTCCTTGGGAAGTTTTTCTGTGGTTATGGTTTAGATCTGGAATGTCCCCCAAAGGCTCGTCTGTTAAAGGCTTGGTCCTCAATGCAGCATTTTTTCAGAGGTGGGGCTTTGGGGAAGCTATTGGATCAGGAGGGCTCTGATCTCATGGATGGATGAGTCCATGATAGTTTCATAATTGAATGGGCTGTTGGGAGCTGATGAAATCAGTAGGAGGTGGGACCTCATTGGAGGATGTAGGTCACGTGGGGAATGTCTTGGAAGGGTACATCTTCCTTTCTCTTTTCTCTCTACTTCCTGGCTGCCATGAGGTAAGCATCTTTCCTCAGCTATGCACTTCTACCATGACGTTTCTGTCTTTCTGCAGGCCTAAAAGCAATGCATCATATGACCATGACCTGAAACTGTGTTGTCCCAATATTTCTTTTCTCTTTTAAGTTGTTATTTTCTGATATCTGTCACAGCAACAGAAAGGTTATACAGCTCATCATATCTGCTATTGTCCAATTATTATTGCATCGCAGCACCTATAATGAGATATTCACTGTCAGCACTCAGCTCAAAGATCTTTACAGAGCTAAGGGGCCCTCAGTGATCAGTAATTGCAGCAGGGAGTAGGGTTTGCCCTTGTTTTTGTATATGTTAGCAATATTACCAAATAGTTGAACAGATGGATATGGTTCTGATCATAGAAATAAATGAGAAAATAAAATGTGAAATAGCAGTGATAATTCAGAATAAGAAAAGTAGGTCATATTTGAGATCAGGTGATTTTTAGAGGTTTCACTCATTTATCACATAGGCCATATAATTGGTAATGATGAGGGTACTAAGAACAAACATAAGTAGTAGATTATTAGATCAGTGGTTATGAATGAGTCACACGTTCCTGTCTACATGCTTGTGTAGTTCATTCCCAGATTGGCTGCAAGCCTGAACATGTGACTTGCTTTGAATACTTGAATATTAACAAATGTGTCACAAGCCAAGGCTCTCACAGGACTGGCACATTGACAATAGCTGGCTGGTAACACTGAGACACGGGAAGAAGCCTGGGCTAAACTGTTGGGGATACAAGAACTCATTTTACACCTTCCAGCCCAACTGAGCTCCAGTTGAGGAAAGTTACCTGAGTGAACTGAGGTGAAGCCACGAGAAGACTCAACCAGCAGAACCCACCCAAACTGCTGGTCCTGAGTTACAAATGGTTACTGTTTGAAGCCAGTTGTTTTAGTCAGTTTTTTTTTTTTTTTTTCTTTCTTTTCTTTCTTCTTCTTCTTCTTTTTTTTTTTTTTTTTTTTTTTTTTTTGTTGTTGCTGTGACTAAAGGATGTAACACATATTTGGAGCATGTCTTGGAAGGTTACATCTTCCTTTCTCTTTGAGGTGAGCATCTTTCCTCAGCTATGCACTTCTACCTATAAGGAGGAAAAGTTTATTTAAGGTCTCATGGTTTCAGAGGTCTTACTCCATAAAAGGCTGACTCCATTCCTCAGGGATTGAGGCGAGGCTCAACATGTTGTAAGAGTGTGGCAGAGGGAAGCAGCTCACATGGTGATCAAGAAGCAGAGAGAGAGACTCCACTTTCCAGGTACAAATATATATACCAAAGCCACACCCTAATTCCCAACTCCTTCAGACACACCCTACCACTTCTATTACCACTCAGTTAATCCCTATCAGGGGATTAAAAATCACTGATTAGGTTAAGACTCTTATAACCCAATCATTTCTCTTCTGGACCTTCTTGCATTGTCTCACATGTGAGCTTTTGGGGGACACCTCACATCCAAACCATAACACCAGTCATTTGGGATTATTGTTAAAACAAAAATAGATTACTTATATAGTAAACAAACATGAATATTTAAAAGGCTTTGTCTTTTTTAATTAATGATCTCATATAATAAGAATGAGAGTGAGTGCTTTGGTGCCAGTACAGGGGACTATAATGTCATCAAGGGACTTTCTGTCTTTAACATCTTGGTTGCTCTTCATGATGAAATGACTGCTCCAGCTTCAAGATGTAAGGAAATGGACTTGGGAATGTCCACTCTGTCATCCACATAGCAATGTCATGTATATTTCCTTTCTTGTCACATTGCTTTATCTATCTTTTTAGTATTATGTAAAACCCTAGAATACCAACTTCATAAATCTGTATTTGTGTATGCTTCTTAGTTAGACAGTACTTACTTTTTTTTAAACCAAAACTCCTTTTTAAAAATTTATTTTCATAATTTTTAATATTTACAATTCATAGTGCCTTTTTACATACAACTGTTTGTATACAAAGTATATTCGTACAATTCAGGTCTTCAATCATGCATTTAGGAAAATGATATCCGTCTCATTCAACCACCTTTTTTTTTCTTTTTCCTTTTCTCCATCTCCCTCCCCCCTTGCTCCCTCCCTTACCCTTCCTTCCCTTTAACATTCTAGTGTTCCTCTAATCCTCCTATGTACCCCTGTCCAACAATACTGTGAACTAGCCTACTTATATCAGAGAAAACATTTGGTACTTGGATTTTTGAGACTGACTAACTTCACTTAGCATTATGTCTTCCAACTTCATCCATTTACCTGCAAATGCCATTATTTTCTTTTCTTTTATTGCTTAGTAAAATTCCATTGTGCGTATATACCACATTTTCTTAATCCACTCATTTACTGAGGGACATCTAGGTTGGTTCTACAACCTAGCTATTGTGAATTGCGCAGCTACAAACATTGAGATAGCTGTGTCACTGTAATATGCTGTTTTTAAGTCATTTGGGAATAGACCCAGGAGTGGGATGGCTGGGTCATAGGGTGGTTCCATTCCCAGTTTTCCAAGAAATCTCCACACTGCTTTCCATAATGGTTGCACCATTTTGCAGTCCCACCAGCAATGTATGAGTGTGCCTTTTTCCCCACATCCTCTCCAACATTTATTGTTGCTTGTGTTCTTGATGGCTGCCATTCTGACTGGAGTGAAGTGAAATCTTAGAGTAGTTTTGATTTGCATTTCTCTAATTGCCAGTGATGTTGAACATTTTTTCATGTATTTGTTGATTAATCGTGTATCTTCTTCTGAGAGGTGTCTTCTCAATTCCTTAGCCCATTTATTGATTGGGTTATTTGTTTTCTTAGTGTAAAGTTTTTTGAGTTCCTTATATATTCTAGAGATTAGTGCTCTATCTGATGTGCATGTATTAAATATTTGTTCCCAATTAGTTGGCTCTCTATTCACCTCACTGATTGTTTCTTTTGCTGAAAAGAAGCTTTTTAGTTTAAATCTATCCCATTCATTAATTCTTGGTAGTAATTCTTGCACTACAGGACTCTTATTAAGGGACTTGGGGCCTAATCCGACATGTTGGAAATTGGAGCTTACTTTTTCTTCTATTAGGTGTATTGTCTCTGGTCTAATTCCTAGGTCCTTG
The DNA here is from genome assembly GCA_025594165.1 of Tamias sibiricus. NCBI lineage: Eukaryota > Metazoa > Chordata > Mammalia > Rodentia > Sciuridae > Tamias > Tamias sibiricus. The sequence goes on along the minus strand of CM046673.1, from coordinate 35,392,311 downwards.
ATCCACTTTGAATTGAGTTTTGTGCATGGTGAGAGATAAAGGTTTAATTTCATTTTGTTGCATATGGATTTCCAGTTTTCCCAGCACCATTTGTTGAAGAGGCTATCCTTTCTCCACTGTACATTTTTGGCAACTTTGTCTAATATAAGATAACTGTAATTATATGTATTAGTCTCTGTATCTTAAATTCTGTACCATTGGTCCACCAGTCTGTTTTGGTGCCAATACCATGCTGTTTTTGTTACTATTGCTCTATAGTATAATTTAAAGTCCGGTATGGTGATGCCCCCTGCTTCACTTTTCTTGCTCAGGATTGCTTTGGCTATTCTGGGTCTCTTATTTTTCCAGATGAATTTTCATGACTGCTATTTCTATTTCTTTGAAAAATGACATTGGGATTTTGATTGGAATTGCATTAAATCTGTATAATGCTTTTGGTAGTATGGACATTTTGACAATATTAATTCTACCTATCCAAGAGCAAGGTAGGTCTTTCCATCTTCTGAGTTCTTCTATAATTTCTTTCTTTAGTGTTCTATAATTTTCGTTATAGAGGTCTTTCACCTCTTTTGTTAAGTTGATTCCCAGGTATTTTATTTTATTTTTTGATGCTATTGTAAATGGGGTATTTTTCATCATTTCCCTTTCAGAGTCTGTGTCGCTGATGTACACAAATGCCTTTGACTTATGTGTATTGATTTTGTATCCTGCTACTTTGCCAAATTCATTTACTAGTTGTAAAAGTTTTCTGGTAGAGTTTTTTGGGTCTTCTAGGTAGATTATCATGTCATCAGCAAATAGTGCTAATTTGAGCTCTTCTTTTCCTATCTGGATCCCTTTAATTCCTTTCGTCTGTCTAATTGCTCTGGCCAGAGTTTCCAGTACTATGTTAAATAGCAGTGGTGAAAGGGGGCATCCCTGTCTTGTTCCAGTTTTTAGAGGGAATGCTTTCAATTTTTCTCCATTTAAGATAATGTTAGCTCGGGGCCTTGCATAAATAGCTTTTATAATGTTGAGATATGTTCCTGATATTCCTAGTTTTTCCAGTGTTTTGAACATAAAGGGGTGTTGTATTTTGTCAAATGTTTTTTCTGCATCTATTAAGATGATCATATGATTTTTATCTTTTAGTCTATTGATGTGATGTATTATGTTTATTGATTTCCGAATGTTGAACCAGCCTTGCATCCCTGGGATAAACCCCACTTGATTGTGGTGCACTATCTTTTTGATATGTTTTTGTATCCGATTTGCCAGGATTTTGTTGAGGATTTTTGCATCTATGTACATTAAAGATATGGGCCTGAAGTTTTCTTTTTTGGATGTGTCTTTGCCTGGCTTTGGAATTAATGTGATATTGGCCTCATAGAAAGAGTCTGGAAGAGCTCCCTCTTTTTCTATTTCTTGAAATAGTTTGAAGAGCATTGGTATTAGTTCTTCTTCGAAAGTCTTATAGAACTTGGCTGTAAACCCATCAGGTCCTGGACTTTTCCTTGTTGGTAGCTTTTTGATGACGTCTTCTATTTCTTTGCTTGTAATCAATCTGTTTAAGTTGTGTATAGCCTCCAGTTCCAGTTTAGGCAAATCATCTGACTCTAGAAATCTGTCAATGTTTTCAATATTTTCTGTTTTATTAGAATACAAGTTTTCGAAGTAATTTCTAATTATCTTCTGTATATCTGAGGTGTTTGTTGTGATATTCCCGTTTTCATCATGAATGTTAGTAATTTGAGTTTTTTCTCTTCTTCTTTTTGTTAGCATCACTAAGGGTCTGTCAATTTTGTTTATTTTTTCAATGAACCAACTTTTATTTTTATCAATTCTTTGAATGGTTTCCTTAGTCTCAATTTCATTAATTTCTGCTCTGATTTTAATTATTTCCTGTCTTCTACTGCTCTTGGTGTTGGTCTGTTCTTCTTTTTCTAGTGCTTTGAGGTGTGATGTTAAGTCATTTATTTGTTGTTTTTTTTCCTCTTAAGGAATGAACTCAGTGCAATGATTTTTCCTCTTACTACTGCCTTCATAGTGTCCCAGAGATTTCTATACGATGTATCTGTGTTCTCATTTACCTCTAGGAATTTTTTTAATCTCCTCTTTGATATCTTCTTCAACCCCTTGTTCATTCAGTAGCATGTTGTTTAGCTTCCAGTTGTTGGAGTAGTTTTGCTTAATCCTTGTTTTGTCGTTGATTTCCAATTTCATCCCTTCATGGTCTGATAGAATGCAGGGTAGTATCTCTATTTTTTTATATTTGCTGAGAGTTTCCTTATGACATAATATATGGTCTACTTTGGATAAGGAGCCATGTGCTGCTGAGAAAAACGTGTATTCGTTTACTGAGGGATGAAATATTCTATTCTATATATGCCCGTTAGGTTTAAATTATTAATTGTTTTAAGGAGGCTTAAAGTTTCTTTGTTTAGCTTTTGTTTGGATGATCTATCCATTGGTGAGAGAAGTGTGTTGAAGTCCCCTAGAATAACTGTGTTGTGGTCTATTTTACTCTTGAACTTGAGTAGAGTTTGTTTGATGAATGTAGGTGCTCCATTATTTGGGGCATATAGATTTATGATTGTTATATCCTGTTGATGAATGGTTCCCTCAAGTAGTAAGAAATATCCATCTTTGTCCCTCTTGATTAGTTTTGGTTTGAAGTCTACCTTATTTGATGTGAGAATGGAAACCCCTGCTTGTTTCCACAGGCCATGTGAGTGATAAGACTTTTCCCAGCCTTTCACTTACAGTCTGTTGATGTCTTTTTCTATGAGGTGTGTTTCTTGGAGACAGCAAATTGTTGGGTCATTTCTTTTAATCCATTCTGATAATCTGTGTCTTTCGATTGGCGAGTTTAGGCCATTAACATTCAGGGTTATTATTGAGATGTGATTTTTATTCCCATCCATTTTTATTTGTATTATGGTCTTTAGCTTTATTTGGTTTCTCTTCTGGTTGGTATTTCCCTTAGTTTAATATCTCCCTTTGTTGATTTTTGTTGTTATCTTTCTCTCCTTCTTCATGAAAAATGTTGCCCAGGATGTTCAGAAGTGCTGGCTTTCGAGATGTGAAATCTTTAACTTTTGCTTGTCGTGGAAGGTTTTTATTTCATCTTCAAATCTAAGGCTCAGTTTTGCTGGCTATAGATTCTTGGTTGACATCCCTTTTCTTTCAGAGCTTGAAATATGCTATTCCAGCATCTTCTTGCTTTTAAGGTCTGGGTTGAAAAATCTGAACCTAGTTTGATTGGTTTCCCCCTACATGTAATCTGCTTCCTTTCTCTTGTGGCTTTTAGTATTCTCTCCTTGCTCAGTATATGAGGCATTTTCATTATAATGTGTCTTGGTGTGGATCTATTGTGATTTTGTTTGTTTGGTGTTCGGTAAGCCTCTTGAACTTGGTTTTCCCATTCATTCCTCAAGTTTGGAAAATTTTCTGTAATTATTTTGTTAAATAAATTACTCATTCCTTTGGCTTGAAACTCTGCCCCTTCCTCTACGCCAGTCACTCTTAAGTTTGGTCTTTTTATGTTCTCCCATAATTCTTGGATGTTATGTTCTTGATTTCCAATGTGTTTTGCTGTATAATCTATATTCTTCTCTAGGATATATATATATATTTTCTTCATTGTCTGAAGTTCTTTCTTCCAAGTGGTCTACTCTGTTGGAGATGCTTTCAATTGAACTTTTATTTTGGTTTATTGCTTCTTTCATTTCTGGAATTTCTGTTTGGTTTCTCTCTAGAGCCTCTATTTCCCTATTGAAGTAATCTTTTACTTCCTCTATTTGTTTTTGGAGTTATTTGTCAAAATGATATTTTGCCATCTGTATTTGCTCCCTCATCTCATTTTTGAGTTCATTCTTAAGTTCCATAAACATTTGGAATATGTAATTTCTAAATTCCATCTCTGGCATTTGACCAACTGTGCTTGCCATGAAATTTACTGATGAGGTATCTTGATTTTTTTGTGTCACTTTCTTCCCTTGATTTTTCATGTTGCTTGTGTGTCTTTTCTTCCTGCACTGTGGGACCTTGACTATTTTGATTTTACCTTAAAGCCTTATGTTGTTCCTGTAGTACAATGCTATCAGATCCCCTTATAATTCCTTTACACTTTAAAATCTAACACTTTCTATTCAGAAAATCCAAGTTTTATCACAATGTATAGATTTGGTTAACCCATATATTGTTTCCAATTTACTCTGTACGCTTCTGATGGGGTTTTATAGCTTCAAGTATTGGACACAGAGGTGTTATGTTTAGGAAGAAGAAAGTGTCTTGAATTGTTCTATCTTAGAAAGTATAAAAAGAGAGTTCTATGGAAGTGGTTTAGTATCAGTAGATGAGAGAGGAAAGAGAATGGAGTGGACAATTAGGTGGAAGGACCAATTTATATATAAACCTAACTTATGCAACTGTTGAAAGAAGAAATAAAGTAAGATGGAAAAGAAAAAAAAAATGATAAAAGAGTAGAAATTGGTGTAAGAGAGAGGAGAGAGAGAGTCAAGAAAATAGTGAACTATATATAACACCGCTTTGCTATCCAGTTCAATTGTGCCCATTCTAGAAATCCCAAGTTCTGCGTATAACTTGTTTTTGCCTCTGTTTAGTATGCACTGGCAGGGTGTAAATAAGAAAGATGAAAGAAGAAGAAAAGATGCAAAGTGAGAAGGAAGAAAAGAAGGAAAGAAAAGAGGAGCAGAAGCAAACAAACACACTGATAATGCAAAAACAAAGCAAAACAAAACAAAGCCAAAAATAGAAAGAAAAAAAAAAAAAAAAAACAATAACAGAGAACCAACAAAACAAGCAAACCAACGAAAAATTCGAACCCCAAGTCTCAAACAAAACGGGCCCTGGGAAGCCCTCCTCTTTTTTCCTTTCCAGTTTAAGCCAACCGCATGGGATCGCGTCTAGACAGCAATCCTGCCAGTGGAATCAAGGCTGCACCTTTGGCCAGTGGCAGAATGACCCAGCGGAAGAGCAGCTCAGGGAGGTTGTGTGTCAGCAGATGAATGGCACCAGGAAGGGGACCCTCCAGAAGGCACCCTTTCCCCACGCCCACCCACAGTTGTAGCTTCTTGGGGCCGCTGCGCTAGCCTCAGACACGCCCTCCCCTGCTGGTTACTGGAGCCTCACCCAGGTGTGTGCTGTTTTCTGAGCGTTGGCAGCTCCCTGGATGTCTGCAGCTGTCCTTCCTTTCTTTCTTTTTCCCTTTGTCTGGGTCAGCCACTGTATTCCTCAAAGATGGTAGTGTTCTCCTCCCACTCAACATCAGCTCCGCAGACACTTGTGTCACTCCAGAGCGTGCAGGATCAGCTTGGCAAGCTGTGTGAAAGAGTTCTACGTGGACACCACCCGCATCTCTAGGCTCCTTTCTATCCTTCCTCGCCAATTGGTTTCCAAGCCGCTGTGTGGATCATCCCCTTGCCGAGATGATATCGGGCAGCTGCGCCTGCAGCGCAGACAGCACTGCTTCAGACTGTGGACCGCTCTGACTCTGCCCCTGCCCGCCGTGGTCCAGAGAACGTTTTATTTCACTGTCCAGAGGTGCATGAATGTCTCGGCTCCCCTTCAGTTGCAAGAGAATTGCTAGTAACACGCTCAGACTTCCCACTAAGCATCTTTTAGTAACTGTGTCCAGACAGCACCTCCCTCCTGTCGGCCATCTTCCCAGGATCCTCCAGTACTTATTTTTAAGGCTCAGTTTTCTTTCATGTAAAAATAGGAAACACTGCGTACTTCAAAACTGTGTTTTAAATATTAAAATTATAATTTAAATAATTACATAATGACACAATAAATAAAAATAGATCTGATTTAGGTAAATTTTCTTCATTCCAGTTTTCTGATACAGGATGCAGTATGGTTCTGGATGATCAAACAAGTACATGTTGGATTTAATTTTACCTTTCTGGTCAAATAGAGTCAAATGCCTTCGATAAAACCAATTTAGCTAGAGATCCTGAACCTATCTAACTTTCTATAAATATACTGTAGAAATGGAAGAAGTAAGGACTGTTTCCTGCTATTTAGTACATAAATTAAGGAGTTCAAAATGTGATATGAAAAGGTAAGTTATGGGTATAAGTGTTTTGGAATGACAAATTATAAGCTAAGTCTATGGGATGTGATAGATTTAGAAACCCCCAGATAAATAACTGTTTTTTCTAAGAAACTTTATATAAAAAATACCTACAACTTTGGCCAATTGATGTTTTGAACTTCTTTGGCATTTGAATTGTCAGATCACCAATAAATCCCCAGGGTTTCATGAGCAAACTAATCACAGTCTTAATTTACATTACCTAAGATAAAACCAAGGATCTGAATGGTTTAACACAATGCATTTTCCCCTTGAGTATGAAAAGTGCTATGCAAATCCAGCAATTTCCCCAATGAATCCCTTCCATTCTGTGACTCAGGGTTAGAGTTTGCTTCCATCTTGTGGAAGAACGATGAGCATATAGTCTTATGTTCACAAATAAATAGGTGATCAGAGATGAAGGAAGCACATAAGCTTTAGTGGTCTTGGCCTGGAAGTGACACTTGCTACTTTTTATCTTGATATATTCTTCAGAATTGTCACGTAGCCCAACATACTTGCAGTGGCGGGTGGGAGGGTAATGCATGGAAATGTGACTATTTATTGAACACTAACTTTCTTTTCTACAGAGGAAACTAGTTTATTCACAGTTATAATTTTGAGGTTCACTTTGGTGAGAAAATGTTTATGCAATATCTAGTAGCATTTCTGGCTCCAGAAGGCCTGAGCTAATCTTTATTTTGCTTATTCCTATATGCCCAGCATGGAGCAGTGTTTGGTGAATAGGAGGAACTATACAATGAATGAATGCCTACATGAACAAATAAATGCCAACCCCCTTTCTTTCATCCCTATCTTGTCATCTCTGAGTATAGAAAATAACACTTATATTCTGTCTCTTCATAGATTAGCAGAGTAACCAGCACATACTATATACTCATGGAATATTTATTGATAGGGAGGATGAGGAGAAGCAAGACTCAGAGTTCTTGAGAAGCAAGACTCATAGCACAGTTGTCTGGAATGATTTTTCTTTTCCTCCCATAAGAAAGGTTGAATTTTTAAATGAATAAATTGTGTCCTTCTCTGGAAGTTGTATTTATATATATTTTAGAAATAGAATGTGGAAAACCTTGTTGAACTTCGAAATACCAGAACAAATGTTCACCATGTGCTGCACGAAGCTCATGGCATTTGATATAACTACCTCCTTAGCACACTGCTTTTCTTTCTTAAACAACATAAATTTGCTGAGCTGGGCCTTGAGCGAACTGTGATTTGTTGACATGAATTTAACATGATCCCAACCTGCATAATAAGAATGTTTGGATTCCTTTTCCAATTTTGATTTCTTTGCCAAGTTTTATGGAACATGCTTTTGCTTTTGGTCTTGGCTATCTCCTGCATCTGGGTTATCCCATTCCTTCTAATTTCCTGAGAGAAACATTAATTATTTTTCTTTGCACTCCTGGGAGTTGTACACGTGAAATTAGTAGACAACAGCAGTAGATTGTTTTCCTGAGATATTCGAAGTTGGGATGGTACCAAGCACTTCTGAAAGTTGGAGACTGGGTATAAGTGGTTCACTCTCAGCTGGTGCTTGTCAAAAAAGTTTGTTATTTCATTCATTAGAGGAGGAGTATCCTCAAACATCCATCCAGATGATTCCTTGACACAATCCCTCTTACCCATTTACTCCCTTGTCAGAGGAACAAGAGGAAGTGCAGGACTAGACCTCTGTTCCACCACCTGAATAGTGCTAACACCTGAAATGGGGGTTGTTGTTGGAGTTGGAGAGAGAAGTCAGAAGAGAAAGCAGAATAAAGAACCTACTCATTCTCAATCTGCCTCCGAATTCTTTCCCGCGGTATTGTTGCTGCAAATGGCAACAGCTACAGGCGGCAACAAGTGGTGGCCCATATGGGGAATTCTGAATCGGCAGGTAAGATCTGAGGAGTCTCTAGTCAGAGCGATTAAGATGGGCTCAAAAATGACAAAAATCCAAGCTGCTAAAGCTATTCAAGATTTATTAGAGATAGCTGAAGAATTTGTGCTCTCAATTGAACCTGAGACTCAGGATGGTACTAAGTCAGTTAGGACCAGTGAGAGTAGTAGTAGTGAGGAGGAATTAAGTAAAAGTGATCAAGAGAGCACAACCTCCACTGAGTCAGTTAGGACCAGTGAGAATAGTATTAATGAGGAGGAATTAAGTAAAAGTGATCCTGAGAAAATGAGCAAAAGGAAATTAAGGAGGACCAAGATAAAGGAACATCAAGTGGAGGAACCACTTGTGCCCTTTGCTCCCTTATGGGTTGAATCAATTACAAAGACGATGAAGGGTCTTTCTAGGTGCTTGCGTGCCCTTGAAGCAGAGAGTAATGGTCTTTCTAAGTGCTTGCGTGACTTCAAGTGTCAAAATTCACAGGAACAATGGGATCTGCCAGTGTTTGAAAATCAAAATGAACAGAGGTACCACCAATCTTTAGATTTCAAAACTATAAAAAGTTTTAAAGAAGCAACAATGACATATGGGCCCCAAGCTCCTTTTACCATAAGCATGATAGAATCTCTTAATACTTTAAATTTAATTCCTTCGGATTGGAAAGGCTTATGTAAGGCAGTATTGAGCGGGGGACAATACTTAATTTGGAGGTCTCAATTCCAAGAGTTCTATGTTGAAACAGCTAGAAGAAATGCAACTGCAAGATTTCCACACCGTAATGTAGACATGTTAACCAGAGAAGGGCAATATGCTGATTTACAGGTTCAGATTCAGTACGATCTTGGAGTTTACGTTCAAATATACACCGCAGCTGTTAAGGCATGTAAAACATTACAAGGAACTGGTAACTTACAGGGTAGCTTGTCTAAAGTGATTCAGGGACCTAATGAGCCATATGCTGACTTTGCTGATCGACTTTTGCGAACTGCAGGTAGAGTGGAGACGTTGATCGAGCCATGCCATTAGTTGTTCAGCTGGCATATGAAAATGCCAACAAATATTGTCAAGACGCTATCAGACCTTGGAAATCTAAAAGGGACCTTTCTGTATATATAAGGCTATGCAAGGACATAAATGATGCATTTGTTACAGGTAATGTAATCGCAGCAGCCATGAGAGGTGCTTCTCCTCAAAATTTTACAAGGGCTCAACCTAAAAATTATTATAGTCAATCAGGTTATTTTAGAAAACAATATCCCCAAAGAAGGCAAGAGACAATAGAAATAAGGCCAAGCTAATCTCGTGCCCCAGGCCGCTGCCCCAGGTGTAAAAAAGGAAACCATTGGGCTAGTAAGTGCAGATCCAAAACTGATGTTTATGGTAACATTTTGTCTGGCAATTCAAAAAACGGGGCACGGGGCCCAATGCCCCGGGGCCCACAAATGTACAAGGCATTAGAGGAGTATCCTCAAACATCCATCCAGAGGATTCCTCGACACAATCCCTCTTACCCATTGCCTCCCTTGTCAGAGGAACAAGAGGAAGTGCAGGACTAGACCTCTGTTCCACTGCCCGAATAGTGCTAACACCTGAAATGGGGGTTGTTGTTGGAGTTGGAGAGAGAAGTCAGAAGAGAAAGTAGAATAAAGAACCTACTCATTCCCAATCTGCCTCCGAATTGTTTCCCACAGTATCGTTGCTGCAGGCAGCAACAGCTACAGGCGGCAACACAGTTACAACAAACATAAGTTGACAGAAGTGTTAAAGTTGTCCGCAAAGACACAAAAGTTGCTTTTGCCCTTTAATTCATGGGAAGTGCTATCCTGATGGAAATTCTAGGTGTATGTGAAAATTTGAACGCTTGACTATAGGGGAGAAAATGATTGAAAACACTGATAACACAAACTGAAGAAAATATTAGGATATAGGCACATGGTACTCTTGATGCCATAGAGTCTGGCTTCCATCTGGCAACTGAAGAAATGATGTGGATTGTATCAACACAGAGTTCTCAATTATGCCACAAAATTGAATTGCAAAGTTAGAGGCTTATTTGTTGATTTTTAAAAGTGTATTCATTTGTTTAATCAGTAGCTATTTATTGAGTTTGTATTATGTGCTGGGTATTATTCTAGGTCTTGTGGATATGATGGTGACTACAATTTTAAAACAAACAAACAAATTTAAAAAAAAAAAAATCTTACCCTTAGAAAGAATTATGAGCTTGCACAAAGTCACGTAGTTCCTAAATGACAGAGCTGAGATTTGAACCTAGGCTGTCTGACCCTATAGCCCAAGTCTTCACTGCTAAGCTGTCATGTAGTCCTGCTTTTTAAAATTCATAAACTTTATTTTTAAGAAATTTTGAATTTGTAGAAAAATTGAGCAGAAAGTATGGAGAATTTCTGTATACTCCTTTTACAACCCCCTAACTAACATCTGAGTTTTGATGCACAAAGTTGAAAATGAATAAAATGTTAGTGTCCCTAAATGGTTTCCCCTCTCTTTTCCTTTTACATGCATTACAATAGAGATAACACAAAAATTTTCCTAATCCTAAGTTAGTTTTCATTCTTTCAACAAATACTTATAAAACCTCTTCTATTAACTAGGCTGCACAAACAAAGCTATATATAAACTTGACATGGTTTTCTGACATACAGACATTATGGTAAAGTATTTTTTTTTTGCAAAAATAATATCAAATATGAATATCAAATTACAAAAGACATGGACTTTAAAAGATAACATGGCATACAATTTTATTTTGGGGTTATGTAAGTCTTGCAGGAGGCAGTAATTTTTAAGTGACACTTGAAAGATGAATAAAAGTTACCTTTGCAGAGAGAAGAGAAGAGAATATTCAGGGAAGGAGATTAACATATACAGAGTTGATACTGAGGAGGCAAATAATTTGAAGCTTTGAAAATACAAAGAGCTAAAATGGTAAGGGAATTGAAACATGACTGGCCTAAGAAATAAGAGGGGTGCAAGGAGAATTTGTTGTCACAAAAGGCAAGAGGAATATACTCACAGGTCAAATAACTTTAAGATTTGTAAAGACAAAAAAGGTCCATTGATTGGAGAATATTTGTGACCTTTATTTGTTGGGATCAACAATAACACAGGCATTATTTTAATTTTTTTTTTTTTTTTTTAAGTTCAAGTGCATGTTTTCATCTCAAGAGCAACATCCTCAAGGTTTTGGATAGAGAAGTGTTTTTGAAGTGGATGGGCTAATTAATGGTGGGTGAAAAAGTCATGCTAGTGTGCATAGATAATACTTATGAGCAATTTGCAAGTATAGAAGAAAAGAGAAAAGTAGCTGGAAAAGCAGGTGTCACTGAGGGAGGTTTTCTTTTCTTTTTGTTGAGACCAATTAGAACAAGTTAAAATGCTGATCTCAGAGAATTAATAGAGAAGGAAAGGCTGAAAATGCAAGTATGAAATGACTGATCTGGCAGAAATGTTATAATCTGGGCATTCACAGGGCGAATGGCCTTTGCTTGAAGGAGTCTCACTTTAAGGTGATTGGAGTGAAAAAAAGGAGAAATAGGTAACTAGTTAGATTAATTTATAAATTTATAGTACTATCAATTATTTATTTTAAGAAGTTTGAGATAAGTAAGTAGAAAGGAACTGAGTTGGAAAGGATAGGATTTGGGGAATGAGAAAATTCACATAGCTGAGGTCATTTAAAGGTGATTCTGGAGAGGGAGAAATTGAACTTCTTAGAGAAATGATGTTAGGAGTGCCAAGCAGGTCGGAAGGTAGCCATATGAATTGATCAACAAGTATACATAGTGTGGTCAGCCAGTTAGAACTAGCTTCAGTTGGTCTGGAAGTGAACTAAGAGTAGTTTAAACATGGCTCCTCTTTTAAGTTTCTTCATATTAAATCCAGGGTTTTCCCAGTGTTTCTACAATGAACAAGAGTGCAGACCTCTTCTGGTTTGATACTCTGATTTCTCCATCATTTAGTTTCCATTTCATGGCAAAGGTGGTGCTCCCTTCCAACCACAGGAAGGGGAATGGAACAAGAGCATATCCATCTCCACTTTATATCTAGCGTAAGGGAGTGAAATGATTGAACCAATGACTGGAGACTGAGCAGTTTTAGGAGTTGTAAAGTCCAGGATCTTACTGGGGGATCAGGCATCTGGGGTTGACATGGAGGAAGATATCACCAGAGATGAGGAATCAAAAATTGGGGGAGACATATAGGTCATTCCTGAGGTTTATGATATTCATATTAATGGCAAAATTGGGGGAATAAAGAGAAACCCTTGTTATTTTTTATGATGTTTAAATTGTAGACTATTCAAATCTGGTTCTGATTATTGTCACATATACTATCTTTATTTTACTTTGCTGCTTTATTTAAGAAAGTATAAACATCGTATAAAAATTCCCTAAACAAAGCAAGTTATAAATTTAAAGGTCAAAAAAGCCTTCCTCTCCTTGACATTTTCATTCCTGGTACCCCACCTTAGAGATAAGTGTGTTTAAATTTTTCTAGAGTCTCCTGGGTAGTTAATCCAATAATTTGAAATAATATACCAATTTTTATGGTTTTGTACTTAATCACCTTAATATGATATCTGTATACTTCCTAAGAAAATTTGAGAATTTAGTGGAGTCTTTATTCTGATATCCTTCTTTACTCCTTTACATTTCACTGCTGATGCAATTCCACTGATTCTAAGATATCCTGATTCCTCTCTCGTGTTCCTTTCTGTTTGCTGAGGTGGATTTTCAAGTTTGGATTTTGTTTTGTTTTGATTTTAGAAAGAAGCGATGGAAAGTACATTTTCAGAATTCTTCCATGACATTTTTGATAGGTGATTTTTTTTTACTCCACATTTTTCATGATGAAATGAGGACAATGATGATGATAAGGAATTTTGATGCTATTTTGATTCTTAATCCTTTGTAGATATTATACTTTTCTGTTTGGGAAGATTTAGGGTATTCTTTTGGAGTGCTGAAATCTCATCAAAATGTGTACCAATGAAACATTTTTCATTGGCCTTGAAGAGTTAAGATAAATTTTCTTTTTATTTTATCAATTGATTTATTCTTTTCTCTGTGAACAATTTTTAGATTGGGTTTTGGACATTCTGAATCTATCTTCCATATCTTTTACCATTCCTCTAATATTTGCTCTTCTGTTTATCTTTTTTTTGGCTAAGTTCTAGTTTTCCTTGAATTTCTGCTTTTTGATATTACTCAGATCCTACATCTGTGTCCGTGGTGGTATTCAGTACCTCTAGTTGACATGTTATTTTGTAATTATTTTGCTAATTTCTAAGAGTTTTTCATTTTTTCCCACCAATGGATTCTTTCTCAATGTTGCTTGTATTATTATAGATGTCTCCTTCCTCATATTTCCCTGAAGAAAACATGTAGTATCTTTTTTAGAAAGCATCTTCTTCTTATTATTATTATATTACATTTCCTCACTTCTAGGTCAATGCTCCTATTGTCTACTTTGGTCTTTCTCTTTGAGGTCATGAATTTTCCACAAATACTAAGTGAATTGTGGTTAACTTCACATAATTACAATTGATTACTGCAGATAGCTGGCCTGCAGTTATTTTACACATGTGGAACTGTTGCCTCAAAAGCCTGGTGTTCTAAAAGGGAAGGCTGATTCTATGTAAGGTACTGGTTCCACCAGTAGACAGGGAGTGTATAAGCAGGCCTTATCGTCATTAAGATAAAGAAAATCTTATTTTGAGGTTTTGTGGTTAGGATTCTTACATACCAAAGAAAGAACCAATTTCAGTGCACCAGAAAGGAATCTACTGAGAGACATTAAATAGCACACCTAATTGTTGAGAGAGTTGGAGGATCAGTCTTTACGATAAATCTTTATGATAAACTACCGGCATGAAAACAAAACAACAAAATAGTCCACTGAAGCTCATTAAAGAATTGGTTAGGAAACTCACAAAAGGACATTTGGATCCTAACACCACACTACCTCTGATGACACCCATAACACCAGAGGGGATTCCTGGGCCCACCTGCTTCTTTATGTGGGTCAGATGCAAATCAAATCAGGTTGGATACAAATAATTGAGCAAACTAACATCACCTATCTGCAACTTGATTGCAATGGAGACTTAAGAAATCAGGACTTTAAAAATTACACCTTAGGAAGAAGTATTCATGGTGTGAGGAACCATCAAAGGCAGACAGTGCTCAGAAGATTCAGAGTAGTCACAGATGTCAGAGGTCCTTATCTGGGACCTTGAGTCTATTTCCATCTCCAGGTCCAGCTGCTTTTCCTTTTAACCCCACTGATCCGGGGATTTTAGACTTGGCTTTATACCTCTCTCTAGTCCGAAAATACACACTAATGATCTCTTTACCTATAAATCGTTCTCATTATCTCCAGTTGAGGCTTGAGTTGGGATTCATTGCTGTAGACAAATGAACAGAATATGACATTGAACAGTTTGACCAGCCCCAACTGTGCACAGTAGATCACTTAATGACCCTAATTTCTACCTTAGTCCCCTTCTCCCTGATTCCAAACTTGGGAACTCTGGAGGGATCCAACAGGAAGCAGCACAACCTCCTCCACTACAGCCTCTTCTGATTATTCTCTCTGATCTGATTTATGGGTCCAGAAGACCCATCTAACTACTATCTTCCAGAAATTAATCAAAATGCCTAGTTTGCTGATTGCATGCTTCCTTTTGCTGTGCTCCTATGGAGGAATTATTTTTGCGTAACTTTACTATTATTCCATTGAGACTTTGGAAGGAATGCATTTAACAACTATAATACACAAATTTAAAAAGTGGAAAAAAAGTTATTCATATTAGGTAGCTTGCTTAAAGTCTCAGTTTCTCATTGTCCATAAAATATTTAACTAGAAAAAAAGGTGAGTTGAAGAGCACACTATGCTACCCACAATATCCTTTATTTTATTGTCTCCTTGTGACAATGAATGAAATAGTTTCTAGCAGGCTTCTTTGTGACTTTGCTCTTCATAATATGAAATCTGCATTTAGAAAGAATTTTGTGGTGTAAAACGACCTGTATTAGAAATATTTTCCTTAGAAATTAACATGTTTATATGCAAAGGAGAAGCAAGGTAAAATTTACAACATGAACATTAGAAAACCACAGTTGAAATGTTTTATACATTCATTCCTGGCAAATTAGCATATGAGGAGAGCACAATTTAGATTATTGAGACTCATTTTCATTTAAGTTTTTACTTAAATGGGAACTATGTTAAAATTTGGAAGGAGGAGAAGGATGAAAAATGTGAAGAGTAGCTATGATATAAAGTGTTTTGTAGTTTAAATGGATTGGAAAGTTGCTGAAAACATGCTTTCCCACACATTCACTAAGGTACAACTGTGACGGAGGCAGATTACATTCCCCTTTCATTTTATCCATGCAATACTTCAGCGCCAATAAAAAATTCAGTTTTAACTCAGATGTTCAGCTTGACATTTGTATATGCAAAGTGGAGAGAGAAAGTGTACCTCTGAATTCATCATGGAAAGGGCAGTGAACCTTAGGAAGTAGGGCATTAAGTCTCCAAGGGAGGGAAAATGCTTTCAGGAGAGCTCATTATTTATGCTTTGTCAGTCAGTTGCTTCTTTGGTTGTTGAAGCCAGTGGTTCTCTTTGGGTGGCTTGTCTGGCTGAGAAGTCTTCACTCCTCAATTCTACCTCAAGACCACCTCCTCCCATACTCCTCTTTCAAACACTACTAAAAGCTTTCTAACTGGCAACTCCAATGGGTTCAACTTTACCTTTTCTGACTCTGGATAGCAGAAATATTTTCCTTTGAAAACTTAAATCTTAGATTCCTAAACCCGTTGTGTTTCTTGTTTTCTTTTCAAATTTTCCATATTCTTATTTAGAGTCTATCTCTGCTGGTTATGTGTTAATATAAGGGTTTTGGTAACTTCAATGCTCATTGAAGGACAGGATTATATAATGATTCTATGTGTAGATGCTTAAGCCAGATGGCATGACTTCAAATCTTAGTCTGGCTTGTTCCTGGATGCATGCCCTTGGGCAAGTCCTTTAACCCTTCTGTGCCTCAGCTTCTTTAGATTGAGCTCAAAACAGTGTTTACCTCGTGAACAGTGTTTACCTTTATGAAGATTGGCTCAGAAAAAAAATGTGTAAAGTAGCACTCCTCGTATTATAATGCATAGATGGGACAAATGGGAATCTTGATGAAATGTAAATTCTGATGTGGTAGTTTGGGAGTAAGGCTCCAAAGTCTGTATTTCTAACTCCCAGGTAATGTGGTTTCTGCTGGTCTGTAGACCATATGCCAGTATCAAGAAAGACAACTGTCTCAAACCAAACTTGACAATAGATGGGTGTTAGCATCATCATTGTCATCATCATTACAGTTAGCATCTTCTTCTTCTTCCCTGAGACATTCTCCACTTTCAGTGATCTCCTGTATCCTAAGCACCATCCTTCAAGAAAGGAAGCTTTGTTTTGTAATTAGAGAAATGAAAATCAAAACTACTCTAAGATTTCATCTCACTCCAGTCAGATGGCAATTATCAAGAATTCAAGCAACAATAAGTGTTGGAAGGGATATGGGGAAAAAAGGTACACTCATACATTGCTAATGGCAATGCAAATTGGTGCAACCACTCTGGAAAGCAGTATGGAGATTCCTCAGAATTCTTGGAATGGAACCACCATTTGACCCAGCTATCCATTCCTCAGACTTTATCCAAAGGACTTAAAATCAGCATACTACAATGACACAGCCACATCAATGTTTATAGCATCTCAATTCACAATAGCTAAACTGTGGAACCAACCTAGATGCCTTTCAATAGATGAATGGATAAAGAAACTGTGAGATACACACACACACACACACACACACACACACACACACACACACAATGGAATATTACTCAGCAATAAAAGAAAATAAAATTATGGCATTTGCAAGTAAATGGATGGAATTAGAAAATATCATAATAAGCGAAGTAAGCCAATCCCCAAAACCAAAGGCTGAATGATCTCTCTGATAAGTGGATGCTAATCCATAATGGGGGAGGAGGCATGGGAAAAAAGGAAGAACTTTGGATTGGGAAAATGGGAGAGTGTGGAAGGAGCGGGCATGGGGAGAGGAAAGATGGTAGAATGAGAAGGACATCATTACCCTAGGTACATGTATGACTGCACAAATGGTGAAACTTTGTATCATGTACAACCAGAGAAATGAGAAGTTGTACTACATTTGTGTACAATGAAATGAAATGCATTCTGCTGTCATGTATAACTAATAAGAACAAATAATTAAAAAAAAAAAGCTTTTTGAGTGCATGGGTCTTATTAGCCTCATAGTACCAAACTATTCACTAAGTATTTGTGGGAAAAAGAAAATGAAGCAAGAAAGGAAGCCAAGGAAGGCATAATAATACTCCATGTGAATAACTCCCAGTGTGTATCAGAAGATCCAACTTCTCTCCAGAACTCTAATTCTGTACCAGAACTTTGCTGAATATCTCCATCCAGAAGTCCCCCAGGTATCTCATCTTTAACCCAAACTAAACTTATCTAATACCTGCTCTATTTTTTTTCTTCTTCATCCCTTTTCTCCAAATCTGTGACTTTCTTCTGTGTATTCTGTTTCTCTTCATGGTATTCTGATGTTTTCCTTTCTCTTTTGTTGTCACCATTTTTTTTTTCCTTATAGGAAAGACTTCAGTTAGTGTCCACCTGCTAGGACAGTAAATACTCTTGATGGCTACTCTTATCTCATCTCATCCCCCATCGCTCCCTAAGCATTACTGTAGGCTCCAGTTAGATATACATACTAAGGATTCTGTCACCAGTAGTATTGCAGATGCCTCCTCTCTAGTGACCCACATTGACTTGAGAGCTGTATGTGCTCTAATAATGCTGCCTGACTTCAGTAACATACATTCTGCCTGTCCCTGTGCCATCTCTGTTATAATTACCACTTTGATCAAAAATATATATGCATATAGATTACAGAGAAAAATGTTCAAAATGTTCTTAGATAATCCCTACAACCAAAAACAAGAAACACCAACAGGGAAAAGAATATTCCTTCCTTGAACACATGTTTGTATTTTCTATTCCTCAGGGACAGCCACTTTCAACTCTTTCAGGTCCCCCCCCCCTTTTTTTTTAAATCTGTACTTCATTAAATAACATGCTTGTATTGTTGTATTGATGTTGTGTCTTTTTCATGT
The DNA here is from genome assembly GCA_025594165.1 of Tamias sibiricus. Lineage (NCBI taxonomy): Eukaryota > Metazoa > Chordata > Mammalia > Rodentia > Sciuridae > Tamias > Tamias sibiricus. Next base: position 35,374,099 of record CM046673.1, on the reverse strand, counting down.
CAGTATTAACTCCAACCTCTCTATTTTGGAAAATAATGTAGTTCTCTTTTCCATCCTACCTCTACTATGCAGAGGTTCAGTTCTCATTTCCTAGCATGGATATTTTATGATTTGATTTAGATCTATATTTAGTGTTCACAGTTTTTGACAGCTGAGGCAACAGTACTCTATTTTATATATTCAATAACTAATTTTTCTAGGAATTGATAATTGTATGGGGATTTGTTTTCCTATCTGGTTCATATGCTTAATAATTCATGTACTGCCAAGTCAGGTACCAAAAGTCAACCAATTAGGAACTCCCTTCTCAAAAGGTTTTCATCCATTAAGCTCCTTATCAATTTTATCTGGTTAAAACCATCTATTCCAGAGTTTCCCACCACTCTGTTCTATACTACTTCTTCTTTGCTGAGTTCTGTTATCGCATCTCCCACCATTGCCATTTTGAGGATATCTGTTACTCTCACAGTACATCTCTCTAGTGTTGGAACTCCCATTTCTGGGATTCTGGGCCTTTCCATTTAGGGGAATTATTTCCTTGGTTTTGTAAAACTTAATGTCCAGTATCTTGGTGGTAAAGGGTACATGAAAAGTAAATTGTTTTGCAACCATGTGTATCTGAAAATGTCTTTTTCTATATCACACTTCGTTGATAGTATAGTTGTATATAAATTCTAGGTTGCAGATCTTTATCTTTAGAGGTTATTGTACAGTGCTGGGCATGGAACCTAGGTCCTTGCACATGCTAAACAAGCATTCTACCACTGAGCTACAACCCTAGCATCTTTAGAGTTTCAAAGGCATTTCTCCATAGTATTTTGGATTCAGACTTCTAAAGAAATCTGATGCTGTTCCTTAGTTCTTCTTCCAGAAAGAAAGATTTCAGTCAAGAGAAACAGTTAGAAAAGCTAAAGGTTTTATTTAGCAAAATGAAAGTAATGCTCCAAGGTGCATGGATCAGACTGCCACTAAGAGAGGAAACTGCCTTATGTTTTCTATGTAGCAAGTTATATTTTGTCTGGGAACCTTACTTCTCATGTATTATGTACATGAGGTAATTACTGGGGTGATATGCATCACGGCTTAGTGCACCTACACCAGTCGTGTCATGTTGAAAAGTTTACATTAATATCTCAGTGAAACTTAGAAACTAACTGGGGTTTAAAAGTCATAGCATAAATTGCAGTGAATCTGGGCCCACCAATGAAAGTGTCTTTGTATGTATTTTCATGTTGGAAAGTCCCTTAAACTGGTTATACTAGTTCTTCTAGCTTTAAAAGGTAGTGTCTGGCTGTAAAGAAAATTAGATTTTAGGGCGGGTTTATGAGTAGGGTTTTTGTGTACATACATGATACAGTGAGTTTTCATCACCCAAGATGAGTAAGCTTTATTTTCCTTCTCTCCAACTCCCTTATGTCTGGCTACCTACTCTAACAGTGCTGGTTAGATTCATGACCATAGTAATGCTAATTGTTTTTTACTTCTACAGAAAATTTTAGAATCTTAAAATTTTTTACATTATTATCATATGTGTGGTCTTCATGAGAACCTATGTTCATATGTTATAGAAAACTGGAGGCCTTTCAAATATGGAAATTTTGAGTTCTTCTGCTTTCATTTATAACATCTTAGAATAAAAAATTAAAAAAAAAGAAAATATCTGTTTTTTATTGAAAAATTTTCCCATTCTGCTTTAACTCAGTTTTTCAATCTGCAACTGCTATTATTCAGATGTTCAATTTTCAAGATTCATTTTCTAAGTGTCTTTTCTTTCACACACACACACACACACACACACACATACACATATTCCACCTTTTGTTCTATTTTCTTGAAGATTTCCTCATCTTTATCTTTCAACCTTTCTACTGAGGCTTTAATTTTGATTAATATATCTTAAAATGAAATTTCAAGAGCACTTTTTTGTATGATCTTTTTATAAAATCTTGTTCTTGATTCAGGAATAAAATATTTCCTTGTCTTTAAGTATATCAACAATATTTCTGAAGTCTCTTAAGAAAAAAGACATGAAGTTTCTTGTTTCCCTCAAATTTGTTTTTCTCTGTGTGTTTTGCACAGTATTTTCTTCCCTCAAATATCTGTGTATTATTCCCTTTATGCTCAGACTTAAGAGTGTAGTACCAGAAATGGTTGAAAATACTTATATGCAGCTGATCATTTTCAAATGTGGTTTGGCTGCACTATTTTATCAGGGGAGTCTCCCAAACCATGACCTTTCAGTTAGTTGGTCAGAATCACGACAGAAGAATCTTCTGTCTTTTGCAATCTCAACATACATATGTAAAATTTTACTTCTTCTTTTGCTAAGGAACTTATGATCTTAGCTAAGCTGAGACATATTTATTTACTTGTTTGTACAAAAATATTCCAGTCTTTCACAGAGGGGGTCAGTGGAAGTTGCTGGCTATGCAAAGTAGAAGAAAGAAACTGAGCATCAAATTTCTTGAAAAAAATCATGGTGTACTCTGGTTTTGCTTCACTGCCCCGCCTCCTTCAGCAAGTTCTCATACTACCAAAAGCCTGTGAGAGTTATGTAGTAAAACAGTGGGTGATTTCTTACATTTCTTAGTACAGCACCAGATTTAGTTTTTCCAGAATCAAATAAGCAACCCAAATGCTTCTGATATCCAACTGCCACCTATATTGCATTGTATCTTCTTGATTTCCTTTTGTTCCTATGAGTTTGTTGCTTTAAAATATCTATTTTTCATAATTTTTTGGGGAGGACATACATATACATTAACTTATCCAACCCTCCCAGAGTCACTTTTTAAAAATTAAAATGCGCCCACTATAACTTTTTCTTAAGCAATATTTGAAACATTTTCTCATATTTTTTTCTTATACACAGAAAATGACACACAATTTTTTTTAAATGGTCCACATAATGCCCCCAATTATTTTATGCATATCTAATGTTAAGCATAACATATTTTGAAAAAGTACTATGCAATATTGCTCAGCATGTAGTTAATACTGTTTAGACATTTATTGACTTGAAAAATAGATGGTCCCTGGACATTCCTTAGAGCAGTTGTTTAATAGTGAATTTTACACAACATGTTCATGTGCAAGCTGGGTGTGTGTGTGTGTGTGTGTGTGTGTAGCAGCTAATCATTTAGCCACTTAATGGAAGCGATACTGCAGATTGTCTGTGTACCCCCAGGAACAATTCCCCACTGCTGAGTTGCCATATCACTCAGCAGGGTTGAGACCCTGGCAGTGGAGGAAGTATTATCATTATTTTCCAGAATATTACCATCTGCTCATTTGATCCATTAACCTCCTATTGTACCTCATAAAAGAAATGTCCAGGCATGAAAACAGATACACTATGAAACCAAACAGAGGGTTCGACACACGCTTTATCTTGGGGAGCAGGGTCAATGCTTTTCTTGTTTGTTTTTCTGTCTCTTTCCTAGAGAGTTCATTAACTTTCCTTCTCGGAGGGATAGATCATCCATATAAAAAAAATGATTTTGATTTAATTTGTTTATTTGTTTCTAGTAACAGGTTAAGATGAATCAGTTAATATTCCACGTAGGCATTCCTTTGTATCAACCAAGGTAGAAAAAAAATTAAATGAGCTAACAATGAGCAAATGGCTGGTAAAATTCATGTACGGGTTTCCTACTCCTCACTTGGCTTTTATAGGTTATCATTAAACACATTGAAATGATGTAATTTTCATGTTGATCATATTGACATTTACACTAAGTGGTAGAATCTGGAAAAAAATGTGTTCGTTGTTTATCTGAATTATTTATGCAGGTACTTTCACCACTTATTAATCATAAATATTCATAATAAATGCTCCATGGCAGAAATTGTTTAGAAAACTATATATATTAATTTATTTAATCCTCACAGCAACCTTTTTAATAAATATGATTCCACTTAACTAATAATAAGATGAAGCACTCAGAGAATTGAGTAATTTTCCCAGAGTCACATAGCTAAAAAGTGGTGGGCCAGTGCTTAGAAGCCAACATCACTGTTTCTGGAGTTAGCCTTTCCACATAACACCCAATCACTATCTTGACTTTTAAGATAATTCAGGTCCAATGTGACTGAAGTAGGGACTACCTTGACCAAAGGATGAACAACAACAACAACAAATTAGTTTTTCTGACTTGAAATTACGCTTATAGTATAGGTTGCATGGACACCCAGAATCTGTATAAGACATTCAATATAAACCTAGTGCTCTTTCTAGGTTGAAAGTAGCCTCTCTTAACTTTTTTAAATTTAGTCTAGTTTAAGACTTCCCTAAAAATTAAAATAATGTGAATTCATTGGATTTATAAAGGAACCATTAAAATAACAATTAAAACTTCAAATAATGAGAATTCTTGACTCTTAAATTTTTGAAATCTTAGAGAGCTAACCATACAAAAAGGCTTTGAAGTACAAAATACACCATTATCTTAGTTACAAGAACACTAAAAATGAAATATTTTGTTCAATACTGGTAATTTAATTTCACATCACTAAATTTGGTTCCTAAGTGCTGTAAACTCATGGTTATTTCTAAATGTATCAACCTAGTTAAAAATGTGTTTGCACTAAGAAAAATTGGGAAAGTCATTGAATAGTACTTATTAGTCTTTGGGAAGTAAAACCTTCATCAGAAAATTGAAAAAAACATCACAAAGAAAATGAAATACTTGCACTCCTTTTCATCTCCTTCAAGTTCTGTAACAATCATTTAAAATTATTTTGTCATTTACTCTTTGATTTGGCCATTGCTGTAGTGATCCAAAAACTGTTTCGTTGTCTTAGTTAAATTAGCTGTTACTTTATAGTTAGTTGATGAGGCAATATTTCTTTTCTTTACAAATGACTGCTTTTACATCTTTATTTGGCCTCAGAATTGAAACTGTCCTCATAAAGAATTATGAAATGGTTGTTTGAATAGGTAGTAAAAATGGCTTGATGTCTATATTCAAATGATTCAATATAGGAATGTTAAAGTAATGTGGACTTCCACTTTCCTTAAAAAACAAAAAAAGTTGTTTTAACATATTTAAGAAAGAAAAGTACTAGGAAAAATAATATAGACTTTTAAAGTTCAGTGATTTATCTTTTTAAGATAGTTGATATGAAAATGTACATGAATAGAAATTAGTATATTAAAAATGCTAAATATAAACACATACAACAGATAGCATGGATAAACACTTGCATGTAAAATATATACATATTGGTTGGTTTCATTATATCCCCTACAAAATCCAGGATTTGGTATTGTGGTTTAGATATGAGATATCCCCCCAAACACTGGAATATTCAGAGGTCAAATGACCTCATATATATATGTAGGTCTGTTTTAGTTTGGATATGGGGTGTCTCCCAAAAACTCCAGTTAATGCAGAAATAGCCAGAGGTGAAATGATTAGATCATGGGAGCTGTAATTTAATCAGTCCATCTTAGTTTGAATGGACTTGAGCAGGTGGTAACTGTAGGCAGATGGGGCATGGTAGGAGGAGGTGGGTCACTAGGGGCATGTCCTAGAAGGGTCTTTCTATGCAGCACCTTCCCCACACTCTCTTTCTGTTTTCTGACCCTGATGTGAGCTGAGCAGTTTTTTTTTTTTTTTTTTTTTTTCTCCACTGGGCTCTTCTTTCATGATGTGCTGCCTCCCCTTGGGCTGACAGCAGTGGAGTTGTCCATCTATGAACTAAGACCTTTGAGACCATGAGCCCCAAATAAGCTTTTCCTTTAAGTTATTTTTGTCAGGGGTTTTGGTCACAGCGAAACAAATAAACACACACAAATACAAACAAACCACTCAACAACAACAAACACACACAGCAAGGTCCAAACTTAATAGACATTAATTTGCTAACCTTGAATGAATGAAGAAAATATGTGTTCCTCAGAGACAATAAGTTTTTGCTTGTGTTAGCGTTCCAGGGATATGACAAAATAACTGAGATAAATAACTTAAAATAAAGCAAGATTTCTTTTCACTGAAGTTTTCAGAGATTTCAGGTGTGAAGCCTTTGCCTGAACCCATGGTCATTTGGCTTCATTGCTTTGGACCGGATGCATTGTAGAACATTGCAGGAAGCACGTGTAGAAGAGGCCTCTAATATATAATGGTGGATGAGGAGGTAAATGAAGGGCAAGAGGGTGACAGGGTTCCATTACATCCTTCAAGGGTAATCTCAGGATAATTTAACATATTTCCACATATTCACACTAACCATTACCATAGTACCAACGCTAATGGTAATCCCTAACCTTAACCCTAAGCACTAAAACCAGTCTCAAACTCAGACTCAACATTCAGCCTCATTCTTACCATCACCCTAAACATACTATAAACATCTGGAAAACAAAACAGTAAGTTATTAGTTGTTCTGGTCAGTTTTCAGGCCCTTTACCAAATCTGGGCCAAAAAAAAAGAAAAAAAAAAAAGGAGTAAAGATTTACTTGGGATTGTATCTTCAGAATTTCATTTCATGTTCATTTGGGTTCATTTAATTGGGTTAGTAATGAGGCAGAAATTAATGAAAGGAGAACACATGACAGAAGTTGATCTCATTGCAGACAGGGAATAATAAGGGAGACAAGATGTGACAAGGGTCCCAATATACCCATCGAGGCCATGCAGCCAATGAACAAACATCTTTGCCTACATTAACCATACCCTAATGCCTACCCTCTATCATAACACTAAAACTAACTCCTAACCCAAACATTAAATGTAACCCCTAACCCTTATTCAATCCGAAACCTAAGTCTAAACCTTAACCCCAAACCTTAACACTAATCCTCTAGCACAAACACTAACCCTAAGCCAAATATCTCTCTCTCTCTCTCTCACACACACACACAAATCCATTTTATATCTCTACACAGGCAACAAACAAATTAAAAATGAAATTAAAAACAATAATGATTTCAACAATAATAACATACTTTGGAATGAATGTAAACGAGGAGTGAGACATATACACAGAAAATTACAGAACATTTCTGATGGAAATTAAAGGAAAACCCAAATAAATATGAAAAGATGCCATGCTCATATATTTAAAGACAATATTTTTATAGTGGCAATATTATGCAAATCATCTACACATTCAATGTCATTCTTGTGGGCAGAGGTAGGAAAACTGATCCTAATATTCATAAGAAATTTCAAGGGATTCTGAATAGACAAAACAACACTGAATAAGAAAAAATGTATTTGGAGCTTCATGAAACCTCCCAATTTCAAATCATACTATAAAGCAACCTTATAAAAATATAGTGTGTTGGCATAGAGATAAACAGAATGATCAATAGAACTGAATTGAAAGTACAGAAATAAAACCTTATTTCTGTGGTCAGTTAATTTTTGATAAGGGCCAGTAGCATTAAATTGGGGGAAGAATGGGATCTTCTTTGTTTCCTTGTAGGCCTCACTTCCTAAAAGTTCCACCACCTTCCAATAGTGCATAGGCTGGTGACCAAACCTCCAACACATGGCTTTGGGGGGACATTTAACATTCAAACCATTCTATTCTGCCCCTGGCACACAAATGTTCATGTCCATTTCCTAATGCAAAGTGCATTTAGTCCATCTCCAACTGTCCCCAAATTCTTAACAATACCAGATTGCTAAAAAATCCAAATCCAAAGTCTTCTATGAGATTCAAGGCAAACTCTAAGCTGTGAGCCCCTGTAAAAGTAAAAATCAGGTTACATGCTCCCTATGTACAATGGCATACAATAAACATTCCTATTCCAAAAGGGAGAATAGGTACATAGAAGGAGGGATCAGACCAAAGCAAGACTGAAATCCAACAGGGAAAACATTAATTCTTGTAGCTTCATGTATGCCTTCTATGTCACAGAATCATGGGGTATGGGATCCCAAGGGCTTGGGCTATCCTTGACCTTAGCAACTATACCTCACTGCCGGAAGCTTCACTGAGGTGCCATATTCCTGCCATCTCTAACTTCTGGTCTCCATTTAGATAAAGGTTCACATATCAGCCTATCAGGGATTGTTTACAGGAATTTTGAACCTGCCACATACTTCCTGGCCTCCTAGTCCTTCCTTAAAAACTTGATGGAATCCTCCTTGATCCCATAACTCTTGCATTGCACATATCTGCAGTATCAGCATCACATGGATAATGCCAACATCTGCTACCACCAGCATGATTGCATCTATATTTGTTTAAACCAAGGCTGAAGAAGCCCCTGAGTGCTTGGACAGTTGAACATGTGGAAATAAATTCCAGAGAAACAATTCCTAGGCAGCCCTGGGCTAGACTGCTTTGGAGCTCTTTTCTCAAAGGTCTTTAAGCTTGTAACAGTTAGGCTCTTGCTGTTTCCTGAGATGCAATTAAGGCATATTTTCTATTTTCCTAGTGCAATGCAAAGCACTTGGCTTCTTTTTAATGATGATCAGTTCTTTAGCAAATGGTATTCTCCCTTTCCTGGCCACAACTTTACACATACTTTTCCGGCCAAACTGCAAGTTTTTCACATTTTCATTCTTAACATTTTACTCCTTAGTCTCATTGTAAACTGGGATAAAAGTAGCCAGCAATAACCATTCCATAGCCTGAATACTGTGCTGCATTGAAATTTCCTTTACCAGATAAATCCATTCATCATCTTTAGAATCAGTCTCATACAGCGAACCAAGCCATTGACAAAATGTGGACAGATTTTTTTTAAAAGAATGTGACACAAATGGTCTCTAGTACAGTTCTCAATAGAGTCTTCATTCCCATCTTGAATCCTTATCAACAGAGCCTTTACATTCCACATTCCCATCAGCATTCTGAGTCCTTACCAGATTGTCCAGTAAGCTCCTATTACTCTAGTCTAGGGCTTCTCTATGCTTCATCTAAAAACTTTTCCACCCTCCTCCCACAAACAAATTCCAAATGCTTCTGAACCACATTGTCAATCATAGTTCCAACAATGACTCCATCACTGAGTATTTATTTTCTGTGTTAGTCATATTTCCATGACTGTGACAGAATGCCTGAGATAAAACAACTTAAAAGGACGAAACATTCATTTGGGCTTGTGGTTTTAAGAGTTTTCTGTGCATGTCACTTGGCCTTGTTGCTTTGGGCCTGTGGCCAGGCAATACCTCAGGGCAGGAAATGCGTGGTGGACCAAAGCTGCTCCCATCATGACAGCTGAGAAGCAAGAAGAGAGAGAGAAAGTGGGTAGGGTCTCAATACACATTTCAAGTACATGTCCCCAAAGACCTATCTTCCTTTCACCAAACACCATCTTCTAACTGTTGCACCACCTCCCCAAATCACCAAAGGTTAGCAACCAAGACTTCAACATATAACCTTTGTGGGAAATTTAATATGCAAGCCGTAGAACTGGTCTTCAAGTTTCTATTGATCCAGGAAGAACAGATTGATGTTAAATGTGAAAGAAATATTCTTACCACCAAAATACCTTATTCTCATACTATTTCAGGTAAAAGGTGACTATGAAGGATACTTGCTAAAGTACACTAGAAGAACAATGAACTTACCAAGTCAGTAAATATTAATTTCCTAAGGCATATGTATCAATCAGGTGGTGTTCATAGAAGCTACTCAGGTGTTTCAAATGACAAAAATTTTGTACAGCTAACTGGTTACAAAAGAGGGAGAAGGGCAAAAGAAGCAAAGAAGGGAAGGAGACACTTTTCAGCTTAATAACTATAGCAACCGCTAAACACCCTGTTGTGTGGAAAGGATGAGAAAAATGATGTAATTCAGAATCCATGATTGCTGTACTGGTTCAGGCTGTAAGAGCATTATAGCTACAGCTGTCATTGCTAATGGACAAGCCATTACTTCTACCAATTTGCAGGAAGTCTGCTATCCCCCCACAGTGCTAGCCAATATATGTAGAATTGCTAGAATTTTATTTTCAAATTGCTTATTCCTGGTATACATAAATGTAATCAATGAAAATAAATATGTAGTAACTGGCTAAACCCTTTTTACAATATACTAATCATTAAGCTGTCTATATCTAGATTCTCTTAGACTTTCTATATAAACATGCAAATCACATGAATATAATTATAAGTCTTCCATTACTTGGATAGTTAATTTTTTCTCTTAGGAATTTGTTATATGTATTTTTTCATTTCCTGGCTTAATATCCTAATATCTTTTAATAATTATCTGGAAAATATCTTAATCATCTCTAATTATATCTCCATTTTATTCTAATATATATTCTTTTACTATCTTACCTTTTGTTTTCATCATCTACACTGGAAATTTGTCCAGTGTAAAACATTTTCCAAAAGGTAGATTGTTTACATTGCTGATTAATTTTTTCCTTGCTATCTAATTTGGTTGTTTTAATTATTACCTCACCTCCACTTTTATTTGTGATTTATCTGTTAATTCCTAAATACTGTTTCTTTGTTTTTAGTTGGAATATGTACTGCTGAACAAGCACATATTTCCTGAATTCTTGAACTAGATGCTTGTCTCATTGATGTTTTAGCTTTTCTTTTCCAATTTAAGTGGTTACAAATACATTTTCTATTTTATGTGTATTTATTACCTTCATATAATTTGAATCCTGAAGTAGTAGTCTCTTTATCGTAGTTATGTCATAGATAAGAGTTATTTTTGTTTTTGTCAATCTACTTTTTTTTAAAATAAAAAGAATGTGTTGAAAGATTCGAATTGATATAACTTCTATTATACATTTAGAACATGGGGCTCTTAGATCTTTATAAACATACACTTCTATATTGTTTGTGTTATAACTGCAATTTCTGAACTACCTATGGGCCTGATTCTGTTGCTGCTGTTTGTCTTTTCTTAGGGGGGTTTTAAATGTTTAGTCAAAATTTAACAGCAATGTACTTATTTTTCTTTACAATTTTACTGTGGAATTTTAAAAATTCCAGAATAAAAAAAAAAATTTCCAGAAAAGATTTGTGTTTGTTTCTGTTATTTGCCTGGGATACTGAGAGTTTCTGCATAGTTTATCTTTATGAGCAAATGTATGCTGTTTGGGTTATGAACTTTATGCAGTAAATACTATTAGATTCCTCAACTAGAGATGGCAAAACCTAGAGAAGAATTTCATCTTCTATAGCTTGAGTTCTTGCCTGTAAAAAAAAAAAAAAAAAAAAAAAAAAAAAAAAAAAACTTTCAGATTTATAGTTTAGAAAAATTCTCTTGAGTTTTAAGCCAGATGTTCTAGTCAGTTTGAGCTGCTATACAACCAAAATGGGGTATGATATATAACAAAAATACCACAGGCTGAGTAATGCAGACAATTCTAAACGTATGCTCATATATTAAATTCTGAATAAGATTTTAGTGAATCTAGATAGCACATAGACAAATAATTAGTGGAATCTTTATATGAACTGCTTCTGCAAATATGAGAATTTCTTTTGTAATATCTATGGAGATCTTTATTAATTTAATAAAATATTTGCCAAAGCAAAAAGCTTCTATATAAAAACTTTTGTCACTTAAAATCTAAAAACAAAAGGGAACTTTAGTAAATCAAGATGATTTTCCTTTGAGACATGTTAGTGTGTTTATTGTGTTTGTATACATAAAGTCTAGCCTGTTCCTCACCTTGATTTGGTATTGTTGGAGTCATGAGTATATTTCACAATTTCCATCTTGAATTTCAGCTACTTATGTTATATTGAGACTGACTAATAAATGTAGTTTTATATTCTAGATATGTTCTTTGTTCAAATAAACTTTAAACTTCAAGTTTAAACTAGCTTTAATTCAGAAATGGAACATTCTTCTGTAGATACATGTATAAGATTTGTTAAAAATAAATTCTCACACAATATATTTCAGAAAAAAAAATTACTACTCCTATAGTAGTGTATGAAAACTGCTCTAGGAGTCTCACAGATAATTACTTTATTTTCAATTAAATGTTTTAGGGATTTTACTTAAAGCAATAATTGAATCAACAATGTTGAAAAAAAACTAAAATTGTTCTTTGATGCCTCCAGTTTCACAACTCATTTTTGAATTTTGATTTATTAGATTGGAAGATAAATATGAGAAGCTACTTAGAGATTTGTGTTTATTCTGTTGTCATGAGGGCCCCTTCCCAAAGTAAAATATTCACATCAAATTGACAAATCTGTACCTTCAGTCTTCAGGAAATGCAGTTGAAATTTTGTCAATTCACCATCACTTTGTTTTTAAATTAATTGACCTCATTTTTTCTTTTCAACAATCCAATTGAAAACTTTTACCCACATTGTAGCCCTTACAGCACAGTGACCTCATACAAAGCACTGATGACAGTGGCTTCATTTTATATCAATAATGTTTAAAGTACAATAAGGTTCTTGCATGAGGTGGGGAGGCATTCCAAGTACAAAGAGGAGCACAAGAAAGGACTTTGAATTCTGAAAGAGCAGCAATATTTTTTGGTAAGAAAATAGTGCTGATGACTAGAGGCTGGGCTGCTTCATGGCTGGAGCAAAGGGTCTAGAAGCAATAGAGTAATGTGCCTGGAGAGACAGGCACCAATGGTACCATCTCACATGAAACTTTCATACCACCTCCTAATTTGCTGGATTTGTTGATAGAGAGTGGATGAGTATATGGAGATAAGGACATAAATATAGAAAGACAGGAATAAAATTCTTATTATGTAAGTAAAATTATAAATAATATGGTACATGTTTTGAATAAGGACATTTACTATCTTTTGGTACATTAAATGAGATTTGCATTTCTAGACTTAATATTATTATTAGGTGTCTTAAGTCTAGATACTTACACATCTTTGGGAATACTGTAATCTTGTTTGCCTGAGCAGAATTAAAGTTCTACAAAATCCCTACCAGTTCAGAAACTACTTGAGTGAATTTCTAATGTGGATTTGGGTTATTAATTAGACATGTTCACTAACATTTATTAAGGAGAACTGATAGCAGGGCTCTCAATTTAAATTCATCTTTCTGACCTCATCCTTCATTTATTCTTGCACGTGCCCTATTATGGTCTTACAAAATTAATATGATGGACTGTATCATTAAGTGTTAATTATGTGTCACGTATTATCAGATGCAGGAATTAAAGGTGGTAGAGCTGTTGTCCTTGAGATAGTTTAGAGGTTTTAAACATGTGGAAATCTCTACAGTCTATGATCTGCTTAGTCATACACATATCAGAAGTGTATTGCTGAGGAGCAAAAATATTCTTTTATAAGACTCTTTGTCCATAGTCTAGTATGCACCTTGGAATCCAAACACATAACTAGTCCCTAATGTAAGTTCTTTATGGACAACATGCCAAATTATATCATTTAGATATTTTTTGGTTCCAAATGGACATTCTTCCTCCATAAATTCTCTATGATGTTGCTCAGGGACTAGTGGTTTTTATTGGATATAGTTTAAAAGTAAGGAAATAGCTCTCCTACAGGAATTTTCACAAAATACATCACAATCTCTCCTCCATCCTAAAGGCTTTGCTTATTCTATTTTGGCTTTAAACAAATTTCAAGTTTTTAATATTTTTAAATATTAGGAATGTTGGAAAGAGAGGCTTCCTTTCTCATCTTCTATTTTACTTCCCTTGATAATATATAATTATATTTTACTCAAGTCAAATACCCTTTCTATTATTAGTAATTATTGGTTTTATCCCTAGATAAACAACCACTGTTGTTCTTTTCCTTGTCCATGGTAACAAAACCTAGAATTCAAGGCTTTTTGCTAAGATTCTGTAATGTATGTGGTCATATGTTATGATAGATGTGGAATTTGATGCATAAATGTTAATTTACCGATTTTGATTAGCATATAAATCACAATGTCTGAGAAATATGCCATTCTATATATTTCAATTTGGGGTCTCTCTGCTTCATTGTTTCTAAGGTGCATGTTTTCAATCCTACCATCTCTGAAATTGCAATATGCCTTATGAGCCATGATGTCTTACAATCTCTTTTGGTCAGGCAACCAGTTCAACACAATGCTCATTACCTGCTTATAAGCAGACCTGATTGTGATCTATGGTGTGCTGTCTACACAACTTCATCTCTCAATGCAACAGTCTATCCACCCATTAAAGACCCTTTGAGGAGGAAATATAGATCCTGTTCGTTGCATTAAAATTGTTCAGTAACACCTTCTGTTCAAATTTAGAAAAAGTTGACATCAAGACTGGTGGAATGGGTGTTTAGAAGAAAATCTCAGAAATACCGCAGAACTTTCTCATTAAAGCAAACAAACAAACAAAATACCACTAACTCATTTCAGTTCAAAGAATACTATTTGTACAAAAGACATGGGTAGTAACAACTTTAAGTTGAAAAGTGATAAAGAAAATTCAGACTGAGAATGTGATAATATTACCAGAAACTATTTCACTTTTTTTGTGATTACATAAGCATGATAGAGTTAAAATTATGTCAAAGTAAATCTAACAGAGCTCTTTTAATAAGTATAATATAAAGATTCTAAGTAATAAGACCTTGTATCATTTTTAATTGGTATATTTTAAATTCATTCATAGGATATATAAAAATGGCTTATTATGCAAAAACTAGCACCTTTGAGAACCCATGGAAATTGTAATTGAGTTTTTTTTCATGAGAAGTAAAGTGGATATTATTAAAAACTGTTTTTTAATTGGGAATTTGGTGGAATCAGCCCTAGAAGGGTAAATTCTGGCTTTGCAGACTGCCTGTTAAGGTAGAAAGGTAGAAAACATGAGACTAAATGTAAAGTAAGTCAGGGAGTGCTTCATTTTACATCTCTAATACTAGGTCTTTGAAGATTTTTACTCTGCTTTTGTTTTTGGTCTGATATTTAATTTTAGGAGAAAACTCAACACTACCAAGCCAGAAATCCTCATTTATTTGACTTTTGATTAATTTAGATTTGATTCATTCTTGCTAATAATTATGCTTCATAAAGTATAATACTCACCTTAGGCCATATATGACCTAATATTCTTTTGATCTGCATTAAGGATTTATAAGAAATTCATAAGCGCTGAGAAAAAAATTAAATGTGTATCAATAAGGGACTGTCCACCACCTAAGTCTTATTACTTTCACATTTCATTCTTATAAACCATATTCTTCATTTAAATCAACATAAGTACTTATAATGAGAAATAACACTTTTTGAGATGACCTTGGTATAGTCATTTATTATATGCATTTTAAAAAATTCTGCTGCATAAAAAAGAGGAAATGGAGAGATTAGGTCCTAATACAATGTCATGTTATGCTGTCTCTATTTAGAATTATTGATTTTAGTTTACTCTAGCTCATAAATTCAACAGCTGACTAAGATCTGTACATGCAATTTTTTTTAAAGATCTTAGAAATGTGGGAGGACTAATGGAACCATTTCCATTATCTAGCTCATTAGGAAGCACTTTGTACAAACAACTTCTAGCATTTATCTCACCATAGAGTTATTACTATTTAAGTACAAGTTTGTTGACTGAACCTTACCATGGACTTTTTGGCAGCATGAATCTTATTTATTTATTTATTTTTTGTGGTGCTGGGGATTGAACACAGGGCCTTGTGCATGTGAGGCAAGCACTCTACCAACTGAGCTATATTCCCAGCCCCAACATGAATCTTTTGTTCCATTTTTAAATTCACAGTACCTGGAGCCTCTTCTAGCTGGTGGCCTACTGGGCAGTGTCCAATACATTATAGTGAATGGAATATAAACAAATAGGTTTAAGGACCTAATCTGTCCCATTTAGTAAATATCTTCAGTCAATAAATTAATGGGAGGAAAAAAAAGTTATTGAACTTTCTCCCAAATAATGAGCATTTATGAAGCAAAAGGCAATATGAAAGAGGAACGATTCCAGCTACACTGTGCACCTGACCCTTGAGTGCTGCCAAGTCACTTCCAGCCAGAGACCTCCCTTCAAAGCCCTCCTGTCTTGCTCAGCTGCAGACAGAGCTGGCAGACCACAAGGAAGGCGTGCTGCCCTGACCTTGCTTCCCACAGATTCCTGGCCAGCTGCAGGATAGGGACAATAGGTCTGCCACCACTCCAGTTCATTTAGTTTTAGTGAATATTTATATATGTATCATTAGAAGTCGCCAATTCATTCATTGTTCATATTTCCTCTCTGAAATTAAGATTTCCAGGTGAGCTGCAAATGAGGTTTGGGATTATTTTTTTGTTTTGTTTTGTTTTGAGTGTTAATATCTTTAGGGCTGACTACAGATGTTAGTGAATGGCAACTGCTATTTAGAACTATATTTTGGGGATGCTAAGGATTAATATTGCTGAAATTCTACCTAGAACTACAAGCTTAAGAGCTGAGTATGAGTTGTTTCTCCAGGATATCAGAGACACAGAGTTGAACAGAGGGTCTTGAATCTCTTAACTTAAGCTGGGATATTAATTTTTTTAGAGAGTAAAATTTATTTTTCAAACCTCAGCCACTGAGTCTGCTCTCTTGTACATCTATAACTTTGCTTCTTTTATATCAGGTTCCAGGACCTAACCCCCTGCCTTTTGCACATGTTTTTCTCTCTCTTCAAGCTCCAAGATCTTTCTTTTATCCCTATAGCTCAACAGTGTGAATTTTAAAGTGATTTATATTCCAAAGGTTTAAGGAGCTGATTATTTTAATAAGGAAGGGACTTGGAAAACTTAACCATTTCCATGGAGCACAGCTATGAAAAATAACAAAAATTTAGGCTTCTAAAAAAAAAAAACAACGCCATGTTTTTGGTAATCTCTGGGTGGTAATCTCACCCCAGCTCCTGCCAATAGCATGACTAAAGTCAGTTATTCTAACAGATGTTTGTGTAGATTATTGCCAGTGAAAAGAGCCCTCCAATTTCTCAGTGGATATTGTAGAGGATAATGTACATCATGGGGATACAATAAACAGGATTTATTTTAAGCAAAAATTGATTGAATGAGACAGAATTGAAATAAAAGGAAAGAATGAGAAAAGCTGGTTGAGAGGTTGCTCACTCACTGTTGTTTTCACCCCCTTCCTTCATGCTTTTCCTTTTTAAAGACCTAGGGAACTGTTGTAAAACACTCAAGGATGAAATTTAGAAAGTCAAAACTGCAGGAGCAAAAGGGAATTTTCTGAGGCACAGAAAAGGAATTTGGATTATAGCAGAAAAACAACAGTTTTAAAATTAAACATTCAGGAGAAGAAAAAAAAATGGGAAGAATCATTTATAGTTTTGAACACCTGATACATTAGGCAATAATGTAGGTATTTTACCTAGGTTCAATTCTCACAACAATCCTATGAGCTAGACAGCATTATGTCCATATTTACAGATGATGAATCTTAGGCTTGCAATGCAAGGTAGCTCATACAAGGGTAACAAAATGAGCCGGGAGCTTGAATGTATTATTCTAAACAGAAAATGCTAAAGAGAGTTGGAGAATGCATAGATTGAATGGTGGAAATATAAACAAGAAACATTGAGATAAATAATGAGGAGATGGTGGCATACAATTAAAAACTTGGAATAGAGAAGAAAAGATGGATAGAACACATCTAGGGCTATCATTTCAAAAATGAGATGTTAAATCTGTTGCTTCTTCTACATGTTTCATGTTTTGAATGTTTCATACAATTGTTCCAGTGGAAAAATTATACAACAAATTGCAAACTTTGTGTATTTTCCAACATTTTATGTCCCTTCTAAGTTACATACTGATTGGAAGGGAGAATTCTAGAACCTGAGAGATGGGGAGAAGGTGGGGAACTCCATCTATAGTTGAATTTACATACCTAGATTCTGATCTCAACTCTGCCACTTGTCATGTTAGCTGTTGGGCTTTATTTCCCAATTCATCAGAGGCAATTGGTCTAGATGAGTTTTGAATTTTTTTTTTTTCTTTTGGTTTGCTATAATTCTATGATCCTTGATCAACAGTATGAAAATGAGGGCTTTCATGATTGGGTCTGTCAGTGCAATTTTTTATTCTTTTCGTGTTCTTCTCTAATTTACTAAGTTGTGAGGTTTTTTTTTTTTTTTTTTTTTTTTTTTTTTGGTTTTTGTTTCCTCACAGACTCTGTTTTCCAGTCTTTAAACAATAGCATCTGCAGGAGCTTCAGATTATTAATTTATGGGCTTAAACAACATTAGTCTCCATGTGTCTTTGTTTGCTCATCCTTCCAATGGGGATAGTACAGTGATATCTACCTCTTAGAGTTGGCAGATAATTGAAGTAATAAAGTTCTTAATATGCTGCTTGTTATATGGAATATACTGCTTATAAATTTCTGATAACTGTTCACTCCTCTTAGTGTTCCAAAATAAATATTGATTACTTGCTTTCAAAGCTAAGGGGTTATCTCCTCAGGAATTAAATACAGCATCACATGTTTTATTTTCTGGAAAAGACATCCTCTTTCATCTGGCTTCAAAAATTGTGGCTGTAGAAATGACACCTCAAAACATCTCATTCCCTTCATACTAACTTAAGTAAATACTTATTTTAGTCATAGTCTGATTCAGCCATTCATCCGTGCAAACCTAATACTAGTTGAAAGATTAATGATTCATGACCTTTCTGACTGAACATAGGTAAACTTTGTGGTTATTTAGGCCAAAATACACTAATTGCTTTAGTCAGCTCTTTTAGTGCTGTGACTAAAAGATCCAACCAGAACAATTGTAGAGGAAAAAAAAAATGTTTATTTGAGGGCTTAGGGTTTCAGAGGTTTCAGAGGTCACAGTCTATAAACAGCTGGCTCCATTCCTTGGGGCTTGAGGTGAGGCTGAACATCATGGTGGAAGAGTATGGCAGAGGAGGTGGCTCACGTGATGATGATCAGGAAGGAGAGAGAGAGAGAGAGAGAGAGAGAGAGAGAGAGAGAGAGAGAGAGAGAGATAGAGAGAGAGACTGCATTTGGCAGATACAAAATATATACCCCCAAAGCTATGCCCTGAATGACCTACCTCCTCCAGCCAAACCCTACACACCTTCAGTTGCCACTCAGTTAATCCCATCATGGGGATTAATTCATTGATTGGGTAAAACTCTAATAACCGGACCATTTATCCTCTTAACCATCTTGCATTATCTCACACATGAAGTTTAGAGGGGCACTTCACATCCAAACCATAATACTAATTAATCAAGTTCAATTGACAAATGAAATCATTGAAGTTCTTGTGCCATTGCCTAAACTACTATACTTTTGCTCTCAACCAAGGAACTATTCCTTTGGAATTTTGTAAACTACATCTTTGCATTGCTATTTAGCATGTTTTATACACACATCTCTTGTCTTTCTAAAAACTAGGGAATTTACTATTTTCAAAAGGAATGGCATAAGAACCAACTAGGGAGGTGGGGAATAATTCTGCTCTCTTGACCCTGCCCCCCACAAATTGCTTGCCTGAGTATGCCATAATAGCTCATAAATCTCATTTTTAATTAATATCCTAGAGGTACAAGTCATACATTGGTTATTATAGCATAGGAACCAATTCAGAACCTTAACTTAAAGAATCTTCTACAGAATTTTATAGTAGCTGCTTAACATTCTAGAACAAATGAATCACATGATCAGTGAGTAAATGGTTGTCTACATATCATCTTACCTGGGTGGATGCTCATGAGATTACAGTTTTATTAAGGCTGCTTTTAAACATTTGCAAGTATAGAAATATAATTCTTTTGTTTTTTTAAGAGACTATGATGGTAATAATGGGCTTATAGGTCATATTTAGATATTCCTTACTGATACAGGCCTGAATTGTTGATATTTAGCACCTTCACTTTTTGGTATAAAACTGAATCTATGATGCTTAATTATCATCTTCCTATGCAGCAAAGGAGATAGGAAATAATTCCTTTGTAGTATAATGAAAATTTATCCTCATTGTTTATTCTTTCCAGTATTTTCACAGTAATTTTTTAGAATATTAGCCATATCCTGATCACCATTCCACACAATTTAGTCAGCACACTGTATTTGACAAGAGGGAATTTATATTAAAAATAAAAAAAAAAAAAGATAGGTGAACCCATCAGTTACATGATACATCACTTGCTCACAGAACTGGCTTTAAATGATTTCATTATATTGTATTCTTTTCCTGTACATTAGAATCAAAGGCTAATGATGAGTGGAAGAGTCTGGAGTGAGTCAGGGGAGGCTAGGATTGAGTAAGTAGGGCTGTACATTAACATGGAAGCAACTAGGTCAAAGGAATTGAATTCCAAATTACAAAAAGTAAAAATTGGTTGAAAAACACAAAGAAGAGTAGACCATTTCTATTACATATAACCAAAAACTCTGAGTAATATTTTGGAAATTATTTTACTTCTTATTCAAGGAATATTTATTTGCTGGAAATTTGGGGATTTCTATCCCCAAATAGTCTACTATCTAAACTTCCATCACTTTGCTATAAATACAATTTTTAATGTATAATCTCTTTATTTTCAGAAAGATATACTTGAGCATATATTTATATCTGTAACTTACTATTCTATAGCTAGCGATTTTTCATTAAGAATTAGAAGAAAAATATTTAAAAATTAAAAAAAATATATTAGAAAACATTCCAATCACTGCATGTCACTCTGTCATACAAATGTACCATCTTTTATTTGCTTTCTGTATTATTACATGTTTACATCATTTTTCTCTCTCTCTTTTTTTGTCCTAATAAAAAACAGATATTCTCATACATGAATAATTGGGTGTATCACTGATTATTTAATGAAATCAAATTCTAAGAAGTGGAATTTATGGGTTATATTGTCTAATTGCTCTTGAGAAAACTTTTGTCAATTTAAATCTTCACAAGTATTATTTAAAATCACTCAGTTTTCTATAACATTTTCAACTTAGGTACAAAATTATATCTCATATTGATCTATTTTCTTCAATTTAGTAATAAATTATAATAAATATAAGCTTTAATTTCCCCTTTAATTTTTTTCCCCAGGAATTGTGAAGGCTGGGGGAAAAAAAAAAAAAAAAAAACTAATAAAATGTTTGTTCCAAGTATCCCTTGCACGGGGTCTAAAAGTTGCCAGCTCTGTAAAGGAGTTACTGAAAAATTTGAGAAGTTCAAATATCATTAATCACACTAACTCATAATATCGACCAGAGAATGCTGAGAAAAATAAATAAGAAACTATGAAGATAAAAATGAGCCTCCAGTAAATATCCCACATGTTTAATCTATTTGAAATGATCAGAAAGCAGACCATAATGGTTAAGACCATGGGCTTTCAAATCCTGCAGTTTTGAGTTAGAGTCCCAGCTCTGCCATTTATTAGCTGGTGCTTTTGACCAAATTATGTTTGTTCTCTGTCAAGTGAGAGTAACAAGGCAATTTCATGGAATTGTTGTGGACTTGAAATGGCATTTTTAAAATTCATATCACAACTCCTTGAAAAGTCTCTTAATAAAGGATAGTATGAGTAACTGCAGAGGTCATTATTGATATATTATGATTACTCTTATCATTCAGAGCAGACTCAGACTGACAGACTGATACAGAAGCAAGGTTGACAGTGGTCTTTGTGAATTTTTTGTGATGTGGTTGAGAAAACTTCATAAAGCTATTTCCCTAAAAATTATACCATCCTCACCCCCAACAACTCACCATCTGCTCTCCCATTGCCTGAAATTCTACCTTAAAAGATTTGTTCATGTTACTTTAAACATTTTACATTTTGGAATGGAAAAATCAGGAAAGAGGTGACGCATTTTTGTTAGCAAACCGTTTGCATTTCCATGTGGATTCTGGGCACAGACTTTAATAGTAAGAAATTTGAGTTCTTTGGTCTGGAAGGGGGTCGGGAAGAATATTATTATCTTGAGGTATCTTTGATTTGAGGAAGTGAAATAACCATGGTAGCAACAAATAGGAAGGATTAGGAAGGGAAATCATTATGTTAGGATTGAGTATTTTTCAGTTAAGATCTGATTATGGTGAATGTGTTCGGCAAAATGATTCGTAGAGGGAAATGTACATTGTGTTATGGTAGTGTATTAGTCAGCTTTTCACTGCTGTGACCAAAAGACCTGATGAATACAATTTTAGAGGAGGAAAAGTTTATTTGGTGCTCACGGTTTCAGAGATTCAGTCTGCAGTTGGTAGACTGCTCTGGGCCCAAAGTAAGACAAAACATGGTGGAAGGGTAAAACAGTTCAGAACATGGCACGAAAAAGTAGAAAGATAGAAAGAGAGAGAACCCCATTCAACATGGACAAAATATAAGCCCTAAAGGCATGGCCCTAGTGACTCACCTCTCCAGTCACATCCTACATGCCTGTGGTTGACACAGTTAATACATTCAACTGGATTAATGCACTGATTAGGTTAAGGCTCTCATAACCCAATCATTTCACCTCTGAACTTTCTTGCCTTGTCTCACACATGAGTTTTTGAAGTATTCCTTATTCTGAACCATAATAGGAACAAAATGAGTTCTTTCTTTATCACTGAATTCAGAAGAACAGATATTGTGTGGAAACAGACAAGATATATGAGGTAAGCCAGGAGCACCATAGAAGCTAAAGCCAAAGAATCAGTGTATTGGTCTCATGTGGACATGTTCAATTCTGGTCATTGTTCCTGGATCTCTCTCCTCTTGATAATGTTCTTTTAGCAATAAAAGCCTTGTGGAAGCATGTATTAGGGAGCTGGGCAATGGGTAATTTGAGAAACACTGAAAGACAGTTGCATTATGGACAAATACTGTGAACAGGAGTGTGTGAATTTGGATTGTAATAAAATAAATTTTCATGATAGCAAGGTCCAGAACTTCAGGGAAGTGTTGCAGACAATTGTCCTTCCCTTTTTCATCATTCACATCAATAAAAACTATTCGGTGGACTTACTGTGTTTCTACTTTGATTCACCTCCTCTACTGGGGTATTGTTCAGAATCCCTGAAACTGGATGCCCAGAGTTCCTTTGGTTGACTTGTGCACAGTGACCTATGATACTAGGTTTGTGCTTTTGGCCATCTGACATCTTGTCTCCCTTTTACTTGCAACCACTCTGGAAGGAATGACCCATTCCATAGGGTTAGAATATTCAGAGTGGGCACCACAGCAAGAGTGTCCCCAGGCAGTTGGTGGGAACATGAGAAGTTTTATTTTCTTCACTCTTAGCTAGCCACCTCTGCAGGCTCTGAGAGTATCATTTTACTGCGTCAGTAGTATATTGTTCAACAGTTTTGGGAGGAACATCACATTTGGTGAGTATTCACATACTAATTACATTCACTGTCTTAAATTTGTACTAGGGGGTTGGGAAAACGAAGTGGCAATTTAAGAATACTGCCTGCCTGGAAGAACCTGGTGACAATTTGACCTTCTGCAAGGCTTATCCTAGTCTAGCTGCTTTCTTTTCCACAGTGAATAATTATGACCCAATTTATCCAAATATAAAATTTATCATTCCTCCAATGATAAATTTTGGAAGTCAGAAACTAAAAGTCTCAACATTTGTTACTAGGGAGGAAACCCAGTTATGCAATTTACCACCTCTTGATCAACTGAGAGCTTCTTACCATTGCACTTTAACAGTGCTGTTCCTAACCCTCTGTTTTCCCCTCCTGTCCCTCAGACCTCTTGCCTGGAGCTCTTTCATTCCTGATTTGCACTTTCACTAGAAGATGGATCCCTAGAGAAATTGAATTCAAATAATTCATTTTTATTGCTTAAAGAGGAGAGTTGATAGGAAGGAAGTTGAAATGACAGAAATGGGATTTTAAATCTCTTCCATAGATTTCATTTATTCCATCCATGTTTATCAATTGTCTACTACATAATAGGTATAGTGGGGACAGAGAGAGCATAAAGCATGGTCTCTGCCCTCCAAGAGACTTTAATCTCACAAAGGATAAGTTCAATACTCAAATTTTACTATCTTAAATCCTTCATTGAAAAAGATGGATATAAATACATACATACATATTCAAAAGCAGCTACCTTCACTACCAGGAAGTTGTCAGTGTCCTATAAACAGCATGCACAGCAAATAGTGGAAAAATTCAGTTTAGAAAGTGACACGTTTAGAGGTCGCGTTTTCAGGTAAAGATTTACTGAAGGGCTAACATTTGTCCCGAGTTAGGTTTGTAAGAACATAATACCTGTGGTTATTTAAAATTCTGAAAGTATTATGTATTGATTATACAAAATTGAAAAGTATAGAAAGGCATAAGAAGACTAAAAAACTCAAATTACTCACAATTCCACCACCTAGCGAGATGCCCATTGTTGGTTTTTTTGTGGCATTTTATTGTAAGCTTTTGTCCACTTACATGCATAAACGTGTTTATATTTTTTCTTGTGTCAGACAAGGTCCTGACAGGAAACAGATGGTAAGGTCAAATTATATGAGTAGGTGAAACAGGGAAATCACAAGGGGTAGTGGAGTAAGCCAGAGCTAGTAATAGTCAAGGAGCTATTACCAGCCCTAGGCCTGTTGATTAAGGTTTAATGGGATGGTACAGCTCCCAGAACACAGAAGGAAAGAAGATGAGGAAATGATGCCTGGGGAAAAGCAGTGACCTTCATTCAAGGGACTCAGCCAGCCCTGGCAAACGTGCAGGGACAGGATCAATAAATACCCTGATCTCTTCCACTCCCTTTATCTCAGATCTCATGTAAGAGTTTCTCATTGGCCAAATCTGACTAGAACACAGATCAGAAGGGCCCATGGAGTTTTCACACAGATCAGTTTCATGGAATAAAAAGCTAGATGGAGAAGGGTCGTGAATAAGTTTGGAAGGGCAAATCAGTTCATCTTCCAAATTGGATCAGTCTGTACATACAATTTTGTAACTTGTACATCAAAACTATTACATCTGTTATTAAGTACTCTCCTATGATATTGTTTTTCATTGCTGCATATTTTCCATTAAATAGCTGACTATAATTTATTTAATTAATACCTTACCACATAATAATTAGGGTGCTTCCAAAATTTTTTCACTATGAAAATTAATGCTATAGAGTTTGTGTTGTGTGTGTGTGTGTGTGTGTGTGTGTGTGTGTGTATACATGTATGTGTGTGAGATTATTTAGCCCCGTGTAGTCATCTTTATTTCCCTAAGCTCAAGTCTGAGAAATGGAATTGCTGGGTCAAAGGTTATGCTTAGGTTTAAGGCCTTTCATGTACATTACCAGCGCTTTAAAGAAAAACTTGAACGAGTAAAGTTTTGATACATGGAGGCAGATGGAATATAGATGGATGGAAATTAGGAGGGCCTTCCACTTGGCACTATGAAAAAGGGAATGAAAATGAAAAGGCCCATGCTATATTCCACCATGGGTAACTCAGCTGCTGTGACTTTGTAGAATTAGTAATGGGACCTGATCCTTCATTCCCACTCAGTGTAGAGAAGCCTGAGTATTAAGGTGAACTACAGCTGGTAAACAAGGCAGCCTGACACAGCATAGTTTAGGGAGTCATATGCTGAGTGTCTTCAAGTAGGCTCCAGATTGAAACTGATAAACTGGGGACATGTACAAACTCAAACTACAAAAGAAGATGTACCTAATCAAATTATTCTGAGCGAGAGCCAGACAGCCTAGAAGACGTTTGACAAACTTTGGGTCGCATTGTAACCCCATCACGTACTAGCTGTGACTTTGGACAGGTGTTGTCACTTCTTGGTGGGAGGGTGAGAAACTGTATGGAAAGGTGCTTAGCAAGGCACCTGCTACATAGTAGGGGGCTCTGTAACTGGAGAATAAGTGGTAATATGTCTTGGACCCTGTTTATTTTAGACATTGGCTCAATTAGTGGAGAAAAAGAAGCACATTGACAAACAAATATTGCAGGAATTAAGCAGCTCAGCAACATTTATGCTTGATATTTGAAAAACTGAATAGAGGTGTTCAGGCTAGGAGATTTTTTTTAAAAAATAGTAGACGTCTCTAACGTAAGTTCAAAGAAAAATAGACTTCTATCAATTGGTAAATTTTATCCCATCATTTTTCCACACCCTCTGGAGCCTATTACTATTTATTTGCCTTTGAGCACTAGCAGAGGCGTTGATAGTCACATATTAGCAATAAATCTCTGAAATATTTTATTATATACTAGTGTGTCTTTTGTCTTGCCTGCTGAGATTCCATTTCCTCTTCTTTGGGTAAATGAGCACATTTCTCTCTGAAAAATTCCAGTTTTCAATTCGTGAAGTTTATGTGGATTTCAGAGAAGGGAACTTATAATTCAGACTGTCTACTAAGAGCCTAGGACTTCTCTGACCTCAGTGTTTGGTTTGGGGGTGGCATGACCACTCAATCCAGTTGGAATGAAACCTAGGCTTTTAGGGAACTTTTGTTAAGTCCATTTATTTTCCCCCTCATGAACTTTCGTTTCTAAGGGTAAAAGCCTGAAGCTTCTGGTCATTTTGTTGGATGCATATGTATCTGTCTAGAGGTTGGTTGATATAGAGGCCATTATGAAGATGGACTGCAGTGAGCTGAAAGATGGAAAGAGATAAACCAGCCCCTGTCACCCCTGCTAGTCTTGATCAAACTCTTTCTAAAGTTGGGTGTTTTTTGGACTTCACAATTGTAAGGGATAATATTTTTTTCTTTGTTAGCTTGAATTAGTTTGATTTGGGGTTTTCTCTCATTTGCAACTACAATAGAGCTGACCAATATATACACTTGGTTCAATAGTTTATTTCTCATGGAATGTGAGGTCAGAGTTGGGAACTTAGTTCATCCTAGTTCTCATGATAGGACTAAAAATGAAATTGCATGCTGTTCCTCAGAGTTCAAAAACCAATAAGCCCCTCTTTGGATTCAAGGGCATAATTTTGTAACTTGTAGGCAACAAACACATCAGCATAAAGTCCTCCCATCCCAGAAACACTGTACTTTTAAAATAAATATATCTATAAGGCAAGCATGTAAGGAATCTAGTGGAATCTCTTTATTTCATCAAAATAGAATCTTCTAAGAAAAGAGAAACAGATTTGTTGGGCATTTTTTTTTTTTTTTAAGTCGAGATTGTCTGGCTCAGTGTACAATAAATCATTTGTGTTTTTCTCTGTAGTCTTCTCATTCAGGATAAAAGCGACACATATAACTGCCAGCCCGGGTCTACTCACTGCAGACTGATTTCCTCACAGCTTTCATCTCAGCAGTTACTAATGTCACAAATAGGCAGGCTTTGAAGTCAGAGGGAGGGGACAAGAGCAGCACCACTCCTTAACCATACAGCAACCAGGAAACTACTTGGGAAAATACAAATTCAGTCAGGGCACTCTGGCTTGAAGCAGAATGGGGGGATTACTGCCAGCTGATGCACAGGACTATTTATTTCCTCTTGCTCTTAGTCTCAGGTGTGAGCAGAAACCTTGCCCATCTGTATTGGAGAAGCTGAAGAATCCGGGCCTCTTAAGAGAGGCCCTGCCCCAGGTGACTGGCATTAGCAGTACAGCCCTTCTGTGTGGCTTTGAGAGTGAGGGGAAAGAAGGAGCCAAATGACACTTGAAATAGAGAAGAAAAGAGAAAGACTTGCCATTTGCTTTCTTGCCTTCTGTACTAGCCTTTCCATTTGTGTCTTGCTTTTGTCGTAGAGAGATAAACCGATATCCACGACAGGCTTTTGAGATAGATGAGGATCGTTTTGAACTTTAGGTCTGAGACTCCTGCATTACTGATTATTTCCTCTGTTCTGGATAGTTGAGAATAAACCCCTAAACTACATGGTGACAGGGGGAGTAGAGGTTCTAAGAAATGAATCATCTTATGCCTTTCCGTCCTTCCCTGTCCCCATCGCCCCCATGCCTTATACAACTTTCCAGCTTGGATGAGGAAGCAGTGTGGAGAATTTCTTCTGAAAAGTGCCATTGTGTGTGCACACTGAGGAGTCCATTGCATGAAATCTAATTCCATAGTTCATCATTTTTCCATTTTTGCTTTCCTGTCTCTTGGCTCTGTGTTTAAAATTTCCATCTGCTTCTCTTGCTTCTTTCTCCGTTTCTCTCATTCTCTTGCCTTCCTGTTTTTAAGTAGCCTTTCCAAGCTTGTCCCCAATCAACTTTAAACAGTCACTTTTCTCTCCTTTTCTCTCGTACCATATATTTATTTCTAGTTTCTCACTTTAGAAATCTTCCTTTTCTGAATTTCTTTCCGAGTCCTCCGGTTCTAGGCAAGAGCTGCACGGGGTACCTGCAAAGTTTGTAGGGAAAGGTCTTGGAATTCATTCCAAATTCAGAATGAATGACTGAGAATCCACAATTCTCCCTGGCCTGAGATTTTTCCATTGGCCCTAGTCCATAATGCTTGCATGTCAGAATTTGGAATTTCCAGATGTATATTAGGATATTAGGGCTATGGACAGTCAGTTTCCCTACAAAAGATTAATCTAAACAATAGCTTCTCATAATAATTGAAAAAAATCCCATGATTTTCTTTTCTCCCCACAACCCACCTTTTTTTCTTTTTGTTTTTTTTCTTCTTCTTTTGGTACCTTCATTCTAATGTGTGGCTGGGATTTGCTCACATTTAGACAAGAAATATCAATGTGCTGACAGTATATCTATTTCACCATAGTTAAGATGATTGTTTCCAAAACTTATATCCAGGCTACCACTGTGTTACATTCTCATTATTATTATTGTTATTATTATTATTATTATTTTAAAGACAGAATGTCACTAAGTTTCTGTGGCTGGCTTCAAACTTGTGATCCTCCTGTCTTGGCCTTCTGAGTAGCTGAGATCACAGGGATGCAACACTGCCCTGGGCTTCCACATTTCCTCTTAATACCTGTTTTAAATACGTGGATGTAAATTAAACTTATTTGCATATTCGTGGAAAAATCTATTTCCCTTCCTAGTTTCTAATTTCCAACATGGTTGGGTGTAATTTAACAATTTCTCACAGTCTTGATGAAGGGTATGGTCCATTTCTAAGGGTAAAAAGTATGCAGGGGCAGAAAAAAATCTACTTGGAATAAAAACTTGAATGTGGAGAGTGTTGTCAGGCAGAATTCTGGACTGAGACCCTAGGCATTGTGCCCTGGAGCCCGTGCTGGTGTGTTGTGACAGGGAATATGAGCCTCCTAGTCCAGCCTCACCACCTCTCACTTCTCTGGCCCTCAGGAAGTGACTGATAGAATCTGAACCCCAATGCTTCATCTATAAAATATGATTTGGGAATAATACCATCTTGCAGATTTGTTGATTAGAGAAAATAATGTTTGTGAAGTATCCTGCATATTTGTGCTTAAAATTGCATAAGACTTACTACAAGCCAGGTAGGGTCTGAGTGCTCTGAAAATACTTTTCCATCTCATAACAGTCCTAGGAAATAACTCTATTTCATTATATTCCCATGTTGTCAGAAGAGAAAATGTGCTGCAGTGAGGTTAACTAATGATAAGGTCACATAGCTAGGGATAAAACTGGTATTCTAACCTGAATAGCTAGTCATCAAAGACCTGTTCCTAACCAGAGAGGTACCTTCCACATAAGACGTAAAATCCATGAATGTTAGGACTCATTCCTGATTGCTGTACCAGCTGTGTTCAGGATTTCCTGTTATACCTTCTGGGTTTGTGACATGGATATGGATATTGCTTTTTACCTGAAATATGGCTATTGCTTTAGCCTTCAGCTTTCTCTTTCAATGTTTATATTTTCTGACCTGTTTTCTAGCTCACTTTCCCCCTGTCTACACTTACTTTCCCCAACCTCCCAACAACTCTGTGCCCTCCTGCACCAGCATATATTAAACAATGTTGTGCAGTTTATCTTGAACATTCTTTCCTGCCTTTAGTGCTCTTTCTTTTATTAATTTTAAAATTTGTTTTAATTAGTTATACATGACAGTAGAATGCATTTATGCACTGTGATATATCATACATAGTTGGGACATAATTTCTCATTTTTCAAAGAGTACATGTTGTAGAATCATATTGGTCATGTAGTCACATATATACATACAGTAATAATGTCTGTTTCATTCCACTATCTTTCCCATCCCCACATCCCCTCCCTCCCCTCCCTTCACTTCCCTCTACCTAATCTAACGCTATTTTCCCCCAGTGCCCTGCTCACCGCCTTATTGTGAATTAGCATCCACATATTAGAGAAAACATTCAGCCTTCGGTTTTGTGGGATTGGCTTATTTTGCTTAGCATGATATTCTCCAACTCCAACCATTTACTGAAAAATGCCCTAATTTCACCCTTCTTTAAAGCTGAGCAATATTCCATTGAGTATATATACCACATTTTCTTTATCCATCCATCTATTGAGGAACACCTAGGTTGGTTCCGTAGTCTAGCTATTGTGAAGTGAGCTGCTGTAAACATTGATGTGGCTGTGTTACTATAGTATGCTTATTTTAAGTCCTTTGGGTATAAACTGAGGAGTTGGATTGCTGGATCAAATGGTGGTTCCACTCCCAGTTTTCTGAGGAATCTCCATACTGCTTTCCATAGTGGTTGCACCAATTTGCAGTGCCACCAGAAATGTATGAGCATACCTTTTTCCTCACATCCTCGCCAACATTTACTGTTGCCTGTGTTCTTGATGATTGCCATTCTGATGTGAGATGAAATTTTAGAGTAGTTTTGATTTGCATTTCTCTAATTGCTAGAGATGTTGAACACTTTTTCATATATTTTATCTTAAACATTCTTTCCAGCCTTTAGTGCCCTTAAGTAGAACTCAGTACATTTATGGAGAATACATTGTAACCCACATCCAATACAGGAAAATTTTATTTTATTTTACATGTTTTGTTTTCTACCATTATACTCTTTGTTGATAAATATAGCCTTATTTATTTATAAAGCTTCCCTGGCTTGACCTTCAAGGAAGGTGACCCCATTCCATCATTCTTCTTGCTGGGTAATAGTCTACCCTGCCTTACTCTCTTACCTAGTGTTGAGGTCTTAGAACAAGAAACGATAGGAAATTCAGTTAGCAGGATATAGCATCAGATATGTTTTAAAAAATGGAACATGAGCCCCTCTCTGTAAGGTTGGTCATAAGCCCATAGTTCCCTGCTGTCTTACACTCAGGTTCCCTGCCTAGCCTAGGGTGTCACCATTACAGTTGTGGACATCCTGTGGTCACAGCATTTCAGTCATGCTCCATGCCCCTTTCCTTCTTTTTAACATTGCCCTCTACTTGCCTTCTGCCTTGTTTTAACTTCATTATCAATCCTAAGTCCGAATCAACTTTGTTTTTCCCCTACTTCTTATATGATTCCTAACCATCCTTGTTATTTTTATCTCCATTGGATCCTGTTTCTCCAATGGCCATTGGTCTCTTACTTGGGTCTAGTGCCGGTTGGGTCCCACTGCCTTGTTCTATTGTCTGGCAGCCACAGTGCCTGATTCTTCAGGCTACATGTGACTTAGGGACTTTGAATACATTGAGATGTTATGCTTTGAGCACCCAACGACTGTTTTTATCTTTTCTGACCCAGTCCCTTTCAACCCTTTGTGACATTTGAGTTGGTCTTGACAAACTACACAAGCAAAACTATAGGGAGTCCACTAAATTATTCTTACCATCTTCTTTTTGCCTCATAATAAGGTAATATGCATATTGCCTCTTATCAAGCATGAAGTGAATTACTGTTATTCCCAGAGAGCTGTTTAGGGTGCTGTAGTAGAAGCACTATTATTTCCTTCTTAAGTGAATTACTCTGTGTGGGGGAAATTAGCCACATGCTCCTTAACTGGACTTTCAACTGAGCCTAACACATGCAACCTACACAAAAAGAGCTGTTAGGGCAGCACCCAGCTGGCACCCAGAACCCCCTGGGGAACATATGTAAATTTGATCCAAGAAGAAACTCTGGATTGCCTACACTAATGCTATAATATTTACTATTAATCCTGAAAAAGAGTAGCCTCTGCGTCTCGTTAACTCTCTAGTATCTAGCTTGACATATGCCACACAATTTCAAAAGATCAATCCCCATAGACACAGGATGTTCTCAGTTGACAGAGCATGGTATTTAGCAAAGATGTTTTACACCAGTGCCCCCAAGAAAGGTCTTCGATAGCCACCACTTCTGTTTCAAGCTGCAGACAGTAGGGGTAGATAGAAGTACACATCTGAAAGACAGCTGAGGGTTTCTTCTCGACACTAGATGCTTCTTTCCTGGAACAAGGCCAGATCAGAGCTGTCTGGATTCTTTGTGAGCCTGCTCCAAACTAACATATTTATTATCAGGGAGGAAAGCTTGCCTGATGGAAGATCCCTGGTGTTTGCCTTGTGGTGTTTTCTTGCAGAAAATTGCAAGAAAGTGACTGAAACAAGTTTGGCAAGGGAAGCTGCAGAGAAATCCACCCTTTTCAAGGGCCACATTTTGAAAATATCCTAGCAGATTGGGGAAACTGGCTATTTCCTTTTTATTCTATCTTTATAAGATGAATGGTGCATCTGAAAAGATAAATCATGAGAGTGTAAGAGGGACCAATGGTATTTTTTTAAAGATTGGAGCATTCTCATTGAATGTTTTAAATATTCTTAGTTATGAGGATGAGAATTTATTTTTAAATGACTGTTTGGCTCCATGCTTATAAAATATCTACATTCTGTTGGTACAACACACAAATCTTTTGTGGTGGTTTTGAGAAAGCCCCAGACTTTCTGAGTCTGGGAACAGATGGAGCTCTAAACTCAACTGCATTTCACAACAGGGACATGTGTTACTATTTGCCTGTCTGTTTTCACTTTATGTGAGATGTTCCACTCACTAGTCAGCAGAGTTATTAAACTTCTATGACTATACATTCTTTTGAAGTGGATATGCAGCACAATTATAGAAATTAGAGAAACCTGGACCTAGCCATGCATTTTAACAGTTCTTGATAATTACGAAGATCTTTGGAAAGTGTAACCATTTAAATGTATTTACAAAATGGGCTCTGTGGCATTTTGCTTACAGATATTAATGTGCATAGGTCTAGGAGAACTTGAAATCAGATGCATTGAAAACATCAGGATAAACTAACTCTTTCAAATCTTAAAATGTCTCATTCCCATTTGGCTGGTTAAAAACAACTGAATGGGAACTAATTGGAGGTAAATGTGGGCCACTGTAGATCTTGTGTACTTTTCTCAACTTTGTCTGGTCTTCATGAACTTCCAGCACTCAATTGTGAGGTTATTCATGTTAAATCTTTGCATCGCTATCTCAGAGTATGGAGCTGGAACTAATCTTTCTTCCATTTAAAGTGAAAAAATCAGTTTTCTTTCTTCCTTTGTTCTTCCTTTCTTTCCTCTCTTTCTTTCCAAGCCTTTGTTTTTTTTTTCTTTTTTGTTTTTATTTCAAGTGATGTAAACAATAAGGGGCCAAGTTTCATTAATGTAAAAATTACTCTCAGCCAAGAACACAAATGTTGTATCTGTTCCTCATATGCCAAATTTGTTACATCGAACTTAAAATTTACCAGTAGTAACAGAGTTAAATCATTTCAACAATAATTCATCAAATGAGTTCATTACAAGTTAGTTTGACTAAGAAAGGCCCATACTACAAATGAAGTGATTGAACATATACATATGCAGTTGATTTAAAATGTATTAGGAACATGTCTTTTCCATAGTGTGCTTCTTAGCAAGTCCCCAAACATTGACTGGATAAAAGAATTGGTTTTAGATATTTCACTTCATAAAGGTTTAAAAACAATAATAAAAATCATTATTATTAGCAGAAAGATACGGAATTGGGCTGAGTGTTGGCGACGCGAAGCTAAGGATCCGTCCGAGATGGCAGAGGTAGAGGAGACACTGAAGCGACTTCAGAGCCAGAAAGGAGTACAGGGAATCATCGTGGTGAATACAGAAGGAATTCCCATCAAGAGTACCATGGACAATCCCACCACCACACAATATGCCAACCTCATGCACAACTTCATCTTGAAGGCAAGGAGCACTGTGCGAGAAATTGACCCCCAGAATGACCTCACCTTCCTTCGAATTCGCTCCAAGAAAAATGAAATTATGGTTGCACCAGATAAAGACTATTTCCTGATTGTGATTCAGAATCCAACAGAATAAGCCACTCTCTTGGCTCCCTGTGTCATTCCTTAATGTAATGCTCCAAAGAATAATAGTGTTAATCATGTCAACCTGTGGAAATCACCCTAGAGCGCACGCAAACCAATCCAGTGACCAAGGTTGGTCTGGCATCTGTGCCCAGCCCCACCAGAGGAATCCTTCTGCTGTTCCAGGCACCCCAGAGTTCCCGGGAGGGCTCTCTTTCCTCACTTCCAGGTTTTGGAGCAAGAGCTTGTGAGAAGCCCACACCCAGCTTCCTTCTGACCTTTAGTTCACTTCGTCACCTTAGAAAAGGCTGTTTTTCTTTAACTAAAAACAACCAAAATGCTTAAAAAAATCATTATTAATATGGGATAAACTGAAGGATATTTGTCATTGAGTATATTGGAAATCTGGGGACAATAGCATTTGAAATGATCACATATTGGCATTCATATTTTAGTATAACCAGAATCTTAGTGATTTCCTTGCATTTCACATTCCCGAGATTATATATAGTCTCTGAGAATGAACTTGTTTATGTCATTACCTCTCTACTTTCCTTTGCATGGTCTGTGGAAGGCTTTGAGATGACAGCGAGGATCTGAAGTCACTTTGCTTATTTTGTTATTGGATTTATGGTGGGAGATGGTGAGAAAGGCCTGGTAGAACCTTACCTTTTAGCCCTTATCCAAATGAATATTTCTTCCTGTAATATTAATTTTCAGAACTTGAACACACAGGATACTTTATGTCTCTTTTGAGTAGAGGGAGCCATAAGTAAACTTGGCTGCATACAGTTAGCAACAGCTTTGATATATCTTATAGAAAGTACCAGTGAAGCATAATGTTAATGTGTCCATTTGCAGGAGTGGTGCACTGGAGGTTAGGTTTGAGATTTGTGCCCTTGGTGCTTTACAAGCACGTTGTATGAAAGGAAAAACAGATGGCTTTGGACTGTAGAATTTTGTACAACAGTCCCTGACAAGATAAGCAGCAGTAGCATCATCTGAAAACTTGATTAGAAATTCAAATTTGATGATCCTCCCTTGCTTGATTCTAATGGTAGAGGGATGGAGATGTCTTTGTGTGTGGGGGAAGGGAGACTTTGGATGACCCTTAAGTCACAAAGCACAGACAGGCTCTGGCTCTGTGAAGTCCAGAGGCATTTGGTCAAGTTGCATCTCTGTCTCCTGCCTTGGAGAGAAGGACTATACTCAAATGCATCCATCATAATTGAAAATAATCTTACTTAAGAAGAGTCTTCATTTTTTAAAACTTTCCCAAATTGAACAACCCTCTTCATCAGGACATTAATTCAATGTATTAATTAAGGTAAAACCATTATGTTATGCTATTTTTTAAAAAATAAAAACAACAGAAAATGATGGCCTAATATTCTTTGCCTTTCCTTTGGGTACTTGAAAAAGTTGTTTTTTTTTTTTTTTTTTTTTTTTCCTGGTAGGCTGTTTGCTTCTAATATTTCATGCTTCTCCATGCTATCCTTTTATTTCTGAGTTTTATCTTTTTTGGGACTTACTTCCCAACACATGAAACTCTGCAGGAATTAACCTAGTTTTCCACTGGGAAACGTGTTGAAGCAAAATCTCCCTTTTGCATGAGGATAGAAAATGACAGTCCTTTGGGTACAAAATTAGTTCCTCCTAATCCTCCCTCAAGGTGTACCATTTTGTGCTCCAACTTGAATGACCTATAAACCTTGAGGAATTTTATTGTCTTTGAACATTATCCAGCAAATCTCTTCTAATTAATTTAATCCCTACAGACATATGCTTGTTGATCACTATAAATCAAGTCCAAAAATATCAGTCCTACTTGGAAAGCTCCACTTTTGGCATGAGAAATCTTAATCTGAGTTGTTCAGAGCTCGTGCAGTAAAGACGCTTAGGAGGGCTTGTACTCTCCACCCCCATCTTACAGCAGCAGTTAGGGGACACAATCCTCTTTATGTATGTGCTCATTCCTTCAGACTTCCTTGTCCCAACTGCCAATGCCATTTGTTAACATTTTTATATTTGGAGAAATAGTCTTAGAACACTCAGAGGACCAACCATCCTGGGAGGTCACTTTATAAGCTTATTTGCTTAAATCAATTTTCCTTTAAAGGAAAGCATGAATGAATTTCTGTCCTGTCACTGTTGTTTGTGTCAACTTCCAGATTTAAAGAACCATCTCGCTTTAAGGTAACACAGCTCCATAATGAACCACCCAGTTTGTTCTCATGAGGAAACTCAAAGCCTTCAATGGACCTCAAGGTTAGGGTCTCTGCCAGGCCACCTTCTTGTCTGGGGGTCTAGCAGTAAATCACTCCTTGGGCTTCGTTTTCTCTTCTCACTTCATTACCCTGATTTCTTTCATCTTTTTCCATCTTTCTTAGTTTCTGGATTTCTACATTTCTTATCATTCTTTCTAAACTCATCACCTAAACCAGAATTGGTATTTTAGTAAGATCCAGACAGTGGTAATTGGGTTGATGGATTATCAAATGATTCTTGGATATATTTTGTTCTCATACCCTAGAGTCAACACTACAAAATCATTGACTATTCTGATTCATTTATCTATTCTTCAAATACTTGCACATAGGTTAAGTGTGTTATCTTTTTCCAGTCTACTTAATATGTTAGTAAACAAATAGAAACCCCTTTTTATTGATTGTTTTTAAAAGCATATAGTGTCTACCATATCATGTTTTCTCAGACCAATTATAGCAGCAGTCTTTATCCAGTTAGTAAATATTTCAGTCTTCATAGGCCCTAAGTTCTCTGTCACAACCACTTGACTGTGCTATCGACAATATATAAAATAATGGGAATGGTTGGATTGCAATAAAACTTTATTTATAGATACTATGTGAAGTTTGAATTCATATAACTTTCTTGTCACAAGATATTATTATTTTTTATCATTTTACCCATCATTTAATGGTGTAAAAACCATCCTCAGTTTGTGGGCAATATAAAAATAGGCAGATAGCTGGATTTGGCCTTCAGGCAATACTTTGCTGACCCCTGAGTTACATGAAAAGGAAAGTTTTAAAGAAGCACTGAAGACATTCATTAAGGTGCAGTAGATCTCTTTGTCTTAAAGTAGTTGCTTTGGTTCCTCTCAGCCACATTTACTGCTGCCATCTTTTATCAATCAGACTCATTTCTGCTGTTCTCTAACATCCTGTCTGGCACTCGGGTCATGCCCCTCCACTTCTCTCCTCTTGGTAGAATGCATCACTGGTGTTCACGCAGTGTTGAGTGAATGGGTGGCAGGATGACAGTAGGGATGGGGAAAAAGGAAGAGAGACACTACATAGAGATGATTTTATAACTGATAAAGTGAAAATTAAATGCAAGTAAGCTGTTTGAAAGAAAGGCTTATTCATTTGTCCCACATCAATAATTTTATATTTTAACCAAAGGAAAAGGAAATTCTTAAGAGAACATGGTGAGAGATAGGGGTTTAATTTCATTTTGTTGCATATGGATTTTCAGTTTTCCCAGCACCATGTTGAAGAGGTTATCTTTTCTCCAGTGTATGTTTTTGGTGCCTTTGTCTAATATAAGATAATTTTAATATTGTGAGTTAGTCTCTGTGTCCTCTATCCTGTACCATTACTACTGGTCTATTTTGGTGCCAAAACCATGCTGTTTTATTACTATTGCTTTGTAGTATAGTTTAAGGTCTGGTATAGTGATGCCACCTGCTTCATTCTTCTTGCTAAGGATTGTGTTAGCCAGACAAATTTCATGACTGCTTTTTCTATTTCTATGAGGAATGCCATTGGGATTTTGATTGGAATTGCATTAAATCTGTATAGTACTTTTGGTAGTATGGTCATTTTGATAATATTAATTCTACCTATCCAAGAGCAAGGTAGATCGTTCCATCTTCTGAGGTCTTCTTTGATTTCTTTTTTTAGGGCTCTGTAGTTTTCATTGTATAGGTCTTTCAGCTCTTTCATTAAGTTGATTCCCAAGTATTTTATTTTATTTTTTTTTTTGAGGCTACTGTAAATGGGGTAGTTTTCCTCAGTTGCACTGATCCTCTTTCTTGTCCTTTCATATTGCCTTGGATTTGTGAGCAAATTTGAATCTTTGTGCCTACATTAAGATAGAAACACCTGTGCTATTAAAAATAAATAAATAAAAGATGCCAGCTACTGCAATGATTTAGTATTTCTATTTGTGGTTGGTTCATTCTGTCAATAAGAATCTTGTGTTACATTAAAGGAACTGATTCAATCTACTATGGACAAACTGCTTCCACAGCAACAGATCTCAATTCAACTTGTGAATAGCAGTGCATTAAATAATTACTCGTTATAAAATCTAGGAAAGAGAATATGAGTGAATCAAAATAAATCTTTACTACAACTGAAAGTGTACTGTGTAGCAAGTACACTTTGCACAATGTAGAAATGGTATTGTTATGTAAGGACAACACATTTAGAAAAATATTTATAATTTAGTCAGTCTAATACAAAATTGATCCTCATTAATAAAATAATTGCTTTTTGTGAATTAATAGTTTTGGACACTGGAGATCTTTATCATTGTAGCTCCTGTATTTATACTTTTCTATGCATATGGATATTTTTATAAACTTCCTTCATCTTGACTTTGGAGAAACAATGCTATTTTGAAAGCTATGATAATGTGCATCTTTGCACTTTCTTTGGCTTCTCAGCTTTAAGTATATATCGAGCAATGCACTGGAAATGTTTCTTTAAATAAGGAAGCAAACAGAAAATCCACCAATACTGCAGGTGCTTTGTATTCTATAGAATGTAACCAATTGGTTCTGGAAGGATTTAGGCTCTTAAAGAGAGCACAATCCATATCCATTAGAACAAGCTGATGAACTGCATTTCTGGGCTTGACTTGGTCCAGTTAAATGTGAGAGACAAGCTAGCTAATTGATCCATCAGATAATACAACTAAAACCACTGCTTTTGTTCCATGTGGATGGATATTTCATTGGGAAGAGGCCAGATTTACCATCGCAGTGCTCTCCAAATATGCCCTATGGAAATCCAGTTCCATGAAATGCAACCAACCAAAGGGATTCTGTAGTGGAACTAGTTTAGGAGACCCTATGGGATACAGTTAGCCACTGGGGAGGCATAGGGCCCATTAGCATCCTGAGGGCTCTGAGCAATCCCACAGCAGACAGCTGACATCAGGAACACATTTGCTGGTCCTCTCTTGTCCTCTCTGAAGCTACAATTAAGCAGTAATTAGTTAACCTAATATATTATTTTAGCCCCTGACTTTTAAACATGGAAAATTCCCCAAGAAGATAAGATCAAAAGTCAAAGAAAGGTTTTCCTCTATAAAATGCTCTTTCTCTGCTCAGATGTGAAAAACTATTTTTTTTTAGCGATTATGAACTTATGTACCCCAAACTTGAAGTTTTATTTTCAAAGGCTTTTGAGGAACTGGCACTGGAATGAGAAATAAAATACCACTCTCCAAATTCTTTGAGAAGTGCCAAAGTATCCCATTTAACTAGGTCAGCTGTAAGGGTTTTTATTTCACCTTTCTAGTAATGCAACACCTGACAATGCCTCTGGTTCTATCAGGACGGGGTGATACAGAAATGCTAAAAAGAAAATTAATTTTTGTTTACTTCCCTTTGTATGATGAGGACATGCCATGCAGGATGTTTAGAAGTGTGTTTTGAAATGGCAGAATGTGACTGTTCCCAAAGATTATAGATCACAGGCTAGTGCAGGGTCTCCCAACCTCAGCGCTATTGACATTTTAAGACAGACAACTTTGTTGCAGAGAGCTGTCCTATGCAAAGTAGGAGGCTTAGCAGCATCCTTGGCTTTCATCCACTAGATGCCAGTAGTATCCCTCCCTCCCCAGTAGTAACAATCACAAAAGTCTCCAGAAAATATCAAATGTCCCCTATGGGGCACAATCATCCTCCGTTGAGAACCATTAGGCTCGCAGCTCTGTGGTGGGGCTCCTTTGTTAGATTGTTGCCCAGCTGATTCTTCATTCCTTCCAAATTTATGAATTAAGCTTTGACTACTTTCATAGCATCTGATTCATTTATCTGGAAATGACCTCCAAAAATATAGCTTTTTAGGTTGAGCCTCCTGCACATATTATTACTATACTCTTTTAAATAAATTCATTTTGCATAGAGGCCCATTTAATTATTATAACATCCACATGGCATAGAAGGCTTTGGTTTCTACTATTCTTGGGGCAAAGATTGAAGCAAAAACAGTTTATGTGCCATAACCTCTAATATAGTAATTAAATTACAGAAAAATGTGTTTTCAAGTCTTAGATATATGAAACTCGTGGGAAAAATATTTTAAAAAAACATTTCTGAGAGGTGTCAATGCTTTTTCAAATACATAATTTTCATATGTGAATATTTATTTGGATGAGAAAAGTATAACTGTACTTTACTGTTTTCATAATGGTAATTCTTTGTCAGAATTAAGAAAATTGGTCTGCAAGTACGCCAGGAGTAGTGACAAGGAAGATATTTTCAGCACTGAACTTTTCACCCCAGATTCTTTGGTCCACATCTGTATTTTCTACTGAAAGGGATTCAGATGACTACTACTACTAATAATAATAATAAATTTGGGCTAGCAAGAACAAGTAATACAATTAATACTATCAATCTATGAACTGGGAGAGACCATATGTACCTGAGTGGCTTGCAAGGCATTCTCTTAGCATAATTTTTTAAATGCATCACATCCATGTCATATTAATGTCATTTCTAAATTCACTTGGCTGGTAGTTTTATGTTTCACTCTCTTCCTTTTCTAGTCATCTCCACTTTTCTGTTGTCTCTTAGAGAATACTTAAAGAATGAAACCATCTGCTCAAAAACAAATCCACTGGACAAGCATTGATTTCCTTTTTACACGAACATGTCTGCTTGTACACACAATTAGATACAGAAAAAGAGCAGGGGAAAGGAAAGAAAGGGAAAGGGAGAAAACTTAAAGGAAGGAATAGAAAAAAGTTAAGGAGTAGCTAAAAGTGTTTCCAACTGGAAATGTGCCTAATGGCACAATCCTTTGTACCTGTTTTATGAAAACAAAATTAAAAAGGGAAAGACAATACTGAGCTTTAATGGGAGACATTGTAAGGAATGGAAGTCTTGAACACTTAGTGGGACCAGATGTGGAGAGACCTGTGGTGAGAAACCTGTGGTTCTTTGAGGCTTAGTGACACAGTGTAGAGATCACGTCTTCCTCTTACGGGGGAAGCTGCACTACACATATGAGCTCTCAGAAGTGTGAGCACAGGGAGCCCATTATTTGGACTCTAATTAGTTCCCTAAATCATCAGGATTGGCCTTGAGGATGATGCAGTACAAGATGTCCATCTTGAGAAGTGCACCAGGCTTTGATGGACATGCACTGTGAGGGTTTGAGCATCTCCTGTTCACTCAGTGTTGTGCAAGGGTGCAGCGGGAAGTACAGGATGCTCAGTGATGGTCCCTGTCCCATAAGACACTGTAGTCCATTAGGCCTTCTTGGAAATAAGGTCCAGAGAGTCTTTTTTTTTTTTTTTTTTTCTTGAAAACTCTGTTCAGGAGGCACCAGTGAATATTTGCCTCCAGTCTTGTTGATGTTCAGGATGAGAACAAAGAATGACAAAATGTATTATTTTCATGCACATGCTTATTCATATGTTCAGTGTACTTGCTTCCTAGTTAGTGAGCAAAATCGTTAAAGCCAGGATTACAGCTTGTAAACATTACCTCTTAATATATAGTTTTCAAGTGATCAAGAATTACCTGCAATATATTGACATGATCAATTTGATATTGACCCTCTACTGAAATATTAACTTATTAAAGGCAGGGTCTGTGCCTTATTCATAGTTGGAAACATAGTGTGTGACATGCACTAGGAGCTTCATAAATGCCTAACAGAGAAGAAAGCTTAGAAATCAGATATGTGATACTAAGATCAGTGGAATGTATTATCTTATTTGTGATTAAAGAAAAGTAAGGTCAAGTTAAATATACTTACTACTTATATAAAGTCACATTCACACCATCCAACTGATGACCAAGGTGGCCAGTGACCATTTATCTGAGACATGAGCTCTCTAGACATGTAAATGAAGAATATTGTTTTGTTCTCTTGAGAACATTTTTTCCTGGAGAAATGTCATTAGTGTTCCTGTTTTGTCCTGCTCCCTTTCATTCTGCCAAGGAAGAAAAGGTCCCTCTGTACAATGAACCCTAGTATTCTTATTTATTTATTTCTATCTCCTCTTATCCTCAAAGGGACCTCTTATGGTTGAGATGTTAGGAGTCCCCCAAAAGCTCAAGAATATTCAAGAAAGTTTAGAGGTGAAGTAATTATGTTATGAGAATTTTAACCTAATAAGTGCATTAATCCCCTGATAGTGATTAACTGGGTAATAACTATAAGCAGGTAGGGTGTGGTTAGAGGATGTGGGTCACTGGGATGTGCCTTTGGGGTAGATATTTTGTCTTCAGTAAAAGTCTCTCTGCTTCCTGGTGTGATATCCTGAAACACTTTCTCCACCACACTCTTCCGCCATAATGTTCTGCCTTACCTCAGGTCCCAAGATGTCTGAAACTGTGAGCACCCAATAAACTTTTCCTCCTTAAAATTGTTCTTGTCAGGTCTTTTGGTCACAGCAATGAAAAGCTGATTAAAACAGGGCCTGAGTTGAAAAACTCCAGTGGGAAGTATGTGTCTGGTGATCATGTAGACCTGAGTCTCCGGGACCCCTTGCTTGGTCTTAAGACATTCTGCTCTGAGCTGGTTTCAAACCCCAGTTGCTAACAACATGTCAGGTAAATAATGAATGAAGCAATATATGTATTTCTTATGTGCCATGGAAGACTTTGAATAAATAATGAAATATTCAGAGGATTGTTATAAAGGATTGTTTCCACCAAACTTTCCAGCTCATCTGGTATTTGACAAACAGGCTTAACCCAAGACACTTCCATTGTCACCAGGAAACTGTTTGCCCCACTGCTTTTGGAAGGGGAGAATCATGGGAATAAAACATGGTTTCTACCAGTAGGTTCAGAAAATGATGTCAAATGCTAGGGAATTCAAGCAAACAGGATTGAAAATATTCTTCCTTAGTAGAGGTCACAATGTTATGCTCAAAAACCTTCCATTTGTGCCTTTCAGACAAGCACCTTGTGAGAACATTCACTTGGCTGGATTTTGAATTTCTTTGATTTTGAATCATTAGTATTACCTTCCTAAGACTATGTATGTATGTGTATCTGGGTGTCTAATTAATACATTTAAGTGTGATAAAGCTACATGTGGCTTAGTTTAAGTACAAATTTGAACTTTGCATATAGCATTAATATCTTCCTAAAGCAGGGCGAGCAAACTTTCTGTAACGGGTTAGGTAGCGAATATTTTCAGTTGTGCAAGCCATACTGTTTCTGTTGGAACTTGCCAAATAATATGAAATGAGTAGATGTGGCTGTGTTCCAATAAATCTTTATTTACAGAAAAGCAAGTATCAGGCTGAATGTGGCCCATAGGTCTTCAGCTTTCTGATCCTTCTTCTAACAAAATGCAAAATAACATGGGCAAAAAGCCACTGTTCTATTCTATAGCCACTCCTCAGATTTGTCTAAGTACATTTAAAGGCAAGTCAACTTAAAGATATGTTTAAGTTCCTTGAGTACTTGACCCTCCCCCTCAAGGCCACAGGCATCAGTTATCATTACTAAGTGGGGAATTAAGGCTTTTGTCATCATGAAACATGCCCCCCCCCCCCCCCCAACGTAACTCTCCTTACAATATCCCTTTCCTTTACTTAACTGCTTGGTGATAAACCTCACTGGTAAGTAGGGCCAGAGATCTGTTTCCAGAATGACTTAGCATCCTCCAACCCCTGCCTGCGGCTCTTGAAAAAGCTCCCCAACTCAGTTGGCCGCCTGGGCTGGCTCCCTGTGACTGTGGGTTAGAGTGGATATCACATTTCTAATGGATTAGCTGACTGTTGGGAATGCAGAAGGATTTTAAAAGTCTCTTAACTTCCTAAATGCAGTACATAAATGGAGTTCTATGAATATTTAATTCGAGTGCAAGACCTGAAGTTCTTTGCAATTAGTTTAACTGTTGCTTTTAGGTGAGAGAGAGAGAGAGAGAGAGAGAGAGAGAGAGAGAGAGAGAGAGAGAGAGGGAGAATTTCCTTTGAGTGTTATAGTATACACGGTGCAACCTTTGTTTTCCTCATTTCGGAAACTTTGCATGAGCTAGGTCATGACCCCTTTTATAAAATGCTGTGATCCATTCATTTCTTAGTCCATACATCTAGTACTCATCTTCTCCCAATCATTAGAAAAGAGATGGAGTATTAGGTAGAATCTCTCTTACATTTTTAGTTATCTTCTCTCACACCCTTAGTTAGGATCTCAATAGAACTTTGATACTCAGGTTTGCCTGATGGATTAGCAGTCTCTGCTGCAAAATTGGTCTGCTTACCTTTCCAGAGAAGTG
Organism: Tamias sibiricus; assembly: GCA_025594165.1. Lineage (NCBI taxonomy): Eukaryota > Metazoa > Chordata > Mammalia > Rodentia > Sciuridae > Tamias > Tamias sibiricus. Next base: position 35,329,601 of record CM046673.1, on the reverse strand, counting down.
AGAAGCTTACTGGAAGAACAATCTACTCTGAAAATCTAGATGATCTTTTGCCCTTTGACACAAGACTTTTGGAATAATGCCCTGGCTTTCAATAAAAAATAATAATAATAAAAATGCTTGACTGAGTAAATCCCAAGGTCTTAATCCTAGTTTTCTTCAAGAATATGATCTTGGGTAATATCTTTAACATTTCCGAGTAAGAGTTTCCTCATTTATAATATGAGAAATTTTTATAAGGTGATTTCATTTCCCTTATAGCTCTTAAATTTGATGCTTCTCTGTGCTCAATACTTTGCTATGTATGGAAATGTCTACAAAATATTATAAAATCAGAACCTTTAGGAAACATCAATTAGGAAAGGAACAAAAGTTCAAAAATAATTAGAAAGGAAGAAAATGCATTGTATAATGAAGAATGACTAATAACTTTTCAAAAGAAGCAGGTTATTGTGAACATGGAAAGAGCTGATGGAAAGGGAGAATTTGAAGTAGGTCACTCATATGGAAATTGGGTTGCTAAAAAAGAAGAAAGGGAAAATTTCCAGCAGAGTTATTAAGGAAAAAAGTATTTAAAAAGTATATGAAAACCATGAAAGAAGATCATGTATAATGAGAAAAGCTGGAGATATAAAAATCTCAAGTTTGTGACTTTTATTTAATATTGACGTTGTGTGGCATGGGTATGTTCTTTCTCCCCTTTTTGAGTGTCTTTTCTCCTTTTTTTTCTGTCTTCTCTCCTCCTTCCTTCTCATTCTTTTTCCCCCACTCCTCACTTTAGGGATGCCATTTGGATTGTTTTATTCGTTCACCAGATATATTTTGTGCACCTGATGTGTACAGGAACTCAGGCTGCCATCATTGCTTGCTTGCTTAGACTGCTCGTACAGCTTCTGAATTTGTCTCCTGTTCCCTAGTTTGTCTTTCCCACAGTCCCCCTAAAGACTAATATGCAAGTCTAAAGTTATTAAAATTAAGTCTTACCATGTCACATTTGCATCCTGACATCAGAGCATGTGGAAGAGCACTTTAAATAGCATCACCAACCTTTAGAGTTTGGCTTCCCCAATTACAGGCCTTATTGTGACTCCTTCTCACTTGTGCATTGATAAAGCCTGATCTCTCTACATTTTCTGAACACCACTGCTGACTGCTAATGCTATCATGCTGTCCATCCTTGATGGCACTGATCAGTCCCAATCTAGGCCACTTTCATGGTCTTGCTTGTTCAGAAAAATAATTTGCACCACATTTTGATGTTATTTGTTTGCAATAAGTAGATTGTAATTGCATAAGAAAGTTTGAACCTGGAATGCTGGTGCACACCTGTGACTTGGAGGCTGAGGCCGACAGATTGCAAGTTTGAGACCAGCCTCAGCAACTCAGCAAGACCCTGTCTAAAACAAAGCGGGGGGGGGGGGGGGGGGGGGGTGGAGAAGAAAGAAAAGAAGGAGGGCCTTCATGGTTTTTGAATTCCAAATTCCCAGCACGATCTTTGGTACATTGCACCTATACAATAAATGTTGAATAAATATCTATTCCTCAGCACTGAGGCATGAGGATTAAGAAAGAGCTTGCATTCTTTCCTGGATAAATCTAAGTTTATTATACTTTCACATGATTATTGTCTGGTTTTGCTGATTTATCATTTTAGTTGGCTTTCTGTCTCATTTGAATCTCATTCTTAAATATCTTTTTATTTTTGTCTATTTGCTAATATCTGTTTAGCACCATTATTGTTCTTGCAAAAAAATGTCCTAATGTATTCAACATACAATGTCTTAACAATTTTCTGTAATTTGTACCATCACGTTCTGCTGCCTTGTGTGGTAGATTCTGAAAAATGTTGTGGGCTGCCATTTGTAGGAGAGTTTCTTTTGGGTTAAGGCCATGCTGTGCTCTTTTACAATGTACTCGTCACCACAACAAGACAACACAAGAACCTTCAATGGCAACATCTGTGGAGAAATAAATCCTTTGTGTGTGGAAGCATCTGTTTTCCATATGTCTCTAAATGGATGGGATATGCATTTCCCAGTACCTTTGTTTATTTAGCACAAATTAATCTATTTCCACAGAATAGTTGAAAATGTATGAATACACTGTGCAGAGGCACACCCTTCACACCCTTTAAATATGAATAGAGACTAACAACACATTGTACCCATGACTTGGATGAGTTTATGACCTTCTGACACATATTGGTAGGGACACGGAAGTCAATAAATTGCATAGTTCAGCACTTTGTTACTTTTTTGGAATTTTAAATTATTTTGTTTCACTTCACTTTTTATTCATTTAATTTTAATCATACAGGAAAACTTAATTATGATGTATGTATCCTCCTCTTCACCTCTGATTTCAACTTGCTTTACCTCCTCATACACCACACTGCTACCAGTTATCAGTGTGGTTATCAGGAAAAGGTTTTCAGGTATGCATATAGATAAAAATATAGCTGTATAGCCAAATACAGTTCATAAGTGTATTCATAACATATGCATATGTGTATATTTATTTTTTATATAATTTTACAGCTTGCTTTTAACAATTAATGTAGCAGTAGGTACAGATTTATCTGATTCCCTTTAACTGTCATATAATATTCCATGGTATGTATAATAGAGACATCTGGCTAAGAGCAACCAATGCTTCTCTAAATGTGGCTCAAAGAATAGAGACCCTTGTTACTTCAATTATAAGGAGACCCAAGATAGGTATTTTTGAGTTTCAGTGGCTGGGCAATGCTCTCCAGGTTCCAGATTCTTTATCATTTTAAGCATCCTCACATTTGACTTTCTCCCTCTCTGGGTTACCTCACCTCTAGTTGTCTGCTTATATTGCATGTAAAAGCAAGAGCTTTCCTTTTATTATGTGTCCCAGTAACCTTCAACATACTTCCTGTTACATCTTACTCACCAAAACTAGGTCAGGTCCACATCAGCTGTCAAATTAGGATGGGGACATGAGGGTCCAACCAAGGGGAAACAAATGGTTGTCCTTGGATTGGACATATATTATTGAAACTTCAGGTATTGCTGCAAATCAAACTATCCTGGATATAAGGAAGAAGAAAGAATGGCTAATGGATAGTCAGCTAACATAGTCTACCATAGAATATAGTTATTTAATTTTCCATATTCATTGGCTAGGTTAATCAGCTTTCCATTGCTGTGAAATACATGAGAAAGTCAACTTAGAGGAGGAAAGATTTATTTTGGCTCACAGTTTCAGAGGTCTCAGTGCCTGGTCATTTGGTTCTGTTGATTCTGGCCTGTGGTGAGGCAGAACATCATGGCGGGAGGACACTGGCATAGCAAAGTTACTCATGCACTGCAGCCAGGAAGCAGAGAGAGTGCAAGGGAGCAAGGAGCTGGGGATAATACACACCCTTCACACTTCCTCCAAACTAGGCCCCACCTCCTAAAATTTCCACCACCTCCCAATAGAGCCACCAACTGGGAACCAAGCCTTTACCACTGAGCCTTTGAGGGACATTCCACATGTAAACTATCATACTGACATTTTAATTATTTATGTCTAATCTTTGCCATTAAAAACAATGCTATAATGAAAACCAGTGTACATGATTTCTTGTTCTTGTGTAAGTCCGTTTCTCATGGAAATAGAAAGAAGAGGAATTGATAGATCATAGGATATAAAATATGTTGATATAAACTGCCAAAGTTCTGTCAAAATGCTTGCTCCATTTTACATTCTTTGAGCTGTGTATGGCAACACCTCTTTCACCACATTTAACTATGAGATTTTGGTTATTATGGGGAAGCCAGTGACAACTTATTGTTGTACTTAGCAAATCTTCTTTGACAGTTTCAGCATCTTTTAACATCCTTATTTAGCATTTTCCTTCCATCTCTATAGATGTTTCACTCATTTTCTACTCATCATATTTCCTTTTATATGTTTCTGCTTTCTTGGATTGGTTATATATTCTCAATATGATCTGGGCATACTTTAATGTATTATATTTTTGTAAAATCCATTCCTTTTTCCTTGAACAAACTTTTTGTCATATGGAAGTTTCATATTTATTTTTTAAAATTTTTTTGATATTGATGAACCTTTATTTTATTCACTTATTTATATGTGGTGCTGAGAATTGAATGCAGTGCCCCACACATGCTAGGCTAGGCTCTACCACTGAGCCACAGGTCCAGCCCCTGGAAGTTTCATATTTAAATGCCAGTTAATTTATCATTTTTTATCAATGATTTTTGTATTTAATAATTTATTTATGCAGCCAGTATAATAAACACAAACTTTTCTTCAGTTGATGTTTTTGAAATTTTTTTTGAAATTTTCATTTTCTTTTTTTTAATTTTTCTTTTTTATTTGTTCTTTTTAGATACACATGATAGTAGATTTGTATTTTAATATATTATACACAAATGGAATATAACACTCTAATTAAGATCACATTCTTGTGGTGGTAAATGTTATGGAGATTCTTTGTGGGATACTCTACATGTTTAATTTAACGCATCTATTTTTTTTTTAAACAATCTGAGCATAATCTTTTTAGATTTTTTACAGATGATTGTTTTTGTACTAATGCTTTAATACTAAATTATTTGCATTAGGATTTGAAATATCTTTATCATGATCTTAATTCTCATGCCTACATGGACTTTTTGAACACTCCTCTGTTGATAAGCTGTTTGTCTACTTTAATGTCTGTATCAGAAAGTTTTAAAATTACCCACTGTTTATATTACCATATTTGACAGAACTTTTACTTATTATTTTTTCAATATTACTTGAATATTCTTTTTCTCTATGATCAGTTTATCAAGATCTATAAAAGTATTTTAGTTTTGTATTATAAAGACATTACCTACATCCTTCTGAATATATTCCTTAAAATGCTCTACTTCATGTGAATAGACTCTTTTTCCTATTTAATAGTTTGAATTGTATATAGTTAATATATATAAAAACTATAAATTTATACTGAATTTATCCAACTTTTATTTAGTACTGAATCTATAAAACTTTCTGGAATATTTAATATATTTATAATTTCAACTTATATGGTAATGAATATATTCTCTTGCCATAAGAACAGCTTTATTTTTACTTTCTATTTTTTTCTTGTTTTGTTGGATTGGCTAGTATATCCCATCCAGTGATGAACAGGTACTAGAATTCTTACATAGTTCCTGAATAAAATAGGTTTATTTGTAATATTTAGCCATAATATATGACTGAAAATTCTTTTAATATTCTAGTAAATATCATTTATTAAGTAAAATATGTCACCTAGTAAAGTTGATTTGCTGAGAGTTTTTCACTAGTAATGATGCTATGTGTCTTTTGAAAGAATTTTTATTCTCTTTTGAAGCATAAAGTATTAGAGATACATGTCTGTATGAGCTTGTCTAACTTCTTACAGTCAAATCTCCCATGACACATTTTTTTCTTCTTTAACTACTTGTGAATTTCTTTGAAAAGTTAGTATTTCCCTTGATAGTTTTACATTTACTTTTCTTACCATGTTTTCTCTTTTAAAAATTTATTGTAATTCTATTGTGTGCTTAGGGTCCCTGAGATTCCATCTTTTATGTGGACTATTCTTTAGTCTATATGAAATACTCATTTTTTTTATTTTATTGATTTTAACCTTCAATATCAGTATTGGTTCTCTGGGTATATATTATTTTATTTTATTTTTTTAGTGTCAATGACTGTCATTCTTATAGCTAGCTTAAAATATTTATAAATGTATAGTTAGTGGCTCTTTTATTTTTCAACTATTTATTGTGATAAAATATACATAGCATAAAATTTGTCATATTAACCCTCTTTTTTTGGTTTTCATTCTTTCTCTTTGGTTTCTGGGGATTGGACCCAAAGGCACTTTACCACTGAGCTATATCCATAGCCCTTTTTAATTTTTGTTTTGAAACAGGGTCTAAGTTTCTCAGGGCCTTGCTAAGTTGCTGACTATGAACTTGTGATTCTCCTGCCTCAGCCTCCTAGGATGCTGGGATACAGGTGTGTACTACCCCACCTGGATATCTTAACCATCTTGACATATGCAGTTCACTGGTATTATGTATATGCATATTGCTGTGCAACCATCATCACTGTTCTCAAAAGTTCTTTTGATTCTGCAAAACTGAAACTCTTATGCACATTAAGCAATCACTTCTCTTTTGCCCTACCTCAGACCCTGGCAACCACCATTTTACCTTCTGTCTTTATGATTTTTGACTATAATAAGTGACTCATATAAGTAGAATCACATAGCACTTGTCTTTTAGCATATGACCTTCAGGCTCATCTATGTTGTATTATATCAGATTTTTCCTTTTCTTTTTTATGGTGAATAATATATTCTTTGTATGTATATTTATTTTGCTAATTCATCCATTCACTGATGGTCCACATTTTAAATGCTATTGTGACTAATGTTGCTATGGATGTAAGTGTATAAATATCTCTTTAAGGCCTTCCCTTTAATTCTTTAGGTATATACTCAGAAGTAGAATTTCCAGATCATATAGTAACTCTAGTGTTTAACTTTTTAAGGAATTACATATCATTTTCCATAGTGGTACCATTCTTACATTCTTCCAATGGTGCACAAGTTTCCAATTTCTCCACATCCTCACCAATACCTATTTTCACTTTCTTTATAATAGTAGCTCCTCCATGGGTGCAAGGTAGTATCTTATGGTTTTGATGTGCATTATGGTTGAGTGTTCCTTCCTTTCTTCAGGTTTCCTACAAGTCCTTCAGTGAATGCTTGTAAGTGAATGTCTTTGATGGGAAGGGTGTGCTTTAGCTTAATTTCCAAGGATAGTAAAAGAAGAGACAGGGGTGCTATAAGATGAAACCAATCTTCTGGGAAGAGGCCCTCCCACATCTTCTGAGTGTTACCAGACAGTAAGAATTCTGCCTTACCCTTTTTTGAAGCAAGCATCCATTCTCCTGAAGGATGAAGTTTCCTTTATTAAAGCAATTAAAATTCAGTTAGAGCTCATTATGCTGTATACACTGTTTTAGGAAGTGGGAATTTCATAGTTAACAAATTTTAAAACTTCCATGCCTTCAGGGAGGTCTTCCTTTACTGAGAGGGGACAGATAATAAATAAATGGGGAACTAAATAGATAATATGCCCAGTAGAAAGAAGTACTTCATAAAAAATAAAAAAATATTATATTTGTGTTCTGTTGCTGTACAACATATTTCTACTAACTTAGCAACTTAAAATAGCATGAATTTATTACCTACAGCTTGCTTTGGTCAGGAGTCCAGTATGGTGCAGCAGGATTCTCTGCTCAGTGTGTCATATGACTGAAATCAAGGTATGATCCAGGGTGTAACCTCAGCTGAGGTCCAGGGTCCTTTTCCAAGCTCATTCAGTTTGTTGGTTGAATTCAATTCCTTGTACTTGTAAAGCTAAGCTAAAGTTCCTGCTCACTGGCTGCTTGTCCATCAGCGAACTGTTCTCAGCTCCTAGAAGTTGCCCATCTATTCCTGCCACATGGTCCTTTGTACAACATAGGAAAATCTCTCTGTTGTTTGTATCTCTGACTTTCTCCAGCAAGTAGATCCAGATATAAAAGATTAGGTCAGGCAGCTGTGCCTTTTAACATTACCTAAACAGGACAATAAAACATATCATATTCACAGTCCTGGATACTATTCAAGGCATGTACACTATTGGGTGGGGATCTTGCAGACCATCTGAGAATGATGCCTACCACACAGGACAAAAGGTAGGTAGAGCAGGAGTGGGATGGGCATGGTGCCCTTTTATGCAGGATGATACAGGATAGCCCATCTCTGATAAATGCCATTTAAATATTGCTTTGAGATTTATGCAGGAAGAGTTTTTTTTCCAGGAGAAGAAATAATGAGTGCCATTTCTGAAGCATGAGCTTCCTGAGTTAGAGACAGAAGGAGACCTGCATGGCTGAGGAGAGTAATTGAAGTGGGGAGTGGAGGGAGATCTGTGTGAGAGGTTCTGATCAGGTTGGAACCTGAAGGCTGTTATGAGAACTTTGTTTTTTACTTCAAATGGTTCCCTTTTCAGTTCCCTTGTAGATTGTGTAATGTCATGATTTAATTCATTACTTTGGAAATAAAAAGGTTCATAAAGTTGAGTTGATATGCATCTGGGACAAGATATGTGGACATCTAATCTATAGTACTTACTGGTTCATAGCCTGGAAGAACTGAGGTACTCAGATGTTGATGAACATAGTGATGGAATGGGGTGAGGCATGAGGACATTTATAAGCTCAGTGTTTTAAACCAACGCAAAATGTATATTTTCCTATGATGAAGCTTCTGGAAAAAATAGTGATGTCAGGACATGCAATGACACACATGCACATACTATTCACATTTCTTAACAATGTTTTCAGTTAAACCAATTATATGCCACTTTTTGATTTAAAGACTTTAGATTTCAACTTAAGCAATTTTGCGTGCCCTACCTAATCTTGATTGTGATTTATGAGGATTCTTTGTTTTTATTTTTAAATTTGGATCCTATAATTTGGGACTTCTTAAATGAAAGGAAATGTCATATTAGAAATATGAGGCTAGTTTCTCTAATTGGGCCGCATATATTTTCTTTTACGATTGCAAAAATCACTTTGTTGTACCTACTTAGGCAACAAAGAATCAGATAAAATAAAAATCTTCAAAATCAACTTAATAAACCAAGACTTCTGGCTGGAAGGGTTACGGATGTGTAGGTGGCAAACCATTTTGCAAAACTGGCAGTTTTCTGACTATGAAGATACAGATAAGCCCATCCATCTTTCCTACTCACACAGCAGCTTTAAAAGTAACGTGCTGAATCTCTAGGCATTTCTCAGGCTCTTTCCCTGGATGTCTCAATGCTTCTCCAAGATCTGACAATTCTTCTTTCTCTTAGAGTTTCTTTTCTGCCAAGTTCCCTTTTTGCTGATGGAGACACCATCTGCTACCTGTGCAGCGACCAAGGCATCACTGAAACTCCGCTGTCAGTTTTAGTTCAACATCCTACCAATTGCTAGTTTATCTCTGAAGCAGATTCCTACTCTAAAGCTCTTTATTTCAGCTTCATTTGTTTTGTAGCTTTCCTCAGTCATCTTAACTATTTTGCTCCTCCTCCTCCTCCTTCTTGCATTGGGGTCTCACTATGTTGAACTCCTGAGCTTGGGCATCCTCCTGCCTCAGACTTTGGAAGTGATGACCTGCAGAACATCAAGGCAGATGTTCTAGGGTCCACCTTTCACTGACTTGCCTACCATTGGCTATGCATGTGCCTGTAGGTGGTGAGTGTAAATGGTGATTGCCCTTCATGCTGGATACTCCCCTCATTGTGGCAGTGGTGTGTAGAGGTCAGGAGTCAAGACTGGTGTGGGGTCAAAGATTTGGAAAACTGTGATTCCCCAATCAGAAGTCAAAAAGCTGCTGTAACCAGTTGAGTGTCATCATTGCCTCTTCCCAGATAGCACCTGGTTCCCTCATACAATAGATCCCTAAAGGGATGCATAGCTCTTAAGAGTCCTTTCCTACCCTCTCTTACTTTTATTTCTACCAAGTGTTTTTTTTTTTTTTCCTTCTGGTTACATTTTCTACTTCTGCTTCTGAGATTTACATTGAATAGAAGGGAGGGAGTCCAGGAAAGAGACTGAAGCCCATGCTCTCAGTCTAGTTGAAGATATTTACTATCAAAACTTAATTTTGCTATTTTCTAGCTCTAGTCCCTCAGAATTGATCACACATATGGATGTTGTAAGGATGAATTACATCATGTATATAAAGTGGTAGAAAATGGTAAGAACTTTCTATTCATTCTCTGTTTATACATTCTCTCTCTTCTCTCTCTCTCTCTCTCTCTCTCTCTCTCTCTCCTTATTCAATGTGTGCATGGACTTGCACATGGGTATGTGTGACTGGCATATATTAATAGTATAATAGTACAATGAACTGTGTTGTGCATAACACAACTGAATCTGTTTCTCTCTCTCTCTCTCTCTCTCTCTCTCTCTCTCTCTCACTCGTACACACACACACCCTATTCAACAGAGGCTGCATCTATTACAAGGTTTCCTTCTATTATTCTCTCCTAAGAGTCTACTCAAGTGTCCCTTATTCTTTAGGACCTGTGTAGACTCCTAAGCAAACTCACTGGATTGTATCTAAAGAAAGAGACAAAGAAAACTGTCATTATCTATAGCTCTAAATGAATCATACCTATTTTATAATCACAAAGAATTTTAAAACAATGCTGAGGAAGTTCATGTTTTTTTATTCAAATTAATAGAATGAAACATGGTTGGCAAACATGCCAAACACTAGCAAAATGATAATTATGACTAATTAATTAAATGCCTTTGAAGCTGAATTGACAATTTAGTGTTAACCAACCAACTTTCTCCTTTGATTCTTAAAAATTTACTTTTCCCTGTAGATGATTCCAGTTCTTTCTGATTATTTTTTTTCTTTTTAACTTGGTTCCTCATGAACATCATGTTATAAAATAATATAAGCTATATTTGCTTTTCTCTGTGGTGCAGGTTGAAAATACACTCCTCTAAACTACAGTCCTCCAACTTCGTATTTAGGCCTATTCATCATTGTTTCTGTAAGATATTTACAATTGCATATCCTGTGGATATTTGGAGGAAAATACTGTTGGATATAGAAGGAAGGAAATAATTTTCTTCTGCTCTATCAAACTCATCAACACAACTATTAATCCTTTTTGACAGACCTATCATCTTGATGTTCTTTTTCTATGAATTTAAACATAAATTATTTTTGAAATATATATATATTGAATATATTTTGAAATATGTATAATTAAAAAAATATGTACATATATAAATACATATACATATATAAATATATGTATGTATTAATTGATTCAAAGACCTATCATCTTGATGTTCTTTTTCTATTAATTTCAACATAAATTAGTTTTGAAATATATAGTGAACATATTTTGAAATATATATTGAAATATATATATATATATATATATATATATATATATATATATAAATTGATTCAGTCTTTTCTTGTCAGTGGCTTCTGTTTTCATAGCATTATTATTTCCTAGCATAGTTCAGGCAAACTATGGCAAGCAAAATCCAACTTGCCTCCTGCTTTTGTAAATAAAGTTTTATTGGTACCCAGTCACACCATTCTTTACCTATTACCCATGATGGATTTTAAGCTACAATGATAAACTACAATAGTTGGTACTGAACTGGTAAGGCTAACAAAGTCTGTAATATTCACTCTCTGATCCTGTATATAAAAATATTGGCCAATACCTAGTCAAAGTGAATAGAGAATGTGTGTGTGTGTGTGTGTGTGTGTGTGTGTGTGTGTGTGATAGTGTAAGATATAAAATGCATGCATAAACACTTATTATAATGCTTTTGAATTTAACTATACATACCACAAAAAAAAAAAAAAAAAAAAAAAAAAAAACATGACTGCCAAATGTTTTTGACAACAAAATAAAGAAACAATTAACACCTGCTGAAAGGTTAGGAATTGGGTAATATTTTACAGAATAGCTCACATTTCAGTAGAACATTTAAAAATTAGTATAATTTTCATAACAGGAGGTAGAGGCAGACAGTTTTTTCAATAAACATATACTGAGTGGCTACTGATATATTCAGATAGAAAGAAGGTTTACTCAGGTTAGGAATCTGCCACTCCCTTGTGGTAGCCTCTAGCCTTCCATGAGACCTTGCACTGAGCTTTGCACGTGGTAATTATATTGATAATAAGTACTGGCTATTTGGTTGGTGAAGTAGAATATAACAAATGGATGATAATATTTTACAGCATAAACTTTAACAGTGTCAAAAAAAAAAGACTTCTGGCAGGCTTTCTTAGAGAAGTTTATGGGGGGGGATCATTGTAACTGTAGTTTTGTCATTGATATAACAGTTTTGGGGTGATGATTAGTATTTGTTCCCAAGATTCAATTGTTACTCTAGGCTTAATTCTTTGCTTTTTATCCTGTGATGACTTTTATGGCTGCTATATAGTACATTGTTTGCTTTAGAATGAAACCCTTCAATCATCTATGCTCTTTGAAGTAGGAATTCAATAAGTGGTACTAATATTAGAATGAGCTTAGTGCTAAGGGCAAACTACTCAGGGTAGTACTTTGCCATACTTTGAAGCATGGAAACAGTAATTTTATTGGATTTTCCACTAATAAACCACTTCTTCTGTCTTTGGCCTATGGGAATTAATTTTTTGGATACTGGGTCTAATTAAATTAGCTCATCACCTGAAGCTTATACTAATAACTTAGGTGATAGCCCTAAGCTTTCTGTCTTTTCAATTCAGTCCTTTTGCATGGTTTCAGTTATTGATGACTTTTAAATCTCCAGCACAGGGCTTTCTGCTGAACTCTGACTGCAGATATATCAAAAAAATATCACCAGTTTTGTATTTGTGCAAAGGTCTCTCTTCCTTGTTAAGTAGGACTCTCCATAAAGGTAGGGCCTGTGTCTCCCTTTCTCATGGTTGTAGTCCTGCCTCCACACAATGCCTGACCCATTGAAGTCCCTCATTAATTGTTTAATGAATGAATAGATGATGATTCTTGTATAGTTCCATGTATTAGAAATGGTACTAGGTGTAGAGATAAGAAGATTATTAACTCCTGCCCTAGCATTATTCATGGTCTAGCATAGAAATTCCTCTTAAAATAGACAGACTAGCTTACCTCTTGATGTTAAGCTATTAAAAGACTTGTAAGAGTCGTTTTCCATTTATCTTATTGTCATTTTTATAGGCTAATTTCATTTTGGGGAATCAGCCCATTGCAATCTCAGGCACTCTGGGGCTGTGGGACTGTCCTCTGGGGATGTTCTATGTGACTTTAACTTCCAGCACACTCATGCAGGAGTGATCATGTGCTTGGGCTCATTGAATGTGCACTGAGCCAGGAATTAGCTATGAAGGGACTTTTAGTATGGAAAAGAAAAAATAAGTATTGGAATCAATTACTCAGATAGAAAGAAATTAGCCTGTGCTGGGTCAATTTCTTTTCTTTCTTCTTTTGTTTCTTCTCAATCTCTCTCTTTTTAATTTAGAAGGCAGGAGGGAAAGAAGATAGGAAGGAAAAAAAGGAGAGAGGGCTTTTACAAATTCCAGTTCCCAAGCAAGGCTATGTGCTTTATTTGTTAATAAAAAATAAAGAGCAGCATTTTGATTTGATAATAATTATTCATAGCATCTAATGAGTACAAGAGAATCTATTAAATGTTTTAACTTATTTAACACCACCAAAAATTCTAGGAGGTAGATTTGTTATTAATCTAACTATATAGGTGAGGAAACCGAGACACAGGAAGGATGAAGGGGGTTTGCCCAAGTCATAAACGGTTGTGGGGTACAGGTAAGGTACCTAGAATTTGCTTTGAACACAGCTGACAGTCCCAGAGTCTGCATTCTGAACCGCTTTTCCCCATTTTTTCTTTCTCAGCATGTTCTTATGGAATATCGTCTATACTCTCACTTGTGTCTTTTCATTTTACTCTCCACAGTAATCCAGTGAGCCAGGGATTTCAGAAGAAGGGAGAGTGTACAGGTATGGAGTGTCTTACTCAAGATCACATAAGTAGAAATTCATGTCTAGGCTTTTGGATTTTAAGGCCAATGTTCTTTGTATCCCTATTATACCTACCTGATTATTTCCTAGTCAAGAGTGAGAAAGCAATTGAAGAATTGAGAGATTGCCTCTGCATTTGCCATTCATTGCAGAAACCCTCTGCAGTCTCCAGAGCACTGTAATCATAATAACTGGACCTTAAAAATGGACAGAGATTCTTCTCACTCTGTCCTAATAGAAGTATACCAGTCACTGAGTGGCCAGTTTCCATAAGAGAGCATCTGATCAGCCGGGGTGGGGCAGGACACTAACCTGGTCCAATGAGACACAGGTGGGAGGCCACCTGATTTGATCTTGCAGACAGCCCAATGCAGGGCATGGAGTCTGGCCTGGCTGGCAAGGCCCTAAACTTATCTAGGAGAACATGCTGAAGTTTTTATCCCATTCTACCTTTGAAGATCTGAAGCTTGACTATAACAATAAAATTAAGTGCCAGAAAGCACTGTGTTTTATGATTATTTTATAAAAAGGGCCTCTGATAAGAAAGTTCACTCAGATACTTTATGCTTACATGTCATAAAACAAGAGATCTTGGAAAACTGAAGACAGTCCTCATGTCAGGGGACCAACAATAATGTTAAGGAAAAAAAAAAAAAAAATCTTCCCTTTCCTTAGAGAAGCAAATCTGTTGAGACCAAGCAAGGGGCTCATCTTTGAGGAATGTTACAAAAGATAAAATGGCAAAGAAGAGAAGATGCATTTTTCTTTTCCTCTGGGGCAGTGGGGTATGAGAAGAACTTAAAAGTTTCTACCCATTTCCTTGTGCAGCCTCCTTCCTTTTGAGTGTCGTGATTTAGATCCATTTAAAAGGATTTATTTGAAAGGAGCTTCTTATATCGTCCAGGCAGTTTGTCTTTCTCTCTCTCAGGCCTTTGTAAATGAACAAAGTCACCGCTTGTCCCACACAGGGTGCAAAGAGAGGTTTGGTGTGGGTTTTAGTGTCCATTCAGGCTCCTCACTTAGCCAGTTGTAAGTGAAATCTTTAGAAGCCACACAGTGGGAATCCTTTGCTTGGGGCATGGGGTGGGGAGGGATATTTGAAAAACCTATTGAAACTGAGAGCTGTTGGGTAGAAACTGTTCCTTTTAGACTTCCGCACAGGCAGTACGGGAAATAAACACACACAGGAAGTCATTTAGCCTCTCTGTGAACTTCATGTTGACATTTGCTAACCAAAAAGTCCATTGTGGCTACTTACAGAATTGTGTTCATGGTATGTTCATGTGTGTATGTGTGTCCACACACACACACACACACACACACACACTCGTGTATAGAAACATTTGCTGATTCTCCCATACATGATGAGTGCTGGAAAAAAAAAATATATATATATAGGTGTGTTTACATTTTATAACACTAATTTCAGTAATAGTAACTAGGTATGCATGACATATTTTTACACAAATATTCAACAATCTACTGGTTTGCCTTTTGTCTTTCTCACGTGTACTATGTTGTTGTGCTTTATACTAACTACTAGACCCACAATCTGGTTTTTCACATGTAGCATTTGGCTCACACATTTAATCTCTACTGATGTAATTCTTGCTTTAGAATTCAAACAACTTTAAAATCTTCAGTGGAAGGTCACTAGGTGGCTAATGTGATCAAGAAATATTGATTTAAAAACCAAAGGCAAAAACAAATAACCCAATCAATAAATGGGCAAAGGAACTGAACAGGCACATCACAAGAAATATGAATGGTCAAAAATATATGAAAAAACGTTCAACATCTCTAGCAATTAAAGAAATGTAAATTAAAACTACACTGAGGTTCAATCTCACTCTAGTCAGAATGGTAATTATCAAGAATACAAGTGACAATAAATGTTGGGGAGGATGTGGGGGAAAAGTTCACTTATACATTGCTGGTGGGAATGCAAATTGGTGCAACCACTCTGGTAAGCAGTATGGAGAGTCCTCAGAAAACTTGGAATAGAAACACCATTTGACCCAGTTATCCCACTCCTTGGTATATAACCAAAGGACTTAAAATCAGCATACATAATAATGCAGCCAAATCAGTGTTCATAGCAGCTCAACTCGTAATAGCTAAGCTATGGAACCAACCTTCAACAGATGAATGGATTAAGAAAAAACGTGGCGCATATACACAATGGATTATTACTCAGGCATAAAGAAGAATGAAGTTATGGCATTTGCCGGTAAGTGGACACAACTGGAGATTGTCATGCTTAGTGAAATAAGCCAGTCCCAAGAAACCAAAGACTGAATGTTCTCTCTGATATATGAATGTAAGGGGGTCAAAGAAGGGAAGAACAGAAGAATAGAAGTTTCTTGGATTAGACAAAGGGGAATGAAGGAAAAGGATGGGGAATGGGAATAGGAAAGATAGTAGAATGAATAAGATACTATTTCCCCATGTGCATATATGAATACATGACCAGTGAAACTCCACATCATGTACAACTACAAAAATAAGATTCTAATTAAAATAAGCTCTACTCCCTGTCTGTAAAGTATGTCAAAATGCACTATATTGCCATGCATATCTAAAAAGAACAAATAAAAATTTTCAAAAAGTCAAAGAAGAAGGGCAGTAAACATATTTTATAGAAGAAAATAAAGGCACATGAACAAAGGGGAAGAATATTGATGTTCAGAAAGTAACCATCTGGTTGTTAGGAAGAGAAATCCATTGTTATGGTTGAATGCATGTTCCCGGAGGTGAAATCATTAGATTATGAGAACTATGACTGATATATATTCACCGATATGGATTAACTGGGCAGTAATTATAGGTAGGTAGGTTGTGGCTGGAGGAAATAGGTTACTGGATATTCCTTTGGGGTTAGTATTTTGTGCTTGGTGAATGGAGCATCCCTGCACCTCCCCCCTTCCCCCCCTGCCCACCGCCTCATCTCTCTGTCTCTCCTTCCTGGTTGCCATGTCCTCAGCTGCTTTCCTCTGCCACCAATTTCCCATGATGTTCTGCCTCACCTTCTCACCTTAGGCCCAGAGCTATTGAGTCTGCTGACTGTGGACTGAACCTCTGAGAACTTGAACCAAAATAAACATTTCCTCCTCTAAATTGTTCACATCAGGTACTTGGTTACAGCAGCAAAAAGCTTCCTGAAGCATCCATTCAACCTTATGGAGTTTAAATGGGAGTCTTGCTAGCATGATGTACAGGATTTCTATGAAATGTGTTTCAGAGATAACGGAAACCAGAAAGTCCTTTGTTTCTCTATCTCTGGACCATGTGGTCTCTCAATTCTGCTTCTTTCTGCAAATCTGTCCTTTTCACTTTGCCTAGTCATTGGTCATTTATTTATGATTTCTCTTTGAGATCACTTAAGAAGAAAAGAACTTAATATCTCGGCTCAGGACTAACTTATGGAACTCAGGATCGGTAGCACAGCCAGGTGTTACAAGAAACTGGAGCCCAAAACTAAGATACCCAGCACCAGAAACATTCCTTCCCTCTTTCGAGTAGAATCACCTCTTGTCTCTGCTATCATCTGTACTTTCCCTCCCTTCCTCTCTGTCTTTGCTCCTCACTACTCCTTCCCAAATGTGCTTTGTTTTTTCATTCACACAATCACACTCCAGTTCTCCCTTTACATCACTTTTCATAGAGATTTACAATTTATAGCATGACAGTTTTGTATTTCCAGTAGAAAATGGCTTATTGGTTTAAGAGATTACCTGCTTCATTCTGGTACAACTCGAGGAAGTCACCTGGAATCACCATGTCCTTAAGGAAATGCTTCATCAGAAGCTGTGGGAAGACTAGCGGGGCTGCTCAGGCTGGAGAAACTTGTCTGTTACAGTGATTATAAGACCCTCTGCTCTGTTAGAACAGGCCTCATATTCCTTATGCTTTAAAATTATTTACTACAAAAGAAATAAATTCTCCTTAGATTAACTTCAGGAACATTTTAAGTTACCACTGGCATATGCTGAAAGTAATTTCTGTGTAAATATATAAATTTATTAACTATTTCTGGAATTAGCTTGCAATTTCCTTCACTGATAGTAACAGCAGGTTATTTATTTGTTTATTTATTTTCGCCATGCTTGGTATCAAACCCAGAGCCTTATGCATGCCAGGCAAACAAAAACTACCACTAACCTACATCCCCAGCCCAGTAACAGCAACACATTAAAAGAGACAAATGTGAGCAATTTAGGTTGGCTCTTGCATCATTACTGATAACTGAACTTGAGCAAACTTCAGTTCTTTATCATGTGATTATCATATCTCCAACAGCACAAGATAGTATTATTCTGTGGCAGTGAGTGGTTCCCATTCCTTTATCTCACAACGGTCTTGTGCTCTTTTGGATTATTGATTTTCTCTATAAATTTATACTAACATGTAGCTATAATGATTGCATTCTTAAGCTCTCTCTCTCATTTGGTGGAATATGTTGTTCATCCCTGAGCTTTTTGCTTTGGAAATGACAAGTTGTTAGTCACATAATCAATCCTACTTCTGTATACTTTGCACTTTTAATCCTTAACTTGGTATCCTTACTCTCTATGTGTCTTTAGGCAGATCACTTAACCTCTGTGCATCCCAGTTTCCTTGTCAGCAAAATGAGAATAATAGCACCTACATCATTGGCTTGTTCTGAGGACTCAAACAATGCATGAAAGACACATAGCAGCAAGTGTTCAATTAATATTGCTATTATGAATACCACTTTTGCTCTTATTACTGATAGGGAAATGTGCATAGCAATAGAATCATATCCCCTCTCCCCGTCCAAGGCTTATCTTTGATTTTTCCTACAACTACAATGGACAGTTCTTATTCGTCTTGTACTTGACAACATCATACCTGATCTAGCCTCTCTATCTTTCCAGTTTCTGCCCCAGGACTTTCTTTGGTACCCAAAGAATCCATTCTCCAATGTGCAAACACAGCTTGTGAATACCAGTGGTGATAACCTCTTTCAGGACAATCCTCACCGGAGACAAGTGCTCCAGTCACCCAACTCTCAGTGGACAATTAATTCTAGGAGCATTTTGAGCACTTCCCACAGGTCTAAGCCAAATCTAAGTGCCTTTGGTCTTGAGCTATAGATCTCAATATAACACATTTGTATTGCTTTTTAATTTTCTTATCCAGTATGTCTATTCCTTCCCCCTGATTTACTTGCAGGGATCATTTCTAAACACCTTCCCTTTTCCCCCTACACAAATACTTAAAAAATAGACACCTGGTCCTTGTCATAGAATTTGCTTTAGGAAGAACCCAAAGTCAGCAGAATATTTGAGAGAATGGATTCTGGAGTCCATATCTGGTCTTGAATCCAAATTCAACTGTTTGATTGTTATATGACCTTAAATTTTTAAGTTACCCAATTTCTTTCTGCCTGTTTCTCACCTTTAATATACACATAGTAACAGTAACTACCCCTTAATATTGTTTTGTGAAGTATATACATAGCTACTGTGCAAATATAAAACACTTGAAGTAGTATCTGATGGGTAGTAGTTTGCGTATAAGTACAGTTCTTATTATTTTCCTGTAGTACTCATTGAATTATGTCTAGGAGGCATAGTGTTGACTATTTCCTTCTTCCTCATTGCATTTTTTTTTTTTTTCTGAATACACCTTCCTTCTACCCCTCCCTTTCTTCCTTTATCCTAGTGCTGACTGAAGAGATTGAACAGCAACTGTTCCCTGGAACTTGACAGTTTCTTGATGCATGTCAGAGGACCCCTCTTTTGTGCAGTGCTCTATTTTTTTTCTTTTTTTTCTCCTCCAACAGGCCTGACCCCTGATCTGTTGGCAGACACTGGGCAAGGCTGCCAGCACCTAGTTATTCAGAAGCTCTTTATCCAGCCCCTTTGCTCTTCTCTCTGGCTGCCTGCCTTTTGGCTGTTAGAAGCTCCCTGGCACTACTCTCAAAGGGCATGCCAAGGAGGGAAAAGATAGTGGAACTCAGATTAGCCAATTATGGTGTCTAGAAAATTAGGATTTTTCGATCATGAGGCTTCCACATGAAATGAGAAATGGCTTCTGAGCCATTTCTCTATGTTGTCACTGAAGATTCACAGTCAGCCTTTTGCAATAGGCTGACATCAATTGAAACATAATTTCAAACTTTGATTGAAATATAATTAAGACATAGGTCTCAAGTGTTCAGTTTTGATGAGTTTTGGCAAATATATGCATTCCTGTAATAACCACCCAAAATAAAATAGCAAACATTTCTATCACCCTTTCTAATTAATTGCTTTTAACTCCCAGCTATCATTTTATGATTTCTATTTCTAAATATATTTATTTTTTTCATCTTGGATCTCACATAAATGAATTCACACATATCTATTCTTTTATTTGGCATGATTTTAAAATTCATTCATGTTGTTGTGTATCATGTTTATTCTTCTTGATAGCATTGTAGTATTTCATTATATGAATATGTTCCAATTTTTAAATCCATTCTCCTGTTAAATACATGTGAATAATTTCTAGTTCATGGGTATTATGAATAAAGCTATTATTCCCATTCTTATAAATGTCTTTTCTATATACATATACATATATATTATCTCTTGGGCAAGTAATGGGATAGAATTGTTGGATTATAAAGTAGAAATATAATTAATTTTATTTTAAAAACTCATTAAAAATCTGTCAAACTGTTCTCCAAAACAGTTTTACCAAATTAAACTTGCTACCAACAATAGATGAGAATTTCAGGTCTACAATAATACATCAACATTTAATATTTTCAGTCTTTAGTTTAGCCATTCTAGTGGGTATGAACTGGTATGTTATTGTAGCTTTATTTTATATTTTCCTGATGACTAATGATTTTGAGCACACTTTTGCATGCTCATTGGCCATCACAGTATATTCTTTTGTGCATTGTCCTTTCAAGTCTTTCATGGCAGGATAATCTGTGCAATTTAGTCAATATTTTTGAGCCCTTGCTCTCAGTCATTCAAAAACATGAGCACCTAGAGTTCTGTGGCAGATGTAGAGAAAGTCAGGGATTCACCATTTAGTAGCAGATGTACTCTCCCCATACCTTCTTGGTTCTTACCCTTACAGGGCATTTCAACAATGTCCTAGGACACTTTACTTGAGAATGTTCTTTTGGCCTGAATCTGAAGCAACCAAGAAGTGCCAAAGAATTCAAGTTTCCAGGAGCAGTTCTCAGACAATATGAAAGGCAATAGTGGGCTACATTTTCCAGTTTCCTCACATGTGTGGTTTAACTCTGTGGCATATTCTACACTGTCTTCCAGAGTTCCCCAGTGAAGCCAGATCTCAATGCTAATAGGAATACCTTATTCAATGATGCAAACTTAGCAGTTCACTCTTTATCCCCATTGACTGATCCTACTGATTTTATCGGGAATCAATTCCAAAGTGAACTACTGGTACTCAAGTTCTTGGGTTGTGATATATGCTTCTGAGAAATATAACTAAGGCATCTATCCCGAAAGATGTGTGTGCTGGGACACAAGAGTTGTTGCATGAAAGGCTATCTGAGCAATTTTGTGAGCTATGTTGATGAAGTTATGACTTTAATTTCCTGGATAGACACAAATGAAAAGATTAAGATGAACATGACAGAAAGTCCGGACAGGCAGAGCCTAGCAGAAGCAAAGTCCATGGGTTGATGGCTGAGGCTGTTGGAATAGGTTTTCCAGAAAATGTCAAGTGTGGCAGCATCATGGAAATGTGAATTGAGAGAAGGTGAGAATATTTCTCTCAACGATATGAATGACAATGGCATGAACATATAGGTCATATTCGGAGTAACAATTTATTTAGAACTTGAGATGAGACAGAAAGGAACAAATAATAAGCATTACAATGTCAGATAGAATGGAATTAGGAAGAATCTCAAATGAGAGACTAAGAAGCTTTGATTTTATTTCATAAATGGTAGGAAAGCACTGAACATTTTCCAGCAAGGATTTACACAATAAAAGCAGGTTTTCAGAAATTCAAAATGTCATGTAATTATGGAGGGTCAACCATGGCTTAAGGTGGAAAGTCCTTGGTTCAGCTTAGTGGTTCTGATGTAAATTGATGAAAATCTTAAAAATGGGTAGTGGTAATAAGAATGGAAAGGACAAATCAATTCAAGAACCATTTGAAAAGATTCAGTAGAATTTGATGACACTGATAATTGAAAGTGGAGGAAAGATAAATGAGTGAAAGTTGATAAGACTTCCAGGCAGTTGGTTTCAAATGTTCTCATCACCTTGAAAATGATCAAATTATGGAGGAGGTAAAATTTTAGAGTAAAACAATTCATTTAATTTTATGAATGGTAATTGAAACCCTGGATCCCTTTAGGTGATTGATAATTATACAGCTCACAACCAGAAGATATTTTAAAATTGGGGGCTACATTTCAGGAGAGAGATGGTACTGTTAAATTACATCTAGGGGTCATCTTAGAAGTAACACCTCAAGCTTTGACCATGAATGTGATCACAAAGGAGGAATGTTAGAAGAGTTTAGAACACAGGACTGAGGATTAAGTCCTGGGAAACTGACCTAATTTAGGGAGAAAAAGGAAAATCAGCAAGTAGTGAGATAAGAAGGTACAGTCAGAAGGAACATTGAGTCTAAGGGTAAATTATTGTAATGGGGAGGGGGTGAAGCCTATTAGAGGCTTCAGTGATCCAGGGGAAGTAACTCCTTAGCTATAGAAAGGGTAGTTCAATATTGGTCTCAGTAGCATCTCCTGAGCCAGGTTGAAAGCTGAGATAAATAGATAAATGGATATCATCATTATCTAATGATGATGATAATAATAATAATAACATCATAATAAAATGTTAAGGTATTTCAGCAACACTGTGTGGGCTCTTTGAGAACTAAAATGCCAGGGGCATAAACTGGTGGAATCAGGAAGGGAACCAACAAGGAAGTCCATGAACTTTACAAAGGAGTGGGAGGAGATTTGCAGGAGGAAGATCACCATGAATTAAGTCTTTGAGAGACTGATGCCTTTCAGAACATAACTAGGAGGTGGGGGTATTTACAAACTCACTTGTACATAAAATATAAAGCTCCAAATCTACCATACATGTAGAAACAACAACAACAACAACAACAACAAAAAAAAAACAAATGAATTGAACATATGACTACTGGACCTAGTATTGAAAGAACTACTTCTAAAAGCAACTGAATTAGTGAAAGTGATTTTGGTGAGCATAAATACAGAGCAGAAACTAAGATGCTCTCAGAGCTAAAAGTAAATTTGATGCAGACTCATTTCTTCTTTGAGATGATTGTGTATGAAGTACAAAGAATAGGGATATTTATATACAGTTTCTATACTTAGAACCAACCACAAATGTCCTGTTTTTTTATAAAAGTCCACTGTTCCTTTTCCAACAGGTTTTTCCTACAGAGGTATGCATTAGTGTGTATGTTTTGTTCCAGTGTCTGCTTATCTTAGTGAAATATTGA
Source organism: Tamias sibiricus (assembly GCA_025594165.1). Lineage (NCBI taxonomy): Eukaryota > Metazoa > Chordata > Mammalia > Rodentia > Sciuridae > Tamias > Tamias sibiricus. Next base: position 35,306,499 of record CM046673.1, on the reverse strand, counting down.
GCCATGTGGATTGCATGCTTGCTTAGTGTGTTAATGAGAGATGGGAATGTGGGGAAAGATAGACAACCAGATAAAATGGCTACCTCAATGAGGCTGTGTTTTCCAGTGTTTTGTTTAAACATTTTAAATTGCTAACTACCATTCAATCACTGTTTTAATTTTTCTTTTCTTTTTTTCAAATATTTTTGACCTCTTGAGAAAGAAAGGGCCCTGTCTAGCATGTTTGAGTTGCTGAGGTCTAGTTACTCCAAGATGCTCAAATCTGTTCTCAGAAAAGTTGTTGCTCTAAGCTACTGACAGCAGAATCTAGTTGAATGGGAAACACAATCTTGGATAAAAGTTTCTTCCCCACTGGATTTCCTGAATATAATAGCAATGCGATTAGCACATTTTCCCAGTGATTGAGTTGGCATAGATCCATAGATTTATAAATAGAATTTATTGTGAAAGTTACTGTGCTACTGGGATAAGTGGCTATTGCAATTTGATGATAGAATGTGCTCTCTGAAAAGAAGCTATTATATGCCTTATATGCTGTGGTCATCTGAGGACAAAGAAGGACAGAAGATACAAGTGAGTTTTGTTTTCAGTCAATTCTACAGTTATGAACAACCAGATATAGTTAACATTTGGCAAATTGATATTTTACTACTACTCCACTTTCAGTTGTGTTAATAGAGCAGGCTGGGGGTAAATGGCAATTTCAAATGCTTCACCATTTTGCTGTCTTCAGGCAGTCAAATGGTGACCTGTTGGAGTGTGTCCAGATTTCCGCTGATGTCTCCTCAGGAGAGCAATAGATTCATGGAATTTGAAGACCATTTAGAGTTGACCACCACTAAGTGCCTCAATCTAATCTTCAAAAATTAATTTTCTTATTTACTGCATTCAGATTAGACTGATTATGACTTTCTGAGGTGAGCCCTGTGAGGAAGGACATTTATGTAATTGAAAATATCACCATGGCTATCACCACGAAAGCATAACTCATTTCTGAAGGATAGAGTTGCATGTTGCAACTGGACGAAAACTGTTTTCCATGAGATTGATTTCAATGGGCCTTTGTGCTTTGTCATCCAGTCAAAATTGTAACAGTGAGAAAACATTTTTATCTTAAGCAGAACAGTGTTTAATGCTTCCTCTCAAGCCATCAGCCATTTCCCTAGTCACTGAGTTCTCTGCCAGGCTCATCCATGAGAATGCATGTGACTATATGTAACTGGCTTGAGTTTTATACATGTAGATTTGTCTTTACATTGCATTTTTTTCTCCTTGATAGTCTAGCTCCACAGTGAGAGCCTATCACACTAGTAAGTCACGAGTGACCATGAGCCCTGGCTTCAGCTCCCAGTGGAACAGCAGTCAACCAGCCTGGAATACATACTCCTTTCCAAGAGCAAGCTTGCACTACCAGTCCCATGCCAGCTATACCTACTGTACTGGACACCCTGCTGTAAGTACCCGTTCTTCCATATTTAGTACATTGGATGCTTTATGCAGGTACATTTTAAACCTAGAGTTGCTGTTTCTTTGTTAATTTGGACTGTTTTTCTAATGAATATGTTGCTTTGGGGTAAAAGAGATGAGAAATGGAGAATGTCTTAAGTGTTTAAGTGGCATATGCTTAGATGATCTTTGCTGAAAATTGGTATTTCATTTAAAGTTATTTCTAGGTAGTGTAGGTAGGAAGAATTTTCAGATGGTGTGGCAAGGAGACAATGGGTATGGGTCTCTGATTTTATCTTTCTGGTTTCCTCTTGGCTGTCAATTATCAATCTAGTTGGTTGCTTTGTTACATGGAGGAGTCCTTCAAAATGGTATAGAGGATCAGTGGATCCAGTTACTACTACACAGAACTCTGAGTTGTTGGCAAAGATGACTAAAGGTCACCTAAAAGTAGCTGACATTTATTGAGCATTTAGTATTTTCTAAGGTCTGTACTAAGCACTTTTGTATGCATTCTATTGTGTTTATATTATATAGATAGATATGCACAAATGTAGAATTTATACATATACATATGTGTATATATATACATGCATATATATATACATATACATATTTATATTATTTTCAAAATAGGTATTATTAGCATCATTTTAAGGGGTAGTGAAATGAAGTTCAGAAAACTTAAATGCCTTGCTCCAAGCCACACAGCTTGTAGTAGGCCTGAGATTCAAACTCTGGCTATCTAACTTCCACCAGTATTCCTATCCATTGTAATACACTACTTTTTCTTAATGACTCTGTGTATTTATTTACATCAAAGGACAATTATAGGATTGTATACCAGATAAAATTCTTTCTAATTATTAAATTATGCATGCTATTCCTCTACAAGAAGAATTTGTCTTTTTAAAATACCTAATTTTAGGTTTAGGGGTAGGAATGAAGAATATATACCATCCTATCTTAGAAACCACTGGAAACATTGTAGGTTTATAGTCACTTTCTATGCTTTAAAAATCAGCACCTGATGACTGTCTTCTATAAGATCACTGAGAATCAAGGGAGTCCAATAAGAAAAATAGAAGCAAAAAGATTAGAGACTCTTTAAAAAAGAGTGATGGGTGTTAGACTTCTGATTTCAGGGATACTCTAAGGATTAACTTTAAAGCCTACTTGACATTCTTCCATTAATCCAACATTTAAACTTTCTTTCAAATTTCTTTCCCATGCTTGATCAGATGACATTAAACTCTTGACTCTAAGAACAGTACTCATTTAACTGTACTATTTCTTGGTAAAATGAATTATATCATCCGAAAATAAGCCAGTGGTTCAACACAGGAGACTGTGAGAGCTGGGGTAGGTGACAACATCCCAAAACATCCCAAAACAAGAACTATCTCATAGAATTTACCAGGAGCCATTTTGCGAGTCAAAGTACTAGAGAAATAGCTGGAGGTCCAAAAATGTGAGAGTAGATTCCACAATTGCCATGCAATATAGGATCCAAAGAGGTTTTGTGGTTAAAAACTGCAGAAAAGGAATCCTTGTCTGAACACATTCCCAGTGATTTTCTTGACTCATATAATTTAGTAGGCTTTAGTAGAGCTATAAATGCTCTACCTGCCTTGTGAGATCCTGGTCCTTTCTCCAGCTCACTAGTTGGGTTAAAGATTTCTAGTTCTTTGTTTTGTTTGCATAGAAAGCAACTGAGTCTTTGGTCCCCATTTCCCTATTACCAAGGAATCCTGATATCCCCCACAGGTGTCTGAATAGTTAACTTGAAATTGATAGCCTTGTTAAAATCTCAGAATACAGTGTGGCCTCTACCTGACCAAATGATTATTTTTCTCAGAGTCCTTTTGTACATCACTGTATTAGTTTCCTATAGCTGATGTAACAAACAGCCTCAGATTTGGGGCCTTAAAATGACACAGATTTATTGTCTTACAGTTCTGGAAGTTACAAGTCTGAAATAAGGTTTACCAAGCCAAAATCAAGGTGTTGACAGGGACACACTCTTTAATGAGGATTTAGAGGAAAAGCTTTTTTTTTTTTTTTCTTTTTTTTCTGTCCACCTCTGGAGCTACATTCCTTGCATATTTTGGGACATGGGCCCTTCTCTGATCTCCCAGGCTGACAACATAGCATCTTAAGTCTATTTCTGCGGCTGGTTCAGCTTCACATTGTCTTCTTTGTTTGTAGTCAGGTCTCTCTGTACCTTCTTCTTGAAAAAACACTTGTGATTATATTTAAGCCCCACCACCCTATGATTAGTATCATCTCCTATCTAAAGATTCTTACTTGCATTTGTGGAATTCCTTTTGTCATGTAAAGTCACACAGGTTCTGAGAATTAAGTCATAAACACCTTGGTAAACCATTATTCAGACTACCAAATATGAATATCCCCGTGACTCAGTGGCTAACTTCTGAGAAATCAGGTAAGTATTTAGTATTTCCTTAAATTAGTGAGACTTACCTTACTGAAGGAAATAATGAAAGGTATTCTTTAATAATGGAGCATAGAAATGTATGTCTTATGGCAATTCAAAATTACTGGAACCATAAACAAAAGTTTGATATCTTCTGAAACTCCTTAACTTTCCACTTCTAAAATAAAGTAGATGGTAATGATTCACCTGACACCACTCTAATAACACATATTAAAATAAAATGTAAGATAAGCTTATTACAGTTTAATTTATTGCATTAGTAAATGAAGAATTCAGTCAAATGAAGAAATTATGTTCAGGCATATAGAATGGCTATTTCAACTTGGGATATAAAATATCAAAAAAGTATTCAAACTGTTCAAGTCGGACAGTAATTTATGTAAATCCACATGCTAAATATACGATATTGTTTTATTGTTTAAGGAAGCTACTTACAGAGAATGCAAATTTCTTCCCTAGTTATGTTTATTTTACTCACATTTCCTTCATAAAATACTTCTAACAGTTTCCAAATAATATGTTGACTGGTATGTTGGTGTGATTTTCCATTTGACACTTTTATCACTATATAGATGATAACACTGTCTGCTTTGTGACTTGATATAAAGAATGCTATCAGATTTCCAAGAACTTCCTATTAATTGATAGCTACTAGGTGACTAGGGCTCATGTTAATCACACACACACACACACACACACACACAGGATTCTTTGGCTACCCTCACACTAGCTCTCCATCCTTCCTAAATCTGCTCCTTTTTTACAGGTATTTTCTCACACCTGAAATGATACTATCATTTGGGAGACTCTAGGGGGATGGAGAGAGGAGAGGTAGGTAGACTAAAAGTTGATGGGGGGCTGGGCATGATGGTACACACCTGTAATCCCAGAGGCTTGAGAGACTGAGACAGGAGGATCACAAGTTCGGAGCCAGCCTCAGCAATTTAGTGAGGCCCTAAGCCACTTAGTAAAACCTTGTTTCTAGATAAAAAGCTTAAAAAAAAAAAAAAAAAAAAGGAGTGGGCTGGGGATGTGGCTCAGTAGTTAAGGGCCACTGGCTTCAATTCCCTGTACAAAAAATAAAAGTAGATGGGGAGGCTCTGGCCTTAGTTTCCAAGGCCAGGAGCTTGATGATTTATTTTTGTTTGTTTCTCCAGTGAGGATTCAAGCTATGACTCCACACTCCACTGACTCCACTGGGGCTAATTGAAAGACAGCTTGTGCAAACATGGACAGTGAGCAGGGAGAGCCTAGGAGTGAGCAGTGGTACATAGCAGAAAGGGTTAAAGGGAAGAAGAGGTAAAGAAAAAGTAAAAACAATAATAAAATAAAGAGGAATAGTATGCTCAAAGATGCTGCCCTGAGGCCTTGTCTGTCCTTCAAGAGAAGAGGCAGATATGGGAGGGAGAGTTGACAGAGTGGTACTAGATTTCTTTTTTTTAAAAAATCAAAAACAAAAATCCTGGCAAAAGGAAGGGTGAAGTCATGGCATTACCTCACTGGAGGACTCTCTCTTTCATCATTAAAAAGGCTCATAGGAGGTTCCTTCCCTAGAAACTTGTTTACAGAGCACAGGGACAACTTCCCAATTGTCTTCCTTGAAGAGTTAAGTTGTGAAATAAAACAAGTGTCCCCTAAGACCACCAGAGTGGGTATCACCACAAAACGTATCACCGTATCTATGATAGCTATTCATATCTAGGGCAGCTAATAACCCTAGTGTGGGCTGCTTCCTGAGTGCAGGTCCTACTTTTCTTCATCAGCAGGAGCAAGTATTTCTTTAGCAGGTTATAATAGCAATTAGAAGAGGCTGCATGCCTCCTTTCTCTTACTTGAGTACTCACATGCTTGAAAAAAATGTACCTTCTTTGAGAACAAATATGGTACCCTCTGGAACAGGTCCTCCAGCTCTCTGTTCTAATTCCCAAGCCAGAAAGATGTCTTGGAATCACAGCTGGCTTGTTTGTAATATTTGGAGACAAAACACAAATATTGGAACTTAGATTATTAATTGCCTTCATTGGTAACCCAAATTGTTTGATTCTATTTACTAATATGTGCAGAAGTGTCTCAGTACTTTGACAACCAGTATGGCTGGGAACTAGTTTAATAATAGTTCTGCAGAAACTTTTGAGGCTGTGGAAAACTTTGTGAGGGGTGTAGAAAATGGATTTTTCTAGGGAAATAATGACCAGATCGTCAACTTCTTTGAATTCTCTTTTGTAAGCTGATTTGCTGATAACTCAGCAGTATTCTAGTGCTATGTGGTCACCATACTCTAGTTTTCCTGGTTTATGTTTATTTTCTAGCATAGTTATTAATAGTGTCTCCTCTTTGCTCTCCAAAATGTTCAGGTTTAGAAGATATATGATCTCCCTACCATAGCCTGTTCACAAAAAAATTATAAAAAGCATATTCTGTGCACATAAATCTTACTGTGGCCCATTGCCTCAGGGTATAGAAGTTCCCCAGGAGAGCACCAACAAAGGAAATGCCTCATGTAATGATTAATCAGGCACCATAAGCCAATGGGGCTTCCAGTCTTTCCCAGTCATATGTGTGTCTAGTGCTGAGGAAGAAGAATAGCGTTATCATGGTCTGAAACTTACAGCCTTTGCAATTATTTAAACTTATAATGAGAATTTTGGATAACTTAAAAGTGAGAAACAGTGTATGTAATTTTTCAAAATTCTTGTAGGAACATGTGAATAGACCACTACTTAACGCTATTTAAAGACACTACTCAATGCTATTCTTCCTAAACTTTTTTTTAAACCACATCATGGAGGTCATTCTTAGTAGAAGGAATGCTAGGAAGGAACTCAGGACTCTGGCTACCCTCAGCTCTGCCTAGTTTCTTCTCAGCATGCCTATAATCTCTCATAGCATATACTATCCAAGGATTTTATTTCCCCCTCACAAGATCTCCAAGACAAATTGTACAAGGCAGATGGCAACACAATTGTCTTTATTTGCACATGGGGCAAGAAACTCTATCAGGGTTATTTTACTCCTCAGAACAGTATATCCAACTGTCAGTGGTTTCAAAGGGACAGTTGCATTTTAACTGTTTGAATAACACGTCTGGATGTAGAGATGTGTGCTTATTTATTATTGACTGCAATAATACCACTCAACCTACATATTTCTTTACAATGTGCCAATCCATTCCTCAATCTGGCTGCCCTTAGCATTCACTTCTCATTGGTAGACTGGGGGTAGAAGTGATGCTGTGTGATTTCTGGATGGAAATTAGAGGAGGCCATGCAGTGCTTACTGGTTCTCTTAAAGAGCTTATGTCCTGAATACCCTCTCTCTCAGGATATATCCTCTCTGAACCCACCACTGTTGTGAGGAAGCCTATGCCACATGGAAAGCCCAACCTGTAGGTTCTCTAGGAAATAGTTTCAGTTGAGCTCAGCCTTTCAGAGACCAGACACATAACTGAAGGAGACTCCAGATGACTCTATCCTATAGCTTTGACCCACTTTCAGGTATCAGTGTCTTCCCATCAAAAGTTCCAAACATGAGAGAGAAGAAACAAATCATTCCCACTGCATACTGTATACGTTCTCAATCTTCAGAAACTATGGACATAGCAAAATACTTATAGCTTTAAGCTAGTAAAGCTGAAATAGTTTGTTTTTCAGAAGTCAGAACATGAACTATAAACTTGAGCATGTTTATAGGCATTACTTCACATACTATTTTTTTGTTTGTGTATGCAGCAAATACTTAAAAATCTACATGCCTAGCCATTTTAATGATATGATACATTGTTATTAACTATAGTTACTATAGTGCACAATAATCTCTTAAATTTATTCTATCTGATACATTATATCCTTTGACTAAAGTCTCCCAAGCCCTAACCTCTCCAGCTATCATTTTAACTCTCTACTTTAAATTTCAATCTTAAATTTGCTAAGACTTGTCTGTGGCTTACCATATGATTTATCCTGGAGTGTGTTCTGTGTGTACCCATGAGAAGAAAGTGGATTCTGCTGCTATTAGATGGAATGTTCTACATGTACCTAATAGGTCCGTTTGGTTGAAATTATAGTCAAGTCTGATATTTGTGATAGCATTTTAGGCTTTTTCTATCCTGTTCCTCCAAACTTCTCCCATAAATTAATTTCAAAGTCCCTTTATATCTTCAGTTATAGTTACAGTAGTGATCGCCACATTCATCAGTACCAATTTTCCGTGCTGGCCAACTTTGTGTTACTAGAATGAAATAGCAGAGGCAATTAACTTATAAAGGGAAAAGGCTTCTTTAGCTTATCATCTTGGAACATCCACCCCAAGACCAGGTGACCCCTATTCTGGGAAACTTCTGTTGAGGGTACTGGCTGGCAATAACGGAAAGCATGTGACAGGACAATCTGCTTACATCATGAGCCAGGAAATAGACTGACAGGTCAGGATCTTACAGTCCCTTTCAAGGACATGCCACAACATAAAGATCTCTCACTAGATTTTACCTCTCAAAGGCTCTAACATCCACCAATAATGCCACTCTGAAGAGTAATCCTTTAACATGGGGACTTTGTGGGGACATTCATCTAAACCATAGTGGACTATATATTTTCAGATACATTGTATTCTTGGTCTCATATTCTTGTGCCTAATCAATTCTGTTGTAGATGATTTCCATTGCAGTTTTTATATCATTTATTGTATTTTTCAGCTCCAGAATTTCCATAAATACATATACATATATATTTCTGTCTGTTAAATTTAACATTTGTTTATTTTTTATTCACCTAATTTTAGTAAATTGGTTCTATTTTTTGGAAGTTCCTTTAGCTTTCTTAAAACAATTATTTTGAATTCTTTGGCAGTCATTTTGTATATCTCCATTTCTTTTGGGTCAGCTACTGAGAGATTGTTGTATTCTTTGCCGACATTT